>CM060905.1:822771709-824174209 GCA_030737815.1 Allium fistulosum
TGTAGTTGCAGTTTCAGCTTCACTTGATCTCCCAATTTCCATCTCAGCATCATCAGTTTGGTCAAAATGGAATTCATTTTCTGAGCGGAATTCTTTATCTTCATTGCCTTCATTGCAAGCACTGGCTCGCTTTCTAGCATTGACTTCTCGTTCTTGGCCTTCACTGCAAGCACCGGTTGGCTTGTTAGCATTGACTGCTTGTTCTTTCCCTTTATTGCAAACATCGGTTGGCTTCCTAGGCTTGTCATTTAAGTTATACTCCGCTTTGAATTATGCTTCTGGGATTCCTCTTCGGTCTTTCTCTGGTTGCAAGTATGTACAAGGCTTGGAAACATCTCTTTTCTGCAAATGAAACAAAATACAGTATTGTTTGGATTTATGATAAAAAAGGAAATAGAGGATAAAACATAAATTAGTTCAGTGAATCTAAAGGCACCATAAAATTAATTCATAAATAAAAAATTTGACAATGAGCATAATATCCATGTGCTTGTAAAATAAGAGCTAACATCTTTTACATTAGTAATACCACTTATATGTAATGAACGTTTTTAGGCATTAAAATTTCTGTACTGAAACCCATGACAATGGTTATTCAGAGCGATTGTCTTAATGCGTAAGAGTACTTGTTAACTATCCATATTCCTATGCCTATGTATTCTGATGCTTTTAGCTTGAAGTGCTATTTGAAAAGGATGAAACATACGCAAAAGATTTAGTATAATAATGGTAAAATGCCAAGTTTGCATTTGCAATTAAAAAATAATTCATGTATACTCCATAAATGCTATTGCATACCATCCATGAATATATTTGATATTTAGTTATATATTTATTGCAATGACGTACTCATATTTATGAATCATTATACATATATATCAAACATCTCAATATAATGAAAAGAATCATATCACAAAATTCCGTCTTGTCTTTACTCAGCAGATAACATCAACAAAATAATAACATAACATATTTAGCTATTAAAATCTTGAAAGCATCAACTGCATCACTAAATGCTTACTGATAGAAAAAAGGGAAAAAAATTAAGTATTCATGATATTAGTCGGTTAACCACATCAATAGTGCGCTAAGAAATTATGCCTAAATTTTGGAAAATTTACCATCATTTTTCCAGTTACAGAGCCAACTAATATGCCATATCTTATGATGTTAAGTCTATCCATTACCTTTTTAGACATCTATGCTTGCTACAATCATCAACAAATCCAAGTTGTAATAGAACTGACATTAACTTGTACATGTATAAACTAGTGTAACTTCAGTTGATATGATAGGTAATGTCAATATAGTATGCATCATCAACTATGTTAGAGTTGTGAAATGAATAACATTAATTGCTAAGGTATAAACATGACTAAGCAAAACTGCAACATGCATCTATTAATGTTATTTGAGAAAACATTAATTGCTAATACACTTAAAGACAAATCAACGGCCACAATATAGCTAGTGACATGAGTGGAGATATGTAAAGGAATGCATTAATATAGAAACAGCTAATACATAGAATAACAGTGCAGTTGAACAACAATCACTAAAGAAAATTAATACAAGTTCAAGTGAATTTCCAAATAGCCCAGATTTACACTATCATAAATTAATAATCATGTTCAAGTAGAACATATAATCTACTCAAGTATGCCTTCACAATCCTCCCTAACATAGCTAACATCTTCATCATTCGTTTCGGTTCGCAATCTTCCACGACTTGAATATCTTCCTCAACGATATCATGTGACTCTACATCATCAAAAAATTTTGATTGTGCTTTCATTACAACATACCAATTAGAAACATCATTTTCTCTTGAATAAAATACTTGTCTTGCTTAAGATGCAAGTATGTATGGATCTTTTGAAAACGATGCTTGATGTAAATTAACAAGAGTGGACCCATCATCATCAACTTTTACTCCATTTCCTATATACGTCCAACGACACTTAAAAGCAAGAATGTAAAACAAATGATAATCTAATAAAATTATATCCATCAATATTCCATAATAAGTGACCACATCAACTACTTGGGACTTATCTTTTGCACTTGCTCTGCACATAGTAGTTGCATCAAAAGTCACCCCATAATTCTGGGTTTCTCTCCCTGCATCTTTTATATGAAAACGTTGCCCATTGATGATATATCCTTTATAAGACATGGCATCATTCTTCGGACCAAAAGCAATCCATCTTAACATGTCATCATGATCCATAGAGGTAATAGGTATCTACAACAAATTCCATTTGGCATGTATATTTTAGAGTAATATTAGTAACAAATGAGAATATATTAGGAATCTAACTAACCTTTCTTTTAATCCAAGCGGCAAATTTTTTTGTATGTGTTTCCCAAAGTAAGGTCGAATTTTTTCTTATGCGCTGCTATGAATATTCTAATTCTCCAAATGCAAACTAGTATAGAACAAGTAATTATAAGTTATATTTAGCATTACGAATACATCAAAATAATTAAAACAATGTAACATAAACTTACTCTATAAATGGTTCCACCACAGCCATATTCATTAATACGGCTAAATGAGCACTTTCTTTCTCATTAACTGATAATGTAACTATCTTGGAGATTGAAATCAGACGTCCTTCGAGTATTACACCGCTTTCATAATCTTCATTTTGAGCTTCTTTCTCCTCTATATGTCATGATTTTATCAACAATTCTTTGAAAAACATCATGGATTCTTCTGTAAGATAGGATTCTGCAATACATCCCTCTAGCCGTGCATAGTTTCATACATAATCTTTAAGTGTCTTCATATATCTTTCGAATGGGTACATCCAACGAAAATGAACCGGTCCATATATTAGTGCTTTTCCAAGATGAATTGACAAATGTACCATTATATCAAAATAAGATCGTGGAAAAAATTTCTCGAGCTCACATAAAAATTCAATAATCTCAACATTGATTTGTTCAACCTTCTCTCTATCAAGAACATGTTGACATAATTTGTTGAAAAAAGAACATAAGCGAATTATTGCTTTTCTTGCCTTCTTTGCCATTAATCCTCTCGATGTTACCGGCAATAAGTGTTGCATTAATACATGGTAATCATGTGATTTCAATCCACTAATTTTGCAATCCTACAACGAAATCATATTCTTCAAATTTGAATAGTAGCCATCTGGCCCTTTGAAATCGTACAATCTTTTGCAAAATATTTTCCTCTCGAAATTTGACAACATGTATGGAGCCGGTGGAAGATATGTTTTATTCCCACGAGGTTGTGCATGAAGCTCATGTCGAATTCTAATCCTCTAAATCCTTTCTACAGTTGGTTCCACGTTTTGATTTATTACCATGCAACCTTGTGCCCAATAGACTTTCACCTATGTTTTTCTCCACATGCATCACATCTAAATTGTGACGTAATGAAAGTTCCTACGAAAACCAAAACAATAACGCATTGTTGGGTTTTTCTTCTATTAAAACTATGAAAAGTAAAAAATTAACCACTAACCTTCCAATATGGCAAATCAAAGAAAATCGATCTTTTTTTCCACCTTGATAGCTCCATTTTTGTAGAATCGTTAATATTATCATCTTCATCTTCTGTATCATAAGCACACTTCCTCTTCTTACTTTTCTTTTCCTGTTCTTTTCCAAAATCATTTGGATAATCCTTCAACAATGCATAAATGTTTCTCCCAATTAGAATTCTAGGAGCACTATCTTTCTCTATGGTGTTATCAAACAATGCCTTTTGTTTCCTCCGTGAATCTGAAGTAGGTAAAAATCTTCTATGACCCATGTTGACATTCTTTCAACTATGATTCAACCAATGAGAATAGGTATTGACACCACATAATGGGCAAGCTTTTTTCCCCTTCACATGACATCCAACAAAATTTCCATAAGTTGAAAAATTATTAATCGTCCATAGCAAAATTGCATTTAGTTTAAACAAAGTTTTACGAAATGCATCATAAGCATCAACTTCAATACACCACAAATGTTGCAAGTCTTCCACCAAAGGCACCAAATATACATCAATATCATTCTCGGGTTGCTTTGGGCCTGGAATAAGTAAAGTTAACATAATATTTTCCTTCTTCATACATAACATAGACGAGAGATTGTATGTCACAAGCATTACCGGCCAGTAACTATATTTCGAATTCAACATGGAAAATGGATTGAATCCATCTGTAGCACGACCATGCCTAAGATTGCGTGGATCAGATGAAAAAGATTTATACTTTTCATCTACCATTTTCCATGCCATAGAATCCACGGGTGATGCATTTTTCCACAATTGCTTGCATTATTAAAATGCCATCTTAAATCTTCTGCCATTTTTGAGATTTATACATTCTTCTAAATCTCAAAATTATTGGAAAGTATCTCAACACTTTAGCTGGAATACCTTGTATAACCTCTTCATTATCTTGATTTTTCTTCCATCTCGAAGAACCACATTTTGGACAAGTATCTAAATCTTTATATTCTTTTCTGAAAAGGCAGTAGTTATTCTCATAAGCATGTATCTTTCAAAACCCATATCGAATGCTTTAAGAAATTTCTTTACTTCATATAAGGTTTTGGGAAGCACGTTATCCTTCGACAAAAATAAATGTTGCACAGTTAAAAGCTTATCAAACCCACTATCAGACAAGCCAGTCTCACATTTAATATTATACAAAACAGTGATGGTGTTATTCGGCCTTTTGGCCCGGCTACACAAAGGTAATTACTGTTAGGAACTGTAGATAGTGGTTTTGATGACAACAGCCTTTGTAACTTATTTTATTATAACTTATATACTAACACTATTGTCTAGATATATATGAATGTTATTATGCAGGATATATATAAGGCAGGTACTGATTATTGAAGACTGTACAGTATAAAGATCAAGGATGAAGAAATTAAGTTTGAAGACTCATGAGTATCAAGATCAAGATTTCAAGATAAGTGTCTAGTTTATTGTTAAAACTTCATAATAGCACTTTGATCTTCGAGAGAGGGTAGAGAACCAAACAAGAATGAGATTCCAATTTGATTCACTTGAGAATTCGGCAGAATTTCGGCACGATCTTAAAAATATGAAAATTTTAGAATATGGATTTATGGAGGAGTGAAAAAAATAAGAAAATAGTTAGTTAAAAAATTCGTTTGTGAAGGCTATTTATAGACCAATAACGGTCATAACCATTCGTGAAGAGATTTAAACGAATAGACACTTCTTTTGAAAATTGAAACTTTTGAACTTTAACGGCCACCATGTCGACATGACCCATCCCCCTATGTGGACACACAGGCTGAGATTTTCAAATTTAAATTTTCCTCTAAAATTAGTTATTTGGTTATATATTTATATATTTCGACTTTTACTCCTTCTCTCTGTTCTATTCTCTTTAATAAACTTCTAAAACGGTAAATTAATGGCTTCCTCTTCTAATAATGAACCTTCTTCACCCACTTCTCCTCATTCTGGCCCTTTTCAACGTTCCACACACGTACGAGTCATCAAATTACAAGAGAAGATGAAAGATTTGCTTCAAATGATGACGGAAATTTAAGTGAGTCAACTGCGAATGGCTAGAGAACAAGATAGGCAAGGCAGAATTCTTAGGAATTTACAAAAATTCCTTATGAATAACCATGCCAATTCCATTGTCATCGAAGAATCATCACAAGCCATGGACTTTGAAGAAGAAGAGCTTCTAGAAGAATCACAAGAGGATCAAGAAGAAAAACATCCTCTGCCGAATCCGGATGTTCATATGGACGAAGACAATGGCGTGATTTGCGTTGGAGAGGTCCTTTTTGACGCTAATGGGAAGTTGGTCGAACAACATGAAAACTTTTGTCTCCACTATCCAAATTGTTCGGTCCATAAATCACCAATAGTTAAGGGTCCTCGTTAAGTGTTTTTCGTTTTTTTCTCTTTCTTAATTATATATTGGTTTGTTAATTTGTATATAAAGTGTTACCTTAATTAATGTTCTTCTAAAAAACAATCTTTGGTGTACAAAATCTTGAATTCCATTTAACTTAGGATGCTATATTTCACTTATACATAGTTATCATTCTTATGTCATATGTTTATTTATCTAATTTTCTATTTAGCTCAAGGTTTATAGGTTATTGTTTTGTTGATGACAAAGGGGGAGAAGTTATATAAAATAGTAGGCTTGGAGTAAGGGGGAGTTATGGTATGATCGAAGTGGTAATTATATTTTATAAGGTTGTCATCATCAAAAAAGGGAAGATTTTTAGGAACTAGAGATAGTCGTTCTGATGACAACAACCTTTGTAACTTATTTTATTATAACTTATATACTAACACTATTGTATAAATATATATGAATGTTATTATGCAGGATATATATAAGGCAGGTACTGATTATTGAAGACTGCATAATATAAAGATCAAGGATGAAGAAATCAAGTTTGAAGACTCATGAGTATCAAGATCAAGGTTTCAAGATAAGTGTCTAGTTTATTGTTAAAACTTCATAATAGCATGGAAATTTTCATTCCAAATTTCATTTGGGATGGAACCCATTTCTACCTTCTTAGTGGCTTACAAACCCACGACAAGTAGCTTACAAACCTACGACAAGTGGCTTACAAACCCACGAACATCCTGGTTTTGTACAAGTTCTCGAGTCCCGATGTGATGAGATATTCTGCAGGAAGAAGCTTGCAAAACTACTTCAAAATGGTTTTTTAAAATGATTTTCAAAACTGCTTTTCAAATTATTTTAGCCTTAAAATATTCTTTGTTTTTGTTTTAAATAAACTCTTGTTTCAAACTTCGTTTGTTTTTAGAAACTATCTTCTGATTTTTTAAATATTCTTTTATAATATATATACTTGAGATTTAAAATCAAATTTATATATACATTCTAAAAATATATTTTTCTACTCTTCTTTATTTCAAAACATAGGAAAATTAGTTTATTTTACTCCAGAATCATTTCATCTTGTTTTCCGTTCAATACCATTTTCAAAACAAATTTTACATTATTTTTAACTTAGGGATGTCGACATCATAGGATACCCCATGTCGACATGGTGGCCTCTAAAAGCCCATGGAGCTACCTAACATTTTATGTTGAAAATGCAGTAGAATTAGAACGTGGCATCCCTAGATTAGTTATAAATTATAAACCTTCAAATAAGGCTTTAAGATGGATTAGATATCCAATCCTAAATAAAAAAGACTTACTAGCAAGGCTTTATTCAGCTAAAATAATGTCAAAATTTGATATGAAATCTGGATTTTGGCAAATTCAAATTGCTGAAAAGGTTAGATATTAAACAGCATTTACAGTACCATTCAGACACTATAAATCGAATGTAATGCCGTTCAGACTTAAAAATGTCCCTTTAGAATTTCAAAAGATAATGAATGATATTTTTAGTGCTTACACAGCCTTTACAATAGTTTGCATTGATGATATTTTAGTATTTTCAAATTCAGCTGACCAAGATTTTAAACATTTAAATATTTTTATAAATGTCACTAAAAAGGCTGGCCTAGCTCTGTCAACGAAGAAAATTAAAAAATTTCAAACAGAAATAAGATTCCTAGGACATATTATAAAAGGTGGAACAAAAATTCCAATAGATAGAGCAATTATATTTGCTGACAAATTCCCAAATGAAATTAAAGATAAAAATCAATTACAAAGATTTCTAGGAAACTTAAACTATGTATCTGATTTCTATAAAAAAATTAGCTTATGATGCTAAACCACTTTTTGAAAGATTAAAAAAGAATCCACCAGCATGGTCAGAAAAATATACTAATGCAGTAAAAAAGATAAAAGCCAGAGTTAAAGAAATTCCATGCCTAGCTATTCCTCATCCCGATGCATTCAAAATAGTTGAAACTGATGCATCAGACATAGGCTATGGAGGAATTCTTAAACAAAAAATTAATAATAAAGAATCATTAGTAAGATTTACATCTGGGCTATGGCAAGGACTGAGAGCAAATTACTCTACAGTAAAAAAATGAAATATTATCAATTGTATGATGTATATAGAAATTTGAAAGTGATTTATTAAATCAATTTTTTTATTAAGAGTACATTGTAAATCTGCTAAAGAAATCTTATAAAAAGGCGTTAAAAATATAGCCTCCAAACAAATATTTGCCGGATGGCGGGCAATTCTATCAGTTTTTGACTTTGATATTGAGTTTATAAAAGGGACTAATAATTCACTTCCTGACTTTTTAACTCAGGAATTTTTATAGGGAAAAAATGAATAAGGGAAAAGAAAAGATAGAAAGTAGTAAAACTGCTCAACCACAATCGACTTATAAGTCGATATTCCTGAAAAATGAGAAAACTATCAGAGATGAAGTTCTAAAAACCGTTCCAGAAGAAGAACAACTAAGGCCTGAAGCTTATGAGCTTGCAATAAAATCTTCATATGCTAAGGAATATGTATATCTATATATTCCAGCCACTACTGTTTGGGTATGCCGAATAGAGAGAAAATATAGCCGTCTAACAGCTGAAGAGGTTATGACCTTTTACTTAAAGAATTTTACGGATCCTTATTAATATCCAAAGGATTTTCAATTCTATCAAGATATATTAACCTATACTAGATCTATACAATTTGAATTCGCCTTAAGATCAAGAGGAGATTTGGCTTATTCTAAAGCCACTATTATTATAGTAATAACCCCAGAACAATGGGACGGACACTTATACAAACCCAAAGATATACCAACAGGATCCAAAAATCCTTACAAAAATAAAATAAGTTTTAATTACTTTGATTATATTAAAGCTTGGGAAATTGGCTTTTACTATGAAAATAGACAAAAAAAGGCACAGCTAATTTACACGGTTTAAAGAGCAGAGTTCTTTAAATTACCCAAATTGGTTTGTATTCTGGTTTTCAAACTTTGGATTATATCCAATAATTTTACCACAAAAATTAGAAAAATTTATGAAAGATTTGTTGAAATCAACCCATCTATGAAAATCATGGTTTAATGTTTGTAATACTTTATCAAGCACCCTATATAATAAAATGGGATATTATAATTGCCTCAAGAACACTCCAAAAATTAGGATTATCCTTTGAAATTCCTTATTTAGGAAGAAGAATTTTAATCAAATGGTGGGATAAATATGAATTCTTTAAAGACTCTATCTCCTCAATTAGTGGTTTAATCAATCGTGAATCTCCTGCTTCCGTGATTCAACCTCCTAAAAGAGATATTTCAGAAATTCTAAAAGAATTAATGACAAGTTCTTCTAAAAACGCATTAAAAAATCAACTTAACGCAATTCTCAAATCATACTCTGATGAGGAGGACCTTATGAGTGTCAATACACATAAAAGTTATGAAGAAAGATAAAAGAAGAGAAAGAAAATACGCTAAAATTCAGTGTATAAATGTTATCTGTAAAGCAAAAAATAAACCATGTCCACCTTATTCTATGGTAATTCTAGAACTCCCTGATAGAAGAGGATTAGTAATTGGCACAGTATCAGGCCATGTACTTCCATTACCAAATTCTGTGATAACTCCTCCACCAAGGTTCCCTCCAATAATAATCAAAGACAACTGTAAAGTCAATAGAAAAGGAGATATTTATCTACTTACCTATAAAGAAGAAATCGACAATGCCAGCTCAATGACAAATCAATGCTTATCCGTCAGCCCAAGATTTAAAGCGGCCACAAAGTTTGAAAGCACAATGACAGATCAAATCCAGAGACTTTACCAAAGCTTATCTGCTTCTAGGTACTACTATAAATAAGGGTTGTGTGTTCAGTTATGGGACGTACAATATATATAAGCTCTATGATATAAAGTTTGAGTGTTTAATGGCAGAAGCCATCTTGTAATCTCTGTTGTAAATATTTTGTAATAATAAAATTTCAAGTCTTCAAAATCTCAACCGAGTCCTTATAGCGGGAAGCCATGTGTCATATGATTTTTGATCTTAAATATTGTGGATACCGATGCTATTTTGATTATAGATGTCGACACTATCATTAGGGACACTAAAGTAGATTACTTTTGACAAACTAAATGTTTTATAAATGAGACTTTATCATTGGGGATACCAATGCATTTTCTTAAATAAGTTCGACATGGATCATTTGAGGATATCAATGTATGTCACTTTGAAATGTTATAATTTTATGGAAGAATAACCTAATTGCAGACACCAATAAACCTAGGTTAAGTATGTGGGTAACGCGAATCGAGTTGTTAAATGATGGGGTTATAGTCATTCTAGGAAAACTATGGGATGCGAGATTGATAGTCCACATCATGCCGGAGATGGATAGTCTCTATGAAGATAATGAAGGGTTCATAGTCATTCTAGCAAAAATATGAAATGTGTAAT
Source organism: Allium fistulosum (assembly GCA_030737815.1). Classification (NCBI taxonomy): domain Eukaryota; kingdom Viridiplantae; phylum Streptophyta; class Magnoliopsida; order Asparagales; family Amaryllidaceae; genus Allium; species Allium fistulosum. Next base: position 822,782,083 of record CM060905.1, read on the forward strand.
GGATAGTCCACATCATTTTAAGTTAAATGGAATATGATTGATGGATAGTCCATATAAATTTAAATAATTAAACAACATGTGATGGGTAGTCAATATGGTAGGGGATGGGTAATCGAAGTAATAATTACATGTGAGATGGACAGTCCACATAATTTTGAATATGCTTATATATGAGATTGGTTGTCCACATAATTATAAGACGGGTAGTTGGATTAAAATAAGATAGGTAGTTAGTTTAAACTATGACAGGTAGTCATTTAAAATTAAGGTGGATAATCTAATGAATTGGATAATCCAATATATGTTGCATGATTGTAAATGATTTTTTATGTTCTAACCATTGTGGTTGCAGGAGCACAGTATATGGTTGTTAGGTTTTAGTTAAGATACCAGTGAGGGGAAAATCCGTTTCACTCAATGGCGTGGTTTCACTAAATATTTATTTTGGTTCAAGATATTAGGTTATTATTCACAGCAGACTATTGTCTGATCCAAAGTTTTTGTTTTTTCCCATTATCTCGGGCGCTCATTTGAGTAGGTCTAGAGTAAGGGATTTTAGGTTTCCAGTTAGACGAATAATCTTCAAGAGACGTGTAGGAGGCAATCCAGCTATTAAGAGCTTTATTTATTTCCGCCGTGTTTTTGGGTTTTATCTATTTGGATATTATGACAAAGTTGTATAATTTCCAAGTATTTGACTCTAATAAATCAAGGAGGCATCTTCATATGTCACTTTTGGAGTATTTTGTATAGTTATACTTTATCCGAATGTAGGATAGCAAATGAGATTATGTAATTAATATGAAATATCATTTATGAGACAAGATATGAAAATTTGTTATTAAAATTCTAGTGAAATTTTTTCATATTTATATGCTTCTGATTAATTATTTGATTAACATAGATGTATTTTTTCATCGAGAATTAATGACTATGGATACTGCAGCATCTATAGTACTTAGTTTTGGACTTCAGAATGGGGTATGTTACAAGTTGGTATCGAGTAAAATTTTATGATTTAAGAATTTTAAACTTAAAGAATTTTTGAGAACATAATCCAAATGAATCAAAGGATAAGATTGGGGTATGAGATAACACTATAATAACGTACTTGTATTTGCTATATATAAGTATGTATTCCATCTCTATTCTTCCCTCTCTCTTAGACCGTTCTTTTGTATCTTACTAAGACTCGTATGTAATTTTATGAGAAAGAAAGATATGGAGGTAGGAAACCGAAGAGTGAATCTAGGTGAAGGAAGCACCATAACCAATGAAAATGCTTGGCCTACTACTAGAAGGACCTGGTCGATAGGAAAATGCTAATCAAAACGCAAATGCCAATGTAGGTGTTGCGGCCCCATAGTAGACATGGGGACGATGTATCAGTTATTCGTCAATCTGAAACAAGTTGGAGCATCTGCAGGAGTAGTTGGAGGAAATGCTGTTAATATGGGAGGAGTTAATCTCCGAGCGCTAGTTGGTAATAACTATGCCAAGATGAGCTGAGATTACACCAGTCTATGTGGAAAGCCTTTTTTGGGGACTGAAGATGCGATTGTAGTGGAGAACCGGTTATTGCATTGTGAAAGAATTTTTTCTGATTTAGATCTGAATGATGTGTAGAAAAGGAGATTGGCTTCAAGGCAGTTGCAAGGGGCTGCTTTATCCTGATGGAACGGGGTGACTGCAGGAGTACTAGAGGAGGAATTTACTTAGATAGAATTTCAAAGGAGATTCGAGAAAAGATTTGCATCTGAGATAGCCAAGCCAGCCTTGGTCAGAAAGTTTTTGGAGTTGGAGCAGGAGAAATGTTAGTGTTGGAGTACTATGCTAAGTTTGATTAGTTATTCAGATATGGGTATGCCACTATTGACACTGTTATATAAAGGAACAAGTAGTTAATCCAGGGGTTGAGGTTAGAGATTGCTAGGGCTACTATACCATAGCTCAGGAATCCATCAAATGCAGTGGTGGAGATGGCTATCAAGAATGAAGAAATGCTTTCGACCTTTGGGAAAGAGAAGTCGGTGAAGAACCAGAATTCTCAAAATAAGAAGGGGAAATTCTTTAAAAAGAAAGGAGCTCAGAAAGGTGGAACTGCTAAAAAGGGAAAGATGATATAGTTTGTTACAGTGTGACAATGTCGATCTAGTGATGAGAAGGTGGTTGTAGGAAAGCAGGATGTGAAGTGCTTTAATTGTGACCAGGTGGGGCATTATAAGAACAAAGGTTCAGAAGCAGCCAAGGCTAACATAGGAAAGGCGTTCTCTTTGGAGGCATGACCAACAACAGTTGAGAAGAGAAAGTCCATGATGGAAGGTATGATTTTGACTCATAGCATACCAGTTAGGGTACTGTTTGATAATAGTGCATTGCATTCATTTATATCTCAGTGTTTGATAGATAAGTTATGTTTAGAACCATCATACCGTTTTACATCCTTAAGGATAGCTAATCCAATAGGAGGGTACATAACTATAGGGATGAAATGTGACTATCTTGAGTTTGAGTTGCTAGATTATACTTTTGCCAGCGTTTATATGTATTTTAATTTCATAGGTTTTCAGTAGGTATCGATTGGTTGAGCAAATATGATGCTAGGATATTTTGCCGGGATAGGAAAATATCATTGAGACAAACTTATAGTAGTGACCGAATAGTATATTCAGTTGAGAATTAGAGTCCTGGAATTTGTGCTTTATTGGGAGCCATAGAATTGGAAGACGAATTCAATAGGATTTTAATTGTAAGAGAATTTGCAGATGTTTTTGGGCAGGTTACAGGCTAGAATTTGCAGATGTTTTTGGGAAGGTTACAGGCTACCACCGAAACGAGCTACCGAGTCTCGAATAGATTTTGTACCCGGAGTAGAACCCATAAGTAGACCACCTAATACGATGACACCTACCGAGATAAAGGAGTTAAAGGTGTAGCTAGTGGACTTAGAAAAAATGAGTTTTATTAGACTAAGCGGTTCACCTTAGGGAGTGCCCGCAGTGTTCGTGAAGAAACTAGATGGATCGTTAAGATTATGCATCGATTATCGTAAGTTGAATGAAAATACGATGAAGAATCGATATTTTTTGCCAAGAATTGATGATTTATTTAATCAGTTGAGTGTAGCCAAAGTATTTTTCAATTTGGATTTGGCGATAGGGTTCCATCAATTAAGAGTGGCGGAGGACAGTATTCCTTTAACGACATTTCGTAAGTGGTATGGAACGTACAAGTGGTTAGTAATGCCATTCGGATTGACTAATTTATCTGCTTTCTTTATGGACTTGATGAACTGGATATTCGGAGAGCACTTGGATAGGTTCGTGTTGGTATTCAATGATGATATTCTGATGTATTTGGATGAAAGAGATCATGAGGTTCATCTTAGAATAGTGCTAGAAACGTCGAGGCAGCATCGGCTGAAAATGAAGTTTTCGAAGTGTCATTTCTAGAAGAAAGAAGTGAAGTTTTTTGGTCATGTGGTTTCAAAGAAAGGGTTGTCAGTCGATCCAGCCAAAATCGAAGCGTTAATAATTGGATTGACTAATTTATCTGCTTTTGACCCGAGATGGTGACCGAGATAAACAAATTTCTTGAATTAGCCGACTATTGGTGGAGATTTATTAAGGATTTCTCACGGTTAGCAACGTCTTTGACTAAGCTAATTAGAAAGGATGTAAAGTTTATTTGGTCAGATAAATATGGGGAAGCTATCCTTAAGTTGAAACATTTGTTGACCAACGTGCCCATGTTAGTAATTCCAGATGAAAATCAGGATTTAGTTGTGTATACCGATGAGTGTGGAACTGGATTAGGAGACGAGTTGATGTAGAAGGGTAAAGTTATTGCCCATGCTTCTCGACCGCTCAAACCACATGAAGTTAGATATCCGACTCATGATTTGGAGTTGGTAGTGGTGATTTTTGCATTGAAAGTATGGAGACACTACCTTTTAGAAGAGCGATTCAAGTTGTATATAGATCACAAGTCTTTGAGGTATTTATTCTCTAAGAGTTGAATACGAGACAACCGAGATGGCTAGAGTTTTTAGTAGCTTATGATTTCAGTATTGAGTATACATCAGGGAAAGGAAATAAAGTTGCAGATGCACTTAGCAGGAAATATCAGAATTATTGTGTTAGCTATATTGGCAGAGTGGAAGGATCTGGAGGCATTGACTACTTGAGGTGTGCAGATAAGATCTACTGCTAATTCCAGTTAAAGTACAGCCATGTTATCTTGCTTGGAAGTTCGAACAATGTTGATTGAAAGGATTGATTTTAAGCAGAAAGATGATCCATTATTAGCTGAAAAGATTAGAAGATTAGAAGGTGGAACTGAGGTCGATGATCTAAAGAACTTTTGGGATGGTTATGTGTTCCGAATGTTGGAAACCTAAGGAGGGAAGTTCTTAGGGAATGTCATCGATCAAATTTTATGATTCATCCTGGAGGAACCAATATATATCAGGAGATTAAGAGAAGTTTCGTCTGGAAATGTATGAAAAGGGATGTAGGCTTGTGGGTAAAGTAATGTACGAAGTGCCGGCAAGTAAAAGCCGAACATCATAAGCCGAGTGGTTTGCTTCAGCCTTTAGATATACCGATTTTGAAATGGGGTTCGATATCCATGAATTTTATTGATGGGTTGCCAAAGTCAAACATGGGAAGTGAAATTATATGGGTATAGTGGACAGATTGACCAAGAGTGCCCATTTCATTCGAGTTAAGTCAGCTAGGATGTCACCCATGTTAGCTAACTTATTTATGAAGAATATAGTTAGACTACGTGGAATTCCTAGCAGTGTAGTTAGTGACATAGATGGTTTGTTCACTAGCAAGTTCTGAAAGAGTCTATAGGAAGTGTTTGGTACCAAGCTTAAGATGAGTACCGCTTATTACCTATAGATAGATGGGCAGACAGAGAGAGTCAATAAGGTATTTGAAGATTTGTTAGGAGCTTGTGTACTAGATTTTAGTGGGTTGTGGGAAGACCATTTGCACTTGGTTGAGTTTTCCTATAATAATAGTTATCAGAGTAGTACAGGAAAAGCGTCTTTCGAAGCTTTGTATAGAGGACCATGCAAATCACCAACATGTTGGTTAGAGACCGAAGAAAGATTGGTCCTTGGTCCAAATATGGTAAGAGAAGAAACATAGAAGATTAAGTTAATTCGAGGTAGGATGAGAGAAGCTCAGTCAGGGCAGGAAAGTTACGTAGGTAAATGGCGTAAAGATTTTGAGTTCTCAGATGGAGACCATATTTTTATTAAGGTATCATCGATGAAGGGTGTGGTACGATTTGGAAAGTCAGAGAAACTTGAATCGAGATATGTTAGATCATTCCCTATTATAGGGAGGATCAAAAAACTCACGTACCGAGTAGTTTGGTATGTGTCCATAATGTGTTCCATGTTTCTCATCTTAGGAAGTATGTGCATGATCTAGAGGCTACTATTGCTCCGACTGCATTGGAAGATTTAGTAGTAGAACCAAATATAACTTCTGTAAGGCAACCTGTTCGAGTTGTAGTAAAGGATAAGAAGAGATTAAGGAACATGACAGTCAAGTTAGTGAAAGTCCAATGGAGTGATAACGAGGAAGACTATACTTGGGGGACAAAGAACGGGATATGAGATACTTATCCTGAGCTGTTATGATAGTATGTTCCATATTTGTCGTATATAGAATTTGTAGCTGGTAGGATATACTAGCATTGTTTTCATGTTTGATATGTTTGTTTAGTAATCCTTACTGAATTTCGAGGACGAAATTCTTTAAGAAAGGGAACCTGTAACACCCCTATTTTTAGTTAAGCATTATTCAGGACATTTAATTGGATAAACTAAATAGAATAATGTAAAGGGTTAAACAGAATGAGATTTGAAACTTAATAACGTCGTGCCATACTTAATTAATTAAGTAAGATTGTTTAAGCTTAACATATAAGGGAAAATATGAGGAGGGAAAAATAGGAAGATCCGTCTTTTTAATCCCTTAAACCTTCTCTCCGATATATCATTCTCACTTTACTCATTCACAAAACAATCTAAGCAAAAGCTAAGGAGGCTGGCCATTCTAGGGGAAAGAAGATCAGAAAATTAAGGGAGATTTACAAGTTAAAGCTTAAGGAAGCAGAACACTAATCAAATCTCAACTCCAAAATCAATTTTAAAGGTAAATAATACAAGATCCATTTCTTTTGCTTGTTTTAGAATTCGGTTGTGGATAGTACCCAAATTTTTATTGCTTGTTTTGCCAAGATATGGTTGTCAAATCATTATTTGGATAGAATAATGGTATATGAAATTTTGTGGAATTGTTTAAATGGTTTTTAAGGGTAAAACCTAAGATTTCATTCTCCAAATGCTTTAATTTTTTAATATTTTGTATAAAACAATATTTTGGAGATGGGATATTAATTTCATAATTTTCCAAATTAAGTTGAATATTTTATGAATTTCCTACGAAGGAAATAGTATCATTTCGGGTTTTGATTATTCCAAATAATTAAATATGGTTTTTGGCCTTGAAATTTTTATATGGTAAAGAGAAAGATATTCTCTAATTTCTATGAATTTTTATATGGCTTATAAATAGTATCATTTCTGTAAATTGTTAAATGATGGGTTCATAGTTATCCTAGGAAAACCATAGGATGTGAGATGGATAATCTACATCATGTTAGAGATAGATAGTCTCTATGAGGATAATGAAGGGTTCACAGTCATCCTAGGAAAACTGTGGAATGTGTGATGGATAATCCACATCATATTAAGTTAAATGAAATATATGTGATGTATAGTCCACATTAATTTAAATAATTAAACCACTAGTGATGGGTAGTCAATGTGGTAGGGGATATGTAATCCAAGTAATAATTACACGTGAGATGGATAGTCCACATAATTCGGAATATGCTTATATGTGAGATGGGTAGCTTTTGCACCAAAAATGGCCACAAACGCTCAAAAATTGAATAGTAGAGATTAAATGATGAATAAACGAAAACGGAGTAGAGAAATAAATGAACACGTAAATTTTTATAGTGGTTCAGCAATCTTGGGTTACGTCCACTTTATATTTTTATTGATCTTACACTTGATTATGATTACATGAATGTTTGGATCAGTTGGGATCCATTAGTACAAGAGTGAAGAATAAAAATGGTAGAGCCCGGGCAGCCAAAAGAAGGATCTTGTTTATGGAGAATGGTCGCTGTATTTATAGGGGAAGACGTGCATTGATTGGGCTGAAATCTTGCCAAAAAAGTCTCCATATCCATATGGGCCCACATAAACGATCAGTGGTCCAAATTTTACAAAAATAACGATCGGGGCCGATCATTATTTTTTGGTTCCAATCCATGTGTGATTGTTCATTGGTGGCCCCATAGGCCTCCAGGCCTTGCTCCTAAAATATGGTGTCATTCTAAGCTATACTTTTTGAGATATCGCCCATTCTTTGTAGAACACCAATTCTTATGCTGATCGTCCAATAACGGTCGGTATCTCTTTATGTTTTTCATGAGTTCTGTTGTGCGATCGATAATATAGGCTCTTCATGATGTAAATTACTTGCTCTCCAACTTTTATGCAATTTTGACGTATCATTTGTAAGATATCATTCGACCTTAATTGAATATGGATCGTTTTGGTGATTCGTATGATCGTTCCAATAGTGATCAACCTCTTTTTCCAAGATTTAGGAGTTTGTCATGTGATCGTTTTATGGGATCCAATCTTCAATATATTGATGCTCTAAAAGTTTCTTGTGCATTGGCTTTGTAGATTTTGAGATATTTATCGATTTTCGTCGATTTACGTTGCTTTATGGATCGTTCTAGATCAATCCATATAAATCATTCGTTTGTCCATAACTCGAGCATACAAACTCCGATTGACTTGAAATTCAGAATGTTACCTCTTGGGGTCTTTATTGTCACTTCATATTGATCGCAATCTGATCGGGAACCCAGTCCAAATCTGCTCGATCATCGTCCATAGTATTGTATACAGCTGATTTTCAAGGGTGGTAACCACCCGTTTCTAGCCAAATCTACGATATCATGGCCTTGCCAAAAGGCGGGATAATAGGTGGTCCACATAATTATAAGACGAGTAGTCAGATTAAAATAAAATGGGTAGTCAATTTAAATTGTGATGGGCAATCATTTGAAATTAAGTTGAATAATTTAATGATGGGTAATCCAATATATGTTGAGTGATTATAAATGCTATTTTCTATGCTTTAACCATTGTGGTTGTAGGAGCACAATATGTGGTTGTTATGTTTTAGTTAAGATACTAGGGAGTGGAAAACCCATTTCGCTTAGTGGTGTGGTCTCACTAGATATCTATTTTGGTTCGATATGGTAGGTTATTATTTACACCAGATGGTTGTTTGATCCGAAGTTTTTTTTCCCCTTAAACTCTCGGGTACTCATTTGAGTAGGTTGGGAGTAAGAGATTTTAGGTTTCCAATTAGATGAATAAGCTTTCGGAGACGTGCAGATGGCAATCTAGCTATTAGGAGTTTTATCTATTTTCGCTTTGTAGTTTGGTTTTTTCTATTTGAATGTAGTGGCAAAGTTGTATAAATGCCATGTATTTGACTCTAATCAACCAATGAGGCATCTTTAGATGTCACTCTTGGAGTATTTTTTATAGTTATATTTTCTCTAAATGTGAGATTACGAATAAGATTATGTAATGAATATGTAATATCATGTCTGAAATGAGATATGAAAATTTGTTTTTAAAACCGTGCTGAATTTTTTTTCATATTCATGTGCTTTTCATTATTGATATGATTAACATAGCCACATTTTTTCTTCGAGAATTAATAACTATGGAAGACTGCAGTATCCGTAGCAGATATTTTTGGGCCTCGGAATGAGGGATGTTATAAGGATATAATGTAGCGGAGTACTGCAAAGCTTCCTTTTCAAAACATTCCCAAATCAAATAAAATTCAAAATTTTCAACTAGCCATTAATGTTGATTTGTTGGATTTGATGGGTAGCTTGAATTTTTGAGTTCTAGTTATCTTTTGGGTTTTGGTTAGCTTAAGTTTGAAGTAATGTATTGGTTTTGGTTATAAGTATATCATCTCAACCTCACTTAACTTCATTTTTCAACATCACTCATCACTCATTTTTCCACGTCTCTTCATTTCACTTCCCCTCCCCCCTCACTTCATTCTCACTTCTCTTTCCTTTCTTTCCTTTCTTTCCTTTCTTTTCTTTCTTTTCTCCTTCTTTTCTTTGCTTAGTTGTGTCTTCTTGTGCTTTGTGCTTGTTGATGGTCTATATTATGTAGGGTGTAGGAGACATCATTTTGGTTGCCATGTCAATATCCGTTTCATCTATAAGAAGCAATCACTTCATCCTGACTTCAATTGTTCATCATCTTTATAATTCAAAACTAAGAAATTTAAACCAACCCCACCTCTTCAAAAATCAAGATCTTAAAATCTACTCACAATTAGCCAAACCCTCTAACATGAAATTTATTTGTTTAGGTCCTTGGTTTTTTTTTTGAAATGGCAACTTGAAGTTTCTTCGAGCATGGTGGCAAGAATTGCCCGAGAATAGTGGTGGTCCAATAATGGCAGTTTTTCAACGAGAATGGAATGGAGATTGAAGGACATGGTTGTGTTTGTGTTGTTGAATCATGATTTTTATAGGTTGTTTTGTAATGTTTAGTGATTGGAGTTTGTCATGATGGTTAAGTAATTATTTTTTAATCATCTTGGAATTTCTGGTGAACAAGAGGTCAAGGAGAGGAACGACGAGTGCATGGAGGAGCATGAGGACAAGGCAGAGGCATGGGTGGTGGTCGAAGGAGGAGCGGTGTTTAGTGTTGCTTGGATGAGCTTGGTTTTAGGTTTAAAGCCATGATTGTATTGGGTCAGGGTTTTTAATCGCCTAGGGGATGTCGAGTTGGCCAAGGCTTAGGCTGGTGGTGCGTAGGTCGATGGCGGTGCTATTAGTAGTGGTGGTGTGGGTCATGGTGGATCGAACTTGAATCGTTCGTTAGTGGTGCCATAGGCCTCTAGGCTTGCTCCTAAAATATGGTGTCTTTTTTAGCTATATTTTTTGAGATATCACCCATTCTTTGTAAAACACCGATCATTATGATAATCATCCAATAAGGATCGATATCTCTTTATATTTTTCTTGAGTTCTGTTGTACGATCAATAATGTAGGCTCTTCTTTATGTTAATTACTTTCTCTCAAACATTTTTTCAATTCCAACATACCGTTTGTGAGATATCATCCGACCTTCATTGAATATGGATCGTTTTGGTGATTCGTGCTATAGTTCCAATAACGATCGGCCCCTTTTTCAAAGATTTAGGAGTTTTGTCATGCGATCGTTTTGTGGGCTTCGCTCTTCAATATATTGATGCTCTGAAAGTTTCAAGTGCATTGGCTTTGTAGATTTTGAGATATTGATCGATATTCGTTGATTTACGTTGTTTTATGGATCGTTCAAGATTGATCCATATAAATCCTTCATTTGTCCATAAATCAAGCATATGAACTCCGATTGAATTGTAATTCAGAATGTTGCCTCACAGGGTCTTTGTTGTCACTTCATATTGATTGCAGTCTGATCGGGGACTCGGTCCAAATCTACTCGATCATCTTCTATAGTATTGTATATAGCTTATTTTCAAGGCTGGTGACCATCCATTTCTAGCCAAATCTACGATATCACGGCCTTGCTAAAAGGCAGGATAACAGGTAGTCGACATAATTATAAGACGGGTAGCCAGATTAAAATAAGACGGGTAGTCGGTTTAAATTATGATGGGCAATCATTTGAAATTAAGATGGATAATCTAATAATGGGTAATCCAATATATGTTGAATGATTATAAATGCTATTTTCTATGCTCTAACCATTGTGGTTGCAGGAGCACGGTATATGGTTGTTATGTTTTAGTTAAGATACTAGCGAGTGGAAAACCCATTCCGCTTTGTGGTGTGGTCTCACTAGATGTCTATTTTGGTTCGAGATGGTAAGTTGTTATTCACACTAGACCGTTGTCTGATCCGGAGTTTTTGTTTTTCCGCTTAAAATCACGGGTACTTATTTGAGTAGGTTGGGAGTAAGAGATTTCAGGTTTCCAGCTAGACGAATAAGCTTCCAGAGACGTGCAGAAGGAAATCGAGCTATTAGGAGCTTTATCTATTTCTGCATTATAGTTTGGTTTTGTCTATTTGAATGTATGACAAAGCTATATAATTGCCATATATTTGACTCCAATCAACCAATGGGGCACCTTCATATGTCTCTCTTGGAGTATTTTGTATAGTTATATTTTCTCTGAATGTGAGATTACAAATGAGATTATGTAATGAATATGAAATATCATTTGTGGAATGAAATATGAAGATATGTTATTAAAACCATGTTGAATAATTTTCATATTCATGTGCTTTTGATTATTGATATGATTAACATAGCCACATTTTTTCTTTAAGAATTAATAATTATGGAAGACCGCAGCATCCGTAGCAGTTAATTTTGAGCCTCAGAATGAGGAATGTTACAGGGATATAATGTAGCAGAGTACTGCAAATCTTTCTTTTCAAAACATTTTCAAATCAAATAGAATTCAAAATTTTCAACTAGCCGTTAATGTTGATTTGTTGGATTTAATGGATAGCTTGAATTTTGAGTTTTGGTTATCTTTTGGATTTTGGTTAGCTTAAGGTTGAAGTAATGTATTGTTTTTGGTTATAAGTATATCATGTCAACCTCACTTGACTTCATTTTTCAACATCACTCATCACTCATTTTTCCATGTCTCTTCATTTCACTTCCCCTCCCCTTCACTTCATTCTCACTTCTCTTTCCTTTCTTTCCTTTCCTCTCTTTCTTTTCTCCTTCTTTTCTTTGCTTAGCTGTGTCTTCTTGTGCTTTGTGCTTGTTGATGGTCTATGCTGTGTAGGGTATGGGAGGCATCATTTTGGTTGCCATGTCAATATCCTTTTCATCTATAAGAAGCAAACACTTCTTCCTGACTTCAATTGTTCATCATCTTTGTAATTCAAAACCAAGAAATTTAAACCAACCCCATCTCTTCAAAAATCAAGGCCTTCAAATCTACTCACAATTATCCAAACCCTCTAACATGAAATTTGTTTGTTTAGGTCCCTAGTTTTTTTTAAAATAGGAGCTCGAAGTTTCTTCGAGCATGGTGGCGAGAATTGCTCGAGAATAGTGGTGTCAAATAATGGTAGTTTTTCAATGAGCATGGAATGGAGATTGAAGGACATGGTTATGTTTGTGTTATCGAATCTTGATTTTTATAGGTTGTTTCATAATGTTCAGTGATCGGAGTTTGCCGTGGTGGTTAGGTGATCATTTTTTAATCATCTTGGAATTACTGGTGAATTATGGGTCAAGGAGAGAAATGATGAGTGCTTGGAGGAGCGTGGGGACAAGGTGGAGGCGTGGGTGGTGGTCGGAAGCGGTGTTCGAAGTTCCCCGAACGAGCTTGGTTTTAGGTTTAAGGCCATATTTGTGTTGGGTTATGGTTTTTGATTGCTTAGGGTAGGTCGAGTTGGCCGAGGCTTAGGCTGGTTGTGCGTAGGTCGATGGCGGTGTTATTGATAGTGGCATTGTGGGTCATGGTGGATCGGAATAGTGGTGGTTGGAGTTTGATTAAGCAGAGCTCAACTTTATTTAATTGCATGAGCGTGTTATTTTTTTTAAATTTGGAGGAAGGTCGGAATTTGGTGCAGGCGGCTGGAGGTGGTGGTGTGGGTAGCAGCGTGTTGAGCTCGAGGGTTGGGGTATCCCAGTGATCGAAGATTGGCGAATGGGTGGTGGGATTCGATGTGCATGTGCACGTATCCACGCACGTTTTGGGTTTGAGTTGAAATCAATTTAGGGGAAAGAGAAGAAGGCTACTATAGCAAGCAGTTCGGGTTTGGGTTAAAGATTTTTGGGCTGGGTTTGGTTTGGTGGAGAAATTAATTTAATTATTTTGTTTAATATATTAACTAAATACGTTAAATTGAAAATCAGATATCTCATTCATTTTAAATCCATTTAACCTGTGGATTTTTGTATTAGACTAGTATTGACGTGTACAACACCATGATATAGATAGTTGATAGTTTTGATGATGTGTAGAATAATGATAAATTAGTAGTAGTAGAATATAATTATGTGGATTTAAATAATTACATTGTTAAATAATTATATTTTATTACTGACATTCAGTTAGCAGAATAAAACACCATTTTGCTATACTTAAACTGAATAGCTAATTTTGGACATCTATTGAGTAGAATAAATCCCTATTATACTATTACATTAATTTGGATATTTATTTATATGCCATTTAATTAATACCGGATAAGTGGTGTGTTAGCTATTGATTATTGATTCGATTTACATAAATGCTTGCTTATGTAAATGCTAGTAAATTAACTTGGAAAGTTGAATTAAAATAAATGATAGCCTGTTTAAGTATCATAGTGGTCGCTAAGCCTCTTTTCGAATTTGAAAAGTTATGGATTTAATTTAACTTGAATATTTTGAAGTAAGATGTTTTCTACACCTATAGTGGTTTAAAATATAGAAAGAAATGAAGTTTTATAAAAGGGTTTATAATATTCTAAAAGAGTTTCGAAGTGGTTTAAAGGCTGTTTAATTTATAAACAATGGTTTAAAAAGTTACGGTCCATATAATGATAGTCACTATAGATGCAATTTTGGCAATCTATTATTTCTGTAAAGTATAAAAGTTATCCACCTTTGATATTTTGTAAAGTCCTTTTAAACATGGTCTATAAAAGTTACATAAGTATTCTAGAATGGTTTGAAATTTTAGATTTATTATTAAATAGTTATTTAATAATTTTTAATTAAAGATTCTGATTTTATTTAAAGTTTGTTTATAAAGTAAAGGGATTTCAAAATAAAAATTAGGTAATTATTTTTGAGGCAATGTTTGTGTAAGGATTTGAACTATATTTTAAGTATTTTAAAAAAGTACTTTTGAATAGTAAAATGTTTAAAGGAGATTTTAGATTTAAAAGATTTATTTTGGAGTATTTAAACAAGTGGTTTATTTAAGGGAAATCAGTTTACTTTTCAAAAATCAAATTCTCTTTTAAAAGTGGTGGCTTTTAAGTTATGATTTGAATGGAAGGTTTAAATTTTGTTTAAATGTTCACAATAGGTTTGAAATTATTATTTGAGATAATAAAGCAACTGTTCACTTCTATGAAGAAAGGGATCTTATCTTTTTAAATCAAATATGGTTTTAAACAAAGTTTTTAAGTGAGGTATTATATGGGGATTTAAATGAGTATTTTAAAGGATTTAAGTGAAATTTTAAATGATACTATATAATTCTAATTATAGTATAAAACTTTAATAAGTGGAAGAGAGGTTTTATAAATGTTTGTTTTAAAAGAACAGTATATGGATTTATGAAATCATATACTTGGCATTAAACTTCGAGGTAGGGAAACTTCTACATATCCCAAAAAGTAAGAATGTTGTCAAGTAAAGGTTTGAGAGGTAATAATACCCTAAATTGAATTGCTTCGTTGTTATCCACAAAATAGTTTAAGTTTGAAATCGAATATTGATGTTCGGTATATAGTATTATTTCTGTATTCGGATTGGATCACTTATGAGAATCAAGTATATGAAATTAATGAATAATCCTTCTTAATTATGGTGGTATGGAAACATTCTTTCCATACTTAATACTAAAGGAAAAGTGTTTTGGATTTATAGTAAACGATGTTTTAAATGACATTTGTTTTGATCCATTTAATATGATTTGAAAAATTAGAAATCTTCCCTAAAGATTTGTGAACATATTATACCGATTTATAAATATATGGAACGTTATTTAAGTATTGAAAGTGAAATGGTTTTTGAATATACTTATATCGGTGAGATAAGTATAAAAATATTTTTCAAGTATTGAGAAGCGATTTAATTAATGAAAGATTAATTAAAATAAGGCTTAGTGGTTTCCATATGAAATTATCAAAATACAACTCTGAAAATATCTAAAAGAAACACAATAATTATATTGTACAGTTATCTTCGATGATGCTATACTGTATGTATAAACTCGTTTTTCTTTCCTAGGACAAACAATAAGGAATTCCGTCCACTTAAATGGTAAGAAGGAGATCTCCGCTCTTATGTATTGTCTGTTTATTTCCGAAAGAACTGAGGTTGATTTTGCCAGAATCTATCGACTGGTTTTGGACTGACCGGTAAGTGAAAGAGTGTACTTATATAAGATGATTCAAAACTGTATCCAAAAAACAATACGTGTGTTCTACACTTTGGAAAGGTTCATGATTGGTTCGACATGAGGGAAACTGATGACGGAGTTCTTTGAAGTGCAAGGGCTAGTTGCTACTAATCTTGAGGATGTAGTTGAAGTATTCCCTTCGGTTTTTTCATATCTTGAATAGCTTGCATGGAAGAATGCTGACATTGTATTGTTGCTTGGAGGGCAGTGTTAGCATTCCAAGTAGGAATTTCTAGGAGGAAAAGGTAAAAAGCATGACCTCACAACCTGGAATGACTAAAATCAGGGGATGCTCATAGAGCTATACGCTTCGCTACCATTAGGAGCATCATTCCTCGATCTAGAATTTTGATTTAATATCTAGTATGCGCATAGGGCGATTGGGGGGCAATGTTTGCAGCCTCAATGTTCGAGGGTTGATGAAATCCGATATGACATTTTAAAGGGGCAGCTGGTTCTATGTTTGCCGGGGGTTCATGTGTGGCACTGGATTTTATAATAAAAGTGGTTTGGTTATTGTAAGGTAAAAACCTGACCATGTTTATGTGCAGTGTGGTCTTACGAGATACATTTATTTTGAAAGGTTTTATAACAATAAAAATCCATTTGATTTGTGTTTTTCAAGCTGGTTTACCAGACTGATCCAGTGTTTATTTTCTTATAATGCTCGGGTTAGCTCAAGCATATTTTCAAATTTAGTTAAGGATGCTTTGGAGTTTCAAGAAACGAGCTGAAAGCTTCCAAGACATACTATCATTTTTTCTTTTATTTCTACCATATTTTCTTGTTTGTATTTGTCAGCAATTGTAAGGAAAGACTATTATAACTGTCCAGGACGATGATAGGTTGGTTACTCTGATTTATGTTGTATATCACAATTTTTTTTTGTAAATATCATTAGTGTATTATATATTACTCATCAAGTTGTGAGATTCTATTCCATCTCTTCATTTCTTTCACCCCAATAATCTGTCTTTCCGATACTTGGATGTTCGGCATGTGAATACCATGAATGTATTAGTGTTGACTTCTGAGGATCGAAAAGACAGGACGTTACACGTTGTATCATAGCTTAGGTTGAGCAAACACCTATGCCTTGGTGGGATAAACTCATTAGAGATAGGGTTAGTAATACCCTAAGACGAGTAAATCATTAGAGATAGGATTAATAACATCCTAAAATGAGTTTGAGTGTGTGTGTGTGTATACGAGAGCGCAATTTATTTGTGATATAAAAATGTTTTTTATTGTATTATTTGACCTGTTGAGTGGTTTATGAATTTTGGTCGATGCGTCTGACCAACCATATCGATAGGGATTCCAAAACACTTTAACAAGACCAATCGACACTATAACATCCCTAATTTTAAATAGCCTTATTCAAGAGATTTAATTAGATAAATTAAATAGAATAATGTAGAAACTAGAGTGATAAGGGAATTGAGATTTGAGATCTAATTAGGGTCGTGCCTTAACTAAATGGATCTATAAGATTGATTTATAAGTTAAATACTTAAGAGAACAAGGGAAGGGTAATGGGAATAGCTGACCCCATAACTCCTAAAATCCTCATAACCTTTTCATTCTCATTACATTCTTGCAAAAACATAAACAAAAGAAAACAAGGCTGGCCATAACCCTAAGAAGAAGAAGAGCAAAATCCAATTAGAAGCTAAGATTCAAGCTAGGATGATTAAAGCAAAAATAAATCTCAAGTTTCTTATCCAAACAAGGTGAATAATGATCTAAACCATCTCATATAAGTCATCTTGAATGTTGTAATTTGGATTTAAAGTTTAAAACCATATGAGGATGAATGATTATATGCTTTGATTTATATGCCATGTTATAACTTAAACAAGGATTTTTATGGGACGTTAAGGTTAAAATCGTGCAAACTAATTTCCAGATGCTATGATATTTGAATATATTATGCAAAACATTATTTTGGAGATGAGTTTAAATTTTCATAATATTCCAAGCCATGGATAATTTATTATGAATTTTTAATGAAAATAAATAGTTAATTTTGGGGTTTAAGTATTTAAGGCAATCAAGTATTGTTTTCAGGTCTGAAATTTATATATGTTAGAAAACATATTAAAAGTGAATAATTTTGATTTTTGGGGGATTTTTCGTAAGTGTTTTACTATGGCTATTAAATTATTTAAGTTAGAGGACTTAAATGTTTTGTTAAGGGGAAGGGCTTATTTGTTAAAATGATTTCATTTGTTAATTGTCGAATTCGGTAGCCTTTTAGAAAAGAATTTTTATAAAGAATTGGCAACCAATCATATTTTGAAAAATTAGGCAAGTTAGGTAAATATGAATTACTTTGAAAGGCATAAAAATCAGTTTTGTTTCGAATTACAACTTTTCCACTTCCATTTGCTTGCTTCCATCACCATACTTCCGCTAATGACCTTTCGCATCCATTCAAAACTAATGCACATGGTATCAAGCAATTGATACATAGCGTATTGGAGAAAGGCGGAAGGGACTGTGTCGAAGGCATGATTTCAAAGAGGTTGAAGACATTTTTATAAGCTTTCGAATCAATCTAACTTGCCTTTGTTTTTAAAGAAGCTTTTGAAAGAGTTGCCGCATTTTGAACTCATTCGATACCTAGCTGCCGCATTCATACCTTTCGAATCAGTTAGAGGCCTCTTTTATTTATAGTGCTTGTAAGGGAAGCTTTTGCCCTTTTAAATTTTAAAGCCGCTTCCTCAATGCTTTCGAAGGGTTGTTTAGCCAATTTTAATAAGTGTTTCGGAGGCAATGGTTTCGAATGGTTAGTTTCGAAGCTGTCCTCTTCCCCAATTCTTTTACTTGAGATCAATGCTTTCGAAAGGGATACTTTCGCTTTTGCTCTCTTTGACCTAGTAATCATATTTATTAAACCCAATCATTTTGAAAGAGATAGTTTCAAATGGTTTCGAAGCTATGCTTCTATAAATTCTTGCTTGACTAAATGCCTTCGAAAGGTATGTTTTTTAATGTTTCGAAATGAAGGTTTCCAATGCTTTCAAAAGGTATGTTTTTAATGGTTTCAAAAGAGAAAGTCTAAGATTTTAAGTAATACTTTCAAAAGTGAGAGTGATGAAGGGTAACTCATGATGTCACAATGATTCGAAGGATCTAGTCAAAAGCCTTAGCTTTCAAAAAAGAAAACCCAATCCCATTTTAAAGGTTATCCCATGGCAATGTAAAAGAGTTTTGAAATGGCATTTAAAATTTGAAATCTTAGAGGAAGTTTTCCTTGCTAAGGATAGTGGGTTAAGGGTATTAGTAGAAAATGATTTCAAGGAATTAAATCATGGATATTCATATTGTTATGTTTTGATCAGTTTTCATGTATGCTTCTGTAATCATATTCACTTCATAATTAACCCATAACTGCATTTTCGGGTGCTAAGGGCAGAATAACCGGCTAGGTTGACCTAGTAGTGGATATACATTGAATTAACTCCTGTGTGAGTAGAATTGCATCCAGGAGGTCAGACAGACCAGAATATAGGATGCCCAAGATTGATCAAAGGTGTAACATCCCGATATTTTCAACCATTCGCATCCGCACATGTCGGACTTGAATTGCTCAAAATACCAGATTGTTATTTTATATTTGGCAAAACTCAGCATATACGGTAAATAAATAAATCACAGAATCACAGACACAGAGTAATATAACAATAAGCAGCGGAAATAAATGAATAAAAGTTCATGAAGCTACTATATATATATAACAGAGTTAAACAAGATACAACAGAAGTCTCAAATACATAGAAGTCTCAATACAATAGTCAAATAACAAAATCTGAATATATAACAGCAGTCAACTAAATCTGAAAGCTGAATAGATGTAGATGGATCTCCAAGCGAAGCTCCAACTCCAAAGGTGAGTCTCAAATGCTGTGACACTCAGTCTGACCCGAGCATAAAGAAAAACACAGAACACTCGAGTCAGGATTAACATTCTTATATCAATAAATCCAACTCAAGTGAAATATCAACTGAAATACAAGTAACTCAAAGGATGTTTGGGATAACCATCCTCCAAGGATCCGTGGAACTATCTACTATGTAGTAATATACGCTATTATAATATGTCTATAGTAAAGTAAACTATTAAAATAGCGTTAAGGCGTTACCCATACCCCCTTTAACACATTTTTATATATTCCCATAGTCTATACAGTACCGTAACTTCCCGTAAACTGGACTTGTCAGAGGGCACTCCATAGGTATGGTACAAAACAAACTCGTAGTGGTCATGATAAGGTAGGTGACACGGCACAACTAGGCAATGCTAGGGTAGATATACCAATTACACTTCCGGGCTGGTGGTAACGCATAGCCGCAACTACCACCCACCTCAAGCCACACTCCCAAATCAAAGGTGCGCACCACATCAATCACAAAGTAATAGAATGGCAATCGAAGAAGTGTGTCTGATCGGAGGAGCTACCTCTCTTGGCCCGTCGATTGCTCCTGTTTCATCCACCTTAAGCTAACTCACGGGAGTCAGGTCCATGTATATACCTCATATAGGATCGTCGCCACCATCCTACTTCATTCTGGAATCTCCACCGCGTACACGGTTGTTAAAGTGGTTTTCGATATTGGCAGAGAGTATGACAATAATCGATCCCGGTCTCTTTAACAACCAAACGTTATTATAACACCGCGGTCATTTCAAAATAGTTTATACTTCAAAACCAAAATATCATTTCCATTTCAAAACCATATCAATACGATGTCATTTCATTTCCAAAATCATAGCACTTCAAAGTTATAACACTTTCGAAATTATAAAGCTTAGACTTTTTAACACTTTGGAAATCATAACACTTGATAACATAATACTTTGAAATTCATAACTTCCCACTTGAACAATTTAGATATTAAAATAGTATATATAATAAAATAGTTAATAAAATAAAATAGTTTATAAAATAAAATAGTTCGTATATTAAAATATTTATAAGTTAAAATAGTTTTATATTAAAATAATATATATATTAAAATAATTTTTCTCAAATTTCACAA
The DNA here is from genome assembly GCA_030737815.1 of Allium fistulosum. Lineage (NCBI taxonomy): Eukaryota > Viridiplantae > Streptophyta > Magnoliopsida > Asparagales > Amaryllidaceae > Allium > Allium fistulosum. Next base: position 822,802,438 of record CM060905.1, read on the forward strand.
ATCGACTCAAATCAACTCGAATACCAAAATTCAATTTTAATTCACACATTTTAACTTAATTCAATATCTAAATAAACTATTAATTTATATCAATTTCAAATATAGATTTGAACTACAAATCAAACCATTTCGATTTCAATAGGTTTTTCAAAACTTTAAATATACAAACATTTACAATAACTCAATTTTGATAAATTCATTTATATTTCAAATTCAACTTTACCATTATTTAATATTGAAAATATTCACTTAGTCAATTCAATATCATTTAAATAAAACCTTAAATTACAATTTAAATAAACTAAATTTTCCCTTCAATTTAGTTAAACTTGAAATATTCATTTAATCGCTTTAAATCAAAATCAAGTTATAAAATCATATCTTTAAAATCTCAAATTCAATAAGTTTCAAATCGATTTTATTTAAATATATTTCTTAAAAGAATACTATTTCAAATCAACTTAAATTTATCTTCCCAACCTCAATTTATTAAAATTATTATAAAAATCTATCTTTTAAAATAAAATTTAAATAAATACTTAAATACATATTATATACTAATTAAATTAACTTTTATTAAATTAAATATTATTATTAAATTTATTTATATTAAAACTTAGTTTATATATTTAAAAATAGTAAAATTATAAGAAAATCTTAAAAATTATAATTTAAAACTAACTTATAAATTTTAAATTCCCAAACATATAATTTTTAAAAATCTAAAATTTAAACCATTATAAATAACATTTATATATATGATATCTTAAAATCAATATTTATTAAAACATCATATATTCCTTTTCAAAACCTTGGAAATCATTTCAATATATATATATACCAACGGTGTCTGTATATAATTCTCTATCCTATGGTCAAGTGATATGGATATCTATCATTTCAATCCGTAATTTAAATATATACGGGTATATATCTTTTTAACCCACAATCCCAAATTCAATTCAATGAAAATCGCTTGGGTTTATCATTTCAACCCATAATGATTTTCTCCTATTCCATAAGATCGTTCGGGTATGTATCATTTCAACCCATAGGGAATTCTATACTAACAGGGAACTTGCAGAGTGAGAACAGTGATGATAGTGATATAAGACATCAATAACAGGAATATATCATCAATATAAATAACAGATAATGGTGTCAGATGTCACAGGTGAACAGTTACAGATAATGGCATATATATAGAAATTTAAATAACTAACAGCAGCATATTTGAATTGTCGTTTCAATTGAAATCAAAGTTAATAAATATAAGAGCGTTAATCGTGAGTGATTGCTCACCTTTCAAGGCTAGAGAGATTCGACAAATGAAACGAGTTACGAATCCAAAGCAAAGCTAGATTGGCAATCGACGAACAACGTTGATAAATAGGAATTGACGAAATCAAATCAAAACTGGATCGATGATGATAAATGGTATAAGTGAACTTATATATAACTATATATATAAAATCATATTCTAAATTTAATCATATACTAAATTATATATATATGTTTCAAAATCATTGCTTTAAACTAAAACTCATGTATTAACTGCGTAGACTCTCGGCTAGGGAAAAACCAGGAGCAAGAATGGCGAATGCGACAGCACGACAGACAGGAAGGGAGGGGGATGCTTTGGTCAGGTGGCTCGGCAATCAAGGAGGAGGGTGGTGAAATAGAGGAGGGGGAAAAGAAAGGCATTGGCTGGGATTGGAGAGGATTGGTGCTGACGGTGTCGAAGCAGGAGGCGGTTTGGGTTATGGAAGGGGAAGAGCACCTAGGTCGCGGCCAGGGAAGCAATGGGCGATGGTGGTGGTAGCATGCGCAGGGAAGGTGGTGTTAGCAGCAGTGTGAAAGGATGCTGGTGGGTATGCAAACTCGAGAGAGTAGGTTGGGGTTTGGTGATCATGCTGGAGAAGCTCGGCTATGGTGGGAGATCGGTTCGAACGCGATGAAGTAGGAGGACGAGATGATTGAATAAGGAAGGATACGAGCTGTTTCCCAAGGAGAAAAGAAGAAGATGACTATTCACATAAATATAAACCCACCTTTCTATATTATAATAAATTTTTAGGCAGAACGAATAAATGAATGCAGCATAAAAGAGAAATCAATGAGCTTGAAAATGTAAATTAAACGATGGGAATAGCAATAGTCAAAGGTTGAATGCTGAAAAAGAATAAAAGTTAATGGCTGATGGTTAATACCGTGGATAAAGAAAAGACACCAGAAACCAAAAGAGTTCAGAAAGGAGTACCAATACGGTTAACAGTTCACAGTTTTGTCACGTACCGAACTCCAAAACACAGAAGTGAATACACCGCAGAGATCAGCACGACAAGACGATCAAAACGGTATATAGATATCAGTAGTACGATCATCCTATCAAAAGTCGATAATCGGTACCGAAAAGTGCTGTTAATTTGCCGAAATAAGATAGACGGAGCAATAGCAGTCCAGATTTGACGAAACGAAAGATGACGTCTCACTCAGAAGATGATTTACAAATTTATTATATAAAAATATTCAAGTTTGGAAAATATTTTATTATCATATAATATTAACTGATTTAAATTTAAATAAAATTACACCAAAAAATAAACTTCCATATTATCGGATGAAAATTTACCATTTGCTATGTTTAATTAGACATATTCCAAATATCATTTTTTTTCTAACTTTAATTATTTAAAATTTCACAAATTTCAATTAATTACATTATTAAAACTAGTTAAATTTATGGGTCGTTACAAAAGGATTATTGGTAGTATGGAAATTGTTATTGACAGGGGCCAATAGGTTCTTAGTGATCCCATAAAAACTATGTCCGGAATAAATTATTGATAGAGATCAATAGGTTAATAGTCAGCCTATTAATATTATGATACGAGAGATGTGATTGGAGAATCCAATAGGTTCATAGTAAGCCCATGGAAAAAATGGTTGTATAATTTTGTTGGTAGATGCCAATAGTTTCTTAGTGATCCCATGAAAACTATGTAACCGGGCAGATAGTCCATAACCTTGGAACAGGTTATTAGTCAGCCCATGAAAACTAATAGGTTAATAGTGACTCTAAAAACTATAACTTGAGATAGATAGTCAGGTAAATGGCGATGGGAAATCCAGAGCATATTGCATGTTTGCATATCATCATGATACATTTTATTATGTTATGTCTTAACCATTGTGGATGTAGGTGCACAGTATATGGTTATTATAAATTGTGTTAAGATACTGGTGAGGGGAAAACATGTTCTGCTAAGTGGCATGGTCTCACTGGATATTTATATGGTTCGAGATGGTAGGTTATTATGCACATTAGACTTTTTGTTTGACTCGAAGTTTATGTCTTCCTGTTAAACTCTCGGGTGCTCAATTAATTTTGAGTAGTTTGAGAGTTAAGATTTTCAGGTTCTCCTTTAGATGAATAAGCTTTCGAAGATGTGCTGGAGGCAAACTACTTATTAGGAGTTTTTTGTTTGATTCCGCTGTGTTATTGGATGCAATGGCAAAGTTGTGTAGTGCCTATATTTTGACTCTGATCATCTTCATATGCCGTTCTTGGCGTATGTTGTATAAATTGTAATTTCTTTGAAAGTGGCTTACGTATGGGATTCTGTAATGAATCTGAAATGAAATGAGAAATTTTTTTAAATTGTGTTTAATTTTTTTTTTCAAATTCACATGTTTATGGTATATCAATGTATCTAGCATTACCACATTTGGTCACTGAGAATTAATAACTATAGATGACTGTAGCATCCATAGTAGTTAGTTTTGGGCCTCCAAATAGGGAATGTTACAAGTTGGTATCAAAGCATAGGTTTATGTAAATTTAAAAGAAATTTGAACCTAAATGATTTTCAAAACTTAACCCAATGTATCAGAAAATGAGACCGTGGTTTGGATTAATGCTATAGTAACGTACCTGCATTTGTTATATATATATATATATGTGTGTGTGTGTGTGTGTGTACATATTCCCCTCTCTTAGACCGTTCTTCTATATCTTACGAAGGCTCATATTCAGATATACGAGAAAGTAAGATATGGAGGCATGAAACGGAAGAGGAAATTTCAGTGTAGGAAGCACCATAACTAATGGAAATGCTTGACCCAATACCAGGAGGAGTTCGGGTCGACAGGCAAATGCTAATCCAAACGAAAATGCCAATGTAGTAGTTGGATCCCCGCTAGTAGATATGGGGATGATGTATCAGTTTTTCATCAGTCTGTTGCAAGTTGGAGCAGCTACAGGAGTAGCCGGGGGAAATGTTGTGAATGGTGGAGGAGCCAATCCTCTGGCCCTAATTGGCAACAACTACACCAAGCCGAGCAGGGATTAAACCAGTCTTGGTGGGAAGCCATTTTTGGGAACAGACGATGCTATTGAAGTAGAAAACTGGTTATTGCACTGTGAAAGAGTTTTCGCTGACTTGGGATTAGATGATGAGCAAAAGAGAAGACTTGCTTCGAGACAGTTGTAGGGAGCGGCACTTTAATGGTGGAATGGTATTACCGTGGGAGTTCCCGAGGAAGAGTTGCCTTGGGCAGAGTTTCAAAGGAGATTCAAAGAGGTACTTGTCTGAAGTTTCCAAGTTAGTATTGCTGAGAAAGTTCATAGACTTTGTGCAAGGTGATATGTCAGTGATTGAGTATGCTACAAAGTTTGATGAATTATCCAGATATGGATATGCTACCTTTGACACCGTCATTAAAAGGAACGAGAATTTTGTTTGAGGGTTAAGACCCGAGATTACCATGGCGACTATACTACACCTCCGTGATCCAAGTATAGTTGTAGTGGAGATGGCAATCAAGAATGAAGAGATGCTTTCTACTTTTGGGAAAGAGAAGCAGGTTGAAACCCAGGATTCTCAGGACATGAAGAAAGGAGCTTAGAAAAGAGGATCTATCAAGAAAGGGAAGGCTGATGTAGTTTGCTACAAGTACGAAAAGAAAGGACATTATGCTCATGAATGTCGAACTGGAAAAGGGAAAAAGGTTGCATATGAGAAAGGAGTGAAGTGCTTCAATTGTGACCAGATTGGACATTACAAGAATTAGTGTCCAGAACCAGTCAGTGCGGACAAGGGAAAGGTTTTTTCTTTGGAACCATCATCTTCTAGACCAACTGCTATTGAGAATGGAAAGACTATAGTGGAATGTATGCTTTTGATTCGTAGTATACCAGTTAAGGTACTATTTGATACCGGTGTATCACATTCATTTATATCTTGGTGTTTAGTTGATAAGTTATGTTTAGAACCTTCATACCTTATTACTTCCTTACGGGTTACGAATCTAGTAGGAGGGTATGCAACTCTAGTGATGAGATGTGACCAGTTAGAACTTGAATTGTTAGGTCATAAGTTTGCATGTAGTTTTAGGTTATTGATTTCGTAGGCTTCGGGATCATTTTGGGTATGGATTGGTTAGATAAATATGATGCTAGGATATTTTGCCAAAATAGGGAAATTTCACTAAAACACCCTAATAGTCATGACCGAATTATATACTTGGTAAAGAAGTCACACTCAAGTGCTTGGGCTTTGCTGAATGCAATGGAAGTAAAAGAAGAGTTGAATCAGGTTTTGGTAGCAAAAGAGTTTGCAAATGTTTTTGACCCAGTCACAGGACTACCACCGAAGCGAGCCATTGTGATGCAGCCCAGCCTGATAACTTAGGTCGTGAGCGACCTAACGATGGGATAAGACGCCCAAGTGACCTAGTGAATTCTCTGGAATGCAGGAGCAGCGAGCTATGACCTAAAGGGCTACGACCTAGCGAGTCATTCCAGAAGCCAGTTCTTAAAGCGCAGAATCCTAGGTCGCGAGAAGCATTAAGTCGCTCCGGACGTACGAGCGAGCTACGACCTATGCTAGGTCGCTCACATATGCCACTTCCTGTTAGGTCGCTCAAGCCGTTCATGTTGCTGTGCATTCTTTTTAGGTCGATATGTTGTATTGATAAGCCGCTTTATCATAAGCCGCCTCTCTTAAGTTGCTCGACCCTTTGCCGCTTCAGTTTTAGATCGCTCAAGCCTAGGTCACTCAACTCCTTATGTCGCTCGACCTATAGGTCGCATAAGTCATTCCTGAAGCTGATTCTCCTCATGTCGCTGAAGCTTATGCCGCGTGGTGTTGTAGTTTTAGGTCGTTATGTTGTAATATGTTGTGTGTTGTATATATTGAGTCGCTTGATGTGTGTTGTAACGTGTTTTCTTATATCGCTTTGTTTTTAAATCGTAGGTCGTGTATGTGTTGTGTTTGTGATGTTAGGTCGTTAACGACTTATGTTAGGTCGTTAACGACTTATGTTAGGTCGTTGACGTTGTGTTGTGATGGGTTGTGTTGTGATGGGTTGTGTTGTATGGTAGGTCGTAGGTTGGTATCGGTGTTAGGTCGTGTGCGACCTAGTGTGAGTTGTAACCCTATAAATAGGGATGTGTTGGTCATTTGTAAAGTTAGTTGATTTTGAATAAAACTTTGTTTGTGTGCTTTGTGCCACTTTGAAATTGGAAGTTGAGTGTGAGCTCCTTTCTCCATCTTCGGTATTCGAGTGCGCTCGAATCAACGGATTTGAAGCCGATTCACGGAATCAAGTGCGCTTGATCAACGTTCGAAGAATCGTAGATCTTTTAACATGGTATCGTGCGCGATCAACGTATTGGAGATAGCTAGAATCCGGTATCTTTGAGATCAATGGATTTGGGCATTCGGTATTTTCCATTCCATCAATTGCTACTTTCATCGTTGTATCCGTTTTTGATTTTCCGCTGCATCATTTGGTATCAGAGCTAGACTTAGCCAATCATAGCTAAGCCGAGTCTTGGAGCCAAGGAGAAGAGTTTGAAGAGTCAAGGCCGTGCATCATTTTGTAGATCAAGACCGAGTTTGAGTTAGTTAGAGCCGAACCAAATCCTTTTCAAAGCTAAGTATTGAAGTGTGTGTTTGAAGATTCAACAATGCCTCCGAGAAGAGTTAATCGATTTCAGAATGTTAAAGATTCGTATAGAAGAGAAGATGCTGAGGCAATAGAGCGACGAATTAGTGATAACCTCGAAGAGAAGTTCAATAAAGGTTTTGGAAAGTTGGAGAAGTTGATGATGGATTTGAATCAAAGTCAAAGAGGAAGTTCACCAGTCTTGAGCCATGGAGGAAACAGGATTTCGCCATTGGTTACGAAAGCGAGGAGGGTGTCGCCACAATCTTATAGAGATAAAAGGGAATCATCAATTTCAATGAGATGAGATCACCATGGGGAAGAGAAAAGAAGTCAACATGGGTTTGACAATGAACCATGTCGTGATGTCAAAAGACCGAGTAGAAGAGATTTGCATGATCATAGAGACATACGTGGTCATAGAGACGAAGGGTGTACTTTGTCAAAGCATGAGAATGATTGTATTTGGCTAAGGAACAATATTTTTCAGTCTACCTGTACTATCTTGGGAAAGGTTTGTAAATTCGTTATTGATGCGGGAAGTTGCGATAACCTTATTTCTGAAGAAGCCGTTATGAAGTTGGGGTTGAAGACTGAAAAACACCCTAGACCTTATAAACTGGCATGGATAAAGGAAGGTGAAGAAGTGACAGTGGGAAGACGAGCATTGATTACATTTTCTATTGGGAAGAAGTACAAATATGATATATGGTGTGATGTGGTTGATATGGATGTGTGTTACCTACTATTGGGAAGACCATGGCAGTATGATAGAGCCGTACAACATAATAGTCATGCCAACAGCTACAGTTTCGTGTTCGAAGGAACCAAAATTATCTTAGTCCTTAAGAAGCGTGAACAAGGTGAAAGCAAGCCAGAGAAGAAAGTGGAAGCAACCAATCGAATACCTTCGAAAGAATTTGTTGAAGAAGTGAAAGATAGTGTTGAAGTGGAAGACAAAGTAGATTCTTCTCAACCCGCGAAGTTTGATGACCATAAAGTTGATTATTCACAATCCACGAAGTTCGATAAAGATGTAGTTGATGTTCTTCAACCAACGAAGTTTGAAGATGAAGTTGAAAATGTACAACCAACAAAGTTCGATGAGGATGAAGAAAGTGTGTCAAGAGATGAAGGGGGTAATTTATCAGTGAAGAAGGTGGATTCGATTAGTCTATTATCTACATAAGAGTTTGTTAAAGAAGTGGAGGATAGAGCGGGAGTGTTTATGTTAAATGGGAATGAAACCAGTAAAGATCTCGAGACTCCTGAGGAGGATGAGCCAGTGGTAAATGAATTCGAAGATGTACTCCCTGCAGAGTTACCTAAGGAAGCACCGCCACTGAGGGACATACAATATCATGTTGATCAAATGCCAGATGCTATTGTACCACATAGGCCACGTTATCTTATGTGTCCAATAGAGCAGGAAGAGTTGAGAAGACTGGTTATTGGGTTTCTGTTCGAAGGAAGGCAGTTGTATACTCCTAATTGCAGTCAGCAAATGAAAATCATTAAAGACTTGCATGGAGATAAAATCGTGGGCTGTGATCGTACCATGCAGCTAATCTCAAAGTCTTATTTTGGGACGTCACTGAGGAAGGAAGTTGAAAGGTCTGTTCAGAGGAGCCATAATCGACAAGTTTCAAAGAAGACCACGACAAATGCAAATTTATGTATGTCGTTGCATATACATGCTAAATTACGGGAGGATGTTAGTGTGAACTTTGTTTTGGGATTGCCGCGAACGCAACATGGCAATGATTCTATTTATGTGATGGTTGACCGGTTTTCAAAATCGGTACATGTCATTACCTTTAAGAAAACTACAGAGGCCGTTAATGTCGTTCAGTTATACTCCAGAAAGAACTATCGATTTCATGGATTACCTGAATCTATTGTTTCAAATAGAGATACTCATTTTCTGAACCATATCTGGATGAGTCTATGGAAAATGGCTGGGACTAAGTTGAAATCTAGTAGCACTAATCATACACAGACGGATAGACAAGCTAAAGTTGTGAACAGATCCCTAGGTAATCTATTGCGATGCCTCGTGGATGATAATTTGAAAAGTTGGGATTCGAAGTTATGTCAAGCGGAGTTTGCACACGACCATGCAGTTAATCGTAGCATTTGGGAATTTGCGTTTGCACACAACCACGTAGTTAATCGTAGCACTGGGTTCAGTCCATTACAGGCTGTTTATTCAACAATCCCTAAAGGACCGTTAGATTTATCAACAGTGCCACCGCATAGAGGGGTGATTAAACGGGCTAATGTTTTTGTGAATGAGTTGCAAGGATGCTACAAAGTTGTACAGGAACGATTTCTTAAGGCAACTGAGAAATATAAGCAATCAGCAGAGATTAAGCGACGAAGCGTTGAATGCGAGGAAGGAGATATTATGTATGTAGTGTTTACCAATGATCGATTTCTTTTTGGAACTTACAACAAGCTAGAAGCTAGAAGGAATGGTCATTTAGAAGTCATGAAGGGAATTAATGAGAATGTTTATAAATTGAGTTTACCGGAACATTTTCCTATTGCTAACATTGTCAATGTCAAACACTTGGTGCCGTTTCATGGGAATAAGCTTGTCAAAGAAGAAGAAACTGTAAATTCGAGGACGAATTTCTATCAACCGGGGGAGGATGATGCAGCCCAGCCTGATAACTTAGGTCGCGAGCGACCTAACGATGGGATAAGATGCCCAAGCGACCTAGTGAATTCTTTGGAATGCAGGAGCAGCGAGCTATGACCTAGCGAGTCATTCCAGAAGCCAGTTCTTAAAGCGCAGAATCCTAGGTCGCGAGAAGCATTAAGTCGCTCAGGGCGTACGAGCGAGCTACGACCTATGCTAGGTCGCTCACATATGCCACTTTCTGTTAGGTCGCTCAAGCCGTTCATGTTGCTGTGCATTCTTTTTAGGTCGATATGTTGTATTGATAAGCTGCTTTATCATAAGCCGCCTCGCTTAAGTCACTCGACCTTTTGCCGCTTCAGTTTTAGATCGCTCAAGCCTAGGTCACTCAACTCCTTATGTCGCTCGACCTATAGGTCGCATAAGTCATTCCTGAAGCTAATTCTCTTCATGTCGCTGAAGCTTATGCCGCATGGTGTTGTAGTTTTAGGTCGTTATGTTGTAATATGTTGTGTGTTGTATATATTGAGTCGCTTGATGTGTGTTGTAACGTGTTTTCTTATGTCGCTTTGTTTTTAAATCGTAGGTCGTGTATGTGTTGTGTTTGTGATGTTAGGTCGTTAACGACTTATGTTAGGTCATTGACGCTGTGTTGTGATGGGTTGTGTTGTATGGTAGGTCGTAGGTTGGTATCGGTGTTAGGTCGTGTGCGACCTAGTGTGAGTTGTAACCCTATAAATAGGGATGTGTTGGTCATTTGTAAAGTTAGTTGATTTTGAATAAAACTTTGTTTGTGTGCTTTGTGCCACTTTGAAATTGGAAGTTGAGTGTGAGCTCCTTTCTCCATCTTCGGTATTCGAGTGCGCTCGAATCAACGGATTTGAAGCCGATTCACGGAATCAAGTGCGCTTGATCAACGTTCGAAGAATCGTAGATCTTTTAACACGGTATCGTGCGCGATCAACGTATTGGAGATAGCTAGAATCCGGTATCTTTGAGATCAATGGATTTGGGCATTCGGTATTTTCCATTCCATCAATTGCTACTTTCATCGTTGTATCCGTTTTTGATTTTCCGCTGCATCATGAGCCATTGAGTTTTGGATAGATCTTGTGCTTGGAGCAGAACCTGTAAGTAGACTACCTAGTAGTATGATACCTACCAAGATGAAGGAATTAAAGGTGCAGCTAGTGGATTTAGAAGGAAAGAATTTTATTACACCAAGCAATTCACCTTGGGGACCGGTCGTGGTGTTCATTAAGAAACCGAATGGGTTGCTTTGGATGTGTATCGACTATCGTAAGTTGAACGAGAAGATGACCCAAAACAATTATCCTTTGCCGAGAATCGATAATTCGTTTGATCAGTTGAGTAGAGCCGGAGTATTTTTCCAATTGGATTTGGCGATAGGTTTCCATCAGCTAAGAGTGGCAGAGGATAGTATTCTGTTGACGGCGTTTCGGACTAGGTATGATTCATACGAGTGGTTAATGATGCCATTCGAGTTAACGAATGTGCCAGTTTTCTTCATGGATTTGATGTACCGAGTTTTCCAATGGCGCTTGGATAGGTTCGTATTGGTATTCATAGATGACAATTTTAATATACCCTAAGGATAGAAGAGAGCATGAAGTTCATCTTCGAGTAGTGCTTGAGATGATGAGGTAGCATCAACTAAAAATGAAGTTTTAAAAGTGTCATTTCTAGAAGAAAGAAGTTAAGTTTCTTGGTCACATGGTTTCAGAGGAGGGTTTGTCAGTCGATCCGGATAAGATCGAAGCTGTTAATAGCTGGAAGAGATCGAAGATGGTGACTGAGATCAGAAGTTTTCTTGGACTCGCTGGCTATTACTGAAGATCATTAAGGATATCTCGCGGATAGCAGTGCCTTTGACTAAGTTATTCAGGAAGGACATAAAATTTATTTAGTTTGACAAATGCGAGGAAGCACTCCTTAAGTCAAAGCACTTGTTGACCAATGCCCTATGTTAGTAGTTCCAAACAGGAATCAAGGATTCATAGTGTATACCGATGCATGTGGAACTGGATTAGGGGCTGTGTTGATGTAGAAAGGTGAAGTTATTGCCTATGCTTCATAACAGCTTAGACCACATGAAGTGAGATATCTTACTCATGATCTAGAGTTGGTAGCGGTGATCTTCGCACTGAAAGCATGGATACATTATCTCTTAGGAGAGATATTTGAGTTATACATAGATCATAAGTCCTTAAGATATTTATTCTCTCAGAAGAAGTTGAATGTGAGATAGCAGCGATGATTGGAGTTTTTGGCAGCTTATGATTTTGGTATAAACTGTACACCTAGAAATAGAAATAATATAGTGGATGCACTTAGCAGAAAATATCAGAATGTGGTTTTTGATATGTTAATAGAATGGAAGGACCTAAAGGCTTTGACTACTTGTAGTGTGCAATTAAGATCGACTGCTAGTTCTTGGTTAGAGCACTGCCATGTTATCTTGCTTGGAAGTTCGAGCAGTATTCATCGAAAGGATTGCTTTTAAGTAGAAAGAAGATCCCCTGTTAACCGAGAAGATCAAAATTCTTGAGGTTGGATTGGAGATTGATGATCTAAAAGATTTTAGTCTTGAGCAGAGGGGATGGTTGAGAAAGAAGAGACAGTTATGTGTTCTGAATGTTAGGGACTTAAGGAGGGAAGTTCTCAGAAAATGTCATCGATCAAAATTTACGATTCATCCTGGGTGAACCAACATGTATTAAGACATGAAAAAGAGTTTATACTGGGACGGTATGACTAGGGATGTTGACTTGTGGGTAAAGCAGTGTGTGAACTGTCATCAAGTAAAGGTCGAACATCAAAACTAAGTGGGTTGCATCAACCTTTGGAGATACCAGTTTGAAAATGGGATTCGATATCCATGAGTTTTATAGATAGGTTCCCAAGGTTAAATCGAGGAAATAAAAGTATATGGGTCATAGTGGATAGGTTGATCAAGAATGCCCATTTTATTCCAATTAAGTCAATCAGGACGACACCTTTTTTAGCTAAGTTGTTTATGAAGAACATAGTTAGACTGCATGGGATTCTTAGTAGCATAGTATGTGATAGAGGTACTTTGTTTACTAGCAAATTCTGAAAGAGTCTATAGGATGTGTTAGGTACCAAGCTCAAGATGAGTATTGCTTATCACCCTCAGACAGATGGATAGATAGAGAGAGTCGACAAGGTACTCGAGGATTTGTTAAGAGCTTATGTGCTAGATTTTGGTTATGGGAAGATCACCTACATTTAGTTGAGTTTTCCTATAGTAATAGTTATCGAACTAGTATAGGAATGGCCCCTTTCGAAACTTTATATGGATGGCCATCCAACTCACCAGCATGTTGGTTGGAAACTGGAGACATATTAGTCTTAGGACTGGATCTGGCAAGAGAAGTGACAGAGAAGATTGAGTTGATCTGAGGTACGACGAAGGAAGCTCAGTCTAGACAAACGAGTTACACAGATAAGAGGTGTAAGGATAGAGAGTTCTCGGTTGGAGATAGGGTTTTCATTAAGTTATCACTATTGAAAAGTGTGGTGCGATTTGGAAAATCAGGGAAACTAGCACCAAGATATGTTGGACCGTTCTCAGTTATAGAGAGGATCAAAAAGCTCGCATATAGAGTAGAGTTGCCGAACAGTTTGGAAGGTATCCATAATGTGTTTCATGTGTCTCATCTTCATAAGTATGTGCATAATCCAGAGACTACTATTCCTCCGACTTCATTAGAAGACTTAATAGTAGAAGCAGATTTGACTTTTGTTAGACAACCAGTTCGAGCTGTAGCAAGAGATGAGAATATATTAAGAAATAAGACAGTTAAGTTGGTGAAAGTTCAGTGGAGCGACAATGAGAAAGACTGTACTTGGAAGACTGAAAACATGATTAGAGATACTTATTCTGATCCATCATAATGGTATGTTCTATATCTGTTATATATATAGACTATCCGCTAGTTAATGTAACATCCCCCATTTGGAGGTCCAAAACTAACCACTATGGATGCTGCAGTCATCCATAATTATTAATTCTCGGTGACTAAATGTGGTAAGGTTAGATATAATGATATACCAAGACACATGAATATGAAAAAAAATTAAACTCAATCTAAAACAAATTTCTCATTTCATTACAGATAAGATTTCTGATTCATTACATAATCTCATACCTAAGCCACGTTTAGAGAAATTACAATTTATTACAAAATACACCAAGAGCGACATATGAAGATGCCCCTTTGGTTGATCAAAGTCTAAATATTAGCACTAAAACACTTTGCCACTACATCAAAAACACAGAGGAACCAAATAGAAGAAAAAACTCATAATAGCTAGCTTTCCTTTTGTACGTCTCCGAAAGCTTATTTATTTAAAGAGCTGTTAATAGCTGGAAGAGATCGAAGATGGTGACTGAGATCAGAAGTTTTCTTGGACTCGCTGGCTATTACTGAAGATCATTAAGGATATCTCGCGGATAGCAGTGCCTTTGACTAAGTTATTCAGGAAGGACATAAAATTTATTTAGTTTGACAAATGCGAGGAAGCACTCCTTAAGTCAAAGCACTTGTTGACCAATGCCCTATGTTAGTAGTTCCAAACAGGAATCAAGGATTCATAGTGTATACCGATGCATGTGGAACTGGATTAGGGGCTGTGTTGATGTAGAAATGTGAAGTTATTGCCTATGCTTCATAACAGCTTAGACCACATGAAGTGAGATATCTTACTCATGATCTAGAGTTGGTAGCGGTGATCTTCGCACTGAAAGCATGGATACATTATCTCTTAGGAGAGATATTTGAGTTATACATAGATCATAAGTCCTTAAGATATTTATTCTCTCAGAAGAAGTTGAATGTGAGATAGCAGCGATGATTGGAGTTTTTGGCAGCTTATGATTTTGGTATAAACTGTACACCTAGAAATAGAAATAATATAGTGGATGCACTTAGCAGAAAATATCAGAATGTGGTTTTTGATATGTTAATAGAATGGAAGGACCTAAAGGCTTTGACTACTTGTAGTGTGCAATTAAGATCGACTGCTAGTTCTTGGTTAGAGCACTGCCATGTTATCTTGCTTGGAAGTTCGAGCAGTATTCATCGAAAGGATTGCTTTTAAGTAGAAAGAAGATCCCCTGTTAACCGAGAAGATCAAAATTCTTGAGGTTGGATTGGAGATTGATGATCTAAAAGATTTTAGTCTTGAGCAGAGGGGATGGTTGAGAAAGAAGAGACAGTTATGTGTTCTGAATGTTAGGGACTTAAGGAGGGAAGTTCTCAGAAAATGTCATCGATCAAAATTTACGATTCATCCTGGGTGAACCAACATGTATTAAGACATGAAAAAGAGTTTATACTGGGACGGTATGACTAGGGATGTTGACTTGTGGGTAAAGCAGTGTGTGAACTGTCATCAAGTAAAGGTCGAACATCAAAACTAAGTGGGTTGCATCAACCTTTGGAGATACCAGTTTGAAAATGGGATTCGATATCCATGAGTTTTATAGACAGGTTCCCAAGGTTAAATCGAGGAAATAAAAGTATATGGGTCATAGTGGATAGGTTGATCAAGAATGCCCATTTTATTCCAATTAAGTCAATCAGGACGACACCTTTTTTAGCTAAGTTGTTTATGAAGAACATAGTTAGACTGCATGGGATTCTTAGTAGCATAGTATGTGATAGAGGTACTTTGTTTACTAGCAAATTCTGAAAGAGTCTATAGGATGTGTTAGGTACCAAGCTCAAGATGAGTATTGCTTATCACCCTCAGACAGATGGATAGATAGAGAGAGTCGACAAGGTACTCGAGGATTTGTTAAGAGCTTATGTGCTAGATTTTGGTTATGGGAAGATCACCTACATTTAGTTGAGTTTTTCTATAGTAATAGTTATCGAACTAGTATAGGAATGGCCCCTTTCGAAACTTTATATGGATGGCCATCCAACTCACCAGCATGTTAATTGGAAACTGGAGACATATTAGTCTTAGGACTGGATCTGGCAAGAGAAGTGACAGAGAAGATTGAGTTGATCTGAGGTACGACGAAGGAAGCTCAGTCTAGACAAAAGAGTTACACAGATAAGAGGTGTAAGGATAGAGAGTTCTCGGTTGGAGATAGGGTTTTCATTAAGTTATCACTATTGAAAAGTGTGGTGCGATTTGGAAAATCAGGGAAACTAGCACCAAGATATGTTGGACCGTTCTCAGTTATAGAGAGGATCAAAAAGCTCGCATATAGAGTAGAGTTGCCGAACAGTTTGGAAGGTATCCATAATGTGTTTCATGTGTCTCATCTTCATAAGTATGTGCATAATCCAGAGACTACTATTCCTCCGACTTCATTAGAAGACTTAATAGTAGAAGCAGATTTGACTTTTGTTAGACAACCAGTTCGAGCTGTAGCAAGAGATGAGAATATATTAAGAAATAAGACAGTTAAGTTGGTGAAAGTTCAGTGGAGCGACAATGAGAAAGACTGTACTTGGAAGACTGAAAACATGATTAGAGATACTTATTCTGATCCATCATAATGGTATGTTCTATATCTGTTATATATATAGACTATCCGCTAGTTAATGTAACATCCCCCATTTGGAGGTCCAAAACTAACCACTATGGATGCTGCAGTCATCCATAATTATTAATTCTCGGTGACTAAATGTGGTAAGGTTAGATATAATGATATACCAAGACACATGAATATGAAAAAAAATTAAACTCAATCTAAAACAAATTTCTCATTTCATTACAGATAAGATTTCTGATTCATTACATAATCTCATACCTAAGCCACGTTTAGAGAAATTACAATTTATTACAAAATACACCAAGAGCGACATATGAAGATGCCCCTTTGGTTGATCAAAGTCTAAATATTAGCACTAAAAAACTTTGCCACTACATCAAAAACACAGAGGAACCAAATAGAAGAAAAAACTCATAATAGCTAGCTTTCCTTTTGTACGTCTCCGAAAGCTTATTTATTTAAAGGAAAACCTAAAAACCTTAACTTTCAAACTACTTAAAATTAATTGTGCACCAAAGAGTTTAAGGGGAAAACATAAACTTTGAGTTAGACAAAAGGTATGGTGTGAATAATAACCTACCATCTCGAACCATACAGATATCTAGTGAGACCATGCCACTTAGCAGAATGGGTTTTCCCCTCACTAGTATCTCGACCCAATTTATAATAACCTTATACTGTGCACCTGCATTCACAATGGTTAAGGCATAACATAACAAAATGTATCATGATAATATGCAAACATGCAATATGCTCTGGATTTCCCATCCCCATTCACCTGACTACCTAACTCAAGTTATAGTTTCTAGGGTAACTATTAATCCATTAGATTCCATTGGCTAACTAATAACCTGTTCCAAGCTTATGGACTATCTGTCCGGTTTCATAGTTTTCGTGGGATCACTAAGAATCTATTGGTGTCTACATATAATATCATCTAATCATAGTTTTCATGAGGTCACTATGAACCTATTGGATTCTCCAATAACATCTCTCATGTCGTAGTTTTTGTGGGATCACTATGAACTTATTGATCTCTTTCAATAACTTATTCCAACCATATTTTTCATGGGATCACTAAGAACCTATTGACCCCTGCAAATAATACTTTCCATACATCATTTTCATGGGCTCACTAAGAACCCGTCTAAACCAATAATCCATTGATCAGTCTTTGAGCATCCTATATTCTGGTCAATATGACCTCCTGGATGCAATTCTACTCACTCAGGAGTTAACTCAATGTATATTCACTATTGGGTCAACCTAGCTAGTTATTCTACCCTTAACACCCTAAAAATGCAGTTATGGGTTAATCATGAAGTGAATATGTTTACAGAAGCATACCTAATAAATTATCAAAACATAATAATATACACTTCTATTATTTAATTCCTTGTAATCATTTTTCTAAGGAAACATGGTTAAGACCCTTAACCTACTATCTTTAGCAAGGATAGCTTCTTCAAAAATTCCAAATTTAAATGTAATTTTAAAACTCTCTTATATTTCCATGGGTTTTACCTGTAAAAAAGATATTGGGTTTCTTGTTTGAAAACCGAGGCTTTCGACTAGATCCTTTATATTATTATGACATCATGAGTTACCATCCGTCATTCTTCCTTTCAATAGCATTACTAAAATCTTAGACCATCTCTTTTAAAACCATTAAAACATACCTTTCGAAAGCATTTAAACATTCCTTTTGAAACACTTAAGGATATATCTTTCGAAACACATAAACTTACCTTTCGAAGACATTTAGTTTAAGTAGAATTTATGGTATGCTTCAAAATAATTTGAAAGTATCTCTTTTGAAATCATTGGGTTTAACACTAAATATAACTACTGGGTCAAAGAGAACAAAAGAGAAAGCTTTGCTTTCAAAAGCATTAATCTTAAGAAAAAGAATTGGGGAAGATGATAGCTTCGAAACCATCCTTTCAAAATCATTGCCTCCGAAACCATTTATAAAAGCGGCTAAAAGGACCCTTTCAAAAGCATTGGGAAGGCGGCTTCAATGTTAATAAAACGAAATCCTTCCTTTCAAACTCATTATTATAAGGCTATAAAGGAAAGTGGCCTTTAACCAATTCGAAAGGTATGATGCGGTAGCTAAGTATCGAATGAGTTCAAAATGCGGCAACTCCTTCGAAAGCTTCTTTAAAAACAAAAATAAGCGGCAACTCTTTTGAAAGCTCCTTTCTAAAAGCAAAGTTGATGGATTCAAAAGCTTATAAAAGCAACTTCAACCCCTTCGAAAGCATACCCTCAACATAGACCCTTCCGCCATTCTCTAATACACTTTGTATCAGTTGCTTGATACCATGTGCATTGGTTTCGAACGAGTTCGAAAGGCCTGCTGGGCATGGTGACGAAAGCAAGCAAAGGAAGTGGCAAAGTTGTAATTCATAACAAAACTGATTTATGCCTTTCAAAGTAATTTCTTTTCACCTAACTTGCCTAATTTGTCAAAATGTGATTGGTTGCCATTTCTTTATCAAAATCATTTTTCTAAAAAGGTTGCCGAATTCACAATTAACATTTTAAAACATTTTAAGCAAATAAGTCCTTTCCCTTGATAAAACATATAAAAGATTTAAGTCTCTTAACTTAAATAATTTTATAACCATAGTAAAATACATAGGAAAATTCCCCAAAAATCATGAAAAATTCACTTTTAGTATGTTTTCTAACATATATAAATTTCAGACCCGAAGTCATTATATAGTTGCCTTAAATAATTTAAACCCAAATTATCTATTTCTTCCATTCAAAATTCATAATAAATTATCCATAGCTTGGAATATTATGAGAATTTAAATCCATCTCCATAATATTGTTCTACATAACATATTCAAACATCATGGCATTCAGGAATCAATTTGCATGATTTTAACCTTAAAATCGAATTATATTATCCCACAAAAATCCTTGTTTAAATTATAACATGGCATAACATCTCATCATTCATCCATCCAAACTGTTTTAAACCTTAAAATCTAATTTAAACGTTCAAGTAGACATATATGAGATGGTTTAGATCATTATTTACCTTATTTGGATAAGGAACTTGAGATTTATTCTTCACTTTAATCTTCCTAACTTGAATCTTAGTCTCTAATTGATTTTGAAAGGATGGTTTCGAAAGGATGATAGCTTCGAAACCATCCTTTTAAAACCATTGCCTCCACTGGAGCATATATGACTAGCAAATAGTTCATATAAAGTACATATAGAACATATCCTTAAAGCAGATCAGGATAAGTATATCTAACCATGTTTTTGGTTTCTTAAGTAGAGTCTTTCTCATTGTCACTCCACTGAACTTTCACCAACTTGATTGTCTTGTTTCTTAACCTCTTCTCATCTCTCGCTACAACTCAAACTGGTTGCCTAACAAAGGTTAGATCCGGTTCTACTATTCACTCTTCCAATGCAGTTGGAGGAATAGCAGTCTTTGGATCATGCACATGCTTACAAAGATGAGACATAGAAACACAATATGGACACCTGCCAAACTGCTTGGCAACTTTAGTCTATATGTGAGCGTTCCGATCCTCTCTATAATTGGGAATGGTCCAACATATCTCGGTGCCAGTTTCCCTAACTTTTTAAATCGACACCCTTCATCGACGATACTTTAATGAAAATACTATCTCCAACTGAGAACTCTAGATCCTTACGCCTCTTATCTATGTAAGTCATTTGTCTAGACTGAGCTTCCTTCATCCTACCTCGGATCAACTCAATCTTCTCTGTTGCCTCTATTACCAGATCTGGACCTAAGACTAATATGTCTCTAGTTTCCAACCAATATGCTGGTGACTTGCATGGCCTTCTGTACAAAGCTTCAAAAGGTGTCATTCCTATACTAGTCTGATAACTATTATTATAGGAAAACTCAACTAACTGTAGGTGATCTTCCTATGATCCACCGAAATCTAGCGCACAAGTTCTTAACAAATCCTCGAGTACCTTGTTGACTCACTTTGTCTATCCATCTATCTGCAGATGGTAAGCCATAATCATCTTGAGCTTTGTACCTAAAGTCTCCTGTAGACTCTTACATAACTCGCTAGTAAATAAGGAATCTCTGTCACTTACTATACTCTTAGGAATCCCATGCGGTCTAACTATGTTCTTCATAAACAATTTAGCTAAAACAGGTACCGTCCTGATTGACTTAACTGTAATGAAATGGGCACTCTTGGTCAACTTGTCCACTATGACTCATATACTTTTATTTCCTCGATTCAACCTTGGCAACCCATCTATAAGATCCATGGTATTGAATCCCATTTCCAAACTAGTACCTCCAAAGGTTGAAGCAACCCACTCAGCTTCTGTTGTTCGGCCTTCAATTGTTGACAATTGACACACTGCTTTACCCACAAGCCAACATCCTTCTTCATACCTTCCCAGTAGAAACTCCTCTTTATGTCTTGATACATCTTGGTTCCCCTAGGATGAATTGTAAATTTTGGTCGATGACATTCCCTAAGAACTTCTCTTCTTAAGTCCCCAACATTCGAAATACACAATCGTCCTTTCTTTCTCAACCATCCCCTCTGGTCAAGATTAAAATCTTTTAGATCATCAACCTCCAACCCAACCTCAAGCCTTTTGATCTTCTTGGCTAACAGTGGATCCTCTTTCTGCTTAGAAGTAATCCTTTTGATAAGTACTGCTCGAACTTCCAAGCAGGATAACATGGCAGTGCTTTGACTAGAACTAGCAGTCAATCTTAGTTGCACATTACAAGCAGTCAAACCCACTAGGTCCTTCCATTCTATTAGCATATCTAAAACAACATTATGATGCTTTCTGATAAGTGCATTCGATACTTTATTTCCTTTTCCAGGTGTATACTCTATACCAAAATCATAAGCTGCCAAAAACTCCAGCCACCGCTGCTATCTCATATTGAACTCCTTCTGAGAGAATACATATCTTAAGAACTTATGATCTGTGTATAACTCAAATCTCTCCCCTAAGAGATAATGTCTCCATACTTTTAGTGCGAAGATCACCAGTGCCAATTCTAGATCATGAGTAGGATATCTCACTTCATGCGGTCTAAGCTATCGTGAAGCGTAGGCAATAACTTTACCTTTCTACATCAACGCAGCCCCTAATCTGGTTCCACATGCATCAGTGTATACTGCTAATTCTTGATTCTTGTTTGGAACTAGTAATACATGCACACTGGTCAACAAATGCTTTAACTTAATGCTTCCTCACATTTGTTGGACCAAATAAACTTCACGTCCTTCCTGGTTAACTTAGTCAAAGGCACGACGATCCACGAGAAATCCTTAATGAATCTCCAGTAATAGCTAGCAAGTCCAAGAAACTTCTAATCTCAATCACCATCTCTGGCCTCTTCCAGTTTTTTACAGCCTCGATCTTATCCGGATCAACTAACAAACCCTTCTCTAAAACCACGTGACAAAGAAACTTAACTTCTTTCTTCCAAAAATGACACTTTAAAAACTTTGCTTTCAGTTGAGGCTGCCTCAACTTCTCAAGCACTACTCTGTGGTGAACTTCATGCTCTCTTTCATCCTTAGAGTATATTAAAATATCATCTATGTATACCAATACGAACTTATCTAAGTGCTCTTGGAAAACTTGGTTCATCAAATCCATGACGAGTTTCTTGTCGAAATTACAATTTATTACAAAATACGCCAAGAGCGACATATAAAGATGCCCACTTGGTTGATCAGAATCTAAATATAGGAACTAAACAACTTTTCCATTACAGCCAAAACACAGCGAAATCAAACAAAGGAAAAAACTCCTAATAGCTAGCTTGCCTCCTGCACGTCTTCGAAAGCTTATTCGTCTAAAGGAAAACCTAAAAACCTTAACTCTCAAAGTACTCAAAATTAATTGAGCACTCGAGAGTTTAAGGGGAGAACATAAACTTCAAGTAAGACAAAAAATCTGATGTAAATAATAACCTACCTTCTCAAACCATATAGATATCTAATGAGATCACGCCACTTGGCGGAATGGGTTTCCCCACACTAATATCTCAACCCAATTTATAATAACCATATACTGTGTACCTGTATCCACAATGGTTAAGACATAATATAATAAAATGTATCATGATGATATGAAAACATGCAATATGCTCAAGATTTCACATCCCCATTCACCTGACTACCTTTCTCAAGTTATAGTTTCTAGGTTACTATTAACCTATTAGTTTTCATGGGCTAACTAATAGCCTGTTCTAAGCTTATGGACTATCTGTTTGGTTTCATATCTTTCATGGGATCACTAAGAACCTATTG
This sequence comes from Allium fistulosum, assembly GCA_030737815.1. Classification (NCBI taxonomy): domain Eukaryota; kingdom Viridiplantae; phylum Streptophyta; class Magnoliopsida; order Asparagales; family Amaryllidaceae; genus Allium; species Allium fistulosum. The sequence continues at coordinate 822,824,897 of CM060905.1, forward strand.
GCATGTACCAATAACATCATCTAATCATAGTTTTCATGAGGTCACTATGAACCTATTGGATTCTCTAGTAACATCTCTCATGTCATAGTTTTTATGGGATCATTATGGACATATTAACCTCTTTTACTAACTAATTCCGAACATAGTTTTCATGGGATCACTAAGAACCTATTGGCCCCTGCCAATAACACTTTCCATACATAGATTTCATGGGCTTACTAAAAACCTGTCTAAACCAAAAATCCTTTGATCAGTCTTTAGGCATCTTATATTATGGTCTGTATAACCTCCTAAATGCAATTCTACTCACTCAGGGGTTAACTCAATGTATATTCACTACTAGGTCAACCTAGCTGGTTATTCGACCCTTAACACCCCAAAAATGCAGTTATAGGTTAATTATGAAGTGAATATGTTTATAGAAGCATACTTGATAAATGATCAAAACATAATAATATATACATCTATGATTTCATTCCTTGTAATCATTTTTTATGGAAATATGGTTAATACCCTTAACCCACTATCTTTAGCAAGGAAAGCTTCTTCAGAAATTCCAAAGTTAAATGCCATTTTAAAACTATCTCATATTGCCATAGGTTTTACCTTTGAAAATGAGATTGGATTTCTTGTTTGAAAACTAAGGCTTTCGACTAGATCCTTCAGATTATTGTGACATCATGATTTACCCTTCGTCACTCTCCCTTTCGAAAGCATTACTTAAAATCTTAGACCTCCTCTTTCGAAACCATTAAAACATACCTTTCGAAAGCATTGAAACCTTTCTTTCGAAACACTTAAAGATATATCTTTCGAAACACTTAGAACTTACCTTTCGAAGGCATTTAGTTAAATTACAATTTATGGAAGCATATCTTCAAAACCATTTGAAAATATCTCTTTCGAAATCATCGGGTTTAACATTAATTATAACTACTGGGTTAAAAAGAACAAAAGTGATAGCTTTGCTTTCAAAAGCATTAGTGTTAAGAAAAAGAATTAGGGAAGAGGATAGCTTCAAAACCATCCTTTCGAAACCATTGCCTTCGAAACCATTTATAAAAGCGGCTAAAAGGACCCTTTTGAAAGCATTGGGAAGGCGACTTCAATGTTAATAAAATGAAAGCCTTCCTTTCAAACTCATTGTTATAGGGCTATAAAGGAAAGTGGCCTTTAACCAATTCGAAAGGTATGAATGCGGCAACTAGGTATCAAATAAGTTCAAAATGCGGCAACTCCTTCGAAAGATTCTTTAGAAACGAAAATAAGCGGCAACTCTTTCGAAAGCTCCTTTTAAAAAGCAAAGACAAGTTGATGGATTCGAAAGCTTATAAAAGCGACTTGAACCCCTTCGAAAGCATGTCTTCGACACAAACCCTTCCGCCTTTTGTCCAATACACTTCGTACCAATTGCTTGATACCATGTGCATTGGTTTCAAATTAGTTCGAAAGGCCTACTGGGCATGGTGATGGAAGGAAGCAAAGGAAGTGACAAAGTTGTAATTCATAACAAAACTAATTTTATGCCTTTTAAAGTAATTTCTTTTCATCTAACTTGCCTAATTTGTCAAAATGTGATTAGTTGCCATTTCTTTATCAAAATCCTTTTTCTATAAAGGCAGTCGAATTCACAATTAACAATTTAAAACATTTTAAGCAAATAAGCCCTTCCCCTTGATAAAACATATAAAACATTTAAGTCCCTTAACTTAAATAATTTTATAACCATAGTAAAATACTCAGGAAAATTCCCCAAAAATCATGATAATTCACTTTTAATATATTTTCTAACATATATAAATTTCAGACCCGAAGTCATTATATGATTGCCTTAAATAATTTAAACCCAAAATTTTCTATTTCTTCCATTCAAAATAAATTATCCATAGCTTGGAATATTATGAGAATTTAAAACCATCTCCAAAATATTGTTCTTTATGACATATTCAAACATCATGGCATTCAGAATCAATTTTCATGATTTTAACCTTAAAATCGAATTATATTACCCCACAAAAATCCTTGTTTAAGTTATAACATCGCATATAATCAAAGCATCTCATCATTCATCCAAACAAACGGTTTAAACCTTAAAATTGAATTTAAACATTCAAAAAGACATATATGAGATGGTTTATATCATTATTCACCTTGTTTGGATAAGTAACTTGAGCTTTGTTCTTCACTTTAATCTTCCTAGCTTGAATCTTAGCCTCTAATTGATTTTTAGCTCCTCTTCTCCTAGGGTTATGTTTAATTGTATTTTTGGTTTATGAAAATGTGAATGAGAATGAGGTAAGTGTCCAGGGGTTATCTTATATGGCTATTCCCTTTTTACCCTTGCCGTATTCTCTTAAATCACTAATTTATAAATTACACATATGTTGATTTAGTTAAGACACAACCCTAATTAGTTCTCAAATCTCAATTTCCTTATCACTATAATATCTACATTATTCTATTTAATTTATCTAATTAAATCTCTTAAATAATGTTATTTAAAATTAGGGGTGTTACAGTCATGTAGGGTATTATGGCAGCTAGGAGATGTTACAAATAATTGCTATGCTTAGTATTTAGTCCTTGCTGAATTTCGGGGACAAATTATTTATGGAGGGGAGCCTATAACACCCTAATTTTAAATAGTATTATTCATGAGATTTAACTAGGTACATTAAATAGAATAATGTAGAGACTAGAGTGATAAGGGAATTGAGATTTGAGTTCTAATTAGGGTCGTTCCTTAACTAAATGGATTTATAAGAATGATTTATAAGTTAAATACTTAAGAGAATAGGGCAAGGGTAATATGAGAATAGCCGAACCCCATTACCCTTAAAACACTTACAACCTTTTCATTCTCATTACATTCTTACAAACACATAAACAAGAGAAAACGAGGCCGGCCATAACCCTAAGAAGAAGAAGAGCAAAATCTAATTAGAAGATAAGATTCAAGCTAGGAAGATTAAAGCAAGAAAAAATTTCAAGTTCCTTATCCAAACAAAGTGAATAATGATCTAAATCATCTCATATAAGTCATCTTGAATGTTGTAATTCGGGTTAACCGAATGATTGGATGAATGATGATATGCTTTGATATATATGCAATGTTATAATTTAAACAAGGATTTTTATGGGGTAATATAATTCGATTTTAAGGTTAAAATCGTGCAAATTGATTTCCAAATGCCATGGTATTTGAATATTATGTAAAACATTATTTTGGAGATGAGTTTAAATTTTCATAATATTCCAAGCTATGGATAATTTATTATGAATTTTTAATGAAAAGAAATAGTTAATTTTGGGTTTAAATTATTTAAGGCAATCAAGTATTATTTTCGGGTTTGAAATTTATATATGTTAGAAAATATATTAAAAGTGAATAATTTTTATTTTTGGAGGATTTTTCCTAAGTCTTTTACTATAGCCATTAAATTATTTAAGTTAGAGGACTTAAATATTTTGTTAAGAGGAAGGGCTTGTTTCTTAAAATGATTTCATTTGTTAATTGTTGAATTCAGCAGCCTTTTAGAAAAGAATTTTTTATAAAAGATTGGCAACCAATCAAATTTTGACAAATTAGGCAATTTAGGTAAAAAGAAATTACTTTGAAAGGCATAAAAATCAGTTTTGTTTTGAATTACAACTTCGCCACTTCCATTTACTTGCATCCGTTACAATACTTTCGCTAATGACCTTTCGAACCCATTTGAAACCAATGCACGTTGTATCAATTGATACGTAGTGTATTCGAGAAAGGCAGAAGGACTATGTCGAAAGCATGCTTTCGAAGGGGTTGAAGCCATTTTTATAAGTTTTCGAATCAATCCAACTTGCCTTTGTTTTTTAAGAAGCTTTTGAAAGAGTAGCCGCATTTTGAACTCATTTGATACCTAGCTGTCGCATTCATACCTTTCGAATAAGTTAGAGGCCACTTTTCTTCATAATGTTCGAAAGGGAAGCTTCCGCCTTTTAAATTTTAAAGCCGCTTCCTCAATGCTTTCGAAAGGGTTGTTTTAGCCACTTTTAATAAGTGTTTTGATAGCAATGGTTTCAAAAGGTTGGTTTCGAAGCTATCCTCTTCCCCAGTTCCTTTACTTGAGATCAATGCTTTCGAAAGGGATACTTTCGCTTTTGTTCTCTTTGACCCAGTAGTTATATTTAATGTTAAACCCAATGATTTTGAAAGAGGTACTTTTAAATGGTTTCGAAGCTATGCTTCCATAAATTCTTGCTTGAACTAAATGCCTTCGAAAGGTAAGTTTTTTAGTGTTTCGAAAAGAAGGTTTTCAATGCTTTCGAAATGTATGTTTTTAATGGTTTTGAAAGAGAAGGTCTAAGATTTTAAGTAATGCTTTCGAATGGGAGAGTGATGTAGGGTAACTCATGATTTCACAATGATCTGAAGGATCTAGTCAAAATCCTTAGCTTTCAAATAAGAAAACATAATCCCGTTTTTAAAGGTAAACCTATGGCACTGTAAAAGAGTTTTAAAATGACATTTAAAATTTGAAATCTTGGAGGAAGTTTTCCTTGCCAAGGATAGTGGGTTGAGGGTGTTAACCATGTTTTGGTAGAAAATGATTACAAGGAATTAAATCGTAGATGTTTATATTGTTATGTTTTGATCAGTTATCATGTATGCTTCTGTAATCATATCACTTCATAATTAACCCATAACTGCATTTTGGGGGATGTTAAGGGCAGAATAATCGGCTAGATTGGCCCAGTAGTGAATATACATTGAATTAATTCCTATGCGAGTAGAATTGCATCCAAGAGGTCAGACAAACCAGAATATAAGATGCTTAAAACCGATCAAAGGATTACTGGTAGACATGTTCTTAGTAAGCCCATAGAAACTATGTTATGGAAATTGTTATTGGAAGGGGCCAATAGGTTCTTAGTGATCCCATGAAAACTATGTCTAGAATAAGTTATTGATAGAGATCAATAGGTTCATAGTCAGCCCGTGAAAGCTATGACATGAGAGATGTTATTGGAGAATCCAATAGGTTCATAGTAAGCCCATGGAAACTATGGTTGGATAATGTTATTGGTATATAGCAATAGTTTCTTAGTGATCCCATGAAAACTATGTAACCGGACAGATAGTCCGTAAGCTTGGAACAGGTTTCTAGTCAGCCCATGAAAACTAATAGGTTAATTGTGACCCTAAAAACTATAACATGAGATAGATAGTCAGGTAAATAGGGATGGTAAATCTAGAACATATTGCATGTTTACATATCATCATGATACATTTTATTATGTTATGCCTTAACCATTATGGATGCAAGTGCATAGGATATGGTTATTATAAATTAGGTTAGGATACTAGTGAGGGAAAACCCGTTCCGCTAAGCGGCGTGGTCTCACTAGATATCTATATGGTTCGAGATGGTAGGTTATTATTCACACCAGACTTTTTGTCCAACTTGAAGTTTATATTTTCCCCTTAAACTCTAGAGTGCTCAATTGATTTTGAGTAGTTTGAGAATTAAGGTTTTCAGGTTCTCCTTTAGACTAATAAGCTTTCGGAGATGTGCAGAATTCAAGCTAGCTATTAGGAATTCTTTCTGTTTGATTCCGCTGTGTAATTAGATGCAATGGAAAAGTTATTCAGTGCCTATTTATACTCTAATCAACCAAAGAGGCATCTTCATATGTCACTCTTGGCTTATTTTGCATAAATTGTAATTTCTCTGAACGTGGCTTTCGTATGGGATTATGTAATGAATCTGAAATGAAATGAGAAATTTTTTTTAATTGAGTTTAAAATTTTTCATATTCGTGTGTTTCTGGTATACCAATGTATCTAACATTATCGCATTTGGTCAACGAGAATTAATAACTATAGATGACTGCAGCATCCGTAGCGGTTAGATTTGGGCCTCCAAATAGGGAATGTTACATACACGGTATTATTTTAAAATGGGCAAATAAAATAATTTTACATAGGAGTACATTTTATATAAGATAAATTTTCGAAAATTTATTTAGTAATTTTTGATGTGTTTGTTTGTAAGGAAGTGATAATTTCAATCATTTTTATTTTTTGTTTGATTAGTCACGGTCGTCTAGTTTTAGGTATTGATATTGTTTGTCAATTTATATGCAATTTTCCTTTTTAAAGCATGAGTTAGGCAGACATATATTGAAGGAACATCGAAACGAATTAAGTTTCATGGTTTGAATATAAGGCATTCGATGATAATATTGGATTAAAGTTTTTTGAGGTAACTTTTGGAACCTTAAGGTCATTGTATAATGTTGGGTTAAAATTGGATTTCAATAAAATATTTATTAAAGGAAAGCTAGAATATTTTGAATAAATATTTGGGAGATAATTTTATAAAAGTGTCTATAAAAATATGTTTCAAAAATAAAGGGATTTTTGAGGATTCAAATCCCAAAGTCTTTGGAAAAATTTCAAATGAGTTATAAAAAATGGTTGTAATAGTTTTTCTTGAAAGTATTTTGATGTATATATATTATGGGAAGAACATTTTTAAATAAGTGCATTTTCTTAGCATAATTGGAGGAATTATTCTCGATTTATTTTGCGATGATCGGAATAATTTTCTAAGTGACAATCAAATGCTTGCCTAAGCGAATGTTGTGGTGCACTTAGTAAATTGTTCTCTCTATCATTGTGTGATCGAAACGAGTTTGAATCTGAACAAACCCAAAGCAAGTTGGAAATTGATATTTTGTTAAAACTATTTGTTTAGAAATATGCAATATTATTCCAAAAAGGGAATTTTGAAAATAGAAGAAGTATTTCTATGTTAACTAGTCAAGTTGCTTGGAAATAACTAAAAATGGAAAAGAAACGTGTTCGGATGGTAGCCTTTCTCTTGTGTATTTCCCTTCTGGATAAGGGAATGTATAAAACTATTAGGTAGTACCCAGTTTCTTGGTATAATTTTAAAGTTACTCGGGATATATGTATAGTTTTCTATAGGTTAAAATATACAATATCATTCCAAAATGGGTTTTGAAATAAAACCCGAGTATTTGGTTTTCAAGTAAAAATCATAATAAAAGGGTTAGGTTAGATGGTTGTATATACCCCTAGGATGTAGTAAGTATTAAACAAGTTTGTGAACTTAAGTTGTGTTTTGGGAAAATGTTTTCATATGTAATTTTGGAAAGCAAAATGGTTAAGTTTTTGTGTTGACTGGTTTCCTTCTTTGTTTGGCTGAGATGAAATTTCGGGGTTGAAATTCGTTTAAGGGGGAAGAATGTAACGATCTAGAATTTTGTCACTTCAACTTAGGAATATTCAGTTTATCTGAAATATTGAAATAATGATTTCTAATAAAAATAAAATCAATTTGTAATAACGTGAATTTATAATATTTTTCCATAATTTTTAATTTGGAATATATTTAAATTGTTGTTTGGCGTATTTTACGGCAACATTTGTATTTTTGAAATTTAACAGAATTTGATAACCAATATATTTTGTAGTTATTTTGTGTGATCGTATTTTTATTTATATCATTCGTTGTCCATACGTGAACGGATGTTATGTAGCGGAGTACCGCAAAGCTTGTTTTTTCAAAAAAATTTCAAATTAAATCAAATTTAAAATTTTCAACTAGCCATTAGTGTTGATTTGTTAGATTTGATGGGTGGCTTGAATTTTGGGTTTTGGTTAGCTTAAGGTTGAAGTAATGTATTAGTTTTGGTTAGAAGTATATCATCTCAACCTCACTTCACTTCATTTTTCAACAGCACTCATCATTCATTTTTCCACTTCTCTTCATTTTCAGTTCCCTCCCTCTTACTTCATTTTCACTTCTCTTTCCTTTCTTTTCTTTCTTTTCTTTCTTTTCTCCTTCTTTTCTTTGCTTCGCTGGGTCTTCTTATGCTTTGTGCTTGTTGATGGTCTATGTTGTGTAGGGTCTTTGAGCCATTATTTTGGTTGCCATGTCAATATCCTTTTCATCTGTAAGAAGCAAACACTTTTTACCGACTTTAATTGTTCATTATCTGTATAATTCAAAACCAAGAAATTTAAACCAACCTCACCTCTTCAAAAATCAAGATCTACAAATCTACTCATAAGTAGCCAAACTCTCCAACATGAAATTTGAGGTCCCTAGTTTTAAAAAAAATAGTAGCTCGAAGTTTCATTGAGCGTGGTAGCGAGAATTACCCGAGAATGGCAGTTTTTCGACAAGCACGGAATGGAGATTGGAGGATATGGTTGTGTCTGTGTCGTCGAATCGTAATTTTTAGAGGTGGTAGTGAACAGAGTTTATTGTGGTGGTTAGATGATCGTTTTTCAATGATCTTGGAATTTCTAGCGAATTAGGGATCGACAGGAGGAATGTCTAGTGCTTAGAGGAGCGTGGGGACAAGGTAGAGGTATGTGTAGTGGTCGGAGGAGTTGTGGTCGGAGTTGCCTCGATGAACTTGGTTTTGGGTTTAAGGCCGTGTTTGTGTTGGGTTAAGGTTTTTGATCGCCTACGACAGTGGTGAAGGTCGAGTTGGCCGAGGCTTAGGCTGGTGGTGCGTGAGTCGATGGCAGTGCTATTAGCAGCGATGGTGCGGTTTATGGTGAATTAGAGTGGCGACGGTTGTAGTTTGACCGAGCGGTGCTTGATTTGCTTTAATTGCCTGGGAACATCTTTTTTGTTTCAGATTTGGAGGAAGGTCGGAATCTGATGCAGGCAGCCGGAGGTGGTGGTGTGGGTAGTAGCGTGTTAAGCTCGAGAATTGGGGTTTGCTGATGATTGGAGATTGGTGAGTGGTGATGGGATTCAGTGTGCATGTGAATGTATCCGTGCACGTTTTAGGTTCGATTTGAAATCAATTTAGGGAGGGAGAGAAGGCTACTATAGCAAGCGGTTCGTGTTTCAGTTGGAGAGTTCTAGGATAGATTTGGTTTGGTTGACAAACTATTTTAATTATTTTATTTAATATATTAACTGAATACGTTGAATTGAAAATTAGATATCTAATTCATTTTAAATCCGCTTAACCCGTAGATTTTTGCATTAGACTCGTGTTGATGAGTACACACTATAGTATAGATAGTTGATAGTTTTGATAATGCGTAAATTAATGATAAATTAATAGCAGTATAATATAATTATGTGGATTTAAATAAATATGTAGTTAGATAATTATATTTCATTACTGACATTCAGTTAGCAGAATAAAACACTATTCTACTATAATTAAGGTGAATAGACTATTTTAGACATTTAGTGAACATAATAAATCTTTTTTCTGCTATTATATTAATTTGGACATTTATTTATGTGCTAGTTAATTAATATGTGGATTAATTAATATTGGATAAGTGTTGTATTAGCTATTGATTGTTGCTTTGATTTACATAAATGCTTGCTTATGTAAATGCTAATAAATTAATTTGGAAAGCTGAATTAAAATAAATGGTAGCTTGTTTAAGTACCATAGTGGTCACTAAGCCTCTTTTCGAATTTGAAAAGTTATGGATTTGAATTAACTTTAAAATTTTGAAGTAAGATGTTTTTATATACCTATAGCGGTTTAAAATATAGAAAGAAATGAAGTTTTGTAAAAGGGTTTATAAATATTTTAAAAGAGTTTTGAAGTGGTTTAAAGAAATGAAGTAATCCGGTATGCCATTTAAAAGGGGAAGCTGGCTCTGTGTTTGAGGGGGGTCTATGTACTGGCCCTCGGTATATTTTTTTAGAGGTGTACTATGGTAGGTGGTACCCCGGTGCCTTGTCATTGTTGGAATCTAATCTTCTATACGTGCTTTATGGTTTTAGTTGTAGAACCTAGTACTGTTGAATGCAATAATGGGTAACCATTCCAGATGTGCTATATATTTATTTTAAACCCTTAGACATTATTATAGTATTACTAGATTTTATAATAAAAATGTTTTGGTTGTCGTATGATAAAAAACCGATTGTGTTTATGTGCGTCGTGGTCTTATGAGATACCTTTATTTTGAAAGGTTTTATAACAATAAAAATCCATCTGATTTGTGTTTCTCACGCTTGTTTACCAGACAGATCCGGGCATTATTTTTTATAATGCTTGGGTCAGCCTGAGCATATTTTCATATTTAGTAATGGATGCTTTGGAGCTTCAAGGGACGAGCTAGATGCTTCCAAGATGTATTCTTGTATTTTCTTTTATTTCTGCTGTATTTTCTTGTTTGTATTTGTCAGCAACTCTAAGGACATGTTGTTATAACTGTCCAGGCCGATGATACGTTGGTTACTCTGATTATGTTGTATATCACAGTTTTCTTTTGTAAAGATCATTGGTATATTATATTACTCGTCATGTTGTGATATTCCTTTCCGTCTCTTCATTTCTTTCACCCTAACAATATATCTTTCCGATACTTAGATGTTCGGCACACGAATATTGTGGATGTATTAGTGTCGACTTCTAAGGATCGAAAATGCGGGTTGTTACAAGAGGTGACTCCTTTGAGCTTAATAGTCGAGGGTTCCATTACTCTCCAAGGCTACAAGCTGGAGATATGTCGGGATTTATAGATTTATCCTCTTAGGATTAACTATTTGAGTATATTATTATTTACTCTTAGGCCTAATAGTCGAAGAATGATTATATTGTGACGCTCTCATTAGGACGTATAGAGTCTAGAGTACTTAATATTACATTCATTAGGACCCATCTCATCGAGAGTAATTTAGTTATACCCTTTAAGGACTAACTAGTCGAGTATCGTTATCTACTCCTAGGGCTAGTAGTCAAAGATTTGTTATATCAGGATGTTCTCATCAGGACTTACATAATAGAGAGCAATCACTCTCTTCAGGACTTCTATAGTCGCAATTATTTAACGTGGCTCTCATCAGGACTCATCTAGTCGAGAGTATCAATTATCAGTCTCACTCGGACTCAACGAGTTGAGAGTATTGGTTATCACTCCCAATAGGACTTATCGAGTCGAGAGCAGTTGTTGTCACTCTCATCAGGACTCCTAGAATTGAGAGAACTAGTTATTACTCTAATTATATAGTTCGAGAGTATTTGTTAAGAATTTACGTCAGAGGGTTTACGCTACTGAAGAGAGCGTGAATTTGACCCATCTGATAGGTTAGTTATCCATCCCAGCGGTTATGATTGTGGGGTCACGCTTCGGATCCATGATGTCACCTTGTTAAGTTTGTAGGAAGAGCAAGGTTTTTAAGTCTTCTTCATCTCACCAGAGATAGAAACCCAAGATTTGACAGCTTAGTTATTTATCAAAGTTTTAAATCTGCTTCATTTTAGCGGAGATATCAGTCCCAGATTTTCTTCAAAATCCGAGATTTGAAACATTGGATGAGAGTTATTTCTCTCATTAGAATCATTTCCCTAACGTCACTTAAGGACCAACGATCCATTACCAAGGGCAAGTAGGAGTCATGAGCAAAGCACAACATAGTATTGTAGCATGTTTATGACATAGGATGGATATAAGTGTTACGATTCTAGGAGTAACTAAGGTGTTAGTCACTATGCGTAGGATCAAAGATGGCCAACAGTTGTAAAAATGTAAATGAAACGGAAATAAAAATAGTAGATCACACAGTCGATTTTATACTGGTTCGGACTTCATGTCCTATGTCCAGTCCCTAAGAACCTCTTAGGAATTTCACTATCAACACTCTCACTTCACCTAGAGGAACAAGTTTATAGACTCCGCCTAAACAACCAAACATGACTTCAATACTTACTGCCTGAGGACTCCGCAATAGGACTTCAATCTATTCTTTTACAAAGATATAATTTGAGTGTAACTTCTATAAACTTCAAAAATGATGTAGAATAACCGTGCAGAGGTTAGGAAGTGAATTAAGACCGGACTCAAATATTGTGGAGTGAAAAAGCGTTGGTCTAAGTTTGCTTTTTGAATGAATATAGAGTTTAGGGCGTTTGGAAGCAATATGAGAATGGTTTGAAAGAATAGGATTGTACATATGCTTTTGGGATGGTGGGAGGCTTATATAGGAGTGATAAGATGCCAAAGAAGAAGAGCAATCCTTCTGCAATTCAGTTTGGAAGAGATGCATTTATTAGAATTTTGCGACATTTGAAGAAATGGCTTGAATGGTCACTTTAATTATTCAGTTTATAATGGTCATATTAAATTGCAACTGCACTTGATTCAAAAGTTAGTATAGTGTAGTGGAAAGGCATGTGCATTGCTCCTTGGTGTGCTTGGGTCCGATTCCTACCTTTGGCAAATTTTTGCAATTTAAATTTCCATCTTTCTGTAGATGATGGATCAACTTATCTACTTGTTTTCCGAAAGCAACTGTAGTACGATAGTAGAGGCATGCGTTCTTCTCAATGCCATATGCATTCAAATCTTGCTCTACTCATTATATTTTGATTTTCCTTGGCCCTCCAAAGTGACTGGGCTTTGAATAAAAAGGCATAATAATTCGATGACATATTTTGCTGAAGCATTTGGAGCCTAGTGGTTACTTGAAGCCTCGTACGTTATCGACATGAGTTCAAGTCCAACCTTTGTGTGATTTTTTAACATTTTATTTTTCCACTTTCTCCATTATATTTTCATTCTCAATGTGAATTCCACCACTTAAACCATTTTTTCCTTCGCATTTTTCAGTATAATTTGTATAAACATTATTGTCCATCGTATAGCTATTTACCCTGCAATTACACAATAAATATATTAGTAGCATTGTCGTATGGTTGTCATCATCAAAACACCATGAATATGGTTCTTTCATAAGGGATCGTAGTAAACAGTTGATGACCATTAGTGTTTCCTAGAGCAGTGCTGTGGTATGCTAGTATCCCATCTGGATTACTTAGGTAGATCCATTACAGACGAGCTTTTTGATATTACCACCTCATTAGAGATGATGATTATATAACATTAGAGAGTGGCTACATATTAGTTTGTCATTTGAGTTAGCCCCAAGATAGTTGTGTATTGTCTATTTATGATATTGGGGACTTGTTGTTAGCTTGTTTGTCATTCTTTCGTAAGAGCCTATGGTTGAGAGATCTCATTTTGTATGATTTGTTATTTCTATCTCCTAGGACCATTCAGTCGATGGTTTTGCCTCTCTAATGACTGTGGGTTGAGATAAATGATTTTTTACGTTGAGTATTTGATTGGCTTTAATGTTTATTGAGGTTGAGATTTCTTGATATCTCAAAGGGCCCAATGGTCGGAAGTCATCTCTTACCATTAGGACTGTAGACCGAGATAATTATTTGGATATTGCTTTCAATATTTTGTATGAGTTATGCTTTGATTGGGATTTGTATTTCTTACTAGCTCCTCGGATCAACAATCAGAAGTGTTTTACTTCCATCAGGACTGTAAGTTGAGATAGTATTTCTAGATATGGATTTCTTTATTTGTGAGGAGTATATTCTATTTTAATTTTAGATTTCTTGATTTGTCTTCTATGGCTTTGAAGTCGGAGGTTATTACTTCCATATGGATTTCTTTATTTATGAGGAGTATATTCTATTTTAGGATTATGTAGCTCTTGGTTTATCTTTTAGGGCTTAATAGTTAGAAATCTTCATTTCCGTTAGGATTGTAAGCCATTGACATTTTGGTAATTGACTCTTATATCTGGTATGATTCGAGAGTCATTCCATTATTTGTGGCTCTTGTGGACACACCCTAAGCTTGTCCATTATATTTTGGGATTTCAACGAGTTTGATATTGTCACCCAATTTATAAATGTCACGAGTCTTACTTGCTTATATGTATTTTTGAGTGATATTGAGATTTGAGGCATGGTATATTCTTATGACATTAGGATGGATGTTACGTTGTGTCGTACTCGTGCTTTGCCTATTATTCCCATGCTTGTTATTATGTCTTGCCTTGGATTTAGATATAGTCTGACCCATTTGTTATTTATATAATATTCGGATCAATCTAAGACTTTTAAAGTACAGGGACATTAGCCGTTAGGATTTAGAGGAGAAAGGGTATATATTATATCGTGTTTGAGTTGTCGATGCATTTTTCTTTGGATCTCTCCTTATATTTATTGTACTGAGATGGTTATAAGTTGTATATTTTGAACTTGACTAGGTATATATTGTCTTAGTGAGACATTGGTATAGTTAGTATCAGTTTGTTATGTATTGTATTTTTCTACCATGATATGTGACTCTATATCTATTTGTATATGTTGTATATTGTTCTATCCTATTAAATCCACGCATTTATTGCTTTGTGCCGATATCGGATATGTATGGATGTGTTATATGAGATTTTTAATATGTACCGGACAAAAAGGGAATATTCACATGTGGTTGCTCCTAACAAGCCTCATTCTTTGTATTACCAGATACGATTACCTAATAATTCTCATTGGTAGTATGGATATAGAGGTGGAGCGTTACAATTTGGTATTAGAACAAGTTCAGAACAATATAGAATATTCGTGACTCGAGTCTTGGCCTTAGAGTGACATAGAGTGCATGTTCACTCTAGGTGTGTGGTAGTTACCCTATATTAATAAAGGGATAGTTCAAGTATACGATGAATACTGGGGTAATCCGGTGAGGTACTTACTATTTTTCCTACTATATGTATATTCCTTATCTCTACCTCTTTTATATGTATTGTTCTCATGTGAAATGGAAGTTGTTGAGTGTGGTAATGAAGAAAGGAGTGGTTTACCCGATGAGTAGTGATCAGAGTTTATGGATGTATGATGTTTGATGATTTTCATTATAAATACTTCACAATTTTATGTGTATTGAGGAGAGTTTGAGTGAATGATTCAGTAGTGATCAGAGTTAAGCAGTGGAAACTGATTAGATTTCCGCTGAAGGCATTTGTTTACATGTTTGAAAATGTGTGTATTGTTGTATAATGCTTGTTTGATTTTATAGATGTATGACATGTGATGATTTTTATTGTTATTGATAATAGATGAATTGGATGTATATACAAATTTTAAAAATAAATATTTTTATTCCAGCAAGCAAATGATTTGATTAAATGTGAGTTTGATTTTATCGAGTGATTGAAAATGTTTTAATAAATTATTTGGTGTTAACTTGCCTGTGAGTGCTTTTAGAGTTCTAGTCAATGCGTCTGGCTAATGATATTGATAGAGATTCCTACACACTAGGACGAGGCATTTTGAAACAATGGTTTGAAAGAATTACTATTTTGATAAAATGAGTAAATATTTTGGAAGTGTTATAAATAGTATTTTGAAAAGTTAGTAATTGTTTAAGATAAGTTGAACATTAACTTGAAAAAAATGTTGAAATTTTTGGGGAAATGAATATTAGTAACAATTTTGGGAAAAATATTGTTTTGAAGATAGAATATCATCTTTAAAGAAGTATATTGAACTATATTTTTGAAAAGGATATACCTTATGGTATTTGAAAAGTAATAATAATGAAGCAGTATTATTTGGTAAGGTAAAACATGTCTTGAAAAGAAATAAAGTTTTAGGTTTAGTATTATGTTGAATTTCCAATTTTGATAAATCTTATTACTATTTCTGTTGTATGATAATGAAATTTCAAAATTGTTGAATTATTATTATTACGGTTTTTTTTATAGATTTTGAAGTGTGTAAGAGATTTTAAATATTGATTTTGAAATTTCACATTTGGGTTTTGGAAATGGTTTGAAATTGAAATCATATTTGAAAAAATAAACATTGGAGAAGAAAGTGATGTTCTTTAGCAAAAAATGTTTTGCGATTAATGCTAAATGGAATGTTACTTTTGAAGTTTTAAACTTAAAATTGAAATTTGTATTTGTAAAATGCACTTTAAATAGAAAATTCTATTTGAACAATGTGTACAATTTTGAGTTAAAAACAATTATTTGTTTTGACCATAAATCTCAAATCATAGATCTGTTTTCAGTGAATTTAATTTCATTAGAAAGGCACGTTAATAGAGAACAATTATTATTTGAAATGCATTGTAAAATTTTGAACTTAAGTAAGGTTAAACATGAATTATAAACGATGATGGCGGCTGTTCAGAAATTGCAAACTTCACCAAATAATGCATAATTCATTTGGTCGTAACTTTCAAATAGTTTGTCTGATTTCAATGATTTTTTCCTTTTCTGGAAATTTAAGAACCTAAGCAACAACTTTTTTTAAGTGTTCCATAAAATTTTGACCTTTTTTGGCCCAAAACGCGTGCCTATATAGTGGGTCTGCTCATTTTTGACATCTTCAGTTTTTACTTCTTATAGAAATGTCATAACACAAATTGTATTTGACATTTTCAGTTTTTACTTCTTATAGAAATAAAAATGTTATAAATCAAATTGTATTTGACATTTTTGCAATATGAAAATTGTTTTGGAAAGCTAACACATTAAGTAACAACTTCGCTTTGTAAACCCATCCCTAATTTTGTGCTTTCGACCTTTGAAATTTTGTCGCAAAGTAGTATAGATTTGAATGTTGTGTTGCACTTACACTATAAGAATGCATATTTCTCATACTTCTTCATATGAACTAATGTTTAAAGTTAAGTTGAGATAGATAGTCAAGAAACTTCTTTAGATTACTAGTTGTCGATTTTGGTTCACTTTTGCTCGCATAAAAGTTAATTACTCGCTTAAATGCTAATTAAAAGCTACTTTTTTACGCTGTATCGATATATGATGTGATATTATATTATTTCTCTGTGTTTTCAGATGCCCCAATGATTGGGATGTATATCTATTGTTATATTTTATGTTTTTATTTTCCAAAACGATCTTTGTGAAAAAGAAACTCTGTCGAAATTTTCTGAAAAATCCAATACCTAGAAAAAATTTCACAATTTTTTTATTTCATGCGAAAATAGAAAGTCGTTGAATGAATCAATTTAAATTGTAGCATATGATAAGATAAGTTGGTGAAGATCCATATAAAGGATTTTGAGCTTTTAGAAGATTGGAATACGATGAAAGTTTAGAGTTTGAGTTTTGTATGACGTCTCCTTATAAAAAATTGCGAGGATGCAATTTTCATAAGGGGAAGCCTATAACAACCCCGCTTTTTACGTCGTAAAATAAATAAATTTTATTAAAATAAAAAAATTCGAATTTGACAATAATTTTATTTTTAAAATAAATTTTTAGACAATTAAGTTCTATTTAATAAGAGATTTTGTTTTAATAAATTGAATTAAATTAATAACTTCTTTTTAGATAATATAATATACTTGAATAGAATGTTTAATGAAAAATAAATAACAATAAATAGGTATTGATATGAATGAAATTGTGTAATTAAAATATAATTTGTAGAATGAGGTGTAAATCAATTTATATCAAATAGAAATTTATTTATAAATAAATGAAGCGGTTATTAAAGGAAAATAAACTTTGTTAATTTAAATTAGAGCCCAAAGCCCATCTAAATTCCTTTCTCCTTTTTTTTCTAGAATACTCCTCTTTCTTTGCCTTTACAAAATCAAGCCCATGCCTTATTTTAAATTTTCAGCCCTAATCCAAAAATGAATTCGACACAACAAAAAAAGAAAAAATAAAATCATCACGCTTAGAAATCGACACTCGTGGTAACTACCCACAATCGGCGTCGACAAGGTCAGGCGCTGCGACTTGGTGTTTAGAAGGTGGATGCTCTGACCCGATGATGCTCGCGATTAGGGAGATGGTCATGAGCCTGGCAGTGGTGGTGGATCGCAAGGAGATGCTGGATTTGAAGGTCCGTGCGTACAAGGCAGGAAGAGGTGATGGGATTTGACTGGGGATAGTTAATGCATCGAAGGTTGGTGTTGAAAGTAGTCGGAGGCAGTGGCGACAGTGATGGATGCTGTGCTGGTAGGGTGACGATGGAGATTTGCGGCTAGCTGGTGATGATTAGAGCAATAGCTTGGCGGTTGTTGGCAGTGAAATGGTGACGTGGTGGAGCGCCAGGTGTTTGAGGCTGGGAGGAGGAAGCGAGCGAAGCCTAACAACACAGTTACTGTTAGCACGATGCCGAAGTGTGGGTTGTTGGTGTGCGTGCAAAGTTGAAGGCTGAAGCTAGTATGTAGATGTAGTTGCTGATTTGGTTGAACGAGCATCAACTCGATGAGTCTCTAAACTCACATTGGAATTGAAATTTTTGAAAATGAGATTCAAAAAAAAAGAGTTATTTTAAATAACTTAATAAAAATTGGAATTTAAATCATTTGATTTAAATTTTGAATTCAATATTTGGAATTGAATTCAATGATTTGGGAACTATGGTCTAAAAGATTGTACAAGTTATAAAAGGTGTTTATATGGGTTTTTAACCATTTAAAAATATGGTTTTGGAAATTTAAATTTAAATTCAAGTTTTATACTTGGATGGCTTTAACCTGTGTAATTGTAACCAGTTTTTCCCAAAATGAAAACTATCTGTTTTCAAATAAAAGAAGCTTTCATAAAGTGAAAAAGATTTCCAATTTGTATCAAAACATTTCAAGTTGAAATTAAATTGTGAATAGTTTGGAAAAACTATGAATTAACCTTTGTGAAGATGATTAAGCTTTATTTTGAAATCAAAGAAGATTTTAAAAGGCGTATCTTTTATATTATAAAAGACTTGAATTGTGAATAGTTTCGAAAGCTATAAGTTAAATCTTAATTTAAAGATTTAATGGGTTAATCCAATTGAAATGGAAATTGATTTGGAAATCTGTGAATGAATCTTTGTGAAACTGGGTAAACTTTGTGAAGTAAATCTTTTTGTTTAAAGATTTGAAATGGTAATTTGTTTAAACCATTTAAAGGAAAGGGTTTGGGTAATAAGTTGTGACTTAATTGAAATCCCTATATCTATATGTTTTAAATATTGTGCTCACTATTTGGTTTAGCCGGGAACGGACCTTTGTGTCATATAACCCATTCCGAATAAGTGATATGACGATATGGATAACGTTTGAAGACCGGTGGTGAAGACCGGGTATTTGTGAAAACGATAGGATGACCTATCGATTGTCTCTGCACCATTAGCTACGGTATAGAGATTTCCTAAGTGATGGGAAGTTCGATCGGGATTGTGAATACCCGGATTGCAAGGGCTTCTTCGGAAGTGCCTTCGGTTCTGTTCGAACCCGGAACAGACTTGTATGGTTACATGTCTGACATTACATTTTGAGATATAAAGCTGATTTCTTTCAAATACATTTCTATTTGGTGGTGGAGAATTTATTCTCTTAGCTTAACACCCTTCTCTGAGACGTACGAGCTCAGAGGTTATGTGGTTGAAAGTTATCAGTGATATACTCCCAATTTGGTAGTGTGGCATGCTGAGTGTTGCTGTGTGATGATTATTTATTGATCATTTGTTGATCAAAGCGTGGCTTTGTGAAAAAGCGTAGCTTTGTGGACGAGACCTCATCGAGGCTTACAAACCGGTAATGGTCGAAACAGGAAAGATGCGGCAAGGTTTCAGGGGTAGCTCCCCTAGGGTATGACCATTCCTTCTGGAAAAAGGTGATATCATGGTATGGAGCCCAGATATTTAACTGTGTGGTTGCTCCATTCTCATTTTCTGTGTGGTTGTTGCTATGTGACCGAGGCCTCGGATAAAGGTCCCAAAGGACCAGGGGTGGCATATCTCAGCTTTACTACTTGGGAAGGGGGTAACCGGCCTTGTGTTGGTAGAGAGCAGGTTGACTCTCGAGACGTCCCACCAGAGGCGTACCCATTGGCAGTAGGAAGTTCCGTAGCCTGACCATTTGTTGGAAAATCCAAAGAAACAATACGAGCCCTTTACGATTGCAATTTGTATAACCTGTCTCCTCAGGCGGCAGCTATAGCAGGCATAATATAATGGTACCTATGCTGGCTAAGATTAATATTGTATTTTCGAAATGTTTTCCACTATGCACTATTAATAATATCAAAAGAGTTTTTCTTGCGCAGTAAGCATATTTGACTATCATAAGAAGAAATCTCCTCTAAGTCTGCGATTACATTGTGTGTGTGGTAGGAGGTCTTATGGTAGTTTCATTTTCCAAAAGCATTGCGGATTTCAATGTTGAAAATTCTTTTGTTGTTGTTTTAAAGATAATAACTGTTTTAAGTTCTCACACCAGTTCCATGACTGACCTGGAGTTTATTGTTCCTTTCCTAAACTCTGGGTGCCCATAATTTTCCACACTGGCAGCCTAGAGTCAGGTTTTCAGGTCATTCTGGATATTCAGGAGATGTTGTGGAGCTCAAGTGGCGAGTTGGATGGCGAGGCGTATCACTTGTATATGATATTATTATCCCGCTGAGTATTCTATATGAGGACAAGTTTGTATAACTGTCCATTGATGTATTGTGTGTATATTGACTCTGATGTGATGTAATGTACAAACTGATATAGTTCTTTGTATTAAAAGATTATTCATTTATCTATTATATGTTGTTCCGCTGCGATATGTGAGATTCTGATATTGTTTCTGTTGTTTCTTCTTTCTTTCTTTCTGTCTTCTTCTACCTCTTCTTTTTAACCATAATAATTTGGTTTTCCGGCATTCGATTGCTCGGCAGTTGATACAGTGGACGTATTAATGTCGATTTTCGGAAGTCGAAAAACCAGAAACGTTACATTTTGAGTGTTCTTCATATTTATATTCTCTACATACTTGCTATCTATGATCTGTGATTGTGAACGGGTGCTTTCATCGATAATTGGGTGTTTGTGACCAATTTTGGCGCAAACAGAAAAAATGGATTCCTTATGAAGGAGGTATTCAGGCTTAAGTTTTCAAAGTGATATTGATGATAGTAAGTCGGTCTTGGAGTTTGTATTTACCATCAATGAAAGGGCTGTTAGTTTAAAATATTAAAAACAAGAAGCTGTGGATGATTCTACTATGGAGGCTGAGTACATCGCCTTGAACAATGCCACAAATGAAGCAGGTTGGAAGCTCAAATTCATTGAGGAGTTAGGAGTGATCCTAATCATTGAAGGTCCGATGCTATTGCATTGCGATAGTAATGCAACAAAGTGGATTGCCAAGGAACCGCGAGCTTACAAGAAGTCAAGACACTTCCTTCATATATACTACATGACAAGGTTATTTATTACTGTCCGAGAGATCATGATCGATCAAGTAGATAGAAAAGATAACATATCGGATCCATTCACTAAAGCAGTTTCTCAATCTATTCTAGGAAAGCTGATCTAAGGCATGGGGATGAGACTCTATATTGGCCTCAAGTGAAAGTGAGACGTTGATAAAGTTAAGGTATGCCTTAGGGAAAGTTACATAATTTGTTATATAGAATTAACTATGTAAACAATGTTGTTCGTAATAAAGTACATTTTTGGTTTTACTTTATATTATATGTGTTGTTATATTGTGATATAAATAATGAATTAATACGTTAAACATACACAAGTAGAAAATCCTTAGGAGTAGTGTTTTACCAATAGCAGTTACAAATGTGTTCATAACTATGAGTATTGAATTGATATAGATAAAGCACTAACTCCTTAAATGTTCCTAGTCAAGATGTGTCGAGAGAGGATATCAATACATTTGTTAAGACTTGATTATGTAATGCTCTCTACACAATGGACGGTGATTTACTCATAACCATGGGGGAACCAAGGGGTTATGTACTTGTGGTTGTTTGGAATAATCATAGAATGACTCAACAAGAGTCTTCTATAGGTTAATATCTAAATCAAAATAGAAGATCTCATGGTAATGATGTACATTTAGTCTTCTAACTCAAGGGTATTATCGTTCTTAAGTAGATAAGCTATACATTGATTGTGGTTAAATACTTGGCATGAATACCTTGTTATGACCATAGTTGGTAATACATTGAACTACTTGAGACATTACCCAAGAGAGGATTTGTCTCCACGTTATATAAGGTTAGTATCACCTAAGTTGGAATACAAATTAAAAGTCAAAATCTCTCGCCATGGTAAATCTTGATAAATGTTATTGGATTGAACCAAGGACTTTAAAGTTGTTTACGTAGTTAATGATAGATACTAATAGAATTGTTGACCACAGACCAAACTCAGGATATCTAAGTGATATAGTGACGACAAAAAGAAGATGAGTACAAATTGTCGTTACTAGATGAGCTTATTTTGGACCATAAATTTTATTTGTCCTAAATGGTCTATGAGCGTTGAACTTGGCCCGATATTGTGCTTCAACAAAGTCCGTACAAGCTTCGGTATTTTGAATATTGATTGAGGATCGAGTTCACACTAGAGAGTCGACACAACCACATTGTTAATTATCTCCAAGTCAGACCAATGGTAAAATTAATTTATAAATATTATAAATTAACAAATCAATACGATTTTTTATTATTATCGCTATTTTTAATTTTATTTAAAGCTTAATATCAGATAGAACGATGTATAAAAGTTATATGACAGTTCAATCGATTATGGAGATAGAAATAAAATAATTAAATATAGATTCAAATAGGAGTCAAGGACTTATCGACCATAAATTTGAATAGGAAAGATGGGGTAAAGTCTTCAAAGGCTAGAGAAAAAGGGGCAGAGAAATGTATTGATTTACGGCTATAAATAGTCTGTCCTTCACACATTTTTAATTACACTTTTACTCTCTCTCTCTCTCTAGTCGCCTATACCTACTATCGGTGAAGCCTAGACTCGGTGTTGCAAACTGAAGTTAAGAAGGAGATTGTGAAGCTCCTAGAGGAAGCAGTAAGCAAAAAATATGTTAAACGCTCGGAAGGACTGCATCGGTGAACGACATATTTTTCTAAATTAGTAATTGATATAAACAGACAAATATTCATGTTTGTTCACCTTATCTCCATATCATATGTGTTCGCGCATGTTTTTTGTTTTAAAAAAATTTATTTTCGCTCACATTTTATAATTTAATAATTAATAACATTAACTATGTATATATAGCTATAACATATATATATTAAAATTTTCGACAATTAAAACAATAAAAAATAATTTCATAACTATATATTATATATACATACATACTTATATGTATATACTTTAATTTTTTCTTAAATTGCTTTCAGATTTTATTTACAAATAATATTGTTATCTTTTGATTCATAATTTATATATATACATATCATAATATTTTTATACGAATATACTAATTAAAAAAATATAATTTTTCGGACCCGTAGTAAAAACATTATTTTTAAAACTATGTCAAAAGCTTTAAATTCAAATAATTTTGAAATTTTCAAACCCAACCTTTTTGATTGAATTTAATATTAGAAAATTATATAATATATATATATGTCATTTAGCTGGGGCCAAAAATAATTATACACACAAGCATACATATATGCATATTATCTTTATCAATGTATTTATTTAAATAATTCGATAGATATTTGAATTTTAGAAAAGTCAAATCTAATTTGAATTTTGAAATTTTTATTTAAACCATATATATAATTAAAATATTATTATATATATTAAAATATTATTATATATATTATATATATTATATATTATATATATATATATTATATATATTTTTTAAATTATTTTATAAATATATATACACATAAATAATTGTATAATAAATTATTTAAAATTATAAAGGTTGAATACATATATTTGTATATTATTATATGTTAAAACCAAATATCTATATTATTCCCTTAATGACATTTTGTCATATGTCGTTTTATTGAATATGGAACACAACAGTCATTTTTTCTCATAAACCCCTAGGCTAGTTTATATGCTTCTATGATGTTTATATTTTTGAATATGAACATCTTAACATTTATATTTAAAATAAAATAAAATTAATAATTTATTTTAAATAAAATTAATAAAAAACAATATTATTAATATCAATAAACAAACAAATATTTTAATAAATTAAATATATTGAAATACTTTTCAAACTCTTTTATCAATTAAATATCGAACTTGAACAAAGTTTTATTTACCCAAATATAAAATAGGCTTTGTGCAGTCTAATAAAAGATTTTTTTTAATTCACCCTTTTTATCTCGTAGTCAGTGCATCTGATCCAACACATATAACACCCATGTGCATAGCAAGAGCTCACTCTAGTAAAATTCAAATTTTTGATAAATCAAATATCTTTGGATGCCCATTGAGAGAAGAAGAGTAGATAATTGATAGTACACGAGAAGAAGGGAAAAATCAAGAAATAGTATTTGGAAGTACTAAGGAGGTGGGGTTAAGAAGTTTGATTGAGGAGGGAATTTTAAATATGAAGTTTAGAAAATTAATTTCGGGCCCCTCTAAACTATGCATAATATAAATAGGGATGACAATTAAGCGAATTTTGGGTCCAAATCCGGTAGACCCGCCATTATTTTGGTTGGTTAAAACTCATTCCATTGGGTCATCAGGGTGGATAGATCCATGACCCGTCCTTGAAAGTCCTAGGTCCTTGGTCAAGTTGGGGCTCAATAAACCCACCCTAACCCGACCCTTATCCTTGATTGCTCATAATACCAATTAATTATGATTTTTTGATCTATTTAAACAAAAGTATCTATGACGAAGGTATTGTAATATTTTATTCAATAAATTCTGGTATTTTGAAGTACTAAGTCGCATTATCGATAATTATAAAACAAAATATGCATATTATTTGTATTGAGCACTTCGTTTTTTCTTCTCAATTTATACTCACTATTATCTATATACAATTCCTCTTAATATCTATCTTTCCTACACATAAAAAATATTAGTATATCTAAACAAGAATACAACTTTTGAGAGAATCTATAAAGATGCACCAGGTTTTTGGGGCCGATTGGGTCTTACCTTGACCCATACGGGTCTTGGGTTGGGGAGAAAATCTAGACTAACACCAGGTATATGAGACGGTTCTGAGTAGGGGTGGCAATGGGGTGGGTTTAGGGTCCAAACCCGGTAGACCTGTCCCTATTTTGACCTATCAAGACCCGCCCCATTGGGTCATCGGGGTGGGTAGACCCATGACCCGCTCACGAAAGCTGCGGGTCTCGGGTCTGCTTGGGGCTTGGCAAACCCCCTCAACCCTACCCGTACTATTGAAGCTCATAATATTAACTAATTATAATTTATTGATCTATTTAACAAAAATTTCTAAAATGAAGATATCATAATGTTTTATACAATAAGTTCTATTATTTTGAAATACTAAGTTGCATTATTGCTAATTGTATAAACAAAAATGCATATTGTTTGAATTCTAATTGAACACCTCAATTTTTTTTCTTTTAATTTTATAGTCATTATCATCTACAATCAATATATTTTTAAATATATATCTTTCTTACACATAAAAGTATTAGTGTATGCAAATTAGAATCAACTTTGGGAAGAACAAACAAAGACGCACCGGGTTTCGTGGCGGGTCGGGTTTTACCCTGATGCGTACAGGTCTCGGGTTGGGGCGAAAATCTAGACCCGCACCGGGTCTACAGGGCGGGTCTGGGGTAGGGTTTAAAATACTCGGGTCGGGTATAGGGCACGAAAAACCTGCCCCATTGCCATCCCTAGTTCTGAGGAGGGGTCGAATATAAAGTAGGTCTTTAACTTAATCATTTTTTTAAACTAGGTCCTTGTTGTGTTAACATCAGACTAGCCTAATATAAACTTATTTAATAATCAATCTTTGAAATCTTGAATTTTTCTTACAAAAAACCAGATTTAAGAATTTATTTCACCATTTAATCAAATTTTTCGTAAGGTTTTCGATGATATTAAAACAACCCGCACCTCCGAATACATCAGCTCAAGGCCTAAAACGGCGTTTGAACTCGCGTCTGTCCAAGAAGTACAAGTCATTGGTTTTTAAAAGTTTGCATGATATAGAGACAATTATAAATTTAATACATTCTACACTTTCATATCTCACAACGGAAGGAAATAAAATATAAATACTGAAAATGGTCCAAAACAGATAACAATCTAAATAAAATGTAGTCCGTACAACAAAGTCTCCAAATGCCAAATACAAAGAGTCTGATAGTAATATAATGTCTAACTGACAGAAGTAGTACAATATAAGGTACATGGGGAGTAATTGTAAATAATATAACTCTGATCACCTATTCTCCTCCTTCATGCAACCGTTCCTCCTGTAATTGGTATAAAGGGGGAAGAAGAGGAGTGGTTCAAACAAAGTCTAGTGAATGAATTTTATTACTAGTATATGGCGTTCACAAGCAATTAACTTCATTTATAGTATGCATGACCTAGGGTGCTTATTTGTTTTGTGTACTGTATATACACACATATTTGTAAGGAATCTCCTATCAAGGTACTAAAGCCTGATACTAGATGTAACAATCACCCTAAGTATACTTAAAATTTGATAAACGTCTTTAATGATTAACCATAAAACTTCTACATTAAGTTGACAACCTCAAATATAAGTCCCAAGTGTATAATCCGACAATCCATTAATCCCATTGAGCTTGTTCTACAATGCCTAGGCCTACTTGCCCCAAAAGCATAGATCAACCTACCTATTCATGTTCGTTTTCTTATGTATAGAACAGGGTATACACAATAATGTGCAGGCCCGATTGCCTCCAAAAACACTAAATAACCTCCCGTTAGTGTCTAATATCCTATTAATATGCACTGCACCATGCATACACCACAATGTCTACACTTGATTGCCCAATAACATCAAGTAACCTCTCGTTAATGCCCGTAACCATGCACAACACTGGGTATACCACCATAATGCTTAGACCCAGTTGTCTCTAAGACATCGAGTAACCTCCCGTTAGTGCCATGTGCGATCTAAAGCACACCATCATGGTAGAACCGCACACAACATCGAATGCAACGCCTTATAACTACTTAAAGTTTGAACCTAAGACGTCGCCGCATGTGATACTTTTTCATCTCGTTGCATGACTTCCTTAAGTCCATGGACGCGTCTAAAGTCAAAGGAGTGGAAACAAGTTTCCCTGATTCATCCTACTCGGCCTGTACCAAATCCAGGTTCAATTTGGGCTTTCTGACACCCTTCAAACGTCTGAAAATCCAAATCAGATATCTGATTGCTTGATGTTATTAAGAAAACATTCCTAGATATTCAGAATTCTAAATCCCCTACTCAGATGTCTGACTTAATTTTCAGACGTCTGGTTGAGTTTTTAGAAATCTGAATTAGGTCAGATTTCAATGTAAAACTCTCAGGTTAGGATTTCTTGAAATCCAGATGTCTACATATTTTTTAGATGTCCGATTGCTTTTTCAAACTTCTAGTCAGATTTCTTGCCCATTTGCAGATTTGTAAGATTTATTTACTTGTTATTTTGATCATCTTCTTCTTAGATTTGAACATGGATTTCAAGGTTTATCTTCATAGTATCATTAATATTGCTTTTGAATCAAATCAAGTCTCAATAAATTCCAACAGACATGTTTGTTTATTCCTATTTATTCCAAAATCATTTCAAATTTATCATAGATGAATCAGATCTATAGGATTAAAGGTAGTTTCAGTTCAAAGAAGGTTCTTATTTATCAAAATCGGTCCCAAAGTAGTTATACAATTTAGATCAATACGATTAGAGATAGTTTTACTTTCATCTTTTCTAATTTTAAGATTTATAACAGAGGTTAATCAATTTAAAATAACTTCAAATTGAAATTCAATTCCAAACTCAAAGAGAATATACATTTAGATCAAGTAGAGATATAAATAAATTTGATTTCCTATTAATCAACATATTTTAAAACTCAATTCACTCACCTTTTTGGAGCTCACTTCTTCCTAGCTTGATTTGAATCACCCTCTCTTCTCTCTTTCTCTTTCATTTTTTGATTTCCTATCTTTATTTTGAATTTACTTTGATTTTATTTTTATTTTTATTTAGAATTTTGGAAGATATAGAAGTTTTGTTTAGCATAAGAAGTTTTTGAGGAAGAGGAAGGAGAATTGTACATACAGGTGGTAGCTACGGTTTAGATGAGAAATAATCGAGGCTAGGATCCTTTTTATAGCTGAAAACTAAGGTTTTCTAATTTTGGTCTGAAATTCATATTTACTACAATGCCACTGGTCATAATTTTCCGCTATTTTTGACCCATTTTATAAAATTTAGCAAGTTATATATGTCTTAATTATAATTCCGGATGAAATGGAATAGATCCCAAGGCCTAATTCCAATGTTTGCAGAAAATTAAATCCCATTAATGTAAAATTACATTTTTGTTCTTATTGTAGTTCAATTTATTTATTAAAATTTCTGGGGTGTTACATTGTTTTTGTCCCTGAAATCTCCAGGGATGGAAAAATGCAACTCATATACAAGAAAACCAATATCTACAACTATCTACTCAACCATCAACCACTTGCAACCATTGTCCTTATTTTCAGTTTCTAATGCAGCATGTACATATATGTATAGAAAGTATATGAACATACCGGTAGTGTAAAATTAGGCGGTTTCCTGAACTAGTCTCCCTCCTGAATGCAAGTGCTTTTGCCATGTATCCAAAATTTATGCAATGCCCTATACACTTGCAATCCTACATGGATGCACAACCATTCAATACATATGCAAAAACGCAGCAACCATATGCATAAAACTGATAAATGAAATAGGTAAGGTGGTATGTAGTAGGCTAACCTAAATATATCAGGTCATAAGTGCAATACTAACAATAAAATTCATCCATTAGCAACAATCATCCACAACATGTCCTAATGACACCTTCACAGCCATGCCTAACATCCAAACATTCCTATTATGGAATACTCTAAGCTAAATACTATGTGCGCTAATAATTATACTAATTTAAATTTAGTCGTACTAGAAAAGAGTTTTGAATGGGTAGCTCGAATCTTTACCACGGGCTTCTACGTACTCTGAACTGGGTTGTCACCCTACTAGACCCTAACTAATTTGATCGCTTTATTGTGGAGTCTTCTTGTCCCATGATCAATAATATGGTTAGGTGCATGACGAACAAATGGCTCTCCCCCATCTCAACTTCTTCTAACCGACTTGGCTCAACGACAGTGGTGGAATCATGTAAATACTTTCGCAAGGGGTGGCACATGGAAGACATTGTGAACTCCTACCAACTTTTCAGGAAGCTCCACTCTCTAAGTTAACTTCCCTACTCTCTCCAAAATTAGAAAAGGCCTTACAATCCTTGGTGCTAACTTTCCTAAATTCTCAAACCTCATATTGTGTCTAATTAGCGAGATCTTCACAAGGACCATGTCACCTACTGCGAACTCCAACTCTGTGCATCTCCTATCAACATAAGACTTCTACATACTTAAGGAAAAGTCCTACAATGCCACCCGTATTTTCCGCTATTTTTGACCCATTTTATCGAATTTAACAAGTTATATATGTTTCTTAATCATAATTCTAAAAGGCCTAATTCCAACGTTTGTAGAAAAGTAAATCCCATTAATGTAAAATTACATTTTTGTCCTTATTGTAGTTCAATTTATTTATTAAAATTTCTAGGGTGTTACATTGTTTTCATCCATGAAATCTCCAGGGACGGAAAAATGCAACTCATATACAAGAAAACCAATATCTACAACCATCCACTCAGCCATCAACCACTTGCAACCATTATCCTTATTTTTAGTTTCTAATGCAGCATGTACATATATTTATGGAAAGCATATGAACATATCGGTAATGTAAAATTAGGCGGTTTCCTGAACTAGTCAACCTCCTGAATGCGAGTGCTTATGCCATGTATCCAAAATGTATGCAATGCCCTATATACTTCCAATCCTACATCGATGCACAACTATTCAATACATATGCAATGAAACAACCATATGCATAAAATTGATAAATGAAATAAGTAAGGTGGTGTGTCATAGGCTAACCTAAATATATCAGGTCATAAATGCAATACTAACAATAAAATTCATCCATTAGCAACCATGGTCCACAACATGTCCTACTGACACATTCACAGCCATGTCTAACATCCAAGCATTCCTATTATGGAATACTCTAAGCTAAATACTATGTGCACTAATAATTGTACTAATTTAAATGGAACTGTACTAGAAAAGAGTTCTGAATGGATAGCTCGAATCTTCTCCTTGGGCTTCCACGTACTCTGAACTAGGTTGTCCCCTACTAGACCCTAACTAATTTGATCACGTTGTTATGGAGTCTTGTTGTCTGATGCTCAATAATACGATTAGGTGCACGGCGAACAAATGGCTCTCCCACCATCTCAACTTCTTCTAACTGACTTGGCTCAACGACGGTAGTGGAATCATGTAAATACTTCCACTGACGCATGGAAGACATTGTGAACCCCTACCAACTTTTCAGCAAGCTCCACTCTCTAAGCTAACTTCCCTACTCTCTCCAAAATTAGAAAAGGCCTTACAATCCTTGGTGCTAAGTTTCCTAAATTCTCAAACCTCATAATGTGTCTAAGTGGCGAGATCTTCACAAAGTCCATGTCACCCACCACGAACTCCAACTCCGTGCCTCTCCTATCAACATAAGTTTCTAAATATCTTGCGCAGTCTTCATTCTTCTATGGATCAAATCTACTTTCTCAGAGGTCTCCCTAATCATGTCTAGCCCAAGAATGATTCTATCAGTAGTGTCCCACCAACAAGATGAAGATTTACACAGCCTTCCGTACAACACTTTGAATGGTGCCATTCCAATACTCGCTTGATAGCTATTATTATATGCAAACTTCACTAATAGCAAGTGATCCTCCCAAGGACCTCCAAAATCAAAAATACACATCCTCGACAAATCCTCTAGTACTAGATTCACCCTCTCTGTCCATCCGCCCGTCCATCTGTAATAGGCTATACTACAATTTTGTTCGAAGCCCAAAGCCCCTAGAAGACTCCTCCAAAAATCACTAGTGAAATATGGATCTCGATCGCTGACAATGTAGAAGGAACTTCATGTAGTCAAATAAGCTCCCTCATGTAAAAGATTGCCAAAAATGCATCTGTCCTTGTACTCCTAATTGGATAAAATGAGCACATTTGGTCAATCGATCAACGATGACCCAAACGTTCTCATTCCCTTTTCTGCTCCTAGGTAGTCCATCAATAAAATCCATAGAGATACTCTCCTATTTCCACTACGAAACATCAAAATGTTGTAATTGTCCACCGTGCTTTTTTTGCTCTACCTTTTTGATAAGTCATACACATGGAAAAAAACTTCGCTACATGTCTCTTCATTCTTGGCCAGTATAATACTCTCTTTATATCACGATATATTTTATCACCATCGGGATGGAATGGTCATCCTAGAATGATGGAACTCCGCTAGCACCATGTTAATCAATTTCTTAATGAAAGGTACACACAACCTACCATCTCTCTTTAGCCATTCTCTCAAATCAATGGAATAACAGTCCAAATGACTCAAATGCTCTCCTTGGTTTAACTTCTAAAAAATATCCAATAACTCCATATCCTGCCTCTGACTTGAACCAATACGTCCTATAAGCGAAGGTTGAAATCTATAGCTACCAACAATCCTAGTGTAATGTTTGATGAAGGTCGAAATGTAGAAATGAACTCTAAGTTCTTCCATTCCAAAAATATGGTACTCAACCTTGCATGCTTTTTACTTAGGGCGCCAACTACAATATTGCCTTTGTCCGGAGTATATGAGATACTGAAATCATTTGAAGCTAAGAACTCCATTCGCCTCCACTGTCTTAAATTCAAATCTTTTTGGAAGAATAAATACTTCAGAAATTTATGACCCATGAATAGCTCTAACCGCTCCCCCAAAAGATAATGTTTCCATGAATTGAGGGTGAAAACAATGGCTGCCAACTCAGGATAATGTGTTGGATAGTTTCTCTAGTGAACTTTTAGTTGTTGACTAGCGTAACAAACAACTCTACCTTCCTACATCAACATAGTGCCCAGTCCTACACCACATGTAACATCCCACCTCAATACCCATACTATTCAAGAGTATTAGCAAGTAATACTGTCAAATAATATGAAAAATGAGGCTATATGGCGTACACACGTGAATATCCCTTTGTACTAAAACTAGTATATATTAAAACATCAAACAAATAACTCATCGATTCGTATACAATATTAGTACAAAACAATAAACACGTGTGCTTCCAGGATAGAACAATACACAATATATAGTATAACACGGAGAATACAAAGTCAATCTGATAACATATAATATATATAATATAATAATGTTGTAAGGATACAATATATCTCAATGTTAAACTATCTCAATATAATGATGAACAATCAATATACAACTCAGTGTCAAAATATATAGTGAATCAGTGCCATATAAATATCATAGAACATCCTAATATATGTATCTCCTCTAATCCCAACAAATAAATGTTGATCATGTCATCCATGTATCTAAAATGTCTCAGACTGACCCGAGTATTACATAAATAACCCATGGGTCAGACTATATCTAAATCAGGTGTTATACACATTTCTATAAATAGATAAATACCACATGCAAGGAATAATAACAACTCAATATCAATGCATCTCTAATATGTCGAAGACATCAGTTAAAACATCATTAAAGATGCCATCACTCATATTGAAATAAGTCAAATCAGAAATCAAAGAATCAACACAAATGGGTGAATCACACATATCCAGAAATCATCATCAAACCCAGAAAATATCTAATAGTGAGATATCAAAAAGTATAATCAGATTAGTAGAATGCATTGTCTAAATATATCTCTCAATCTCAATAAAACATCACCATCAACACACACACATATATAAGATAGGATAGGCTATCTATCACTATAAATGAGAATCCACTATACTCTAATCATATATCACAGGTATAATCTCATATTCTCATATATATATATATATAAACTATCTGAAAGTATCATGATGGGAAATGGCTATACGATAGACCCTAATTCCCCAAGTAGATCCATCTATATATATATATATGGAACTTGGCCCATATCAATATTATATTAAGGTGTCTCAATCGCATGTACCAATCTACTACTCCGTCAGTACCAGAAGGGAGATTGATAGCACGCACGCAAGCCCTAGAGACACAGAGTCTCTACAACCTTAGTTACCTCCACAGTCATCGTGACACGTATCCATCGGTGTCTCGTCAACGTGAAGACTAATAAGTCATGACATTCAAATTGCCCCTATAAAGTACCACAAAGGTATAGGTAACAGACTGCTGGATTAGGTGACACAATGGGCAAACGCGCGTATAACGATAGCACGAAGCTATATAATATAGTGTCACTGATCTAGGGAGTGATCCCATATCAAACCGCTAGGGTGGATTCTAGCCATCTAGCCACCTCCAACAAACGTAATAGGAGTATGTAATAATACTAGTATATAGAACCAATAAATATAGGCATGAAGTCATGGTCATCGTTAGGAATGGAGCCATACTCACTAAATATAGGCACGGAGCCGTATGTCCTACGTATCACCTCACACTATCCACTTTATTCCCATTATGTGAGTGTCATCTACTTACAATGAATAATCAAATAAATATCACAATACCGTCCCATACTACAGCGTGATACTTAAATGTTTACTCATTGCTTCTAAATTACACTTAATATACTCAATATTCTATATAACGAGTCCAAAGAATAAACGGAGAAGTACTACCGAATGCCTCATCCCAAATGGTACTATAATTCTCTTTATTCTGATTTCTCGTTACATAGAATTAAAAATCACAAAATCAAACAGAAGGATATCATCACCATACCATCTCAAAATCTCCTATCAAATCAATATCAACAGTGAATCACTCATATCATAAAAATCTACATGAGATGAGAAATCAGATACAATGTAAAACCACATTAATCAAGTATGTATACAAATATATATTCATAAAGAATACTTTTATCTAATTTTATTATATATATATATATATATGAATATTGAAACATTGATTAATAACAATATTTGTTTTAAATTAAATATATATATAGTTTAATAAAACTTATACTTATTTCTAACCATAAAATATAATTTAAAATCTTCACTTAATATTCAAACTAATTAAAATAAAACATTTTCCAGGAAATGAAAACTTTTTCTATAATATTTCAATAACCTTTAATAATAAAAATCACTTCGAACAATATTATTGTTTTCATTTTATATTTTATAAATCTCAATATATTATATTTCCGTTTAAAACAATTCCAAAACCTACAATATATTACAATATTGATTTAAATAGAGTTTATAACCTGTAGAAAGCTATGTTTATACTTATAATTAAAATAATTTGTTAATTTGAAAATAACAGAATTGAATAAATTTAGTAAAATATTTATAAAACACTTTTAATAATATTAAAAATCTCAATATTATTTCAGAGCATTCCAACTATCTTTTAAATCAAGAAGAAAATAAATATTTATATATAGATTTAGAATAAAATCACTTCACAAACATCTCAATAACTATTGTTATAAGCATATATTATGTGACCCGAGTCGAGTTCCATCGAACTCTGGTCATAAATAAAAATTCACTCATCGACGTATAAATAACTATTTAGTTCTATTCACAAACGAACAGAGTTTTGTTTGCAAATTGACACATCAAATTAACACACTCAACTAATTATCACAACATTATCCATATTAGCTAAATCGATCACAATACCAAACAACAATTTAACCAAGCTATGTATTTAACTATCGAGATAAATAAATATATCTCAGGTAATGGAATAGATATAGTGGTAAGTGACAAAAACTCACTGATCGATACTCAAGTTCCGAAATAGAAAATATAAGCAATTCACCGCAAATGCTAATCTGCATCGTCTTCATCAACGTCAAACTCGCTTCCATAGGTTCCCAACATCACCAACTTTGTACGCTGCACACCAATTACTCAACCTCCTACCGGCATCACTTCTGTAAGCTACCATAGACGTCGCTGTTTTGTCACAGCCCTCAGCATGCATGCCAACCATGACTGTAGCTCCTCCATGACGCTAACCGCGAACCAGTCATGACTCCATACTACGGTCGGCCCTCCTCTCCAATCATGAACGTGAACTCTGTCCTCTCACTCTATTTTTTTCCGAATCCGAACGCGATTTCAAGAATAGGGTTGAAGGTTTGAAATGAAGGATCAAGTTTAGGCGAGATAGGACTTTCTAGAAAAGGAAGGAACTCACTAAAGTAAATTACGATGATGAAATTGAATTTGGGCTTGAATTATAATTGGGCTTTGTTTTAATTAACTAACCTTTATCCTTTTCTTTTTAAATAATTCATATATTTATTTATGAATATAATTCCACTCTAATATAAATTAATTTACACCACATTTGACAAACTATATTTCAATAACTGGACAACTTTATTCAATTAAAACTATATACTCAGCTGCAATGAAATACTTGAAAATAATTTATTAACTTACCTCAATTTATTTACACCAAAAATCTTTTATTAATAGCCTTCAAATTGATTATTCACTTCCAAAAATAATAATTATCATATATCAAGTTCAAACAATTTTATCTTAATTAAATTTATTTATAAGGTGTAGAAAGCAGGGTTGTTGCAAGTTCCCCTCCTTACGAAAATTGCATCCTTGCAATATCTTATAGGGAGACGTCAAATAACTCATACCCTGACTTTCCTCGTATCCAACAATCTTCTATAAGCTTACTCTATGCAATTGTAACAACCCAGTTTTTGTACTAAATAATAAATAGACATTTATTTATATAAAAATGGAATTTTGAAAGTTAAATAAATAATTTGTATTTAATTTAAATATCTAAACTTTATAATAAGATTATTGGTGATGTTTTGGTAAATGACAAAGAATGATTTAATACCACAATGGTTTGATGATTAATTAATTATTTTGGAATTGTTTAACAAAAGGATCAAAAATTGAAGAAAAAAGTAAGATAATTGAATTTAAATCAGTTGAAAATGTATATAAATAATATTTTATACAAGTGATGTGTTTGTTATATATATATATTATTGATTTGATGAAAAAGTAATTTAAATAAATTTGTATTTATTTGAATTGAATTTTATTTTATTTTAAAATGAAAAAGAAAGTAATATATATATATTCATTTACCTATATTTATCATGGCCCAAGCCCAAACATCTCGAGCCCAATAACTAACCCTAAAATCAAGTATCTTGATTTCTCCATTTCCAGAGAATTCGATCTCTAGACGTTTCCACCTTCTCTATAAATACTCCATCAATGATAATATTTATTCATTTAGAAAATCACCCATTTACCTAAACCTCGTTACTTCAAAACTTAAATACAAATAAAATGAAGTATATCAAACCTCCAAACTAGAGAGAACCCATACGACATCATTAAGCTCTTATCGAAATTGGTAGAGGCGAGTTCGATGAAGGAGGATGAGCGTGATCTGGAATTAATGAATATTGTGCATGCAAACGCAACTACATATGAGTCCTACGACTTACAAAACCTATGTCAGTCTAAGTTTTTATTATTTCAATTAATAAATTGAGGTGCTGCTTGTTGAATTTGTCCATTTGGTTATTGTATTCGAATCGAATAAAAAATATAACAAACAGGGAGATCTCGGCTCGGAGCAACTACGCCAAGGCAAGCTTTGACGGGTCGATCAGTCATAGATGATGGATGGACTGGTCAGGTCCTCCTCCCTCAAGCGCTTAGGTGTATAATGAGGTACGTGCATCTTCTTAGTGGTGCATGTGCTCCATTGTCTTGCTTTGACGTGTCCAGATAATATGTATTTATATTGTATTATTGTTTAAGTTTGATCGGTCCATCTTTTGGTGAACATATCTTAATTGCCTTCTTTATGTATTTTCTTTGTTTACTGCCCTTAATTGTTTTTCAGTTTCTTGCTTACGTCTCTATATTTTGTTAGTCTTGCTATTGTTAATAATTGGAAAGGTGATTTTGCATTGCAATACATTTAATATAACTACTTTATGCATACACCTATGTATATATAAGCATGTGCTATTGTGTAATAGCTGCTTAATCCATCCTATATTGTTTATATACTTCTTTTACTATACATAAGAATTTAAATTATCTATATGTAATAGAAACTTGATAAACTAAATATGCAAATTAATTATATTATCCCAATTATTTTAATAATTATGTTATAAAATATAAGATTTTAATATATAAGTATAATTCAAGTTATAGAATGTAGGTTTAAACTAATTTGGATATTTTGTAATTATTTAAGATGGATATAGATGTTTTACAAAATTATTTGAAAGTAGTATTTAATTATAGAATGTTATAAAGAAAATCTTAAGCGAGACGTTTCGTTTTACAATCTATTTTGGGTTACGAAATGAAAGGGAAGGATTTTCTAATGCTATTTGTAAATATTGAATCATTATTTAAGTTTATAAAAGAGTAAGAAATTAAATATAATATATAGAATATTATATTTTAATTTAGTTAACTGTTTATTTAATTCTAGAATATATATTTATTATTTATTATCCGCTCCTAAGTATTAATTTTGTTATACAAAATTATATATTGTGAATGTTTCATTATTATGTAATGTTTTGTTTGTATTTATTTGGATAATCTATTGTATATTAGTTTTAGATTCTGATTTCTTCTCTGCTTTATATTGATTCTAATTATATGAATGATTTATCGTTAATGCTGATTTAGTTTAGTGATTTAGTATGATATGGTGATGACATCTTTGTTATGATTTTATTATATTTATTCTGTGTGACAAGAAATCTGAATAAAGGGTTTAGTGATATCGTCTGGTATGGAACTTTCGGTAACACTTTATCGGTTATTCTACGGACTCATTATATAAAATAAAGAAGGGCGAGTGTGATGTATGGGCACTGAATTAATGGAGTAGTAACATGCGGTGGTATACGACACGGTTGTGTTATTTATTCAGTTGTTCTTTCGCTCATGGATGACACTCAATATGGGGGCTATTGTATGTGATCCTCGTTACATTGAGTATACTTAGAGTCATGTGTCGGCCATTGTTTGTATTTTATGTATCTGTCTACCTTTATCTATCTCCCTTTATGTTTTGGGAGTAAACTAGATTGGCCAGAATCCACCCTGGCAGCCTGATCGTGGAGTTGCACCCCTGATCCACGACACCTTTATTCGATTTATTATATTAGATATGCATCATATGTTTAGGGTTTGGTAAGCCATGGGGTAGGTGCCCCCACATCACATTGTTTATGGTTAGGTGACCTGTAGGGTAGGTGCCTTACGACACTTTGTTATATTGCATAGGCCAAATGTGTGTTACCTAAAGGGGCAAAGCTAGGTCGTGACTGAGGCTATGTGTTGATGAGCCACTGGAGGATATGTGTTATGATGTCCGTCGAGGTTGAGCATATCCAATTAGGTGACCCTGGGCTCCTGGAATGGGCATACGACCATTAGTCCCCTGTCTGGTTTCGGTTCGCTTGAACTAATGTGTAGGAATAGATCCGATTACATAGCATACAGCATAGCAGACCCTGGGTTCCTAGAGTGGGCATATGGCCATGAATGTTCTATTTGGGTTTGGTTCACGTGTGGTAGAATGGCATATCTATGATGAGATTATATCTGAGACTCTGTCTAGAGTATTGTCAACACTGTATCCTTCTTAGAAAGACGGCTTATTCTTTACAGGCAAACGGCTTATTTATCATTTATTATATTTGGATATTGTTATGAGCTAGTTTAAATCTTTCTTATTAACCTTATTGATTTGATGATGGTATTTATGATATGAGATTTAGATATACTTGGGCATTGCCTCATGCTATCCCAAAATACTTAGTGATATCTCGGTTATCATTGTTTTTTGGATTTATATGATGGTTTATGGGTATGTATGATTCATCCATTTGTGTTGATTACATGATTTCTGATTTGATGTTTTTCTAAATGGGAGATGACATCTTTCGATATGGATTTGTATTTTTAGGTGATGTAATTCCTTAAGAATTATTCTATATATATATATATATATATTGAAATGTCATCTGGTAATTTGAGTATCTTTGGTAGTGATATTACATTATGCTTCCCTGTTTATAATGTATCACCTTCTTATGATTCTTGATTAGACATAGTCTGACCCGTGTGTTATTTTATAATACTCAGGTCAGTCCAAGACATTTCAGGTACTGGGACGACATGACTAGCATTTTATTTTAGAGGGCTTAAAGGAGTATTATATTAGGATTGTTACATGATATTTGTATGACAGTAGTTCACTGTATGTATATAATTAACATTTCAGTTGTATTGTATTCTTAAAATATTATTGTATTATACATTATATGTTATCATTGCGATTCCGACTCTATGTTCTCTACATATTATGTATTGTTCTGTCCTGGAGGTCCACGTGTCTATTGCTTTGTACCGATACTATGTACATATGGATTAGTTATATATATTATATGTTTTAATACATACCTGTGTTAGTCCAAGGGATTATTCACATGTGTACCCCATATAGCCCCATTCTCCAAATTATCTAACAATGTTACTCTGTACTACTCTTTGATAGTATGGGTATAGAGGTGGGGTGTTACAGATTGGTATAACAGTAGGTTCAGAACAATACATTATATATAAGAGACACGAGTTGAGACCTTAGATAAGACTTAGAGTCCTTGTCCCCTTGGGTGTGTGATTGATGGGGAGTAATCTATAGGAAATGCGAATTACGGATCTTAAGGCTGGATTAACACTAGAAGGAGGGGTGAATAGTGTTTAATGGATTTTATGGAATTTTTGAAATATTTTGAAATTAAACATAGACAAATGCAATTCACAAAGAAAGACAATCACAGAATCAGACACAGATGTAAATAGTAAATAAAAAGCAGTAAAAGGAAAGAACACACCGGAATTTTATACTGGTTCGGAGTTACCCTACATCCAGTCCCACACAATTTCTTATGTATATTTCTTTTCAAATATAATGTCGATATTACAACCTCGATTTCAAGGCCACGAGATACACCCTCCTGTCTTCGAGTCCAGGGCAAACTCTCTTGATTTAACCAGGCTACAGGATCACCTAATTGATTTACGGGCTACAATCACACCCAATTGATTTACAGGCCACAATCACACCGTTTCCTTGATAGATAGAGAGACTCGATATACTTCTTTGATTACAAATGATCCTATAACTCTGAATAGCACTGAGATTATTAAGAGAGTGTGATAGAGAATCAAACTAGAGATGATCGAGTTTGATTCACTTAGGATTTTGGTAGAGTTTTGTTAAAACATTTGAAATATAAGAGAATATTTGAGTGGAGAAGAAGGAGTGAAGAAATGAAGAAAAACTAACTTAAAATTCGTTGAAAACAACTGGTATATATAGGAGAACAACAGTCATGTCCATTCGCGAAAGGTTATGACGAATAGACACTTCTTTTGAAAATATGAAATTTGAATTCTACGGTCACCATATCGACATGGGGGGATGGGGGATGTCGACATGCCTATGTGTATTTTGAAAATTGATTTTGTTTTTTTAAATAATTTCTATTCTAAAACTTGTCAAAACAATTTCTAAACTTTGTAAACCATTTTGAATATAATTTAAACTTATAAAAGAGATTCAAAAAATAATCTTAAAATTATATAATCTATAATATAAAAGTAATATTAAAAACTAAGTATAGCTATATTTTTGAGATTTTAAAGCTAATAATATTAAAAACAGGAGAGAGTTTAAAATCAAGAGATGATTTTGAAATCAAAAATATAAGATGATAAGAATAGTTGAAGGCTAAAATATTTAAATAGAGAGAGAGAGATGACTTTTAAAAAGTTTTTGGAAAAATATTTAAAATAAATTAATTTGAAATTTTCGTGGATTCCATTCCATTAGAAAAGGTCGTAGGTTCCATCCTACTAAAGAAGTCATGGGTTTGATCCCACTATTAAAGCGAGAAGGTGGATTCCATTCCATAATAAAAATCCGAATAAAGATTTTAGTGTTATTATGAAGTTTTAACATAAATCTAGACTTTATTACTTACCTTGATATCTTGAACTCTTGAACACTTGAAATCTTGAACTCTTGATAATCATGAGTCTTCATTCTTGATTTCTTCAATCTTGAATTCATTAGCCTTGAATCTTTATACTGCAAAGTCTTCATTCTCAGTACTTGCATATATATACCCTGCATATACATATATATCTAGACAAGAATATTAGTATTTATATTTTACAACAAGTCCTAAGGTTGTTGTCATCAAAACCATCATCTTAGGAACTAACATAATCATCAAAGGACGTAATTGTTATTTTGAAATTATATAATTACTTTTCGCTTAAATCTTTTGGGCTTCTAATAAAATGGTTGGAGTAATAGGGACGAAAGGAGTTAGTCCAACCAATAGCATTTTATTTATAATGTTGGATAGTTTGATATTGCATTATAATGTTTAGTTTGATATTATATGTTGAGTTTTAATTTGTTTTATCGTAGTGCGCAGCGG
The DNA here is from genome assembly GCA_030737815.1 of Allium fistulosum. Classification (NCBI taxonomy): domain Eukaryota; kingdom Viridiplantae; phylum Streptophyta; class Magnoliopsida; order Asparagales; family Amaryllidaceae; genus Allium; species Allium fistulosum. The sequence goes on from CM060905.1 coordinate 822,866,360, forward strand.
TATTATTTATTTCTGGTGAATACATTTACTTAATCTCTTATGTTTAGTTGATAATATGAAGTTGCGGGAATTAAGTTTGATTTTGGAATTTGTGTATAGTTATCAAAGCTATAAAATGGATTTAATTATGCTTATTGTAAATAAAAATGAATAATGTTTGTTTGCTATTATAAGTTGTTTATGAAATGGTTGTTGAATAATGAATTAAGTCATGGTCATCGTTAGGCACGAAGCCATACTCACTAAATATAGGCACGAAGCCATATATCACTATGTATCACCTCACACTTCCACTTTATTCTCGTCACATGAATGTCATCTACTTACAATAAATAATCGAATAAATATCACAACAACATCTCATACCATTATGTGATACTTAAATGTTTACTCACTACTTACAGATTACACTCAATCTACTCAATATTCTATATAATAAGTCCAAAGAATAACCGAGACATATTACCGAATGCCCCATCCCAAACGGTATTATAACTTCGTTTATTCAAATTTCCTTCTACATAGAATTAAATATCACAAAATCAAATAGAAGGATGTCATCACCGTATTATATCAAAATCTCTAATCAAATAAATAGCGAGGTGAATCACTCATATCATAAAAATCCACAGGAGATGAGAAATATGAAGTACGATGTAAAAACCACATTAATCAAGTATATACAGAAATATATATTCACAAAGAATATTTTTATCTAAGTTTATTATATATATGAATAATAATTTAAAAATACTTGAAACATTAATTAATAATAATAAAATTAAATTAAATATATATATACTTTAAAATAACTTATACTTATTTCTTACCATAAAATATAATTCAAATCTTCGCTTAATATTTAAACTAATTAAAATAAAACATTTTCCAGGGATTGAAAGCTTTTTAGATAATATTTCAATAACCTTTAATAATAAAAATCACTTAGAACAATATTATTGTTTTCATTTTATGTTTTATAAAATCTCAATATATTATATTTCCCTTTAAAACAATTCCAAAACCTATAATATATTACAGTATTGATTTAAATGGAGTTTATAACCCATAGAAAGCTGTATTTATAATTATAATTAATATATATTTGTTAATTTGAAAATAACTAAATGGAATAAAATTTAGTAAAATATTTATAAAATACTTTTAATAAAATATTAAAACTCTTAAATAATATTTCAGAGCACTTCACCATCTTTTGAATCAAGAAGCAAATAAATATTTATATATAGATTTATGGAAAAAAATCACTTCATAAACATCTCGATAATTATTGCTATAAACATATATCACATGATCCGAGTCGAATTCCATCGAACTCCGGTCATAAATAAAAATTCACTCATCGACCATAAATCACTATTTAGTTCTATTCATAAACGGTCAGAGTTTCATTTGCAAATCGACACATTAAACTAACACACTTGACTAATTATCACAGAATCATCCATATTAACCAAATTCATCACTATACCAAACAACATTCAACCAAGCTATTTATTTAACTATTAGGATGAATAAATACATCTCAGGAAATGGAATAGATATAGTAGTGAGTGGGAAAAACTCACTGGTCGATGCTCAAGTTCCAAAAATAGCGAACATCAGCAATTCACCGCAAACGCAAAACTCCGTCGTCTTCATCAACGTCAAGCTTGCTTGCATAGGTTCCAACCATCACCAATTTTGTACGTTGCACACCAATTACTCCACCTCCTACCCACATCACTTCTTTAAGCTACAACCAGACACCGCTACTTTGTCACAGCCTTCAGCATGCACGCTGGCCATGATCGTAGCTCCTTCATGAAACCGATCACGAACCACTCGTGATTTCAGATCGTCACTCAAGCACGATCGGCCCTCCTCTCCAATCACAAATGTGAACTCTATCCTTTCACTATATATTTTTTCTCCAAATTCGAACGTGATTTAAGGAGTAGGGTTGAAGGTTTGAAATGGAGGAATTGGCTTAGGCGATATAGGTCTTTCTAGAAAAGGAAGGAACTGGCTAAAGTAAATTAAGATGATGAAACTGAGTTTGGGCTTGAATTATAATTGGGCTTTGTTTTAATTAACTAATTTGTTTCCTTTTCTTTTTAAATAATTCGTATATTTATTTATGAATATAATTCCACTCTAATATAAATGAATTTACACCACATTCGATAAATTATATTTCTATAACTAGACATATTTATTCAATTAAAACAATCTATTCAATTATGATGAAATATTTGAAAAGAATTTATTAATTTACTTCAATTTATTTACACCAAAAATCTTTTATTAATAGCCTTCAATTAAGTAATTATTCACTTCCAAAAATAACAATTATCAAATATCAGATTCAAATTTTTTTATTTTAATTAAATTTATTTATACGGTATAGAAAGTAGGGTTGTTACACCACATGCATTAGTATATACCACAAACACCTTTAGACAATTAAGGAGAAGTAAAATAGGTGCTCTAGTCAATAATCCCTTCAGGTTAATAAAAGCATATTCACATTTTGGGTTCCAAGAAAAAACTATGTTTTTCTTGGTAAGGCGTGTCAATGGTGCGGAAATTTTAAGGAAGTCTTTAATGAACTTCCTATAGTAGCAAGCCAAACCAAGAAAGCTTCTTACCTCCATAGTATTCTTTCGTACGTGCCAATGTTATACTATAGCAACTTTACTAGGATCAATGGCTTTTCCATGATCGGAGACAACATGTCCTAGAAAGCAAACCTCCTTGCACCAAAAATGACATATGAAAAATTCACCTTTAGCTTATGCCTACGGAGAGTGTCGAGCACTTCTTCAAAATATGAATTATGCTCTCCCTTGCTTTTCGAATAGATAAGTATGTCATCTACGAATAAAACCATGAACTTATTCAGCAACCCTCTAATGACTTGACTCATGAGATTGAAAATATATGTTGGGGCACTGGTCAGTCCAAATAGCATGACTAATTACTCATAAAGTCTGTCGGGTGTACGAAAAGCGGTTTTCTTAATACTATCCACGACCACATGCAACTGATGGAATCTGGTAGCCAAGCCAAGTTGAGAGAATATTCTTGCTCTAACTAACTGATCAAAGAGATCATCTATATGGGGCAGTGGACAACGATTCTTCTTTATCAGTTTATTCAGCATCCAATAATCGACACAAAGTCTTAAGGAGCCATCTGTTTTAGTAGTAAAGACAACTGGTGCTCCCTACTGTGATAGTGTTGACACCAAAATGGATCAACACTCAAGAATATATTATAGGGAACCTGTGAGACCAAGATCTAGCAAATAACAGTTGGAATAAAAGGAAAAATAAAAATAATAAAGTAGAGAGACATACGATTTTATAGTAGTTCAACAATCTATGGCCTATATCCACTTTGTAGCTTTGTGGCTTATAGATTTGATGTAATTTGTTTGAGATTACAAGAGTTTTGAAAGAGAATAAGTCACAAGTATAGGAGTTGGATAGATTCTATGTCCTAGAATTTCCCAGAGTAGCTGCCTTGGTGACTATTGTGTGAAGATAGAAGATGAAGAAGAGGCAGAGATTTCGCGTAATGATAGCAAAAATCAAATCCTATTTTGATTGCTCTGTGGATTGTATTTATAGGGGAAATAGTCGTGTTGGATTAGAAGTCGAGTTGGATCAGAGACTAAATGTCGGTCCGAAGTAGTGTGTGAAATTACAGGGCCACATGAGTTATACAAACATGTCAGTACCGACTTGTTCATGTCGGTGCCGGTATGTTTTCTTTGTTCAAATTTCATCGAAGTCTTTTGCACTCTTATTCTTACTTCATTTGAAGGTATCCCTATTGTTTCCATCGATCATTAGTTGATTTTGATGATCAATCTTTCATTACTTAGTTTATTCTGCTGTTATAACTGTTAACTCTTCCATTCTTGGAATAGGTCATTCAAAACCCTTGGAAATCACTTGACTAAACATGGAAGAAGTAGATAATTACTCCTATGAAGTCAGAGGGAAGAAATGTGGAGCCAAATCAAGTCATCACCGACATAAACAAGTTGGTGCCGACATGTTTAGTTAGCTTATTTCTTGGTGAATTTTCTTCGAGCCATTTCTTTGCTTCATCTAGACGTTCCTCGAAGGTTTTAAGTCGTTTCGTCTTCGTTTCGATGTTCTAACTTCCATTAACTTTTGCTTGGTCAAAAACCCAGTTAAAATTTGCTCCTTATAGTATGCTTTCATTGAAAACAAAGTGTGCTTTAGATTGAAACAAGGCTCGAGTTGTTATTCTATGAATTCCAATTAATCATTTGAATGCCGTGTTGAGACGTTGCTTTTATCCGACTTTGAGTAACCAATTTCCACTAACTGTCTACTTTAGTTTGAATTGAAATTCCTCTTCACTGCATTGGTGATGTAATTTGCATACCAAAAACCACATGTCGCTTTAAGTTGTCAAGTAGCTTCACTGTAATGAATTTGAGTCGAATTGGTGGAGAAATAACAAGTCAGTACCGACATGTTTTGTACCGACTTAAACATGTCGGTACCGACACGTTGACTTAAGAAAAATCTATAAGTTAAACACTTGTAAATATTTTCTCTTCATATTTTCATATCCCTCTTTCCTTTGTCGAGTCTTCCAAACTTCTACTCGAGTTTCCTTATACCGACCTTACTTCGACCAACCTTCGATCATCTACCACCGTCGGTCCTTGTTTCTACCATCGCCTGGACCAGTCGCCATGCAAAGTCGCTACTACTAGATCTTCCACTCAAAATTCTCGGACCCAATTAAACTCAAAACTCCAGGACCCGATTTGAATTTTGGTTTGATTTAAAGGTGGGCATTGGTGGACTTGGTTGATTTTAATTCGATACGAAGCAATTTATTTTCGACGTGTTCAATCGACAGTTAAATAAGAGCTTGACCCAGTTGAATTCGCGTGATTCTGGAGAGAAATTTGATTCTTTGACTTTAGTTGTCTTTTTTTGAAAAATTGGTCAAGTCCTGATTGTCAAATATATTCCAATATGACAATTTTCCTTGAACTCGGGCGTATCGAATGATTCCATCGCACTGCTTTTCTAAGTTTGCGCTTCCAATGATCCTGAAAAGAAAAACTTTCTGCATCACTCCGAACAATGGATCCGTTATCGATTTTCGGTAACTTCCAAAAGAGATCATTCTAACGCACGATGCAACTAATTTTTCAAGTGTGAGCGAGCTATCTACACAAGATGGTCCGTTCGAGATGTTTAGGACACTGGACTCACTTTACGTAGATAACATACTGCATATGCCCTGGTAAACACTTAAAATCCAATGGTTAACAAATGTTGACTTCTTTTGGATTCCAAGTGTTGGTCGCACAGGGACTTTATTCCAAGTAAAACATACCTGACTGTGTTGAATGCCAAGTTTTACTATTTAGGATGACTCATCAATTGCCTCGCCTCAAACCCGACGAAGGGTCATCTACTCCTTCCGAAGCTGCATCCCCTACCGCTCCGGTTTCATCGTCTATCTTTGTCGAAACTAAACAGCCTTTAACTTTAGGCCAGCTTGTGCAAGTGGATCCAGTACTGCATCCATTACCTCCAGGGTTGAGGATTTTGAATAACCCGCCGGAGCGAGTGCCCACGACCTTGATAGCAAAATTGCTTCAAAATATTTGCTTGCAACATGGCATCCCAAAAGAAGATGTCCATCTGTTGGCTGGAAATTAATTTGCGTACAATTCCCCGCCTAACTACACATCCTGTAATTGTTACAAGTATCTTGATAGCTCCATTCCACCTTTTAATTCCTTCCTGATGAGGTTTCTACAAGAAATAGAGCTCGCTCTGTTCCAAGTCCACCCGAACGGACATTCTTTTCTAAGCTCATTATACATCCTTTTCATTGTAGATCTGATTGACCACTACGATTCAATGAGCTCACTTATCTTCTAAATTTCAATAAAATGATGGACTACCCATCTTCGTGATAATAAAGGTCTAGAAAGATGCAAATTCATCAAGAATATTCACAATAAAAGTTCTTATTTCAAGAACAAATACTTCTTCGTATGCTGCCTCGATGGATTCAACCACTTCTGGTTAAGAGGAAGTAAGTTTCTTTCGACCAGTCTCTCTCATACAGGAATCTCTGAGTTTCTAGTCTAATGTTTGTTTCCCCATAGGCATTTTGAAACATGACAATAGAGTGGAGCATGAGAATGCTCAATGATTTGAAGGTTGTTAAAGTACATCAACTTACCGTTAAATTTCTTCTGACGAACGACAATTTGCGAGAGTATAGACTACTTTACCCTAGAAGGGTTGCTGACCTGAGTCCTCAACATGAAGTAGTCCTAAATCCTGTGCAGTTAATGCCCCGCTATTACCCCGCTACAACCCTTCTATATCTCATGGCGGATTTTTACCGCTACGATTTTTCCATATAGCCCCAAATATAGCCTTTCCGCTTTAATCCCCGCTATTTCCGCTATATCCCATTATTCCTGCTATAATCCGCTATTCCTGCTATATCTTCTACAAAATAAATGAACTGAAAAATGATATTCGTACATTATAAAAATTATAAAACTAATTTATTTAATTGAATTTTTAATATATTTTCAGAAATGAAAATACTCTAATATTCTACTAAATTCAATTATGTTATATAACAGTTTTACGTTTATTTACAGTATATTCGTACATATTTTTATTTAAAATTATTTATGTATTGATTATAATTCAATTGAATGTTAATTTTTCATTTAATTACCATTTATATATTTGTAAAAACATTAAGTACGAGTTTTATATGTTATTTTAGAGTCATCCGCTATATCCCGCTATATCCTTGATGTATCCCCGCTGTGACTTTTTGCACCTCCGCCGCATTGAATCTACCGAGCGCTTTAACTGCACGGCCTAAATCACATACTTGTTCTACTGCCTCCACTCGTAGCTTCGATGAGAATTCCCAAGGGTAAGAAGAAGGTGCATCGGGTTAAGAGCATATGAAGGAAGCCACCGATAGAGGGACTGATGAGCCTATAGGAGGTGATGCCCTAGCGATGAGGGTGATGACACCGTAATCCCCACGATCTATAAGGAAGACATGGGATTCGTGAGAAGAGAAGGAAAAGAGCCAACCATTGGCGAGGAGGGTGGTAGTGCTAGCTACGATGATATCAAATATCACTCTAGCGAGGAAGGAGATGAGTCATTTGGTGAATCACCCGAAATGAGTCCCACTCTCCCTCACTCACTTCCTCCAAAACACATGATTATCGAAAGTCCTGGTGAAGCTAATGACCAAGTTGCAATAAATACTAAAGAGAACGCGGTTGGATCTCATCCTTTTAGCAATGTTTACGTCAATTTGGGTAACTTAAACGAGATCAACTTTACATTCAGCGACGTCATTGGTGAAGCGAGTTCTGACTTCAATTTTTCTTCGGGAATAAGTATCAGTGAAGGTGGAGAAACCCCATCCTTACGGCCATGCGTACACGGTTTGTAGAGTAAATAATAGGGTCAACTGTGTCACACACTTCACTTAGGATCACGAACACTCATCCTACATACACTTGACTTCTATAATCCTACCATTTACGTAATTTTTCTTCTTATTTTAGGTTCGATGGGCCATGATAGATACGAAGCTCTCTCTTGCAGTGGAAGCGAGTACAAGAGATATATCTATGATCCTTATCTATATCTTTGCTACTAAACTGAAGAAGAGAGATGGAAAAGGAAAGATCATGAGTGGAATAAAGCTCGCATGGCTGAAAGAGAGCAGGAGAGAGAATAGGAAGTGAAAAAAGGAAAAGAGAGCCTAGTGGAGATTCTCCTTGTGATGCTCACAAACACATTTGGAGAGATTTCTCTAAGCATCGTGGGCCTACTGCTCCTTGTGTTCCTCCATGCATCGAAGTTTCTACTATTACTCCTCGCACCAAAGTTTCAACCATTCCTTCATGCACTAGTGCTCAGACTATTATTCCATAGGAAATTTCGTCGTTTCAAGCCTTAACCGTCGCTCCTCCTGTTCATTCTACGAGCATTGCTAAGTCTAATCTTCCTGACGTCCCTCCATGCATGTATGCTGCATATCCACATCTTTTCCTTTACGGTGTCAAGTTTGATCGAGACATTAAAGATGTAAAGAAGGAGGTCACTTTAAAGAAGCTTCAAGAAGTTTAAGAAGACATGGAAGCAAGGCTTGAATGGAGGTGCTTGTGCAAGTCTCTTTCCGACGTAAACCGAATCAACTACACACAAATTTGATCACTTGAAACACAGAGAGCCGATCTTGATAGGATGAATAAAGAGTAAGATGATGAATTAATTAAAGTTGTTAGAAAAAGAGACCTTGCCCTTAAGCAGAAGGTCAGTGCAGACAAGTTAATAGAAGAGTTGAAACAAGCTCAAGATTGGGCCAGAATCGTGACGAGGAACGAGTTGAAGGCCGCTCTTGCTGAAGGTGTAGAATTCAAGAAACAGGTCAAAGAGAGAATCAAAGCGCTTAATCAGAAAGACAGTCATACAATCCAAATTACAGGACCTCTCCGAATAGGCGACTGAGATCGAATGTCTTTGTGAGGAAAACTGAAAGCTCCAGGATGATAACAATAAGCTAATTGCCAAACTGGATACCCTGTCGATCAACAAGCTTGCAAATGATATAGAGCTTGCAGTTTGCCAACATGAGCTAAAGGATCTTTAAAAGACGAAGGCCGAAGGGGATATGGCAAGAGCAAGAGAAAGGGAAGAGATTAACAACAATAGCCTCCAACACTTCTACGTGAATGTTATTATGCATAGAAATAAGAAGTGGGTGGGGAATGATTACCCTATATTATTGCCAATGCGTGGAAAAAGGTGTTGTGCTGCATTGGAAATGATCACTCCAAAGTTGAGCTAATGATGTAGTACCTTAGTGCTGAAGAGATTGAGATGCTTGTTGTAAGGAAAGCAATTCTTACCGAAGAGGATGGCAAGGCTGCTGCTGATGCTGCTAGTGCTCTTGTTGGCCTAAGCTCTTCGGGTTAGCACAAAGTGCCACTTTCAAAGTCCAGAAAGCCGGTGATGATTATTCTTTCTTCGGCAGCTGCTCCAACAACTGAGCCTTATATCCCCGTCCCGGTAATAGGTGAGTTTGAAGTTGAAGTTCAAGAGAGGAGCCCTACTTTAGGTATTTCCCTCATTTCTCCAGTTCTCTAGTAACTCAATTTCGCTCCCGAGTCCTTTACTAAATAGTATAACCCTTTTCGCGAACTTATGTGTCAGCCAAATGACCCGTCTTTGCCCCCCATCTCTCGGAGTTCGAGCACTGAAGCGATTTTCACCACCTCAACCTCTATTTCCATAAGCATGACTGCTATGATCCAATCTTCCAGCTCCAGGCCTAGCTTCGATGCTCAACAAATTGTAGCCTTGAAAGGATTGGAAGACATATCTTGTTGCTAGAGGAGGACATCCGAATTGTTGGTGCTTCTGATCCAACTGATGAAGAGACGATGGTAGGGAGGTTATATAAAGATACTCAAGAGAAGATAAAGTTGAAAACGGAACCAGGCGATGCCCAGTCCAGAGTTCTACTATTTATAATCAAGACTAGTAAGCTGAAACCTAGAGACATGTCTACCGGTGTTTGATAAGCTTGATTCTTTTGGAAAGGAGAAGGGCAAGAAGAAGAAGATCGTCCCCCGCCGAGGCCGTAGGAAGTGATGATTCAAATAAGTTCTAATGGAGTAGAGCATTTTGGTTTTTGTGTTAACCAAGTCTATATTATGTTTCTTTTTGCTTTGTGATGTCTAAAACAGACCAATATTGTGTGGGTACGGCCCCTACTGTTTGTTCATGTACATAAAAAGATATTAGTAACGAAAGATTAGCTTTTTTGTAGTAGTCTCTCATGTGTACTTTTCTTGTATTTTATGTACCGTGCCTATTTGTGTATCACTACATGTATATATCACTATTTCTTGGCGATGTGTCTATTTATTGCAACTTTGTGCATGTAAATAGTGTAATTTGTGTACTTATTGCAGCTTTGTGCTTGTAAATAATATTTTTGTAGTTATTTAGCATACTATATTACTTAGCCTTGTTGTGACTGCCAAAATACTCTGTTTGACGTGATAGAACCGTGGTGTGTCTCACTTTAGCCGACTCTGTGGTTGTTTTCTATTTGAGCTCAATATAGCTCATCTCGACCATGTGTTAGTACATATGCCTCCCCACTCCATAGAGCTAGTTACTACGAATTCCGAATTTAAGCATTCAATAAGAGACTAGGTACTCCAAGCAACTGTCGGTTGCCCCTACTCTAAGTCTTGCAGTAGCTTGCATCTCCAAGAACTTGCGGTTTTGTTACTCGACTCCGAGCGTTTAGTTCCTTAAGTGCGATCAACTACTTTCAAGTTCACATCATGAGCTAATGTCAACTTAGATTTTCGCTTTGGAAATACGCGTTATCGTAATTTTTTGTCATAACGAGTTCTCCCAAGTTCAGTATTGAGATTCCATTCACGCGTTAATTTCTGTCTTTAGAAATTTACGCCAGAACAGCTCAAGTCCTTGGATTTTCCTTCAAAGTTGCCTATCTCCAAGCTTCAATTTATTCCTTTTGCCATTGTCTATCTTCAAGCAATGTCAACTTTTGACAATTGTGAGTTTTTTCTCAACTAGTTTAGTGATTTTTTGTTTCCTAACATTATCAAGATGACACGAGGATCGATTTTCACCGTCGATCCAACGGTTTGAGTCGATTTTCCACGCCGATTCGGCGGTTTTGAGTGTCCATACTATTTATCCAGAGAATGAGAAGTATTTTCTCAGCCTTGTGGCTTATTGTATGGCACACATGAGAGTAGCTTATAAGAACACGGTTCCATTGGTTCAAGAAGCATCATGCGGCTTATTGCATGGCGCACAGGGATATGGGCCTTCTCGATGTTGTCGGAGCAACGTCGGTTCTTAGAAGGTGTGGATCGATTTTTCCCATCGATCTGACGGTTTGAGTTGATTTTCCCCGTCAACTCAGTGGTTTTGAACCTCCCAACATTGCCGGAGCAACATCGGTTTTCAAAAGGTTTGGATCGACTTTCACTGTCGATCCAGTGGTTTGAGTCGATTTTTCCCATTGACTCGACAGTTTTTAGGACCTTCGCGACTTTGCCAAAGCAACACCGATTCTTAGAAGGTTTGAATTGATTTTCCCCATCGATCCAATGGTTTGAGTCGATTTTCCCCATCGACTCGATGGTTTTCTTACAAGAACGCAGCTCCATTGGTTCAAGAAGCTAACTTCATTAATAAAATGAAAGGAAAAGGCAAGTCCTGCCTATTTATAGTGACCTTAGTGTCCTTGGATGGCTTATTTGTGAAAATAGGAAATACTTAGGTAGATATCAAATATAGTAGTGCTACAGTGAGTCGATGTTCCAAGAACGTGGAATCGGGTTCCATCGACTGTTGCTATCTTGAATGTTCCATCTCTAAGCTTTTGGTTGATTACATAGGTTCCTTCCCAGTTTGGGCCAAGCACCCATATACCAAAGAAGATCCGTTTTAGGATGATATCTCCTACTTCGAAGGTATGGTTGTGAACCTTGGAGTTAAAATGGCAGGCCACTCTCTTCTGGTAAGCAGTGGTCCTCAGTTTAGCTTCCTCCCTTTTCTCATCAATCTGGTCGAGTGACTTGACCGGTAGCTGCTCATTTTCTCTTTGATTGAACTGTCTTCTACGATAAGAGGGAACTTCCAGTTCTATTGATATCATAGCTTCTGAACCATATGCCAAAGCGAACGGTGAGTGTCTGGTCGTAGATTTATGTATCGTTTTGTAAGACTATAGTGCAAGCGGGAGCTTATCAACCCAATTTCCTTTAGTTTTTGTAAGCCTCTTCTCTATGGTGGAGTTGAGGATTGTATTCACTGCCTCCACTTGTCGGTTTGCCTGTGGGTGCGCTACCATGGAAAAGCTGTTCTCAATCCAGTAACGCTTGTTGAAGTTCTTAAACTCGGCGCTTTGAATTGAGTTCCGTTGTCTGTGATGATATTTTATGGTACTCTAACCTGCAAAAAACATTTTTTGTTACCAAGTTAATCACTTTCTTAGTATTAATTGTGGCAAGCGATTCCGCTTTGGCTTATTTTGTAAAGTAATTGGCTGCAACCATGGTGTATTTGGCTCCTCATTTTACTGTTGGTAGTACTCTGATTAAATATATTCCCCAGATCGCAAACGGCCACGGGCTGACCATTTGCGTAAGTTTTGAAGATGGAGTTCTTGAAATCTTCGCAAATCTCTGGCATTGATCACACCGCCTAGTGTATTCTACTGCATCTTTGTTTATTGTCGGCCAGAAATATCAATAGCGGAGAGCCTTTTTCGCTAATGTTTGCCTCCCGGTGGTCATCGCAGTTGCCTTCATGGATTTCCATGAGGATCTTTCTAGCTTCATCTTTGGTCACACACCTGAGTAAGGAGGTAGAGAACCCTTTTCGGTACAACACTCCATCCCGCATTATGAATCGTGGTACCTTCCAAAGGAGCTTCTTTCATTCATTCCGATCCTTGGGGAGTATTTCTCGGAATAGATAGTCCTTGATCAACGTCATCCACAATTCTTCTTCTTCTGTGGTCTCAAGAACCCAATCGAAATCCATTTGATCTACGCTAGGAGCAGATAATACTTATACTCGAACAAGTCCTAGTGACTATGCATCTCCGGAACTAGCCAGCTTGGCTAAATATTCGGCCTTCATGTTTTGTTCTTTGGGAATATGAGTTATTGTGTAGTGTTCAATGTCGTTGAGCAATTCCCATGCTTTCGACAGGTAAGAAGCGAGACTCGCTCCTTTAGCTTGATATTCTCTCTTCACTTAACAGACGAGTAGCTAAGAGTCACTGTAGATATACAGAGCTTTTATTCCTAGTTCCTTCACAATCTTCAATCCTACTACTAATGCCTCATACTCTGCCTCAATTGTTAGTAGCAGGAAATTCTAGCCTTAGAACATAACAAATCGACCATCCATCGAGAGCTTCAAGCACAGCTCCCATTCTTGAGCAGAATTCATCTGATGCACCATCGACAAACAACTTCCATTGTGACACTATAACCATAATGTCCTCCTCCTTATCATCCTGAATTGTGAACTCGATGATGAAGTCAGCCAACACATGTTTGTTAATTGCTCCTCGTGGATGATAAGTTACATCGTATTGGCTCAGGTCAATATTCCATTTTAGAAGTCATCCCGAAGTCTTGGGTCGGTAGAGTATCTACTTTAAGGGTTGATCCATCAACACCTTGATGGGATGAGCTTGGAAATACAACTATAGTTTCCTTGAAGCTATCAGTAAGCTGTATTCCAACTTCTCTAACTTTGGGTAATTTCGTTCAGCACTTGTGAGCTGTTTGCTGATTAGTAAACCGGTCGTTGAATCCTAGCTTCTTCATGCACAAGTGCTGCTCTTAGCATGTAGGCAAACACTGCCAAGTAAATGAATAGATCTTCTCCATTCGCCGGTTTGGATAGAACAGGTGATGTCTCCATGTGTCACATTAATTCTTCAAAAGCAGTCTGATAATCCTAATTCCATTCAAAGTTTTTCTTATCCTTCTTCAATGCATCGAAGAATGGTATGCTCTTATCTGTCACTCTAGATATGAAGTGGCTCAACACTGCGATATTTTCATTCAAACTTTGTAACTCCTTTTCATCGTCAAGGCTCTAACATTCTGTAATGCATCAATTTCTTCTGGATTGGCCTCAATGCCCCTTGCGTTCACTATGAATCCAAGGAATTTCCTGAAGCAACACCAATTGAACACTTCAGTGGGTTCAGTTTCATTTTAGATTTTCGGAGGATCTCAAACATCTTCGATAGATCATGATGATGATTTCCAAACACTCGTGATTTCATTAGCATGTCATCCACACACACTTACATTGTTCGTCCGATCTGGTTTTCGAACATTTTGTTTACTAATCTTTGGTAAGTAGCTTTAGTGTTTTTCAAGCCGAATGGCATTATCTGGTAGCAGTACAGCCGCAAGTCTATGATGAAGCTGGTATTCTCCTGATCATGCTTATGCATCATAATCTGATTGTATCCTGAGTAGGCATCCATGAATGAAAGCAACTCATTTCCAACGATTCGGTCAATGAGTTAGTTGATTCTAGGAAACAAAAAACTATCCTTAGGGCAAGCTTTATTCAAATCTGAGTAGTCGATGCAAGTTCATCACTTTCCGTTTGATTTTTGGACCAACATAAGATTTGACACCCAATCAAGATATGTTGCATCGCGGATGAAGCTGTTGGCCAATAGCTTATCCACTTCCTCCTTCAATACAACGGATCGCTCCGAATTAAGACTACGTCTCTTCTGCCTCATTGGTGTGAACTTGGGATCGATATTAAGTGCATGCCACGCTATCTTCAACAATATCCCGCACAACAGAATGCAAATAAGCGAACAAATCCGGATTGGCATGAATTTATTTTATAAATTCAATTTGCATCCTGATTCCAAGCTGCAAACCTATTTCAAGACCCGGGTTGGGTCATCTACGCCGACGGGGACATCCACTGTAAACTTTGATGGTGCTGCCCGTACCTCCCATGTACTCTTCTTCCAAGGGTCCATAGCCTTGTCGAAGCGACTATAGTCCCCGAGCCAAGGACGGTTATGTAACTGCTATGCTTGCAGTTCATGAATGTGGTGAGTCTTCCCACATTCTTTCCCTTTTCACGGCGCTTTGATCACGTAATTTAGCAACATAGCATTTTCTTACAGTGCTTTTGTCTCCTCTTATTACTCCTATCTCATTCTCTATTGGAATTTCATCGTGAGACACCATGAAGCCAAAGCGATTCTGAAGTTAGCGAGGGTCGGTCAACCCAAGAAAGCATTATAAGAAGAATACTCATCAACGATCATGAATGTCAAGATGAGGACCACCCTCATTCTCCTTCTCCATGCTATATAAGTAGATCAGTCATCCCAACTGGTTGCTTTGGTTCACCTGTAAATCCCTGAATCTTCGTTCCTTAGACAATCACATCCTTCATGCTTATTTTCATCTAATCAAATGTCCTTCGGAATAGAATGTTGAGCAAACTTCCACTGTCAAACAAAACTTGATGTACAACTGCTAGACCGAGCCCAACTATTATTACCATTAGGTCAAGAGTTCGTGCTTCAATGCCTTTAATGTCCCGATTATGGAACAGATGTCATCGGTAAAAATTCTTTGTTGCTTAGCCAGAGCTTCGTCTTCAATGGCATAGCAACTCTCCCAAGGGGCATGCTTTGGAGAACTGGCATATCGTTCCATTTCACCCTAACAATTTTGTGCTAGATGAGGTCCTCCAGTGATGGTGTTTATAACTAACCTTTGATTTGTTTGTCTTTGCCCTTCTCCACTGGGTTCGGAGTGATTCCCTTGAGCGTTCTGTGCTTGGGGTCTAGCAGGTTGATCAGATTCCTTATCAGTTCCTCAGCTAAGTCCTTCAAATGTCGACACTCATTTTTATTATGTCTATGAGTCTTATGGAAGTAGCAAAACTTCCCCGATTGCTTTTGTTGTTCAGACGCTTCCCACTTGGGCAGTTTGTTATATTGCTTAGTTCCTTAAGTGGCAAGGTACATATTGTCCAAACTATCATTCAATGGCATATAGTCTTCAAGCCTTAGTTCCTTATATGTTTTCCGTTCCCATAATGTCTATTGGAGTTCTGATTTCTCTTCTTTTGATTTGTTGTCTTTCATGCATTTCCGACAATAGCTCCAGAACTATTTCCATCTTGCTTGATCGCCACATTACTCCGAACCACCTCCTTCAATTTCTCATTGCAAGTTTGGCCTTCAATCATACTCGCTTCTTCCAGCCTTAGAAACTGGTTTTACATTCGTTGAAATTCTTCCATGGTAGTCAGTTGTTTCATTTTAATCCATATAACGAAACCTATTTTTGGGTGAATTGCTCGGACCAAAGCCATAAATACCATGTCTTCTTTTAGATTGCTTACCTCAGTAACTGTGATATTAAACCGGTCTAAAAAAACTCTTAGTGAATCTTTAGGCCATTGAGAAAAGGCAGATAAGGACATCACGTCCTTTGATTGTGCAGTATGTAGTCTAAAATGTTTTAGAAACTTTCTTGCTAATTCATCAAAAGTAGAAATGGACTTCGGTGTAAGTCTTGTAAACCACATGGAAGCGACTCCTTTCAAGAAAATGGGAAAAAACCTACAATGAACAGCATCCGTAGCTCCATCCATATGTCACTCATACTTAAACAAGTGCTGGTTAGGGTCCGTTGTTCCATTGTATGATGGCATAGTTGGCATGGTGAATTTTTGAGGATGTTATTCTCTTAGAACATTCGCGGTAAAGGGGGTTCGGCTTGGTGCGGAACACCGGTCTTAATTTTTCTTACCTTTACTCTCCTCCAATAGCCATTTGACCATATCACAAAGGTACTCTTCGCTGGTGCGGTAATCTGTAGGTCAATTGTTATGGGCTACACCAAGCGTTTGACTCCATAAATGATCTTGGCTTGCCAATTGAAGTATAGGTTCTCCATTTTTCGGGAGAACCACTCCTGTAGTATTTCATTGGTGTGCGGTTGGTCTTGCCATGATAGTTGGAGATCCAGCCCAGCGTTTTGTCCGTTAACACAAGTATTTAATCCCCAAGTCTCCACAATCAAGCTGCATATCATCTTTAGAGTTAGAAATGAGCATGGCATCGCCCTCCTAGGTAGTATTCACCCTAAAGTTTGGGTCAGCATCGAGTTGTTTTGGCTCGATATAGACATGTCTCCTTGCAGGGGGAATGCCCTTAATTCCTCCTACAACGTTCACTGCAAGTCGGTGGTTGCTTCCTTCCGTTTTTGCTTCCCATCTCTCCTGTTTGAACCAGAAACAATGGAATCTTCTTGTTCTATAGCAAGAGAAGTTTCCCTTCTAATTCCTCCTTGTTGTTGGTGGTTACAAAGTTAGCAACGTATCCATCTTATCCATGAGAGCTTTCTAAATATTAGTAATTTCTGGTTAAGATTGTTGATAATTTGATTAAGCTCTCCTTTAGCAACAACTTTTTATTGAGTAGAAGATCTAGGCAGTGGATTTCCACTGTTTGGTGGGTGTTTGCTTCATCAGCACCAACTATTGCTCCTACAAATCTTCCGAATGCAGATTTTCCCTTCCTTGGAGCCACTAGAATAGCAAATCTTCAATTTCTCCAACAAACTTTTGGATCTAACTTCTAGATCTTGTACAATCCAAAGTATAGAGTAAGATCAATGCCCAGGTTCAGTTTTCTCACTGAAAAGCACTAAAATATTGATGCCAAAATTGGATCAACACTCAAGAATAGATTGTAGGGAACCTATGAGACCTAGATCTAACAAATAACAGTTGGAATAAAAGAAAAAATAACAGAAATAAAATAGAGAGATAGGGTTTTATAGTGGTTCAGAAATATATGGTCTACATCTACTTTATATCTTTGTTACTTATAGATTTGATGTAATTTGTTTAAGATTACAAGAGATTTAAAAGAAAATAAGTCACAAGTATAGGGGTTGGACAGATTCTATATTCTAGAATTGCTTAGAGCAGCTGCCTTGGTGACTATTATGTGGAGTAAAAGATGAAGAAGAGGCAGAGCTTCCACGTAGTGATAGTAGAAATCAGATCCTATTTTAATTACTCTATGGTTTATATTTATAGGGGAAACCATCATGTTGGGCCAGAAGTCAAGTTAGAGTAGTGTCCAGATGTCGGCCTAAAGTAGTGTGTGAAATCACAGGCTAACTGAGTTATACAAACATGTCGGTACCGACTTGTTCATGTCAGTGCCGACATGTTTGCTTTGTTCGATTTTCATCGAAGTATTTTGTACTCTTCTTCTTACTTCGTTTTGAGGTGTCCTATGTTGTTTCCATCGATCGTTGGTTGATTTTGATGATCGTTCCTTCATTACTTGGTTTATTCTGCTGTTTTAGTTGTTAACTCTTCAGTTTGTGAAATATGCCGTTCAAACCCTTGGAAATCACTTGAGCAAACATGGAAGAAGTAGAGAATAACTCATGTGAAGTTGGAGGGAGAAATGTGGAGCCAAAACAAGTCGTCATCAACATGAACAAGTCAGTACTGACATGTTTAGTTATCTTATTTCTAGGTGAACTTTCTCCGAGTCATTTCTTTGCTTCATCTAGACATGCCTCCAAGGTTTTAAGTCGTTTCGTCTTCGTTTCGACATTCTAACTTTCATTAACTTTTGCTTGGTTGAAAACCCAATTAACAGAGACACTTCTAAGAATGAAGCCCTTCCCCAATAATTCATTTGTTGGCATATTTAGCTCACGTCTTTCTTTAGGAGCAATGTGCCTAAGAGGTAAAGCAATGAGTCTAGCATTCTCCTCAAGTTAAATTCAAAATCTGATCCTCCCTATGTGGTGGAAGACTGGAAACATCGGAAAAGACGACTGAGTATTCACGAACTACCAGTACTAAAGCTAACTAATCATGTGATAGGCCTAAAGGATATATGTATCTCAACATCACCGGACTCTTGGGGTCGTAGTAAACCTCAAGGTTATGCCTACTATAAGTACCCAAACGAACAACCTTCCTATAACAATCTAGTACTGCTATATGCATAGTTACCCCATCCATTTCCAAAGTTAAACCTAACCCAGAAAATCCCAAAACAAAAGCATCACAATCAAAATCGAACCCAAAAACATACATCTTCAAACAATTACAAATCATGATAAGTGAGTCGATCCTCCAACATGGTTTGATACTACTAAGGGGTCTGTAACTATACTAGTTTCTAATGCAATTCATCTACTACTCTACTCAAAATAAAAAAAGTGTAATGCCCCAATGTCAAATAAAGTGCGATAGATAAATCAAAAAGAGTTAACAAACCTTTGACGATGACCTTCTTTCCCTTATTCACTACTATAGCAACATTCGAGCTAGGAACAACATCTGCTGCATAAATTAGAACCATCTAGGTAGATGTCTTAGGTGCAGTCAAACACTACCTCCTCATGTGCCCAAATTGATTGCAGTTGTAGCATTTGATCTTTGAGAGATTCACCTTGCAATCCTTTACCATATGCCCCTTGTTATTACTCTCCTACATTAGATTCCTTGCTTCTTATCCTGAGCACCCATTCCACTCTTGTGCCGATTCTACTGGAATGGCTTTCCTCATGCCTTCTTGGGCTCATTCTTTACTTCATTCTTGGAAGCGCTATTTAGCAGAGCCATCTCCAACAAACCCTTATAAGTAGCTCCCATGGGAATGTGGTTTAGGGCCAATCTTAAAGAGGTTGCTTCAGCCCTTTTGCAAACTTCAAAGTCTTTTTATGTAGGGTATTAATTAAGTCAAATCTAAATCTAGCTAGCTTATTGAATTGATTCACATATTCTTTCATTGACACATCTTCTTGTTGCAAATGTATAAATTTCTCCAACTGCACTCCTTTCTCTACCATAAAAAGAAACCTCATCTCAAAATGCCTTCTAAAATCTCCCTAAGTTATCTCTTCCTCATTGGTCTTTGCCTCTACTACATCCTATCGATTTAGAGCTTGTAAGTGCCAAGCAAGATGCCTCCTAACAACATCAACAAGACCCAACAATCCAAAAATCTTCTTATAAGTACGCAACCATGCCTTTGAGTCCATGAAAGATTTAGTCCCAACATAAGTCTTCTCTCCTAAGCTCGAAAAGTTCTTACATAGCTTGGAAAATTCCACAACCGGTGGGTTGACGGGCACTGCCCTCTATGCTTGTACTACAGGTCCTCCATTGCAGTTAAGTTCGGCTTGGCCTCTTGCTTGTAGATACCGAAGGAACCGCATAGGAATGTTCTTGTCTGAAATCTCAGTTGCTTCACCCATACCATTTCCAACTTGATTACTCATTATCACTATCTGTGATTAGGAGTTATTAGCAACTTTTCTTAGATGGTATTAAGCATTACTGGAATTTAGTGGGTGTATTTGGGTTATACTTCTATATGTATATATAATAGTTTTGAAAATTTTGAAAATATACAAGTACATTCTCTCAGTACGTACCTAGTTTCTAAGGAATTTTGAACCTAAGCTCTGATACTAAATGTAACAACTCACACTATGGACACATCGGTTCAAGACCTAAAACGGAATTTGAACTCGTGTCGTGCCAAGAAGTATGAGTCGTTAGGTTTTAAAATTTTATATGGTACAAAAATGATTATAAATTTAATACATTCTACACATTCAGATCTCACAACGGAAGGAAATAAAATATAAACATTGAAAATAGTCTAAACAGATAACAATCTTAACAAAATGTTGTCCGTATAATAATGTCTCCAAATGCCAAATACAAAGAGTCTAATGGTAATATAATGTCTAACTGATAGAAGTAGTACAATATAAGGTACATGGGAGTAACTGTAAATAATATAACTTTGATCGCCTGGTCACTTCCTCCATGCACCGGATCCACACCAAATCACCCTCTAACCTGTCCTCCTATAATAGGTATAAAAGGGGAAGAAGATGAGTGGTTCAAATAAAGGCCGATGAATGAATTGTATTACTAGTATATGGTGTTCATAAGCAATTAACTTCATTTATGGTGGGTGGTTATTTGTTTTGTAGACTATACACACTCACACACACATATATACATACATATTTGTAAGGAATCTCCTACCAAGGTACTTCATCCTGATACTAAATGTAGCAGTCACCCTAAGTATACTTAAATTTGATAAAATCCCTTAATAATTAACTATAAAACTTCTACATTAAGTAGATAACCTCAAGTATGAGTCCCAAGTGTATAATTCGACAATCCACTAATTCCATTGAGCTTGTTCTATAGTGCCTAGGCCTACTTACCCAAAAAGCATCGAGCAACCTACCTGCTCACATTCGTTATCCTATGTACAACACCATGTATACATCAAGTAACCTCCCGTTAGTGTCTGATATCATATTTCTACGCACCACATACACCATAATGTATAGACCTAATTGCCCAATAACATCAAATAACCTCTCGTTAGTGCCTGTAACTATGCACAACATAGGGTATACCACCATAATGCCTAGACTAAGTTGTCCCTAAAACATCGAGTAACCCCCTCATTAGTGTCATGTGCTATCTAAAGAAAATCTTCACGGTAGAACTACACACAACATCGAATGCGACACCTTATAATTTTGTGAAGGTGAACCTAGGAACCACGCGTGATGCTTTTCTGTATTGTTGTATGACTTCCTTCAGTTCCGTGGACGCTTCTAAAGTCAAAGGAGTGGGAACAAGTTTCCCTGATTCATCCTACTCGGGCTGCACCAGGTCCAGGTTCAACCTGGGCTTTCTGACACTATTCAGATGTCTAATTGCCCGATGATATACAAAATACATTCCTAAATATTTAGACCATTAAATCCTCCACTCAGCGTCTGACTTAATTTTCAAATGTCTGGTTGAGTTTTTAGATGTCTGAATTAGGTCGAATTTCAACGTAAAACTCTTAAGTTTGGATGTCCTAAAATCCATACATCTAAATATAATTTTCAAATGTCTAAATGCTTTTTCAAACGTCTGGCCCGATTCCATATTTTTAAGATTTATTTACTTTGTTATTTCGATCATCTTCTCCATAGATTTGAATATAGATTTCAAGGTTTAATTTCATAGTATCAATGGTATAACTTCTATTATTTTCTACCATCTTTTAATAATTTATCTCAACCTTTGTACATAGATTTTTTAATTAAATTATATATATATATATATATTTCAAGGTATTATATATGTAACGATCAGAGATTTTCGCGCTCGAAAATCAACATTCATACTTTACATCGTATTCGAATGCCGTAGATTCGACCGTTCAAATCCGAGTCGCCGGAGCTTATAACAACATTAAGTAAATAACACAGCGGAATAAAAGAATAATACATTGATATACAATATCTGATACAACAGAATGATACAATGAATATCAATATACATCAGAGATATGATACAACAAATAGCAGCGGAAAAGAAAATGATAACATCAGCAGCGGATAATCTCCATCTTCAAAGCACTAATCCAGAAATAGCTTGGACTCTCAATAACGATGCACAAAGATAAGCGAGTGCAGTCCATATCCAAAGACTGAACTAGCTCCAGAAAATCTACTAATCTGACTATCTGAAAAACCAAACTCTAGACTGCTCGTGTAGGAAAATTTTGAGCATCCAGAGTTTAGTAAAGAAACAATAAACTCCGGATCAGTCATGGGACTGGTGTGAGCAACAAAAACAGTTTATCTTTAAAAACGAACAACAAAAGAATTTAAAGTCAATTCGCAATGCTTTTGGAAAATGAAACTACCATAAGACCTCCCGCCACACACACAATGCAAACGCAGAATTGGAGAAGATTTCTTCTTATGATAGTCAAAGATGCTTACTACGTAAAATCAAATCATTTTTGATATTATTATTAGTGCATAGTGTAGAAAACATTTCGAAAGTAGAATATAAATCTTAGCCAGCATAGGTACCATTATATTATGCCTACTATAGCTACCATATTAGATGGCAGGTTCTACAACTAATACCGTACACAGTTCGTATTGGAAGATGGATTTCCAACAAATGGTCAGGCTAAGGAACTTCCTATGCCACGAAGGAACGCCTCTGGAATGACGTCCCGAGAAATAACCTAACATTACGGTTAGATCTCTGCCAACACAAGGCCGGGTTACCTCTGCAAAAATAGGTAACTACTGACACGCGTATGCCATCCCCCGATCGTCACTGATCTTCCAAGGATCCTCGATTTCCAACAACCACATAATAAGCAGTATCAACAGAGGTTAAGTATCTGGGCTCCATACCATGATACCACCTTTATCCAGAAGGAATGACATACACTAAGGGGCGCTACTCCCTAGAACCTTGTTGCATCCTTCATGTTTTGACCATTTCCGGGGTGTGAGGTCCGACGAAGTCTCGTCCACAAAGCTACGCTTTGTCACAAAGCCATGCTTCGGGTCAAACAAATGATCAACCTATGATCACAAAGATATAAGATCAAACAAATGATCATATCGCAAATGATCAAACACTGATCATCACACAGCAACACTCAGCATGTCACATTACCAAATTGGGATATATCGCTGATAACTTCAACTACATAACCTCTGAGCTCGTACGTCTCAGAGAAGGGTGTTAAGCTAAGAGAATAAATTCTCCGCCACCAACAGAAATGTATTTGAAAGAAATCAGCTTTATATCTCAAAGTGTAATGTCAGACATGTAACCATACAAGTCTGTTCCAGGATCGAACAAAACCGAAGGCACTTCTCACGAAGCCCTTGCAAATCCGGATAATTTTCAATCACGTCCGAACTTCCCATCACAAAAAGAGTGATATAAATCTCTATACCGGCGCGACTCAGTGCAGAGACATTTGACAGGTTGTCCTTTCATTTTCGAAAAATATCCGGTCTTCAACACCGGTCTTCAAATGCTATCCATATACG
Source organism: Allium fistulosum (assembly GCA_030737815.1). NCBI lineage: Eukaryota > Viridiplantae > Streptophyta > Magnoliopsida > Asparagales > Amaryllidaceae > Allium > Allium fistulosum. Next base: position 822,889,944 of record CM060905.1, read on the forward strand.
ACGTATCACTATTCGGAATGGGTTATATGACACAATTGTCTTTTCCAGGCTAACCCGAATAGTGAGCGCAATATTCAAAAACAAATGGATAATGGGATTTCAATTAAGTCACAATTTTAAACCTAAACTTCTCTTTTCAAATGGTTTAACAAATTACCATTTTAATCTTTTTAAACAAAAAAGATTCAATTCACAAAGTTCACTTAATTTCACAAAGATTCATTCACAGATTTTCCAAATCAATTTCCCTTTCAATTTGATTAATTCGTTAAATCTTTAAATCAAAGATTTAACTCATAGCTTTCAAAACAATTTCATTTCGAATGGGTTAAACAAAACATCAATTTAAATCTGTTAAAAATAAACAGATTTAATTCATAGCTTTCGAAAAGAATTCATTCATAACTTGAAAAATCATTTTTTTCAATTTAATCTTGAAATTCCTTTAATTAAACTGGAATTTCATTTCTTATTTGAAAGCTTTTATCATTTGAAAACAAACAGTTTCATTTCAAAAAATCTGATTCATCCGTACGAGTTGAAATCCTTGGTTTAAATTCAAATTCCCAAAATTTTACTTTTAAATGGTTTAATTCATACAAACACATTTATATCATCTTTTATCCCTAGTTTCCAAATCGTAGATTTAATTTTAAACTTGAATTCAAATTTAAATCTAATTATTTAAATTTTCAAAAACTCGGTTAAGTTATTCAAAATAACTTTTATCTTTGAAATTCCATTTCAAAAGCTTTTTATTTTAAACCCAAATTTCCAATTTCAAAATCAATTGAAATTAAAATTTCAATTTCAAAAACATCAATTTTAAATTATCTGTGACTTAACCGATTTCCACGTGAAATCCATATTGTGTGTGTAAAGGTGTGGTCCAGGGGTTTAACACAATAGTGCAACACAATGAATCATCACAGATCAAAATACAGGATATAGTTGATAAGCGATATAAACTATAACGCTTATCGTTCATGCACAGACCACAGATATATAAATATCACAGATAATAAATTACATCACAGATAATTTATCACAGATCATAACGTAAATCAGGGTGTATCACAAAGCATCACATATCAAGGATATCAACAATTCAATCATTTAGTCAAATCCAATCATCCATAAGTAAGGTCAGTTAATTGTCTGATTTATTCAAATCAGATTAATTTCTTATGAATTACTAATCCTGGTTAATTAACATTAATTAATTTCAAATCATTTGATTAATTGTCTTTTAATCGTTTATTTATTTAAATTTATCAACCTTTAACTATAAAAAAAATTACCTTTAAACCAATTTCATTAAGTAATTTACAATTTACAGTTGATTATCTTAACTAATTTATCTAATTATTTATCAAAATAAATCACATTAATTAAAAAAATCCTTAGTTAATTATCTTTATTAACTAATAACATTTCTTAACTACTTTTAATAAATCTCAAATTTTAAATAAATCTAAATTATTAATTTATTAAGTTGATAAACAAATCATTCCTTAATTTAACTTCAAGACCGATTTGAAATTCATATTTCATCTTTGATTTAAAATTCCATTTAAACCTTGATTTATAATTTAGATTTCAAGACAATGTTCTGTTGTTAAAATCTGGAAACTCATATACCCGAGCTCCTCTTCTATTTGCTTCGAGCAAAAATTCGAAACACACGAGGATTTCCCGAGTTCCCACTCTTTCTTCTTCTCCCCTTTTTTCTCGTTTTTATTTTTTTAGGCTTAGTTATAAACTTCGACAACACTCACGCACCCAGGTTCCACTCGCGCAACCCCTCATCTTTCTCGAGTAATAACTCGAGTCGTTCACCACAAAGACCCCTGACACCTATACGTTGCCGTGCACGTGCACACGAACGCTGGCGAACTTCGATCGAATCACCACCCACCACCAAGTCGACGACCATCCCTTAGCCACAATCCGACCATCAGAGAAACTGCAGACACCCCGAATCAAAAACGAGCCTTCGAGCTCAACACAGTAGCAAATGTCGAATCTGAAAATCACCAAAAATCACCCAACCTCCGATCACCAGAATGGCCTTGCCTCCGGCTACTAACTCTCCCATACCCCAACTATCATCCACACAAACCTAGAAGCACTCGATCACTTATATAGACCGCGTGATAAATTTTCAGATGAACAAAAAAAACTAGGGTTTAAAATTTTAATCCCAAACTAAATCTCCCTCAATGCATAATTCCTCCTCCCTATATTTTTCCTTGATTCAACCACCACCATTCCTTCACCAGAAACAACGCTGGCCACCCCGATCACTCCGATTGACAGAACCACCCCAAAACTCTATTTTTGATAAAACCAGTAATGCCCAATCAAATTCAAACTATAAATTCTAATTTTGGTTTTAAAATTCAAGTCTTTGATAATGTAATCTGTAGATAATCTTAAATCAAAGAGTCCAGATGATTAAATTCTTACTTCCAAAGGGGTTGCTCTGTTGTACCTTATAATTTCCAAAGACAGTGCAGTTTCATTTTTATCTTCCACATAAAAAAATTAAAACTTTAACTTATATTACATGCATACTTGTTTAAATCTTAAACTATAACAAAGTTTGAGTAAGAGATCATGAATTTAGTCAGGATTTAAAATCTGAATCCTAGAACAGGCAAGATTATATTTTCAATCAGCAGGCATATATTCATACATCTACCAAAAGTGAACTTGAAATTATAACATGCAAACACTTATCTCCAGAAATAAACAAGCAACTAATTTACTTATATATTTAAAAAGAAGTTACTCACAGGCATTTCAATTAACATAGAACACTGGGTTAAATTACTCACCTGGAACAGTTTGAAAACAGAGATCTATATTTACAGTCATATACACACAAACATTTTTATATATGCAGACATGCACTGATATTCATACTGTCCTATTTCATTCATTTAGATATTCAACCATCACACAAATCAAACAACCATCATACTATCATAACATATCAATAGAATTAGTTTTTCTAAAGGAAGAGTTGCTCACCTTTGAAATGAAGACAGAGGATAAGCCTGGGAATGATTTATTTGAAATCTGGAAGTTATACTTTTGATCTGAGCTTGATCTTCTGGTTTGAGGTGAATGATGTTTGAGTTTATAAAATTATGATGTTTGATTTTCTTTTCTTTTCAGGCTTCAATAAACGAAATTGAGATGAAAGATTGATATATAGGAAAGGATGTACAGGGATTACAACTTGTACTGGGTGATAGTAAAATTTTGTACAATAGGCATGCTGAAGTGTTTTTAGTTATGGGCTACATTATATTTTAAACAATTCGAATTGACCTATTGCTGCTGAGATGATGGAAATAAAAGGTATGTTCCCCCTTGCTTAGTTACAACATGTTCTATTTGTATAATATAAGCAGTTTGCTATTACTTTATGTACATATTTTATTTTTTTATTTTTATATCCTACTAGGTGGCTGAAATGATGTAAATGTGCTAACATTTATTGCTTTTCTATGTTCCAGGTTGTAACTTGCTTTTATACTTGTACTTTATTAGCTTGTTCATACTTGTTTGCTTTTCCAGGTTGATGCTTCTTTGTTTATAGGCTGAAATGATTTTTTGCTTTGGTGGCTAAAGATATTGCATTGTAATATATTTAAGATTCTATATTTACTATGTTGTTTGCTATTTTGCTATTTGACATTTGTGTATATACTATTATGTTTTTCAAGTGTAACTATTTATTTTGTAAATATATTTTGTTTCTTTTCTTTCTTATTTTCTTACACTTTGAAATATAAGTGAATTTTTATTTTATTTTTATTCATAGCTTAGGTATTAATTATCACTTTATAGAATAAGTAAACTTCTATTTTTATCTTACTTTATATTTTTATAACTCAAATTATTATCAAATCCATTTACTTGAGATTTTTATTTCAAATCAAATGTATATACATATATATATTCACATATATACAATATTTACAATATATTTAAATGATTTATACATAATATATTTGGACGATCGGGGAAACTCGCAATCAATTATTATTAATATTACAATTTTTATTCAAAAATTCATTTAATTATAAATTTAAATAAATTTAAATTCGGGGTCGTTACAAACTTCCCCCCTTAAAAGAATTTCGTCCTCGAAATTCGCAGGCACGAAACAAAGACAGAGAGATACATATTCGATCTCCTATAATTCCTCGAACACAAGATAAGAATTCCGAATTCAAGTCGGAATATTCAAAGTATATATATCAATTTTTCCCTCTTCAGACTCCGATCAACTAAAGAAATTATAATAGAATTTCAAATTTGGTTTTAAACGAAATCGTTTTATCGATCTTATTCAATTTTATCTTCATATTCTATTAATCAAATTTAATTCAATTTAAAATTTCCAATTTCAAATTTATTAAGGTTTAAATCAAAAAGCTGATAAGAAACCGATGAAGATACGAAGTAAAAATTTCCTACAATGATTCGTAGAGCCATCATCATATCGAAACTTCTTCTTATAGCTGGTACGAAGAAATCAAAAGAATTTGGAAACGAGTCAAAGAATATTGATAAGAAAGATTGTTTCCACTGTCGCAGGATATCGACCTTTTATAGTCGTATTTCCTGTCCCCTATCTCATCCTCTTCTTGCACTCATACTCACTATCAGTGGATAGTAAGAGAATTTACTGAGACGTTCAAACGGATGTCTTAGAGATATACTCATTCTAGAGTTTACTTCACTCTATCTCTAATGAGCTACTTAACGTGTTATACTCCTGAGCTAAAGTTCAACCCTTAGCTCTGATACCAAATGTAACGATCAGGGATTTTCGCGCTCGAAAATCAACATCCATACTTTACATCGTATTCGAATGCCGTAGATTCGACCGTTCAAATCCGAGTCGCCGGAGCTTATAACAACATTAAGTAAATAACACAGCGGAATAAAAGAATAATACATTGATATACAATATCTGATACAACAGAATGATACAATGAATATCAATATACATAAGAGATATGATACAACAAATAGCAGCGGAAAAGAAAATGATAACATCAGCAGCGGATAATCTCCATCTTCAAAGCACTAATCCAGAAATAGCTTGGACTCTCAATAACGATGCACAAAGATAAGCGAGTGCAGTCCATATCCAAAGACTGAACTAGCTCCAGAAAATCTACTAATCTGACTATCTGAAAAACCAAACTCTAGACTGCTCGTGTAGGAAAATTTTAAGCATCCAGAGTTTAGTAAAGAAACAATAAACTCCGGATCAGTCATGGGACTGGTGTGAGCAACAAAAACAGTTTATCTTTAAAAACGAACAACAAAAGAATTTAAAGTCAATTCGCAATGCTTTTGGAAAATGAAACTACCATAAGACCTCCCGCCACACACACAATGCAAACGCAGAATTGGAGAAGATTTATTTTTATGATAATCAAAGATGCTTACTACGTAAAATCAAATCATTTTTGATATTATTATTAGTGCATAGTGTAGAAAACATTTCGAAAGTAGAATATAAATCCTAGCCAGCATAGGTACCATTATATTATGCCTACTATAGCTACCATATTAGATGACAGGTTCTACAACTAATACCGTACACAGTTCGTATTGGAAGATGGATTTCAACAAATGGTCAGGCTAAGGAACTTCCTATGCCACGAAGGAACGCCTCTGGAATAACGTCCTGAGAAATAACCTAACATTACGGTTAGATCTCTGCCAACACAAGGCCGGGTTACCTCTGCAAAAATAGGTAACTACTGACACGTGTATGTCATCCCCCGATCATCACCGATCTTCCCAAGGATCCTCGATTTCCAACAACCACATAATAAGCAGTATCAACAGAGGTTAAGTATCTGGGCTTCATACCATGATACCACCTTTATCCAGAAGGAATGACATACACTAAGGGGCGCTACTCCCTAGAACCTTGTTGCATCCTTCTTGTTTTGACCATTTCCGGGGTGTGAGGTCCGACGAAGTCTCATCCACAAAGCTATGCTTTGTCACAAAGCCGTGCTTCGGGTCAAACAAATGATCAACCTATGATCACAAAGATATAAGATCAAACAAATGATCATATCGCAAATGATCAAACACTGATCATCACACAGCAACACTCAGCATGTCACATTACCAAATTGGGATATATCGCTGATAACTTCAACTACATAACCTCTGAGCTCGTACGTCTCAGAGAAGGGTGTTAAGCTAAGAGAATAAATTCTCCGCCACCAACAGAAATGTATTTGAAAGAAATCAGCTTTATATCTCAAAGTGTAATGTCAGACATGTAACCATACAAGTCTGTTCCGGGATCGAACAGAACCGAAGGCACTTCTCACGAAGCCCTTGCAAATTCGGATAATTTTCAATCACGTCCTAACTTCCCATCACAAAAAGAGTGATATAAATCTCTATACCGACGCGACTCAATGCAGAGACATTCGACAGGTTGTCCTTTCATTTTCGAAAAATATCCGGTCTTCAACACCAGTCTTCAAATGCTATCCATATACGACGTATCACTATTCGGAATGGGTTATATGACACAATTGTCTTTTCCCGGCTAACCCGAATAGTGAGCGCAATATTCAAAAACAAATGGATAATGGGATTTCAATTAAGTCACAATTTTAAACCCAAACTTCTCTTTTCAAATGGTTTAACAAATTACCATTTTAATCTTTTTAAACAAAAAAGATTCAATTCACAAAGTTCACTTAATTTCACAAAGATTCATTCACAGATTTTCCAAATCAATTTCCCTTTCAATTTGATTAATTCGTTAAATCTTTAAATCAAAGATTTAACTCATAGCTTTCAAAACAATTTCATTTCGAATGGGTTAAACAAAACATCAATTTAAATCTGTTAAAAATAAACAGATTTAATTCATAGCTTTCGAAAAGAATTCATTCATAAATTGAAAAATCATTTTTTTCAATTTAATCTTGAAATTCCTTTAATTAAACTAGAATTTCATTTCTTATCTGAAAGCTTTTATCATTTGAAAACAAACAGTTTCATTTCAGAAAATCTGATTCATCCGTACGAGTTGAAATCCTTGGTTTAAATTCAAATTCCCAAAATTTTACTTTTAAATGGTTTAATTCATACAAACACATTTATATCATCTTTTATCCCTAGTTTCCAAATCATAGATTTAATTTCAAACTTGAATTCAAATTTAAATCTAATTATTTAAATTTTCAAAAACTCGGTTAAGTTATTCAAAATAACTTTTATCTTTGAAATTCCATTTCAAAAGCTTTTTATTTTAAACCCAAATTTCCGATTTCAAAATCAATTGAAATTAAAATTTCAATTTCAAAAACATTAATTTTAAATTATCTGTGACTTAACCGATTTCCACGTGAAATCCATATTGTGTGTGTAAAGGTGTGGTCCAGGGGTTTAACACAATAGTGCAACACAATGAATCATCACAGATCAAAATACATGATATAGTTGATAAGCGATATAAACTATAACGCTTATCGTTCATGCACAGACCACAGATATATAAATATCACAGATAATAAATTACATCACAGATAATTTATCACAGATCATAACGTAAATCAGGGTGTATCACAAAGCATCACATATCAGGGATATCAACTATTCAATCATTCAGTCAAATCCAATCATCCATAAGTAAGGTCAGTTAATTGTCTGATTTATTCAAATCAGATTAATTTCTTATGAATTACTAATCCTGGTTAATTAGCATTAATTAATTTCAAATCATTTGATTAATTGTCTTTTAATCGTTTATTTATTTAAATTTATCAACCTTTAATTATAAAAAAAATTACCTTTAAACCAATTTCATTAAGTAATTTACAATTTACAGTTGATTATCTTAACTAATTTATCTAATTATTTATCAAAATAAATCACATTAATTAAAAAAATCCTTAGTTAATTATCTTTATTAACTAATAACATTTCTTAACTACTTTTAATAAATCTCAAATTTTAAATAAATCTAAATTATTAATTTATTAAGTTGATAAACAAATCATTCCTTAATTTAACTTCAAGACCGATCTAAAATTCATATTTCATCTTTGATTTAAAATTCCATTTAAACCTTGATTTATAATTTAGATTTCAAGACAATGTTCTGTTGTTAAAATCTGGAAACTCATATACCCGAGCTCCTCTTCTATTTGCTTCGAGCAAAAATTCGAAACACACGAGGATTTCCCGAGTTCCCACTCTTTCTTCTTCTCCTACTTTTTTTCTTCTTCCCTTTTTTCTCATTTTTATTTTTTTAGGCTTAGTTATAAACTTCGACAACACTCACGCACCCAGGTTCCACTCGCGCAACCCCTCATCTTTCTCGAGTAATAACTCGAGTCGTTCACCACAAAGACCCCCTGACACCTATACGTTGCCGTGCACGTGCACACGAACGCTGGCGAACTTCGATCGAATCGCCACCTACCACCAAGTCGACGACCATCCCTTAGCCACAATCCGACCATCAGAGAAACTGCAGACACCCCGAATCAAAAACGAGCCTTCGAGCTCAACACAGTAGCAAATGTCGAATCTAAAAATCACCAAAAATCACCCAACCTCCGATCACCAGAATGGCCTTGCCTCCGGCTACTATCTCTCCCATACCCCAACTATCATCCACACAAACCTGGAAGCACTCGATCACTTATATAGACCGCGTGATAAATTTTCAGATGAACAAAAAAAACTAGGGTTTAAAATTTTAATCCCAAACTAAATCTCCCTCAATGCATAATTCCTCCTCCCTATATTTTTCCTTGATTCAACCACCACCATTCCTTCACCAGAAACAACGCTGGCCACCCCGATCACTCCAATTGACAGAACCACCCCAAAACTCTATTTTTGATAAAACCAGTAATGCCCAATCAAATTCAAACTATAAATTCTAATTTTGGTTTTAAAATTCAAGTCTTTGATAATGTAATCTGTAGATAATCTTAAATCAAAGAGTCCAGATGATTAAATTCTTACTTCCAAAGGGGTTGCTCTGTTGTACCTTATAATTTCCAAAGACAGTGCAGTTTCATTTTTATCTTCCACATAAAAAAATTTAAAACTTTAACTTATATTACATGCATACTTGTTTAAATCTTAAATTATAACAAAGTTTGAGTAAGAGATCATGAATTTAGTCAGGATTTAAAATCTGAATCCTAGAACAGGCAAGATTATATTTTCAATCAGCAGGCATATATTCATACATCTACCAAAAGTGAACTTGAAATTATAACATGCAAACACTTATCTCCAGAAATAAACAAGCAACTAATTTACTTATATATTTAAAAAGAAGTTACTCACAGGCATTTCAATTAACATAGAACACTGGGTTAAATTACTCACCTGGAACAGTTTGAAAACAGAGATCTATATTTACAGTCATATACACACAAACATTTTTATATATGCAGACATGCACTGATATTCATACTGTCCTATTTCATTCATTTAGATATTCAACCATCACACAAATCAAACAACCATCATACTATCATAACATATCAATAGAATTAGTTTTTCTAAAGGAAGAGTTGCTCACCTTTGAAATGAAGACAGAGGATAAGCCTGGGAATGATTTATTTGAAATCTGGAAGTTATACTTTTGATCTGAGCTTGATCTTCTGGTTTGAGGTGAATGATGTTTGAGTTTATAAAATTATGATGTTTGATTTTCTTTTCTTTTCAGGCTTCAATAAACGAAATTGAGATGAAAGATTGATATATAGGAAAGGATGTACAGGGATTACAACTTGTACTGGGTGATAGTAAAATTTTGTACAATAGGCATGCTGAAGTGTTTTTAGTTATGGGCTACATTATATTTTAAACAATTCGAATTGACCTATTGCTGCTGAGATGATGGAAATAAAAGGTATGTTCCCCCTTGCTTAGTTACAACATGTTCTATTTGTATAATATAAGCAGTTTGCTATTACTTTATGTACATATTTTATTTTTTTATTTTTATATCCTACTAGGTGGCTGAAATGATGTAAATGTGCTAACATTTATTGCTTTTCTATGTTCCAGGTTGTAACTTGCTTTTATACTTGTACTTTATTAGCTTGTTCATACTTGTTTGCTTTTCCAGGTTGATGCTTCTTTGTTTATAGGCTGAAATGATTTTTTGCTTTGGTGGCTAAAGATATTGCATTGTAATATATTTAAGATTCTATATTTACTATGTTGTTTGCTATTTTGCTATTTGACATTTGTGTATATACTATTATGTTTTTCAAGTGTAACTATTTATTTTGTAAATATATTTTGTTTCTTTTCTTTCTTATTTTCTTACACTTTGAAATATAAGTGAATTTTTATTTTATTTTTATTCATAGCTTAGGTATTAATTATCACTTTATAGAATAAGTAAACTTCTATTTTTATCTTACTTTATATTTTTATAACTCAAATTATTATCAAATCCATTTACTTGAGATTTTTATTTCAAATCAAATGTATATACATATATATATTCACATATATACAATATTTACAATATATTTAAATGATTTATACATAATATATTTGGACGATCGGGGAAACTCGCAATCAATTATTATTAATTTTACAATTTTTATTCAAAAATTCATTTAATTATAAATTTAAATAAATTTAAATTCGGGGTCGTTACAAACTTCCCCCCTTAAAAGAATTTCGTCCTCGAAATTCGCAGGCACGAAACAAAGACAGAGAGATACATATTCGATCTCCTATAATTCCTCGAACACAAGATACGAATTCCGAATTCAAGTCGGAATATTCAAAGTATATATATCAATTTTTCCCTCTTCAGACTCCGATCAACTAAAGAAATTATAATAGAATTTCAAATTTGGTTTTAAACGAAATCGTTTTATCGATCTTATTCAATTTTATCTTCATATTCTATTAATCAAATTTAATTCAATTTAAAATTTCCAATTTCAAATTTATTAAGGTTTAAATCAAAAAGCTGATAAGAAACCGATGAAGATACGAAGTAAAAATTTCCTACAATGATTCGTAGAGCCATCATCATATCGAAACTTCTTCTTATAGCTGGTACGAAGAAATCAAAAGAATTTGGAAACGAGTCAAAGAATATTGATAAGAAAGATTGTTTCCACTGTCGCAGGATATCGACCTTTTATAGTCGTATTTCCTGTCCCCTATCTCATCCTCTTCTTGCACTCATACTCACTATCAGTGGATAGTAAGAGAATTTACTGAGACGTTCAAACGGATGTCTTAGAGATATACTCATTCTAGAGTTTACTTCACTCTATCTCTAATGAGCTACTTAACGTGTTATACTCCTGAGCTAAAGTTCAACCCTTAGCTCTGATACCAAATGTAACGATCAGGGATTTTCGCGCTCGAAAATCAACATCCATACTTTACATCGTATTCGAATGCCGTAGATTCGACCGTTCAAATCCGAGTCGCCGGAGCTTATAACAACATTAAGTAAATAACACAGCGGAATAAAAGAATAATACATTGATATACAATATCTGATACAACAGAATGATACAATGAATATCAATATACATAAGAGATATGATACAACAAATAGCAGCGGAAAAGAAAATGATAACATCAGCAGCGGATAATCTCCATCTTCAAAGCACTAATCCAGAAATAGCTTGGACTCTCAATAACGATGCACAAAGATAAGCGAGTGCAGTCCATATCCAAAGACTGAACTAGCTCCAGAAAATCTACTAATCTGACTATCTGAAAAACCAAACTCTAGACTGCTCGTGTAGGAAAATTTTAAGCATCCAGAGTTTAGTAAAGAAACAATAAACTCCGGATCAGTCATGGGACTGGTGTGAGCAACAAAAACAGTTTATCTTTAAAAACGAACAACAAAAGAATTTAAAGTCAATTCGCAATGCTTTTGGAAAATGAAACTACCATAAGACCTCCCGCCACACACACAATGCAAACGCAGAATTGGAGAAGATTTATTTTTATGATAATCAAAGATGCTTACTACGTAAAATCAAATCATTTTTGATATTATTATTAGTGCATAGTGTAGAAAACATTTCGAAAGTAGAATATAAATCCTAGCCAGCATAGGTACCATTATATTATGCCTACTATAGCTACCATATTAGATGACAGGTTCTACAACTAATACCGTACACAGTTCGTATTGGAAGATGGATTTCCAACAAATGGTCAGGCTAAGGAACTTCCTATGCCACGAAGGAACGCCTCTGGAATGACGTCCTGAGAAATAACCTAACATTACGGTTAGATCTCTGCCAACACAAGGCCGGGTTACCTCTGCAAAAATAGGTAACTACTGACACGTGTATGTCATCCCCCGATCGTCACCGATCTTCCCAAGGATCCTCGATTTCCAACAACCACATAATAAGCAGTATCAACAGAGGTTAAGTATCTGGGCTCCATACCATGATACCACCTTTATCCAGAAGGAATGACATACACTAAGGGGCGCTACTCCCTAGAACCTTGTTGCATCCTTCTTGTTTTGACCATTTCCGGGGTGTGAGGTCCGACGAAGTCTCGTCCACAAAGCTATGCTTTGTCACAAAGCCGTGCTTCGGGTCAAACAAATGATCAACCTATGATCACAAAGATATAAGATCAAACAAATGATCATATAGCAAATGATCAAACACTGATCATCACACAGCAACACTCAGCATGTCACATTACCAAATTGGGATATATCGCTGATAACTTCAACTACATAACCTCTGAGCTCGTACGTCTCAGAGAAGGGTGTTAAGCTAAGAGAATAAATTCTCCGCCACCAACAGAAATGTATTTGAAAGAAATCAGCTTTATATCTCAAAGTGTAATGTTAGACATGTAACCATACAAGTCTGTTCCGGGATCGAACAGAACCGAAGGCACTTCTCACGAAGCCCTTGCAAATCCGGATAATTTTCAATCACGTCCGAACTTCCCATCACAAAAAGAGTGATATAAATCTCTATACCGACGCGACTCAATGCAGAGACATTCGACAGGTTGTCCTTTCATTTTCGAAAAATATCCGGTCTTCAACACCGGTCTTCAAATGCTATCCATATACGACGTATCACTATTCGGAATGGGTTATATGACACAATTGTCTTTTCCCGGCTAACCCGAATAGTGAGCGCAATATTCAAAAACAAATGGATAATGGGATTTCAATTAAGTCACAATTTTAAACCCAAACTTCTCTTTTCAAATGGTTTAACAAATTACCATTTTAATCTTTTTAAACAAAAAAGATTCAATTCACAAAGTTCACTTAATTTCACAAAGATTCATTCACAGATTTTCCAAATCAATTTCCCTTTCAATTTGATTAATTCGTTAAATCTTTAAATCAAAGATTTAACTCATAGCTTTCAAAACAATTTCATTTCGAATGGGTTAAACAAAACATCAATTTAAATCTGTTAAAAATAAACAGATTTAATTCATAGCTTTCGAAAAGAATTCATTCATAAATTGAAAAATCATTTTTTTCAATTTAATCTTGAAATTCCTTTAATTAAACTAGAATTTCATTTCTTATCTGAAAGCTTTTATCATTTGAAAACAAACAGTTTCATTTCAGAAAATCTGATTCATCCGTACGAGTTGAAATCCTTGGTTTAAATTCAAATTCCCAAAATTTTACTTTTAAATGGTTTAATTCATACAAACACATTTATATCATCTTTTATCCCTAGTTTCCAAATCATAGATTTAATTTCAAACTTGAATTCAAATTTAAATCTAATTATTTAAATTTTCAAAAACTCGGTTAAGTTATTCAAAATAACTTTTATCTTTGAAATTCCATTTCAAAAGCTTTTTATTTTAAACCCAAATTTCCGATTTCAAAATCAATTGAAATTAAAATTTCAATTTCAAAAACATTAATTTTAAATTATCTGTGACTTAACCGATTTCCACGTGAAATCCATATTGTGTGTGTAAAGGTGTGGTCCAGGGGTTTAACACAATAGTGCAACACAATGAATCATCACAGATCAAAATACATGATATAGTTGATAAGCGATATAAACTATAACGCTTATCGTTCATGCACAGACCACAGATATATAAATATCACAGATAATAAATTACATCACAGATAATTTATCACAGATCATAACGTAAATCAGGGTGTATCACAAAGCATCACATATCAGGGATATCAACTATTCAATCATTCAGTCAAATCCAATCATCCATAAGTAAGGTCAGTTAATTGTCTGATTTATTCAAATCAGATTAATTTCTTATGAATTACTAATCCTGGTTAATTAGCATTAATTAATTTCAAATCATTTGATTAATTGTCTTTTAATCGTTTATTTATTTAAATTTATCAACCTTTAATTATAAAAAAAATTACCTTTAAACCAATTTCATTAAGTAATTTACAATTTACAGTTGATTATCTTAACTAATTTATCTAATTATTTATCAAAATAAATCACATTAATTAAAAAAATCCTTAGTTAATTATCTTTATTAACTAATAACATTTCTTAACTACTTTTAATAAATCTCAAATTTTAAATAAATCTAAATTATTAATTTATTAAGTTGATAAACAAATCATTCCTTAATTTAACTTCAAGACCGATCTAAAATTCATATTTCATCTTTGATTTAAAATTCCATTTAAACCTTGATTTATAATTTAGATTTCAAGACAATGTTCTGTTGTTAAAATCTGGAAACTCATATACCCGAGCTCCTCTTCTATTTGCTTCGAGCAAAAATTCGAAACACACGAGGATTTCCCGAGTTCCCACTCTTTCTTCTTCTCCTACTTTTTTTCTTCTTCCCTTTTTTCTCATTTTTATTTTTTTAGGCTTAGTTATAAACTTCGACAACACTCACGCACCCAGGTCCCACTCGCACAACCCCTCATCTTTCTCGAGTAATAACTCGAGTCGTTCACCACAAAGACCCCCTGACACCTATACGTTGCCGTGCACGTGCACACGAACGCTGGCGAACTTCGATCGAATCGCCACCCACCACCAAGTCGACGACCATCCCTTAGCCACAATCCGACCATCAGAGAAACTGCAGACACCCCGAATCAAAAACGAGCCTTCGAGCTCAACACAGTAGCAAATGTCGAATCTAAAAATCACCAAAAATCACCCAACCTCCGATCACCAGAATGGCCTTGCCTCCGGCTACTAACTCTCCCATACCCCAACTATCATCCACACAAACCTGGAAGCACTCGATCACTTATATAGACCGCGTGATAAATTTTCAGATGAACAAAAAAAACTAGGGTTTAAAATTTTAATCCCAAACTAAATCTCCCTCAATGCATAATTCCTCCTCCCTATATTTTTCCTTGATTCAACCACCACCATTCCTTCACCAGAAACAACGCTGGCCACCCCGATCACTCCGATTGACAGAACCACCCCAAAACTCTATTTTTGATAAAACCAGTAATGCCCAATCAAATTCAAACTATAAATTCTAATTTTGGTTTTAAAATTCAAGTCTTTGATAATGTAATCTGTAGATAATCTTAAATCAAAGAGTCCAGATGATTAAATTCTTACTTCCAAAGGGGTTGCTCTGTTGTACCTTATAATTTCCAAAGACAGTGCAGTTTCATTTTTATCTTCCACATAAAAAAATTTAAAACTTTAACTTATATTACATGCATACTTGTTTAAATCTTAAACTATAACAAAGTTTGAGTAAGAGATCATGAATTTAGTCAGGATTTAAAATCTGAATCCTAGAACAGGCAAGATTATATTTTCAATCAGCAGGCATATATTCATACATCTACCAAAAGTGAACTTGAAATTATAACATGCAAACACTTATCTCCAGAAATAAACAAGCAACTAATTTACTTATATATTTAAAAAGAAGTTACTCACAGGCATTTCAATTAACATAGAACACTGGGTTAAATTACTCACCTGGAACAGTTTGAAAACAGAGATCTATATTTACAGTCATATACACACAAACATTTTTATATATGCAGACATGCACTGATATTCATACTGTCCTATTTCATTCATTTAGATATTCAACCATCACACAAATCAAACAACCATCATACTATCATAACATATCAATAGAATTAGTTTTTCTAAAGGAAGAGTTGCTCACCTTTGAAATGAAGACAGAGGATAAGCCTGGGAATGATTTATTTGAAATCTGGAAGTTATACTTTTGATCTGAGCTTGATCTTCTGGTTTGAGGTGAATGATGTTTGAGTTTATAAAATTATGATGTTTGATTTTCTTTTCTTTTCAGGCTTCAATAAACGAAATTGAGATGAAAGATTGATATATAGGAAAGGATGTACAGGGATTACAACTTGTACTGGGTGATAGTAAAATTTTGTACAATAGGCATGCTGAAGTGTTTTTAGTTATGGGCTACATTATATTTTAAACAATTCGAATTGACCTATTGCTGCTGAGATGATGGAAATAAAAGGTATGTTCCCCCTTGCTTAGTTACAACATGTTCTATTTGTATAATATAAGCAGTTTGCTATTACTTTATGTACATATTTTATTTTTTTATTTTTATATCCTACTAGGTGGCTGAAATGATGTAAATGTGCTAACATTTATTGCTTTTCTATGTTCCAGGTTGTAACTTGCTTTTATACTTGTACTTTATTAGCTTGTTCATACTTGTTTGCTTTTCCAGGTTGATGCTTCTTTGTTTATAGGCTGAAATGATTTTTTGCTTTGGTGGCTAAAGATATTGCATTGTAATATATTTAAGATTCTATATTTACTATGTTGTTTGCTATTTTGCTATTTGACATTTGTGTATATACTATTATGTTTTTCAAGTGTAACTATTTATTTTGTAAATATATTTTGTTTCTTTTCTTTCTTATTTTCTTACACTTTGAAATATAAGTGAATTTTTATTTTATTTTTATTCATAGCTTAGGTATTAATTATCACTTTATAGAATAAGTAAACTTCTATTTTTATCTTACTTTATATTTTTATAACTCAAATTATTATCAAATCCATTTACTTGAGATTTTTATTTCAAATCAAATGTATATACATATATATTCACATATATACAATATTTACAATATATTTAAATGATTTATACACAATATATTTGGACGATCGGGGAAACTCGCAATCAATTATTATTAATTTTACAATTTTTATTCAAAAATTCATTTAATTATAAATTTATATGAATTTAAAATTCGGGGTCGTTACAATATACGTACACTCAAACCGATTATCACGTATATTTCAATGCATATTGAACTAGAGCTAAATAAATTCCAACATATACTTTTGTTCGTTCCTATCTATTCCAAAATGATGGATCAGATCTATAGGATTAAAGGTAGTTTCAATTCAAATTTCTTGTTTTTCAAAATCAATGCTAAATCAGATATACAATTTAGATATATAAGATTAGAGATAGTTTTACTTTCATTTTTTTCTACATTTAAGATTTATAACAGAGGTTAATCAACTTAAAATAAGTCTGAATTAACTTCCATTCCAAACTCAAAGAGTATATATATTTGAATCAGGTAGTGATATAAATATATTTGGTTTCTTATGAATCAACATATTCTAGAAATAAATTCACTCGCCTTTTAGAGCTCCCTTCTTCCTAGGTTGATTTGAATCGCCCTCTCTTCTCTCTTACTCTTCCATTTACTGATTTCCTTTCTCTATCTTGATTTTACTTTGATTTTATTTTTTATTTTGATTTATAAATTTGGAAGAGATATAGAAGTTTTGATTAGGTTAAGAAGTTTTTGAGGAAGAGGAAGGAGAATTATACGTCCATGTGATGGCTATGGTTTGGGATGAGAAATAGTGGAGGCTAAGATCCCTTTTATAGCTCAATACTAGGGTTTTCTAATCTTGGTCCGAAATCCACATTCACTAAAATGCCACTAGTCGTATTTTCCGCTTCCAACGTAGAAATTTAGATTTTTATCCCTTAACGTATTACATTTTTGCCTTTATTATTATTTTAATTTATTTATTAAAATTTTTGTGGTGTTATGGGTTTGTATTGTTATATATAAAATCAACATTTTAAAAAATTGTTTTAAGTGGATTTATTTAATGTCCACATAAGTAGTTAAATTTTAACTAAAAATTTATGAACTCTTAACTATTTCAATGAATTCTAATTAATTATAAAAATATTTAATTTTGAAAGATTATGCATCATGGTGATGCAGTTTTGGCTACATCAAGGTGATGCAGTTAAAGTTGTATCATGTTAGTGCAAGTTTAATTGCATCCGTGCGGTTTAATCTATACTATATTATTATTAGTGAGTTGAATTTCAAGCTCACACAGGCCCCCTTGAAATTTGGCAACTGAACAGTCGCATTTTTAATTTCTTTATATTCCAAACTTTAAAATGTGATAACTTTTTCTACATTGATTGGATTTAAGAATCGTTTTCACTATTAAATCTCAAATTTAATTTTCTTTCCAATGATATCCATTGTTGATAGCTAAAAATAAATTTTTTAAAATCATAATTTTATATAGCAGCTTTAATTGCACAATTATTTTGTGTCACCGTTGTGTACCGCGTTTCTGTAACAGCATTATTATGATGATCATAAACATTACATAGTAGTTTTACCTAGATTGTTATAATGTATTTATTATCTTTTAACATATTTGAAAGGAATATTTTTTTTGAATTATACAATTATGGTTGCCTTTGAATATTGTAACTACATTATGTAATAAAGTAATAATTTTGATTGTGTTTGATAGTATTCAAACTTAGTGCAGTTATAATTTAACCCCATCAAAAAATGGTGTAATAATTTATAGGCATTTTTTGAATTAATTTAACTACATTAGCATTTTTTTATTGCATTTACTATTGATGATTTTGACTATATTTGATAATTTTATTCAATTTTAAAACAGTTATAAATTAATGAAACTAAGAAAATGCAATTATAATTTACCAGCAAGTTTTGGGTAAATTTAACTATATTTGAAGATTTTTAACCACATTTATGTGATGAAGTAATAAATTTGGCTACATTTCAGGAATTTATTCAATCTTAATACAATTAAAATTTAACTACATTAATAAAATGCAGTTATAATTTAATGACAATTTTGAATTATGCATGGTAGAAATTGAATATTTCAGCTATATTTATGTGATGCAGTAATAATTTTGGTTGTACACGATGATTTATTCAAGCTTACTGTAGTTAAAATTTAAATGCATTAAGCAAAAGCGGTTATTATTTTGCAGTATTTTTGGAATTAAGCAATTATTGTTTTTGAATATTTTAACTGCATTTGTGTGATGCAATACTAATTTAGCTGTAGTAATAATTTTGTTTGATGTTAACGATAGTTATTTAACCGCATTATGAAAATATAATTGAAAAATGAATTTTGATTTTTGATAGCTTGAGATGATTAAATAATGACTTCACATAATTAATGCTTGATTCAACCGTGCAGCTCAGCGTTTAATACATTGCTTCCAGGTTTGATGACATAATTTGGCTATTTTTACTCAATTTCGTTTACAATTACGATGATCAATAATACAATAAGCATATAAGTTGTTGTATTCGGGCTTAAGGTAGATGCACAGTTTAAGTGCTGGGTCAAAACATGTGTTGTAGTGAGAATAATGTTGATAACCACCTAAAAGAGTTTATTTTTTATTTTTTGCAGTAAATTCTAAAATCACTTGCACCACCACCGTCGAAAAACTTCTAGAAAACAATTGATGAATGTATCTTTGTATAGATAATTCTGTAGTCATAGTTGATTATTAGATATAGTTAATAGGTCAGACGAGTAGTGAGAGAATTTAGTAATAATACTACATCAATGACACTTTTGCCTTTTTTGGCTGCAGATACAAATACCTTCAATGGTTAAAATAATTGACTGATGTAATGCATCTATTAAGGCCAATAAAACATCACCTATTTACGCTCAAGCCAATATTATACACGCGTTGCTAGCAGTTATTTCTGAGGCTAAAAAATGAATGGACTTCTCACAATTGTTCTCTTCTGTATGTTTTGGATATTTTCAAATATTGGTTACTGCGACTAGCTGTATGCCGTGTTTTGTACCCTGCATCGACATAGATCAGATTCGGTGGACAATAGTAATTTATATTGGAACCCATGTTATTTTCTTATTGCATCATCATTTCTATTTCAATTGAATCTTCTGTTTTACTACTTTTCCCCTGTACTACATCTGTTGCTTTTTTCTTTTTTCTTTTGCTCCCTTTTTTCAGCTGTTGACAAATACTTTTCCTGACTGTTTACAAATTTCATCCTATTACTATATTTCTCTCCATTGCAAAAAACTTTTGTTACTCTTATTTAATTGAATCGAACTGCACTGTGTCTTTGTGTCTGCAGTTCACAGCGAATACTTCAACTATATTTATGCACATTGAAGCAGCTGTGTAATTGCAAAAGCAACAACATTGGCGTTATATACCACAGTGAATATATCTATGCATTAGCGGATAAATTTTTAACACATTATCCTCTAAATAGTCTATGAACTTTAACATATTCACTATAATTGTTTTGTTCGATTTTAATTGTGATTATCATAACCAAATATATCCATGTATTCTTTATCCTACCAAATTGTTATTCATGATGTAACACTATCGTTCAACAATGTTTTTTCATTACCACCGTATTAAATTTCTTATACATTTAGATATGACCTATGCAACAACAATATTTTTTCAACATCCGTGTGCGAAGCACGGGTTCGCACTAGTTACATTAATAAGATGTAGTCAGTAAAACATCATATTGATGCATTTTAACTACATCTTAATGATGTAGTTTTAACTACACCCATTTTTATACAGTTAAAACCGCATCATCTCAATGAATGTTATAAGCATCTTCTAGATGTAGTTAAAACTATGTATGAGATATGTTACTTTAACTACATCATTTTAATGCAATTTTAGTTGCATTATCTAATCATCATTAAAGCTGCCTTTGAGGGATATAGTAATTAATTACATGACTATTACGCGAGGAGGGGGTGTGGGGTGGGAGAGGTTTGATATTTTAATGAGGTTTCGAAAGGGTTTGATTTACTGCATATTAAAGATGTAGTTTTAAGTAGTTTAATATCGTTTTTAATTGGTTTTTAAGCCTTTTAAAGGTCATAAACTACATTAGAGAGATGTAGTAATTAACTGAATAATTGTTACATGGTTATTTTTTGTAATTTAATTTAGCATTAGCATAGATTTGATTTTATGCATTCGAAAGATGTAATGAGTAGTTTAATATTGTTTCAAGCAATTTTTAGCATTTTTAAGCCTTTAAGGAAATCTGAAGACATATTTAGGTAATTTTGAGGTATTTTATTTATTCATATTTATGTAATTTAAAAAATATGAATTTATATGTTTGTATGATGAAAATGAATCACCAATGTGCTATTTATATTAAAAATTATCGCGTTTAAATAAAATGAATTTTAGAATCTTTATTGCTATGTATATGCGAAATGTTTATAATTAGAATCATAAAATCTATGATTTAATGGCGAGCAAGGTTTGTAAATCCAACGTTTCAACAAAAAGCGGTTGCATTTTGAATATTGAAATTAAAATAAGAAGTGAATATTAAAACTAAAATTGACATGAAAATAACAACCAATAATGAAAGAAATGAGCGACTATAAAATAGGTTTATAGATAACGAGTCTTTTGTCACTTGCGACCACATGCTTATAACAACATTTTTTTTTTCTAAAAGAAAGAATATTAATTAACATCTAATTTGTATACAATATTGATTATTTTTAATTGGAAAAAAGTTATAAAAACTAAATGTATGGTTAAAATAACTCAAAGAGATAGGTATTTAGTAAGAGAATTTTCGTTTTATAAAGATTGGAAGTAAAATAAAGGGAAATTTTGGCTCATACCCCTCTTTACAAAAAAAATTAGGCACATATCCCTTCTAATTCAGCATTATAAATTTAGTCCATGTAATTTATACGTACCGCTCAGGCAAAAATTTCTTGTCATGAACAATTTAAGTTGTAACATTAAAAACGTGATATATTTCAGTAGATTTATTAGAATTCAGTTTCGTTTTCACCATTAAATCATAAGTTTCATTATGTTTCTATTAAGATCCATTTATAATATGTTTTGACAATTTATTATTTATTTTCAGCAGCAAATATTTGTCAAGCAACAATTTTTTTATTTTTTATTTATTTTTACTTTCAGCGGTTGCCAAGCAACCTGGCAAATATTTGCCAGACGACATGACAAATACTTGCATATTTGCTAGGCAACATGACAAATATTTTGCATGTTTGCCATGCAACAAATTTTTTAATTTTATTTTTGGCGATTGCCAGGCAACCTGGCAAATATTTGTTGAGCAACAAAATATTATTTTTTATTTTGAGTGGTTGCTAGGCAACCTGGCAAATATTTGCATATTTGCCAAGCAACATGGCAAAATATTTGCCGGACAACATGACAAATATTTGTCAGACAAATATTGCCAGACAACATCGCAAATATTTGCATATTTGCCCAACAACAAATTTTTATTTTTTTATCTTCAGCGGTTGCCAGACAACCCGACAAATATTTGCCAAGCAGCATGACAAATATTTGCATATTTGCCAGGCAGCATGACAAACATTCATGGCAAATATTTGCCAGGCAGCATGACAAATATTTGCATATCCGACAGACAACAATTTTTTTTTCTTCAGCGGTTGCCAAACAACCTAGCAAATATTTGCATATTTGCTAGACAATATGACAAAATATTTGCCAGACAACATGACAAATATTTGCCAAGCAACATGGAAAATATTTGCGAGTCAATAATTTTTTTTATTTTCAATGGTTGCTAGACAACCTGACAAATATTTGTCAGGCAACATGATAGACAGCATGACAAATATTAATGGCAAATATTTGCGAGACAGTATAACAAATATTTGCATATTTGTCAGACAGCAATTTTTTATTTTATTTTCAGTGGTTGCCAGACAACCGGCAAATATTTGCATATTTGTTAAGCAACATGGTAAAATATTTGTCAGACAACATGACAAATATTTGCCTCTGAAAATAAATATTATTTTGTCAAAACATATTATATATGGATCTTAATAGAAAAATAATAAAATTTGATCGAAGGAAGAAAACTTATATTAATTTTGGAAAGTAGAGACTTGTCCCTAATTTCCAATAAAATAAAATACATGTTTGCAGAATAGTACAAAGAATAAACATTATAAAGACACATCAAAATGTTACCGAAAATATAAAACAAACAAAGTATACAATAAAACCTATTTCTCAGCTGAACTCTACATAATGAAGCTTAAAATAATAAAAATTCGAGGTGTTTTTTCTATATATCTTAGCATTTTTGGTATTTTATGTATGCACCAAAAGATGCAATTTTAGTAAACAGAGAATTATAACGGGTACGAGTCAAAATGATTTTTATTGGATTGTGGGTCGACTCTTGGCAAAATATAACGGGTGAAGTAGGAAATGCAAACAGCACGGTTCATGAAAATTGTCACTGTTTTGATCAGAAACGTCAGTAGCCCTCTGATGGCTGTGACATTTACTTTTTACTAAGCCATACTCTCAATTCATCCTCACATAATTTTTCATTTTTTTTCCCCTTGTCACTTACTTAATTACTTCGTTTTTTTTTTTTGAAACAAAACATACGAAGGTGGTGGAGTTCAAAGAAATAGAAAATTCCGACAAATTGTGATGGGATCCGTTATCACGGATTTGCCACATGTATCTTCTAATGAATCTCCGAGCTCTTCCCTTATTAGACAAATGTACCTTGGGCATTTTTTTGCTAGATGGAGTGCAAGGTATTGCTTTTCTTTGTATCAAATTCTAGTGTTTTTGCAGGCGAAAAAAGGAATTTCTGTTGTTTTTATTTTTTTGGTTATTTTTAGGAAAATTTTCGTGGCTGTGCTGTAGATCCTTGATCACGCTAGATCACAACAGAGAAAATTTTTGCGAGTATTTTAGTGGGTTTGTAGGTGGAGTACCGATATTTATCTATCAAGCAGTCAAAAAATAGCAGAGTCGCAAAACATAAAGATAGGCATAAAATATCATTTTCCAATAATGACCAGCGATAATTCTTCGACATGTTGTTTGAGTAGCTGTAAGTCTTGAGTTCTATTCCTTCTGCGTACAAAATAACTTAAAGTAAAATACCTTTGAACCAGTAGAAGCATCAGGTGTGTGTTATCAGATGTGTGTTATCAAACGTGGTTTATTGGTTGCACATATTCCTTGGACATGCCAGAGTGTTGGGTGTTCCAGCCAACATAATGTAACTTGCCCTTGTATAAATTTTTCTCCTAGGAAGTTCATATTATAAAGTACGAACATTACTATTCATGCCATGAAAATCACTAAAAATCACTCGAACTCGATCGGCGATACAAAGTGTGTTTGTGCTTCAGTTCGTTCAACAATGCAAAGCGTGTTTGATTTTGAAAAATATGAAGAAAATTTCAAATGACATTATGAAGCGTGTTTGCTCTTAATTATTGTCGGCAATATCGCAGACTGTAATGAAGAGCAAACATGCTTCATACTGTCAACTGAAAATCAGGGAATTTTCAGTAATTTTTATGTTGTTAGTAGTAATGCTATAAAATATAAATTGTCAAAGACTTCATCGAATCATTTGTTAACATTCTAATGCCCTAATATACTTAAAGCCTCCACCTAAGTTTTATTTTGAGCTCTAACACCCTAATGCTTATGGTGTTATAGCGCTCTACATTTTCATGATAGTATCATTTGTTGGTGTTTGAGAGTTTTGGAAACTCCATCACTTAGGGCTCCGCTCCGTCATATAAAACATACATAATGTAAAACATTGTGATATTTGTACTAGCTTACCGAGCTATGTTAACATTCTCCAGTGCAATTGCCTTAAAAGGCGGAGTCCAAATATTGTTGTACAATTAAATGATACTTTTTTAGAAATGTAAAATTATTAGGAGTGTCCAATTATCTCTAGTACCATGGTAATATCTTTGGCAATGTGATCCAAGGTCTTGGGTTCAATACTTCGAGTGACACTTACCAACTTTCAAAACAAAAATCTTTAACTCCAATATTTCTGCTGGTGTGTGGAGTGAGTGAAATGAACAAAAATCATGAGTTCAAGCCTCAACAACAGAAAAACATAAAACCATATGAATAGTCAGTATGTGTTGTTGGTTCGATACATATTCCCTTAAATGAAGCTTGATTCTCTGAGTAGTAAAATAAATCGGGAATGTTATTTGTTTTACGACAACTAAACCTTATATCTACAAAAGCAAAGAATGCATTTGTCAATCTGTAATTATTAAAAGATATATTTATTACTGTTACAAAAAGATCGATGCACAGAAATTTAAAACACAAGCATGAAAAGGAAAGAAGTAAAAGTAGAGTGCAAAATAAGGCAACCAAAAAGAAACAAGGAGAAAATAATCTGGGCAAATAAAGGCAAGAAATAAACAAAAAGCTTTCTAAGCAACAAAATACACTGAAAACTGAACAGAGCAAAAACAAAAAATGAAGACAAAAAGATGCAGCCTATGCTACTCAAACTAGCAACCACGCCACAAAAGGATATAACACAATTCAATGGCTGAACCCAACTTCTCTCTACCTTTTGCCCCACCGATCAATGTTTAACACGTAACCACGTATTTTGTAAAGAGATCCATAATATGAAATGGAATGAACTTTTTGCAAAATTTGAATGTTTTGATTGTTGAGGCACATGCTTGCTCCTAGGTTTACATGCAAAGCTCAGTTTGTTTATTTTTTTTTTTTTTTTTTTTGCGCATAGCTGAAATTGATGTGCAATTCTATTTACAGCATTTGTTTGATGATTCATGTTTTTATTTTATTATAAAGGGAATGTATGTGTTCTATCATTAAACTATGTAACAGTTGTATATTCTTTTCTGGTCATGTTCTTTGAACATTTCATATTTGCTATTTTATATGATAATAAATTAAGTATTTTATTTTAATTTGATGATACAATATGTCGCTTGCAGAATGTGGGAATTTTCAGTTGGTTTATACATGATCCATATTTGGCCAGAATCTTTACTTCTTACAGCTGTTTATGGTGTAATTGAGGCTGCTTCCTTATCTCTCTTTGGTACTCTTATTGGAAAATGGGTGGACAAATTTACTTATATGCAGGTTCTGTATTCTTAAACTCCATAAACTATTTAATAAGACAGGTGGTATACATGCTTTTCAATAAATGTCTTGTCTACTTGTCCATAGCTATGTAGCACATCTACGGTACAATACAACTATACAAGGAAACTTAAAATCTTCAAAAACTAAAGTAAGGCTACATCACAAAAATGTTTATAAACATAATATTATTTAATAATAATTTAAAGGTTTACATAATTTTTCATGATTCGTTATGTTTTACAATAAATATTCATAATTCAATATATTGGATAAAACAAAATTATATTGCAACACATTTCACTCCATAAAGAAAGTTCAATAGAAGAATAATTTGAGACTAGTTTTACAAAATGTAGAATATAATATCTTTCATTCCTTAATTGTTTCGTGTTCCTGATCAAGACATTGAAAAGCCAGAAAACTTATCTTTATAATTTTTATAATTCCATTTTTTAATGAGTATTCAAAGGGTTTGGTACAAGTACACATGGTATACCAAAGGTGTAAAAAAATTTGGTCTGCATTAACTTGTACCCCAGTTTATGTTGTTCCCGACATGTATCACGTTTACTGATATCAAGAATACAGTAAACATAAATAAACTGAAAAAAAAGGAAAGAATTCATTTTTATTAGGACTACGATTTGACCGAGAACTCATTTGTATACCTTAAGTTTCAACAAAAAACAATGAGTTATTTTTGCTAGGATTGGTTCTGAATCGTGACTTGATCTACATATTAAATTTCCGATAAAATTATTATTAGTTACAGTGGTGCTGAAATGTATCTCTTGTTTACAGATTATTCGTGCTTGGTTATTAACTCAGGGTTTATCGTTTTTGGTTGCTGGAGGTGCAGTAATTGCTCTGTTGGTTTATCATGATTGCAGACAAGCTACTTCTTCATTATTTATTATGCTAGTTATTATTACAAACATTTCTGGAGCAATTGGTGTTCTTTCTACTCTTGCTGGTACAATACTGATTGAACGTGAATGGTAAGCTTAAACCCCTTGTAATGCTAAATCCCCATATGCAATCAAGCTTGAAATCGTTTTAGCTTTTTCATTAGAGGCATTTTCCTTTAGAAAAGTTTGAAAAAAAAGCAACAAAAACTTAAATTAGCTAGCAAAAAACACCAGTAAAATGTAAAAATGACAAAAAAACAAATTTACTTAAGCAAAAATTGTTTTCAAATAATGTTTGAAGGTAGTATTGAAAAATCAGTTATGTTTACATCATATCGACTTTCAAAATTTTCGAAGAAAAAAAGTGAAATTTGAAATTCTGGATCTTCGTCTATTAGAATTTTCTTCTTCTTTGAATGCTTAATTAAACATACTTTGGTATATCAAACCTATATGTCCATGAAATCTTATTCATATGCTTTCTACTCTTCTGAACATCTTCGTATATGATGTGTTGACTCAAAGTTCGGTATGTACCTCGCTTTTTCTTTAATAATCAATTTCATTCACATTTGTTTTTGAATACAAACCTTTTGTTACTTCATCCACAAAAGCCGTAGGCAAGTGAACTTGTATATTTTATCATTATCAAAGCATGCAATTAAGACCGTACATCCACTAGCCATTTCTCATGAATAGACGTTGTTCTTTTGCTCTTGTTAAACTCAATCCCAATATTAGTCACGTGTGCTTAACTTCAGTATGTGTAGTGTATATATGTGATTACGTGCCGGTCAAATTCTGTAGTTATGTCCTATCTTAATTTTTGCATCTTTCTTCAGTTTGGATTAGTTTATAAAGGCTTCTATAGTTTCGATGACTCTTTAAATATTTAGCACTCTCATAATATCAAGACATACAGGGTCGTTGTGATTTCAAATGGACAGCCTCCACCAGTACAAACACAAATGAATTCCATTATTCGGAGAATTGATCTAACTTGTAAACTTTTAGCCCCTGTTTTTAGTGGCTTCATCATTAGCTTCATATCTCTAAAAGCATCTGCAACTATTTTAGCATTATGGAACGTGGGCTCAGTTTTGTTACAGTATTGTCTTCTAAAATCTGTATATTTCGGCATTCCTGCAATTAATGAAAGCAGTAAAAGAAAAAGAATGAAAAACAATCCAGCCGATGACTTGGATAATACAATTTCCATTGGAGAAAGAAATTATGTTGTGGAAGTGTCTTACTGGAAAGATAGAATCATAAAACAACTCTTGAAATTTGGTTGCTTTGATGCCTGGATTGTATATACAAAGCAAGAAGTAGTGTTGCCAGGGGTTGCTTTGGCTTTGCTCTATTTTAATGTTTTAAGGCAAGTTAGACATTCATAAATTACCAGGTTCTACACATTCAAAAAAAGTATTAATCTTGGTGAATTTATATTTGACAGTTTTGGAACACTAATGACAGCAACACTGAAGTGGAAAGACATACCAGCATATGTTATTGGAATAATGCGTGGCATCAGCGCCATTGTAGGAATATCTGCTACAATTTTGTACCCTGTTGTGCAATCTCATATTTCAACATTAAGAACCGGATTATGGTCTATATGGACCCAGGCAAGTGTAATGATGAAAAGTAGTTGTGGTTACTATTATCCTTTTTAATTTGAGCTAAGATTTTTAGAAAAGAACTTTGCTACATCGGCTGGGTACTCACCCCTGATTTGCATGCAATAAGAAATGTTTTGTCAACCTTGTGGAATTCAAGGGGGCTTTACTATTATCTCTCTAAGCCGGTTGAAAATCAGGGCATTTCACCCAATTGAAGTAGCATTTTGAAATAAAAACCTTGTACATTATTCGGATCCAAAGTTATAAAGAACGATTGAAGTTAAGAGAGCACATGATGGGTCTTAAAGCTGATATGCTGAATCACATGAATGTTGGAAATTCGATAGATATATTATTTTTGTTATTATTATTCTACAAGCAGGTTAACTTATTCTATGTTTGTGCACAGTGTTGTTTCTTGCTAGTATGTGTTGGTTCGATTTGGATAAAAAACAGCATCACATCTGCATGGATACTAATGGGAGGTGTTGCAGCATCACGTATCGGATTATGGATGTTTGATCTTTCTGTTATGCAACAAATGCAGGTAATATTTTTATGTGTTTATTTAATTCTTTGGAAGGTGTTAGCACCATAGCACATTACTAAAAGAATAATTTTGGATAATAGTAGGAACATTTCCATGTTGACATATCCATAATTTTGTGTCTCGAATATAGTTCTCATACAATTGTTTTCTGCAACATTATTTTATAACCTGATCAGGATCAAGTTTCCGAAACTGATCGATGCATAGTTGGTGGAGTCCAAAATTCGCTTCAGTCAATGTTCCAACTGCTAACTTTCGTCATGGGTATAATTATCTCGAACCCAAAGGTATCATATTTGGCTCTAATTATCATAATACGTCTCAGTTCAAATTCCCTATCTTTTTTTCTTCATTTGATTTCAACAGGATTTCAATGAATTAGTGGTTTTGTCCTTTATCTCAGTGAGCCTGGCAACATTTTTATACACTTTGCATGTCTATCGCATAGAGAAATGTATTTTTCACTTTGAACTAGTGGACAATGATGCCATGGAGATGAACACAATCGCTGAGGTATGAAATGATAAAGGTAGTTCTATGGAATCTGTCAACATTGGTTTATAACAATCTCATATTTTATAAATAGTAGAGACACTAAGATTGAACAATGTTCCGAAGGAAAATGATGCTATGTAATTTGTTGGTAGTAGAATGCAGAGGAAATCAGTTAGTGGTCGCCTAAAACAAGTGCTATTGCATCTGAAAAACTCACACAAGTAGAATACTATCTCACCAATGTAGAAGTACAGAAAAAAAGATACTTACAAACCTAGATAACTATGCTTAGAATCCTAGAGGGGAAGTGCATAGGAGAACAGAAGAAGAAAGCATGATTAAGAAATAGTCAAAGTTCGGAACAATACTAGAGCATGCTTTAATAGCAAAGAAGGCTGCTTCTATTAGCATTCCTTTATTTGCCTTTCACCCCATTTAATTTATGATTTTTCTATTTTCAATTTTGCCCTTTGAGTTTTTATAAGAAAGTAGATCTGTAAAAACTCTGATAACCGTATATACAGTAAGAAAAACATGATTACATACCGCAGAAACATGGTAATCATAGCAACCTAGCTCACACCGAGCTTGGTTATCATAATAACCTAGCTTATGAAGAGCGTGGATAACATTGAAACCATGCCCGTGTAGAGCGTGTTTTTTTATACAGGGGCGTTTTAAGGTTAGATCGGGGTGCTTAAGGAAAATCGTGAGGTGTGATGTTTTTCAATGACAGACATAACGGGGTGGGAAAGGAAAATAAAGATGTGTTAATAGACATAGCTTAATATTTATCAATATTGTTATAAATTATGTAATAAAATACAACTTTGAATCAAGGTTCTAGATCCTTCTATAATTTTAAGAATTTTGACCTAATTCATAAATTTCGGTTTCAGCTTCAGTTTCAGATCTTGTTATTTATTTTTCATATTAGTACATATATGTTTGTTTCATTTATCAAAACAAAACGTATAATTTTTATTTAACTAAAAAATAAAATATAAACGAACAACACTGATTAATATAAATATTTATGATGTTAAAAATTGTTTATTCATTACTTTGTTTTCAACTTTTTTTATTACACCATTTCTATTTTTTTTTGAGTTTGTATGTTTCCTGAGTTAAAATTACAGATTTTGAATATTCATATATTTAAAACTTAAGTTAATTCTTTTTTTTTATTTTTTTTCTGTAAAATTTGAAGTTCAATAGTTTTTTTTTATTAAATTAGAGTTTCAGCTTGCTTTGGTGTCGGTTCCTACTAAAACCTAAATGGAACGACCGAAATATTGGTGTTTCGGTCAAAAACTAGTAGTGTTTGGTTTACGTTTTTTTATTTTGAGTTTTCGTCTATAAAAAAATGTGCATGACGCATGTATGTTGTGGAAAACAACCAATTTAGAAAACAAAGTTAACAAAGAAAACAAAAAACATTTTTTTTTCATTTTTCATGTTTTGAGAAATAAGAGAAGCACGAGAAACAATCATTCCTTCCATCGTTCCTTCATCCCCTCCGTGGTCCTCTCCATCTTCCTTTCATCCGATCTGTTGTCCCTCCACTCCTCTCATTTTTTGTAATTATTGTTGAAAACTCAAAACACAAAACTAATTTCAAACCAAACGCTACCTAAACCTTACTTTTAATACATTCTTTAATGTTATAACCAATGTTTGAGAATTCGGTTTCAGCTTCGGTTTCGGTCATTTGAAAATTTCTTAGTCTCGATCGATTACGGAAATTTTGAAAGTTTTGATTTTTGTTTGGGTTTCGATATCTGTTTTGAATTTTGTTTTTTTTTTAAATGAAAAGAAAATGATAAACGTAGTAAACATAGCAAAATATAGTTTTTAATGTAATAGAATATATAACATGCAACAATATTACATCCAAAACCCTAGTTAATATGAAATGCTAATTAAATTACGCAAAACCCTAATTTATTAGCTAATTAATATTTGGAAGTAACACAAAAATAGCCAATTAATTAGATGAAAATAGGTATTAAACTCAACTAAATTCAAACTCCCGGTGTTAACTAAAGTAGTTTTAAATGAGTCCATATAAACTAAATTAGCACTTTTGAGTTAACTATAATAAGCTTTACCTAAACCAAATCATCCCATTTATCAAAATAAATAGTTTCCAATAGCCACCCAAACCCTAATTATATTCAAACCCGACCCAAAATTTTGAATCCCCTTGTTTCATCGATTCAACTAGGGCAAGAAATAATAAATATTCTTCACTATGCTGTTCAGTTTGCCTCGATTTAAGGAAGAAAGCAAGATAAAAGGTTGAATCTGGAAGAAATAAGCATGAGACAAGTTTTTGTTCTCTATTTTCTTTTGAATCCCCTTAACTTTGAGTCTTGTCTTCAACGAAATGAGTTCCTGGGTTGATTTCGTCCTGCATTCGATCGGAATCCAACCGATATGGCTGGAATCTCAGGGTACCGGATGAAACCTTGTACCTAGGTTATAACATCAAAAATTAATTCAAAACGTGAGTTCGACCATATTTTCCATATCTTGTTATTTCTAATCATAAACAAAATATTGCATGTTTACCAAATATATTTGATGTTTAATTTGTGACAATAGAAAAAATGATGATAATATTTTCGTTCAATTGATAGATGAAAAAAAAGAATAACATTTTTCCTTGTTCAATTTAATACACATATAATGATTATTAAATTTTCTTATTGAGGACCACTCCTTATTTAAAAAAATCTTTCAAAAACATTGGCATGATTTAAAATCTTTGTAATTAATGTTTTTCAAAAATTTCTAATATATTTAGAAATCTTTGCCCATCACTTTAAGACTTGTCTTCATCAAATTTAGTATGACTTTTAAATAGCTAATTATATAATAAAAAAAATCAATCATATTTTTTAATATTTGTTTTTGAACATTGGTTAGTTACTGCCAAAAGAATTTGATCCTAGCACCACTAGATCACAAATCTAAATACTTATTGTTGTTGCATAAGGAACATGTAAAAAGAAAGGGTGGATGATAAAATGTCACGAGAAAATATCTAGAGTAAAGGTTGTGTGTTTGATGCATACTGGTAGAACAAGGTGGATCGATCGTGGCCGATAAGGATAAATATTTCAACAATCACAATAAGTATATTAAACATGCATCAAAAAATGGAAGAACACACCAATATATTTTGTCAAGACTCTTCCCAGTCCCATGTCCAATCCTGTAACGCCCCTTTATGAATTTTCCACAATATCAAAACATCTCTTAACTCCGAGGAACATGTGCACAACTTCACAACTCCAAGGAA
This sequence comes from Allium fistulosum, assembly GCA_030737815.1. Taxonomy (NCBI): domain Eukaryota; kingdom Viridiplantae; phylum Streptophyta; class Magnoliopsida; order Asparagales; family Amaryllidaceae; genus Allium; species Allium fistulosum. The sequence goes on from CM060905.1 coordinate 822,923,157, forward strand.
CACTTCACCTTTTTATAAAACAACTACACTAGTAACAAAATAGTTAATAGCCGTGTCTTCAAAATATTAATTTTAAATTGAAGTACAATAGTCCTCTAATCTCGCAATAGGTTGGTGCAAATGCGTACGGTGTAGGTTAAGAAAAAACTTTGAGATCAAAATATGATATAAGTGAAAAGCAATCGATCTTTGAAAGCAATAAAAGTAAAGAAGTTCGAGTGTTTTGAATGTTTAGAACAAAGTTAAGAGAGAGAATGGTTGCTTTCTCTCATTGGATTTTCATTCTTATATAACACGTTTTTGACAATTTGAAACGAATAATTAATTTTCTAATTTATTGTCGTTAAATATAATAAATGTATTGTTTGAAATTTAAAATTGACAAATAATTATTTGATTACATAAGAAATGCGCGTCTATGCGCATGTGCACATTCGCACGTATGAGGGAATCGGTATATGAATTTGAAATTTGAAACTCGCAATTAATTCTCTAATTTATTATCATAACAGCTCCATCCATGTTTCAGGCTGAGATATAAACATCTTGGTGAGAAGAGTGTCAACACGTTAAGAATTATGTTTGAAATCTCATTTCGTTCAAATGCAAAAAGAGGACCACGGAGGAGATTTCGAGTGAGATAAATGAGATTTAAGATACATCAAAGGTGTCCGTGTCTCTGTGTGTGTATATAAGAAAATTAACGTATGACTTTGACATATAGCACTAACATTTAATTCTCTAATTTATTGTCATACAAGATAATAAATGCATGAAAGATTCCCTTATTAAATAGAATTTATTATCAAAAATGAATGTCCATTTCTAAAAGGCAACAACTGTTTGTAAAGTGAAGATGAAGTTACAACGGTCTTATTTTTAAAATTTATTTTCTAGAGTTGTGACAATCATGTTTTTTCCAACCTAAAATTTCATTACTATACAAACCAAAAGCATGTGTGTCATTTTGTTTTAGAAAATAAAGTAATATTCTTTCGATGTATTTGTGCAATGTAATGATTGTGGGGTTTTAACAATGATCTAACTGTAGGCATGTACTAATTTAGTTTCCTGTTTTTCCGTTATTTCTTCTTTTTTTCTTTTAAGTTCTTTGACAATTTTTTTGTGATATGTGAATATATACAACATGCACATGCAACATTCACCCTCAAACTTAACCTGCACAAGCACTCAACCAAAATTTTAGTAGCACTTATATTATTCTTATCATCAAAACACAGAAAGTTAGGTTCTAACAGTCTTATCCTTTTTAGAGATGACAACTATATAAGTTAATATAATGATATATACATGTATAGAATTCATTACCAAAATGAATGTCCATTTTTGAAAGATAATAATTGTTTATAAAGTGCACAGAGTTACAACGATCATAACTTATAAATTTATTTCTAATGTTGTTATGATCATATTTTCTCAAACATAAATTTCATCATTGTTGAAACCGAAAGCATAAATGTCATTTTGTTTTAGAAAATATTGTAATATTCTTTTGAAAACGATAAATGTGATGATTGCGTGGGTTTAATAATGATATCTAAGTAGTTAACATCGTTATCGAGTACGTATCTATTGAGTACGGATATGAAATATTTTAAAATATCGTGATAATATAGGGTAATATCGGTAAAATATTGGACGTGTGTAGAACATGTTATAAACGGTATGTACTATGTTATAATGTTATATTGATGTAAAGTTTTTAAATATCTGGATAAACAATACCAAATTACTATCAAAGACCGACTACTATAGTTTACAAATTACAAACCATTTACTAAGATATTCTACTAAATACAAATCATAATATAGGCTCACAAAAATCGAGAAATTCATATATCATGCATCTTTATTATTTTCTTCATTTTTATACTATATTCATTGTTTCTTTAGTCATCTAATCATCTATATTATTTTTTCAAAATTTTCATATTTATAGTTTCGTCGTTTTCATTTTCACGTAATTTATCGGATAACAATGTTGATTTGATACCAATTACCACTTTAGCTCGTTTCTTATCGATATGTCAAGTATATAACTTTACTCTTCAACTTTTAGTCCTTGGTACATGATAATAACTAATAAGATGATTTTCATAAGCTAACTTATCAATTACAAATGGTGAACAGAAAAACAACTAAAAAGAGAAGTATCTCTTTCATGATCTTGTTTTTAGTGGTAAAGTCTTCATGAAAAATAAAGCATATAAAATAATGGAATAAGTAGAGTTTTTTTTATTGAAAGACTAATGGAAAAGACTAAAATTGTATGGTTAAAACTGAGAAATCAGTGCATTGAGATTTCTAATATGGTCTAGATATCGTCATTTACTATATACAAAAAACAAATATTGAGAATGCGAAGATATTTATTTGTAAATACATTTTCTCCAATACATACAATAATAAACGATATTCCTTAAAAATATAGGGTATTTCACGCTATATGCCGAAGCGATATATCGGCAAATATCGGACGATATATCAGTAATGATACTTTAAGTGATATTTTGAAGAAGTATCGGCTTAGAAGCGATATGAGGTATATCGACAATATATTAACGATATTAACTACATAGAATGATATAATAGTAGACATGTACTAATTATCTTAATGTTGTTTATGATATCTTCATGTTTCTTTTAAGTCCTTGACTGTTGCTCTGTGATACACAAATATATACAACATGCACTTGCAACATACATCCTCAAATTTAATCTGCACAAGCACTCAACCAAAATAATAGTAGCACTTAACTTATACTGTTCTTATCATCAAAACACGGAAAGTGAGGTTCTAATAGTATTATCCTTTTGATGATGACAACCATATAGGTTTATATATATGTGCACGCATGCGCGCAAGCGTGAGCCCCAGCTAGTTTTATGCACACCCACCCATCCTCCCCAATAACACGCACATTATAACCAAAATGTCACGTATAATTCTCTCCCTTTGTCATTAACAATTTTTCTTCTTCATATTTTGAGTACATAAAATTAGTGTGTATGACATAACTGGTTTAACTTACTAAATGAATAAATGCCGAGTTCGCTTACTTAATCGTAGGTGCCTACAAAATATAAAATTTATGCACATTGGCAACCATACATTTTTTGGTTGTAAGAGTTAGTCATTGAGTGACCAAACTCAAAATGAGGCCGAATATCCTTTAAATAAATAATCACTACATGATGTACATTATTTAAAAGGCACCCTATATACATATTCAAGTGCACATGGACCCAAATTTTAGAGATTTTTCGTATAAAAAATTATTATACGAAGAAGCATTATGAATCTCATAGGGAGACCTTGAACTACTAACATTTTTTATACCAATTTTTATAAGATTTGAATACAAATAAGCATGTCTAGCCCTATATGCACTTTTAACTTTATTGTAGTATACCTGCATCTCATCATTGAACCTTTTAGAATTAGAAATGATATTTGATAAAACTTGACTTTATTAAACTCTGTGTTTTTTTTCTTTTATCATGTCAAATTTAACTTCATAGTCACAAACGTTTTCTTGTGAAATGTAATTTCCATTTTTTAAAATATTAGGTATTTTGGTTTGAAAGCGAATTTTATGTTTTTCATTTTAATATGTATGTCAAATGACGTATTAGAGGAGTACTTGGAAAATCCAACTCATTCCAACATTTGAGAGAATGGGAAAAAAGAAGATAGTTTTTTATATATGCCAAAATGCGGAAAATAGGAAAAAAACATTTTCAATTTTGTATGTTAAAACCATTTTTCTAATCAAACGTTTTCTACCTCATCTCCTCTTCCATGCATTTTAAAGTATGAAAATGCAAAGCACGCAACTCATTTTAAATTTCTTTAGACAATTTTTCTTTCACTTCCATTTAAAGCCCTATTCTCTTTTCCAAGAGATAGAATTTGAAAATTAGAATTGCTTAAAGAAATTCCTAAGATGTCATTTCAATTTTTTAAATCATTAATCTCCTTGGAAAATTCTATTTTCTCATTTTCTAGCAAATCATTTTGTTTTTTTTTGAAGAAAGTCTCTTTGAGAAATATAATTATTTATAGAATTTTGTAAAACACCGCTTTGATTTTTCAAAAGTTTGATCCCTCTAGTAAATTTTAACTCTCTTCGTAACAACTTTCTTTTGCATTTTCATAGTTAGAAATTTTTAAAGCAATCTGATTTTTTTCCTAGTTCTACATCTAATACAGGGTTTTTCATCTTTTAATATATCTATCTCTAACTCACACTTATTTAACTTAGCAAGAGTTTCCTTGTGAGTTTTCTTAAGTTCTATGAACATCTCTTGTATAATATTAATTAACTTGTCATTAGTAAAAATCTTAAACTTGTTGGAAGTTTTTTTTTAATATATAACAGATTTGATTATAGAAGAAGATGGATGAGGGATTGGAGAAAAAACAATTTTTTTATAAGGATAAAATATAACTTTATTGTGAACTTTTACAACAAAAATTCATACTTTTTCCTGCATAAAAAGTGAGTGGATCGACCTCTATTTATGCTAATTCATATCTCAAATAAACGGTGAAGATTCATATGATCTAACGGTTCTCCATAATTATCTTCTAAACTTTCTCTTATACATTTTAAATATATTATTTCATAAATATCTAAATATATATTGTAGATATTTCTATATGAAAAATTTAGATTAACTAAATGTCCAAATACAAAATCAAGTTTATTTCAAACATCCCCGTAAACTTGATTTTGTAATACCAAGCAAGGATTGAAATTTTTATATTTCACATGTTTCGGTAGGATAGAGATATTATCCAAACTTTCTTTGTTGTGTTGATCTTTTTGCACAACGTCAAGATTTTCGATGCAAGTTCATGCATTTTTATTTTACTGCTTTCATTTTGTTCTATATCATTACAATAGAACTTTCCAAAAAGTAAGCATTCTAACATTCATTTGTTCCAGTATCATATATTTTGAATGATCTATATATGTTATCTTTGCATTCTTTCATAAGTTCGCTTTTGCAGGTTGTGACCAATTCAATTTCTTTGTATATATTTCAAATTTCACTTTTACATGAGTTTTCAAAAATTATATAACCTTCGTTTACCTCTTTGTTATCACCGTTATGAAATTCATCAATAGTCTCTTTGACTATTTCTGTTTCTACTTCTTGAATATTCTCCGTTATCATTTCTTTAGATTTTTGCTCGTATTTTAAGTCTTCTCCACGCTCTTGAATGTCATCTTTTTTATTTATGTCTTCTTTATTTTCATCTCATTTGCTTTTGTACTTTTTGTCATTTGCGTCATGCTTACTTTATTTTCTTCTTCTTTTTCATCTTCTACCCGCTTTTCTTCTTCTTTCAATTTCTCTTCCGGTATAATTTCTTCTTCCACCTTTTCAATTTTTACTACCTTGGTAGCCTCCTTTTTCACATTATTGGTTTTTGTAAGCTCTTCACATTCTATCATTTTGACTTTCTCTTCAGTTATCTTTGGCGGTTCTTCTGTAACTTTCTCCTCCATATCGTTCTTTGTTTTCTTTTTCCTCATCTTTCATAGCATTCTCTCCATCTCGCTGTTTTTCTTTTCGTCCATCTCATCAGCTAAATAGTCTTCTTTAATATATTATCGTATAGTTTGTAATTGAATTTTTTTCACTTTATCAACTCTCTTGAATGCATTTTTCAAAACCTCCCATGTTTCCTTACTAGTACACACATTTGCTACCTTCTCGAACATAACTTCTTTCAAACGTTGGTGAACGATAACAAGGGTTTGTAGATCCTTCATTTTCAAAGCCGTCAAATTATCCCTTTTAGTTTGAAATAAAGTGGTGACATCGATGGATCTTCATACCAATTTTCTATGATATCCCACATACTTTGTGATTCAAGCAATGCCTTCATGCGAATGCTTCAACTATCATAATACGCTTTTTTGAGCAATGGAACTTCTACAAAGCTTAATTCACCTTTCATTTTTCTTTGATATCACTCTGACTCTGATAACACTGTTGAAGTTTTTTATAATATATAATAGATTTGATTTTAGAAGAAGATAAATGAGATATTGAAGAAAAAACAATTTTTTTACAAGGTGGAATATAATTTTATTGCAAATCTTTATAACAAAAGTTCATACTTTTTCCTTGCATACAAAATGAATGAATCCACATTTATTTATATTAACTCGCATATCAAATAATGGTGGAGATTCACTTGATTTGATGGTTCTCCATAAATATCCGCTAAACTTTCTCTTATACATTTTCAAATATATTATTTCATAAATATCTAAATATATATTCTAGATCTTTCTTGTATAAAAAATCTAGATTAACCAAATACAAAATCAAGTTTATTTCCAACATCCCGTAAACTGATTTTGTACTACCAAGCAAGACTTGAAATTTTTATGTTTCATGTGCTTCGGTAGGAATAAAGATGTTATTCAAACTTTCTTCATTGTATTGTTTTTCTTTGCCCAACGTTAAGATTTTCAATGCAAGTTCATGCATCTTTATTTTACTTGTTTCATTTTGTTCTATATCGTTACAATAGAATTTTCCTAAAAATAAGCGTTTTAACATCCATTTTGTTCCAGTATCGTATTATTTTGAATAATCCATATATGTTATTTTTGCATTCTTTCATAATTTCGCTCTTGTGGTTTTCTATCAATTCAATTTCTTTGTATGTATTCCAAATTTTACTTTTGCATGACTTTTCAAAAATTATATAATCTTTGTTTACCTCTTTGTTATCACCGTCTTGAATTCATTAATAGTCTCTTTGACTATTTCAATATTTACTTCATTAATATTCTTTGTTTCCATTTCTTTAGATTTTTGCTCGTATTTTAAATCTTCTCCACGCTCTTTGAATATCATCTCTTTGATTCATGTCTTCTTCATTTTTATCTTCTTTGCTCTTGCACTGTTATCATTTGCGCCATCTTGGCTTATTCTATTTTGTTCTTCCTTTTCATCTTCTACCCGCTTTTCTTCTTTCACTTTCTGTTCCGGTTTAATTTCTTCTTCCATCTTTTCAGTTTTTACTACCTTGGTAGCCTCCTTTTTCACATCATCGGTTTTCGTAAGCTCTTCACATTCTATCCGTTTGACTTTTTGTTCGATTATCTTTGCCAGCTCTTCACATTCTATCCTTTTGACTTTTTGTTCGATTATCTTTGCCAGCTCTTCTGCAACTTTCTCCTCCATTTATTCTTCGTTTTCTTTTCCTCTTCTTTTATAGCATTCTCTCCTCTCTCGTTATTTTTCTTTTCGTCCTTCTTATTGGTAAACAGTCTTCTTTAATATATTCTCGCATAATTTGCAATTGAATTTTCTTCACTTTATCAACTCTCTTGAATGCATTCTCCAAAATCTCTCATGCTTCCTTACTGGTACACGCATTTGCTACTTTTTCGAACATAACTTCATCCAAACCTTGATGAACAATAACAATGGCTTCTAGATCCTTCATTTTCAAAGCCTTCAAATTATTCTTTTAAGTTTGGGATAAAGTAGTTACATCAATGAGCTCTTCATACCCATTTTCTATGATATCTCACACACTTTATGATCCAAACAATGCCTTCATGCGAATGTCCAACTATCATAATACGCTTTTTTGAGCACGGGAACTTCTACAAAGCTCAATTCACCTTTCATTCTTCTTTAACATCAATCTGACTCTGATATCACTGTTGGAAGTTTTTTATAATATATAATATATTTGATTTTGGAAGAAGTTGGATTAGAGATTGGAGAAAAAATAAATTAACGATGGAGATACCACTGTTGGAAGTTTTTTATAATATATAATATATTTGATTTTAGAAGAAGTTGGATTAGAGATTGGAGAAAAAATAAATTAACGATGGAGATTCACTTGAGCTAACGGTTCTCCATAAATATTTGCTAAACTTTCTCTTATATATTTTCAAATATATTATTCTATAAATATCTAAATATATATTTTAGATATTTCACATATGAAAAATCTAGGTTTACCAAATACAAAATCAAGTTTTTTTCCAACATTCCTGTAAACTTGATTTTGTAGTACCAAACAAGACTTGAAATCTTTATATTTCATGTGTTTGGGTACAAATAGAGATATTATCCAAACTTTATTCATTGTGTTGATTTTTTACCCAACGTTGAGATTTTCGATGCAAGTTCATGCATCTTTCATTTCATGCTATGTAGTTACAATAGAATTTTTCTAAAAGTAAACGTTCTAACATTTTGTTCAGTATTATATATTTTGAATGATTCATATATGTTATCTTTGCATTCTTTCATAATTTCACTCTTACGGGTCTCAATCTATTCAATTTCTTTGTATGTATTCCAAATTTTACTTTTGCATTACTTTTCAAAAATTATATAATTTTTGTTTACCTCTTTGTTATCGACGTCTTTAAATTCGTTAATAGTCTCTTTGACTATTTCAATTTCTACTTCTTTAATATGTTTCCATTTCTTTAGATTTTTGCTCGTGTTTTAAATCTTCTCCACACTCTTTGAATATCATCTCTTTAATTCATGTCTTCTTCATTTTCATCTCCTTTGCTCTTGTACTTTTATCATTTGCGCCATCTTCGCTTATTCTATTTTCTTCTTCTTTTTCATCTTCTACCCGCTTTTCTTCTTCTTTCACTTTCTCTTCCGGCTTAATTTCTTCTTCCACCTTTTCAATTTTTACTAACTTGGTAGCCTCCTTTTTCACATTATCGGTTTTTCTAAGCTCTTCATATTTTATCCTTTTGACTTTTTGTTCGGTTATCTTTGCCAGCTCTTCTTCGACTTTCTCCTTTGTGTCATTCTTCGTTTTCTTTTCCTCTTCTTTTATAGCATTCTCTTCTCTCTCGTTGTTTTTCTTTTCATCCTTCTTAACGGTAAACAGTCTTCTTTAATATATTCTCGCATAGTTTGTAATTGAATTTTCTTCACTTTATCAACTCTCTTGAATGCATTCTTCAAAATCTCTCATGCTTCCTTACCGGTACACGCATTTGCTACCTTCTCGAACATAATTTCATCCAAACCTTAATGAACAATAAAAAGAACTTCTACATCCTTCATTTTCAAAAGCCTTCAAATTATTCCTTTAAGTTTGGGATAAAATAGTGACATTGACGGGTTATTCATACCCATTTTTTATGATATCTCATACACTTTGTGATCCAAGAGATGCCTTCATGCGAATGCTCCAACTATCATAATACGTTTTTTGAGCAAGGGAACTTCTACAGAGCTCAATCCACATTTTATTCTTCTATAATATCAATCTGACTTTGATACCACTGTGGAAGTTTTTTATAATATATTATAGATTTGATTTTAGAAGAAGTTGGATTAGAGATTGGAGAAAAAATAATTTTTTTATTAGGAGGAAACATAACTTTATTGCAAACATTTATAGCAAAAGTTTATACTTTTTCCTTGCATACAAAATGAGTGAATCCACCACTATTTATACTAATTTACATCTCAAATAACGATGGAGATTTACTTGATCTAATGGTTCTCCATAAATATCTGCTAAACTTTTTCTTATATATTTTCAAATATATTATTCTATAAATATCTAAATATATATTTTAGATATTTCATATATGAAAAATCTAGGTTAATCAGATACAAAATCAAATTATTTCTAACATCCCTGTAAACTTGATTTTGTAATACCAAGCAAAGCTTGAAATTTTTATATTTCATGTGCTTCGGTACGAATTGAGATATTATCCAAACTTTCTTCACTGTATTGATTTTTTTACCCAACGTTGAGATTTTCGATGTAAGTTCATGCATCTTTATTTTACTTCTTTCATTTCGTTCTATATTGTTACAATAGATTTTTTCCTAAAAGTAAGCGTTTTAACATTCATTTTGTTCCAGTATTATATATTTTGAATGATTCATATATGTTATCTTTGCATTCTTTCATAATTTCGCTCCTACGGTTTTCGATCAATTCAATTTCTTTGTATGTATTTCAAATTTTACTTTTGCATTACTTTTCAAAAATTATATAATCTTTGTTTACCTCTTTGTTATCACCGTGTTGAATTCATTAATAGTCTCTTTGACTATTTCAATTTCTACTTCTTTAATATTCTTTGTTTCTATTTCTTTAGATTTTTGCTCGTATTTTAAATCTCTCCACACTCTTTGAATATCATCTCTTTGATTCATGTCTTCATTTTTATCTCCTTTGCTCTTGCACTTTTATCATTTGCGCCATCTTGGCTTATTCTATTTTGTTCTTCCTTTTCATCTTCTACCCGCTTTTCTTCTTCTTTCACTTTCTGTTCCGGTTTAATTTCTTCTTCCACCTTTTCAATTTTTACCACCTTGGTAACCTCCTTTTTCACATCATCGGTTTTCGTAAGCTCTTCACATTCATCCTTTTGACTTTTTGTTTGATTATCTTTGCCAGCTCTTCTACAACTTTCTCCTCCATGTTATTCTTCGTTTTCTTTTCCTCTTCTTTTATAGCCTTCTCTCTCTCGTTATTTTTCTTTTCGTCCTTCTTATTGGTAAACAGTCTTCTTTAATATATTCTCGCATAGTTTGCAATTGAATTTTCTTCACTTTATCAACTCTCTTGAGTGCATCTCCAAAATCTCTCATGCTTCCTTACCGGTACACGTATTTGCTACCTTCTCGAACATAACTTCATCCAAACCTTGATGAACGATAACAAGGGCTACTAGATCCTTCATTTTCAAAGCCTTCAAATTATTTCTTTAAGTTTAGGATAAAGTAGTGACATCAACGGGTTCTTCATACCCGTTTTCTATGATATCTCACACACTTTGTGATCCAAACACTGCCTTCATGCGAATGCTTCAATTGTCATAATACATTTTTTTAGCATGGGAACTTCTACAAAGCTTAATCCACCTTTCATTCTTCTTTAATATCAATTTGACTCTGATACCACTGTTGGAAGTTTTCTATAAGTGAATATTATGCATGCATCCCTAAAAGCAACATTCTGTATTAGATTTTTGCTCGTATTTTAAATCTTCTCCACACTCTTTGAATATCATCTCTTTGATTCATGTCTTCTTCATTTTCATCTCCTTTGCTCTCGCACTTTTATCATTTGCATTATCTTCGCTTATTCTATTTTCTTCTTCTTTTTCATCTTCTATCGGCTTTTCTTCTTCTTCCACTTTCTGTTCCGGTTTAATTTCTTCTTCCACCTTTTCAATTTTTACTACTTTGGTAGCCTTCTTTTTCACATCATCGGTTTTTGTAAGCTCTTCACATTATATCCTTTTGACTTTCTGTTCGGTTATGTTTGCCAGCTCTTCTGCAACTTTCTCCTCCATGCTATTTTTTTGTCTTCTTTTATAGCATTCTCTCATGTCTCGCTGTTTTTCTTTTCGTCCTTCTCATCGACTAACAATCTTCTTTAATATATTCTTGCACAGTTTGTAATTGAATTTTCTTCACTTTATCAACTATCTTGAATGCATTCTTCAAAATCTCTCATGCTTCCTTACTAGTACATGCATTTGCTACATTCTCGAACATAACTTCATCCAAACCTTGATGAACGATGACAATGACTTGTAGATCCTTTATTTTCAAAGCCTTCAAATTATCCATTTCAGTTTGGGATAAAGTGGTGACATCGACGGGTTCTTTATACCCATTTTCTATGATATCTCACACTTTGTAATTCAAGCAATGCCTTCATGCGAATGCTCCAACTGTCATAATATGCTTTTTTGAGTAAGGGAGCTTCTACACAGCTCAATCCACCTTTCATTCTTTTTTGATATCAACCTGATGCTGATACCACTGTTAGAAGTTTTTTATAATGCACAATAGATTTGATTTTAGAAGAAGATAGATGAGAGATTAGAAAAAAAAACAATTTTTTATAAGGAAATATAACTTTATTGCAAACCTTTATGACAAAAGTTCATATCTTTTTTCTTGCATACAAAATGAGTGAATCCACATCTTTTTATCTTAATTCATATTTCAAATAAATGGTGGAGATTCACTTGATTTAATAGTTCTTCATAAATATTTGCTATACTTTCTCTTATATATTTTCAAATATATTATTTCATAAATATCTAAATACATATTCTAGATTTTTCCTATATGAAAAATCTAAATTAACCAAATACAAAATCAAGTTTATTTCCAATGAAAGTACCTCATCATGAATGGTTTTAAGCAATTGATTTTCACTTTTATCCTTCTTCTTTTCCCAGCCAAACCTCTTTGCGACCATCTTTCTAAGACTGTGTTACGATCTCTAACAATACCAGAGTTTGATACCAAATGGTAGCAAACAAGTACAAATAGTTTAGCAATCACGCCAAGTTATATTGAATATGCAGTAGAAACGTAAAGAACACAACAATTTATCCTAGTTCAGACTCTGCCCTATCTTATGTATAGTCCAATAACAATCTTTTACGAATTTTCCACCGTACCTAAATCTCTATAAACGTGAAGGAACAGGTTTACACCTTCACAATCCTCTAGACCTATCTAAAGTGCAATTATTCTTGCGGTTCACCAACTTCAAGACACTTTATCTCTTTATACAACAATAGCAGTAACAAAATAGCAACGGTAGTATCTTCAAAATGAAGTTTTTGCTTCGAGGTACAACAGTCCTATAATCCACACAAAGGTCAGTGCAAGTGCGAATTGTGTGGGATAGGAAAATTTTCTGAGATAAGAATATGATTTGAGTGCAAAGCATCTTTGGAAGCAATGAAAGTGTACAAGTTGATTGCTATTGAATGCTTAGAATGGATATTAAGAGAGTGGGAATGTTCTTACATTAGATTCTTTCTTTTATTTACACACATTTTTTGACAATTTGAAATGGATGATTAATTTTCTAATTTATTGCCGTTAAAGGAAATTATGCATGGTTTCAAAATTCAAAATTCAAAATTGGCAATTAATTCTTCGATTTCTTGTCGGAAATATATGTATAAAGATACGTAAAAAGTGTGTGTATATGCACGCTATTGCTGAAATGACCGATTATGAAGTATGAAAATAAATGCGATTGAATCTAGACCTTCCTCCTCAATTCAGATTTTTAAATCCACGCGTTAAACTCTCATCACATATATACCCGTGCTATTGATCCGGTCAAAATAGCAAATCCCATATGTGTGTGTAAACAAATTAATGTATGATTTTGAAATTCAAAACTGATAGTTAATTGTCGGATTTATTATCATAAATATAAAGATACAAAAAAAGTGTATATGTTGAAGAAAATTAATGTGATTTCGAAATTTAACACTAGCGTTTATTTCTTTAGTTTTTATCATAAAAGAGAATTAATGTACAAAAGATTATCTCATTAAATAGAATTAGTTATCAAAAAGTAATGTTCATTTCTTGAAGATAATGACTATGTAAAGAGAAGACAAAGTTGCAATGGTTATAGTTTTCAAACTCAATTTTTGTATTTGTAACGGTCATGGTTTTCATACTTACATTGTAAAGCTGTAACGGTCATGTTTTATCAAATTTCATTTTTGTCACTATTCAAAGAGAACATACAGGTCATTTTGTTTTACAAAATAAAATAATATTCTTTTAAAAATGATAGAAATGTATTCCTACAACGTGGTGATTGTATGGTTTTAACAATGATCTAAACTAGACATATATTAATGATCTTCATGATATCTTCTTATCTCTATTAAATCCTTGATCTTTGCCTTGTGACACACGAACATACATGACATGCACATGCAACATACTACTTGATTTTAACATGCACGGGTACTGAAATAAAATATTAGTAGCATTTAACTTGTGTTGTTTAGCATCAAAACATAGAAAGTGAGGTTCTAACATGTGCTTATACAAACTTTACAAACAAAGCTTGGTTCTCTGGATGTTTAAAACATAGTTTAGAAATTAAGTGTGATGGTATACATGTGATGAATATGGTGGTATCCAAACTAATAGATTAAATAAATATTAAGTGGATTTATTCGGATCATCGTTTAGATCAAGCAATTTTTTAACATTGCTTAATTAATGTCAATGAAATTTGATTATAATACCTCTAAATAGACGATATCTAAATAGACAAGCTAGAGACATATCCATACTCCCCACTGTTCCTTGTGGTACTTCTGAACCAAACAATGGCTTGGAATATAAAACATCGCACATATGAAAAAACAATGATGCTAAATTCACTCCAATATGCCTTTTCATTTTACCAGGTCTTCATTTTACATCCGCATATTTCACTTATTGCTTCATTATATCAAATATAAAAAGAACCTATTACCCAGTTGATTCGGTAGAAATATGTCGATCAGCATTGTAGTGCTGATTGAATGTGTTTGACTTTCGACCTTATACCGTCGAAGTTGCATTAGTTTTTCGGTCGGTAATATACTATTATATTGTCGACTAGTAATATATTGTCGATTGATGGGAAAACATGCAGTAACATTCTATTTTTTCTTTGTGGGCAATGGAACATATGAGGTGCATTTGGTACCGCTCAAAAGAAACTTATTTTGACATATGAAATGAACCATAGAGATCAAAGTAAAATCATTTATGAGAATGCCTGCAGCTGTCCATTAAGGAGAATGTTGCAGCACTCCCACCACTATGCCAAAAAAGCATCAGACGATGGATATGCTCCGTTGTTTGAGAACATATTTATCTGTCATTAAATCTGTTGTCGTCTCATTACATGTCAGACCATAGATATCCGTCGTCCTATATGCACTAACACAACAAAAAAAAGTCGTATGTTGTCTGATGTTATAATATCATTTCGTGAATTACCTATTAGACAACATATAAATATTGACTAATATTGTAGAGTAACTATTTATGATTTTTGTTTGATGATAGTAAATATTTTATTTAAAATTTTATTTTTTATTCAAACAAATATTTTATTTCATTTAAATTTCAAATAGTACACATTGAGCTTCCACTATATTTCATACTTTCATACATAACATTATTTTCACACTTTCATATACAACATTTTTTTACTCACTCACACACTCGAATGTGACATCTTCTTGCTTCTACTCCAGTCTTCTACCTTGCCTGTCAAACAACAATAAAGCGGTAAAAAGCAAAAAAGAACAAATCGATATTTGCAAAAATAAGAATGTGATTTAATATGATGTTGGCTTAGTTATTTGGGTTGTTTGTTTGCATAATTTAAAATTGGAATCGAAGTGCACGAACACAACGTATGACATGTACAAATTATCATTGTACATGCCATAAGGCCGTACACACAAAGCACACTTGTGTCAATAAATTTCAAGGACAAATGCAAAGTCAAGCCCGAAGGCTCAACGCAGTGCAAGTGTGCACGAGGTCAAGCCCAAATAAGCTCGGGCTCAACTCAAGTGCATCACGTAGTCTACATATATAGGTGAAGCCATGTTTCGGACTCAACTCAAGTGCAGCCAGAACAAGAATGCAAATTCAGCAAGTACACATTGCCAAGGTTTACAAATATAAACAATCAATCCAAATCCAATATGTGATACACTAAGTATCAATTCAAGGCATGCACATATTTTCAGATGCAAACGGAAAACTACATGTCAAGACCAGGCACATTCACACAAGTCCAGACTCAAGGCACAAGACCAGATCATAAATAAATCAGTGAAGCAATCATTTCAAGTGCAACACTTTGGTCCAGACAAGAAATACATAAGGATACAAACAACCAGGGTCACACACACAAGGACAATATAGGGTTAGAGTGCACACAGTGGTATGATTCAGAAAAGCAAGTAAACAAGTGCACACAGATGAGGACAGTGCACATAAGGCAAATATCAGAAGTACACAGGTTAAAGTGAGTGCACAAACATACAACAAACAATATAAGTGAAAATTCAAGGCAAATGCACTCAAGCCCATAGATACTTGAACTAGTAAAACAAAAAGAAACGCCAGCAAAGACTTTATTTTCAAGCATCGTTCCGGTTCACCATCTTCACAAAAACAAGCGCTAATGCAATAGGCTAGCATAAGGATGTACAAGCACACTAGTATACATACTTGTATATACATGTATTTATCCAACATTCTAACCTGGCTATATTGAACTAATTGCACGAGTTAGATTCAGCTACCATTGTGGTCGATGACTTCAGAGTGGTGATTGTGGGGTCCAGAAATCAAGTACAGATCGTAATATAAAGTTAGGATTGAATGGAATTGATAGATCTGCAACATAAAATGTTCGAAGTATGGAATATGGTTCAATGCATATAAGTGATCGACGTAGATTGACTCCAACAAGAGGGATCGACATACATCAAAGTACAAGAGCATTCTTGTAGAAAACAATCATATCTAAAGATCTACAAGTCCAATCCTTATAAAATTTGAGTAAGATATAAGGACTATAGAGCACTTACCCTAGGAATCGTACATCAAAAGAACAAATTTGGAGGGATTGGTATACATCCCTTGGGAGGGATCGGTAGAAGGCAGCATTTAAGTCTTGTTGAATCAAAGATCAAGCCACAACTTGAGTTCCAATGATCCAAATGACGTGAAAATTGGAGGCTAAACATGTTTTTGTACAAGGAAGCCACCATAGAGATCACTCCCCAAAATTCGACCAAAGAAGGGATCGGTACCGATACCTCTAGTCGGCCCATTTGGTTTAGAAGGTCCTTCAGCTAAGATTTCAAAGAGATACTTGGTCATCTTCATCTATAAATACTGGCTTGATGGATCATTCTGAGAATCTTTACGCTGTTTGTTACTCTAGACCCCGTTGTAATCACGTACTTGCTATTTTCATCAGATTTAAAAGTGATTAATAAAGGATAATCTTCAAAGTGGACGTAGGCATACAACGCCGAACCACTATAAATTTATGTGTCTTTGATTATAGCTGATTCTCTATTGCTTGCTAATTCATTTACTCGGTTTAATTTTGTTTTTCTTCACTTACTTCTCTATAAAAATCATTCTTGGGTATTTGTGACCAATTTAATTGCAAACATTTTGGTGCTTTTACTAAGAACTTTGATTCTCAGTTTATTAGGATCCCTTTGTTGGTACTGGATTGGATAAATCCTCCAAATGAGATCTGCTGTTATCTTCAAGAAGTTGCTCATACTATTCAGATTTGCAGAAATCTAAGCAAAGCTATCAATAATGGTGAGGAATACTAGATCTACTTCTCAGATGTGGAAGGAAATGAGAACACTAGCATCTAGCAAGGAGACCCAAGCAATCAACCAATGGATGGGAATGCTGAACCAGTTGAAACTCAGAATCCCACTGATTCTATTACAAGAGCCGAATTACATAATTTAATGAAAGAGCCGATGGAGAGCCGTCGGCAATTAAACCAATAAATTCAAACCAATATCAACTTGATGAACCAACTCAATCAACGGCAGTGGGAGAAAGCTAGGAGAGACCCTATTCCTTACTTGGCATTGGAGAGTTCTAGCTCATCATACGAGTATTACAGGCATAGGCATTGCAGAAAAAAAATATCGCGTAGAAAGTTCGGGGCGTCAACCGACAGACCATAATGGTCTGTCAGGATCGATCGGTGATGATCCCTCCACCAAAACAGGGAATCCACCTATGCCTCATGGCAATCAAGTTGGAGCTTCTTCAGTTGGTTTGGATACTGGAGTTCAATTAAATGTTGACCAAGTCCTTCCCCGGAGTGACGATGAAGTGAATTTGCAAGGTACACATCGGGAAGATGGTGAACCAAGAAGGCGTGAACGATCCGTAGACATCGATCGGACTATTCACGCGAGGTGAAACGCGACCACCGCTTGGCACCAGCCATCCAAACACCGGACTTATCTACAATGGTCAGACAGTTAGTGAAAGAGAGCCAGGGTTTGACTAACGATGACTGTGGAATCTCGAGAAGCCATACTTCGTTCACTGATAATGTTCTATATGCAAAGTATTCAAGGAGGTTTAACATGCCATCAATGCCCATCCACGAAGGAAAAACCGACTCCAGGCAGCATATCATGAGATACGAATGACTGATGGGTTCTACGTGAGTAGATGATGCAACCAAGTGTAGATGCTTTCTCATAACTCTCTTTGGAATGGCAATGACGTGGTTCACAAGATTACCCACACGATCAATTTTTAGATTCGATGATCTGACAACAAAGTTTGTGAAGCAGTTCCGAATGCATGTAACTCGTCCCAAGGATGTGATGTCCCTGTCCAGCGTGATTCAGGCTCCAGGAGAATCGTTGAAAGATTATTTAAAAAGATTTCATACAGCTGTTACGGAAATTAGTAATCTGAATGACTATGCGATATTGATGGCAGTGACGAGAAGGATAGATCCAGAATCTGATTTCGGTGATTGGTTACCTGGCAAACTGCTCGCAACATTGGAGCGCTTTTACACAAAGACGACTTAGTGTTTGAGAAAGGAGGAAGCCAGATCCTCCAGGAAAAAGAATGTTACGGGACCGAGCGAAAAAGGAGTACAAAGTAACATCGCAGTAAAGCAATTTGAAATAGCTCAGGAAAAGTTCAAGTGAATGTCCAAAACAAGTTGAATCAGCAAAAGAAAGGAGGAGCTTAGGGCCAAGAACGAAAGATGGATTCTGAAAGAGGGAAGCCTAGGATTTCGATGTACGATACTTACACACCGTTGAATACGTTCTTGGAGAATATCTATTTGTTTACTTGCAATACCATGCAACACAGGAAGCTGTCTCCAAAAGAATCAACTGAGAAGCAGAAACAAACCGAAAAATACAGTCGGTTCCACGAATGCTATGGACCTAGCACAAATGAATGCAGGCATCTCTAGGACATTATCGAAAAGCTGATTCGAGAAAAGAAATTGCAGCAATTTGTAAAAACCCTAAAGGATGGCGGACATGGGACATCCGACCCCAACCGAGGACAAGTGCCGCGTAGGGCCGAGGAGCCTGCACGAACTGGTGGAAGATTGGTGATAAGTACAATAGTCGGAGGATCGCACCCAACAGATAAGAGCTGGCAAGAGATGAAGCGCTATGCTAGCGCGATTAAACATGTGGATTTTGAATATTGTTCGAATATAGAAGATGGAGCTTCGGCAAAACAACAATGTACAATGACAGATGATACCGTGTTTAGAAACAGAGATGCGGACAAGGTGGAGGTTCCGACGATCGAACCAATGGCCATTTCGGCCATGATCGGTCCCGCTTTGGTGAGAAGGACATTAATTGATTGTGGAAGTTCAGTAAATATGATTTTCAAAAAAATCTTATATTGGCTGAAAATGAAAGCTAAGGATTTAAAGCCGTCTAAAGCCCGCATACACGGTTTTAACGGTGTTGCAACTGAACTCGTTGGTTATGTTGAATTACTTGTAAAGTTGGGAGAAGGTGACTGCGGGAGAGTGCGAATCTTGCCGTTTATTGTTTTGGATGTTAACTTTCCTTACAACGTTTTTCTAAGCCAACCGGCCCTAGCCGAATTCCGAGCAGCCCTTGCCTCATGGTGTTTTACTTTGTAGTTTCTGACAGATAATGGTGTTGGAGTTGTTCACGGTGATCAGGCGACTGGACGTGCCTATTATGTAGCTGAGTTGAGGGATGCTCAATGCAAATAGAAAGGTAAGGGTGTGGACAAGACTGTCCGCATCCAAGCTACCGAAGATTGACAACTAGCACCTGAGCTTTGGCTCAGATGCCATAGTTGGTTGTATAGAGATATAGATCCAAGAGATGATGAGGATGAGCCTAAAGAGACTAAGGTCGCACTGGCTGTGCTGACAATTGATATCACAGTCAGCCACGATGACCCGTCACAGGTCCTAAAGATCGAATCACAGCTCAGTCCCCCAATGATGAAAGAACTTGTTGGATTTCTTTGAGCGAATCTAGACGTGTTCGCTTGGACTCACTCTGACATGTATGGAATCTCGTTTGCCATTACAAGCCATGCATTGAATATCGACCCAAGGCATGTCCCCGTGAAGCAAAAAAGACGCGGCATGGATCCAAAGAGATCTGCCGCTCTCAAAGAGAAGGTGGATAGACTCAAAGACAACAGGTTTATCCTCGACGCCCTCTACCCTAAGGTGTGTCCAAAAGACAGTTTTCCCCTTCTAAGGATCGATCGACTGGTGGATTCAACCGCGTGACACGAATTGCTATCTTTCAGGATGCGTACTCGGGATGTAACCAAATCCTGATGCACATTCCCGATTAAGAGCACACCAGTTTCATTACCGATGTTGGATTATATTGCTATGTGGTGATGCCGTTTGGACTAAAGAATGCAGGAGCTACTTACTAGCACCTAGTCAACAGGATGTTTAAAGATCAAATTTGAAAGACAATGGAAGTATATGTGGATGATATGCTCGTGAAGTCACGGCGATCAAACGACCACATTAAAGACTTGACAGAAATGCTCGGCATCCTCTGACATTACAAGATGAAACTCCTTTGAAGTGTTCTTTTGGTGTAGCGTCGAGGAAATTCTTGGGCTTTATTGTTAACGCCCATGGAATCGAAGCTAATCCCGAGAAGATTCAGGCTATTCACGATATCCAAGCACAAAAGACTATCAAACAAGTATAGAGTCTGAATGGGAAGGTTGCTGCCTTAAGCCGATTTATTTTCAGAGCTACCGACAAATGCATTACTTTCTTTGACTTGATTAGGAAAGGGAAAATAAACTTCGAATGGACATAGAATTGTAAAGACACATTTCAAGCTTTGGTGAATCATTTGGAGAAACCCCTTATCTTGTCAAGCCAGTGGATCATGAAAATTTATACATCTATTTGACCGTGTTGGTACACGCTATAAGTGTCGCATTACTTCGTGAGGAGTAGAGCTGTCAATTTCCTACACGATCCGAAACACGACTCGAAACCCGCACGGAAATTAGCAGGTTAACCCGACCCGTTCATTTGGCGGGTCATTTTCGGGTCAACCCGAATTTGACCCGTTTATAAACGGGTGGGTTTCGGGTTAACCCGCTAACCCGAAATTACCCTGTTAACAACCCGTTTATACTTATATAGGTTGACCCGACCCGTTTACGACCCGACCCGTTTAAGACCCGTTTGGACCTTATACGGGTTGACCCGACCCGTTTACGACCCGTTTCGATCCCTTTACGGTCCAATTATACCTTATACGAGTTGACCCGATCCGTTTATGACCCGTTTACGACCCGACCCGATCCGTTTATAATAGGGTTACACGGGTCGGGTCGGTTCAACCCGTTTATAAACGGGTTGGGTTCGGGTTGAGCTTTTTCTGACCCGTTTAATAAACGGGTTGATCCGACCCATTTAAAATCAACCCGAACCCGACTTGACCCGACCCAAACCCGACTCGACCCGACCCATTGACAGCCCTAGTGAGGAGAATCGAATTCAGAGACCGGTTTACTACATCAGCAAGCGATTGATGGAGCTGAAAGGAACTATCCGAAAATAGAAAAACTGGCATACTGCTTGCTGATTGCATCACGAAAGCTCCATCCGTACTTCTAGGCTCACCCGATCAATGTTTACACTTATCAGCCGTTACGACAAGTCCTGCAGCGACCTGAGACGTCTGAAAGATTACTCAAGTGGAATATCGAGTTTAGTCAATTCGATATCACTTATCTCCCTCGGAGGGTTATACAGGATCATACAATGACAGATTTTATAGCAGATTTCACTACGCAGGATGATTTCCCGAAAAGCAGTGAAATCCCTACCATACGGTGGAAATTGTACACTGATGGAACATCCAATGATCATTGTTTTGGAGCTGGAATTGTGCTTGTAACTCTCGAAGATCGGTCGATCTGTTATGCTTTAAAGCTTGATTTCCCAGTGACAAACAACGGAACTGAGTACGAAGCTCTAATTACTGGACTTAAACTCGATAGAGAACTAAGAATAAAGGTTCTTGAAATCTTTTACGATTTACAGTTGATAGTATACCAAGTTAGGAGAGATTATCAAGCTAAAGGGCAACAGCCTGCCCCATACCTTACCCAAGTCCAAGAGTTGTTGGCTGAATTTGAAGACCATGACATTACGCATATTCCACGGGATCAAAACAGAGAGGCCGATTCATTGGCAAAGTTTGCTAGCACCGACGACGCACAACATATGGGCTTGGTTCCAGTCAAAGTATTAAATGCTCCGAGTATAAATCTGATAGAAATCGATCAAGTACTAGAGGCGGAGCTGGAGAGGGAATCGTGGATGACTCCGATCAAAAACTATTTGCTACATAGAGTCCTACCGGATCAAAGGAATGAAAAGCAGCAAGTCCTTTGTAAAGCTTCGCGATATGTCGTGCAAGGAGGAATTATGTACATAAAGGGTTTTATGTTCCCTACTCCGGTGTATCGCTCATGATGAGATAAAACGTGTCCTAAAAGAAGTTCATGAAGGGGATTGTGGCGATCACATGGGGGGCAAACTCTAGCAAAGAAAATACTTCGTTACGGGTATCATTGGCTAACTGTCAATCGAGACGCCGGTGACTATGTAAGATGATGTGACAAATGTCAGAGATATGCAAAAGTTTCAAGAGCCCCACCGACAGAAATCACACAAATGATCAGCTCATGGCCGTTTACCATGTGGGGTATAGATATTTTGGTTCCTTACCAATCTCTAAATGTGTTGCAAAGTACGCTATCGTCGTAGTTAATTGCTTCATCGAATGGGCTGAAGAAGAACCTTTAGCCACGATCACAACCAAGAAAGTAATCAACTTCATTGTCCGGAACATCATCTTCCATTTCGGTCTTCCACGAACTATTGTAACAGATAACGGGACACATTTCGACAGTACTGAATTCAAAGACTTTTGTCAGAGGTATCATATTGTAAAGAGGTTTGCAGCAGTTGCTCACCCTCAAGCAAATGGACAGGTTGAAGCTGTGAACAAAATTATAAAGTCCATTCTGAAGAAGCCTTTGGAAAAGGTTAGAGGTAAGTGGGCGGACGAACTCCCGATAGCGCTATGGGCTTACAGAACCACCCAACCCTATTTATTTTACCTAATTTTTACTAGGATTTTTTTTACATTAATAAATTTCCTAGAGTCATTTAGCCTTTCTATTAAATTATCCAGGATCCTAATTTTTCTACTAATATATTTATATCAGTTCATTAATAAATATATTCACATACATGTGAAGATGTATGTGACCCTCTTGCTTGGATCAGAGTGTTGGTAAGCAAGAGTGCATCCTGATTGAATTTGAATTTCTAGTCAACCAGTACATAGCTTATTTTCCTTGGTTTTGATATTTGAGTCATGGGAGTGAATCCCATAATCATATATAATTTATACCTAGTAATTTTGATCATTCTTATGGTGATTGTCTGTTAGTTTGACTTAGCAAAGTGATCTCAGATTATATAGCAAGTCATCATAGTTTTAATATAATTGTTTGATATTTGATCAAAAGCCAGAAAGAAAAATGATATACACGTTTATCATTTTCAACATGAGTGATTTTATCACAAATTCCTTTACTTATAACCAAGCCAGTTGAGTGATTCATTCACAATTTATATAGTTGTGTTTCTCTGAATCAAATCCATTTCCTAATCCCTGAGTTACCTCAGCTTGCATCCTAATTTAAAGGTTGCTTTACTGGATTTAGAAAATCCAGATTTTATGGTCATTTAACAAAAGTAGTATTTAAGTAATATGTGTGCATACCAGGTGTATTGTGCTCTCTGGACTAAGAAAGCTACTCAAAATAAAAGTGAATTGCTCAAGTTTTGAAAATGTCTTTGTACATGTATTTGCAAAGAAAGCTTCAGATTTTACAAAGTGCATTTTCTTCCTTTAAACCCAAAAACTCTGGTCATCTTGATCAACCCAGACCTCACTCCTTTTGAGGTGGGTTAACCTTATGACTAGGTCATCAAAACATTAGTGCCTGGCTATTACAATGTAAATTTAGATACAAGATACTTGAAAAATCCCTTAAAACATGTACACATCTTTATGCAGTCAAAAATATATATATTATTTCTTTTATCAAAACACTTCTGTATATAGTCACAAAATTCTTGAAATATTACTTCTAGCTAAACTCAGATTTTTAACCTCAAAACTTAAAGCTTTTAAGTGACTCAAGATTGACTAATACAAAATATATATATGTATCCATTTCTCAAATATAGGCATATATCATCTACAGATTTCTACCATAATACTCAAATATATTTTCTTGCATAAGATTCAACTAAGTCTTTGGTTTTCCCCAACCTTAATACATTACCAGAATTCAATTGAAACAACTAAATAAAATCCAAACATTCAAGATCATTACATAACAACAAAATCAGAATTATAAAACTAATTATGTACACACTTTCAACTATGCAAACATACATGTCAAACAGAGATACTCAGGAACTATCATAGCTCTAATCCAACCAACCTAGGAATAACTCAAGTTCCTACTTCATCAATTTAGGGTTGCATTTACCAAATTAATTCCTAGCCTCATCTGCCATAAAGGAAACATGGGGACACATTGCAATAAAATAATTCACAATACTGCACAAAGATCTCAGGGCTTAAACAAGCCATGTGCCAACTTGCATACTTTAAATATAACAAGCATTCCAGCAGTCTTCTTGGCTCACAATCCTTAGTTTATTTACTAAGTGTTCATGTTTGATCCTATCATGAGATAGCTAGGTGATTGAATCACAGTGTACATGAAACATTACATAAAACTTACAAGCATAATTCAAAAACAAGCTAACATTCATATCCATGGGAAATCATATTTTCAAATATTCTGGCTTAAAGAAAATACAAGAATATTTACAACTGTGAATAGAGACTAGACATGTGGGTTATTATTGTTTCATAAGCAACCATGTTTGAACTAAATTCAAGATCTAGCTTAAACAAGATTTCTGGCTCATGGGTTTTCTGTTTGATCAAAGGTTCAGCACTTTTGGTTATTTCCATTGCACCCATGAATCTTTCATTTGAGCCTCAGCACTTACACAAGTGTAATGCAACTCATATATATATATATATATTGATTTCTGTATTTTCCATGTCATGTCTAAACCAGTTACAAGTATTCTCTATTTACTTTCATGATTTCATACTTTAACATTTCTGGGTGTAACCAAACAGAGCAAAATACTCAACCATCAAAGCAATCAAAAGCATTCATAAACACCCATTAAAGCATCCATTAAAACCATAGTAATAAAATCAGAAATATGTAGAAAAATAACATAAACTTGGCTCCTCATAACAGGACTTAATGCCATGGGTTTAGTGAGATTACTCACAGAAAAATGCTCCTCTTGCTTAATCCAGAAAAGAAACTCTTTGAAACTTTGTCTTTCTTCTTGCAATATTTTTCTTCTTTGTTTTCTTAAATGTCTCGGGTAGAAAATGGTTTTTCTGGTTTAAACTTGGATTTATAAGAGAGGTTTTCTAGGGTTTTACAAATGTAAAATCTCATTCTTACCCTGGCCAGTGCTCATGCATTTTGCATTTCTCATTTGCTTATCCTCACCCTCAGTACCACGGCCATGTAATGCTTATTCCTCCTTTTCTTTTTCAGAATATCTATTTTGTTCTCTTTCTAAATCATGACAATTGTGTGACATTGTCACTTGTTTATTTTCTAAAAATCCTCCTTTCTATTTTCTGCCTAAAGCAATTGTTTTGCTTGCAATATGTATTTTGCTATTTTAATGTTATGCTTTCCCTTGCTTATTTCTTTTTAATACTTTCAGTACTTATAGAAATGTACATATGCATACATATCTTATCTAGGCTTACTTAACTCCTCCTTAGTTTCAGAAAGACATACACATATATGTGCATACATGTTTCAAATCCTTATCTAATTTATCCTGGGTTTAAATTAAGTAAAATCTGTTTACTGGTTCAAACAAAATTTGCTTTGTCTTATTTTCTAAAATAATCCATATAAATCCAGAAATCAAATATCCATGTCTGGTTTGATAATTTTCATTACAAAATCATGTTTGTAAGGCTTTTCCAGTTCTTGTTTTAATTTCAGGAAATTTGGAGTTCTTCCTTGTGCCATATCAGTGTGCACGTGCACACATGCACACACACTTGCACACAATTAATTCCATACATTCCTATACAAAAAATTCATATATTTTCAAAATTCAACCAAAATAAGGTTTCATGAATTTCTGGGGCATCACAATCACCCCACCTTTTAGGAATTGTGTCCTCACAATTTTCTCATTTTTACTTTAAACATTTCCAGATTTTTATAAAATCTATCAAACATTGCACAAGCAAACAATTCAGTCAAAACAACCATACATATTAAACTTTTTAGGAAATTAGAATTTACCTTCCACTGCAAAAAGCTTAGGGTAATCCATCTTTATCTTGTCTTCTAACTCCCATGTACAATCATTAGGGTCTAGGCTCCATTGAACCTTCACCAATTTCAGAGTTTTGCTCCTCAACTTCTTTTCCTCTTTAGCTAAAATCCCCATTGGTTCTTTCTCATAGACCAAGTCAGGATTTATTTGAACTTGAGTGGGTTTCTCCAGAATCTCCTCTTTATCATGCACCCATCTCCTAAGTTGTGATACATGAAATACATTGTGCATTGCACTCATCTCTTCTGGTAGCTCCAACTTGTATGCTAATGAACCTACTCTTTTTAAAATCTTGTAAGGTCCAACATATCTTGGGGTAAGTTTTCCCTGCTTGCCAAACCTCAACACCTTCTTCATAGGTGAAACTTTGATGAAAACATAATTACCAATTTCATATTCTACCTGCTTCCTCCTTATATCTGCAAACTTCTTTTGCCTATCTTGAGCTGCTGCCATTCTTCTCCTCACAAGCTCAATTTTCTCTATAGTCTCTTTAACATACTCAGGCCCTAAGACAGCCCTTTCTCCTGCTTCAACCCAACATATTGGTGACAAGCATGGTTTGCCATACAAGACTTCAAATGGTGCCATGCCTATGGTGCTTTGATAACTATTGTTATATGTAAATTCAGCCAAGTGGAGGTGATCTTCCCAATTACCTCCAAAGTCCAATGCACATGCCCTCAACAAATCCTCCAAAACCTTGTTTATTATTTCAGTTTGGCCATCTGATTGGGGGTGGTATGCAGTACTCAAGCATAATTCACTCCCCATGGCTTCTTGAAAGCTCTTCCAAAATCTGGATGTAAAGATTGTGTCCCTATCACTCACTATTGTTTTAGGGATGCCATGTAGTCTCACTACTTCTCTCGTGAATGTCTGAGCTAGTTTTGGTGCATTTCTTTCTGACTTCACTGGGATAAAATGGGCTACTTTGGTTAGTCTATCAACTATGACCCATATGCTTGTGTTTCCTCTCTTTGATCTAGGCAGACCATCTATGAATTCCATAGATATATCTTCCCACTTCTACTGTGGTATGCTTAGAGGTTGCAATAGGCCTGAGGGTCTTTGGGTTTCTGCCTTGACTTGTTGGCAAGTCATACACTTTGCAACATGCTTGGCTACATCTGCCTTCATCCCTCTCCACCAATAATCCCTCTTCAAGTTTTGGTACATTTTGGTGCTGCCTGGATGTATGGAATATTTACTTTTATGGTATTCATTAAGTATCTCTTCCTTCAACCTTATATCTTCTGGAACACATATCCTACCTTTATTCCTTAAGTAACCATTCTTATCAGTGTGGTAGTTTGCTGCTTCTTCTCCTTTTTCTATTAGAGTTTTCTTTTCTAATAAATCTGGATCTTCCTCTTGCATTTTCCTCACTTTCAAAATTAAATCTGATTGCAAAGTTATCAAACTTAATTTTCCTTTACTCCCTTCTTCAATCATCTCCATGTTCACCTCATTGTTTTCCTCAATTTCTAAATCAGTAAGTAGAGATAAATTTCTATACTCTTCTATCATTAACATGGCTACTTTTGCATGCTGCCTGCTCAAAGCATCTGCAACCTTATTAGCTTTTCCTGGAGTATAAAGTATGTCTAAATCATATGCTGCTAGAAACTCAACCCATCTATGCTGCCTCATATTCAAATCTTTTTGTGAAAAGAGATATTTCAATGCTTTATGGTCAGTGTATAAAATAAACTTAGCACCTAGAAGATAATGTCTCCAGAGCTTTAGTGCATATATCACTGCTGCCAACTCAAGATCATGGGTTGCATACCTTGATTCATGTGGCTTCAATTGTCTTGATGCATAGGCTATAACTTGATCTTGCTGCATCAATACAGCTCCTAGCCCAGAACCACTTGCATCAGTATAAACAATCAAATCCTCATTTCCCTCTGGTACTCTCAACACTGGTGCATTGACTAAGGCCTCCTTGATTTTACTAAAGGCTTGCTCACATTTCTCAGTCCATATAAAGGGTTGGTTCTTTCTAGTTAGGTTAGTAAGAGGTGATGACATCTTAGAAAAATCTTTTATAAATCTTCTATAATACCCTGCCATCCCCATAAATGACCTAACTTTTCCTACTGTGCTTGGTCTTTTCCATGCTTGGATAGCCACAATTTTATTGGGGTTCACTGAAATGCCTTTGGCAGATATAACATGCCCAAGGAAATGCACTTCTTCTTTCCAAAATGCACACTTAGAAAACTTTGCTTTTAAATCTTTTTCTCTTAATCTAGACAAAACAAGGTGTAAGTGATTTTCATGTTCCTCTACTGTTTTAGAATAAATCAAAATATCATCAATAAAAATCAATACAAACTTGTCTAAATAATCTCTGAATATCCTATTCATCAAGTCTACAAAGTATGATGGGGCATTTGTCAACCCAAATGACATGACAAGAAACTCATATAAACCATACTTAGTGTTAAAGGCTGTATACTTAACACTTGAGTCCTCTACCTTCATTTGATGGAATCCAGATGCCAAATCTAACCTAGAAAATATTTTTGCTCCACTAAGTTGATCAAAGAGATCATCAATTCTAGGTAAGGGGTACTTGTTTTTGATAGTGACTTTGTTTAGCTCCCTGTAATCTATACACATCCTTAAAGTACCATAATGTTTTCTTACAAACACTACTGGAGCACCCCAGCATGAATTACTTGGTCTTATAAATCATTTGCTTTCCAATTCTTCTAACTGTTTCTTCAACTCCTTCAACTCACTTGGCCCCATCCTAGTGGGTTTCTTAATAATTGGACTTGCTCCTGGTATGAGACTAATCTGAAATTCCACTGGTCTGTGGTGTGGAACACCCTTAACTTCTCCAAACACATCCAAGTATTTGTTAATTATGGGGATTTCTTCAATAGAAGGCTCATTGGAATCCTTATCTAAGTCAATCAAATGATATAATTTCCTTTCTTTGGCTACTTCACACAAAATTGTGATTCTTTGGCCTCTAGAATGTTGTAATGATATGGTGGATGAGTCTAAATTAATTATGGCTTTGTATTGCCTTAACCAGTCTACATCTAATATAACACCTATATTTGGGTAATTTAAAACATATAAATTGGAAATAAAAACATTTCCTCCTATGTTTAATTCCACATCCACACAAATCATGTTTAAAACACTAGAACTTCCCAATGGGCTTTGCACTAACAAAGGGATTTCAACCAGTATGCAATTTAATTTAAGCAATGCAACTAATTCATGGGAAATCAGAGAATGTGTTGCCCCTGTATCATACACTACTGATATGGGTAGGGTACAAATAAATAAGGTACCTTCCACTTGACCATGGTTTTCTGCAATAGCCTCTACCGTGGATTTGCTTTTGCTCTCCAAACTTGCTAGCTTCCCTTGCTGTTTATACTCAGGACAATTCCTCTTGATATGTCCTTCCTTCCCACATAGGTAGCACTTGAAAGCTCCTCCCTTCAATTCTGGACATCTTGGTTTGATATGTCCTTTTCCACAATGATGACACACTATTTTCCTTTTTGTATCAGTGGTCTTGGTATCATTGGTCTTCTTGCTTTCTGTCTCCTCCTTTTTGTCATAGGGGTGATATCTTCCCTTATTCTTCTTATTGTTGTTGTTCTTAAAACTCCTATACTTCTCCCTCTCCTTGTCATGTTGCTCAAACTGTAAGGCCAGATCAATGACTTGATCAAAGGTTTTATCTGCATATGGCAACATAGCCCTACTAAGCCCTGGGTTTAAACCCTTAATATACCTATCATTCTTTGATGCCTCATCAGCCACAAGCATAGCTCCATACTTAGACAAGCCCTCAAACCTTTGAGTATACTCAGTCACATTAAAGGTTCCCTGCCTAAGTCTGATGAATCCTTCAAGCAATAGAGTTTGGGCTGATGCTGGAACAAATCTAGCTTCCAACATCTCCTTGAATTGATTCCAAGTGATTTCATTCTCAATCCTCCCAACTATGACTACCTCCCACCAGCTTAAAGCCACACTTTTCAGTTGTCTTGAGGCCACTTGCCTCTTCCTTTGATCATCCAGCTGCATATCATTGAAAATCCTATCCAATGTTCTCAGCCATGCCTGGATTTCCATCACATTTTCAGTCTCTTCAAAGCTCTTGCCTCCCAAATTGGTATAAGTCTTTAATAGTTTTGAAAGTTCCTCATGTGGGTTCTCAAGTCTCTGCCTTACTCCATTCCTTAAAGCCCTCATAAAGTCTTGCATATCAAGCATTTGTGGTGCACTTGATCCTGCATTATGATAAGATCCTCTTCCTACCATGATTGAATAACTAGGTATGGGTAGATAGGGTTAGTTTATCATGAGTATTTTTCTTTTGCTATAACTTTCTATCTGAATTATTATTTTACTCAAACAAACAAACAGTACATACATATGGTTATAGTACTTTAATCAATCAATACAATCATTCTTAGCTATGTATAGTTTTAACATAGCTCTGATACCAAATGAAATGACCCTATTTATTTTACCTAATTTTTACTAGGATTTTTTTTATATTAATAAATTTCCTAGAGTCATTTAGCCTTTCTATTAAATTATCCAGGATCCTAATTTTTCTACTAATATATTTATATCAGTTCATTAATAAATATATTCACATACATGTGAAGATGTATATGACCCTCTTGCTTGGATCAGAGTGTTGGTAAGCAAGAGTGCATCCTGATTTGAATTTCTAGTCAACCAGTACATAGCTCATTTTCCTTGGTTTTGATATTTGAGTCATGGGAGTGAATCCCATAATCATATATAATTTATACGTAGTAATTGATCATTCTTATGGTGATTGTCTGTTAGTTTGACTTAGCAAAGTGATCTCAGATTATATAGCAAGTCATCATAGTTTTAATCTAATTGTTTGGTATTTGATCAAAAGCCAGAAAGAAAAATGATATACACATTTATCATTTTCAACATGAGTGATTTTATCACAAATTCCTTTACTTATAACCAAGCCAGTTGAGTGATTCATTCATAATTTATATAGTTGTGTTTCTCTGAATCAAATCCATTCCCTAATTCTTGAGTTACCTCAGCTTGCATCCTAATTTAAAGGTTGCTTTACTGGATTTAGAAAATCCAGATTTTATGGTCATTTAACAAAAGTAGTATTTAAGTAATATGTGTGCATACCAGGTGTATTGTGCTCTCTGGACTAAGAAAGCTACTCAAAATAAAAGTGAATTGCTCAAGTATTTGAAAATGTCTTTGTACATGTATTTGCAAAGAAAGCTTCAGATTTTACAAAGTGCATTTTCTTCCTTTAAACCCAAAAACTCTGGTCATCTTGATCAACCCAGACCTCACTCCTTTTGAGGTGGGTTAACCTTATGACTAGGTCATCAAAACATTAGTGCCTGGCTATTACAATGTAAATTTAGATACAAGATACTTGAAAAATCCCTTAAAACATGTACACATCTTTATGCAGTGCACAAAAATATATATATTGTTTCTTTTATCAAAACACTTCTGTATATAGTCACAAAATTCTTGAAATATTACTTCTAGCTAAACTCAGATTTTTAACCTCAAAACTTAAAGCTTTTAAGTGACTCAAGATTGACTAATACAAAATATATATATGTATCCATTTCTCAAATATAGGCATATATCAATTACAGATTTCTACCATAATACTCAAATATATTTTCTTGCATAAGATTCAACTAAGTCTTTGGTTTTTCCCAACCTTAATACATTACCAGAATTTAATTGAAACAACTAAATAAAATCCAAACATTCAAGATCATTACATAACAACAAAATCAGAATTATAAAACTTCCAAGATTACATGCAAATAGTTCATTCTAAGCTCTTATTTAATTCTAATTTAGCATGCTTATCCAATCATTCTCATTAGCCATAGCAGCTCCCTATTTAGAACCAGCATTCCCTGAAAGAGCATTAGAGGCTGCCCAATTTTAAATGAGATACCCAGATGCCATAAGCAAACAAGGGTCAGATACAAGATCTGGTATGAGCAATATAAAAAATTCCATGATATTAAGTAGATAAGCGAGACATAAGCATTTTGTATATGTTGGCATAACTTCTTTAATCAATTTGCCTGACTTGTTTCTGATATATTGTGCATATATGATCAGTATAAAAACTAATTATGTACACACTTTCAACTATGCAAACATACATGTCAAACAGAGATACTCAGGAACTATCATAGCTCCAATCCAACCAACCTAGGAATAACTCAAGTTCCTACTTCATCAATTTAGGGTTGCATTTACCAAATTAATTCCTAGCCTCATCTGCCATAAAGGAAACACGGGGACACATTGCAATAAAATAATTCACAATACTGCACAAAGATCTCAGGGCTTAAACAAGCCATGTGCCAACTTGCATACTTTAAATATAACAAGCATTCCAACAGTCTTCTTGGCTCACAATCCTTAGTTTATTTACTAAGTGTTCATGTTTGATCCTATCATGAGATAGCTAGGTGATTGAATCACAGTGTACATGAAACATTACATAAAACTTACAAGCATAATTCAAAAACAAGCTAACATTCATATCCAAGGGAAATCATATTTTCAAATATTCTGGCTTAAAGAAAATACAAGAATATTTACAACTGTGAATAGAGACTAGACATGTGGGTTATTATTGTTTCATAAGCAATCATGTTTGAACTAAATTCAAGATCTAGCTTAAACAAGATTTCTGGCTCATGGGTTTTCTGTTTGATCAAGGGTTCAGCACTTTTGGGTATTTCCATTGCACCCATGAATCTTTCATTTGAGCCTCAGCACTTACATAAGTGTAATGCAACTCATATATATATATATTTTGATTTCTGTATTTTCCATGCCATGTCTAAACCAGTTACAAGTATTCTCTATTTACTTTCATGATTTCATACTTTAACATTTCTGGGTGTAACCAAACAGAGCAAAATACTCAACCATCAAAGCAATCAAAAGCATTCATAAACACCTATTAAAGCATCCATTAAAACCATAGTAATAAAATCAGAAATATGTAGAAAAATAACATAAACTTGGCTCCTCATAACAGGACTTAATGCCATGGGTTTAGTGAGATTACTCACAGAAAAATGCTCCTCTTGCTTAATCCAGAAAAGAAACTCTTTGAAACTTTGCCTTTCTTCTTGCAATATTTTTCTTCTTTGTTTTCTTAAATGTCTCGGGTAGAAAATGGTTTTTCTGGTTTAAACTTGGATTTATAAGAGAGGTTTTCTAGGGTTTTACAAATGTAAAATCTCATTCTTACCTTGGCCAGTGCTCATGCATTTTGCATTTCTCATTTGCTTATTCTCACCCTTAGTACCCCGGCCATGTAATGCTTATTCCCCTTTTTCTTTTCCAGAATATCTATTTTGTTCTCTTTCTAAATCATGACAATTGTGTGACATTGTCCCTTGTTTATTTTCTAAAAATCCTCCTTTCTATTTTCTGCCTAAAGCAATTGTTTTTCTTGCAATATGTCTTTTGCTATTTTAATGTTATGCTTTCCCTTGCTTATTTCTTTTTAATACTTTCAGTACTTATAGAAATGTACATATGCATACATATCTTATCTAGGCTTACTTAACTCCTCCTTAGTTTCAAAAAGACATACACATATATGTGCATACATGTTTCAAATCCTTATCTAATTTATCCTGGGTTTAAATTAAGTAAAATCTGTTTACTGGTTCAAACAAAACTTGCTTTGTCTTATTTTCTAAAATAATCCATATAAATCCAGAAATCAAATATCCATGGCTGGTTTGATAATTTTCATTACAAAATCATGTTTGTAAGGCTTTTCCAGTTCTTGTTTTAATTTCAGGAAATTTGGAGTTCTTCCTTGTGCCATATCAGTGTGCACGTGCACACTTGCACACACACTTGCACACAATTAATTCCATACATTCTTATACAAATAAATTCATATATTTTCAAAATTCAACCAAAATAAGGTTTCATGAATTTCTGAGGCATTACACCGCGACTGGTCATACCCTATTCGCCCTTGCTTACGGTTCCGAAGCCGTCATTTCTATTGTGTTCGAAGTTCTTTCTCATCGAGTGACTTACTATGACTCCAAAACGAATAAAGATCTCCTCTTGGAATCTCTCGACTTTATAGATGAGAAGCGCGATGAAGCCGATTTGAGGGCAGCTGCGCATCGACACCGAGTCGTCCGATACTACAATATTAAAGTCTGACCTAGAACCTTTGAAATCGGCGATCCTGTCTTGAAATGGGTTTTTCTTGTCCCATCGCACATGAATCCAATCTGAGAAGGACCGTATGTTATTGAACAGAGGCTTGGAGAAAGAATTTTCAAGCTAACGACTGTTGATGGCATTACACTTCCAAGGACGTGTAATAACGAGCATTTACGACTCTATTTCACTTAGTTTATTTCTTTTTCATTCAATTATATTTGCTTTCAGAGTTGACTTTAGCATTTGACTTTCTAGATATGTAATAAGACAGATTATGTCATTCCTTTTCATTTAGCAAATAAAGTTTCGAACTCTCTTTATATTTATGTTTGTTGTAGCATGATGTTTTAATTACACTGCGGAACTTATTGATGTCGATATGTCTGAACAGGTTTCCAGAGTCTGGAATTAATTAATCACGCTAGTTCCTAATGGAACTAAACAAGATGAGCGTGGTACGACCGTTCAGTTGACAACTCTCGTTCAGAATCCAATGGACGAGATACATAATAAGAAATGGATGTGACTCGACCATTCGATAACTAGATAAATCTTGCCAAGCAATGGGATTGAAATAAAATAAGAGCGATTATGACACGACCGATCGCTCGCTAAATCAAACCCCGGACCTTGGGGACAAATCAATCAATTAAGAAAAGTACAATCAGACTGCTCTTCGAAATAACTCTTAAGTCCTCAGAGTGCGAATTAAAGTCTAAACATAAATCGGGTGTGAATCGACCACTCGCAAAATAACTCTAAGTCCACAGAGTGCAGACTGGAGTATAAACATAAATTGAATGCGATTCGACCGTCCATTAACTAACTCTTATCCTTAGAGTGCAGATATGAGTATAAACATATAGATGAATGCGGTTTGACCATTCACTATTTAATGAACTCCAGCCTAAAACCGATAGGAGTATAAACTCGCTGAGGATGAAGTTCGACCATCCGACGTCTAACCCCGCTAACCTAAGGCTGGGGGCAGGAGTATAATTACTCAAACCGTTGAATTCGACGGCGTAACACTAAGGCTCGAGCCTAGCGTTTGATGCGACTCAAGGCCACGACCACATGGAGGCCTTGGGATAGAGCTAGTGGATTGTTATCAGAATTAATGAACAACGAATTACAAGTACATTGAATGGAAAGTAATAGTTCAACTAGTTAAATAACAGTTCACACGAGAGCTCAACAGAAAACAAGAACTTTTATTCACATGATAAGTTTCAAAATTGTGGTATAAGTTTATTAAAAAACCCGGAAGTCGTAGCCGTACAACCACGACTAATAAAAGAAAAACAACGAACAAACCGCTATGCAAACTATGTACACACCAAACCGAAACGACGACTACTTCTTTGATCTTCTCTTCTTTTTGGATTTTTCGAGAGTGACACTATTTGAATTTTTGCTTGTTCTCTTCCTTGATCCCTTACCGCCTTTGGCGGGAGAGCATTCGATGCTTGGAGGGAGTTCTTTAGGAATCAACCCACTGGGCGGAATGACTTGTAGTGGGATAAAGTGTGGATCATCAATGTCCACCTCGGTGGGCTCAGCTTTGGCCTTTCTCTTCAACAACTCCTCCTTCTCAATGCGCTCCTTCAGACTAATCTCATCAGTGCGTTCGGAGGTGTCGGTAATTACAACATCATCAGATTCATCCACCGGCAGCGGATCTTCTGCCTTGTCATCGTTGAGTGCTCCGATGACTTGGGGAACATCGGTGGCCGCTGGAATCTCTATTGATTTCTCTTGTTGCTCCACGGCAGCGTCACTTTCAGGAGTTTAGCCGGGACCCGTAAGACCTGCAGATTTGTCAAAACAAGGAGTAAGCCTAAAACTATTGGGCACGAAGAACAAAACTTCTCGTAGAGTGGAGAGTAAAGTTGAATACCTACATCCGGCTGGCTCTCGGTTGTCACTGGAGTGCCCCCTTCTAGAATAGGAGTCGGCACTTTGGATTGGTAACCGGGCTTATCTGGATCGTAGCTCAAGTCTTGCCCCAGGCCAAAAGAAACTTATGCTCAAACCGCTTGGAAAGAAGAGGGACCCTTATGATCAGATTTCGAAGATTCAGTGATATTTTTTCTTTTACCGAAAGACGTTAAAATGTCAAAATAGCGGAGTCTCGTAGCGGCAAGGTCTAGGTGTTCATTTCTGTGGAGGATTTCCCGCATCAATTTCTCTTCATCTAAGTCAGCTTCGCCCAGCTCTCTCCTTTTCATCTCGACGATATACTCCCAAGCTTCGAAGAGGGCTAAAGATAACCTTCACCATGAATACTCAAGTCGCGGTGGATGAGGACTTTAGCGTTGTATTCGACGATCAGTGGATCAAACATGTCTTTAATTTCATTCCGACTGGACTCTTTAGCATCTTCCACTCAGTTTTCAATCTGTTCCATCATCTCCTTGCGGTCTTCCTCTCGTGCCTCTTCTTTAAGGGCTTCTGTTTTGGCAAACTGCTCGTTAAGTTTGATTTTTAGGCTTCTGGCTTCAACAACCTCTTCGCAGTACCTTTGTGATTCTTCCCGAGCCTCAATCTTCTCTTCCCTTTCTTTCCTAAGAAGCTCTTCAAACTCCTCGACGCAGCGGGTCAAAATATCTTTCTCCTTTTTCAGAGCAAGTGTGCCGCTGCGATTGATGGCATCATCAAGTTCTTTCTTATGCGAAGCTTTCAAACGACTCACTGCCTCTGACGTTTCCTTGGTACTCTTTTCCGCCTCAACAATTTTTGTTGTCAACTCCGATAGCTCATTATCTTGATGCTTGATTACGTCTTTATCGCGGATTGCCTCTAGCTTGAGACGATCTATTTCATATTGTCGCTCGATTAACACTTTGGAGATTTTTTTTCCCAAGTGTTGGAAAGACTCATGCTGCACGAAAATGTTATTAACACATGCGGGGGAGCTTGCTTTGGCGTGTCCTGGGATTATATGAATTGTGGGAAGGAATTTAAGCCCGTCAAAAAAGAATTTCGGGAAAGTGCCATTAAATTCGGCCAATTTCTCCACTGTAAAAGTATCAGGAGCAGCGGTCGGCAAGGATGGATCGGAAGTGGCAATTGGATGCTTGCTCGATCTGCGGTCACGAGATTGCCTAGAGTTAGAAGAACTAGAGTGCTGCTCGTGTGATATGGCAATTTGAGGTCCACGAAAGGAAGTCTGATCTCCACTGTAAACATGATGATTGGGTTGGTCTCCCTGGTGGGATGACTAAGACTGGGACTTACGCTTGGAAGAAGAAGATTCCCTTGAACCATAGCTTTTTCCCCATCTGTCATCTCTTTCCCTACGCCTATTAGATTCTAAGCCGCGGTTAAACCCATAATGCGTCGAAGAGCCCCTTAGGCGATCAAAAGCTCGAGACTGATTCATTACACATGAAAGACCACATGAGAGCATGTGAGTAACCATTATGCAAAGATTGATGAAGAGCGTGTAGTGAAGCGCACGTGATTATGAGTGTCCTAGTAATCCCCGACAGAGCAGTAGATGTAGCCTTGCTTATAGGAGTTTTTTCTCCTCTATCGGTAGGAAGAATGCCTTCACCACTCCTAGTAGGAGAATTAAGCCTCTCGATATTGATGTTTGGGAAGTTATAGGTCATAATGTCATCGAGAATCTGTAGATTTGAGAATCCTTTCAGTGAACTTTCTAAGTGTTCGGAAGATGATTTCTTCGTCGACAAAAGTGATGACAAATTATGGATCTGCAGCAGTTTTTCTTCTGCAAAGTTTATATGCTAGCTTTTTCCTTCTCTTGGTTAGCGTTTGGCATTGCACGCCTTGTGACGGTTCGACCACAGGCGCCTTGTCTGGGCCTGCGTCAGCGTCGCTAGGCTCATTGGTCTGGGCATTCCTAATCTCACATTCTTCAATGTCATCCTGAGTCCCCTCGACTGGGGGCACGACAAGATTGTTGATATCTCTTTCTTGCTCTACGACATTTCTCGATAATGCTGCACTTCCGGGGAGCTCAATGCTAAGACCCTCTTCCAGCAGCCCGAATAGAAATAATAACTCATCAGTTATGAGAAGTTTGACGTCCCTGTCTTCGACAGGGGTAGCACGAATAACATAGATCACTCTTGAAAAATTAACGCCTGCAGGACGTGGGCAGACACCTGTAGAAATTCAGGGTGTTGGTGGATTCATAACAATGACTTGGATTAACGAACTTAATAATGCAGTGAAAACATTTACGTCCTTGCGAACCCCGCCGGACACCGAACATAGAACCATTTGTGTTTGAAAAGAGAAAGTTTATTCCAAACACTCGTTAAGACTTGGCAGTTGGGTGAAGGTTCAAAGAAAATGTAGGAAGGACTTCCCGGCCGTCGTTTAAAGTTATAAATGAATCCGTTGTCCTCAAGAGTTAGCGGACGAAACAGAATGCTCATGAATAGTAGAAAAGTTTCGTGGAGGAAGGCGTAGCTGTTCGGATGAAGTTGAGTGAGGGTTATTCCAAAATATCTTAGCCTTTCTCGAATAAACGAATTGAAGGGCGGTACGCATCCGGCCCAACACATGAATTTGTTCCACGCCGTGTACCCCTTAGGGGGCAAGTGGGGCCTGTCATTTATTGAAGTCATTTATTGAAGGAAGCAGGACGTTTTCGAACAGAATTCCGTGTATGGAACATAGCCTGCGAAGGGCCGCCTCATCAATCCGGGAGGTTTGAGAATCTATCGGGTTATCTAAGATAATGACGCCTCCTACTGCGTCGGGCGCAAGACTTGCATCTTCCGCCGGAACGAGAACATTAGAAAAAAAATTTGACTAATGGCCAGAAACTTCCGTTTGTTCAGCTTGATGACTAGGAGAAAGTCTGCCAGACATAGTCGCGGAGCTCGATTTTGCTTCAGAATCGCTATGCTGTGGGGCCGATTCAAAAGACATTGTAAGTAAACGTTCTAAGCGTCTAAACTCCATATTAACTATACTCAGTAGACAATCGCGATTAGAAAAAATTACCTATTCTCCCCGTGCTAAGTGTGAACTAGTGCGTTGTAGTGTAATGTATAACAGCGATAAATAACTTTAAATAAAAGAATGAAGTTAAACGATGAGACTTTCGATTCCAATCAGAGTGACGGTCATCGCTGACAGTCTCAAAGGTGAGAAGATTGATCGGTTGTGAAAGCTTTGGGATCGACTATCGGCATATCAAAGTGTGAAATCTGTCATTCAAGTCCATATGCTAAGTTTAAGTACATGTTGAAAGTTCCAGGGATTTGATTGTTCGAATCTCAAGTTCGATAGTGAATATGCAAGTTCTATTGTTCATTGTTATCATATATTTAAATTCGTTGAGGTGAATGAAGTTAAACGACGAGACTTTCGATTTCAGTCAGAGTGACCGTCATCGTTGACCGTCTCAAAGGCGAGAAGATTGATCAGTTGTGAAAGCTTTGGGATCGACAATCGGTATATCAAAGTGCGAAATCTGTCTTCAAGTCCATATGCTAAGTTTAAGTTCATGTTGAAAGTTCTAGGGATTTGATTGTTCAAATCTCAAGTTCGATAGTGAATATACAAGTTCTATCGTTCATTGTCATCATATATTTAAGTTCGTTGAGGTGAATTGATAGTAACTGTTCAAACAAGTCAGTTTGGATTAAGTTTCAAATTCAGAGAGCATGTGTGCCGATCCCTATATGCCGAACCCTTTATACCGATCCCAATCCCAAAGCGTTTCAACCGATCCCTCTTCTTAGCCTAATGGTACTGATCCCTTCCCTTCTACGAACACTACCAATCCCTCTCTCACAACAAACACTATCAATCCTTTTATTATCGCAAAGCATGCCAATCCCTAATCCTACCGATCCCTCTACTACACCATCTTCCACTAAGTTTCCAGACCAATCCCTCTCCCACTTCATCAAGTGAGGGATCGGTATATCCACGCTTCCCATCAAGTTTCCACCGATCCCTCCTCCATCCAACCTGTCATCTTCTCTTCCTACACAACCGAATCTTGTGCCGAGCGCTCCCATCATCTTCCTCCTATCCTTTGCTCTACCGAACTCTACCAAATCCCACTTCTCCCCTCTTCCAGGCAATCTTGGTCATCGATCTAATAGTAGAAAATGCAAAGAGGGATTTGGAAATTGATGGCGGACGTTGAAATCCAACATATCGTCATAAAGATAAAATTTAAAGACGAATAACCTACCTAGATGCGTTAAAAATGGGTGATTCGAGTAAAAGTAAGGTTCGAGTGAAATGCGAGATGACAGAAGCTAAGTCAAGAGACAAATGATTGAAAGAAGGCAGTGTTTGAATAAGGAAGGGTTCGAGTTTTCTGAAGTAAAGGAGGGTTCGGAGTAGGGGATATGAATGGAGAATAATTAGAAATGTTGGGTGTGTGGAGGATGAAAAGAAGTGTTGACTTATATATGAGAAATAGGGGTCGACACGTGCCTTCAAGGTCATGTGAATTAGGGAGGGATCGGTAAAGAGATATGCCGACCCTTGTGAACCTTAAAAGAAAGAGAGAGAAGTAGAAAGAAAGAGGGGGGATCGACCACGAGGATGTCGATCCCTATGAGCAGGTTCATATGCGTATACGAAGAGAGAAAGATCGGCTAGAGGTATGCCGATCCCTGTAGATATAAGAATTGGAAAGGAGGGACCGGCTCAACATATGTCGTTCCCTACAAATGCTTTAAAAAATCAATGATAGGGATCGATTATAAGTGTGTCCACAAATAAATATGGCCACAGAAATTATGAAAGCATGTATATACAAAATGCCATGAAAATTGATGATGACCCGTGAGTGTACGAACACGTCCGGGAACTAGCAACAAAAATGTGTATATAAGCATGCACGTATATGACCTAAAAGTTCAATTTTTGAAATCGACAAAAATTGAAATCAAACCTGAAACCTTTAAGTTCGAGGTTGGACCAGATAACAAAAGCTTATTATTCTCGTAGAACCGGATTTATATATCAATTGACGGAATATAACCCTGAATTTATACTAAGGGAAATCGACCAAGCGTCAAGACGATCAATGAGAAGTTTAGCATCTTAGGAAAAACGATTTGACAAAGGAATAACAAACATTCAGGAAGCTAGAGGGATCTCTTCTCGATGATTCAAAGCACGTCATGTTCATTACAAGACGTACTTTGGGGGGCAAGTGTTATTCGACATTCTAGCCTGGCTATATTAAACTGATTACACGAGTTAGATTTCTACCATCGAGGTCGATGACTTCGGAGTGGCGATTGTGAGGTCCAGAAATCAAGTACATATGGTAATATAAAGTCAGGATTGAATGGAATTGATAGATCTGCAACGTAGAATGTTTGAAGTATGGAATATGGTTCAATGTATAGGAGGGATCGGCATAGATTGGCTCCAACAAGAGGGATCGGCATACATCAAAGTACAAAAGCATTCTTGCAGAAAACAATCAATATCTCAAGATCTACAAGTCCAATCCCTATGAAATTTAAAGAGCAAGATATAAGGACCCTATGAGACCTACTCTAGGGATCGCACACCAAAAGGACAAATTTGGAGGGCTCGGTATACATCCCTTTGGAGGGATCAACATAAGGCATCATTCAAGTCATGTTGAATCAAAGATCAAGCACCACAGCTCGAGTTCCAATAATCCAAATAACGTGAAAATTGGAGGCTAAACTTGTTTTGTGCATGAGAAAGCCACCATAGGGATCGCTCCCAAAATTCGACCAAAGAAGGGATCGGTACCGATCCCTCATCCTTGGGAATTGGACCCATCGATCCCTCTAGTGGGCCCATATGGTTAAAAATGTCATTCAGTCGAGATTTCAGAGAAATAATTGATCGTCTTCATTTATAAATACTGACTTGATGAGTCATTCTGAGGATCTTTACACAGCTTGTTATTCTAGACTCCGTTGTAATCAAGTACTTGCTATTTTCATCAGATTTAAAAGTGATTAATAAAGGATAATCTTCAAAGTGGACGTAGGCATACAACGCCGAACCACTATAAATTTCTGTGTCTCTGATTATAGCTGATTCACTGTTGCTTACTAATTCATTTATTCAGTTTAATTTTGTTTTTCCTCGCTTCTCTACAAAAACTATTCTTGGATGTTTGTGATCAATTTAGTTGCAAACAATGTATATATGTAAATAGTGAGCAGAAAGACAACTCAGGGATGCACACAATAGCAATGAAGATCAAGCATCACAACACAATGATCATCAACTCAACTAGGATACATCAGCAATGGAGCATCAAAATAGATAAGGCACACAGTTAAACAAAAACAAACACACAGACTAGCAAAGTCATACCTGGACAAGCACACTAACATACATATATACAAATATGTATATACATGTATACATATGCACAGTGGCCACTTCAAACTCCAGGAAGCACACTAATAAGTCCATCAGAAAATTCAAATCTGCAGCTCAACAGAGATAAAAACAAACAGAGATAAAAACTCATATATACACACATACATATATGTACACACACACACACACACACACACACATATATATATATATATGACAAATTTTTGAAATAAGCTTCAGAAAATAACCTATTGCGAAAATAGGCTTCGGTTCAAATTATTTACAAAAATAGGCTTCGTTTTTGCCTCATACCTTTGAAAATGTGCGTATATGGAATGCGCATATATAATTATTGTTTAAGCGTATTCCATATATGCGCACTAAGGAAATGTCTTAGCGCGCATATATGGAACGCGCATGAACAATACTATATAGTATTGTTCATGCGCGTTCCATATATGCGCGCTAAGGCATTTCCTTAGTGCGCATATATAAAATGCGCACTAAGGGGACACAAGCTTTAACAGCCAGTCCCCCTCTTTCTCTCTCATTTCTCTTCCTTTTTCATGTTTTCCTAAAATCCTTAACCTAAACCCAACCCCAAAATCCAACTTCAATTTGCTTCTTGTTTCAATCAAATTTTCGTCAAATGGAAGGCATGTCTTCATCTTCACAAGTGATAGGTACATATTCATCTTTAACTTTGTGATTTCATTAATAATTTCAATTTTTTGTAATTTGTTATTTGAATAGTTGGTTGTTTATTTGGTTAATCTAACATCGTAATGTACATGTAATTGTAATGAAGAAGTTATTGTAGATGATCAGTTCCGAATTTATGGCAATTTTTTCTTAAATTCTAAATAATTTTTGGCTTCAATTTTGTGTAGATTTAGAACCCGGACCCGTTGATAAAAGTGTGTTGTATTTGCAAGCAAGTCATAGAAGTGAAAATTAACCACTTATGAGAGGTACAAAATTGGTAATCCCGACCGACCGGTCTAGTAAGTTAAAGTTAATTGATTGTAAAGATCCAAGACTTGAACTACACTTAAAAGAAGCCGGATATTGGAAAGCAATGCAAATAAACTATATTAGGCTCGATCACCATTTAATTACGGCTCTTTGTGATAGATGGAGACCGGAAACAAATATATTTCATTTTAGAGTAAGTGAGATGACTATTACTCTTGCCGATGTACATCATATGCTAGGGATACAAACGAATGGTCAACCAATCTATGTTGAAAATCCGGGTATATACTATATGGAGTTGTTTTCGGAGTTGTTGGGTGTAGTTGTTCTGGAGGATGAAAGAAAATGGACTTATGATGTTAGCATGAGTTGGTTTAGAAATGTTTTTAAAGAACCACTTAGACAAGGGGCGACCGAAATTGAGATTTTACAACGTAGTCGTGCGGTGATTTTGTATTTTATAAACTCCACATTATTCACTGATCATTCTATGGGTCGTTGTTCGTTGAAGTTTTTACCATTTCTTAGAAATTTGAAGGAATGTACATTTCATTCATGGGGTGGCGCTTTACTTGCGTATTTGTATAACGAATTGAGTGAAGTTGCGCTTCAAAAATCAAATATGTTATG
This sequence comes from Allium fistulosum, assembly GCA_030737815.1. Classification (NCBI taxonomy): domain Eukaryota; kingdom Viridiplantae; phylum Streptophyta; class Magnoliopsida; order Asparagales; family Amaryllidaceae; genus Allium; species Allium fistulosum. The sequence goes on from CM060905.1 coordinate 822,967,771, forward strand.
CAGTTGTATGTTGTTAATTCAACTTTGGTCATGGACACATATAGCTATTGGTCGTCCAGATGTTACCCTCTCAACCCAATTAGATCCCGATCTCTCATTTGGTTGTAGATGGAATGCCGCTCGACATTGGAAAGAAACTTCGAAAAATGTTAATTTTTATCGTAACGAGCTCGATATTCTTCCGGAAGAATTAGTAACGTGGGATCCTTATCCTATTGGCACTTTTTAATCATATTACCATCAACATTTAGGGTCGAAGTGTCGGTTGATTGTATTTAATGAATTTCAAAATTATAATCTGGACCGTGTGATGGGACAATTTGGATTATCGCAACACATTCCTGACCTGGTCATTCCAATTGACACAAATCCGGATCATTGGACCAACGTTGTCAACGAAACCATGGATATGTGGAGGAGAAGACTTGATTTTGTAATACGTGAACGTACACCTCCTATCTCATTGAGTGAGTATGAATGGTGATATTGGCAAATAACCCGTCGATATATATTGAAAGATTCTTCACGACGACTAGTGGCTTACATTCCCCGAGCGCCGTTGGAATGTAATGTGGTTAGTATATTTATGTTAAAGATTCTACACATTCTATATTTATGTAATACATATTTACAAGAATTTGATTTTCAGGTTAGTGGGATTTATGAAGCTATTGACAGGGTCTATGATATCGAGAGGTGTGCCGATGAGCCTGACAAAGTGAAAACAAAATGTTTGGGTTTGCGGTAATTTCTTGACAGTATTCTCGGAAGAAACAAAGTACATCGTACGTCGAGACCAACAGCTTTGGGTATTCAAATCCAAGAGCATCAACCACCAACTATAAAACATGAACATGCAGAAGAAATTCCAATCCGAGAGCACGATTCGCAACCGATGGACACACAATGGACTCAAATAGAGCGTCAACCTCCACTGGTCGATACCATAACGGGATGGCCTCAATGGCAAGAACAACCTCAAACCTTTGTGCATGATCCATCTCAATGGCAAGAACATCCTGAAGACATACCACCACCGGTAACGCAACCATCGCAAGAAACACCCGAACCATCGCAATTGAAAAGACGCACTAAGCGGAGGCCGAAAAGGAATACGCCTCTGGAAGTTAGAAGATTGCATTAAGAACAACCTCAATGTGTTTGAGCTTTTGGAAGTTTATTGTAGTTTAAGTTTAATGTTGATGTTGACGTTGAATGTGTTGAATGGTTGTACTTTAATGTGTTGAATGTTGCTTTTGGAAGTTTAATGTAAGGAAGTTGAAGCATTTTGAATATATTGAATGTGTTGTAGTTTAAGCCTTTTGAATAAGTTGATGTTGAATATGTTGAAATTGTGGAATGGTAGCAGCTCTCTGCCTTCGAAAGCAGGCAAAATTCTTAATGCACATTCCATTTATGCACCACTTTGTAACAACATAAATCCTTGCATTCTAATTTTATATATTTATACTTCAATCTAGTATTGATCATGTTTTATAAACATACATCAAACATAAATTTGACATCATATAAGTTATTCAATTGTAAAACAATAAACCGTGGATGTTAAAATATCAAGAAATTGTCTTTATAAATTGTACTTATTTTCCTTTTTACACTTGTTCAGAGCATCTCCTGTTAGAGACGTCAACTGAAGCATCAAATCATATAGCTTTCAGTTTATTGTCTGAAAGTGCAAATTAAATCCTTCAACTCGAACATCAAATGAAGGTGCAAAATTGGTTCTTCCATTTGTTCATCGTATACATGAGAAAATTTCGAGGAAGGGAGCAATCAGAATTTTGGGGGGAACTTGTACCCATCTTCAGTCCATAAACTTTCTTCATGGAGTATAAATATACTTTTTATGTCGTCACTGGTGCATCTAAAGAGCAAACAAAGAGAGTTGGATGTTAAAATTGAAATGGTTATACATGTTTGTAATGTGATGTAGTATCTTATCATTATTTATATGCATTTTTCAAACTTTGTACTAACGCCTAATGTTATATGGTTTTTGCATCAGTTAATGTGCGAAATGCAACAATTTAAATATTTACAGTTGAATAAACTTTGATTATTTTTTATCAACTGCTTGTGGTTTTTGAGCGTATTTTTAGAAAATGTTATCCATTTGATACACTTGTTGGAGTATGCATGTCTATTTGTTGCACAAATGGAGGAACAAGAAAAGGACGATTTTAGTATTTTAGGCCAATAATCAGATGTATTATTAATTCCTTATTTTGATGTTAATTAGTTCAACATATTCTTAGAAGTAATATTACTTCTATCACTTCTAAATAGATAATGAATTGTTATTCTTAACTTCAACAAATCCGTTGGATCGAAAAGGGTGTCAACATTTTTAAAGCATTTAGTTAACAATAGCATAGTCTCCAAACCTAAGAAGTTACTACCTAATACATATCTATTAGCATATAATTATCATTTTCTTATGATCAACCTGATATTATGTATATTTTCTTTTGAAATCAAATTCCCAATTTCTTTGTGAACCCCTAACTACATGTTTGTTATTGTAAACTCCTTGGTTTTTTGTATTTATAGTAAATTAACCATGTATATTGCCGTTACTAGTCAAGGATTGTTTTGGCTGTTTCTGTCATTGGTGGGCAGTTACTCTGTACATTGCAGTTACTAGTCTCACCATAATTTCATTTGAATGCACAATAAATATAATTCTGAAATGAAAAGGTTGTAAATCTGACTCTCTCTGGTCCAATTATGATTTTAAGTACAAACTTTTTTTAACCTCAAATTTGATGAAAATTTTGTGAAAATTTATTCATCAATATTTTACTAGCATCTATTGTATTCAGATAATTATAAGGAGCATGTTTAGCAACTCGACTATTCATTTATATGGCAGCATAAAATGTTGCTATTTTATATATAAAATAAATAGTTATGAACTTAGGGGCTTGTGATAAAATTACAAACTGGGGTCAGCCCACAACTCCCCTAAAAGATGAGTGTCGTTATACTATTTGTTTGTTCTATGCATGAATTAGTTGGTATCTCACTTCATGTGCATGAATGACTAAAGTATACAATAGTCAGTAGCAATTCTTAATTTTTTGGACCCATTTTGGGTTTTATACATGTATGTTCATGCCTTCATCTTAAACTTAATAGCACATGCTTACTATTTCATTTATTTGTCTCCTATTTATTGTGAAATTGAATCAAGAGACACCCATTGCGTTTCTATTCTGCTTGTTGATTAATTTGAAGAAGAAGAAACAAATTATTGACCTTAAACCATTTCATTTTTTTTTTTTGAATTCTTGTGAAATAGGTATCCGAGGGTAGAGTCGGAGTTCAAAGAATCGAGCATGGATGAGTCTCTAATATCTCGTTCATCTTCTTCTTCTTCCATTGGATCTTTAAATTCTTCCCTTATTAGACGCATGTATTTGGGTCATTTTCTTTCTAGATGGGGTGCAAGGTAATTTATTTTGACCATAATTCTTTTTATAAAATTATTATCGTTTCTTTGTTATGCGCTACAAATCCTTATCACATCAAGTAGAAGAAATATAAAATGATCTTGCTTCATCTAATTTCTTAGTTCTTACCCATACCAGAAAAAAAATAACTTTTTTATCGAGGGAAAAATCTAGGCCATGGTAGATGGGAAGATTTGGATCAACACCCTAAATGCAGTAGAAATAATATGACCGTGTTGATGGTGAGGTAGAACAAATGAAAAATTAATATTCAAAAATAAAGAATCACATATCACAGATGCACAAAAAGAAAAGAAAATCACATACATAATTTATGATGGTTACATTATCGCAAGATAGTATATATCCATTTTAGGAAGATGAAGATTTTATTACTTTCTAAGAAAATAGAACTACAAGATTGATAACTGAGACGAAGAAGAAGAATGTGAAAAAGTACAACCTGAGAGATAATATTAATCTTTAAAAAATGATTATCTTTATACAGAGATTATCACTTAGGGTTTGAAATAATTAATTTAAATAAATCAATACCTCATCAATTCTCCTAATTATATATGAGAACCGTTTATTCATTTGATTATTCTAGTTTCCTCATGTTTGCATGCACTTGATAAAATGTCGACTTTAATCAGTTCATTAGGGTAATCAGTTCAGTAGGTAATTGATGGATTACTTCAATCCTTCTTATTAAATAATTTCGTGCCTTCTTTAATGCATTTAAAAAAACAATAATTTTGAATCATAATTCACATTGATTCAAATATCTTTCAAATCTTTTTTAATATAACAATATTGTATTACCAAAATTTAACAATAGTCAGCTATAGCAACTGTGATTTAAAAATATTTATATCCTTATAACTTGATATTTCTGCAATCATTTATAAGATTTCTTTTTTGTTTCTTCAGTAACTAATTAGTTATTTTGTTTTTACAGAAAACATTTGTTCTAAAAGTTTTTGATTTGTCTAAACAATCGACTTTCTACTTGTCATCAATGCCTCATGAATTTAATCCACTGAATCATGATTTATATAAAAATAAGTTATATATAGATAGAGCCAGGAGTGAAAAACCAACATGAAAAATTGTCCAAGTATAAAAGCTAAAATGATTTCCATTCAAGGATACTTTGAAATAGTTGTATTTTCTAGCATGTTTTTAGAGGATTTCAACTAATAAATTCTTTTGATGCACCATTCTTTTTAGTGTGTTCATCTGTTATGATCAAGATAATGTATATGCCCAGTATAATAACATATCCTCAAATTATATAGAATTATAGATTGCAATTACATGCCTTTATGGTCATTCTTTTTGGAATTTCTCTTAAAAAGTACAATGAGTAGAGCATTAAGGACATATGACACTTGCAGGATGTGGGAGTTTTCTGTTGGTTTATACATGATCCATATTTGGCCAGACTCTCTACTCTTCACAGCCATATATGGTGTAGTCGAGGCTGCTTCTATATCCCTGTTTGGCACTCTTATTGGAAAATGGGTTGATCGATTTACTTATATGCAGGTCCGTGTATCATAAATTCCATAAACTATTTATGTATAGCATGTATGTTTGTAAATAAAGATGAAGTCTATGCAGACTAAATAATGAGGCGTTGTGATATTGGCCATATTAACTTACTAGCAAGTGTGTTACTTAAAATGTGTGCACCATGTTTGCAGGTTCTTCGAATTTGGTTATTAACTCAGAACATATCATTTTTGGCTGCTGGAGGCACAGTAACTGCATTGTTGATTTATCAAGATTATATTTTCGCTGCTCCTTTCGTATTTATGCTACTAGTTATCGTCACCAATATTTCTGGAGCAGCAGGCGCTCTTTCCACTCTTGCGGGTACTATATTGATCGAAAGAGAATGGTAAGTTTTCGAGCTCTCTTTTTTACAGTTAAATCTAATATCATTTATATTGTCATCGCCGTTCTTGACTTATTCCATAATGATTTGATGGCACATTGATTCTCAATTTCCAGCGTTCTATCTTAAATCATACATTAGTTAAAATTTTAAGATCATTTGTAATACCCTTTACATAAGTCAGTTTATGTCTTTCTTTCTTTCTTTTATTTTTATTTCTTATTTCTTTACCTTCAATGTAAATGTTACAGATCTCCTTACTAGTTTATTGTGTTGTTTTCTGTATGTATCTATACCTTCTAAATCTACTTTGGCTAGCTTCCTCATTTATAGGTGTCACTTTTAGTTTCTCACTAACCCTCTCATTTCTGAGTCTTTCTCTTGTAATTCCAATCATTCCTATCGCACGAATCGCTCGCACGCGAAGTTGAAAGTCTGTTATGAGAAGCTTCACATACAAACTCTTGGTCCAATAATGAGAAGAGCCCAAAGCATGATCATATTGCAACAAATCAAAATCGTTTCACTATCCTTCATCGAACATGCAATCCACATATCAGATCCCGCTCCTCTGGCCAATCCGAATCATCATACCATGCATCCTAAGTCGGCCACAACTCCTGTTCGAGTCTGCTCATGTTCCCGACCTCAAACCATGCCAAGTCTGCCAGCCTCCAACTGGAAACCATCAACAACGACCCACATTTACCCATCAAACATTACCCATCAAACATAGGACTTCTAGAAAGGCCACAGTAACACCACTTCCTTGATAAGAGCATGCTTTGAATTTGGCAGTTGAGAAAAGTATGCTGTTTCCAACCAGCATGTCTGCGACAAAGAACCCAGAAAGAGATGTTTAGACCATTTCTCAACATCCAATGACTCAGGACATATTTGGAGGGAAAGACACACACTGGACCATCCAAACATCACTCTAAATTGCTAATTATTGATTCACAACCGCATTGGCACAAAAGATCAAAATTTTTAGCATGAAAACTCGATTACTCTCTTTGTATACATTGTAATCAAATTATAAAGTATTAAAAAACGAGAAGAACCATTATGTACGTAGATCTGTTGTTCGAACCATTCTAAAACAAGAAAAAAAATACAGGTCTCTGTTTTTAATGTTGTTATAAGAAAAGTCCATGTAGAAATGTATATGTTTATTTGGTCTCTACTTTTGAAAAATAGAAAACGCAAGCTGCCTTGCACTTTTCTGACGGAAAATGCAAAACAACTTGCACTTTTCAAATTTTGAAAATTTTGAAAAGTGTAAGCTAATTTGCGCTTGCTGATTTTGAAATTTTTTTGAAAAGTTTGAAAATTTTGAATTTTTCGAAAAGCGCAAGTTAACTTGCACTTTCTATCAGGAAAGTGCAAGCTAGTTTGCGCTTTCTGATTTAGAAAAACAGAGATCTAATTTACAAACACATTGCTACAGAGACTTTTTCATATAACAGCATTAGAAATAGGGACCTTCTGTGCAAAGCCCCATTCTAAAAAATCAATCGTATTTCCTTTATTAACACTAATTAGCTTGCTTACTTTACTCATCATCATCCTCTGGTTATGCTCAATAGCTAAGAAACTTCAAAATCCATGTGACTTCGAGGTTGACTGAACTACTCAGTCAATATTTTTGCGCTAGAATGAGAGCATTCCCTACCAACATCCCACACTACTATAAAATCAAGCCAAGATGCATGTAGCATGAAGTTCCCAACCAAATGGCTCTAATGGCATCTCCAACGGTGGGACTGGTGCGAGTAACATCAGCCCAATCCCTGGTATGAGTAATGATCTTTAGAACAACTACGTCGTAAACGTGGCGAATATGAGTTAAATGGCCAAACAAGTAGCCAAGTTGGGGAACCGCATAGATGCCTAGGAAGGCTCAACCCAAGACCAGAGGACTCCCTTACTGGATCAAGTAAGATCTGTGTCAGCAATACAAGCACGATCAACATAATGGATGGAAACAAGGACATGTTGTAGCCGATGTACCATGGGTTAAAGGCTCCATCAGGGATTGTGTACAATACCAGAGCCCTATGTACTTGTCATTCTCTCGCTTCCACCCAATCGTCTGCATTTGCTTGTCTCAAGGCAACAAATGTGGAAAGTGACTTAAAATTTGAACACTTGAGCGGAGAAACAATTGGAAGAGTTCACGACCATGAAGAACACATCAATCAATCCAGTTCCAGGGGTCGAATCATCAACCGGTCCCGCTCCTCGACAAGAGCCACACGTGACCCTCGGGATGAGCGAAGATCATGGTCTACTACTAGAGAAGCAAATGACCCTTGGAGTGGGGAATCAAACATTCAAGATGAGATGACGGAGCTCAGAAGAGAAATACAACACGTTCGTACATGTTATAGAACAAGAGAGGCCCTCTTCGATGACAAGAATGAGAACCCATTATCGGTGGAGATCCTCAAGGCTTACGTATCTCGTCGGTATGTAATGCTAAATATGGAAAAGTATAACGGAAGCGCCGACCCCTTAGATCATGTTACGCCTTCAATGTTAACTTGAGAATATGCAGCATCAACAACCTTGCCAAATGCACCTTGTTCCCCGCAACTCTCACCAGACAACATACCGTTGGTTCTTAAATTTGCATCCCAACATTGATCTTGGGACTAAATGTCCAGTAAGTTCAAAACCCGGTTTATTGCCTCTAGAATTCAGCTTAGGATGGCTAGCAAACTGGCTAACATCAAGTAGATCAGGGGAAAGAATCTACGATCCTTCGTAGCCCTGTTCAACCCGGAGGCATCACATGCTAAGGGGCGGATGAAATGATGGTTATTGTCCTTCGATTGAGGATGAGAGGAGGCTCTGAGATATGGAGAGAAATGAAGGGTAGGCGAATCACTTTGACGGACTTCTACCAAAAAGTCAATGAGGTGATGCATACGGAAGTTGGCCAATTAAAAAATGAAGAGGAAATGAAGGAAAACAAGTCCGATGAAAGTACAAACATCAAGAGCGCAACAAGGACACTTGGGGGATGGCTTATAGTTTAAGCTGAGGTACAATAACTACACCCCGCTGGATAAGGATATGGAAATAGTATATTTGGTGATCATGGATAGTATTGCATATCAGAGATCTTCCTTAGCTAAATCTAGGTGAACAGAAAAGCCAAAGGGAAATGATAATTATTGTGAGTTCCATTAGCTTAACGACCACAACATGAATGCATGTCGACACTTGATATAAGAGGTCGAAAAGCTGATCAAGGAGGGAAGACTGACTCAGTATGTTAGAGAGCAGGTCAATCTAAGGATGAACAGACAGGCTCTGCTAGAGAATGCTGCGGGAGTTGAAAATGCCGACCAGCCAAACACCTTATATATGATAGCTTTAATATGTAGTGGCCGTCATGTTGCCGGGAACAGCCTTGGAGTACAAGCTAAGTACCAAAGAGAGATGCCTGTCGGAGAAAATGTGTACACCACAGAAATCAAAACCCCGAAAAACTTAGAGTGGAACTAAAAGAGACTGGCATTGTGTTTACGGTCACTGATAAAAGAGGCGTCGGACGTCCACATCACAACTCCATGGTAATATCTATATAGGTAGCCTACAACAAGGTACATTATTTGTTCATCAATGGCGGGCAATTCTTTAAATGCGATGTTCAGGACTGTTTTTGACAAATGAAGCTATCAAAATCCATCCTCGCACCATGTAGCCTGTCCATATATGGTTTCAACGGGAAAGGAATCATCCTACTAGGTTCAGCCTCACACATAGTTACTATTGGGCAGTAGCCATACGTAGCTAAGACCAAGGTCAATTTCGAGGTAGATTGCCCGCTGATCTATAACTTACTTATTGAGCGTCCTACCCTCACCGACCTGGATGCAATTATCGCATATCAATGGTTGGTGATAAAGTTTCAAATAAAATAAGCAACCTGAAATTGTTACGTCTCAATGCAATAAGCAAAGAAAGGTATTTTGATGCTCCAACAGGAAGTAGCAACAATCATAGAAGAATGCCTCCTCGAGGGGACACGTGGGTTTGCATCTATCCTTCTCCATGCTAGGACAAGCCCACCACCTTGTATGTTTTCGAGAGAGAGTAAGAGCTTCTAACTGATCCCCTTCATGCTAGAAACTGGACTCCAAAGGCGTCAGAGAGAACGCGAGAGCCTAAACATGCCGGGTTAAAATGAAAACATTAAGGAGCGTGGGACAACATGTCTCCAATTCACCTGACGGAGTTGCCAAAACTCCCGAGCTTATTGTTATTGCGGTATGGAAGGAAAAGAAAACCCCATGGTGTGTGCCCAACAATAGCAATATCAAAAGGTCAGCATCGGAAGCTCCAGCAGACTCACTTGTGAGAGTAGGGGAAGATCAATCGTCCAAGGCTCGAGCATGGGCGTCCATAACTGGGAAGGAAGGAGAGAACGTAATAGACCGTGTGATGTATGCTTTGGATCAGGACAATGGAAGTGATTATCCGTTGGATCCTCACATGGGGTTGATGGCCCCGAAGGAGGCCTATGAAAGAATATTTCTATATGATAGTGGTCCATGTAACTTAGGTTTAATTATAAAAGATTAAGTCCATTTACATAATATGATTTTAATATATAAAGTGATACCATGATGGATGGTTTCAATAAAAGATATTAAAATCTGGGATTAATAATATTTCTCTTACCTTGCCTATTAATTAAATATGTTGACTTGCATATCTTATTAATGGTTTATATATATACATATTAAAGGGTAGTTATTTTTGGTGACTTGTATATATATTGTACGGTGAAAGAAAAACTGAAAACATCATCCCACTTCCCCACTTCAGTTTTAACGTACAAAAACAAAAAGAAGAGAAAAAGTAAAAAAAAAACAGTTTTCTCATCCATCGAGAACAAATAAAGGAAAAGGCAAAGGAAGAAAAACAATTGCATTAAAGAAATCCGCTGCAAACGAAAAGAATTGAAGAGCATGGATCAAGGTTAGTAAATCTATCTCGTTTAAGTTGAAATTTAGGGTTAAATCAATTCAAGTCTAGATCCGAATTGGGACTGATTTCATAACAGAGAAATCATAAAAGAAGAACTGCTTACATTTGGTATCAGAGCAATTTAGGCTTGATTGATTTACCCTAATTTTGTTTTTCGAATTGCCTGCATAAATTCGTGTATTGAGTCAATTGGATTTGCAGTCATTCATATGCCATAAATTGAATTCGTGTATGGTTTTGCCTGGGTAACTGCCGATTTCTGTTCGAAACCGGTCGACCGCTTGAAAAACACCGGTCGACCGTTTTCAAACAGAGACCAAAACTGTCGACCGGTAATTTTCAAGTGGTCGACCGTTTTTATACTAAAAGATGAATAAACTATTTAATTCAATTGACATTTAATTCTGCATAGGGTATTTTGTGTTATAGAGTTTGAACACATTAGATTAAAGTAATTAATGTATTGTCTTTATAAGGGTATGACTTGTTAGTCACCAAAGTGGCCTAGTTGTATCTAAATTTAGACATTTAAAATAACAGTGTTCAATTATTCATGATTAAAGCGATGCTAATAATGACATTAGAGTTTGATTGAATAATTGTTTTATTAATTATATTCTAGGAGATCACCCAAAGGTGGATCATTGAATATAGTTCGTAACACTAAAGTGGATTGATCACTGTGTACATAGGTTGAATAATATGTATATCCAAAGATAGCATTCTTATTTGACTATATGTATTTTGATTAATTATTAAAGTATTTAAATTTTAGCATCAATGAAAGTGCTTGCACTTAAGTATTGCCCAAAGGTTACTTGAATGCATGCTTTATTGTTATATTCATTTTTCAATATATATAAAGGTCTCAAAGCACTAATAGATTAGTATGTATAAATCATTGCAGCTTTATCTAGTGTGTTTGCATCTGCTAACTCTGTCGTGAAGTTCAATGGGCTGAACTATGATGATTGGTCTGAACAAATCCGGTTCACACTGGGTTGTATGGCTTTGGACCTTGCAATAATAATGGAGGAGCAACCCTCAACCATTACAGATGCTAGCTCCGAAACAGAGAAGTCTCTTTATGAGAGGTGGGAGCGGTCTAACCGGTTGAGTTTGAACCTCATGAGAATGACTATGGCGGAAAGTATTAAGCCATCTATGCCCAAGACAGAGAATGCAAGGGAATTCATTCATAAGATTAAGGAGTGTTCCCAATCGGATTTGGCTGACAAGTCAATGGTAGGCAGCCTTATGAGTCAGCTGACTACGAAGAAGTTTGACTGGTCTCAGCCTATTCATGATCATGTGACTCACATGTCGAATTTGGCAGCAAAGTTAAAGTCCTTAGGGATGGACGTAAATGAGACGTTCTTGGTCCAATTCATCATTAACTCTCTTCCTCTTGAGTTTGGTCAGTTCCAGGTGAACTACAACACCATTAAAGATAAATGGAATTTTCAGGAATTAAAGGCCATGTTGATACAAGAGGAAGGGAGATTAAAAAAGATGAAGGATCAGTTTGTTCATCTTGTCGGTCATGATGGTGTCAGCAGTAGTAAATGGAAGCCAGGTAAAAAGGACAAGAAGAAGGATAAGGCTCATATGAAAAGTACTGAGAGCAATATCCGAAAGGAGGCGAAGTGTTTCTTTTGCCATAAATCGGGACACTTCAAGAAGGAATGTCCGAAAAGGAAGGCATGGTTTGAAAAGAAAGGTATGTATTATAGTTATGTTTGCTTTGAATCAAACCTTATGGAAGTGCCTAATAATACTTGGTGGTTAGATTCTGGTGCAACTACTCATGTGTCTCATGTAAAACAGGGATTCAGTTCGATCCAGCCCATAAGAGGAACTGAGCAGTACTTGTTCATGGGGAACAGGATGAAGGCACGAATAGAAGGCATAGGGACTTATAGTTTGATTTTAGACACTGGTTGTCGAATAGATCTTGAAGGATGTCTCTATGTACCTGAGTGTGCTAGGAATCTTGTTTCTATTAGTAGGTTGGATAATTTAGGTTTCTGTGTTAGTTTTGGACATGGTGTATTTTCATTGTACAAACATAATTATTTTTATGGTAGTGGTACTTTGATTGATTCACTTTATAGGTTCAATCTTGATATTAAATTTTCTGAATCCTTGTTTCATGTTGAAAGTCAAGGCATTAAACGTAGTGCACCTAATGAAAATTCTGCTTACTTGTGGCATCAAAGAGTTGGTCATATTTCCAAGGAAAGACTAATGAGGTTGGTGAAAAGTGAAATCCTTCCTCAATTGGATTTTAGTGACTTAAATGTGTGTATAGATTGCATTAAAGGAAAGCAGACTAAACACACAGTAAAGAAACCCGCCACAAGAAGCACTCAGCTTCTTGAGTTAATACACACTGATATATGTGGTCCTTTTGACGTTCCTTCTTGGAGCGGTGAAAAATACTTCATCACTTTTATTGATGATTACTCACGTTATGGATATGTATATCTACTGCATGAAAAGTCTCAATCTGTGGATGTCTTTGAGATGTTCATAAATGAGGTGAAAAGACAGTTAGATAGAAAAGTAAAGGTTGTGAGATCCGATAGAGGTGGTGAATTTTATGGTAAATATAATGAAAGTGGACAATGTCCAGGTCCATTTGCAAAGCTCCTCGAAAGTAGAGGTATTTGTGCACAATATACAATGCCTGGTACACCTCAACAAAACGGTGTAGCGGAGAGGCGGAACCGTACATTAATGGAAATGGTTAGGAGCATGTTAAGTAATTGTTCATTGCCCTCTTCGTTGTGGTTATATGCATTAAAGACTGCTACGTATTTACTTAACCGGGTTCCAAGTAAGGCAGTTTCTAAGACTCCTTATGAACTGTGGACGGGAAGGAAACCTAGTTTAAGGCATCTACGTGTTTGGGGTTGTCCAGCAGAAGTGAGGCTATATAATCCACATGAAAAGAAACTTGATCCAAGGACAGTCAGTGGTTTCTTCATTGGCTACCCTGAAAAATCAAAGGGATATGTGTTTTATTGTCCTAGCCATAGTACGAGAATTGTTGAGACAGGCAATGCTAGGTTCATAGAAAATGGTCAATCTAGTGGGAGTGGTGAATCACGAAAGGTGGATATTCAAGAGATTCAGGTTGAAGTTCCTTCACCTGTCATTCCACCTAAAATTGTTGTACCAGTTGTTGTATCACAGTCACATGACGTATTGGAACAACAAAATGATGCCCAAATCCCACAAGATGACATTATAGTGGATGAACCGGTCATAATTCAAGAAGAGATTAATGAACCACAAGAACAGTTAAGGAGGTCTGTAAGGGAAAGAAGATCTGCTATTCCAGATGATTATGTGGTTTATACTGTTGGAAATGAATGTGACTTAAGCATTGATGAAGATCCAGTCTCATTTAGTAAGGCCATGGAAAGTGACAATTCCGATAAATGGTTGATTGCCATGAAAGAAGAAATTAAGTCTATGGGTGATAACAGAGTCTGGGACCTAGTTGAGTTGCCTAAGGGTTGTAAGACAGTTGGGTCCAAGTGGGTCTTTAAGACGAAAAGGGACTCAAAGGGCAACATTGAAAGATATAAGGCCAGACTTGTTGCTAAGGGCTTCACCCAAAAGGATGGCATTGACTATAAGGAGACATTCGCTCCAGTTTCAAAGAAGGACTCCTTGCGGATTGTTTTGGCTTTGGTGGCTCATTATGATTTAGAGCTTCACCAGATGGATGTGAAAACCGCCTTTCTGAATGGTGAATTAGAGGAGGAAGTATATATGAATCAACCTGAAGGGTTCTTGGCCACAGGAAATGAACAGATGGTGTGTAAACTTAGAAAGTCAATATATGGACTTAAACAAGCTTCCAGACAGTGGTATTTAAAGTTTAATGATACTATCACGTCATATGGTTTTATAGAGATTGCCGTTGACCGGTGTATCTACATAAAAGTTAGTGGGAGCAGATTTGTAATTTTGGTCCTGTATGTTGATGATATTTTGCTTGCTGCAAATAATTTAGGGATGTTACATGATGTAAAGAAGTATCTCTCTAAGAATTTTGAAATGAAAGATATGGGTGAGGCATCCTTTGTGATTGGAATTGAAATCATTCGAAATAGATCACAAGGATTGTTAGGATTGTCTCAGAAAAGTTATATAAATAAGATCTTAGAGAAATATAGAATGGACAAATGCTCCGCAGGAATAGCTCCAATACAGAAAGGGGACAAGTTCAGTAAAATGCAATGTCCTAAAAATGAATTGGAGCGAAAGGAAATGGAAAGAATCCCGTATGCATCAGTGGTTGGGAGTTTGAACTACGTTCAGACTTGTACTCGACCTGATATCAACTTTGCTGTTGGAATGTTGGGTCGATATCAAAGTAATCCAAGAATGGATCACTGGAAAGCTGCTAAGAAGGTCCTTAGGTACTTGCAAGGCACCAAGGAGCACATGCTTACATATAGGAGATCTGAGCATCTAGAGGTCATTGGATATTCAGATTTGGATTATGCCAGATGTTTGGATAGTAGAAAATCTACATTTGGCTATGTGTTTCTACTAGCTGAAGGGGCAGTTTCATGAAAAAGTGGAAAGCAGTCTGTCATTGCTACTTCCACTATGGAGGCAGAATTTGTGGCATGCTTTGAGGCCACTATTCACGCATTGTGGATGCGGAATTTTATCTCGGGACTTGGAATTGTCGACAGTATATCCAGGCCGTTGAGAATTTATTGTGATAATTCCGCAGCCGTCTTCTTCTCTAAGAACGACAAGTACTCTAAGGGTGCTAAACACATGGAGTTAAAGTACTTATCAGTGAAGGAGGAAGTGCAGAAACAGAGAGTGTTCTTTGAGCATATTAGAACGGATGTCATGGTAGCGGATCCGTTGACTAGAGGACTACCTCCTAAGGCGTTCATTGGCCATGTCAAGCGTATGGGAGTTATAGATAAAGCCTTGCTATTTTGATTACAGTTGCTCATAATGTAGACACTTAGAATTCGCTTATAGTTGTGTTTCTGTTTTATTGAACATGTTATCATTATTGTTTATGTATACACTTATGGTTGTTTGATGACATGTGTTTCTTGAGACTTATGGTATTGCTCAAACCTTAAAGAAATTTAAAGTTGGGATTGGTTTGTGATACATGGAAGAAATCTTGTCGCTCAATGACTTGTGACCGCCATGATCCAATTAGTTCTAACTTGATTAAAGTAAATGAGTTTATGTTGGACTTGATATAAGAGTGCATGCTTAAAGTATATATTAAGTCATCAAATTGTCACATGGACCAAGTGGGAGAATGAAAGAATATTTCTATATGATAGTGGTCAATGTAACTTAGGTTTAATTATAAAAGATTAAGTCTATTTACATAATATGATTTTAATATATAAAGTGATACCATGATGGATTGTTTCAATAAAAGATATTAAAATCTGGGATTAATAATATCCCTCTTACCTTACCTATTAATTAAATATGTTGACTTGCATATCTTATTAATGGTTTATATATATACATATTAAAGGGTAGTTATTTTTTATGACTTGTATATATATTGTACGGTGAAAGAAAAACTGAAAACATCATCCCACTTCCCCACTCCAGTTTTAACGTACAAAAACAAAAAGAAGAGAAAAAGTTCAAAAAAAAACAGTTTTCTCATCCATCAGAGAACAAATAAAGGAAAAGGCAAAGGAAGAAAAACAATTGCATTAAAGAAATCCGCTGCAAACGAAAAGAATTGAAGAGCATGGATCAAGGTTAGTAAATCTATCTCGTTTAAGTTGAAATTTAGGGTTAAATCAATTCAAGTCTAGATCCGAATTGGGACTGATTTCATAACAGAGAAATCATAAAAGAAGAACTGCTTACAGTCTAGTTACCGAGATGAAGGTAGCTGAGTTGGACGAAGAAGATCGCACTATGATAGTTCAAATTGCCATGGAATTGAATAAAGGAGTGCACAAGGAATTGATAATTTTTCTAAAAAGGAGCTAACACGTATTTGAATGGTGCTATGCAGACATGATCGACATTGACCATGATGTTATTTGTCATACCCTCCCAGTAACACTCGGGACCAAGGACTTCTAGAATGGTTACAACAGCACCAAGTCCCCTAACATAAGTATGGTTTGGCATTAACAGTCTAAAGTCCCCTAACTAACTCTTCTTTAAATGACTTGCCGGTGGTAAAGAACTCAAATGGTGATGTCTGGATTATTCCTTAGCATCTAACGGCTCATGAGATACTTGGAGGACAAGGCAAGCATTTGAACCATCCAAACATCATTCTAAATGACTACTTATAGATCGCAACCTGCATCGAAGCAAAGGATCAATATTTTAGCAAGTTAACTCTATCACTCTTCTTGTATATATTGTAATCAAATTATGAATTAATAAAATAACGAGAAGAAGCATAGCGGACGTAGATCTATCGATCAAATCATTCTAAAAATCAGTTTTCTTCTTTATTAGTACTAATTAACTTGCTTTCTTTACTATAAAAAAACCCTCTCCTTACGCTCAATAGCTGAGAATCTTCAAAATCCATGTAACTCTGAAATTGGACAAGCTATTATGTTAACAATTCGTCTTGACATTCTTATTTCCCTTACATTCAAACTATTTTCCCATTTCTTTTCTAAAGACCAGCATTATACAACACCACAGGTCTAATTGTTGTTCAATTGAAGGATCCCTTTTTAATTTATCCGGTTCTCTAATCACATAAAAATGCACTAGCTTATCTCCATTTTATCCATTCCACGCTAATTTGATATATATATATATATATATATATATATATATATATATATATATATATATATATATATATATATATATTATCTCTCTATCATATTGTATTACTGAATATAGATAATTAAACATATCTTGTTTTTGTTAACTGTCTCTGTTTCTTGTAATGCTAAAATTTATATCGATCTTATAATGAATTCTATAATTTTGATGCATCTACGAATATTAAGAACTTTATTATATGGAAATATATAGGGTGGTTGTGATTTCTGATGGACAGTCTCCATCAGTGTTAACAGATATGAATTCAACAATAAGAAGAATTGACCTAATTTGCAAACTGTTAGCCCCTGTTCTATCTGGTTTCATCATTAGCTTCATATCTCTGAAAGCATCTGCAGTCATTTTCGCACTATGGAATATGGTCTCAGTTTGGTTACAGTACTGGCTTCTAAAATCTGTATACAACGGCATTCCTGCTTTAAGTGAAAGTAGTGAAAGAAGAAGATTTATAAACAATCCAGCTGATTTCATGGATAATTCAGTTTGCGCTGAAGAAAAAAACCGGGCTGCGGAGACATCTTGGAAGCACAAAATCATGAAATTTTGTTCCATTGATGCATGGATTGTATATGCAAAGCAGGAAGTGGTGTTGCCAGGAATTTCTTTGGCTTTGCTCTATTTTACTGTTCTAAGGCAAGTTACATAGATTGCTATTTTGTTATCAAATTCTTTGGAATATAGTACTCGTCTACTGGCAGTGAATTTATGCATTTCCATGCAGTTTTGGAACATTAATGACTGCAACACTGGAGTGGAAAGGAATACCAGCATATGTTATTGGTATAGCTCGTGGCATCAGTGCCATTGTAGGAATATCTGCTACTTTACTGTACCCAGTCGTGCATTCCCGTATTTCAACTTTAAGAACTGGGCTTTGGTCTATATGGACCCAGGTATTTAGTCATATTCAGGTTCAGATCAGCTGTTTTAGGGTTCACCCATAAGTCTTAGTATCTAAATTGAAAATTTACTTAAATGCACTGATTGACCTGACCACTAAATCAGATACAATTTTGGTTTTTCACAAGAGGTGATTCAAATTCTTCATTATACGGATGTCACAGCACGCTCTTCGCGCAAGAATTATTTTCCTTATAAATTGTATATGTCTAACTCTGTCAAATTTTTTATTTTTTTATTTTCAAGTGATATTAATATTTGTATATTTGTAAAGAAATATTCTGAATTTATAAAGAAAGTTTAATTTTAGATCATATTTTCAGAAACTTTTTGAATTTGTAAAGCATGTTTGATTGTTATATCATACTTTTAGATATGTTTGAATTTGTAGAAGAAGTTTAATATTAGATCTATTTTTAAGTGATTAAGATTTGATAATATACAGAGGGGTGTTTTTGTAGTTCACGCTGATACCAAAAAAGTGTGACACCAAATCTATTATTAAAACTAGTATTAAAGATAAAGATATATATATATATATACACACACACATACAGAGAGGGGTGTTAAAATTTTCTGTTAAAGAAAGAATCAAATACTTGATTCTCTTCTTTCACGTACTGCTCTAATCATCTTGTCAAATCATTATTAACGTTTGTTCATTGCAAAAATTTCAATTTCCTGTTTTAATAATTATCTTTTTATTTAACAAAATAAATTGTTACAAAATTAAAGATTGGGAACTCATTTCAATCTCCATCCCAGTCTCAACCTGAATTTCCATTTAAATCTCCATTTATACACTATGATGTGCATATTGATAACCTTAATTTCTTATATTCAAGATTTCAATTATGCATTTTCCAAATCAAAATATGGATTAATAAATAGAATTTTTGAAGAAACTAGTACCCCATTTGATTTGCTATTTTCAGTTTTAAGTTATCGTCCAAAAAAAAACGCAAGACGCATGTATTTATTTGAAAAACAACCAATTCAAAAAGTGAATTTAATATACAAAATGGAAAACAAATTTATTTCGTTTTTTATGTTTTGGAAAATAACAAAAACACGGAAAACGATTCATCCCTCCACCGTCCCTCCATCCCCTTCGCCGTCCTCGGTCGTCCCTCCATCATTGTCATAATGACTTACAATTTTAATTATTTTCTTTTGTTCTCCTCATTTTGTAATGAAATTTAAAAATGCAGAACACAAAACTTAAAATGAAACCAAACAAGTCTTAGGATTTTGGAATGGATATGAATTATGTTCGAGGGACAATGGGAGAGTGGAGTGCAAAGGGTGAAAACGTGGCAAATGTAGAGTGGAAATATGATCGGTGGTGGTAGAAATTGAAATGATGGCGGGAATGGAAAATGAGTTCATATTTTTAAGAAAAGAATGAGATAATGATGGGTAATTTTGGAAGAGAGTGGATTAATTTTGGTCATTGTTAAAGGAACTTCTCCAAAATCACTTCATCTGTCTCGCCTTCTCCACCCAGTTCGACAACTCCACCCCACCAATCTTATCACCACACCACCTGGTTATTGTTAAAGGAACTTCTCTAAAATCACTTCATCTGTCCCACCTTCTCCATCCAGTTCGACAACTCCACCCCACCAATCTTGTCGCTACACCACCATTAATCAGCGCCTTCGCACCTTACTGTCCATTCGTTGCATCTCACACCGCAACTTCCCCTCTACTTGCTGCCGACATCTTCTCCATCGCCATCATTTCTTTCTATTGCCAATTCACAAACACAAATCATGGCAAACCCTAGCCGTCGTCGGATCTCTATGACGTAATGCACCGCCATGCCACCTCACCAGAACCTTAACCAACACAATCACAATCACCGTACCGGACAATAAAAAAAGCAATCAAAAATGCTAAATTAAACTACATCAGATGAACATAATGCTAAATTTGTTTCTATAATTAAAAAAAAATGCTAAATTAAACTAACGCTAGATAAACTAAAATAATATTTACTTTCACAGTTCAAAATATGCTAAATTCAGCAAGCATTATAAGTACGTAGTGCTTTTTTTTTTGAATTATACGTAAGAAAATCCCACGGGCCGGTAAACTCCTGAAGGAAAATAAAGTTATGCGTGTCCGCTTCAACTCATGATATCTATAACTTCCTAACGCTATTTTTTGCGAGAAGTGTGCAAGCCTGGATCTGTTACTAGACTTAGACACTCATTTTACAATTCAACTAATGTTAAATTGAACTAGTATTAGGTTGAACTATAATAGCGTTTATTTTCACAATTAAAGAAATGATAAATTAAACTAGTATTAGATGGCTAAATTAAACTAGTATTAGATGAACTATAATAGCGTTTATTTTCACAATTAAAGAAATGCTAAATTAAACTAGAATCATACATACATATATATATATATATACACACACATATATATATATATAATAATAGATTCACTTTTACGGTTTATGTAATACTAATTGAATTTAGCATTTCCAGCCGATTACTTTGTTATAAAAAAAAATGCCGCCATCCACATCCTACCTTCACCCGTCTTCATTGACGCACCACTCACAACTTTCCACTGCATCTTCTAAAAAGCATGAAATCCCTCTCAAAAATGGAAACCCTAGATCCAAACACCAACACCATGTGTCGTTACTGTTGTCGCCACCCAGTCTGTGTCTGTCAATGCTGCCGCCACCTGCAGTCACCGCCTTCACCACCAGCGCTCATCCCAATTTCCATGTCCTGTCTCAGAATCTTTTATTGTGTCTCGGTTGTGAATATTTGATGCAAGTTTGTCCTTAAGGAGAAAATTAAAATTTTATGTCCTACAATACAAAAACATATGAAGTTGGCCTTGAGCCTGTTCTCAACTTAAAACAACCATATAATAAAAAAGGGCTTTGCACGAAAAGTCCCTATTTTTGATAGTGTTACCAGAAAAGTCCCTGTAGAAATAAGTATGTAAAGTAAGTCCCTGTTTTTTCTAAATCAGAAAACGCAAGTTAGCTTGCACTTTTTAAAATTTCAAAATTTTCAAAATCAGAAAGCGCAAACTAGCTTGCGCTTTTTTGATAGAAAGCGCAAGTTACCTTGCGTTTTTCAAAAATTTTAAAATTTTTAAAATTTTCAAAAAAAAATTCAAAATTAGAAAGCGCAAATTAGCTTGCGCTTTTTTGATAGAAAGTGTAAGTTAACTTGCGCTTTTCAAAATTTTCGAAAATTTCAAAAAATATTTCAAAATTAGAAAAGTGCAAGTTATCTTGCATTTTCTGTCAGAAAAGTGCAAGACACTTTGCGTTTTTTTATTTTTGAAAAATAGGGATCAAATTTACATATTCATTTTTGCATGGACTTTTTGTATAACAACATCAAAAACAGGGACCTGTGACTCTTTTCTTGAATAAAAAATTCTCTTCTTACCCATTTTTTCTCTTTATTACAATTTTCATCCTGTTCTATTTTGTTACATGTTAAAAATAAAATGGTTGCGACAAATAACATTTTTGAATCAAAATAGGCATACACTGTATGAACTACTCTATTGTTTTTGACACCCAAAAGGTAATAAAAAATATCAAAATCTCAATTCTCTCTTTCCTCACCCTTATTCAATTTCCTCATCCAATCTAATACAATACCCCTTCTTTTATTTATATTTCAAAACCAACCTTTTACATTTTACATTTTTCATTCAATCTTCATCTTCTTATTCAAGGTCACTTCTTCAACATTCAAGCATTTAAGTGTACAAGTCATCATCTTTCCATTAGCATCAGAATATTTCAATTCATTTTATTTTTGGACTTTATGCAAACGAGACATTTTTGATATTCTTAGCGAGATGAACTTGAATGAAATTTGAGTATGGTGGATTTGATTTTGGTTTGTCTAGTGATGTGTTTGTCTTTAGCAAGTTGGGTTTTATCGTAAAAAGTTTGTATGGGCATATATATTTTCCAATTATTTGAGTTTATTTTTAACTTTGATGGAGTGTAAAGAGCAACAAGTGGACTTCAAATAGAATTGACCTAATAAATATCCGTTGTGGTTAAATCTAAACTGTTTTTTCTTCTGCGTTTGTGTACAGTGGTGTTGCTTGCTAGTATGCATTGGTTCTATCTGGATCAAAAACAGCATCACATCTGCATGGACACTAATGGCAGGTGTTGCAGCATCGCGTCTTGGACTGTGGATGTTTGATCTTTCTGTTATGCAACAAATGCAGGTTTATTTTTTTTAATATATATATATATATATATATATATATATATATATATACATATATATATATTCTATGAAATATGAGTCCCTATAAATAAAGTCTTCTAAAACAATATTTTGTAATACAGGATCAAGTTTCTGAAACGGATCGATGCATTGTTGGAGGAGTCCAAAACTCGCTTCAATCGATGTTTGATTTGCTAACTTACATCATGGGTATAATCGTCTCGAACCCGAAGGTATGATATTTACTGTTATGTTGGTCATAATGAAATATCAGCATCACTGACATATTTTCGATATGATTTCAACAGGAGTTTGATGAGTTAGTGGCCATGTCCTTTGTTTTGGTGAGCTTGGCTGCATTTTTGTACACCCTTCATGTGTATCGCATCCGAAAGCATATTTTTCATTTTGACAAGTGGATAAAGAAGATAAGATGATAGCGGTGTCAAGTTAGAAATATAGAAAGAAACCGAGCTGCAGAATTGTAATCTTCTTTTATATAAACCTCATGATTCACGGGAATGCAGTTTTATTCAGCATAGCTAGAAATACAATTGTGTTTGGATTGTACTAGGACAAATGAAGTTTACTCCCAGAAATCGCTAAATTAACATCGATTTTTATTACTCTATTTGGAAGTGTAGTTAGTGTTGTTTGAGTATATGTGAGAATATATATGATCAACATCCCATTAAACTATTTTCGTCACGTGGTTTGTTTGGATCGACGTTGTTTAAGTAAATGCGAGAGTACGATCCTGAGCTGTTGACGGTGCTGGGAGTTAGGGTTGATGCACATTCGAAAGGGTAGTAAAAAATGCGCTTGGTGTTGGTGAACAAATGTGTTGGAATTGAGGCGGGAGATTTCGAAGAATATTGCCTAAATATTGTGCTAGAAATACGATAACTGAAGTGAGGACAAACATGAGATGAGAGTGAATTCGGGATAAAGAAGTTGGCTCGGGTGAAATTTGTGTAGTGTTGGGAAGTGCACTTGAAATCAGCTGGGAGGTCTGCTTAGGGAAGGGAAAGTCTGAGGGAGGCTGCAGTTGCGCTTAGGGAACAATCGACGTGTGAGTTGGGTATGATTGATGGGTTTTGCCTTTAAGAGCTATGCTCAAAATAAAGGAGTGGACTCAGGTTGGGTGGTCCTGGAGCAAAGTGGGCACAATAGGACTGTGCTTGGAGTTTGTTATTAGTGATCCAAGGTTGAGTAGCTTCTTTGAGATGGACAGCCTCAAGTACAGCTCAAATTTTAGGGAGAAACGTTACTTGTTATTAAACTTGGACTCTAGATTCAGATGACTGATGACAGTTCTCTGTTCCAATGGAGGTTCCAAAGCGAGAGGATGTATTATGCGAGTAGAAATAGGAATCTAGTTTGAGATGCACGAAGTGTGATGCTAAGGGCGTCAACCATTCGACTATAGACTCCGCTAACAACAGTTAAACGTTGGCCTCGATGCTCTAAGATGGCCAAAAAACACTGACCAAGCAGTGTGTGACAGTTTAATATCATCCTAGACACCACGGTAGGCATTCAATCATTGACCGCGGCGCCCATAGTCGAATGGTCGGCGTATTTAGCACTGCATTGTTCATCATCTCCTCCATTGCAAAGGTTAAGTGATCATCTTCACAAGAAAGTCAAGATGGAGAGAGTGTCGGAGCTAGCCAATAAGTTTAGGTGCCGTCATTTATTATAGATCAAACATAATGTGATGTGATTCTCATTTAATATAGGTCAATAGTGGTAGGACAATAAAACTAAAATGAAGAGAGGCGTTAGAAACATGGAATTAAGACTGTAATAGTGTTGACCAAAATTGACATAGGGCAAAAATAATATGGCCATTTAGATAGGGCCAAATATTGTTCAATTAACTTTTTGTAAAGAAAAAAAATTAGTTTTCAAGTGAGGCCCTTGCCATATGTGATGCATACTTGCATTCGTCCCAGGATGGAGGTCTACTAGTTTGATTTTCTAAATAATATCCCAAGGCGACGAAAGCAGCAGTTATGGCAAGCTCTGGCAACTGGTGACGAACAACGACAACCTACTCAATCTAGGGCCTGACCAAGAAAGCATTAGAGTGACAATCGATGGTATCAATCACGCTTGAAGAGCAGGCCACGGTGGCGGTAGTTAAAGGTGGCAATTAAAGGAGGTTCGATGGTCTAATGCGGCTGCAAGAATAGGCCAAAGTTTGGGGGAAGGGGGGCTGGGGTTTCTTAGATGCAAGTAAAATTCATTTATGAAGCATTTTGGTCCCTATATGTTAAAACGCGTATAATTCTCACATATTAGCTCCATGAGGGAATTAAGCACAATGACAAACTTTGAAAAAAATTTAGGTTGAAAGACATCAAGTTTCATTTTTGGGCTAAGGACAAATTTTGAAAGAAAATTAGGCTGAAAGACAATGCTAGTTATAACTAGCATTATATTCAGTTTTTACACTGTACAAAATGCTAGTTATAACATGCATTATATTCAATTTTTACACTGTACAAAATGCTAGCTATATTTAGCACGTCCTTCAGTCTAATTTTTTTCAAAGTTTGTCCTGCAGCCTAAAGTGAAATTTGTTGTCCTTCGGCCTAATTTTTTTTTAAAGTATGTCCTTGTGCCTATTTTCCACTTCTCGTATCTTGACAAAATCCACAATATGTGTAACAAGCTAACAATATTTTAACATAACATCACATATTGTATATTATACTTAGTGGAAAATAGACACAAGGACAAACTTTGAAAAAAATTTAGACCGAAGGACAAGAAGTTTCATTTTTCAGCCGAATGACAAATTATGAAAAAAATTAGGCTAAATGACAATGCTAAATATAAGTAGCATTTTGTACAGTGTAAAAACTGAATATAATGCTAGTTATAACTAGGATTGCCCTTCAGTCTAATTTTATTCCAAAGTTATCCTTCAGTCTAAAAATAAAACTTGGTTTCCTTCAGCCTAATTTTTTTTCAAGGTTTGTCCTTGTGTCTACTTTCCTCTAGCTCTATTTTATACGAAACTTGCACTGACGAGTTCATATTGAAAATCTGGATATTTTGTCGTGAATTAACTGTAAGTATTATACATGTGAATATGACTTTATAAATTGGATATTAATATATTAAAGTTAATAATTAGATAATCACACATTAATATCGTTGATTTGAAATTAGTACATTAAACTATAGTAAAGCAATTGCTCATACACGCAACTTAGTATATGTATATCTATTATACGTACACACACATATTAATTTGTAATTATCAAACACTCATACACATATGCAAATATACAACCCCACATCATATTGTTCCTTATAATTATATGTAGTTATACATCCTCATTATTAGTCATTGGACTTGTGATGTTTAAGACAATATTATAAATTAAATATATTTTATTTAGCCAAATAAAAATTTAGTATTGCAAATCCAGTTCAGTTAATTTACAATTAAAAATTCAAATTCAATTATATTAATAACACTAATTATGATTTAATGTAAATGAAAAATTATTCATGTTAACGCTATATCTAGTGAATAACAAATTATAGGATTTTTTTTTAAATTTCCCTTTTTACCACACTTTTGATGCACCTAATCCAGTAATGGTATCACAATCTTCATTGTGTGAAACAACCCGCCATCTACAATGCTCCAATTCACGTATAAAATGACACGGACATCATAGAGCTCGCGGACATCGCAAAACTCACAAACAGAGGATCACCTTGAGTTAAATATATAAACAAATCACAGAGCTATCTATAATACTCTACCCTTTCTGAAACTCACAGGGAATGGATAAAATATAATAGTAATCAATAATACAATCTCAGACAAAAAATAATGTAATATCAAATAATTTCCAACTACATCATTTCTCTATCCTGATAATAGAAACAATATAATATCTGAGAATAATTGAAATAAGACAATAGATAGTTAATAAATAAATGTTCGGGTTTCCATCGTACCATCATGCCTCTAAGTCGCTAGTAGTCCTCTCTACCGAGCTATTATAGTATAACTAAAAAGAAACAAAATAATAAAGGGGCTCAGACAAACGTCTGGTGAGTGAAACACATCTTATAAGTGCATAATACTAATAAGCTAGTAAATCAACACTTATGCTCGAAAAACATATCTTAACTTATGCACCTATGTCCAACAAATCAGCTAAACACAATAAGATACTATAATGACATCATATGCTAAGGTCTCACTAAAATCTCTACTTGGGCTAATCGTATGCTGAAACAGTTATGACACAATTGATCCTAAAGTCCCAACTCGCCATCGCCGCAAATGTATACACACGACTGAGCCCAATGTCCTAGCTCATATGCTGGAAATGTATACATGCGACCGAACTCAACGTCCGAGCTCGTATGTTGAAAGGCTTGTACAGGACCGAGCTCAAAGTCCCAGCTCAAATGCCGAAAACGTACATGACGATTGAGGTTAAGTCCATGCTAGTCATTTTTCTAATGGTGTACGACACTATTGAGATCAAGCCCAAAACTCGTCATTGCCCCACCATTTACGAAGCTACTGAATCAAGCCCCAACCTGTAGGCGCAAAACCATACAACGAACTTGTCCAACTAAGATAATTTTTTAAAGTATCTCTAAACAAAGCAAACAATATGCCAAAACATTTCTGGTCTCATCACGATCTCGATGCAATGAACCACACGTGAAACGAGTGTCATATGCAAACGATATAAACATTTTTCAAGCGGCTTTTTCATAGTTTATTAAATAATTTAATTAAATAGTATTACTTTATATCATTGAACGAACATCATCAATTGACTTGTGTCATTGATAAATATAATTTTGTTATATAATATGTCTAATTTAGATTACTTTTGTATTTTACACTTTTTAATTAAAGAGAAGTCAAATTCGTCTATTCACAATAAAAAAATTATTTTTTTAGTTATCTAGCCATGGCATACAAAACCCTAGTCATGTATATGTAAAAACATTTTTTATTCAATTTCATCATTTATAATTTGTTTTAAAACCATAAGAGGTGGATTACTATGTCTTATCAATGTATACACAAATAGAAGGTGTTCCACTCACCGAAGCTCTCGAATGAAGAACAACTTAACACTGTGTATGATGTTTAATGTTTTTTGCATCTAGAAACCCTAGTAATTCACCAATATTCCTTTACTGAATCGTAGTTCACATCTCCACGGTCATTTACACAGGTAGGTTGTCAAAATTCGTTAAGAAACGAGAGACATACGCCATTTTTAATTTTTATGGAGAATGATGAAAATGGTGTATGAGATTTCATCATTTTTCTTCATCGTCTAGGTCTGTTGTGCCTCCGATCTTACAGATTCCACCTTCAAAATGATACGAGATCATATTATTCTTCGGTTTCTTTGATTTGCTGCTAGGTTCGTCGAAATCCATTGAGAAAAGGAGAAGATATGAATTTTCAAAGTTTGGTGGAAAAGAGGGAAGAGAAAGAAGAAATGAAATGTTTAAAAAAATGAGATTATTGTTTTGAATTTGATTAGGATTTGTTGGAGATTAGTGGTAAGATGTTTAGATTAATATATGCTTAGGAATTAGGGTTTGCGCTTCTGTTTATACGATGGAAATAACACATATCTAGCCTAAAATCTCGTAATCATTATATTACGAAAATGCCATTGAGTTTGACTTCTTCTCATTTCTATCCCTTTTAACTAAATTTAGTGAGTTATATGTGTTTTTGACTATAAACGACATTTTGAATGCAGTGGGATAGGTTCCCAAGCCTAATCCCAAATTCTGAAAAAATTTACTATCTTTTCCTTCATGTGAATTATGATTTTAATCTTTTTAATTTAATTATTTAAAATTACGGGTGTTACATTCTTCCTTCTTTAAAAGAACTTCGTTCTCGAAATTCCATGAGGCGGACAATGCAATCACTTTGTAGCCTACAAACATACAAAACAAACATAGCTACATCTATCTAGCGTCCATCATACAACACAAGCAAAAACACAACCAAGAGTATATAGTACATATGATAAATATAGATAGAATGATATGATGTGGAATGAATGCAAATGCAACTAAATCGACCTCTTATATGAATGCGTATACAATGACTTTTGAAACTAGGCCAGCCCACGGTGAAAGTAATGGGTGAATTTCCATTTTTATATATATATATCATTTTGGATCATTATTAGGCCTATAAAGTCTAATTTATTTAGAACATTTCTAAATTTCATTTAAATAAAATCTTTATTTTATTTGAATTTGTGAAATGATTTTATAGTATTTAAGTAATGCCATATAATATATATATATATATATATATATATATAAATATAATGTGTGTATCATATACATATATGTGTATGTGTGCACGCATGTGTAACATATCAATCCGTGCAAGGTATAACATACCCGTGTTTTAAGTGTTGGGATTTACATCGCAACGGACACACTAGCTTATCTAATATGCAAATATATTGTCCAAATGTATGTTTATATACTTATATATATATATATATATATATATATATATATCTGTGTGTGTATGAAATGGTACAAATACAAATATATATATACATATACTGACGTACATATATAAATAAGCTATATTTTTATTTAATTAATTTTGTAAATATATATATAAATAGAAAAATGAAATATTAACATTATATATATAACTATATGAATAAATTTAAACCATTTATAAATTATATTAAATTAATTTTTTGTTGTTGCATGAACTAAAACATTATCTATATAAATATAATAATAATAATTATTATTTTTATAAAACATACATATATATATATATATGAAATATTTATGTATGAGTATAAATAATATAATATATATATATGTATTAATGTTTTAAAATATAAGAAATATATATTTTAAATACTCATGCATACTAGATCATGCGCATGACATTTTTTTCAATTTTAAAATACATTTTAAAACAAATATCCTTATGGATTTGGTTTAAAATTAAGAAAATAATTATTTTCGAAACCAAATTTTAAATTTTAGTTAAACTTTAAATGATATTTTGTAATTTTAAATGTTTAATATGTAATTTTTATATTTAATACTAATTTTAAAAGCTATTTTTACCTTCGGCTATTAATTAAATATTTTAAATTATAATTTTTTTATTTTTCCTTCCGAGGGCTTATTAAATTTTGATTTACTTTTATAAAATATGAAACATAATTTGTATGAAGATATATATTATTATAATTAATTTACATAATTATTTGATAAGTATCCTTTAAAAAAAATATTATGATTTTTTTACTTCTGCCGAAATTATTATATCTATGAAACTTTATGTATAAAATTTTATAATCATATATTGTGCAAATAAGATGTATTGTAAGTTATGCATATAGTTAAATGTTGAATATTAAATTAATTAAACAAAAATATTATTTTTATATTTTATTTTATGCCATGTTGATAATAGGTATATACATGACAAAATATTAAAAAATATAAAAGAATTTGTAAGCATATAACCAATCTGATTGTGACAATATATTTATATAATGGAATCGTCCCCAACTAACAATAATATATAAATGATATAAACATTATGTGATAATATTAATATTTAAAATTAGATTAGAAATGTACCTTATGTCCAATTCCTATAAGTACAAATTGAAACGATAAGATTTTCTCCTCAAACTGATTTTCAATCTAGTAGAGTGCTAATCCCTGAACTGATGACCACCAGCTATCGAAAGAACTGTATTTGATTTGATTTGATTTGAACACGAATTGATGGAGGAGGAGAGGGTATAGTTCGACCAGAAATAGGGCAAGATGGAGCTTCAAAAGTCATCAAAAAAGGAGGATAGAGATGCTTATATAGAAGAGAATTTGGAGACAAATTAGGAGCTAGTCCTCCTTTATTTGTTATCCATTTTTTTCCATCCTAGCCATCCAAATCAAAGCCCTCTAACAAACCATCATATGGTCGCATATAACCTCATTATAGCCGAATATAACCAGCCCCACTATGGGCTTCAAACCTATTTAAAGCACAAACAAAATATTTTATATTTAAATCCAATTTAAACGCTTATCGATATCGTATATCGATTAATATATATATACATATATATGTAACTTTTATAACTAAATTTAATAATATTTGTCCATCAATCAAAATCAAATTTTATAATTAATATTTCATAAATATCGATTAATTTATAACAATTACAAATTAATTAAATCGTTTGGTCAAAGGAGTATTCATCGTTTCGGTTGTGTGACCCGTTAAGTATAAATTTTGTCAGCGATTAATATCGCACTATTCAAATATTAACGTTCACAGGTCACTTAGCACGTGCTGTGACATTTTTGTCAAATTTATCACTTACTTGATTTCGGTTAAATCCAATCTTACTTTGTTAAGCATTACCTGGTTGTGACTTTTATTTACCGATTCTCTTCATCAAAACTATGTCAGTTTGGACTTATGAAATTTGGTAAAGGTCAAAATTCTAATATCGTCCACAATCAACTCTATAGTCCGAACATAAAGTCCTTGGTTAAATAATAACAATTATTATTAATCGAACTACTTTGGCCAGAGACTTTGACTTTGAGTTGACTTCAGTTGACCGTGATACTAACCTCATATAAATGAGAAGACGAATCCTCTCTTGAATAGTGTTTCACTTTCAGTGCTTCCACTCGACCCAACTATAGTCGTTTGTTGGACGCCATGCCACAATTTAAATAATTAAAGTGAAGCTTCCACATTGAAGGTCAACAATATTCTTTTTTTTTTGAAAACCCAGGAGAACCCGGCGAGCCGGTAAACTCCCGAGGAGGGTATAGTAAAGTTGTCCTCTGATCCAATCCCCCATACCCTCGGGTAAATTTATATAGGATAGGGAAGCGCATGTTAGAAATCGAAGGTCAACGGTATTCTTAAGTCAAAAGAACTGTGTAATTTTGTCACAACAATATTTACATTTTGGTTTTAGTTATGTTAACCAACAAAAAACTATCGAGTGAGTCATTCCATAGCTATCCAATAACTATCAGTACGTAACATCTTAGTGCCCCCAACAGTCATGAGTAATACACCGTCCAACATTTAAAAAGCTTTACATCTCTAGTTTCAACGGATATATCGATATCTAGTCTTGATACATCTTGACTAGGAATATTTAAAATGATATATTTATTTTCATTGTGATAAATTACTCACGGTTACAGCACTTTGTAACTACTTTCACAAAATATACCATTTATGGATTTTCTATTAAATGTTCTTTTAATTGAATTAATTAATTAATATAACACAATATATCAAGTATATAATAGAAAGAAAACACTTTTTATTTCAAACACGATTGGTTATCAAGTTAGATATATGTAAAAAATTACATGATTGTCCCTAGAGCATACCTTTAACTCTATCAATCTCCCACTTGCACTTAGGGTCAATTATGAAATCTTATTCCAACTTCTCCAATCGGTTTTCTCAAAACCATTTAGGTCAGTCCCTCAGTGAATGAGTATGCTATTATATTTCAATTATCTACCCTGTCAATCAACTCTCTCCAATGCTGATAAATTACCTTTACCATATGGAACAATTCAGAGTATGTCTCTCGAATTCTAGTGAGCTCTAAGTTCTGTTATGAACCATATCGTGACATTGTCATCATATAACAATGTTATGGGATTCTCAACATTTGAAATTATCCTCGGCTTAGTTGTAAATTTATGCATTTATTATATATACGTTGCTTTTATTGTGACGCTATTCAAGTCAATGTACATACTTTTTCGTTGAATCAGCCACAATCTCTTCTATTTGGAACATTTTCAACTTAAAGATCCTTAACTTGAATTTATTATTGACATATTATACTTAATATTATTTAAGAAGTTTAAGTTCGAACACTCCTTCATAAGGAGTTCGAGGTTTCCATAAACAATTCTCTAGTATCTCATAAATACACGAGTATACCTCAAAAAAACTATTTAGGGATATTTATTTGGATTTGATATTTGTTTCATGTATCAAATACATAAACAAATCATGATATTGTAGACAACATAACATGCATGATAATTCATACTGTCAATGCATAAAAAATCCATCTTACATGTTTCGTATTAAACATTTTAATAACGTGGACTTACATATCGTTTGGGACATTCCCAATATCTTTTATATTTACTATAAAAGACATCATTTAAAAATCCAACATCGAGTATTAAAACGGTTAAAGCTAATTTTAACATGAGTACATCGTTAACAATCAACAATATGTTGTTTACTTGTGGTTTAAAAATATGTATACACCTTTTAATGTTCTTTCTTATGAACACATGCTTCTTCCGCATTTTGACTAATAATCAAACTATTTGATATTAAAATATTCAATTTCGATATTTATAAAATGATACTTTATATAATTTCTAGGATCATATCCAAAAACCCACAAACTCAATATTGCTCTGACTAACTTCGAGACACTTTGGTTGTTATATGCTAACAGTCTATTCTAAATCATTATATAAAATTTTCCATTTCAACAAGTAAAATTCAGGATATTATTCTTACCAATGTGGCTCATTATATTTCAACTTCATTTACCTTTCTCTTAAAGACACATTTGCGGCCGCTAGATCATATCCCTTCGGGTAGCACTATCAAAATCATATTTTGATAATGTACTTGGAATTTATTTCGGAACCGTGCATTATGCCATATCATATAGTCTATACTCTTAATAGTTTAATTAAATAACCATGGATTATTTATTCCTGACATTGATAAGAAATTCACAGTTTCTCGTTAATGTACAAGAATACTTATTAGACATGTATTGTGTTTATTTAGTTTGGTCCATTTTCATTTCATTCCTTGTAATCAGTTTTATCCTTAGGACGTATCCAAATTCATTTTATACCAATAATTTCTTAAAGAAATTCCTTCTCTATGAAGTTGGTATGCTTGAAATGATAGTTGTTTCTTAGTCCAATGGAACAACATTCATGAACATTTTATGAATTTCCTTATAAAAAACTGATTTTTTGGTTAGTTCACAATATATTTACGTTCACAACATAAATTAGTCATCTCATGACTATCATTCTCAAATTCTCTTGAGATGATTCATACAAGATCCTTTACATACAATTATCATATGCAATCTTTCGATGGGTACAACCTACCAACTCCTTGGCCTATGATATGTAAGGATTTCTTATAAAACTTTTATCTTGTATGGTTTTGTAAACTATTATTTGGTTGATATTAGTTTTAACTTGTGTACTACTCTTCAGTACACACCTTATAGAGAGAATTTAACTCAAATTCACTAATCATTAATCGTGCTTTATCCAACAAAGTTTGATTACTCCTTATCAATACTTCATTATGTATTATAGGGAGGAGTGGCCCTTGATATTGAATCTTTATCCATATTAGGTACATACAGAACTTTATAATATACTCACCCATTCGTTTCGATCAAATCGAATCATTATGTCGAATGTTATATTATTTACTTCCGTTTTATATTCCATGAGCTTATCATAAACTTATACATGTGTATTAAATACACATATCCATGTCTGTGTTAACTCATCGGTGAATATGACGAAGTACACGGAACCGTATTGGTATCAATAGACTTACAATTACATATATCTATATGTATCAATCCGAAGAGTTCATCAACTCTTATGATGCTCCCATTAAATGGGTGCATAACCCTTAATCGTTTGAGACATAATTAACAAGTATCATATGGTTCATAATCATATAATAAAAATTATTTCTCAAAAATACGGCTTAATATATAATTCCAAAATAATTGTAAATAATTTTAGATACTTCAATATTTGTCAATGCATCGCTTTTGTTGTGAAAACAAATACTACATGATAGTTTTATTTCATAACAGATATTCATAATATTCACATTGATAAGTCTATTTTTCAGTCGACTCTGAAAAATAGACAACATTTCATAAATAATATTTAGTATGTTTTACGAAAACAATTTTCATAATTTGATGCAATCAATAAGTGCTACATCGCATGCTCAAACTATTTCCCCCATTACTATAATAGCGTACTAAATTTGAAGGTCCATCATTTACTTAATATAGATTATTTATTTCATATACTACAACTAGTTTGCAGCGGAGAGTTCGTTGATCAAATGTCTTAAATTTAAAGAAATAAATCTCATATAAAACAATTTTCTATATGAAAATAAAACATTTCAGAATAGAAATCGTATTTTTCATGCTAATGTTAAGTATCAATTATTATTATTACAATTCTAGTTTTCGATATTTCTTTATGAAGTAGAAGTGACTATTCACTCTCATTATCCCAACTGTACGTTAAACGACATCTACTTTGTACAGTTGTTTTTCTTCTAAATGGTTGAACCATTCAAAAAATACCCTTACTACAACATCATAACAAGCTCTTTACAAAAGTACACTCGATCATCCTTAACATTTAAGGATATCCAGTATGTTGCACTTTGCGTAAACTGATCAAACTCACAATTCAGCGATCGATTTCTTAAATTTATCTTTTAGTTTTGGTCTAGTGTTACTTTTAACACAATACAATCTTTACTGTATTCAATCAAATTAAATACTCGATCTCACAGTGCAGCTTATTTGTTTGCTTCAAATAAACTAATTTCATTGAGTACCGTATATTACAAACTGTGACAGTTCACCATATAACACTTACATGTGATAGTATATGGATCAAATGTTCATAGACTTACATTGCTTTTGAGTTCGACACTCAATGAATGCAATAAACATTCTCGATTAATAAACACGCCAGCGGCTAAATTTACGAGTGTATTCAGTAGTTGTAAAATTAGGCACTTGCATGTATATAGAAAACATTATCATGTAAGAAATATTAAATAGTAAGTATATATGTGTGTGTATATTATATTTTTATTTGTCAATCATTAGTTCAGTTCATTTATATATCTTAATTGATAAACGTTTTATTAATCATATCACACTACAAAAAAAGAGTCATTAATAGTGGCACATAACCACTACAGAACAAAACTATAGCGGGATAAACGCTGTATCAACATATTATAAAAAATAATGGCGTATTTAAACACAAAAAATGCCGGTATAAAATAGTAAGCTTTCATAGCACATATAAGCCGCTATAAATTTTAATTAGGCATAATGAAAATTTTCACTATAAATAACATTTGTATAAACGTTGTATATCAACATGTTATAGTATATTCTAAATCAATTCATAGCGCATATATACTGCTATAAGTTGTGTCGATACAATAGCACTATTAATTTGCTATCATCCGATAGTAACGACTTGCATTACATTACCCTTCTGTAGCACTTATATTATATGACTATAACGCTTTTTAAGTGCTATGGTTTATTTTTCTGTGTGTTTGATGCATCCTGCTATATATTACAGTTTAGTAATTGCATATCAAAAATGAATCTTCTTTAAACACATAACAATATGAACAATGTAAGTGTCAAAGAATATAATAGTTAGAAAATGTAACGCCTTATATCAAACGTATCAAATATCCACAGACATCACATTAAGCGTGATCAAACATACACATAATATCCATTACATATGTTTTTAGCACATAGCAAAAAGTAGCAGTGAATGTTTTAAGTACACCCCAAAAAGTTGTCTATGGTTAGCAAAAAACAGCCCATCTGTACCCCAAAAAGCAGTACATATCACTAGTCATATCAATTCAAGAAGTTGCCTCCAAAATGGTGTCAGCCGGCTTTTTATGAATAGAATATAAAGAGATGTTTTGAAACCAAAGAACAAATTAAAGAAGAAGAATCTAATTTCCTTAAGTTTTGTACTACGGTTTCTCTAAGTTATGAAATAATTAAACAGGAACAAGAACCATACTGCAAAGAATGAAAAAACTCTGCAATGTTGAGTACTAGGAAACTTGAAATAGATATTTTATACAAATATCCAATTTCTAGTCCTTTGGAATTATGTATAGTAATTGATGAAGCTTGTTCAGAATAAATAGGTAGGGTTTTTTGGAACTACAATAATTCTTATATGTATAATTATTGTTAGAAGTTTAGAAATAGGAATGGCTATTAACATGGTTCAGAAGTTTTATCAATCTACAGAATTAGTTGGTAATCCAAAAGACTAATAATACCAAATCGCTACATTCATAGGTGAATTGCCTCGGTAAATTGGGCATCTGTCTGCTTATATGTATTGAAAGTAATTCAAATAGCTAATTGAGGGTATTGATCTACTTGAAATTGCAGCAAATGTCAGAAAATGAATTAAATGGTATCAAATCTAATATGTGAAATCTAAATAATTTATTAAGTCTATCAAACTGGCAAAGATGCCAACTACTACAGCCGATGCACAATGGACAAAATTAACATGTTATATATTTCCTATTTCCTCTCACGGGGATT
Source organism: Allium fistulosum (assembly GCA_030737815.1). Classification (NCBI taxonomy): domain Eukaryota; kingdom Viridiplantae; phylum Streptophyta; class Magnoliopsida; order Asparagales; family Amaryllidaceae; genus Allium; species Allium fistulosum. The sequence goes on from CM060905.1 coordinate 823,004,645, forward strand.
ACTGCAATAAATTGAATGCTTATTCACCAACATATGATCGTAGATTATTGATATTGAAACATTGGTTAATCGCAACAATATCATCGTTCATTCCCCTACCCTATAAGTCCAAGACATATCTTCGTGTTCAAATATTTATTATATAAACCTATTTATTTTTTTATAAAGCTCAGTAAACTTGATTAATATTTTATATTTTATTACTTTATTATAATTATTATAAACTTAGTTTATTTTCATAAACTTAGTTGATTTATTATTATTATTATCATAATTTAGTTAATTTTTATAAAACTTAGTCACCTTGCTTAATATATTATTATTATTATTATTATTATTATTATTATTATAAACTTAGTTAATTTTTTATAAAACTTGTAGTTAATTTATTATCGCTTATTATTATTATTATTATTCTAAACTTAGTAATTATTATATAACTCAGTTAATATTTATAAACTTAGTTTGTTTATTGTTATTACTACTACCATGATTCTTGTTGTTGTTGTTGTTGTTAGTATTATTATTAAAAACTTAGTTCATCTACTATTACTACTACGTACTATTATTATTAAACTTAGTTAACTTGGTTAATATTTTATAATTTATTAATTTATTATTATCATTATTTGTATTAACTTGGTTAATTTTCATAAACTTGGTTAATTTATTATTATTATAAACTTAGTTAACTTTTATGAACATAGTTAATTTATTTTGATTATTATTATTATTTTATTATATAAATTTGTTTACTTTTTGTAAAACTTATCTAACTTGGTTAATATTTATAATTTATAAGTATTATTGTTGTTATTCTAATATTAGTTAATTGTTATGAAATTTAATTAATTTTTATAAACTTAGTTTATTTATTGTTGCTATTGCTATAATGATTGATGGTGTTATTATTATTATATTTATTATTATATATACTTAGCTAATTTTCATAAATATTAGTTAAATTATTATTATTATTATTATTAATATAACTTAGTTAAGTTTTATAAACAAATTCAAAGACAAATATTATTTATGTCCAAAGTTCAGTAATATATTATTTTATGAGCATGAATAATAATAAAATTATTATTATTTCCTCCACATGAACATGATGAAGTAGTTCGAATGCACCATCTATGTAAACTATACGAGCATCGAGACCTGGACTCTATGTGTAAATCAAAAATTTAATGCAACAGTTATTATACTAAAACTAAAATAAAAATGAAATAAGTTAATTAGCACCACTTTACACCTTAATACAAACCATTGGTTTCATACAAATGGTGGCATGGCAACTGAATACTTGTATTTTTTTACTTTTTATAGTGTCACATCACCAACATTGATAGTCAATTATCAAATCTGATGGTTTAAATTGATATGCAAATAAGATGTTATATTTTAGAAGTGTTACTGAACCTAGCTCAAAATGAAAGTGTAAAAATAGAGTAAAATTTCTTTTTGAAAATAGTAAGGAAATATCAGTCATTTCAATCTGAAGCAGCATTGATGAAATGACAAGTAAAAAAGTTAAAACCCTTTCTACTAAACCTGCATTGATATTTGATACTTAAAACCGTACCTCTCTAGTAAAAATTGTCACAGATATGGGAATTTACTGAAATGACTCCCTTTATCCAAAACAGCATTGAATAAATTATATTTTGTATATAAAATGATCCTTTACACATCACACTAGGGCCACTGCTAATCTAAGAGATTATATTACCAAATCGGATCACTATATCACAGCCTTTTTGACTTAACAGACTTGGACTATATTATCTAAGTTTTCAATATTGGTGTAAAAAAATAGTTATAAATAGTGTTAAATATACACCAACTAAAATTACCTTCCCATTAGAAAACTGTACAATATGGCGAGATGTAGGCAAGAAATGTGACACACGTGTTCCACCAAGAGACCTATCAGCTGATGCAGTGAAATTGATCTATCATCGTGGTTTTCTTGGAAGAAATGTAATCGACCTTTAACTTACCAATATAACTTTTATAGATGTTTGTAACACATTTTGTAGTAATGTATAATTGACTAAAGTTGTCATTTATATCAAAGGGCTTAACCAAACAAACCCAAATGCCAAAAATAGGTAACCAACCAGTTTAGTTGTGCTCCATATACTGAGATTCCTAGATTACATTTATGTACATACTACATACATTCTAATAATATAATAATACATGGGTAACTTATAGGATAAACAATAATTGGTATGATTCCAGAATTTTAGTATACTCTGAAATTTTTAAGAGGCAAGAAAAAGAATAGAAAAGGACATGTCAATTTAACAAGTGAAAAAGGATTCAGAAAATATGACATCAAAAAATATAATCATGGAGCTACATATAACAGATACATGTTATTTTGTTCATTAACGAGATGGTTAACAATGAGTATTGCATATTGATATTGTTAACTAGACAATTGAAGATGTAAAACTCACCTATGCAAACAGGATTCCTACATGCAACATTTCAAAAATTATGAAAGACTTGAAACGTAAAAATAGGAACACTCTGCAACATAAACTGAAACACTTATGTTGTAAATCTTAAACATTTAACATACCTTATAAGTTATAATATTCTAATAGTTGTAGAATGTACGTTGATCCGCTTCTAGGATCAAATTTATTTTCTTCACTTGGGCAATTTTGGATAATAATAAAAATTCATAATCGAATTTTATCACATGACCTTATACAAAAATGGTGATTGTTGTCTTCTGTATTGACATAATTGAATATTTCATGGATATGTCCTAATATTATGTATAGTATATAATGCTCCAAATACATAGTTTACTGAGTTGCAGAATATAATAGACTGGTTTCTATGATGCTGAGAAAGAGAAATATTGCAAATATAATGTTAATGCATAATGCTAGGATAAAATATTTGTAATACCAATGTCTAAATGATCAAACCTTTGAGAAAAGGTGTTAAGGCAATGAACTTTTTGCCTTTCTTCAGTAAAGGCATAAAACGGTGTTATTCCTTTTAGTGTGAGTTCATCTATTAGATGAATTATAAATTGTTTTGGTAGATATTTGCCGTTGAACTCATTAAAAAAAATTGGATGCCCTAGACAACAATTCATTTTCCAATTTTGCATTGCCCTATTTTAAAAAAAAATTATGTATGTACAGAATGTAAATCAACTGCAAATTTCAACTATAAATAACTATGACCCATAATACATGCTGCATGTTTGTGTACACACACATTAGGAACAAATTATAAATGTAGATAAGTATTATAATCAAGTTGTCATTATTACTTTTTTTTCTTTGCAACTGATATGTATTATTTGAATGCACACGGACATCGTGCAACTTTTCTTAATCTGTATTAAACAACAACATACTTGTGCAAATTAAAACTATACACACACACACACATTTCTTTACATTTCGTGTGTATATACATTTAGATTATTAGTCATATTCTTCTTTTTCCATATTTCATGAACATGATTATGGACCCGTCTGACCTTGATTTATTCTTGAATAATATTCCATTAAGTTGGATTTCCATTTAATTCATTCACAAAATATATGACAACAATTTAAATCATTCATAAAATATAGGACAACAATATAAATTATTCACAAACATTTTAATTTGCTATTTTAGGGGTTTATTTAAATCATTTACCACTAAGAATCAAATCATCAAATCATTTACTTCTAAAGAAATAAATAATTAGTAGGATAAGTTGTTTTCAACTAGCACTAAATTCACCAATTATTCTTGAATAACAATTGTTTTGACAATCAATTATTGAGTAACCAATTAACAAGATTAAAGTAGCATATAAGAAATTATAAAGTATCTAATTAACAACCAATTTTTAAGTTGTTTGTTAACATGATTTAATTAATATTTAATAGCCATTTATTACCTAATTATGCACAAATTAAATAATCAGATGGTAAATCAGTAAATTAGTTCAAATCAAAGTATAAACTCACATAGTAAGGGCTTGCAAAATCAGACTAGGCCAGAACGAGAGTAGGAAACTAGCGGCACAACAATGACAGATCATCGGCATCAAGGAATAGGAGCGGCGGCTGGCGGTTAGCGGCGGGCAGCACAGGACATGAGGGACCATCAGCTGAAGGGTAGTAGTGGCGGCTGGTGGCAGTACAAGAGCAAGCGGGGATGGTGGAGAACTAGAGTAGGCGATGGTGAGGATTTGTAAGAGAGAGAGAAGTATGGTTTCTTTTGGTTTGAGAGATGGAAAAAAATGAAAGGAAAGGAAGTGGGAAGAATGAAAAGAAAGAGTGAAGAGGTGGCTATGAAAACTTTGGGGGGAACCTGCTCTCTCAAAAGTGTTACATGGTCGATCTCCACTTTAAATAAAACAAATTAAACCAAACAAGAACACTTTAGAATAAAGTGTTATCTATTGATGTTATAAAAAACAACCTTTCTTATAGTTTCAAATGCATAAATTTATCAGTATGGATTATTATAACATTATATACCATATATTCTTATAATATTGGAAAGGTTAAATGTTATCATTTCAGTTTTCTAATAAGGCTCCCACTAGTCTTTTATGTTTCAACAAACCCTAAGCGAAAGATATAAGTCTTTCCACTTTATTAGTGGGTGTTAGAACTCATATGCCTTAGCAGGATTCTGATTTTGAGGAAAGCTCAACAACTCATAGGCCTGCATACGATGGATAACTCCTTATTGGTTATGTCACATACAACTTCTAATATGTGGTTCCTTATCCTAATACCTCATTTTCCTTGAGGAAAGCTCAATAAGTAAAGTGAGACTATTCACTCGGACCTATCATTTCAATACGGCCTAAGTATAATGCACTCACTTTGAGGAAAGCTCAAAAAATAGGTGCAATTATCTTAACTCATCTATTCAATATATTAATAATACTACACATAACATCCCCAGCTTGAGGAAAGCTCAACAACTAAAGAGCATGCAAGTAATCTATTAATATATAAATGATAGAAGACAACTTTATATAAAAATTCATAATATTCAATATATTATATTGAGTGATATCGACTTATGGAAAGATGTATTTTTTCTGAAATACCTTCGTGATTCAAATGTCAGACACATTAGAAATCATGGTATACGTCCATATACGTGTGTATTTATTCCTTAAATCTATTTAGGTTTCTTTAATATTCCACCTTTAGTTTACACATTTATATTATATAAGTTTTATTATAATATAACTTTTATATTTTAATTAACTTATATAATAGTCCTATGTATAATATAAAATTATATATTATTTAATTAATTTTAATTTATTAACACTTTAGTTAATTTTATATTAATTCAATATAACATTTATATTTAATAATTAATATATGACTATAACCTTTATAGTATAACACATATATCATATATATATATATGCCTATTATATAATTAATTACCCTTTTAATTTATTTATTTAACTAAACTATTTTAATTACTTATATTAATTTCGAAACCTATTGATATGCATACATGTATACTTATGTTATTTTAAACATTTTAAAACAACATAACATATATCAAAATATATAATACATGTATACTTTTTTCATTAATTAACTCATCTATTTTATTAATTTTATTAATAAATTTAAAATTTTTGAAATTAACTTATATTGATTTTCAAATATTTTGAAAAAAATTATTATATTATAACTTTTATAATGTATGAATATCTTATTTTAAGTTGAACCTTTTAATTTAAAATCTTATATTTTTAATTTTCAAGCAAATTTGAAAATTAGCCTAAGGCCCAATTTATAATGAACCTCTTCTACTAGGGGTAACCTTTTGGGCTCACATATCTGTTCAGGTTCGGGCGGTAGCCAGGTATGGTAGAGTACTTGATTACTTCGACTCAATCCTTCGGTACTACCTTTCTTAGACACCCTATTAACTGAGTTGTGAACTTAGTTGATTAACTCTAACATGACTAATTTAGACTGCATGGGCTATTAGGCTTTAATACCATTATTAGAACTGGACCAACACACAACAGAAGTAATAGATGAATTTCTATTTTTTATACCATTTTGGATCTTTATTGGGCCTATGAAGTCAAATTTATTTAGAACATTTCTAAATTTCTTTTAAAAAAAATCTTTGTTTTATTCAAAGTTACGAAATTATTTTATATTATTTAATTAATGTTATATAATATATATATATATATACGTGTATTATATACACATATATATGTGTGCATGTATAACATATCAATCCGTGTAGGGTATAACATACCTGTGTATAAGTGTTAGAATTTATGCCGCAACAGACACGTTATCACATCTAATACACAAATATATTATCCAAATGTATGTTTATATATATATATATATATATGAGATGTTACAAACATACACACGCATGCACGCACATATATAAATAAGCAGCCATATTTATATTTAATTAATTGTATAAATATATATATTTATATAAACACAAAAATGAAATATTAACATTTTATATACACATAGCTATATGAATAAATTTAAATCATTTTATAAATTATAATAAATTATTTATTTACAATAAAACCAAAATACTATCTATATAAATATATTTATTATTATCATTATTATTTATAAGCTATATATATTAAATATTTATGTATGAGTATAAATAATATAATATAATAATAATATATTAATATTTTAGAATATACAATTTTTTTTAAATATTCATCCATACCAGGTCATGCGCATGACATAGTTTTTTTTTAAATTTTAAAATACATTTTAAAAGAAATATCCATAGAATACTATGTAAAATTAATAAAATAATTATTTTTGAAACCAAATTTTAGATTTTAGTAAAATTCTAAATGATATTTTGTAATTTTAAATGTTTAATATGTGCCTTTTATAGTTTAATACTAATTTAAAAGCTATTTTTACTTTTGGATATTAACAAAATATTTTAAATTATAATTTTTTATTTTTCCTACCGAGAACTTATTAAATGTTAATTTAATTTTATAAAATATGAAACATAATTTATATGATAAATATATATTATTAAAATTAATTTACATAATTAACTAGTTTAAATAATATTTAAAAAATAATACATATATGATTCTTTTTTAATTCAAACCAAAACTATTATATCTATGACATTTTATATATAAATTTTATAACCATATATTATGTAAATATGATGTGGTATTAAAAGTTATAAACTATGCATACATTTAAATGTTGATATTAAATTAATTGAACAAAAAAATTGTTTTTTATTTATCTCATGCCATGCTAACAATATGTATATACATGATAAAGTATAATTTCTTTTATATAAAATAATTTGTAAACATACAACCAATCTGATTATGACAATATATTTACATATTTGAATCGTCCCCTAACTAACAATAATATATAAATGATATAGACATTATTTGATAATATTAATATTTAAAATTAGATTAGAAATGTACCTTATGTCCAGTTCATATAAGTAAACCTTGAACCGATGAGATTTGCTCCTCGAACTGATTTCCAATTCAATAGAGTGCTAATCCCCGAACTGATGACCAATAGAACTATATTTGATTTGGTTTGAACTCGAATTGATGGAGGAGGAGAGGGTTATGGTTAGGCCAGAAATAAAGCAAGATGGAGGCTTTAAAAGTCATCAAAAAATGAGGATAGAGACGCTTATACATATAAGAATTTAGAGACAAATTACGATCTAGGTCCTCTTTTATCTCTTACCCATTCTCTTCCATCCTAGCCATTCAAATTTAAGCCCTCTAACAAGCCATCACATGGATCCATATAACCCCATTGTAGCCAAATATAACCATCCCCTATATGGACTTCAAACCCATTTAAAGCCCGAACAAATATTTTACATTTAAATCCAATTTAAACGTTTAGCGATATCGTATATCGATTAATATATTTATAACTTTTATAAACACATTTAATAATATTTGTTCATCAAATCAAAATCAAAATTTATAATTAATATTTTATAAATATTAATTAATTTACAACAATTACAAATTAATTAAATCATTTGGTCAATTGAGTATTCATCGTTTATGTTGTGTGACTTGTTAGATGTAAATTTGGTCCGTGATTAATATCAAACTATTCAAATATTAATATTCACACATTACTTAGCATGTGGTATGGTATTTTGGTCAAATTTATCGCTTGCTTGGTTTCCGTAAAATCTAATTTTAATTTGTTATGTGTTTGTTACCTATCTGTGACTTTTATTTACACCAATTCTCTTCGTCAAAACTATATCACTTTGAACTTGTGAAATTTGGTAGCGGTCAAATTACAATATTGTCCGCATTCAAATCTATAGTCCAAAGATAAATTCTTTGGTTCAATAATAACAATTATTATTAACCGAACTACTTTAACTAGAGACTTTGACTTTGAGTTGTGTAACAACCCGATATTCTGAACACTGTGTATTTAAATACCTGTATATTTAAGTTCAGATTAAATGCGCTTAAATGGATTTTATAACCTTAATAAAATCTTTTTAATAAACAAATAATAGTAGGAAACTTTTTTATTTTAAAAAGTATTTAGAAAAAATATATATTTTGAAGAAAAATTGATAATGTGATCGAAAATACGCTTTATCGATAATCAGCTCTTTACCCGATATAAGTTATTTAAACTCTATTGGACTTATATAAGAAGTATATGAACATATCTATAAGCCTAAAACTCTCCTTAGTTCATTAGCAACATTAATTAATCCTAAGTATTTTTAGAATGTAATTAATTAAGGAAGGGGTAGGTAAAGGGTATTTTGGGTATTAGGAACTAAAGAAATAAGGTGTCAAAAATTAGGTGAGAATGCACATGAGAAGGACATGTTTTGGCTAGCTATTGGAAGTTTAAAAGCTGGTGTTCCCTTGAAAACCTCTATTTAAACACTCCATTCACTTCATGAATCCATTTGGAAAAAAAATTATTTCCAAAAAGCTAGTTCTTCATCTCCTTCCTCTTCTCAAATTTCCTAAGACTAAAGCAACTCAAACACACTAAAAAACTCTTCAAACTTCTTTTACAATCTTGGTAAAACATAGCAAAAACCATCATCTAACCAAAGCTTGAAGATTTGAAGCACAACAAATCCATCTATCTCTAGCCGTGAGCAAATAATTGAGGAGTGGAGGTGGCCGTGAGCATGGAATGAGAAAGCATGGTGGCTGAAAGCATTAAGGAAGCAAAGTTGGAATCTTTACCGTGTTGGGTGATAGTAGGAAGTTTGCATGTGTTCTACAAGGCTTGTGCATGGAGTAAGCAAGGAGTTTGGTGAATTAACTCACCATTTGATAAATATATGAAGTGATATATGCTTCTATTTTATTATAATATATGTGATTGATTTTATATTGCTTGATTGGTAGTGATTCTTGCTTTCGAAAGAAAATGGCATATGAAAACAATGATTGTTGACTTTTATGACTTCTTATGAATTGCAACAAAGTCTTGAAACAAAGCACATAAGGATTAGTAGGGGACGGACTTGAAAAAGAAGTGATTTTATAGCGATAGTCGCTACAAATGCACTTTGAAAATGCCTTACTTTGTTGATTTTCAGTGGATTTTTATAGAGAGATCCTTATGTATTTCTTTCCATGGTTGTAATGTATTATGTGTATAACATTTACTGTAAAAAGATTGGATGTTAAAAGTTTGTTATCATATCTAAAATCGATGAAACTTTCAGATGTACAAAACTGAAATAGTAAGAATCTATTATAGTACTAATCTGGGCACTTTTAAAAACGCTAGTAACTCTGGACCTCTTTTTACAGAATTTTCAAAATGCTATTTTTTTCTATTCGAGACTTTGAAACATTTATAAATGACTTTAAACCAAACTATTTTATTTCAATCTTTTTAATGACCTTTTCTAACTATATTAGAACGTTTTAAAAGGGGTTTGGGATTTCTATGTATTTTTAAGATTTAGTCATGAATTTTTAAAGCAAGTGGGTTATTATTATATAAAGGAAAACATCCATTTTTCAATTTTAAATTAATTGTAAATTAATAATCTTTAGGTAATATTTTAAATAAATGTTTTAAACTATATTATAAGTATATTAAGGATATATAGTTTTTAGAAAATTAGGTTTTTAAGTATTAAAAAGCTTATGTAATATAATATCTTTTAAATTATTTAAGAATTTTATTAACCAAATTAGCTTATAATAAATTAGTATACATATAAATATATACATCATTTTAAAAAGGTCTTAGTAAATAAATATATAAAATTTAAAAAGTAAGTTAAGTATTTATAAATGTAGTAAATGAAGTTTGGACTTTAACACTTAAGTTAAAATAAATCATGTTAAGAAGTTTAATTAAAAGTATATTACCTTAATTAATAAGCATGAGATACTTTAATCTTTAAAACGAATCTTAAAGTAAATGATAAGTATAAGTAAATGGTTTTGGGTTGTAGTAAACAGTGTTTTAGTAACATTTGTTTTAACCGACATTATTAATTATACTTAAGAATATAATTAGGTAATTAATAATAAATATTTTAAAGATAATTATAAGTGAATAGTTTTGGGTTATTGTAACAATATTTAAGTAACACTTGTCTTAAACCCTTATAAAAGTAATTAGATCTTTAAAAGAGAGTTTTTAAGATAATGATTAAGTGGAAAGTGATTTGGTTTGTTGTAAATAATGTTTTAGTAACATTTTTTTAAACCATAGAATTATATTTTAAAGTGGAAAAATATTGTTAAATGATAGAATATAATTAGATCTTTAATAATGGAGATTTAAAGATAATAAAAAGTACAAAATCTTTTGAAATAAAAGATAGAAAAGGTTATATTTTTAATTTATAAAAGAGAATGGATTTATAGTAACAATGTTTTAGTAACATTTTTTTTTAAACCTCTTTGATTATATTTTAGAGTAAGTAAATCTTGTTAATGATTTTTGAATATACTTATACCATTTGAGATAAGTATATGAATACTTTTGAAGTATAGAGAAGATTATAAATGGATAGTAATACATGAATAGTAAAATACAGGTATATATCTTTTATAAAGAGAAATTAAAATCTATATACAAGTTAAATAAGAAGTTTGATTAATAAGTTAAGTTATTAATTAAATAAGTGAAGTTTTAATCAATGAGAAGTTATTAATTAAATAAGGAAGTTTTAATTAATAAAGGAGTTTAATTAATAAAGGAGTTTAATTAATAAAGGTGTTTATTTAAAGAAGAATTTTTAATTACAGGAAGAAGTTTTAATTAAAGGAAGAAGTTATTAATTAAATAAGGAAGTTTAATTAAACGAAAGAAGTTTTAATTAAATATGAGTTTTACTAATAATGGAGTTTTTAATTAATACAGGATAAATAATTAAAAAAAGGATTAAAAGTCATTTAGGTAACTTGATCGTGCTTTGTATGAATTGATAGTGCTATATATGTTACTTGTGTATAGAAAATATTTAGTCGCGTGCTTAACAATAAAAACCGATGGAGTAGACTTGTTTCTATCCGCAAGAGTTAAGAATGATGATTCGAGTAGGATTTAGAAGTAATTATGCTCTAACTTACCGAGCTTCACCCTTAACCGAGGGATATCAAAAGTTGAGAAGTTTGAAAATGTGATAAGTATACGAGACTTGGTTTGATCGTTCTCATTGTTGTTGAATATGACCAAATTCGTCGATTCATTCTTGAAGAGACTAGGACATGTAAGTGTTTTTACTTATCGAAAACTACTTCAAGACCGAGATATCCCTTGGAAGTGGACCTGTTCGAGATGCTAAAATCTATGTGGATATTCAAGATCTATTCGAGATGCTCGAACCCATGTAGAGGTTCGTGATTTGTTCAAGATGCTGGAATCCATTTGGGGATTTGTGATATGTTCAAATGACGATGGCTCATGTGTTGAGATGCTGACTAAAAATAGAGTAGGATGCATGATCCCAGATTTAGCTAACCCAAGAGGGTATATCAACTCCATATCTAGAGTATTCTTTCGACATGTTGCGGTGGGGAGTTGTTGATACATGGTTCATGTTGTTCATGGAAGTGTTCGGATGTTGGTCTAGTTGTGCTTACCTTTTGGTATATTTTATCTAGAGATATACAATGTTCAGAAGGTAGTTTCTGATTCTTATTATAAGAGATTAGTCGACAGTTTATTAGAGAGTCTGTACACCTAGATATGTTGTGGTGTGATAGATGTAAGCATCATAGCTATTTTTTGATTTATATTCTTCACCCTAGACATTATCTATTATATGGCAATATATACTTAGTAGATGGTTTGGCTCTTTTGAGGGGATAACTATTACGACGGTCTCAAAAGGTGCTGTTATATGTTATACATATTCTTGAGTTTCTTACACCAAACTTTTGTCTGACCTGTGATTTTATCTTTCCCTTAATTCCTCAGGTGCTTTCTCGAGCAATTTGAGGAAAGAAGGTTTTCATTGATGTTCATTGAGCTCTTAGAGAGGAGCTAGGTGATTTACCTGCTGTAGTATTTATTTTCCGCTGCTTTACTTTATGTATATATATCAGCAATTGTAAGGATATGATGTTATAACTGTCCAGACTGATAATAGTACTCTGATTAGTAACTTCGAAATGCTATATATATTAGAGTGGCATTCTCTCTTATCTTTTGATATTATATGTTATCATTCCGTTGCAAGGTTCTGATGTTTTTGTTCTCCTCTTTCTTGTTCGTTTTCTTTTCTTCTTTTTCTTTACACTAACATTCTGTCTTTTCGGCACTTCGGTGCTTGAAATGTGAATACAGTGGATGTATTAGTGTCGTCATTTGGAGGTCGAAAAGACATTCATTACAAGTCGACTTCAGTTGATCGTGATACTAATCTCATATAACCGAGGAGACGAATCCTCTTTTAAATAGTGTTTCACTACCAATGCTTCCATTCAACCCAACTATATTTGTTCGATGGACGTCATGCCATGGTTTAACTATAACCAACGCAAAGTTCCACATTGAAGATCAATAGTATTCTCAGATCAAGAAAACTGTGTAATTTTCTCACATCGATATTTTCCATCTGACCTTAGTTGTGTTAACTAATATAAAACTATCGAGTAAGTCATTCCATGGTTATCCAATAACTATTAGCACGTAACTTCTTGATTCCCCCAGTAGTCATGAGTAATACATTGCCCAACATTTGGAAAGCATTACGTACTCTAATCTCAATGGATGTGTCGATATCCAGTCTCGATACATCTTGACTGGGAATATTTAAAAATGTATATTTATTTTCATTGTGATAAATTACTCACGGTTACACCACTTTGTAACTACTATTACAAAACATACTATTTATGGATTTTCTATTAAATATACTTTTAATTAAATTAATTAGTTAATATAAGACATTATATCAAGTATATAATAGATAGAAAACACCTTTTATTTTGAACAAGATTGGTTATCGAGTTAGATATATGTATAAAAAATTACATAATTACCTCTAGGGAATGCCCCTAACTCTATCAGTGGTAACCAATATGTATGCAAACATCCTAAATGTATATATATATATATATCTATGTGTGTGTGTGAGTGAGTGTGTATATATATGTATATATATGTATGTATGCATGCGCATCCATACATCCATATGAAACATGTATATCAAAATGCAAGTAAATAACCATGCACATGTATAATTAATTAGTGCATATATATAAAGAAATAATAAATATTGTGTGTAATCATCTTGCATAAATAGAACACCTCAAAACAAGTATCTATCCCAAGTTGGAATGTATATACATACAAGCCAACACGGTATGAATTAAGCATACATAAACAAAGCAACCATAACAACCAAAACATGTCATAAGGACTTGCATAAAATTTTTTTTAGCATTCATACATCCATGCCTATGTCAACAAGCCAGCTAAAACAACCATGCAACATCCAAATGACTAAACAAGCAAATTAAAATATAAACAAAGTAACTAAAATGGTAACTTATTGAAAGAGAGCTTATGATGGCAAAATTTGAATTTTTCCTCGATTTCTACGTACTCCCATCCAAACCTTTTCCTCATCGTACTTGAACAAACTTCATTTTTTTCATTCTTATGTCATATCATGTCAAGACCTAAGATGTGAATATGCCCATAAAGTATTCTAGACTCTGTCTCTATATCGCCTCATTAAGCCGACTAGGCGATATCATAACCGCTAAATCATAAACGTACCTTCGCAAATGGGAAGAACAAAATGCACGTTAATGCTTGCCAAATTTTCAAAAAGCCTTCTTAAACTTGCTGACTTCCCTACTATATACATAATCGAGAATGGCCCAACAACTAATGGTGCTAGTTTTTCCACGTCATATATCTCAATAGCGAGTCCTTCAGTTACACCATGCCACCCACTATGAGCTCTCTATATATACCTATCCTATATGGTTTCCATTCCTTTATGTATCACTAAGGTGTCTCTAATCATATAATGTCCAAGCATAGCTTTGATTTAAATGGACTTCACTACTGGCATATCACCATCGTCAAATACCCTTCAACATACTCATCCATTGGCTTCTTCATCCTTGGCCAACAGAGTAACCCCTTTGTATCCTTTGATATACCTCACTAAATTCCTTCTTTAAATCCATAGGCATGGCAACACGATAAAGAAGGGTGTCTCCTATCTAAGTGACTAACATTTAGGATTCTTAGGTGAACCCTATACTCCATCATCATTTAACTAATAGATATCACAAATGGGTGATGCCTTAATTTCTGTGAACATGATACTACAATAACAAATTCATAAACTAGGTTATGCATTCTTCACTTATTTTTCACATGCATTAGGCATTGCAAGTAGGTTATGCACGAGGCACCGTTTCATCAAATTGACTTAATAACATAGTTCCTTCAATCCAAGTGATGACTAAGTCACTTAAAATCCCTTCGTACTTGATACGTGCAAGTCAAGACATTTACTTCATGTCTTGGAATCATACAACATTAGATAGTTCAAAAATAATGTAACTCCACATGCTTGTGATGTTCTATAAACTAACTATTACTCAAATTCTTCATAAATAAGATAGACTAATCAAGGTTTCTTAGCCTTAATCCACTTCGGTTTGGGCCGACTTGGACCCAGGCCAGCCTACCACAAGCTACTTGAGAATCAAAAACATGGTAGCAAGTCTCCTTCAACTCCCATCCAAGTTGGACCTCTATCAGCCCATCCTCTCCATAGCACTTCAAGTCGGTGGCCCAGGCAGTGCACCCTGAAGCAATGACCAACAGTCAGCTCATTATGCAAAGCAAAGCATCCGAACTACTCGACTCGGCCCTCTCTTTTAATCATCTAGCTCCTAGACAGACCATCTACTCGATTAACTCCCTTGGCCCGTCCGTCGGTCAATGCGTCTTAAGGTTGCCTCGAGCGTGACCTTCCGCCAACCCAGCTTAGATGCATCCCTCACAAGCAATCCTATAGTTGGTCCTCCGTATCATTCCGAGCAGTGCAGCCAGACATGCCTGGCTCGGTCCGCTCCTTTAACACTACCCTTGGCAACTTTCCCCTCTTTCCATACCCTTGGGAAAAGGCTGGCCTGCCTGGTCGGCCTTGTCACATCAACATGCTGGCAAGGCCAACAAAGAAGTACAACCAAGTCCATCTCTTATGACACAGAGCATGTTGTGCAACATGATGCCACTATGCATGAACATTACCTGAATAGTTAGGGCAAGGCATCTGAACAATAAGAGCAAGGCATGTACCTTACACCCGCTTTTCTTATTGATGTCGACCTTCACTGCTGATTCCCTTGACTTCAAAAACTGTCCCTCATTAATCATATCTGCGGCATAATGCTGTAATGACCCGTATTTTACATATCGGAGGATCCTAAAATATTTTAATTTAATTCATATGAGGTTGTATTATTCTATAATTTTAGGATATGACTCTTAGAGACATTATACACACCTATGTTTTTTTCGAATTTCTATGTGACCATTTTGACCCTAAAAATCTTATTTGAGCAATAACTTGTGATAGAAGTTGAATTAGGGTCTCAAACTAGTTTCATTACTTTAAGATGATGGTTTCCCATTCTGTAGAGTGGTCATAATAGAAAAATGGACTTCAAGTTAGAAAGTTATGCCTATTTTAAGTTTAGAGGTTGTTGTTCAGAACCAACGTGTAATTTATTAAGCCCATAAGTAGGCCCATTAATCTAATTCGAGATTACTTTAAATAGGGGCTATATGAGTCAAGTTAAAAGTTTTTCCCTCTCTTCCAAATCAGATCTAAACCTCCATTAACCCTAGATTCATCCAAAATCACCAAAATTACTCTCTAAATCAAACCAAATTAGATCAGTGAATAGATCATTGTTTAGAAGATAGAGATCATCATTTTGGTTGACTCAAATTTCTTTTCATTGTTATCCATTTTGGATCGAGACTTAAATCAGTTGAATTTGGTAATTGGTGAGTGGTTATGCTCTCTCACTATCCTATGCATGTGGTAGAATTATATGTTTTAATATGATTTTTAACCTTAAAATCCCTTTCTAACTTTAATCACATGTTAACATATGATTATGACCTAAATTGATGAATTTTGATATGATTTGTAGTAATGACTTTGCAATTCAACTTGTTCATATTCATATGTTCATCGATTGCTTAGATTTGGATTAGAATATGCTTAATTACTATAATTCTATGTGTTGCTTGTTTGATTGGATGTACTTGCATGTTATTCTATTCTTGTATGTTGTGCTTTGATGTGGTTTGCTAGTGTTTTGGATGTTTTGGAAGAAAGGTTGGTGAATTTGGCAAATCGAAGCAAAGTTGGTCGGAATTGGATGAAACTTGAAGGAGAGGCTCTGGGGCATGGAAGGAGCTTGTAACTCAAGTCACACATCTAGAATGGTCAAGTACATAACTCGGCATCGAGCCATTTCTATGGCTCAGATGGGTCGATGATTTTGGGGATCTCTATGTGATAGCTATTGGAGATGGACCAAGGCAAGTTTCAGAGAATTGGTAAAGTGTTGGATGTTATAGTTGTTTCTAGAACTTGGAGTTGAGTGCTTTAGATTAAGGGTCGAGTTGTTTTGATGGATGGGTCGGGATCTAAAGCACTTGGGATTGGAGTTTTAGAAGCATGGAAGGTAACTTAGTCAAAATTGACTAAGTATATGACTCGGTGCCAAGTCATTTTGACTTGGTATCGAATTATTTTTATGTAGATTAATGAGATGAGGTTTCTAGGGGATGAAGTGGAAGCTCGGTAGATCATGCTAGAGGTGTTGGCTTGTTCGCATCAGGTTGGATGGCAATGTAACAACATGATGAAAGCAATGTATCTTCGTTTTGTTACTTGTAGGTGGAATAGGTACCGAATATAGCGGCTCGATAAAGGATAGAGTCGTAGGATGGGGAACGTAGGGGGTTCTTCGATAATGGAAACGGGATTAAGTAAGAAAAGGGCTCGGATCTGAATGAGGCAAAGGAGAGCTCGGATGTATATGTGCTAAGGAATTATTGATACTCGGAGTGCTTTCTAGTGTACTTAAAGCAGAGGTATTGTAAGTGGGGACGTCCAAGGGTTAATTGAGGGACTTGTATACCCTGGACCAGTGGCTTTGGGTCTAGTGTCTAGCTTTGGGCTATGGGACACGTATTGAGTTTTTGCTTGCGTGATACGAGAGTACAACGAAAATTGGGCTTTCTATTAGTCCCTAACATGGGGGCCATACGAGTTATCATATATTCAGAGAATAGGGATGAGTGATAGCGAGTATTGCTTGATGGATGCTATGGTTGCTTTCTTTAGTGAGCAATCACTCGTGGATATCACTGGGAGTAAGTACTGGAGATAGGGACATCTGGACATCCACTATTCGATTCTATATAGTACCTTTATGATATTATTGAGTAGCATATCATATTATTATGTGCTAACTCTTTGGTTGCAGGGACATGTTTAGGTATTATTCATGTACCTCTGTCCCTTACTATATTTACATGTATAGTATTTTGAGATTCATTTACCGCTCACACCAAACTGTTTTCTGACCCAAGGTTTTATGTTTTGCTTCTTATTATCTTGGGTACTCTTAAATGAGTAAACTAGATAATAGGTCTAGGTGATGCAGTAGCTGTGCAGAGGATGAGTTGGATAGAGCTATCTCATATTACATACCTATATGGATTACTATGCTTTTTCCACTATGCAACACCGGGAAGCCTTAGCGGTGACTGTTTATTTTCTTGTATTTGAGACAGTTATTGAGTTTGTTTTCGTTGTGTAAACTCTATGCCTATTGATGTGTAACTCCATGGATCATATACTCTGATAACTAGTTCACACTATTATTACTTCTCTTTTGCTATATTTGTGATATTATATATTATCCACGTGCTGTGATAAATATGACAGGTTATATATTTTATTTGTTTCATTTTCAACCCTGATGATCGTCCTATATTAACCGGGCATGGCAACAGTGCACTACTTGTATATTATTGCTGTCGGAGGTGTAGGGCGATCGTTACATTCGGTATTAGAGCTTTGGTTACGTGATTAACCTGTGTTGATACTTTGATCCAGTAGAGATAAGGAAGGAGTTATCGCCTTAGACTAGATCCAGAGTGGAATGGCGAATAGTATTGATTAGCTGCCTACCAGAGGGTGGAGTGATGGTTAGCTTTCTATATTCGCTAGAGGTTCCATAGGAGGGGTTGTCATCTATGCCTATTGCTAGAGAGTATCCAGATGTATTTGAGGAAGTGATCGGATTACCTTGTATAGACAGATTGAGTTTCAGATCGACTTAGTAAATGAATACAGACCGATAATATGCCTTTGAGGTGTTTGGCACCCAGAGAGCAAAATGAATTAGAGGTGCAAGTGAATGACATGTTAAGGAGAGGGTTCATTCGAAGGAGTATATCTAAGTAGGGTGCACATATATTATTTGCGATTAAAGAGGATGGCTCTTTGAGGTTTTGTGTGGATTATCGTAACATGAATAAAGTGATGAAGAAGAATAAGTATCTACTCCCATGCATTGGTGACTTATTCGATCAGCTTTACTATGCAAAAGTGCTCTCTCAAATGGATTTGGCAATGGGATTTCACCAGTTGAGAGTAGTTAAGGAGAGTGTGCCTATTATTGCATTTCATATGCCGTCGGGTTTTTATGAGTGGTGGTAATGTCATTCGGGTTGACTAATGCTCTGGCATACTTTGTGGATCTTATGAATTGGGTTTTCAAAGACCAGTTGAAAAGTTCATGCATGTGTTTTTAAATGATATTGTTATCTATTTCAGAATTGAAGAGGAGCATAAGGCGCACTTGAGGATTACACTAGAGATATTGAGGAAGCACAAGTTGAGAGCGAAATTCTCTAAGTGTCACTTATGGAGAGAAGAAGTGAGATTCTTTGTCATGTAGTTTCGTAATAGGGTATAGCAGTAGATCCTACGAAGGTGGCGGCTGTTCAAGATTGAAACCAACGCAAGAATGCTACAGATGTGAGGAGTTTCCTAGAATTGGCGGGATACTATAGATGCTTCATGAAGGACTTCTCAAAGGTAGCAGCACCGTTGACCAATTTGACGAAGAAGAATCAAGTTTTTGTTTGGGATACAAAGTGTGAGCATGCATTTGTGATTCTAAAAGAGAGATTAAGGAGTGCACCAGTGCTGACCATTCCAAATGAAAATGAGGAATTGATAGTACATACATACGCCTATGGTATCGAATTGGGTGCAGTATTGATTCAGAAGGGAAAAGTTATTGCCTATGGTGGTCGACAGCTAAAACCGCATGAAAGGAATTATCCGACTCATGATTTGGATTTGGTGGTGATGGTTTTTTGCTTTGAAGATGTGGAGGCATTATCTGTTAGGAGAAAGGTTTGAGCTATTTGCGGACCATAAATCCTTGAAATACGTTTCTTTTAGAAGGATCTCTACCTTCTTCAGCAATGGTGGTTTTTATCCTCTTATGATTTTAGTATTTCCTATACACCCTAAAAGGTACGTCGATGCATTGATTAGAAGACATGCTAATTTGGGAGCAATGTTATTAGAATGGAAGCAGATACAATATATTGCTAGACCTTATTGCGAGCTGGAACCAGAGATATTGGCAAGTTTGTCGATCAGACCTACTCTGATCGAAAGAATCGGTACTGTTCAGAAGCAAGATGTTAGGCTAGCGGAGATCATAGCAAGGATAGGAGTAGAATTTAAAGACATAAAGCAATATGAACTTGACCGAGAAGGTTGGATTTGTAAGGATAGGAGATTGCTTGTTTCAGATATTGATGGATTACGAGATGAAGTGCTATGAGAGTCCACCATTTCAGGTTGACTATTCATCCCGGCGGTAACAAGATGTACCGAGATATGAAGCGAATCTATTATTGTGAAGGCATGAAGAGGGATGTTGGGCATTCATCTCGAAGTGTATGAACTGCCAATTGGTAAATGCAAAGCAAAAGAAACCTAATGGGTTGTTGCAACCATTAGAAATTCCTAAGTGGAATTGGGGGCAAGTATCAATGGATTTTATAGATAGACTGTCGAGGACTCGAGTAGTGTATGATAGCATTTGGGTCGTGGCTGATCGGTTGACCAAGAGTGCAAGATTTATACCCATCAAGTCATAGAACGACATCCAAACTAGCAGAGTTGTATTTAAAGTGGATAGTACAATTTCATTGTGTGCTAAAAAGCACTATGAGCGACTGAGACCCATTGTTCACTAGTGGGTTTTAGAAGAGCTTACAAGAGGAGTTAGGGACCGAGTTGCACCTTAGTACAACTTATCATGTGTAAATGGATGGGAAAACCGAAAGAGTAAATCATATATTTGAAGATCTCCTGCAAGCATGCATTATAGATTTTGGAGGATCATGGGATGACCATCTACATCTGGTGAAGTTTGCATACAACAATAATTATCATTCGAGTATTGGTATGGATCCTTATGAAGTATTGTATGACCAATCGTGTGACGCTCCTTCATGTTGATGGGAATGAGAAACTGATATTTGGGCCAAATATGATTAGAGAGACTTCATAAAAGTTGAGATCATTCAGCAACAAATGAAAGCTACTCAGGATCGATAGAAAAGCTATGCTGATAGGAGATGAAGAGATTTAGAGTTTTCTGCTGGAGATATGGTATTTGTGAAGATTTCTCCTTTGAAGAATGTAGTTCGACTCGGTATAAAAGGGAAGTTAGCACCATGATTCGTAGGTCCTTTTTCGATAGTTGACAGGATTGGAAAGCTAGTGTATAGGGTCGACTTACCTCAGAAAATGGCAAGCATGCACAACGTTTTTCATGTGTCTTACCAACGGAAGTTTGTTCATGACTCGGGCATAATGATTACACATGACCGGCTAGAATATGTTAAGGTAGAACTGGAAGTTTCTAGATCTCGTAGATTGCTTCGTGTTGCTGAGTATGATATGAAATAGCTTAGGAGAAAATCAGTGAAGCTAGTGAAGATACAATGGAGTGGAAGTAATGACGATCGTACATGGGAGACTAAGAAAGCATGAGGGCTACGTGTTCGGAGCTCTCTAAATGGTAATATCCACCGTTTATCATATATACTTTCACCATTATATATTATATCAGATAGGTTAATATTCCGCATGCTGGGGTAAGTTCACCTAAATTATTAATTGCATGGCTGCTTGTTTGAGATGTTTGACGGTTGCATATGATTGTTTAGGCATGCGGATAACCATGGCTACTTGTTTGAGAATGTAATGACTCATATTATACATATCGAAGGACCGCAAAATATTTTTATTTTATTCATATGAGGTTATATGATTATATAATTTTGGGATATAACTCTTAAGGATATTTTACATACCGATGGTTTTTTCCTAATTTAAATGTGACCATTTTAACCTTGAAAATCTTGTTTGGGCTATAACTTTTGATAGAAGTTGAATCAGGATCTCAAACCAGCTTCATTGCTTTAGGATAATGGTTTCTCATTTCGTAAAGTGGTCATAGTAAAAAAACGGACTTACAGTTAGGAATTTATTCCCGTTTTAAGTTTAAACAGTTCTTGTCCATAACTAGTGTGTAATTGATTAAGCCCATAAGTAGGCCCATTAGTCTAATTCGAAATTACTACAAATAGGGGCTATAGGAGTCAAATTAAAAGTTTTTCCTTCTCTTGCAAATCAGATCTAAACCTCCATTAATCCTAGATTCATCCAAAATCACCTAAATAGCTTTCTAAATCAAACCAAATTGAAGATTAGTGAATAGATCATTGATTAGAAGATAGACACAATCATATTGGTTGATTCGAATTTCTTTTCATTATGTCCACTTTGAATCGAGACTCAAATTGGTTGAATTTGGTAATTTGTGAGTGGTTTATCCTTCTCACTATCCCATGCATGTGTATATGGTAGAATTATAGGTTTTAATATGATTTTTAACCTTAAAATAAGTTTCTAACTTTAATCATATGTTAATATATGTTTATGACCTAAATTGATGAATTTTAATATGATTTGTAGTAATGGTTTTGTAGTTCACCTTTCTTTACATTCATATGTTCATCGATTGCATAAATTTGGATTAGAATATGCTTAATTGCTATACTTCTGTGTATTGCCTGTTTGAATGGATGTAGTTGCATTTTATTCTATGCTTGTATGTTGTGCTTTGATGTGGTTTGCTAATGTTTTAGATGTTTAGGAAGATAGGTTGGTGAATTTGGCAAATCGAAGACAAAATTGGTCAGAATTGGATGAAAATTGAAGAAGAGGCTCTGAAGCATGAAGGGAGCCTATAGCTCAAATCGCACGTCTAGAATATTTAAGTTCATAACTCAGTACCGAGTCATTTAACTCGATACCGAGTCATTTTTATGGCTTAGATGGATCAGAGATTTTGGTGATCTCTAGCTGTTGTCTAATGGAGATGAACTAATGCAAGTTTTTTAAAGAATTGGTTAAGTATTGGATGTTATGCCAAGTGGTTTCTAGAACTTGGAGTTGAGTATTTTAGATTGGGGGCTGACTCGTTTGATAGATGGGTCGTGGTCTAAAGCACTTGGGATTGGTGTTCTAGAAGCATGGAAGGTAACTTATTCATAATTGACTATGTATATGACTCGGTGCCGAGTCATTTTAACTCAGTGCCGAGTTATTTTTAAGCATCATTATTAGATGAGTTTTCTAGAGGATGGAGTGGAAGCTCTGCAGATTTTGCTGGAGGTGTTGGCTCATTCACATCAGGATGGATAGCGATGTAACAACATGATGAAAGCTATGTATCTTCGGTTTGTGACTTGTAAGGGGAGTAGATACCAAATATAGCAGCTTGATAAAGGAGAGAGCCGTAGAATTAGGAACGTAAGGGGTTCCTGGATAATGGAAACTGGATTGAACAAGAGAAGGGCTCAGATCTGAATGGGGGCAAAGGAGGGCTTGGAAGTATATGTGCTAAGGAATCGTTGATACTCGGAGTGTTTTCTGTTGTACTTGAAGCAGGGGTATTATAAGTGGGGATGCCTATGGGTCAACTGAGGGACCTGTATACCCTGGACCAATGGCTTTGGGTTCAATGTCTAGCTTTGGGCTATGAGTGACGTATCGAGCTTTAGGCTGCATGATACGAGAGTACAACAAAAACCGAAATTTCCATTAGTCTTTGGCATATGAGGCGTACGAGTTATCATAAATTCAGAGCATAGGAATGAGTGATAGTGAGTATTGCTTGATGAATGCTATAGTTACTTTGGTTGCTTTCTTTAGTGAGCTATCACTCGTGAATATCATTGGGAGTAGGTATTAGAGATACAGACATCTGGACATCAACTATTCGATTCTTTATAGTACCTTTATGATATTAAAGAGTAGCATATTATATTATTATGTGCTAACTCTTTGGTTGCAGTGACAGGTTCAGGTATTATTCATGTACCTCTATTCCATACTATATTTACCTGTATAGTATTTTGAGGTTCATTTACCGCTCACACCAGACTATTGTCTGACCCAAGGTTTTATGGTTTGCTTCTTATTATCTTGGGTACTCGTAAATGAGTAAACTAGATAACAGATGATGCAGTAGCTGTTCGGAGGGTGAGTTGGATAGAGCTATCTTAAATTTTGGATTACTACACTTATTCCACTATGCAGCACTGGGCAGCCTTAGCAGTGATTGCTTATTTGCTTGTATTTGAGACAGTTGTTGAGTTTGTTTCCATTGTATACACTCTATGACTATTGATGTATAACTCTTTTGATCTTATACTCTGATGATTAGTTCACATTGTTAATACTGTCTCTTTTGCTATATCTGTGATATTATATAATTCCCATGCGATGTGGGATATATGACAGGTTATATGCTATAATTTTTCATTTTTAACCCTAATGATCGTCCTATATCAACCGGGCACGGCATTAGCGCACTACCTGTATACTATTGGTGCCGATGGTATAGGGAAGTCGTCAGAAACACTTTTCCAGCTAGTTTTATAGCATCATCTCAGCCGTCTCAGCATTAGTTTCAACCGTTATAAATACCCCTTGCATGGCAGCTTCAAAATGGTTATTGGTCACCGCCTGCCAAAGGTCGATTATTCGGTTGTTGGTCGTCGCCCGCCAAGGATCGACTATTCAGTTGTGGATTTTCGCCTGCTAAGGGTTAATTTATTCGAAGGATCCATCAACCACTCACGCACCCACGTCCTCAACTTAGCATCAAGCAATAGATTCTCACAACAGCCCACCATTCGTTGTTCTAAGGTTGACATGCCCTTAAGATTAGCAGCAGCCTCAGTCTGGATTCGCCCCTTTTATCTTGTTGTATCTCTTGTAATTTCCTATAATTGTAAAAGAGACATATAATAAGAGGAAATCACAGTAGACATAGGCAATTGAACTACTCTATATTTTGTGTCATTTACCCGTTGAATGCCATTTTAGCTCTTAAACCAAATAATTAGCAAGTAACATTTGCTTTTCATGGTACAATTCCGAGGTTGATGAAAAATACAATCAACAATAACATATGGCTAGAGTACCTTAATGTACATCTTCATACTCTAAAAACATATTATATTAAAAAGTGTAGTCGTCCTTTATTGGCTACTGTCTCATACAACCAATGGTATTCAACCATTTAGGGAACTTTTCACTCAACTGTGCTCTCATGCTTCTTAACATCTTATGGGAGTGTCTCCCAGCAGTTAACATCAACATATACGATAATTTCAATCAACATTTAATCACATGTGCCTCAACATTTCAAAATAATGTGTTTAAACTTGTTATTTTCTTCTTAAGTATTAATTCTCAATATTGTTCATTATAAGAAAACTTTTTATTTATCATCACAAAATATTTTTGCAAACTGATAATATACCTCAAAAATCCTTTGTTTTCATTATATTACTTAAAATATTTAAGACATCATTATTTAAACAAAAAAATTTGTCAAATTTCCTTCAAAACAATAATATTTATTTAAACCATTCTTTTTTCACGACCACTTTCTTATCATCTAATTCAAAAATAACAACATTCTGCATTAAATTTCAAAAATCGGTTTTGTTATTATTTATATAAAAAACAGTAATAATCTAGCCCAAAAATATTCATGGAAAATATATCTTTATTATTATTATTATTCTCAAAATACCTCTTTATATTATTATTTAAAGAATAATATTTTTTTTCCATAAACTCCATAAAACAATCATATTATTATTTGCTCAAAATTTAATCAGTCTTCCAAAAATTATATTATTATGTATTTAAATTCCACCTTACATTATAAATAATTGTAACTTCTCAATTCAAAATAGATTTTTCGTTATTGTTTCAAAATTTTCCTAAGATTCATAAATAATACCATTGATAATTTTTAGTACAAATCCATAACATTCATTTCTAATAAGTCCTTAGCACACTGGCATCTTGACTACCCTAGCTAGTTCACCATAATTAATTCGAACTTTATAGGTTGTTTAATTCTTTTCTAGCTCCAATCAAATTTCAATTGAAAATATCAATTACTTTTCGATCTAGTTTTCTAAATCAAAATCGCTAATTTCGAATCTTATTCTTCACAAAACTAGTAGGATTTGAAAACCATAATATTCTCTATTAACTTCAAACAACATTTAATTTTTGTCGATACACATTTTTTAAAAATAATTCTTTAGATTCTACTCAAACAAATTTTCAAAAAGTTTACTTTAGACGTTTCATATTAAATCAGTACATATTAAATCATAAACCAGTTTATTTCAATTTAATCATTTCATAGCTATACATAAGTCCCACTAAAAAATTAATATAATTTCAATTTTCAAACTAATTTCTTTTCAATAATTCTAAAAATACCCATTCTTAAATCTATTAAACTTCCATACTCAATTCTTTATAGCATTACCAAATCAGTACTGATTACTCGAAATTTTATTAGATTCGAAATAACTTTGGTTATTTTCTAAAATACACATACTTCATTATTTACAACATTATTTCATATAATCTACAACCATTTTATAATTAATATAAGAATATCTCATTTTATTGGCCAGTTTCCAACACCTTTAAATAATACATTATGTATATGAATGACTTTTTTCCTAAGTGCGAGTGAAATATTTATAAAATAAATAATAGTAAAAAAGATACTTTTTATTTACTTCTTAATTTACCTTTCAAAAGTTTCTTTATCAAAAGTAACGTAAGCATTAGAATAACAGCGTGCCTTACACTAAGCTAAGATAAAAACTTTAAAAATAGTTATGGAAAATTACTCCTTATTAAAAAAAATTCAATTTTGAAACTCACATTAAGGAGTTATTTTTCTAAACATTAAACAAACTTAACCTTCTTCAATTTTTCCTAAAAATCTCAAATACTAATATATTTAACTTTTTAGGGAAAACATTTCAATTACTTAAATACTTTGATTGGAGTAGATCATAACTTACACAAGCCCAACTAGGTCATACAATCTATAAAAAAATTGCTTAAGTACCTTTATTACATCTCATCAACATCACACTATATTCTATGGAATTAAGGGTATTTCTCTTCTTCTTATTCATCCTAGTCCCACAATTTTTCTTCGCTGCTACTTGGCATATAAACCCTCTTTTAGTAATTCTCTATGGAGCAAACTATAACAGATGTGAGGAGTTATCTTCCACCCAAACTATTTAAATCATAACATTTATTTAACTTTTTAGTTGTATATGGGATAAGCTAATAACTACCTCTACAAGTCAAAATATATGGGGTTTTTCATAAAAATTATATATATATAATATAAATAACACAAATTACATCTACGCTCTATCGTATGCCCTAATTTAGTAGGAATCACCTAACCTAAGCTATGATATCAAATGTTATAACCTTCCATCTACAACGCCTCAATTCATGCATAAAATGACGAGGACATTGCAGACCTCGTAGACGACAGATTCTTTAGAGGTAAAATATATAAAACATTACAAAGAGCTATCTATAATACTACACACTTTTTGAAACTCACAGTGAAAGGAATAAAATATAAAAGTAATCAATAATACAGGTAACAGAAACATTATAATGTTCGGGAATAAATGAAATAAAGCAGCAGATAGCTAATAAATAAATGTGTGAGTCTCCATAGTACCATCATGCCTCCAAGTCGTCACTAATACTATTTATCGACCTATGAGAGTATAACTAAAAAGAAGAAAATAATAGAGGGGATGAAACAAACATCTGACGAATGAAACACATCATATAAGGGTATAATAATAATAAGCTAGTAAGTCCACACTTATGCTTGATAAACATATCTTAACCTATGCACATATGCCCAACAAGTCAGCTAAACACAATACGATACTGTAACGACATCGTATGCTAAGGTCTCGTTGGAATCTCTACTGAGTCTAATCGTATGCCGAAACAACTATGACATGATTAAGCCCAAAGTCCCAATTTTCCATCGCCATGAATGTATCCACACGACCAAGCTTAATGCCCCAGCTCATATTGTGGTCTAGTCCATGCTATTCA
This sequence comes from Allium fistulosum, assembly GCA_030737815.1. NCBI lineage: Eukaryota > Viridiplantae > Streptophyta > Magnoliopsida > Asparagales > Amaryllidaceae > Allium > Allium fistulosum. The sequence continues at coordinate 823,032,806 of CM060905.1, forward strand.
TTCACTTAACGGTCTGAAACACTATAGAATCAAGCCCAAAACTCATCATTGCCCCACCATTTATGAAGCAATTGGATCAAACCCTAACCTACAGGCATAAAATCGTATAATGAACTTGTCCAACTAAGATGATTTCCTAAAGTATCTCAAAACACAAAAAGCAATAAACCAAAACATTCCTAGCCTTATCGCGATCTTAATGCAACAAACAACATGTGAAACAAAGGTCATATGTAGAAGATGTAAGCGTTTAAATTTAAAGGACATTTTCATAATTTATTAAATAATTTAATTAAATAATATTACTTTATACCATCGAACAAACACCACTAGTTGATTCTTGTCATCGAGGAATACAATTTTGATGTATAATATGTCCAATTGAGATTACTTTTGTAATTTACATTTTTTAATTAGAGATGGATCAACTTTGTCTATTTAGAATAAAAAAATCACTTTTTTAATTACTTTGCCATGGCATACAAAGTCCTAATCATGTGTGTGTGTGTATAAATTATTCAGTTAAAGCTTTCTTTCTTTTCATGGCAGCTGGTCCTTTTCCTCCCCAAGTTTCAAACTTCTCGCTTCTTCCAACTCCACTTTACCCACCGTACCAACCCTCCCCGGATTTTCCGGCCTCCACCACTCCCCCGCCTCCTGACCCTCCTCCTCCTCCTTCTTTGTCTAACCCTCTGCTTCCACCCACTCTTCCTTCTTCCCTTTTATCATCAATCTCTGCCATCACCAATCCACCTTCTTCTACCCTTCCTTCCTCTTTCTTACCATGGAATCTCTTTTCAAACTAAAGCCCAAAAATGCTGGAAAATATGTTCCCATTGACATACCATTTGTCTTTTCTAGGGAAACTTTGGCCCTCCCAATGCAGTAATTTAGGCAGGAAATGAAATTTGGGGGCAATATCTGGTTGGTTTCTTCCTTGACAACCCTCTTCTCTATATGACAATGCTCAATCATCTCAAAAAGGTATGGAAATTAAAAGGAGGCATTGATGTTAAATCCGATGAAAACTTGTTCCTTTTCCATCTTTCCTCCGAGGAGGATAGAAGGAAAGTAATAGAATCTGACCCAATTGTAATGAGGAACAAACTTTTCATTGTAAAACAGTGGGATCCATCTATTGGTAATAGTATCAGCACAATTAAATCTATCCCTGTTTGGTTGAAGCTGTCAAACATACCCTTGTATTCTTGGTCTCACCCTGGCATCAATTGGCTAGCATCAAGGTTGGGAAGATTCTACGCATGGATGATTCCACTGAAAGGCTTGAAAGGATTGGTTATGGAAAATGTATGGTAGAAGTTACTCCTGAACAAGAACTGCCTGATAAATTTCCAGTCAAGCTATTAGATGGATTTGAGCAAATGGCAAGGGTTGATTACTTGTGGAAGCCTCAAATATGTGTTCATACAAAGAATTTGGACATGTAAGGACTGATTGCAAATTAGATAATAGGAAGAAAGAGGAAGGAGAAGGAAAGGTGAAGGAAAGTAATTTACCTCATTTTTAGATGAATATGTGGCATCCAATAAAACAGGAAGTGAACAAGTTGGAAAGCAACAAAACAAGGTTGTTGCATGGAAAAAGATGGCTGGAAAAAAGGTAAATATGTTAAAAATGCAGAAAATGTGAGGTTGAATCCAATTTCAAGCAAAAACACCAAGAAAGTGCAGCAGAATGATCATGGTAGCAGAGAAGGAATAAGGTTAAATAATGTAACAAAGCCATGTGATGCTGTGGAAATTCTGCAGCAAAATGCTTTTGCTATCCTTCAAGAAGTAGGGAATGGGAATGAACGTGATGGTGTGGAGGGTGATGTTTTAGAGGAAGGGGAATTTGATCATGTGATAATTGAAGTGGATGTGCGTCAAATCTTAGTGGAAGACTTGGATAATGACAATTTGAAAAATCAGGTAGAGGAACCGTCTTATGTGAGTAGTGGAGAACTGGGTTGTGACTTAATGAAGAATGCTTCAATAAATGCGCACTTAAATACTCAATCCCCATGCAACATAAATAATGAAAACCATGCACACATTACACATACCAATGATGACAGTTTTGACACTTCCTACTATATTGATCTAGAAAATCAAATTTCTCTCTTAGTTTATTCTATGCATAATCAAGCTTCTATCTCATAACACATCTCCTCAATACCAATCTCTCAATCACCAGTTCTACCCTCTTCTTCACATTACACTTTCAATGAAAGCATGCCAGGTTGGACTTCTCCCCCTCATAATCCGGTCTTTGCAACTCCTATTAGCAAACAGAAATCTTTGAGAGCAACCAACTTATCAGCAAAAAATAACTCTGCAAGAACCAAACCTCCTTAAACAAGGAGTATGACAAGTGTGGACCATCAGTCTCTCAAGTCAACTTAATGACACACCAAATAGCATCATGGAATATCAGGGGTGCTCATAACCCATCAAACTTTATCATGTCAAGGAATTTATTAAAGCTCATTGTATTTATATTTTTGCCATTCTGGAAACTAAACTCGGTCTTCCTCTAACCCTTAATGCTACAAAGTACATCAATCCTGCTGGTTGCTTTTCCATAATTTGGATGAGACGCCTTATGGTAGGATTTTTGTTGTGCATGATATCACCTACTCCCTCAATCCCATCCACAAAATGGCTCAGATGATACACTTCATGCAATCCATCTACAAATAAATCTGTCCTTTTATCTCACCTTTATTTTGCCTATAACGCCCTTGTATCCAGGAAGCACCTTCTTAATCTTCTTCTAGCATTGAGACAAGATTCTCATCCTTAGTTGGTCCTTGGTGACTTCAACTGTTGTTTCAGTATTAATGATAAGCATGGGGGTATCCCTCTAATGCCAAGAGATATTGCCTCCTTAAACACTGCCATTTATGGTTCATCCTTAATTCATGTTGTCAGCTCTGGTGCCCCTTTTTCTTGGAATAATAGGAGTCATTCTGGTGTCAGAACCCTCTCAAAAATTGATCACTCTTTTTTTCAATACAAAAGCTTTGACATCCTGGCCTACCTTATCTTCCTTCCTGCCTCATCCCATCCTTTCTGACCATTCCCCCATCATAACCAGCCCTGGTCATCTGCCTATTAAAGGGAAGAGAGCTTTTAACTTTTATAATACTTGGATAATCGAACATGATTATCACAATATTGTTCAATCAGCACGGTCCTCTAATTTTTTTTTGGAAATCCAATGTATGTGATATGCAGGTATTTGAAGACAGTAAAGGTTGCTCTTAAGGAGTGGGCCAGAACTAGGTCTGGTGATGGTTACCTTCAATCCACCATACTTGAAGCTCAATTGAAGGATGCTCAGGACTTCATGATGATAAAACCAAACAACCATGATGCTGCCTTGAAAGAGAGTGTTCTCTTTACCCAGCTTAACGATGCTCGTGATAAGGAAGCAAGTATGAGGAGGCAGCAATATCATCAGGAATGGACAAGTGAGGGAGATAGCAACAATGCTTTTTACCATGCCTCCATAAAAGACAAGTAAGCAAAGGAACAGATTAGGTCCTTGTAGGATTAATGGGGTTCCCTGCATTCTCAACCTCATGACGTGGATACAATTTTGCTTGACTACTATAAGGACTTTCTTAGTAATGCTTCTGATTTTGAGCCTTCCCTTGAGTTATTTGATAGTCTTCCATTTCCTATACTCCCGAACAACCTGACTTCTTTCCTTATTGAACAAGTTACCGACTCTGAAATTAAAAAATCTCTTTTTTCTATGAACAAAAAATCTTGTGGTGGACCAGATGGTTATAATGTTGTGTTTTTTACATCTTCTTGGAATATTGTTGGTGATGTTTTCACAAAAGCAATTCATAATTTTTTTCATAAGTTTAAGATGTTAAAAGAGGTTAATGCAACTAATCTAACTCTTATACCAAAGTCCTCCCCTTCCATGCATGCTTCTTCTTTTGGGCCAATATCTTGTTGCAATGTTATTTACAAATGTATTTCTAAAATCCTTGCTTCAAGATTAGTTAAAGTGCTCCCTTTCATTATCTCCGAAAACAGACTACTTTTACGCCAAACAGGCTTGGACAATGTTATGCTAGCACATGAGCTCATCAAAGGTTGTGGTAGAAGCCAGGCTATTCCCAGTGCCATGTTGAAACTTGATCCTAGTAAGGCCTATGATAGTATCCAGTGGTCAACAATTGCTAGGATCATGGTTGTTATGAGGTTCCTAAAGATTTTTGTTGCATGGGTCTATATATGTATCTCCACTCCTTACACTCTTTATACAATGGTGAAACTCATGGATACTTTGAAGGCAGGCCAGGAATAAGACAAGGCGACCCATTATCCTCCTACCTTTTTTTATAATTGTGATGGAGGCTTTAACTAGAATGATCAACAAGAACTTTCTCCAATCTAAAATCCATTACCATCCCAAATGCAAGGCATTGAACATATCTTCCCTTCTTTTTGCTGATGATATCCTAATTTTCACTAAACCAAATGAGCAGTCAATTGCTAGCATCCTTGAAACCTTGGGAACCTTCTAGCTATCAACTGGCCTCAGATTGAACTCTAATAAATCCCATATTCTCATATCTGGAGTAACCCTTATTATCAAGGAGGAACTTGAAGCTTTTTTTGGTCTTCAGCCAATGTCTGGTGATATGAAATATCTGGGTCTTCCTCTGTGTAATTCAAGAGTTACAATGGCTGATTGTCTTCCTCTTTTTGATAAGCTTACAAACATCATGAACTGTTGGACTACTATACTGCTTTCTCAAGCTGGTAGACTAGTACTCATCAAATCTGTTTGCTTCTCTATGATGGTATATTAGGCAAGAACCTTCATTTTTCCAGCTAAGCTTCTGAGGATGGTTCGGGGTGCAATGATTAAATTTTTCTGGTCAGGATCCATACACACTAGGAAGGTAGTTCCTATCTCCTTCACCATGATTGAACTGCCAAAAAAGATGGGTCGTCTTGGGGTAATAAATATGGAAAAATGGAACAAGGCAGCTGTCAGTGTTCACTTCAATACTTTATTGAGCAGGAAGGATAGTCTTTCGGCTGAGTGGACTTGGATGTTTAATATTGGAAGGAAAGATTTCTGGGCAATGAATGTTCCATAGAGCTGCAGCTGGATATAGAGGAAGATTCTTGGATTGCGGGGTACTCTTCTTCCCTTCATCAGGTTCTCCCTATCAGCTGGAAGCCTTATAAGCTTCTGGAAGGATCCTTGGATTGATGATGGGAAGACATGTCTAGGATGTTATCCTCTTAGGAGATACATCAAACTTCAGTAAGTTTAAATGCTATGGCTGTTGATTTCATCCACCATAATAAGCTGTTGATTCCTATTACAAGCAACCAAGTTGTCAGAGCAATATGGCAGGTAGTGGGTCATTTATGTTACCCTTTGGTACACAGTGATTCACTTCTTTGGAAAAGAAGATACCATAGCATTGATGTTGTTTTTTCTCTTCTCTCTGGGCATGATACTTTGCCTGATTGCTAGTGGTATAATGTGATTTGGTGCTCCCATTCACCAAGCAGAGAAAATCTGATGTTATGGAAAACAATTAATGATGCTCTAATGACCAAAGATAAGTTGGTGAAGTATGGTATGCAAATAGATTCTTTGTGCATTCTCTGTCACTCGAGCAATGAGTGTAACACTTGTTATTTGAATGTCCTTTTGTGATTAATTTGTGGATCTCTCTAATGTACAAGGCTGGAATTCATGGCATGACTGGTGTTTCTGCTGCTGATTGGGAAATCATCTCCAAGGCAACCAGGTGGAGGAAGGAGGATAAGGCTATATTATTTTTTGTATTGAAGAAATACTTAACTATGATGTGGGAGGAAAGAAATAGAAGATGTTTTCAAGGCAAATGCATGACTGTCGTACAACTGTGGAATGCCATGTTGAGGGATATAGCATATGGTTTGAAGTCGAGTAAGTTTTCCTTCAGTGCTTTCTAGCTTGATGCCTGGAAGTAGATTTTTTGCTGGTATGTCTTGTTTTTTGTTTTATTCCTGCTCTGTCCCTATTTTCTTTCCTTTTCATTTCTCTTTTTGTAAATTAGTAGCTTAGGCAATCGCACTACAAGGAACAGAAGCAATAGCAACGGCAATTAGCCGTTGGCGGCCGTTGCTAGCCGTTGCTAGCCGTTGCTATTTGCCATTGCTAATAAGCTCGTTGCTACGAGCTCCAGCAATGGCAATAGCAACGGCTCCGTTGCCAATTTAGCAACGGCTAGCGACGACAAATTGTCCACGTGGAAACAGTTAGCTCCAACCGTTATTGTCCCGTGGCGTCGCGAACCGTTGCAAGCCTGGAACCAGATAGCCGTTGCTAGCCGTTGCTAACCGTTGCAAGCCTGGAACCAGATAGCCGTTGCAAGCCGTTGCTAACCGTTGCAAGCCTGGAACTTTTCTGTTTTCCAGCAGCTAGCTTTCACTCTTCCAACCTCCAAACCATTCCACAACACAACAATCACTTCCAAACCATCGTATACATTCCATTCCAACCATAATATAACCAAATACATCGCAAATAATCAAATAAAACACATATACATCAATAATCACGCAACTACATAATCAACTAACACAAATATTTCATCATCAACCAAACAAAATACATCTCAAATCATTCACACATAATATCCATCACCAACACCATAGGTACACAAAACACCAAACAAACTACCAAGCCCATCAACAAACATAAGTACACAAGTCCAACAAATATCCATTAAAACCACAAATCTTGCCCAAAAAAATTAACCATCAACAAAAAATTAAGCAAACTTCATATTGCGGATATTCAAAATTACCTCTCAAATGGATACATCCATCCATACTGCACAGGACCTCGAAGAAGTGCTTCGGATGGTAGATGAACAGGTAAATGCTCCATTACATTAAAGAACCCTGGTGGAAATATTTTTTCCAGTTTGCAGAGCAGTATAGGGATTTCTACTTCAAGTTTACGTATGCGATCTACCTTTAACGTCGTCGAACAAAGTTGTTTATAAAACATACTTAATTCTGTTATAATACTCCATACTTTGCCAGGCAACAGTTCTTTGAAAAGCACAGGGAAAAAATATTCCATCATTATATGGCAATCGTGACTTTTCATCCCACTCAATTTACTGTTTTTTAAGTCAACACATCTACGGAGGTTAGAAGAAATCCCATCAGGACATCTTAGTCCTTCCACCCACTTTAGCACGAGTTTTACTTGTTTGTTATCTAGCTCATAGCATGCTTTGGGTTTTTTTGTATCGTCGTACAAATGAAGCTCGGGCCGCTTACAAAAGTGTAATATATCACGTCTCGAATTCACATCGTCCTTAGTTTTCCCCTTTACATTCAAAACTGTATTAAACACGTTATCGAACACGTTTTTTTCATTGTGCATAACGTCAATATTATGTCGGAGTAGCAGATCTTTCCATTAAGGTAACTCCCAAAATATACTTTGTTTGCACCAGTTATGAATGTCTGATTTACCTGGAATTTCAACTTGTACCCCAGTTTCATGTATCTTTGGATAGTCTTTTACGATGTCATATATCTCTTCACCTGACCAAACCTTCAGTGGTAGCATACTCTCTTCTCTATTTGCTTTAAAGTTCTTTTTATCCGTTCTAAATTTATGATTAACATGTAGAAAACATCGATGACAGTCAAACCAAGAAATTTTCTTTCCATACTTTAATGAAAATGCTCGTGTTTCATCCATGCAATGAGGACAAGCTAGACGTCCCGCTGTGCTCCAACCTGAAAGCATCCCATACGCAGGAAAATCACTAATAGTCCATAATAAAGAAGCGAACATACGAAAATTCTTTTTTCTTGAAATGTCGTATGTTTCAACTCCTTCATGCCACAATGTTTTCAATTCTTCGATCAATGGTTGTAGATAAACATCAATTCCTTGTGTCGGATCATCGGGACCGGGGACGACGATCGTTAGAAACATATACGGAGTTTTCATACACATCCATTGAGGTAAATTATAAGGAGTAACAATAATAGTCCATGATGAGTATTTACTACCAAACTGAGAGAATGGTGAAAATCCATCTGTACATAAACCGAGTCTGACATTATGGCTCTCTGCAGCAAACGCGGGATAAGTCTTATCGAAATGTTTCCACGCTTCTCCATCAGATGGATGTATCAAAGTTCCTTCTTCTGGTGTTCTAACACCGTGCCATCGCATATGACATGCCGTAGCAGAAGATGCATATAACCTTTGAAGTCTAGGAGTGATAGATAAATAATGCATTCTCTTGTATGGAACTTCTTTTCCTTTTTTTTTCTCGGTTTGAATCTTTCCTCGTTACATATTCTGCATTTTCTAAGGTCAACGTCATCTTTCCAATACAACATACAACCTTTTATACATGTATCTATCTTTTGGTATGGCAATCCAAAAGCAGACATAAGTTTTTTCACTTTATAATGACTATCGCACATCAAATTATTAGATGGCATGTGTCGTTTTGCAGCTTGTACAACTGCTGTAAATCCAGCTTCTGTAAGGTTGAATTTTGATTTCATAGTGATGTATTCGGCGGTTACGGATAATTCGGTTCCGCTTTTACAACCATCCCACAAGGGCCTCTTAGCAGAATCCAATAAATCATAATTTTTTTTAGCTTGCGCGGTTGGTTCTTCTTCAACGTTATCATTGTCATCATCGCCCTGATCAATGGTAGGAAACATCGACCGTGCTGCATCTTGCACCATATTTTCTATTGGATTCGTCATAATATTATCGTCCTCTAACACTACAAATATTACCATAACTAATACGTCGCATTAATCATCATTTTCAACATAATGATAAACTAATTTAACTTCCACCTAACTTAAAACACTATAATCATCCAATATCACTATAAATAAATCACTATAATCATCACCCAATATCACTATGATCAACTAATACAATTATTTTCGAAATTAGGGTTTTCCAATTAATCCTAAATTAAACCTAAATCAAAGCCAAAAGTTTAGAAGATATACCAGCGAGTTTTGGAGATGTTTGAGCGACGTGGAGGCAACGAGCAACGGCTGGAGTCGGAGAGGCGGCGGATTGCGACGGGGAGGAGGATTTGGGGAGGAAGTTTGGGTTGGTGGGAAATGAGAAATCTGTTCGCGGGTTACAGATCTGTAGTCGCGATCTGCAATGGCTAGCAACGGCCGCTTTTTTTAGCCGTTGCCAGCCGTTGCAACCTTCCGATACAAAATTGAGCCTTTTCTTGTAGTGTCGGCCTAACTCCTGTATTTTGTATGTTTTTATTACATTTGTTGTAATAATAAGTGGACGGTCCACTATAAAAACCGGCTGGCGTTACCAAAAAAATTCGGTTTCATTATTTATAAATTGATTTAAAACCATAAGGGGTGAATTACTATGTCTTATCAATGTATACACAAATAGAAACTGTCTCACTCGCTGAAGCTCTCAAATGAAGAACTACTCAACACTATGTCCGTTGTTCTATGCCTTTTGCGCCTAGAAACTCCAATAATTCATCAGTATTCCTTTACTAAATCATAGTACTTGTATCCATAGTCATTTAAATTGGTATATCATCAAAATTCATTAAGAAAAGAGAGATACGCCATTTTGAAGTTTGATATAGAAGGACGAGAATGATATACGAGATATCATCATTGTTCTTCGATGTTTGGGTCTACTGTGCCCCCGATCTTATAGATTCTACCTCCAAAATGATAGGAGATATTATTATTCTTCAAATCCTTCGATTTTCCGCTAGTTCGTCCAAATCCATTGAAAAGACGAGAAGGTATGAATTTTCAGAGTTTGATGGAGAAAAAGGAAGAGGAGGAAGAAATGAAACGGTTAAAAAAACATATGAGATTTTTGTTTTGAATTTGTGTATGACTTGATGGAGATTAGTGGTAAGGTATTTATATTATAAGAGGATTAGAAAATAGGGTTTTCATTTCTATTTATAGAAATAAAAATAACACATATTTAGCATAAAATCTCGTAATCATTATATTACGAAAATGCCACTAAGTTTGACTTTTTCTAATTTTTAACTTGTGAAACCAAATTTAGCAAGTTATATATGTTTTTTGACTGTAAATGGTACTCCAAATGCAATGGGATAGCTCCCAAAGCCTAATTCAAACTTCTACAAAATTTACTATTTTTCCTTCTATGTGAAATTATATTTTAAAACGCAATCGGGGTTAAATGGTCTCCTACTATCTTGATTATTAACCACAGAAATATAAGAAAACGAGAAAAACATCATGATTACAAAGATAATAAGGGAAGAAACATAAGAAAAAAAGAAATTAAAACACATACATAAGATCAAAAATCATCATTAATTCGCCACCCAGATAACGAATTAAGAGTGTTGTAAGGCCTATGTATAGCCATAGTAGTCCTAATACTGTGCCAAATATTTGAAAGAATATTTCTATATGATAGTGGTCCATGTAACTTAGATTTAATTATAAAAGATTAAGTCCATTTACATAATATGATTTTAATATATAAGGTGATACCATGATGGATGGTTTCAATAAAAGATACTAAAATCTGGGATTAATAATATCCCTCTTACCTTGCCTATTAATTAAATATGTTGACTTTCATATCTTATTAATGGTTTATATATATACATATTAAAGGGTAGTTATTTTGGTGACTTGTATATATATTGTACGGTGAAAGAAAACTGTATCTATCTATCCCACTTTCCCATTTCAGTTTTTTTTAACGTACAAAACAAAAGAAGAGAGAAAGATCAAAATAGTTTCTCATCCATCAGAGAACAAATAAAGGAAAAGGCAAAGGAAGAAAAACAATTGCATTAAAGAAATCCGCTGCAAACGAAGAGAATTGAAGAGCATGGATCAAGGTTAGTAAATCTATCTCGTTTATGTTGGAATTTAGGGTTAAATTCAATTCAAGTCTAGATCCGAATTGGGACTGATTTCATAACACAGAAATCATAAAAGAAGAATTGCTTTCAATTGGTATCAGAGCAATTTAGGCTTGATTGATTTACCCTAATTTTGTTTTTCGAATTGCCTGCATAAATTCGTGTATTGAGTCAATTGGATTTGCAGTCATTCATATGCCATAAATTGAATTCATTTTTTTTGTTTTGCCTGGGTAACTGCCGTGTTCTGTTCGAAACCGGTCGATCGCTTGAAAAACACCGGTCGACCGTTTTCAAACAGAGACCAAAACTGTCGACCGGTAATTTTCAAGTGGTCGACCGTTTTTATACTCAAAAGATGAATAAACTATTTAATCCAATTGACATTTAATTCTGCATAGGGTATGACTTGTTAGTCACCAAAGTGGCCTAGTTGTATCTAAATTTAGACATTTAAAATAACAGTATTCAATTATTCATGATTAAAGCGATGCTAATAATGACATTAGAGTTTGATTGAATAATTGTTTTTATTAATTATATTCTAGGAGATCACCCAAAGGTGGATCATTGAATATAGTTCGTAACACTAAAGTGGATTGATCACTGTGTACATAGGTTGAATAATATGTATATCCAAAGATAGCATTCTTATTTAACCATATGTGTTTTGATTAATTATTAAAGTATTTAAATTTTAGCATCAATGAAAGTGCTTGCATTTAAGTATTGCCCAAAGGTTACTTGAATGTATACTTTATTGTTATATTTATTTTGAATCTATATAAAGTTCTCAAAGCACTAATAGATTAGTATGTATAAATATTGTAGCTTCATCTAGTGTGTTTGCATCTGCTAACTCTGTCGTGAAGTTCAATGGGCTGAACTATGCTGATTGGTCTGAACAAATCCGGTTCACACTGGGTTGTATGGCTTTGGACCTTGCAATAATAATGGAGGAGCAACCAACCATTACATATACCAGCTCCGGAACTGAGAAATCTCTTTATGAGAGGTGGGAGCGGTCTAACCGGTTGAGTTTGAACCTCATGCGGATGACTATAGCGGAAAGTATCAAGCCATCTATGCCCAAGACAGAGAATGCAAGGGAATTCATTCATAAGATTAAGGAGTGTTCCCAATCGGATTTGGCTGACAAGTCAATGGTAGGCAGCCTTATGAGTCAGCTAACTACGAAGAAGTTTGACTGGTCTCAGCCTATTCATGATCATGTGACTCACATGTCGAATTTGGCAGCAAAGTTAAAGTCCTTAGGGATGGACGTAAATGAGACGTTCTTGGTCCAATTCATCATTAACTCTCTTCCTCTTGAGTTTGGTCAGTTCCAGGTGAACTACAACACCATTAAAGATAAATGGAACTTTCAGGAATTAAAGGCCATGTTGATACAAGAGGAAGGGAGATTAAAAAAGATGAAGGATCAGTCTGTTCATCTTGTCGGTCATGATGGTGCCAGCAGCAGTAAATGGAAGCCAGGTAAAAAGGACAAGAAGAAGGATAAGGCCCCAAAAGGCCCTGACAGCAACATCCGAAAGGGATTGAAGTGTTTCTTTTGCCGTAAATCGGGACACTTCAAGAAGGAATGTCCGAAAAGGAAGGCATGGTTTGAAAAGAAAGGTATGTATTATAGTTATGTTTGCTTTGAATCAAACCTTATGGAAGTGCCTAATAATACTTGGTGGTTAGATTCTGGTGCAACTACTCATGTGTCTCATGTAAAACAGGGATTCAGTTCGATCCAGCCCATAAGAGAAACTGAGCAGTACTTGTTCATGGGGAATAGGATGAAGGCACGAATAGAAGGCATAGGGACTTATAGTTTGATTTTAGACACTGGTTGTCGAATAGATCTTGAAGGATGTCTCTATGTACCTGAGTGTGCTAGGAATCTTGTTTCTATTAGTAGGTTGGATAATTTAGGTTTCTGTGTTAGTTTTGGACATGGTGTATTTTCATTGTACAAACATAATTATTTTTATGGTAGTGGTATTTTGATTGATTCACTTTATAGGTTCAATCTTGATATTAAATTTTCTGAATCCTTGTTTCATGTTGAAAGTCAAGGCATTAAACGTAGTGCATCTAATGAAAATTCTGCTTACTTGTGGCATCAAAGAGTTGGTCATATTTCCAAGGAAAGACTAATGAGGTTGGTGAAAAGTGAAATCCTTCCTCAATTGGATTTTAGTGACTTAAATGTGTGTATAGATTGCATTAAAGGAAAGCAGACTAAACACACAGTAAAGAAACCCGCCACAAGAAGCACTCAGCTTCTTGAGTTAATACACACCGATATATGTGGTCCTTTTGACGTTCCTTCTTGGAGCGGTGAAAAATACTTCATCACTTTTATTGATGATTACTCACGTTATGGATATGTATATCTACTGCATGAAAAGTCTCAATCTGTGGATGTCATTGAGGTGTTCATAAATGAGGTGGAAAGACAGTTAGATAGAAAAGTAAAGGTTGTGAGATCTGATAGAGGTGGTGAATTTTATGGTAAATATAATGAAAGTGGACAATGTCCAGGTCCATTTGCAAAGCTCCTCGAAAGTAGAGGTATTTGTGCACAATATACAATGCCTGGTACACCTCAACAAAACGGTGTAGCGGAGAGACGGAACCGTACATTAATGGAAATGGTTAGGAGCATGTTAAGTAATTGTTCATTGCCCTCTTCGTTGTGGTTATATGCATTAAAGACTGCTACGTATTTACTTAACCGGGTTCCAAGTAAGGCAGTTTCTAAGACTCCTTATGAACTGTGGACGGGAAGGAAACCTAGTTTAAGGCATCTACGTGTTTGGGGTTGTCCAGCAGAAGTGAGGCTATATAATCCACATGAAAAGAAACTTGATCCAAGGACAGTCAGTGGTTTCTTCATTGGCTACCCTGAAAAATCAAAGGGGTATGTGTTTTATTGTCCTAACCATAGTACGAGAATTGTTGAGACAGGCAATGCTAGGTTCATAGAAAATGGTCAATCTAGTGGGAGTGGTGAATCACGAAAGGTGGATATTCAAGAGATTCAGGTTGAAGTTCCTTCACCTGTCATTCCACCTAAAGTTGTTGTACCAGTTGTTGTATCACAGTCACATGACGTATTGGAACAACAAAATGATGTCCAAATACCACAAGATGACATTATAGTGGATGAACCGGTCATAATTCAAGAAGAGATTAATGAACCACAAGAACAGTTAAGGAGGTCTGTAAGGGAAAGAAGATCTGCTATTCCAGATGATTATGTGGTTTATACTGTTGGAAATGAATGTGACTTAAGCATTGATGAAGATCCAGTCTCATTTAGTAAGGCCATGGAAAGTGACAATTCCGATAAATGGTTGATTGCCATGAAAGAAGAAATTAAGTCTATGGGTGATAACAAAGTCTGGGACCTAGTTGAGTTGCCTAAGGGTTGTAAGACAGTTGGGTCCAAGTGGGTCTTTAAGACGAAAAGGGACTCAAAGGACAACATTGAAAGATATAAGGCCAGACTTGTTGCTAAGGGATTCACCCAAAAGGATGGCATTGACTATAAGGAGACCTTCGCTCCAGTTTCAAAGAAGGACTCCTTGCGGATTGTTTTGGCTTTGGTGGCTCATTATGATTTAGAGCTTCACCAGATGGATGTGAAAACCGCCTTTCTGAATGGTGAATTAGAGGAGGAAGTATATATGGATCAACCTGAAGGGTTCTTGGCCACAGGAAATGAACAGATGGTGTGTAAACTTAGGAAGTCAATATATGGACTTAAACAAGCTTCCAGACAGTGGTATTTAAAGTTTAATGATACTATCACGTCATATGGTTTTGTAGAGATTGCCATTGACCGGTGTATCTACATAAAAGTTAGTGGGAGCAGATTTGTAATTTTGGTCCTATATGTTGATGATATTTTGCTTGCTGCAAATAATCTAGGGATGTTACATGATGTAAAGAAGTATCTCTCTAAGAATTTTGAAATGAAAGATATGAGTGAGGCATCCTATGTGATTGGAATTGAAATCATTCGAAATAGATCACAAGGATTGTTAGGATTGTCTCAGAAAAGTTATATAAATAAGATCTTAGAGAAATATAGAATGGACAAATGCTCCACAGGAATAGGTCCAATACAGAAAGGGGACAAGTTCAGTAAAATGCAATGTCCTAAAAATGAGTTGGAGCGAAAGGAAATGGAAAGAATCCCGTATGAATCAGTGGTTGGGAGTTTGAACTACGTTCAGACTTGTACTCGACCTGATATCAACTTTGCTGTTGGAATGTTGGGTCGATATCAAAGTAATCCAGGAATGGATCACTGGAAAGCTGCTAAGAAGGTCCTTAGGTACTTGCAAGGCACCAAGGAGCACATGCTTACATATAGGAGATCTGAGCATCTAGAGGTCATTGGATATTCAGATTCGGATTATGCCGGATGTTTGGATAGTAGAAAATCTACATTTGGTTATGTGTTTCTACTAGCTGAAGGGACAGTTTCATGGAAAAGTGGAAAGCAGTCTGTCATTGCTACTTCCACTATGGAGGCAGAATTTGTGGCATGCTTTGAGGCCACTATTCATGCATTGTGGATGCGGAACTTTATCTCGGGACTTGGAATTGTCGACAGTATATCCAGGCCGTTGAGAATTTATTGTGATAATTCCGCAGCCGTCTTCTTCTCTAAGAACGATAAGTACTCTAAGGGTGCTAAACACATGGAGTTAAAGTACTTATCAGTGAAGGAGGAAGTGCAGAAACAGAGAGTGTTCTTTGAGCATATTAGAACGGATGTCATGGTAGCGGATCCGTTAACTAAAGGACTACCTCCCAAGGCGTTCATTGGCCATGTCGAGCGTATGGGAGTTATAGATAAAGCCTTGCTATTTTGATTACAGTTGCTCATAATGTAGACACTTAGAATTCGCTTATAGTTGTGTTTCTGCTTTATTGAACATGTCATCATTATTGTTTATGTATACACTTATGGTTGTTTGATGACATGTGTTTCTTGAGACTTATGGTATTGCTCAAACCTTAAAGAAATTTAAAGTTGAGATTGGTTTGTGATACATGGAAGGAATCTTGTCGCTCAAATGACTTGTGACTGCCATGATTCAATTAGTTCTAACTTGATTAAAGTAAATGAGTTTATGTTGGACATTATATAAGAGTGCATGCTTAAAGTATATATTAAGTCATCAAATTGTCACATGGACCAAGTGGGAGAATGAAAGAATATTTCTATATGATAGTGGTCCATGTAACTTAGATTTAATTATAAAAGATTAAGTCCATTTACATAATATGATTTTAATATATAAGGTGATACCATGATGGATGGTTTCAATAAAAGATATTAAAATCTGGGATTAATAATATCCCTCTTACCTTGCCTATTAATTAAATATGTTGACTTTCATATCTTATTAATGGTTTATATATATACATATTAAAGGGTAGTTATTTTGGTGACTTGTATATATATTGTACGGTGAAAGAAAACTGTATCTATCTATCCCACTTTCCCATTTCAGTTTTTTTTAACGTACAAAACAAAAGAAGAGAGAAAGTTCAAAATAGTTTCTCATCCATCAGAGAACAAATAAAGGAAAAGGCAAAGGAAGAAAAACAATTGCATTAAAGAAATCCGCTGCAAACGAAGAGAATTGAAGAGCATGGATCAAGGTTAGTAAATCTATCTCGTTTATGTTGGAATTTAGGGTTAAATTCAATTCAAGTCTAGATCCGAATTGGGACTGATTTCATAACACAGAAATCATAAAAGAAGAATTGCTTTCAATATTTTCATATAATTGATTATCAGTTATCATAGTTGCATTGAAAATGCGATTATTTCTCTTCTTCCATGTATGTATTATAAAAACCTTGAGGACAATCAGGAGCATGATCAAATCACAATCTTTCCTCTTGGTTTTATTATATATCCATAGCCACTGACCTTCCGCCTGATTAGGATCAAAACTGTATGCTCTTTTAATGAGTACCATATTTCAATGATGACAGGACGTTCAAAGAAGAAATGATTTCTAGCTTCAATATTGAGGTCACACATGGTACATTTAGGGTTTATATCCATTCCTCTAGAGAGAAGCTTGTCCCTAGTCAAGCAAGCACCGTGTACTATTTTCTAAAGCATGAAGTTGTGTTTCTAAGAATTGTATTTATTCAAAATCCTTTCGTACCAAAGATCATCTGCTTATGCTTTCATTTTGATTAAATTTTGGTATTTCCCACTTGTTGAATGCTCTGAAGTATTACATCCACATGTTATCTTTCTGTTTCTAACTTGAATATCCACATGTTCAAATGTTCTTTACAAAAGTCTGATTTGTGTATTACTAGAGTAGGGTAGCTCTATTCATGAATCTCGCATGTAGCTACGGGGCAGGAATGCCAGTTCGAATCTTTTGATTATGGGTTAGAACATCATTGAGAATTAGATCTCTGAAAGCCCAAGGACTGTGATGGAATTTGTGTTTGCTATTAGTAACAATGTTATACTTAATAACTAGAAGAAAGTATTTCCTGAGGTTCAGCAGGTTCCTAAGCACCCATCTAGCAGAGGAGGGAACAGATATAGCCAAGAAATTATGGTTCTTTAGATGATGTTTATGCATCCACATGTTACAGAGAGAAACATGTTTAGACCGCAAGGAGTCAACATGCTTGGAGGAAGCTGAATGTTCCAAACCCTAAGTTAGATAATGCCTAGCCCACCTTTAGACTTGGGCAAGTTAATTCTTTTAAATCCTGTGGAAATTAGTTTTTTAGAGAACCGGTTTCCAGACCATAAGTAGTGGTTGAAGGCATTATTAAGCATAGATATTAGCTTCAAGGGGAGCATAAAGGTTCTAGAAAAGTCGGAAACTGCAGAGATAGATATCGAGCTTATTACTATTAACCTGCCTGGTTTTGATAGCAAGTGACTGGGGCATCTCCCAAGCTTAGATATAATGGCATCAAACATAGGTTGGCACTGATTAGTAGTTGTTCTCGAAGTGGTAAGTTGCATCCCCAGTTACACTGAATTAGGTGGCACATATGTGCAAGTGTTGATAGGGATATAATGGTGTTCCTTTATACATTCTAAAGGCCTGCAATAAGGATGTTGGATTTTTCTTTATTGATTGTAAGGCCAGTTGTTAGTTCAAGTGTGGTTGGGCACTTAAGAATGGCGAGTATGGATTGTCAATTAGGTTTAGTGAGAATCACCATATCATCATCGAACAATAGACAAGTGATAAGAGGATTATTGCACTTGGGATGTAAACTAAGAGTTTTCTGAAGCACTTGCTATGTGAGCATTCTACTAAACAGTTCCATAGCTATAATAAAGAGATATGATGCTATAGGATCCCCTTGCCTCAATCCATGCATAGATTTAAAATATCCTAAAACTTGAACATTTAACATGATTAAGTAGCGAGGTGTTGAGATACAAACATATATCGATGCTATAAATGGAACGGGAAATTTCATCTTAATAAGTATTGTTATAATTGAGTTCCATCTAATGCTGTCAAATGCCTTTTGTATATCTAATTTTAACATGCATCTAGGTGAGATATTCTTGTTGTTATATCCTTTAAGTAACTCATGCATGGTCAGTATGTTATCAGTGTACTTCTGTTGAGAAGGAAGGAAATTTGGTTGGGGGGAAATAACTCTATCAAGACATGGTTTCATCCTAATGGCAAGTATTTTGGTAATGGTCTTGTATATAACAGAGCAGTAAGAAATTGGTCTAAAGTGTAACATAGAAAATGGATATTTATTTTTTGGAATCATAGCTAGATTGGTAGCATTTATTCCACCCAGCATTGTTAGTACTAAAGAATTGGTGTATAGCTTTAATATAAATTTTAGGAACAATAATCCAATAGGTCTTGAAGAAGTGTGCATTAAATCCATTTTGGCCTCCTGTACTAGCAGATTTCAAGATGAAAACAATACCTGTAATTTCCTTCATCAGTTATTCTCTCAATCAGGTTGATATGCTTATAATGATTAATAGGAGGAAGGTTAGATTCATTGATCTACCGGGCTTGTTGAATGAAGAGGTGAAGTAATTTTGTAATGCTTTATGCATATCCGTGATACCGTTGATTTGTGCCTTAGCATGTTTCAGCTTCAGAATAGTGTGGAAGAAATTAGTATTTTTGTCTCCCATGAAAAATAAGTACTGGCCTAGTTTCTACTTTATCATATTATTTTCAATAGTAATAGCTTCATTAATAAGTTTATATAGATCATGTTCTTTAGATGACAGAGACATGTTGAGAGGATCCACCATCATATCCCTTTGAATTATAAGCTGCTGCCTAAGATCATTAGAGTTTTTACTTCCTTGTCCAAATTTATTTTTGGACCATTATCTGAGTTCTGTCTTGGTGTTCTATAGTCTAGCTTGTAGGATGAGCATAAGACTTCCAAAAACTTATTTGTTCCAACCTTGTAAAAGAACTTGTAAGAAAACCATCTTGATTAGTCCGTATATTAAAAATTTTAAAAGGAGTTTTTCTTTTCAGTGGTTGTCTCGGAAGATAGAGAATAAGAGGGCTATGGTCAGATAGAATAGGAGAAGGTATGTTAATGTGTAGGTTAGGCCATTTAGTCAAGGCATCTATATTAGCATAGGAATGATCAAGTTTGCAGAAAGTCCTAGGGCCAGTCTTACATTTGTTGTTCCAAGTAAATGGTAATATAGTGCTATTGATTTCATAGAGTGATGCTTGGAGTAATGTCCGGTTCAGTGGAGTACTATCATATGGAGATAAGAGATTTCCACCATGTTTATGTGAGGAATGAGACATGCAGTTGAAGTCTCTCATACATATCCATTGGCAGTTAGAGGGCTGTAATTTGGGAATAGTGTTGTGTAGTTGTAATCTTCTCTCTTTCTATGTGTGTGCATATATAAAGGTGATGAAGAAAGCGGTAGGAGGGGTGTTGAGGGAAACTTGAAAGTTTATGATAGAGGTGTTAAGGGAAGCTTTATAATTTTACCGTTTTTAATTTAATTATTTAATTATGTAAATTACGGAGTGCTACATTGTGTTATTATGAATAATTGACAATGCATAAGGAAATCACTTGACAAGAACAATTAGATAGGCGTGTAGGAATGTTCTTACAAATAGAAAACCTCCCTTACTCCTAGACCTTACATAACTTATCGAAGTGGTCTATCTTTAGGGTACCCTTTGGGTAAGGTCCAAATATTTTGTGCCTAAGGTTGATTCAAATAGGCATATTTGAATGATATATAAATTTTGAATTCGAAATTAGTTTAAATTAAAATTAAAATTTATAAATGTTTTGAGTAAATTTAATATTATTTTAAGTTAAAATTCATAAAAGTTATAAATGAATAATTTAAAATTGCCTTAAAATTTAATTTAAATTTTTTATAAATTAATAAATTTGAAACTTTTTGAATTCAAAATTATAAAGGTTATAAATAAATAAAATTCAAAATAATTTTAAATATTATATGAACTGTACGTGCTATAGTCCATAAAAGCTTACAATTAATATTTAATATTAATTAGTGTGTTAATTAATTACATATATATATGTATGTGTGTGTGTATATATATATATATATATGCATATATATAAGATTTAATATTAAACTATAAATGTTAAATCAAATAAGAAAATCTTATATAATGTATATAAAATAAAAGTAATATGATTAAAACATTAAATTTGAGATAAAACTCACCATAGTTATACAGAATGAATATAGATGCATACACTCATACACATATATAAAATGCCAAACATAGTCATTTAGTATTAAGAATACATATCATTCATCATAATCGATAATATTCATCATTATTATTTTAAAACCCATTTAAGCTATAAACCATATATAGTGAGTTTCTCGATGGCTTCTCTTGCATTGCCAGGAATGAGTGGTTTTGTTGCGGAATTAGTAGTATTTTTTGGACGTCACCTTTTGTTCTGATTTTTATATAAAAATAAAACTTTTTTCATTTAGTTTTTCACAAATGCGATATATTTTCTCTAGATTGGTAAAGACATTTTGTAACTTTGTTGAGCATCCTCAAGGGTTACAAAGATTTTCCTTAAGAAATCGTGAAATGATGGTGTATGATTATCTAATGTATTTTATGATTTGTTTAGCACTATCAAGGCTATAAAGATGATTGGGGACAAAAGTATGTAGTAGGATTATATATGAGATATAACTAATAATGTGTTATTTACCATTTGTGGAGACTATAATGTTGGAACTAAATAGCTCGCAGTGGAAGTAATGAAAGAATTTCAATTCCTTTACTATTTTTGTTTTTTATTGGGCCTATGAAGCCTAATTCATTTAGAACTTTTCTAATTTTCTTTTAAATAAAATCATAATTTTATTTAATTTTATAAATAAAGTTTTGCTTTATATTATTTTGAATATGTGTATCATATACATATATGTGTATATGTGCATATGCAACATAATAAAGTATGTATAATTTGACATGCTCATGTTTAGGTGTTGGAATTTAACTACAACAGACACGTTAGCTCCTCTAGTATTCTATGTGCTGTCAAAATGAATATATATATATATATATAATATGCATCAAATGTTATATACATACACACATATAATTATACATTTATAAAATACAATCATATTTTTATATATAAATATGTGGAAATAATAATTGTAATAATTTATATAAAATATTTAAGATGTATTTGCACATTTTTTCATTTATATTAAATAACAATATCAAAATTGAGAACAAAATTATTTTTTTAATTAATAAATAATTATAAATATACAAACACATGTGCATATACATACAAATATAAATATTATAAAATTGATGCTAGCTGATTTGGAGCTCACGGCGTAAAAAAAATAAATTTTTCAATGGATTTATAAAATAACTTTTAAATAAACAATTATAAAATAATTTAAAAAACCAATCAAAATTAATTATTGAAATTATTAAAAAAATATTTTCGAAATCTAAATATTATGCAATGTTATCAAAACAAAATTTATAATTAATTTCAAATCATACACATCTATATATTTATACATATAATCCATTTCTAATCAAATAAATATTTATAATAATATTTAAATATAAATATATTAAAATAAAGTAAAATTTACCATCGGATTATTATTGTGCAAAACCAAAATTTTAGAGATTATAGAATAATTATTATATGATCTTAATCTTTAAGATATAATTTACTAATTGATAAAATCATATATAATACTTAATTAAAAATGGTTTTTTATTTTTTCATTTTTAGGCCATGATTTTAATACCAGCAAACATACATAATAATTTTTTATATTTTTATTTTTAGTATATAGATGCACAAATATATTTAACCATCCAATATGTGACAAAACATCGATACACTAAATTTGTAATATAATCTAATAACCTACAATTACAAATAACCAGTATGTATGGCATGTCCGTTGGACGTATGCAAAAAAATTGTACATTAAACATGCGATTAAGCTTTTTTATACATATAAAATTATAATGTTAAGAACAACAGAAAAGTCTATGATTAGATGACACAAGTGCCATTTATTTATTCACCGATATTATGTACTGGTGATATATATCTTCAAAAACTATGTTGGAATATCAATCATCGCTTGTCCTATCTCTCACAAAATGTAATCTATAAAAGATAAAGTAATGAAGTAAATAAACATACGTACGTGGAGAAATATCTAAATGTTTAGTTTGTTATTTACCAATTCAGTTACAAATGGTTCGTCCCACTCATCAATCATGGATGGTTTGACATCCATAGTTTCTTTGGATTCTTGGATATCCACTTTCACTATTCCTTTGGATTCTTGGATATCTGTCATTCCTTTTGATTCTTGGACATCCATATATTCTTTGAAAGCTTTATCATCCATAGTTTCTTCCAAAGGATGTTGTGATGGGTCTTATTTTTATAGTTTAACCGTAGTAAGCAAGGATGTTTGTAACGACTCATCTAATGGTTCTATTTTAACCGAAAGAAGGTTTAAATATTGTAGAGACTCATCGATGTGTTTCTTCTATGCTCGTTCGGGTTGATGCTTTTATATGAATATTAAATTAACATTTTTGGTACTTATAGATTTACCCTAGAATACAAAATATGGTAAGTAAATTAAAAAAGAGAATAAAAGGTACAATATATTATGAACTACCTTAGTCATGATCAAGATTATGTAGACAAAAAAGAGACATTACCTAAGACAAATAATGTATAGTAAGAATATGTAAGGAAAGAGTACGTTAGAAGAAAAATATAGAGAAGTAAATATATCAAAAGCAATTCAATCTGGTTACACATTTTTTAAATGAATGGAATTTTTTATCTTTAAAGTGAATGCCATCATCTTTAAAATTGAAATAGTGGGTAGTATTTATAGAAGTGTAGCTCAATATAAACATGCGAAATAAAATAGCCTAAATTAATGCATCATGTGTGCAGGATAGTTGATATTTCCAAGAGTTGAAGGGGTCAAGAGTCACGTGGGGAATATTATGAGGAGACAAACCTTACATTTAAGCCATAAAATAATGAATGAGCATAGCACGAGAATTGCAGCATACATTTCCTAGCTTAAATAAAATTAAATAATGAAGCAATACCTACTTCTTTTATAAATAGATAGGCATATGTGCTGGTCAATATAAATATGAACATGTCTCATATTCACATTCTAGTTTCTTCTTTAGAAATAGTATCATATAAATTTATTTTAAACCACTAATCATTGAATATTTACTTCTCATTAGCACTGCTACATTCACAACACTATCAAATAAACGAAAAATTTCTTATCCGCACTAACTTGTCAATTGTTTGTGTATACAATATGGGTTTGAATTTATTTTTGTCCTATGTTACAGGGAACAAATAAAGGGAGAACACTAAAAAATAATAAATGGACGATGAAAGTACTTTTAATTAAGCTATGGATCTAATTTTTAAATCTTGAGATCACCTAAAAATTTGTTTAGGCAAGCTTTAAATTTCATTGAAAATATGTAGTAAGTCAGTTTAAAGCATGCAAGGAAGATGATAATTCGGTAGTGAATTTAGGGGAAAGCTTAGAACTAATATCTGAACATTGGCTTATTTTGCTTCACTTAGTATTTAACATTGATGGAGTAGCAGAGAGCTAATACTTGAAATTTCAATGAAGGTTGAAGCTGGCTATCCGATTCCATTGATAAAGTAAGAAGCTGGCATGAAATAAATTCCAGTTATAAAAGTGAAATTGTAGAAGAAAATAGATAGATTAATTTGGTAGGTTATGGCATAAATTTTTCTCGCATGTAGCTTTGAAAATGACATAAATATCCTTATCATGATAAAGAATTTAGAAGGGTATTTCAGTATTTTCAAAAGCTTCAAATAGATGTTTCTTTATTATATATATAGGTAATAGTAAATGAATTAGTAAACATTATTTATACCTTTCACCAAGGCCCAAAGATCTCACTTTGAAATGATGAAATGACACCTTGAATCAAATTCCAAGTTCTAGAGTTGTTGGCTCCCGAACTGCTTTACCACCGACGATCGAATCAAATTTTTTTGATGTGATTTGAGCTTGAATTTCTTTTAGCTTTAGATGGGGTTTATTGGTCGAAATTTGTAGGAGGAAGAAGAGCGAAAAGTCTCAAAATAAATGGTGTGGAGGATGTCATATAAATAGGAAGTCAAATAGAGAGAAAAGTGGATCACATACTTATCTCTATCTTACTAATTCCACTCTTTTAGACCATTTAAAAGACTCCCTCTTTTGCCAACATTTAGTTGGCATATCCAAGCTATTTTGGTTGAAATTTACATGCCCCATATAGGCCTCAAAACCAAATCCAGCCCAAACAATGTCCGTTGCATTTAAATCTAAATATAAACGCGTACCGATATCGTATATTGATTAATATATTTATAACTATTATAAATACATTGTTTAACATTATTCAACACATCAAATACAAAATTTTATAATTAATATTTAATAAATATTAATTAATCTAATTAATTTATTACAATTACAAATTAATTAAATTAGGAGATAAAAGGAATACTCATCGTTTCGGTTGTGTAACTCTTAGGTGTAAATTTGGTCAATGATTAATACCAAACAATTTGAATATTAACATTCACACATCACTTAGTAGATGGTGTGACATTGTGACCAAATTTACTTGGTTGGTAAAATCCAATTTTAGTTTATTAAATGTTACCTGATTGTGACAATTATTTGCACTAATTCTCTTCGTTAAAACTATATCACGTTGGACCTATGGAATTTGGTAACGACCAAAATTCCAGTATCATCCATATTCAACTCTATTGTCCAAACACAAAGTTTTTGGTTCAATAATTACAATTATTATTAAATGAACTGCTTTAACCAAAGACTTTGACTTTGAGTTGATTTTAGTTGACTTGATATTAACCTCATATAACCGAGGGGACCAATCCTCTCTTGAATAGTTTCACTTCTAATGCTTCCACTCGACCCAACTATAGTTGTTCAATGGACATCATGCCATGATTTAACTGTAATCAATATGGAGTTTCCACATTGAAGGTCGACACTATTCTCAAGTCGAGGGAATTGTGTAATATTGTCACAGCGATATTTTTTGTTTGACCTTAGTTATATTAACCAACAGAAAACTATTAAGTGAGTCATTCTATAGTTATTTAATAACTATCGGTACATAACCTTTTGGTTCCCTCAGTAGTCAATAATATTTAAAATGGCATGTTTATTTTATTGTGATAAATCACTCATGGTTACAATGCATTGTAACTACTATCACAAAACATATTATTTATGGATTTTCTATCAAATATTCTTTTAATTAAATTAATTAATAATTATATAATAATTATATCAAGTATATAATAGAAAGAAAACACCTTTTATTTCGAACATGATTGGTTATCAAGTTACATATATGTAACAAATTACATAATTCCCCTCAGGGCATACCCTAACTCTAGAAATTTCCCACTTGCATTTGGGGCTAATTATGCAATCTCAATCCTATCCCTTCGATCAGTTTGATGAGAACTGATTGAGTTAGACCCTTCGTGAATTGATTTACTATGTTGGTTTGATTATTTACTCCGTCATTCAACTCTCTCTGATGCTAACAAACTAATTTTATCAAAACTATTCAGATTGTGTTTCTTAACTTCGAGTGAGCTCTTATTATTACATTATTTCATATAACAATGATTAGTATTCTTAGTACTTGGAATCACCCTAGCTCGGTTTTACATTTATGCATTTATATATATACGTTGCTTTTATTGTGGTGCAATTCAAGGCGATGTACTTAGCCCTTTCATTGAATCAGGCACAATGTTCATTTGGAATATTTCCTTCTTAAAGCTTATTAACTATGGTTTGAACATGAATTTGATATTGACATATTTTACTCAACAACGCATATGAAGTTCAAGTCTGAACACTCCTTCATAAGGAGTTTGTTGTTTTTGTAAATAATTCTCTAGTATTTAGTAAATACTAGAAATACCCTGAACTATCATTTAGTTGTCCTTACTTGGGTTTGATATTTGCTTCATGCATTAAATATATAAGTAAATTACGACATTGTGGATAATACAATACGTATGATCATTCCTATTGCTAAAGCACAAGGAATCCACCTTACATGTTCCTTATTAAACATTTTAATAAGGTATCTCAGCATATCATTTGGGATATTTCCAACATCCTTTATACTTATTATAAAAGATATAGTTACGAATCCAATATCAAGTATTCAAAAACCATTTTGGAACTGATTTTAACATAAGTATATTGTTAACAATCAACGGTATGTTATTTACTTATAGTCTAGAAATATCTATTTATCTTTTATCTGTTCTTTCTTATGGACACATGCTTCCTCTACATTTTGATTGAAAATCAAACTATTTTATATTTCTATCAAAATACTTATTCAATTCTGATGATTATAAAATGATATTTTCGTATCATTTCTTGGATTATATCCAGAAACCCCCAAAATCAATATCACTACTACTGACTTCGAGACACTTTGATTGTTATGTGCAAATAGCCCGTTCTAAATCATTATTTAGATATTTTAATTTCAGCACATATTTACCAAAAATCAAAGTTATTCTAGCGATAATCTTGTGAATAAATCTAAATTAACTTAAGCATGTTCAATGATGAATCAATTACGCGAGTTTCAACAATTGAAATTTTCAATGTTATTCTTATCAGCATTGCTCATTATACCAATTGCATTAGTTTATCTCTTGAAGACACAGTTAAGGCCAATGGATCATATTCCTTTGGGTATAACTATCAAAATCATATTTTGATAACAAAATTGGAACCATTTTCGGATTTGTGCATCATACCAGATCGTAGACTCAATACTCTTAATGGCTTAATTGACAACTGAGGATTATCTATTCTCGATATTGATAAGAAATCATAGTTTTTCTTCAATGTGTAAGAATACTTATCGAACATTCTAATATGTTTTGATCATTTAGGTATGGTAAATTTCATTTCATCCCTCATAGTCAGTTTTATACTAGGGTCATATCCAAATCCACTTCACTACCAACAACATGTAAAAGAAATTTCTTCATTACAAAATTGATATTTTTTGAAATAAAAATTGTTTCTTAGTTCAATGGAATGGGTGTTCACAAATATTTTATGAATTTCCTTACATATAAAACTGATTTGGTTTTAGTTTACAATACTTATGTTAAAAACATAAATTGGTCATCCAATGACAGCCATTTCCAAAATCCTTTTGGGGCGGTCCATACAAGATTTTTCACGTGCAATTGTTATGTGTTGTCTTTTGACTCGCATAAGCTGCCAACTCCTTGGCCTAGGATATGTTCAGGTTTCTAACAAACTCTTATCTTGTATGGTTTTGTAAACTTTTCTGTAGATGAAATTAAATTTTACCTCATGTACTACTTTTAAGTATACGGCCTTATAGAAAGAAGATAACTCAACTTCACTCACCATAAATCATATTTTGTTTAATAAAGTTCGATTACTCCCTATCGATACATCATTATGTATCATAGGGCGGAATGAATTTTGGGATTGAAGCTTATTCATTTTTAGGTATGTTTAGAATTTTTCAATATACTCACCTATTCGATCAAATCGAATCATTTTATTTTCTATTGCATGTATCTTATTTACTTCTATTTTATACTCAACGAGCTTATCATAGACATACTACATGTGTATCAAATACACATGTCCATGTCGATGGTGATTCTTGCTGAAATTCCTCATGATTGCAGCTGGATTTGGAGAAATATTTTAAAGAATAGACAATGTTTTCTACCTATGATTCAATGTACAATGAAAAACAAATATTTGATTTCGTTTTGGCATGATCCATGGTGTAATAAGGGGATTATTCTTGCTGATATAATTCCCTATAATTTAAGATGGATGACTGGTATTATTGATGATGCTAAGGTTGGTGTTTTTAGCAGATGAAGTCGTCTCTCTCCCTTATTCAAGTTCTACTGTGGTGAGGGATGAATGGGCTATGATTGAAGGCAAAGTTTGCCATGATAGTGATAGTGCTACTATATGAGGAGGTAGTCATCGCTCTATATTCAAGGTTAATAAGCTGACGACGGTCCGCACTTCTCTTCCTCTCTTTCATTAGAACTCTAGGATTTTGATGAACAACTCCATGCCTAAAGAAAACTTTCTACTATTAAAAATTGTTAAAAATTGCTTGCACACCCAAGACAAGTTAGTATTGAGAGGAATGCTTCATTCTTCTTGCTGTGTGCTTTGTGGTCTTTATCCTGAAAATATTGATCACTTATTATTTTCCTGCTAATTTTCCTTCTTCATTTGGAAGAGAATTTTAAGACACTATCAACTTCATAACTCTTACACTAATCCCAACATTGAATGGTATACTATATCAAAGCTACCAGATGGAAGACTGGTAGGGCAATGCTGCTTCTTAGGTTGGTTAAAAGCTATGTTCACATGATTTGGGCTAAATGAAATTCACGTGTGTTTTTAGGAAAATTTTCCTCTAAACATAGTCTCTTTCGTGCCTTAGTCAGGTTATTTCATCCATCATAGCTTATTGCTTTGCTTCCAGTTTCTTGTTGTTATGGTCATTATGTTATGTGTTCGTGCATTCATGTTGATCTGCACTATTAGGGTGCTTGGTGTTTTTATGCTACAACTTGGAGTCCATCCCTTGTTTTCCTTATGGTGTTGGGTATGGACTTCTGCTTGGTGGTTTTGGTTGGCTGCTTGGTGTTATTTCCTTGTTGCTTGGTGTTTTGGTTGTTGGTCATTTTGTGTTGCTGTATTTTCAGTTTCTTTTATCCTCTCCTTATTTATCTCTGTATTTTCCATTTATACTTGTAATGTGATATTACTTGTTATAAATAAAAGGTAGGGGACCTTTTAACCCCATTTTCTTTGCCAGAAAAATACACATGTCCATGTAGATGGTAACTCATTAGTGAATATAACGAAGTATGTGGGATCATTTTGGTAATAATAGACTTGTGATTGCATACATGTATATGTATCAGTTCGAAGAATTCATCAACTCTTATCACGATGCTACTCAATGGGTATTTTCCCTTTATCGTTTGAGATATAATTCACTAGTAGCATATGATTCACAATTGTATAATCAAAGAATTATTTCTCCAAACTACGGTTCAGTCCATTTCTGAAGACCCAAAATTCTATACCCTTTGTGCTGACAATAAACCACACATGTTAGACCCAAATTGCACGGGATTGTGGATTATCGGGGGTAATAAAGAAAAATAGACAGAATAGAATCTCACACGAGATATAATATTGAACAAATATCTTTACAACGGAAAACTTTTTTTAAAATACATATATAAGAGTCTAACCTAAATTCAGCTTGGACAGTTATAAACATCTGTCCTTACAATTGCCGACACACATCAAACAAAACAAACAGAAGCGGATAATAGAATACGTTCATACGTAGATGAATATCTCCAGCTCTCCTCTGGAAACTCCAACCGTCTTCAATCAAACCTGAAACTACTCGGATCTGACCCGAGTATTGAAATTACCTGGATCGGGCTTGATAAACCAGCGTGAGAAAACTCAATAATAAATGACAGTGTCATATATCAGCCTTTGAATAAAATCCTTTGAAAGAAAGAGTATCTCATAAGACCACACCCACACATAAACACGGAGGGATTTTACCTTAAGATAACTAAAACACTTTTATATCAAAACATTTGATATTATTTTTAATGGCATATCTTTGAAAACATTTGCAAATAAACTTATTAATCTTAGCCGAAATTGCTACATTGATTAAATTCCAGCATAATAGGTTTACAATCAAGTCCGTAGGTTCTTATTAGAGAATGGATTTCCATATAAATGACCAGGTGAAGGAATACCTTCCGGCAGTACATCTCTAGAGGAATGTACCGAGGACCATCACAAAGGATCCTCTACCAACATAAGACCGGCCTATCTCTGTAACTAGATAGTACCAAATATATCATCCCCCGGTCGTTACCGAACTTTAACCGAGCGCTCGTTTTCCATACACCACATTAATTTACATCCTGAACGTCATAATGGGAAGAAATATATTTAGAAGGGGATGGTCATACCCTAATTGGGAATGACCCACTTAGCCTTGCTACATCTAACCCTGTTTCGTTCATTTCCGGTTGATGAGGCTCGAGGCTACGATTACCTTTTCACATAGCACATATCACATCTCTGAATGCCACATTGCCATTTCCGTTGACTACTAATTGCCTTCCACAAAAATACAACCCTTGAGCTCGTATGTCTCAAGCAGGGTGTTAAGCTAAGAGAAGTTGCCTTCTCTGCCACCACAGATGTATGTTTGTAAAAACCAATGTACGTAATCTCAGAAATGCACTGTCATACATTCATCCATACAAGTTCATTCCGGGACTGAATGAAACCGAAGGTACTCTCCTACCACATCCTGTCGGGAATTAACCCTAGGATTAGTAGAGAGAAGTCCTTGCAACCCAAAGAGTTTCAGAAACGAAAGCACCACTGCTACTTAGTATTTGGGAGCTAACCAGAATTAACAACAAGCAGTCCTTTCATCCCAAAAATCCCTTCATTCTCTCTATCAGGTCTTCATTTTTCGAACACATAAATTGGTTCGAAGTGGTTTTCGGATAGGAATCACCCAAATCTGACCCCGCCTCCTTCGAAATCCAATCATCGATATAAAGTGAATATGAGTATACAGGATTTATTAAGTCTCTTTTCACTTTAATTCTTTTTGGATGACTACAAAATCTCTTCCTTTTGTCTTAGAGTAATTCTAAGTTAATTCACTTATTAATTGGGAAAACATTTTCCTATTTTCTTACTTATCATCGATCCAGAATATCTTAACTCTTAATTGGGTCAAAAACAATGTTATTTAAGACATCGTTTACTGTAAACCCTAAATCTATCTTAGAAAACGTTATTGAGTAAATAGGATCATAGAAATCATTTTAATTTTAACCAATATCAATTTCTGTATTCAACAAGTGCTATGGGCGGAATAATGGTGAAATCATCTTTTAATTTCCACGAATAGGACGAGTTCCCTCTTTGGATTTTAACACCAAGTATAAGAAAATTTTCTCTATGCAATCCAAGTTTTAGTTTATTCATTTTGGAGATTGCTTAAATTTTGGATAATACTAATCTTCTTTTATTTTGGAAAACTTAATATAATCTTTTTAGAGCATCCGGGCTTTCCTTTCGATCTATTCTACCACTCTCCTAAGAAGAGAAAATAGAGGCCAGGTAAGTTCAGAGCACTGGTTGCTCCATCCCTAAACTTAGTTAAACACCTTGTTTTATCTTCCCATATCTCACAGACGGGACAAATATACTAGTCGTTTCCGCATACTCAGTTATCAACTTTATTTTGGAATTGATTATAAAGATTCCAATTATCTTTTAAACGCTTAATTTTCCTTTTAAAAACATTCATAATTGATTCTAGGAAAAATCGTTACATTTAAACTCATATTCAAAAGTTATAGAATTCACAGCATAAAAGTGCTGCGGAAAGTGCTATATAAGCTTATCTGATTTAAACCACTTTTTAATATTTGAAAGTTCATATTTTCCATTCCAAATCTCTTCTAAACTATTTAAATAGATTTATCAAATTTATTCCACATTTTTTCATAATTAAAAACGTTCATTTAAAAGGATTTCCTGTTATGGTCACTTAACTGCACTAGCGCGATTTTTCTAGAAACTTGATTTGGAGATATTTCAAAATGTATTTAACAAAATTTTGATTTTCTTCTTTTGTTTAGAAGATATGGATATAATAGTCCGGAATTTTCTTATCTCGAAGAATTCCGAGCTATATTCCACTCTACACACTCATTTGAACTTTTCGGTGCGAAATCGCGAACTATCGTTGCGCGACGCGCCTAAGTTTAACTTATTTTTCAATATTTGAAATAATCTATTCAAATTGAATTTTATTACCTATAAAATCGTTGCAAATCATTTTAAATCAATATTTCCACTTTTTAGAGTATTTAAAATGTATTTTCACTATTTTCATATTATAATATTATTTTATTCCTATTATTTAATATTAAATTTTAATTTCCAACTTCAGTTCAATTTCAATTCTAACTTCAAATTAAACCAAATTAAAACTTAGATTTCAAATCTAATCTTCATTCTAATTTAAATTTCAACCTTAATCTCAATTTCAATTTTCAAAATTTCAATTTCACTATTCATCTCAATTTCAATTTCATTTTAACTTTCCATTTCAAATCCAATTTCACATCTAATTTCAAATTCTCTTTTATTTTCATTTTAATTTCAATTCCAATTAAAAAGAGACTTATTTTTCCAAAGTATATCATATCACCAAAATTGGGTCTTATTTAACAACGGGGATACTTAATCAAAATGAGCATAATCGAGTTAACATTTATCACTAACATAATTATGGTCCATACATAAGCTAACATGATAAATAATCACAACCATAAACACTTTCTACTTATTCAAACATAACACAAACATAACCAACATCCATAACAATATTTTAAAGGGGGTGTATACTTGCATATGTCATAAGATAATTATTATAACAATCAAAATAAGATCTTTTTAAAAGCGATGAGAATTTTCTCACCTTTAACTAAAACGTTTAACTTTCTACCAACATTCATTTAATTCAATGCTTCACTAAACCACCACCTAAACATTCTTCCACCTTTTCTAAGTGCTCGACCACCACCCCACATCTCTTCTTGCTCTTAGCCATAGCCTCCCCCTTCCATATTGCTCACGTCCTCACCCTATAAACTACCAAACTCAAGGTCTAAGGCCATTTTTAAGAAGAGAAGAAGAAGAAGTGAATTAAGAAGAGGTTAGAGAGTAATTAGTGGATTGGTGCTTAGGCACTCCACTATTTTCAACCCTTCTACCTCTCTTAAAGAGGAGAAGCCATTAATGAGTAAAAGAAAGCTCAAAAATGAAGAAGAAGAAGAATGAGAAGTGTGAAAAAAATGAGAAGAATGGATGGATATTTATAGAAAAAGTAAGGAGTGGTGAATTACAAAACTAACCCTTTATAAAATTACCAAAATATCCTTACTTTATCTTACTTTTTCAACACTTACCATCACCTTATCACATCATCACTTTATGTCTTAATCACTTAATGTTTAAGTAAAGAAAAGTAAAGATTTGGTTGGATTTGATGTAACATGTTTTGTCCTTTTGTGTTTACTTTTGCTAATTGTTTTCTAAACTTGTTTAGTAAAAGTAAACCTGATTAGTGAATTAATTAATACTTATACTATTTGAATATATGTTCATATATAAGAAACTAAAGGTGCAACAACATTGCGACAACTTTTAATCGACAATACGTTGATTTTCGACAAAATGTTTTATGGTCACATTTTGACGTTTTAGTTAAACTATTCATTTATGTAAACCAAATTTAAAATGAATTTTTTACTTCTTTTAAATAAATTAAAAAATGTCTATTCATATTTTAAAATTATATCTAAATAATATCAAAATCTCTATTTTTACAATGTATGTAAAACTGACAAAATGCGACAAATTTTGGTTATTTTTATAAAACGATTATTAACATATTTTTAAATCTTTTAATATACTTTTATTATATTTATTAGGTGTTTTTAATAAGATTTAACTTTCCAAATAAATATTTAAATCCATTTATTTAAGCCTTTATTTATTTTTAAGAAAACTTAACTTTTGCTAATTTGTTCTAAAATCCAAATTTATACTTTTTAATTAGTAGTTATAATAATAAATAATTCCTCTATTATTATTTATTATATATAACTTATTTATTTAAGTTTTAAACCCTTTTTAAAAAAATAAACAAAATCTCTCATTTCCGAAGTAGCGAAATTACAGGTCGTTACACCATTATTCCAAAATAATTGTTTATAAATTTAGATACTTCTGTATTTTCCAGTGCATCACAAATACCATTATTATAGTTTATTTTATAATGAATATTCATATTTAAATAAAAATATGTCTATTTTTAGTCAATACTGAAAATATTTATTATTTCATAAATGTTGTTTGGTATGGTTTATGAAAACAATTTTCTAACTTGATGCGACCAATAAGTTTTACATGACATGCTCCCATTTTCTCTGCCATTACTATAATAGCATACGAAATATGAAGCTGCATTCAATCATTTAATATAGGCTATTTTTTTCATTTACTGCAACTCGTTTATAGTTGAGAATTTTTAGATCAAGTATCTTAAATTCAAAGAAATAAATATCATTAAAAACAATTTTTTATGTGAAAATACTTTTCGCAATAGAAATCATATTTCTTATTCCAATGTTAAGTATCTATTACTATTTTACAATTCTCATTTTTGAATTTCTTTATGAAGCAGAGGTGACCATTCACTCTCTTTATCCCAACTGTGCCTAAAGTTACTTCCAATCTCATACATTCGATTTCCTTTCTAAATGGTGGAACCATTCAAAGGAATCCTTACTACGATATCGTAATGAACTCTTTACAAAGTGCATTTGGTCATCCTTAACTTTTAAGGATATCAAACAAATTGCACTTTATATAAATTGATCAAACTAATACTTTAGTGATCGAATTCTTAGACCTATCTTTTAGCCTTTGGTCTAGTGTTACATTTAACATAACAAGATCATTATTATAATCAATCATATTGAATACACAATCTCAAACTATAGTTTACTTGCTTATTTCAATGAACTATTTTCATCGAGGTTTCGTACATTACGAATTGTAACCGTTCACCATATAACATTTATATATGATCGTATATGGATCAAATATCCATATACTTGTGTTGCTTTTTAGAGTTCAAGACTCAATGAAGGCATTATACAGTCTTGGACAAGTAAACTCATAACTAACCAAGTTACGAACGTAATTAATGGTTGTATAATTAGATGCTTGCATAGGTCATCATTCAAAAGTTTACTGGTAAGTATATTTTATATTTCTATTTGTTAATATAAATTCAGTTGATTTGTATA
This sequence comes from Allium fistulosum, assembly GCA_030737815.1. NCBI lineage: Eukaryota > Viridiplantae > Streptophyta > Magnoliopsida > Asparagales > Amaryllidaceae > Allium > Allium fistulosum. The sequence goes on from CM060905.1 coordinate 823,068,444, forward strand.
TTCTAATTGATAAACATTTTATCAATTATATTAATTGCACAAATTTATCAACGTAGATTATTATAACTTTATATTGTAGATGTTCTTACAATATTAGAAAGGTTAAATGTTACCATTTCATTTTTCTAATAAGGCTCTATTAGTCTTTTATGTTTCTTCAAACCCTAAGATGAAACATAGAAGTTTTTCGACTTCACTAATGTGTGTGAGGACTCATATATCTTAGGATTCTAATCTTGAGGAAAGCTCAACAAATCATACTCCCATATATGATGGATAACTCCTTATCGATTGTATCATATATGACTCATAACCTTATGATCCTTGTCCTAATCTCATCTTTATCTTGAGGAAAGCTCAATAAATAAAGAGAGATAATTCACTTATGCCACCATTTCGCGATGGCCTAAGTATACTACTATACATACTTTGAGGAAAGCTTAACAAGTATGTATAAGTATCTTACGTCGGTTAGTCTATATATTAATAGTACTACACATAACATTCCTAGCTTGAGGAAAGCTAAACAACTAAGGAGTATGCAAGTAATCTATTAATATATAAATGGTAGAGGACAACTTTACATTAAAGATTCATAATCTTCGATATATTTAATTGAGTGATATTGACTTATAAAATAATGTATTTCTTATGAAATACCCTCGTTATTTAAGTGTCGAGCAAATCAGAAATCATGGTATATGTTCTTTTACATGTGTATTTATTCCTTAAATCTATTTAGGGTTTCTTTAATGTTTCACCTTTTATTATACATTTATATTATATAAGTTTTATTGTATAACTTTTATAATTAGATTTACTTATATAACGGTCTTATATATAATATTATATTAATTAAATATTATGTAATTAATTTAATTAATTAACATTTTGATTAATTATTATATCATTCAATTATAACATATTATATTGAATACACACACACACAAAAACTCTATAACCTTTATTGTAATTTATATAACGTATTATTCAATTTGTTATCACATGCCACTAATTTATATAACATATAACATATTATTGAATATATATACTATAACCTTTACTATAATTTATATAGCACTTTAATTTGTATAATATTATATTATTTAATTATAACATATTATATTGAATACATATCGTATATATATACATATATATTAATTTTAACTAACTTTTTATTAATTTATTTAATTAAACAATCTTAGTTAACATTTATTGATTTTGAAAATTGTTTTATACGCACATGTATACTCATATTGTCTTAAACAATTCAAGAAAATATAATATATATCATTATATATATCATGCATGTATGTATATCTAATTAATTAACTTATTTAATTAATTTATTTATTTTATTAATAAATAACATTTTCAAAACAATTTTATAACATTTTTAATTATTTTGAAAATTTATATTATAACTTTAATATATGTATTTTATTTTCAATTTAACTTTTGAATTAAAAACCTCTTATTTTAATTTTCAAAACAATTTGAAAATCTATATTATAACATTTATAATATTTTTTTATTTTTTTCATAAGAAATTTATAATATTTTTTTTTCATTTTCAAAGGAATTTATAGTATTTTTTCTTATTTTAAATTTAAAACTTTTATTTTTGTTTCAATTTTTTTCTATTAAGGGCAACCTTTTGGCTCACATAACTGTTCGGGCCAAGCCGGTAGCTAGGTGGACAAGGTACTTGATTACCCAACAATCCAACCTAGACACTAGCTTTTTTAGACATCCTACAAACTTGGTTGTAAGCTTATTTAATATTATACGCACACACATATTATCTTAAACAATTCAACAAAATATAATACATATCATTATATATATTATACATGTTTGTATATTTAATTAATTCATTTATTTTATTAACCTTATTAATAAATAACATTTTCAAAACTAATTTTATAACATTTTTAATTATTTTGAAAAGTTATATTATAAATTTAATATGTGTATTTTATTTTCAATTTAACTTTTGAATTAAAAACCCCTTATTTTAATTTTCAAAACAATTTGAAATCCTATATTATAACATTTGTAATATTTTTTTACTTTTTTCAAAAGAAATTGATAATATTTTTTTCATTTTCGAAAGAATTTATAGTAATTTTTCTTATTTTAAATTTAACTTTTAAATATAAAACTATTTTTTTAAATTTAGCCAATGCCCAATTCAAATTGGGCTTTTTCCTATTAAGGGCAACCTTTTGGCTCACATAACTCGGGCCAAGCCGTTAACAAGGTAGGACAAGGTACTTGATTACCCAACAATCCAGCCTAGACACTAGCTTTCTTAGAAATCCTACAAACTTGGCTATAAGCTTACTAGTTAGCTATAAAATGAATAATTTAAACTACATAAGCTATTTGGCTTTGGTACCATTGTTGAAACTAGACCAGCCCATAGCGGAAGAAATGAGTGAACTTCGAAATGTTTTACCATTTTGGATCTTTATTGGGACTATGAAGTCTAATTCATTTGGAACTTTTCTAAATTTCTTTTAAATAAATCGTTATTTTATTTTATTTTATAAATAAAGCTTTACTTTTTATTATTTTGTATTATGTTTAAACGTGTATTATATACACATATATGTGTGCGTGCAAAAAAATAATGTGTGTATGGTTTGACATGCCTGTGTATAAGTGCTGAGATTTACACTGTAACAAACATATTTGCCCCTTTAGCATTCTATGTTCTATCTAAATGAATATATATATATATATATGTTTGCACCAAAAATTGGCACAAACACCCAATAGATTATATGTAGAGAAATAAATGAAGGAATCAAAATTAAAATAGAGGAAACAATCAGAAAAGAAGTAAAAATCAATGACAAACAGATTTATAGTGGTTCGACGTTGAATGCCTATATCCACTTTGATGAAATAATTTTATTAATCACTTGAATTTTTGAGTATAAGAGGGATCGAATCGGAATCTGTGAATACAATGGAGTACAAAGACAATAATAACATAAAGATCCCTCAAACGAACAATGAACACTATATTTATAGGGGTAGATGACCAAATATCTTCCTATAAATTCGCCGGTAGAATCTCCAGATATAGACGAGGTCATCCAGAAAATTTCGAGGCCCAATTCCTAACATATAGCGATCGGCCCTGATGGGTAAAGACATCCATGTAGCGCTTTGCGATCGGTAGTGTTAGCCCCCCTCCATGCTAGCTTCATGTTTCCAAAGTTGTTTGTATAGTTGCTTTCATGTTTTTAAAGATATAGATCGATTCCTGTTGAGTTGAATTGCTAATTCAAGTTGTTCACATCCATAATGATCTGATCCAACCCTTTACCTAAGGAAAGCTGTAATCCATACTTAGAATGTTCCATAGGGTCTATCCCTTGGTTTCACTTGATCGTTACTTCATATTGTTGCTTATGTTTGATCTCTAGAATTTGTGATCACCTCTCTGAACTGCTTTCCTTATCCATCATCGAGTTTAACTTGTCCAGTTAGTCCGGATATAGCCGAGTCAAAAGGCCGGATAACACTTGCCTTTCAAAGTTACGTCTTGTTTCAAGCATGACGTGCTTTAAATTAAAGCAAGTTAGAGTTTCCGTGAAGGATTCCATTCAGTTTCTTGAACAGTCGTTACCCTTCCATTGAATTATCTTCTCAAAGAGTTGTATCTCTCTATTCGCTGTGACACTTGGTCGATGTCTGACGGTATAGATATTGGATTATAACTTGTTGACAACATCCCATGCTTGGTTCCATTGAGCTAATCAGTCGAGCTAGTAGGCCCCAATTATTTGAACCGGTTCTCGCTCTGAGAATTTCAAGTGAGAATTTAATTTCCATCGATTCAAGAAATTGAGTATTGGATATGTACGCATGCACGTTCATTTACACATTTGTCGTTGGCTTCCGAACGCACTCATATGCTCCCTAGTCGTTGCCAAAATTCATGGTGTTCCATTGCAATGGCATTACAATATTCTATTTACCATTTTCTTCCCCCTCCCATTTTTTTAAATATTGGTAGAGGATTGGCATAAATCCCTTATATGGGGGATCAAACCCGATCCCTTAACTGATTTAGACTAACCGAGTTTCGGGTCCAAAGAGGAGTGGCCCACATTTGTATATAAGCTATGGACTTAGCTTATTTCTTCATTCACATCTATAATTGAATTGATCCCTCATACTCCTTCAAATCTTCCATTAACGAACTCGAACTTGAGAAATTCATCAATCTATCCAATACCCTCGTTGATTCATGTAACGACCCGCCTTTCCGAACCCTAGAAGTCAACACTGATACATCCATGGTATTCACGAGCAAAAAAATTAAGTGCTGGAAAAATAGATTGTTAGGGGAAAGAAAGAAGATAGAAGATAAGAAGAAACTAAAAAATCACAGAATCTCACAACGCAACGAAATAACATATATTAATCAACATAATTCTTCACAAAGTCGTTTCAAAAATGATACATCAGAGTCATGCTAATACAATTCTACTCTTGGACAGTTATAACAGTTTGTCCCTACCAAACTAATACAAGATACATATAATACAATAGAAATAAGATAATAACGAGCTATCGATGAAGCCTCCTACTCCAAGCTCCTCCAAGATGCATCTAGGAAAAACCTAAACTACTTGGCTGCCATAAAAATTTAAGCACCCAAGAGTTTTAGGGAAAGAAAATAAAACTCCGGGTCAGACATGAGTCTAGTGTGAGTAAACTCAAACAACTGAATTATTATATTTAAAACCTTTTTAAAATCAAAGGTATTTCGTAAGACCATGCCGCACGTAAACACGGACATGTTTTTACCTTACGATAACCAAAACACTTTTTATAGAAAATCCAGTGATATTATAATAACGTTTAAAGTATAAATACTTATTAATCATAGCCGAAATTATTACATAAATTAAATTCCATCATACTAGGTTCTATAATCAAAACCATAAAAGTACATATTGGAGATTGGATTCCATACTGTGACAAGGTAAGGAACTACCTTTCGATGATACATCTCTATATAAAATGCACCGGGGTCTGATAAGAATATCTTGTACTACTACCACACAGGACTAGCCTGCCACTTGATAGTAGTACTGAATATGATCACCCCACTTTGGGCCCGAAGCATACATGAGTAGATAGTAATCGATCTAGATTGGGAATGACCATACCCTGATGGGAGCAACCCACTTGGCCCTGCTGCATGCTCGATTTTTGTCATTTCCTGGTTGATAAGTCTTGAGGCTACATTTTACCTTTATTTAGCACTTTTCACTTGGAATGCTACACCGCCCTATAGGCATCAATGCAATTCTAGCATTCATCCATACAAGTTTATTCTGGGACTGAATGAAACCGAAGGCACTACCTCTACTACACCCATTTTGGAATCACTTTGAGGATTAGTAGCAAGTACTCCTTGCACTTCTAAAGCTTTGCTTTTGATTCCATACTCTTCAAGATGTCTTCAGTTCGAAATGCTTGAGTTGGATCGAAGTGGTTTTCGGATAACATATCCAATCCCGGTCTCTTCGAAACAACTTTCGGGTAATTTCTGGTAAACTCAACCACGATTCTTTAGGAAATAAACAGACAAAGATAAGAGCGGAGATCACCTCTTAACCGTTAGTGGAAAATTTTCCTTATCATTTACCCTAGAAGAACGAAACAAATTCATACGTACAATATAGCACCACCGATGGTAACTGTACCATATAATTCCGTGTTTCTCCTAGATATTTCCAAAGTTACGTTTTGGTCCAGATTTTGATAGTCGGTTATTTAACTATCAAATGAATAATCATTCGAACATTGATTCAATTCCATATGGGATTCACTAAGCCTTTATTAATTAATCTTTCATTAATAAAATCACTTTATAAACATTCGATCAAAAGATCTTTTACAAAACACTATTCCCAAAACCACTTACATCCCTTTTATACTTGGGAAACATTTATATACTTATCTCAATGATATAAGTATATTACCAAACTTTATAAGAGATTTACCCACTTTATATTCATATTAAATGACTAAACAAATTCCGTTTAAAAACATTTCTTCCTATAAGCCAACCCACTTATCCTTTACAAAAAGTTTCCTTTCTTAAAAGTTCACTTATAATTAAAAATACTTTTACAATCTATAAGGTCATTTATAAATCATTTTCCGATTTTTAAAATGCTTTTAATAAACCTTCTTAAAGAAAAATCCTTTGCAAGCATCGTTTCCAAAACATCTTTTGAAAATCACTTTAAATAAAATCTTTTATTTAATAATGCCCCTTTTATAAACAAGTTATTATTTATAAATACCTTTATTGCATAATTATACAACTTGAAAATCATTTATAAACTTTAAAACCCAAAATTTATTAAAGGATTGAAGTTAATTCAAAATCATACTTTATAAATTCAAAAGAGGCTTAGCAATTCTAATGGTACCCATTAAAGTTACCACTTAATTTCAATTTCACTTTCAAGTCATTCAACAATTTATTTACATAAGTCAACATATATGTAAATATACTTCATATCCAAATCAGGAAATAACATGTCAATATAAACTAACCAGCATAAACATGTCCAAATAACAATAATAGCAGGATGGTGATTTGTCATGCTAAATAGGTGTCCAAACAATTCAATCAATTTATAGCAGAACGAGGATTTATTCTGCTAGCAAATGTCCACACATTCAAACAATCAATTTATAGCAGAATGAGAATTTATTCTGCTATCAAATGTCTACACAATCAAACAACCAATTTATAGCAGAACGAGGTTTTATTCTACTAATAGTTGTCCACATAAACAAAAACAATCACATCATAACTCATTCATAGTCATTTGTCTACTTAATAGTACCAGCATTTGAATTCCTTGAGTTCAAAACCATCTTTGAAAAAGAAGCACCTTTAAAACAATATGATTCTTGAAAACCAAAGAATATAAAACTTAAAACTCCTTTTTAAAATAATTAATTACAAGTTAAACCCTTTATTAAACCACAATTAGACTTAATTAAATATTATCTTAATTTAATTAATAATTAAGCAATAATTAAACTTTAGATAAATAATTTAAACAATAATTAACCATTAAATAAATAATTAAACCCTAATTATTCCTTCATTAAATAATAATTTAAAACTTCATTAATAATTAAATATTAATTAATCTCAATTAGCAAAATTAATAATATTTAATTAAAACTTAACTAATAAATTAAACCTTTACTAAAAATAATTAAATCATAATTAAGTTTTTATTAAATGCTTAACTTAAATATAAATTGATTAGTAATTAATTAATAATTAAACCCTTTATTAAAGTAATAATTTGTTAAAAATAAATTATACATTTTAACTCATAATTAATTAAAATTTAAATAAATTAATAATTAATTAAAATTAATCTTAACTTTAAAAGATAATTAATTAGTAACCAATCCTTATTTTATTAAACTTAATAATCCTTGTTTAATATTTAATTAATTATTAACTACTAAACTTAATTAATTAATAACTAATTACTAAAAACTTAATTAACTTTTGAATTTTTTTTATTAAGCTCTTAAAACATTTATTAAACTTTAAAGTAGAAAACGTCAACCTTTTAAAAAAATGGATTTTTCTTCGAAACTACATTCATAGCGACTATCGCTATGGATGTAGTTTTCTTAGAATTTTTCTCTTGCTTTCTTCTTTAAACCCATCTACTTGGAAAGTTACCAACTTTTTGAAAATCCAATTAAGTATTTGAAAACTAGAAACAAAGTTAATAACTTTAAATTGATTTTGATTTCTAAAACCAAAGCTCGTATTTTCAGATAAGAATTCTTCGTCGATAAACCAAATCGCAAACTTACTTTGCAAACCTATAAAAAACCATTCCTACAACATCCATAACCAAATTACAATCATAACCACAAGCAATGATTAAACTTTACCATCATTTACAAAATTAAATTCCAAATTCAAGTCTAATCTAAGTACATACAAGAATTCACATACATAAGCAACCTCTCAACATGATTTAAACCCAACATTCAACATCATTAGCAAGCACATGTAATACTACAAATTTATGCAATATACCAAAGTTTAAACTTTTATCTTTAAGCTAAAAGTTTACTCACCGAAAATCTTTGAAAAATTGAAATGTTTTAGAACTTGTAAAGCTTGGAAAACCACACAAAAATCACTCGAAAATGGGTCATTTTCTCCTCAATTTTTTGGCCATCTTATTTGAAATTTGGACAAGTGAAAAAAAGAAAAGTTTTAGGAAATTAGTTTCTCTACAATTTAAAAAAAATCACTTAATTTTGATTTTTTCTGAAGGAGATATGGTCAAAAGAAGGAGTGGTATTTTCGGTCTTGATAATATGGGTTCGAAAATGAGTCAAAAAGAAATGCAATTTTGACCAAAAAATATTAAAAATTTGAAAAAGTGATTCAAACAAAAGTTGTAGTAACTAAAATTCTCTGTGGTTTGAAGAAAAAAAATCTTGATTTGGATTAGTATGGAGGAAGTTATGGTCGAATGAAGTTGGAAGAAAATGGAGAAGGTGGTAAAAAATGAAAAGAAGGAGAAACCCCTCCCCGTTTATAAACAAGCCTCCCTAGTCATTTACCCTTTTACCCCTACCCATTACTCATATCAGCCCACCACCATGTCCCCTCCCTTTTTCTTCCATGATAAAACATTTAAACATGATTTTAGTACTTTTGTACTTAATGTCTCCACTGATGTGACATTTTATATTTTTTTAACTTACTTAACTTAATTTAATTAACTCTAACTAACTTACTAATCCATGTTCATAACTTTTCATAATATATATATATATATATATATTTTAAAATGTGTACACAACATTTCAAACAAATTTTAGTCGACGAAAAATCAAAAATTCGGAAAACGAATTCCAGTCACATTTTTAATCTTTGTTCGAACTAAATATTTTTGTAAACAAAATTTATAAATGGTTTCACTACATTAACTATTATTTAAAAGAGTTTTTTCATTATAAAACCTATATATTGAATATTTACAATTAATTAAATATTCGAAAATCAAAGTAGTGAAATTTCGGGTTGTTACCCATCCTCATCTGCTATAACCCTCACCACCACCTTCAATCGCATCCAAGCATCTAATTCCACTCAACCTTGCCTCAAATCAAATCGAACCCAACACCCTTGGTCCGTTGCTTTCAACTTCAAGTTCTTCCTCATTAATCGAGTCACGTCTTCATATAGGTGGTTTTCATTTCGATTATGTATGATTTAGATTAAGGTGTGATGAGTCAATTGGGATTATTCATGTTGGTGGATTGTGAACTTATTGTTCGATCATTGGTTGGCATGTGAGGATCGGTATTGGTTTTTGGAGAAGAAGTGAAGTGATGAAGAGGGAAATGCAATCAGTGTGGATATAAAGGAGAAGGAGTGGTTATGGATACAAGGTGAAGGGATCGGTGGTTTATTGGAATGGAGATGAAATGGATTAGTGAAGTCCAAGCGATTGACAATGTAATGCGATCAGTTGCTTGATGAAATGGAGGGATCAATTGTGGATATGGTCAGAGGGAAGGAAGTGGAATGATGGAATTTAGGGGATCAGTTGGTGATAGAGATCAGTTTAGGTGGACTGGAGTTTGAAAGCACACAATCATAGCGTCGCTTAGGTGAGGTATCGGGAACGATCCTTTTGCCTAGAGGGACTTGAGCAATTTTGGCTTATTGAACTTGAACTTGAACTTGAACATTTGCATATGAGGCCACATGAATTCAAACTTTAACATGGACATTTTCCTTGGGGTTAACATGGATTGCGTACGACCTTGGACTCAAACATTTGAACTTGACCTCATGGACTTGCATGCATGACTGAACCCAAACCCTTTCATAGGAGCATGAACATGTGAACAAACTCGGACATGGACGTTTGCATATCCAATATTGGACTTGAACTAAAACACCTGGACTCCGGAATGGGATTTGAACATGATTTTAGCACTTTGATTTGAATACCAATGCATATGACTTAGAATGTGAATGTTCAGACTTTGCATTTGAACTTATATGACTTGAATCATTGGAACCCAAAGTCGCACACTTTTCAATATGACTTGAACTTGAACAAGTATAACATATGGTCTCGAATGAACTTGAATGTAAATATCGTACTCCAATGTATCAACGACTAATCTCTTATCTTATATCAAATTCAGAACCATTAACAAGAAAGACGGTTAGGATAGTCAGGGACGACGATGACTCTATTTGAATCCCAGAATCTCGTTACTACTGTCGTTTTTAGTTCAAAATTATTTATCACTGCACTCCACAACACTATACCACACCGTACTAGTTTACACTATACATGGGGGAACATGTTTATCTTTCTAATAACGATTATCTGTTAAGTTTGATAGTTATGGGTTCTAGATGTTCAGAGCATTTAGCCGCTATGAGCACTGGACAAACTACTTCACATGACAATCCCGACGCTGAATCAAGCTCAGCAACAATATCCGCTCGAGACACCCCAGGTCATCAATCTGAATAGCCCAAAAGTTCTCAACAGGTGCTAGAAGTTCCTTCGAACTTAGAAGCACAAATCGAGCCAACTCTTGACACTTTAGAAGATGCTATATTTTTAAATGATCCGGAAGATTCTATAGCTTCAAGGGTCGATGAAGCTTCTCTCCATAGACTTTGCATCAAGCATGGAATCCCATTCGAGGATGTATGAGTTCCGACTCATAATGATAGAGCCCGCTTGCCCCCGAAGGGGTATACTACATGCAACAAGTTTATGTGCTGGACTGGTTGCATTCCACCTTTCAATCCATTCATTTAGAATATGTTACATTATTTAAGATTGGCGCCAGCTCAACTGCATCTGAATAGTTACGCGTTTCTACACTACAGGTATATGATATTCCTTGAATTCTTATATTGTGAGCTAACTCTAGAAGACATCAGATTCATTTACAATCTCAAGTGACAAAAGGGAAGCCTCTCGTATGCTTTCCTCGAGTCAGTTACTAACTTCCAGGTTACTTGGAACAAACTGAGCACTTTTAAGAATGAATGGTCCTATGTGCATTGTCGATCTCGTTTTGTAGGACGGTGGCTAGAAGGACATAAGTGTTGCTTCTTACTTTATTTTAAGTGCTTTTATTCAAGCAGTATCCTGAACTAAGCTGTATTTTATTAAACATTGTAGATAGCCATCCACGTCCCACGGGCGACATATACTCGGAGGCGGTTTCAATGCTAAAAAATATACTGATGGCTGATAGGGATATCAGATCTCTCCTTACCGACGAGTGCCTTTTTATCTTAAGCTTACTAAAAGAAGGCCATAGCATGGGACTGCCATGAAACATCAAGGAGGAAGTCATAGAAAAAGGAAGCGCCATTGGGCAGGGAGGTGACAAAGTTGATCCTATCATGCCCTCGGTCGAAGGGGCTCAGATGTCGACGAGGGAGGCAAGGTGAGGGGCGATGCTAATGAGCCCAGTCGTGATGATTTGAGCACAAGTCATGAGCCTGCGATTGGACTCTCTCAAGACCCATAGCTTTCCACCTTAGAAAAGACAAGAAGAAAAAGGCTCGTTTATAAGCTTTGTAGAGGGCAAGTCTCCAAGAAATCCAAGTCAACATATGCTACTATAGATCAACTAGCTCTCCGCTCCAAAAAAATTATTTGAGGGACTGTCGGACATCCAATTCCAAATGATGTTGGGAATTATGATTTCGCCAATTTAATTTTCGTAGGCTCCGAATCTCCTATTCGATTTGGCGTTGACGTTCCTCCAACTGGAATGGGAGAGGTTACTACAGCTAGCAAAGCTCCAGTAACCGGTCTGCCAAGGGGACATTAAGACACTCATAATCACGTGCTCTGCACCGCACAAGACTCATACACTTTTAACTCCAGTGATTCTTATACACTTTTGTTTGCAGGCTCGATGGGACACCCTCGCAACTATGATCATTTGGAGAGATCAGTGTACTTCCAATCATCTTATTTTGGGCCCAGTCGAGGTCTGGACCCTGGTTGAGATAGAGTTGAAGGAAGAGAAGACCGAGGCTGAAGCAACTAATCCAAGGACTCATCGTCCAAGCATAAATCAAAATCTTAGTCTTCTTACCACAAGGGTGCCAGTGAACACCCCACTACACATAGTAGCAGTAAGTCGATGCCTCATATTCCTACTTCGGCTTCTGAACCCAAGCAACATTCAGGTTCTTTCGGCATCCATCGATCTTCGAAACGCCAGTCTGGCATAGAAGGTCTTGATACCTCATCTCGCAAGCATGACAGACATGCCCTCTCAGCCCCGACTACTCTTGATGCCATTGCTGCTAAAAGATGGCTGAGCTCAAAGCAACATTTCCTAAGTTGTATTTTGATGAGTTCATGTTCGTTCCTTCTATGCATCCGACTCCTCCAAAGGCTAAGGATATAATGCTATCTTGTGTTAATTGCATCTATGTCCAGCACAGTAGTCACCGTGTGGCTGAGAGAATTTCTAAGGTGTCGATGGAAAGGTAACACAAAATTGATTGCTTAACTCTTAAGGCGATCCATGATAATGACATCATCAAGCACTTGGACGAAGAGGTCAAGTAGTTGGGTACAAAGCTAGTCGATGCTGAGAAAAGAGCCAGCGAGACTTATGAAGCCGTCGAGCATTTATTGAAAGTGCACCAAGCTAAACTGGACACTGTCATTCATCACAGTGGTGCTTTAGCCCTGGAAAAAGACGTCTTACAGAAGGAGAAGGATGTGCTGAAAAAAGACAATGATGCCTTGGCCCTTCGTATTAAACAGCTTGAGGAGGAGCTTGAGAAGGAAAAGCAAGAGAAACTCAAGGCTCAACTGGAGTCTCAACGATAATGCGAGGAGATCGTCGAAGCTCGTGAAACTTAAATAGAGACTGATAGACAACTTGTGCAGATTGAGGCCCTCAAAGAAGAGGCTAAGGAGGCTAGTCAGATAGAAATAAAGGAAATGTTTGATCTATTGCTTATATATTACAATGCATGAGTCCTTTTGAATTGCAACCTCAGCTTCCTTGCATAGGAGTATCCCGAGCCGCTTGTCGAAGCCTAGGACCATACTGTAGATCTGAAGAATAAGTCTCTCAGTGGTGTTGAAATGATGAAGAGCAGCTAATGCATGAAATCTTGCGCGATGAAGAGCCTGATGAACTCAAGGTTGCTCGACTCGGTTTACTCAATGATCTAGCAACCACCGGAAAAGGGAATGATAGTGGCGAAGCCTTAGGATCTGGTTCCCAAGATCCTCCTACTACTCAAGCAACTTGTGCTTCAATTTCTCATGCCTCAGAAAAGGATGCGGGCTACGATCTAGATTAGCCATGGATGCACAAATCTTTTGGACTGTCTTTGATTTTGGAAGGTAGCACTCCACTATAACCAAAGGCCAATCTGGTGAAGGTATATCTCTTACTTCTTCGACGTTCGAGAAGGTTTACATCTCACGCCCGATAGTCATGGGCTTACCCATTAGTCTTCATTAAATTGCTGGTCCGTCTGCATCTTTCCATGCTCCCAATGATGATGTTTCTCTAGGATAGAAAGCGCCGACCATGGGGTCCACTATGACCGTCACCATACATGTGGCTCCTACCGATCAACTTATTGAGACTCTTAGCCCAGATGCTGAAGTCATAGGGCTTTGAATGAAGAAAAGACCGATGACCAGTAGGGTCAGGATAAACAGAGGACGTCGAGTGACTCATGCCTCCAAACACACTGGTAAACTTAGCATGAAGAAATGCATTGAAAAGGAGGAGCTAGGTTTGCAAGCCAAGAAGGAGAGTGCTGAAGTGGATGTTACTCCGCTCCAATTTATACTACCAGGCCGTGTCACTCCTAAGGAGGTCGTCCCTTCTATATCTCAAAGCGGGACTGCTTTTTCTTCTATCTCTAAAAGCATTTCTCCTAAGGATGGCAAGGAAAAAAGAGGGTCGAAGAGGAGAGGAAGAGGCAGTAGCTATGGGGAGTCCACCCCAAAGAAGATCCCAAAGAAACACAAAAAAGAGGAGAAACAACCATCAAATCTGCTTGGACGGTGCATAGCTAGGTAGTTAGTTTTTTCTATTGGCCGCAATAGTGCGGGTACGACCCTCGCTTTTGGCTTTTAATTTTGGAAATAAACTTATACTCAGTTTCCAAGTCTCAGTACGTGAATAAAAATTCTTTCGTTTTTGTTCAGCTTTTGTTTGAAACATGTTCAAGTGTTCGAGCTATTACGTTTTCCATTCAATATACTTGTAATTGATTGCCCGCCATTCAAGTTGCAATGTCTTTTGTCACCCGTTGCTTCGTGCATTGATCCAACAAACCCATCTCAAAGCCTCCTTTCTTTCATGGCCTTAAGTCGTATCAAACACTAGGTACGAGTCATAGTGTTACGTTGTCATGTTCAGCGGTTAAGTAATTATATTCCAGCCCCAAGTCTTGGGTTGACAAAGTTAGTTCATCAATGGTCGGGTCCCATCCATGATGAGTTTATACTCCTTCTGTCGGGTTCAAGCCAGTGTAGGAGAATGAATGGTCGAATCACACTCATTCATTTTGTTTATATTCTTGTCTACACTCTAGGGATCAGAGTTAGATGATGATCGGTCAATCACACCCGTTGGATGTTCATAATCTAGCCCGCACTTCGGGGAATGAAATTGTTCTAGGAAATGGTCAAATCACATTTCCTTTGATTAATTCTCTTGCCGCCAAGTCTGGGGCAAAAGTCAAAGAGTGGTCGGTCGTATCATGACCACTTTTATTCTTCCCGTCAAATCAGGAGATGGAGTTAGTTAATGGATGGTTGAGTCACACCCATTCTCTAAGTTATACTCAGTTCGTCGGATTGCAGGCGAGGGTTAATGGATGAACAGTCGAATCACGTTCATTTTTTTTAATTCGATTATGGACCTGAGTACTTGGTTGGCACAAAACTACGGGTACTTGTTTGTTTATTTTAGGCATATGTAGATGTATGTTGGTCGTATATCACAACTGTTATATTATGCACAAACAATTCATGGATATGGAGCAAACTTCATATTTTATTGCAAACTGAAAAAGAAGAGATAGATTCTGTCTTATTACATGGCTTTGAATCCAAATGCAAAAGAAAATTCTAAATGAAATACAATGGGATGAAACAAAACTAAGTGAAATAGCATCTTAAATGCTCGCTACTCCATGATCTAGGGAGTGCGATGCCATCGACAGTCGCTAGCATGAAAGTTCCATCTCCAAGCTTATGATTAATGACATACGGTGCCTTCCATCTCAAACCCATGTTTGCGGGGCTAGGAAAGTTCCGTTTCAGGACAAGATCACCAATTTCAAAGGTCCTGGTTTAGACTTTAGCATTATAGTATCAGGCGACTTAAAGACGGTGTGTAGCTGCCCTCAAATCAGCTTCTTCATGCTTCTCATTGACATGTCTAGAGATTTCTAAAGGAGATCTTTGTTTGTTATGGAATAATAGTAAGTCACTCGATGAGAGGGGACCTCAAGTTCTATGGGAATCACGACTTCATGGCCATAAGTAAAGGCGAAAGGAGTATGGCCAGTTGGGGACTTGTGGGTGGTCTGTATGCCCATAATGCTAATGAAAGTTCATCAACCCACTTTCCTCTAGCCTTTTCCAAATGCTTCTTTAGAATGGATTTTATGATTTTGTTGACAGCTTTGACCTGTCCATTAGCTTGAGGGTGATCAACTGCATCAATATTTTCTCAATATGATGTTGACGATAGAAGTTTTTAATTTAGCACTAACAAATTGGGTCCCGTTGTCGGTTATAACTGTTCGGGGGAGACCAAAACGATAGGTGATGTTTCGAACAACAAAATTGATTACTTTCTTCATGGTGATCATGGCCAAAGGCTCGGTTTCAGCCCATTTAATTATGTAATCAACTACTACGATGGCGTACTTTGCACAACCTTTAGAAATCGGTAAGTAGTCAATGATGTCAATATTCTAAGTAACAAACGGCTATGAACTGACCATTTGAGTGATTTCTGTTGGCGATGCTCTCGAAATCTTTGTAAACATTTGGCACTTGTCGCATCGTCTAGCATAATCAGCTGCATCTTGATTGACAATTGACTAGAAATAACCATAGCGAAGTATCTTCTTCGCCAGGGTTTGCCTCCTAGTGTGATTGCCACCTTCTCCTCTATGGACTTCTCTTAATACTCACTTGATTTCATCGTTGGTGAGACACCGATGCAGAGGGATGGAGAAACACTTCATGTACATGATTTCTTCTTGAAGGATGTATCGTGAAGCTTTACGAAGGATCTGTCATTTTTCATTTCTTCGCTCAAAAGGATTCCCCATTGCAAATAGTCTTTAATCGAAGTCATCCATGACTCCTTCTCAGGCTCCGTTCTCTAAAACCCAATCAATCTCCATCTGGTCAATACTCGAAGCGCTAAGTATTTCAAATTGAACTAAGCCCATTTGCTGTGCAACCCCGGAACTGGCCAATTTGGCCAGTGAGTCGGCTATCTCATTCTATTCTCTGGGAATGTATGTAATGGTATGATGCTTGAAATCGCTTAGCAGCTCTTGGACCTGGTTGAAGGAGCAAGCCGCGCTCCATTAGCCCGATATTCTCCCTAACTTGGTTTACTACTAATAGGGAATCATAGAAAATTTGCATAGCTTTTACTCCCAGCTCTCTAGCCAATTTAATCCTAGCGATCAAGGCTACATATTTAGCCTCGTTATTCATTGCAGGGAAGTCAAGTTTCAGGGCATAGCAAAACGAGCGCTCCTCCCTCAGGAGTTACCAGTATGACTTCGGCGCCAGAACACCGATCGTTGGATGCTTCATCTGTGTACATCTTATAATGGATGGTAAGTTCTCCACTGCTCTTTGGAGAGTCATCTTGTGTAGTGAATTTGGCTATAAAGTCCGCCAGTGCTTGTCCATGGATGTCCCTACGAGGGAGATAAGAGATACCAAACTGGCTTAATTCAATGTTCTATTTGAGTAACCTACCAAACGTCTCAGGTCGTTGTACAACCTACCGTAAAGGCTGGTTGGTGAAGACATTAATGAGATGGGCCCAAAAATAAGGGCGGAGTTTTCTTGATGCAATCAATAGGCAGTACGTGAGATTCTCCAGTTTTAGATAGTTTCTTTCAGCACCTATCAATCACTTGCTAACCTAATACATTGGCATCTGTATCTAATCCTCTTCACGTGGAAGTGCGGCACTTATGGCATGTACCAACACTGCCAAGTAAGTATACAGGTCTTCATGATACAGTAGCTTGGACAAGATGTGGGGATCTCTCTAAATGATGTACCGGAGATTGAAACACATCAATACAATCCTGCATCCATTCAAAGTTTCTCTTCCCTCTCCCGATCAAGTTGAAGAAAGTATACACTTGTTGGTGGCCCTGGAGATGAATCGACTCAGGGCGGCGACCTTCCCATTTAGGCTCTGTACCTGCTTAATTTTTTTAGTACTTGAATATCCTTTATCAGTTGAATCTTCTTGAGACTGGCTTCAATTCTGTGGGAGTTACTAATAAAACCCAGGAATTTCCCTAACGCAAAGCCAAAAGAGCATTCCAAAAGATTAAGTTTCATTCCATATTTCCAAAGAACACTAAACATCTCTGCCAAGTCATCAATGTGGTCATTTGATCGACATGACTTCACAAGCATATCATCTGCATACACTTCCATTAATCGCTCGATTCGGTCTTTGAATATCCTATTGAGCAGTCTTTGGTAAGTAGCTCCAGCGTTCTTTAGTTAAAAGGCATCACAACTTAGCAGTACAATCTCAGTTCGGTAATGAAGCTGGTGTGTTCCTGGTCTGGGACATACATCGGGATTTGATTGTATCTGAAGTATGCATCCATGAATAAAAGCAGTTCATGTCTAGCAGTGCAGTCTACCAGTTGGTCGATCCTAGGAAGTGGAAAGTTGTCTTTCAAGCATGCCTTGTTCGGGTCTAAGTAGTCGATTGACGCATGCCCTACGCTTTCCATTAGCTTTTCTCATAAAAACTGGATTGGATACCCATTTCGGGTAGAGGGCATCATGGATAAATCCATTATTTCTGAGTTTATCCACCTTCTCTTTAAGTGCAGCAGATCCCTCAAGATGTATGCCGCGTTGCTTTTGTTTCACTGGGACATGCATTGGGCCGATATTCAATGCATAGTTCACGATAGTCGGCACATGTCAGAATGGGTCCAAGCGTACACATCAAGTGTTTGCACAAAAAATGGACAAACACCTCAAAGTTTTATGATTTAGTAGATCTTATGTTGTTCTTAGTGATTTTGGTGATTTATGCAAATATATGAAAAGCAGGGGCTAAACTGTAAAAAGACACGTAGATTTATAGTGGTTCAGCCAGAATGTGCCTACGTCCACTTTATATGTTATTTCTCTTCTCTTGTTTTGATTGCAAGTACAAAGCTTTGATACAAGTAAAAGAAAGTTGTTTGAAAGTTCTCTCTGTGCTTGAGCTCTCAAAACATGTCCCCCATTGTTGTACCCCTGCCCCTCTATTTATAGAGTGAGGCTGGGGGTAGGGGTCTTGGATGTATACAGCTACTGATGGGCCCGGGCTGATACAATCTGGCCTGGCAAATTTGGTTCGGTAGTGCTTGTATCGGTAGTGGATGGAGGGTGGCTGGTTCGGTAGAACTCTGGTTCGGTGGGACCTTGGTCCGGTGGTAGATGGTTGGTTCGGTGGGACCTTGGTCCGGTGGGAGATGGGAGATGAGATCTAGTCTAGTAGCATGCTTCTGGTCCGGTAGTTCGTTCCTTGCTTCGGTTCGGTACCGAATGGTTCGGTGTCTACTTCCTCATTCTGATTCGGTGGTGGTATAAACGTACCCAACATTTGCCCCCCAAAGTAGGGCATATGCTAGCATATGTCGTGCTTTGTTTCAGTTTGGACGACCATATTCGGCCCGAGGACCGAACCGGCTGGTCCGGCTATCCAACCTTCCTCTATAAGTAGGAGCCACATGCCTTCGTCATTCCTTACCGACCGAAATAGTTGAGTTAAATTCTGAACTGCCGAATCAATTATTGTGCCAGTCCAATCTTAGCTGCCGGACCAGGTAAGTTCTCTTCTGCCGAACGACTTTTTAAGGTTGAATTTCTTTGTTTTACCGAATGAACCTAAAGATTTTCAATGCCGAATGGACATGAAAACTTTCAATACCGAATGAGTTTATGTTTCGAACTACATGTTAAACTTCAGACATCATGCACTTGTTTGTTTTATATTTCTACATCTTTCGTTCTAACAACGTGCTTTTTGTGTTTGCAGATAAATGTCTCATAAAGTGGAAACCCGATCAGAAAAGAAGAAATCCCAGGACAGAGAAGAGCCTTCTGCCGTGCCCCCAGTCCAGTCAGGACCGGGACGTTATGGGCCCACTCCGAGATCATTGGTAGATGGATATGGTCCTCAGGAGCTTCCGAACTCGCCTCCTGATTGTTTCCCTAGCTCACTCAAAGGCGAGCAGCTTGATCTTATTTCTCGCTCATTTGGGATTGACAGAGCACGCATGCTATTGCCGGGGGAGGGAGTGATGCCATATGACCCCCCTAAAGGCTACTTTGCTTACAGCAGGTATCACTGTATGTGTGGTGCCATCCCGCCTCTCAATGCCTGGATAGTCAGCTTTGTCACATATCTGAAGGTGGCTCCATTCCAGCTTCAGCCTAACTCTTACGCCATTCTGGTGAGCCTGTTTGTCATTTTCCAAAGGAGATACGGGCGTCCTCCCTCCAACCGGGAGATCCGGTATTTGTACAATCTGAGAGGCTATAAGAAGGGGTCTCCATACATTAGCTTGGAATCAGCCGTATCTTTCAAGCCAGTCCTGGACTTATGTTCGAAGTTCAGCATGTTTAAGAAAGAATGGTTTTTTGTTAAGGATGACTCTGTTTCCATCCGTCGCTTCACCTCAGGCTGTAAGTCGAAGTTTATTTATGATTTCTGTTCTGACTGCAATGCTTCTTCTCATGTGTTTTTATTCCTTGCTAGCGACAGGTGGCTTTGCAGTCGTGGAGAAAGATCGCCTGGTTCAGACGGCAGTGGAAATGGAGGCCATTACGGGAAGGGATAGGTCGGCTTCTTACTTGATCAGGAATGCTACACTTCTGGAGCACAACCTGATCCTTCCACATCAGTCCGTGGTTAAGCAGAGAGACACGGCGGAGGAGAGAGCTGCCAAAGCTACAGGAGGGGCCACGGCTAAAAGCAGCAAAAAGGAGACCCTTCTTGATGCATCCAGTTGCCGGGGGGAAGAAACTCAAGAAGTCCGATGGACCCTCTCCCAGCACACATCCGGATGTTCAGGAGGAGGAAAAAGTGGAGGGGGAAAAGGGTAAGGACGAAGGAGGTGAGGCGGAGAGCGGAAGTGGTAGTGAGGGTGACGGTGATCACCATGGTGATGATGGTGGCGAAGGACAGGGTGGTGATGGCACCGGGGCTTTGCCCCCTGGGCAGGCAGGCGTGATTCAAGAGTGGACAGATGACGCTCTCTGCCAAGCCTTCGAAGAGTTGGAGGAAACGGAGAAATCCAAGAAAGCTGATAAGGCTGGGACCGGCATCGATTTATCTTCTGGGAGTGCTTCTACTGAGGCAACTTCTGCGGTTCAAGGTGAATTTCTCTTTACTCTTTTTAATTCTTGAATGATGGCTCAATACATGTTGGTGACACTGGGTTTTCATTCCAGGAGCGGGCAAAACGGCCAAGACCTCAGATCTTTGGCACAGGCTTGAACAATACAAACTCCTCAAAGCTTCCGCCAAGCCGAAGCCTCCTACTAACCATCCTGGAGACGTAGTCGGTTATCGTCCTCTTCTTGGAGTTATTGAAGAAGATATACAAAAGAAGAAGAGGAGTCGGTCTACATTCAAATCTCTTCCTGGTCCTCTGGCCCCACTCCAGCCTATTCATGATATTAAGGAGGAGGACACCGAGATTATACCTTCCCTCCATCTGTCTGAGAATCCAACCGTCATCCCGATAGATCATCCTGGCTTAGTTCGCAATCCGTTTGCGGGTCATCCGGACCTGGACCCGGCATCTCATGACATCTCCTTCGATGAGGTTACTGGTGAGCATCTCCTTCCTCGTAATCCTATGGTACGGGTGCTTGACGAAGCTAAGTCCCTGGACTTTGATCTGCTTACTACCTGGGTCGTAACTCTGCGGGACGAGGCTAAGGAAAATATGGACCGGGTTGCTGAGGAGACCAGAAAATTGATGGGGCACCATGCTCGATTGGTTAAGGCTGGGGAAGAGATAGGAAGCGCCAACATTCGGCTAAGGTTGATGGTTTCCGACCAGGCTAAACAACTCGCCGACCAAGCCATCCAAATCTCCCGGCATGAGGCCGCATCCAAACAATTGAGGAAGACTATTGAAGAGGCTAGTAGGGCGGAGTTGCGGAGGATGGAGGCCGTCTGTAAGGAGCGGATTGACATGGCCATTGCCACGGTGGATGAGGTTCGGCAAGCGGACCTCGAGCGGGTAGAGGAACTATCGGGGAGACTTGAGGCCGCGGAGCTTGCTCAGGCCAAGTCGAAGGAGGAGATGGTGGCGATGAGAAGGTCCCTTCAGGCTGACCATTTACGGTATCGATCGGAGAGGGATGCTGTTGTTGCAAAGCTGCGGGCTTATGAGGTCCGAATGAGGGAGTTTGAAGAGAACGAGGGGATGATGGATGGGATGCTCCCGGATATGTATTTTCGTACTTGGAGGCAGGGTAACTTGTCCTGGATGGATGATTACCCCCGGGTTATGGCTAGGATCTATCTCAGGGCTCTAGAGGAGGCCAACGCTGAGGCGGATAAGGAGGGTGGTGTGGCCTTCAGGATGGATGTGGTTACCGCCCAGTTTACCAAGGAGGAGAAGGTGGCAGTGAAGGAGGGCATGCGGTTGCTTGCAGCTGAGGAGGCAGGTGTGCAAGTAGAGGATGATGATCAAGATGATCAAGGAGCAAATGCTGGTAAATCTTCCTTTCTAGTCTTTCTGTTAATTTGGTTGTTGATCACTAATGAATTCTTTCTCTGACCGGACAGGTGGGCAACAGGACAAGGAGAAAACTCCGACGCAGCCGGCTCCTTGATTGGACCTGGATATCATTTTGTGGACTTGACATTGTTGTATATGTTAGTCTCAAAACAGTAACATAACTCTGAGGTTGTAATTATGCTACTTGTAATAAACAACACTATTCTTGACGTGTAATTCTTTAACTTAAGCTGATTCTGTTGTCTTTTGAATGTTTTTGCTATCTTGACATGATGTATGAGAAATATAGCTATGCATATTCATGTAATTAAATTGTGTTTGACGTCAAGTTCTTGTTTAAAACATAATTTCATGACTTGCAGTGTTAGCGCGAGGTGTGAACAAATTATAGGCATATATGAAAGAAGGAAATACCGCCCTTTATATTTTGCTTGTAGATGACAACTTTGAATATCCTGTGTGACCGAGTAAGGGATGCGGTCCAGTATCTTACTGTGAGTATCCGCTTCTATTAGTGAGTGTCTCCTGTTTTGTGTCCTGCACTTCAGGGATTGTTACAGAGGATAGGAGAAAAGTTTCTTAAGTAAAATTGAAATATGTGAAATAGTAAAACTTCCAATCACGGAAGGCCTTCGATGTGCTTAAGTTCGTGGCAAACGGGCTTTGTAGTCACTTTCCCTAGCTGTGGGTCTTGGAGACATTTGTCACCCATCTTACGCCTCCGCGAGAAGTTAATTCTTTTTTACCACAGCCGCACTTAAGACACATCGGAGCCGAGATCGTGCACAGTAACTACCCGGGCCATTATGGCCCGTAATCGTGGGTATTATTCGATTTACTGTGGTCGGCTAGCGTGGGTGCCGATCGTCAACCGTGAACTGCCCCTGGCTGGCCACACCTTATGTTGGGGCTTATAATCGGTTCACAGTTGCCGGCGAGCCGAACGCCGTAATGAGCTGCCTCGGCTATAGTCGGCCTTCTCGGTGGCTTATAATCGGCTCATTACAGTTGGCTTTAAGGGCCGTCGCAAGCAATGAGTTAACCCGCAGCAGAGGGATGCCGGAGCAAAAGTGTCTCATTGGCAAGGGCATAGATTCGTATAGTACCTGTTAGGTCTTGTCCAGGAGAAGTCGCGCTGTGGAGCGCCTTGAATGAAAATGCTATTTGCACAGGATTTTGTTCAACAGAAAAGGATAAAGTTAACAAGCAGCCAAGATATGAAGGAACAAGTAAAAAAGAGACGAGTTTTTTTTAAAAGTGGTTCAGCACGAAAATGCCTACGTCCACTGATTCTCTTTGTTAATTCACTTCATATGGACAGTACAAGTTAAGAAAAGTATCGACGAAGGTGTTGGATGTTCCATGCCCTCTGGAACACCTCCCCGTCCACTGTTGACAAAATATAAGCTCCATTGTGGAGATCTTTATGAATTACACCATCCCAGATTGGAACTAGTGCTCCGGGGCAAGGGAAGATTCGCTTGAGGACAAGATCCCCTTCTCATAAGGTACGATGCTTGACTTTGGAATTGTATTGTGCTGCCACTTTTTGCTTGTGGGCTGCTGCTTTGAGGGTTGCATTATTTCTTCTCTCCTTAATTAGATCCAAAGACATGTAAAGGAGTTCTTCGTTTTCTTCTGGGTTATAGTGGACCCTACGGTGGGAAGGCACAATGGTTTCAACTGGGAGCATAGCCTCCAATCCGTATGCCAAAGAGAAAGGGGTATGCCCCGTCGATGTTCTGAAAGATGTGCGATAGGCCCACAGTGCCGTAGGGAGTTCGTCCACCCAAGCGCCCTTTGACTTTTCGAGCTTCTTTTTGATTAGAGTTTTCAGAATTTTGTTGACGGCCTCGACTTGTCCGTTTGCTTGGGGGATACGCTACGGATGAGAAGCTTTTGTGAATTCCGTGCTCATGGCACCAGTCGGCGAATTCCTCGCTGTCAAACTGAAGCCCATTGTCTGATATGATTTTGAGTGGGACTCCGTACCTGCACAGAACATTTTTGATCAAAAAGTTAATAATTTTTGTTGAAGATACTTTATTCAGAGGTTCTGCTTCCACCCATTTGGTGAAATAGTCGACTGCCACTATAGCATATTTGGCCTCGCCTCGGCCTATTGGCAGCTCGCCGATTAAGTCAATTCCCCATACTGCAAAGGGCCAAGGGCTGGTCATTTGAGTAATCTCAATCGTTGGTAGCCGTGGAATCTTAGCGAACTTCTGACATCTGTCACACTTTTTGACAAAATCCAAGGCGTCCTTGCTTAAGGTGGGCCAAAAAGATGTTTTCGATCGTTTTATTCAACGGGGTGTAAGCGTCAAATCTCGGTCCTGGCCGCTATAGACGCTTTTCTCCCTTCTTGCCCCCAGAGTTGTCTCTAGAATCATTTCTTCGAATGTCCTTTGCTACAGCAGGCGTGTTGCCGTGAGCTGCCTTATTCTGTTGCCATGTCTGCCTCTCAGTGGCAGCGTCTTCAAGTCTCGTATATTTCCCAGCTTCGTGGAAGAAATCGGGTAAAGTAGCTGGTTTTTCTTTGGTCAATCTTCTAGCAAATTTAGTATCCGGATGCACGCCACTACATAGGGCCATTAAGATAAGCTTCTCATTGGCATCTTGGACTGCAACTGCTAAGGCATTGAATCGGGTTAGATATTGCTGCATTTTCTCTCCAGGTTTCTGCTTGATACTAGATAAGGAATAAGCGTCCTTGGGTTGTTCCACATGAATGCGGAATTGACTGATGAATTTTTCTTTCAACATTTCCCATGAGCTGATGGATCCTTGGGGTAGATGGCAGAACCAGGAGGTAGCTAGATCTGCTAAGAATAGCGGAAAGCATTTGCACAGCACTCCTTCTGTTGCTCCACTCATGAGCATATGCTGTGTGTATATCTCTGTAAGTGTACAACGGGGTCAGAGGTTCCTTTGTAAGGTTCCATTGTTGGCATTTTCCATTCTCGGGGGGTGATGGCAATTTCGATATTGCGGGCGAAAGGGCTGGTTACCCTAGCGCCTATTCCTCGGTTTCTTTGATCCCGTTGGACGCACTCTCTGAACAAGCGTGCCATCCTTTCATCAGAATTTGGAGTAGATAAAAATGAGTTCGGTTCTTCTATGTGGGATTGATTCCGCCCAGATGACCTGTAGGGATGGTATCGCCTATCGTTCCTAATATTCTCCAGTGGCTGCCTTTGGTCTTCTGGGAGCATGCTAGGGTCAGCTACAGTTGGCCCTTGCCTTGATCTTCCCCTGCTGGGTTCTGATCTAAGCACTTCCTCGGGTCCAACTTCGGGCTGGACTCTAGCTCGGCCCCGTTCATTGGTGTTTTCGTGGTTAGGCAGTATGACAGGCTCAGCTACAGTTGGCCTCCGTTCGGTACCTCCCCTGTTGGGTTCGGTTCCAAGCGTTTCCTCAGGCCTAACTTCGAGCTGAGCTCGGTCTCGGCTCCTACCATGGCTGCTTCTGCCGTTAGCTCCTTCGAGGAAGGAAGACCTTTGTTGTCTCTGAGATCCTCCAGACTGGGACTCACCCCATGATTCGGTGTTGCGGTTGGACTCTTCAGCATCCCTTAAGCGTGACATGAGATGGTCCACCAAGGCTTCCTGCTGGGACGTGAAGCGGTTAGTTACTTCAACCACAACCTTGTCTAGATCTGCTCTAGTAATCGCTGCAGGCTGTTCTGCGGCAGGAGTAGCCGGATTAGCCTGCCCTTCATCTGGTACTACTGCTGGAGGAGACGGATTTACTTGGTCCGTGACCGCTGGATCTGGAAGACTGCTGGAAGCGATGTTTTTTCCTTTGTTAACATCTTTTTTCTGCCTGGGAGGCATGTTTTCCAAACGATGGATGATGCTGTTAGGAAAAAGGTTAAGTGGAAGAAGCTGAAGCTTCGAGCTTCTAGCTCTCAGTGAAAGCACCAAAAATGTTTGCACAAAAAATGGACAAACACCTCAAAGTTTTATGATTTAGTAGATCTTATGTTGTTCTTAGTGATTTGGGTGATTTATGCAAATATATGAAAAGCAGGGGCTAAACTGTAAATTGACACGCAGATTTATAGTGGTTCAGCCAGAATGTGCCTACGTCCACTTTATATGTTATTTCTCTTCTCTTGTTTTGATTGCAAGTACAAAGCTTTGATACAAGTAAAAGAAAGTTGTTTGAAAGTTCTCTCTGTGCTTGAGCTCTCAAAACATGTCCCCCATTGTTGTACCCCTGCCCCTCTATTTATAGAGTGAGGCTGGGGGTAGGGGTCTTGGATGTATACAGCTGCTGATGGGCCCAGGCTGATACAATCTGGCCTGGCAAATTTGGTTCGGCAGTGCTTGGATCGGTAGTGGATGGAGGGTGGCTGGTTCGGTGGGACCTTGGTCCGGTGGTAGATGGTTGGTTCGGTGGGACCTTGGTCCGGTGGGAGATGGGAGATGAGATCTAGTCTGGTAGCATGCTTCTGGTCCGGTAGTTCGTTCCTTGCTTTGGTTCGGTACCGAATGGTTCGGTGTCTACTTCCTCATTCTGATTCGGTGGTGGTATAAACGTACCCAACATCAAGGTTTTCTTGGAGAAAACCAGCTAATTCCTTCATCATCATTGCACTGAGCTGTGCTCCGATCTTCAGGACCGATGATGGGTCATCGTGGTTGACCGTGATGTCGATCGTTAGCTCAACGGGTGCACCCTTGGTTTCTTTGGGCTCCTCTTCTTCATCTTTCATATCTATATCTTTATAGTACTGACTGTGGTGCCCGAGCCAAGGCTCGAACGCTGATTGCTAAGTTTCATTAGTTTTGATGCAAAGAGACTTCTCCATATCCTTTCCTTTCTCCTTTTGCTGAGCGTCTCTCAACTCGGCCACATAACAGGCACGTCCAATCACTTGATCTCCATGGATGATTCCCACGTCATTCTCTCTTGGGAATTTCAGAATCAGACACTGAGGGGCAATAACTGCCCTGAATTCAGTAACGGTCGGTCGGCCCAAAAAAGCATTGCACGGAGAGTTCACATCTATCACAACAAATGGCAACACCCGCACTCTCCTTCAGCTATCGTCTCCTAACTCCACCGGTAGCTCGACATAGCATACCGCTCCGGTTGCAGTATCGTTAAAGTCATAAATACGGGCTTTGCATGGTTTCAGATCTTTGGCTTTTAGTAACATCTAGTCATGTGCCTTCTTGAAAATGATATTCACGGAACATCCATAATCAATCAGAATCTTTCTCATCAAAGCGAGGCCGATCGTGGCTGAGATTATTATTGGGTTGATCATAGGTGCATTCACTTTGTCCGCATCTCTACTTTGAAACAAAATATCATTTGTCATAGTTCATTTTCGCTTTGTTGGAGCGTCGTCTTGCATGTTTAAGCAATATTCCATGTCAAAATGTTTTCTAGTGTTCATGTAACGCTCTATTTTATTCCAGCTTTTGTTGGCCAGATGCGGTTCTCCAGCATTGGTATTAGTAACTAATCTCCTTACTGTTTGTCGAGGTTCCTCAGCATTGAGTGGAGCTTGTCCTCGATTGGGGTCGGATATCCATTGCCTGCCATCCTATGGGGCTTTAAAAAATTGCTGCGACTTTCTTTCTCGAATTATCTTCTCAATAACATCACGGAGGTGGCAACATTCATTCGTGGTATGTCCATAAATTTCATGAAATCTACAGTACTTTTTGGACTGTCACTGTTTCTCGTCGGTCCCTTCAGAGGTGATTTCCTATACTACATAGTGTTACAAGTCGATAGATAAACATTCTCTAGAGACGTATTCAACAACGTGTATGTATCAAACAATGGGATCCTTGGTTTCCCTCTCTCAGAATCCCATCTTCGATCACGGTTTCTATCATCGTTTTTCTTTTGCTCATTCGGTTTGTTCTAAACACTGATTCAAACTTTCTCAAAACCATCACCAAACTGCTTCACTGCCACATTACTTTGTACTCCCTCAGCACTTGGACCTACAACATCTCTCTTCCTAGTTCACTTTGCCTACACTTTCTTCAGAAACTGAGCCGCCTTTGCAAAGAAATGGTCCAATGTAGAAGGTGGCTTTCCTGTTAACCAATCGACAAACTCAGATTGGGGTCGACTCCCCTAGTCAGTGCCATGAGTATTGCATCATTATTCAGATTACCCACTTCTGCAATAGCTGTATTAAACCTTTCCAGAAAATCTTTCAATGACTCCTCTGGTGCCTGGACCAAGTTGGAGAGTGAATTACATTCTTAGGGCGAGTTATGTGCATGCAAAACTACTCTAGGAACTTTTTTGCTAACTCATCAAATGAAGGGATTGACCGCAATGGTAGCTTGGTGAACCACGGTCGCAACGTCTTCCTAAAAAATGGAAAACGCCTGCACTTGACTACATCAATGGCTCGAGCGGAGTTCATGTGCCATTCATACTTCAAAAGATGCTTCTTGGGGTCTATTTTTCCACATAGGTAGGCATCTAGGCATATGGAACCTCCGCGGATATTCCGTGTGTAGAATGTTGTTAGTAAATGAAGCATGACTTCTGGAGAGTTCCCAATCATCATTGGTCAAGCCTTGACATTCCTTCACTAGCTGTCTCAGCATAGCCATTAAGTTTAGTGTTTGGAGGTTGGTCCCAAGCAATATTTGTGGTCTACCTCATATAAGCGACCCGATCCACGCCTCCAAGCAGGACCACATTGCCTTGGCTCCTCTTGCTTTTGATCGATTTCCTAAGCAGCAGTTCTATCATCATTTCTCAATTGCGGTTCAACCACTTTGGCCTGAGCTCCAACACCTTGATCGATCATAGCACCTCTAGAGTGAGTTCCTCCACCTACATGCTGACTGCTCCCATGATTCGAGGGTTCAGTGCCAATCTCTATGGGAGGTTTGGTACTGATTGGTGCCGATTGGCCATAGCCGATTGCTTGGTTCCATCCCGATGTTCCAGCTTTATATGCATCCGTTTTGTAGCATCTGTTTCTATGGTGTTCGTAATATGAGGAGGAGTATTTCGATTTTGAATATAGAGTAAGCTCCCTCCTTGTCTTTCCACGTTGATCTCTCAACTGTTTCATCAGGTCGATGTTAGACTGGATTTGCTAATTGAGCTGCTGATGGCTATCCATCAGTTCCTTCATTAGGGCTTCAGAGTCCGTTTTAGTGATGTAGTCATCTGGATTTTAGGGATTAGCGGCAGTCAGTTGTACGCTCTAATCAACCTTTGAACGTTGGTATCTTCATTGCATTCAATAACACGGGAAGCGGTAGACTTTTCTCTGGTCATGGCTAATAGCTTCCTTTTAGAACTTCTTCAAATCTGAGTAGAAATGGAAACTTGTCAGCAGAAATCTGGATCTACCTCGCGAATATGGGAATCCACAAGTAGATGATGAGATCCAAGCAAGTTGAGAACTGAACTCCCAATGAAAGCACCAAAATATTTACACCAAAAGTTGGCTCAAACAACCAATCGATTATATGTAGAGAAAAAATAAAGAAATCAAAACTAAAATAGAGGAAACAAGCAGAAAACAAGTAAAAAAACAATGTGAAACTGATTTATAGTGTCTACGTCCACTTTGATGAAATAGCTTGATTAATCACTTGAATTTCTAGGTACAAGATGGATCGGATCGGAATCCGTGAATACAATAGAGTACAAAGGAAACAACTACGTAAAGATCCTTAAATGAACAATGAACATCGTATTTATAGGGTAGATGAGCGAATATCTTCATGAAAATTTGTTGGCAAAATCTCCATATGTAGACAAGGTACTGAGAAAATTTTGAGGCCTAGTTCCTAATGTATAGCGATCGGCCCCGATCGGTGAAGACGTCCACATGGCGGGTTGCGATCGGTGGTGTGAGTCCCCCTCCATGCTAGCTTCCTCTTTCCAAAGTATTTTGTATAGTTGCTTTCATTTTATTAGAGATATCGATCGATTACCATTGAGTTGAATTGCTGATTCAAGCTATTTATAGCTATAGTGATCCGATCTGATCCCCTGCCTGAGGGAAGCACTAACCTATACTAAAAATGTTCCGTAGGGTCTATCCCTTGGTTTCGCTTAATCATTACTTCATATCGTTGCCTGTTT
Organism: Allium fistulosum; assembly: GCA_030737815.1. Lineage (NCBI taxonomy): Eukaryota > Viridiplantae > Streptophyta > Magnoliopsida > Asparagales > Amaryllidaceae > Allium > Allium fistulosum. The sequence goes on from CM060905.1 coordinate 823,098,664, forward strand.
TGACCTCTGGACTCTGTGATCACCTTTCTGAATTGCTTTCCTTGTCCATCATCGAGTCTAACTTGTCTAATTAGTCCGGATATAGCCGGGTCAAAAGGTCGAATAGTGTGTGTGCGTGCGCATCAAATGCCTTTTATATTTTTTACCTACAATTATACATTTATAAAATACAATCATATATTTATATATAAATATGTGGAAATAATAATTGTAACAATTTATATAAAATATTTAAGATTTATTTGTACAAGAGTTTATTTATATTACATAACAAAGTCATTTATTAATTAATATAAAATAATTTTTAATTTTTTAATTACTACTGGAAACCCGAGAAAAAAATAAAAATTTATAATTAATAAATAATTATAAATATGCAAACGCATATGCATATACATACATACATACATATAATTTATAAAATTGATGCTAGCTGATTTGGAGCTCATAACACAAAAAAATAATTTTCTTTGTATTTATAAAATAGTTTTCAAAATCTAAAAAAATTATGTAATGTTATCAAATAAAATTTATAATTAATTTCAAATTGTATTAATATAGACACACACACACACATATATATAATCAATTTCTAGTGAAACAAATAGTTATATCGGTATTTAAATATATAATAAATATATTTGTATATTAAAATAGAAAAAAATTTGATATCAAATTATTGTTGGGCAAAACAAATTTTTTAGAGATTTTAAAACAATTATTATATGATTTTAATCTTTATGATATAATTTATCAATTGATAGAATCATATATAATATTATTTAATTAAATAAATGGTTCATTTTTATTTTTTTATTTTTAGGCCATGAGTTTAATACTAGTTACCATACAAACTAATTTTTATTTTTTTATTTTTAATAAATAGATGCACCAATATATTCAATCATCCAATATGTGGTAGAACATCAATACACTAGATTCGAAATATAATCTAATAACATACAATATATAGTACAATATTAGATAATAATATTAAATGAATTAGTAAACATATTGAATAATTTTCACCTAGAACAGATATCTCACCTTAAAACTAGCTCTTTTAATGAAATTCCAAGTTCTAGAGTTGTTGGCTCCCGAACTACTTTACCATCAAAAATCGAATCAAAGAATTTAGATGTTATTTGAGCTTGGGTTTATTTTGTGTTTAAATGGGGTTTACTGGTTGAAATTTTTAGGAGGAAGAAGAGAAAATATCCTCAAAATAAATAGTGTAGAGAGTGCATATAAATAGGAAGTCAAATGGAGAGAAAAGTGGATCGCATTCTTATCTCTCTCTTAACAATTCCAATATTTTAAATCATTCAAAAGCCTCCCTCTTTTGCCAACATTTTGTTGGCCTATCTAAGCTATTTTGGCTAAAATTTTCATGCCCTATACGGGCCTCAAAACCAATTCCAACCCAAACATGTCCATTGCATTTAATTCTAAATATAAACACGTACCGATATCATATATTAATTACTATATTTATAAATACTATAAATAAATTGTTTAACATTGTTCGAAACATCAAATACAAAATTTTGTAATTAATATTTCATGTATATTAATTAATTTATAATAATTACAAATTAATTAAATCTGGTGATAAAAGGAGTATTCATCATTTTAGTTATGTGACTCTTAGGTGTAAATTTGATTAGCGATTAATACCGAATAATTCAAATATTAACGTTCATTTGTCACTTAACAGGTGGTATGGCATTTTGACTAAATATATTGCTTATTAGGTTTCGGTAAAATCTAATTTTTTTATTAAGCGTAATTCGATCAAAACAATTATTTACACAAATTCTCTTCATCAAAACTATAGTTGTAAAATTTGGTAACAGTCAAAATTATAATACATCGATATTCAACTCTATAGTCTAAATCACAAAGTCCTTGGTTCAATAATAACGATCATTATTAACCAAAATGGTTTGGCCAGAGATTTTGGCTTTGAGTTGATTTCAGTTGACCATGATACTAACCTCATATAACCGAGGAGACGAATCCTCTCTTAAATAGTGTTTCACTTCCACTGCTTCCAATCAACCCAACTACAGTCATTCAATAGACGTCTTGCCACAATTTAACTATATTCAAAGTGCATTTTCCACATTGAAGCTTGACAGCGTTCTCAAGTCAAGAGAATTGTGTAATATTATCACATCGATATTTTCTGTTTGACCTTAGTTATATTAACCAATAGAAAACTGTCGAGTGAGTCATTCACAGTTGTCTAATAACTATCAGTACGTAACTCCTTGGTTCCCTCAACGGTCATGAATATTACATTCCCCAAGCGTCACATACTATAATATCAACGAACGTATCAATATCCAGTCTCAATATATCGTGACTAAGAATATTTAAAATGGTATTTATTTTATTGTGATAAATCACTCATGGTTACAACACATTGTAACTACTATCACAAAAAAAATACCATTTATGGATTTTCTATTAAATATACTTTTAGCTAAATTAATTAATTAATATATTAAACATTATATCAAGTATATAGTAGAAAGAAAACACTTTTTATTCTGAACAAGATTGGTTACCGAGTTAGATATATGTAACAAATTACATAATTGTTCACAGGGCATACCTTTAGCTATATCACATAGTTTATTAACACCCTCAAGGTTGTAATAACATGATGAATAAATCCCAACACTCACAAGAGGAATTGATAAAATTGTAGTGTCTCTTACATATTTTTAAGAGATGTAAAATCTACCGCAAGCCTTATTAAAAAATACAATAAACCGTGCTAATAAGTTAGAAAAACATACTTAATATTACAATAAGTGACACATGGCTAATGTAAACGATAGGACTTTTTATCAACCAAAACATATTAAGCAAACTGAATTAATAATTGATTAAGAAATGTGAAGATATACTTACCTCCAATAAAATCTTTGGCACGTTGTTGCTTCAAGGCCCATGCAAGAGTTAAATGATATAACCATTCTAACTTTGGAGTCTTAATCACTTATATATAAAATTGTCAGTTGTTGTGTGTTATCCATTATGAGTAGGAGCTCTAAAGATGAAACAAGATTATAGAAATTTGATGCATATTCGATCACTTATCGAATTTGTGTGATGAATAGACGAGTTACGTAAGATACAGAATTTCGATGTAATTCTTTTCATTCAAATGAGAAAATAAACCATAATGCAAGATCATGTGCAAAATATGATTAAATACAATGAAGATCTTGTTGAGTTCGAAATAACTCTAGACTAAGAACTATAGACAAATCTTATTCTTTGATTACTAAAATGTCACTTTGATATGTTTACTTAAGTGCAATTTATTTGATTTCCTTAATATGTTAAGGAAGAGCGAATGCATTTTTGTAAAGAAATTCAATGTAACCTTGTAATAAAGGGTTTCTCTTTTTAAAAGGTAGACCATTAAGAAGAGAAAGTGAAGTTTAATACTATCGGTAAAATAAGCACAATTGGTATGAAGAGAGGGTGGATATCACCTCTTCTTCATGAAGATGCATTGGAAACACGGTTGTATCAAATATTTGTAGATACTAAACAAGGAATAACAAATATGATTTCTATTCCAAATGTGGTTTTCTTAGAGAAGATTGTCCTCCATAACATCTATTTCTTGGAGTTTTAAATATTTAATCTGAAACTCTCGACTACAAATTAGATATAGTAGAAGAAAGACAAAGACTAAGGAAACTGTTTGATAGGGTTTCATATTGCGTATGTTGCTATTGTAGCAGCGAAAGCAATGGAAGCAAAACATGCAATGCTTACTAATAGACACATCAAATTTTGGATGATTACCTTCATGTAAACCTTACTTGATTTATGAAATAGCAACCATTCTTGGTTTTGATTGAAAATAGATGCAGCTTTTTTTAATGTGAATATTATGAATATTCACTATAAAATAATTCTATTTTTGAATTTTTGATGATGGTGTTTGTTTTCATAACAATAGCTCTATTTTAGTTATAGAAAATACAAAAGCATCCAATAGCAATTATTTTAAAATAACCGACTAAGTCATATCTTTGAGAAACATTTCTCCAATTATATGATTATGAACAATATGCACTTAGTGGATTGTATCTGTAGGATTAATGTTAAATCACCCATTCAGTAGGAGGGACATCGGAGTGAACAAACTCTTTGGATTGGTACATAATGATGTCTACAGTCCAGGATCTAAAGATGCCAAATCAGATCCATTTACTTTGTTAAATTTACTAATGAGTTATCTAAGATTAAATATATGTATCTTGATACACAAATTAGATGTTTATGATAAATTCATAAAATATAAAATGGAAGTAGAAATAAGACATGCAAAGAATTAAAATATTTCAATTCGATCGAAGAGGTGAATATCTTTGATATGAGAACCAAGAATACTTAAAAGAAAATATGATCTCTCTTATAGGCACTCCTTCTTAAGCTATATAATGATGTATCAATAAGAAATAATTGAAATTACATTTAACATCATTTGATATATGATTGAGTGAAGTTGATAAATGTGCATATTTTTACTTCCATATTTAATCTAATTTAATTAAATAAATGAGCATATAGGGTATTTTAACATGTTTAAACCAAAATTTCAAATGTAATCAAATCATCATTTATTCATCTTCACATAGAGGAAAAATAGTCATTTTTGTGTGTGGATGGAAATATGAAGAGGCTTTCATGTATTCATGCATGCACAGGGGAAGATAAGCAAATGAAAATGAAAATAAATCAATTCATGCAACATGGAGGACCCCACCTACCCCACTTACCATGATCTTCAATTAGGAGCTAATGCATGTGTTAGTGATGATTAAAAGCACATGCACATTTAATGGTGGATTAATTACTTGCTAATGATAACTTGGTGGCCATACTTCCTTAAAGGCAATTTGGGTAGTTCCCTAAATTATGGATTAGGGTTTTAGGCATGTATAAATACCCTTTATGTTTCATGTAATGAGACTCTTAGCACTACCTTGTAGTTAGTTGAGTGGTAGCCACAAAAATAAATATGAACTCTCTTTCTCTCTTTCATTGCTTCTTAGCATTTTCCTCTTCTGTAATTTTCTTAATGCAATTTATTTACATGCAATTTTATTTCATGTTCTTCTCTTGTTCTTTTCTTTTATGTTAGTAGCTAAGATTTAATTTATGCAAGTAGTTTAATTCTTTTTTATTTTAATTAGCTTGCATTTTCCTCTTGTTTTTATTTCATGTTGAACTCTATATTTATTGAAATGATAAAAAATATGAGAAGCTAAACCCCTTCAATTTAGGGGTAATGAAGCTCTCTTAGTCATGTAGATTTAACATTTTTCTAATTTTTGATCTCTTTTTCCGCTTAATGGAAATGTTTGATGTGGTTAAATTTGGTTGTTTAGCTTTGAATTTGATAGCCTATGTTGTTGACACCAAATAGGCTATGTTTAAGCAAACATAAACACAAATTACCTCTTCATCTACATATGATGTTGGTAATGAAGTGGATTTGAGAATCAAATTTGATGGTCTATATACTAATCAATAGTAAATAGATCATGCTTAGAATAGATTTTATTTTCGACTTCATTGTCATTTTCATGAGATTTAACAAGTAGCTTGGTGGGTGTGTTAAAGTTTGATGGTTTATGTTGGGCCAATGAATAGCACAAATACACCATACTTATGATAAACACATCAACTAAATTCACTAATGACTAAAAAGGAGAGATCATAATTTCATTATGTTGATTTATGTGATCATGAGAAGGGATATGCCTCTAAATTGCCCTCTACTCTCATATTTTTATCCACTTTTAGTTTTTGTTAGTCTTTAGAAATTTGTAGTTAACACATCTCAAATTCTTGGTTTAATTTGATTGATTAGAATTTTAATCACTTCAATTCCCTACGGATCGACCCGTACTCGCCACGTACTAAAATTGTACGCCGTGTGCTTGCGATTATTTTTATTACAATTTTTCGGCTATTTTCTAATCCAATAGAAAATTAGTCGATTCAACAATTATTGGCACCATTATCAAGGAATTAATTTGATTTTATTTTTATTCTTCAAATTATTTTTGTTTGATTTTAGTATGTTTTCATTTTTTGTGTTAATTTGCATTTTTAATTAAACAAAAATTATTATGCGCATGTGTGTGATATTTGTGTTCATTATGTTTGTGTGCTTGTTTTCTAGTTTCATTTCCATTTGCATTACTATTTTTTATTTAAAATATATGTATACACACACAATTTCATTTGAAAAAGATTTTTTTTATTCATTTCAATTTCTTTACATTACACTTTATCTTGCATATACAAGAATTATATCTAACTACTACTGTTGCATTGAATTTACATTGATTTTGTTCTATCTTCACTGTTACATCCTTCAGCTACCATTCTCTGTGCACTATACAATTCACATTTCTGTTACATTGCACATTTCTGTGTATTGTACACCTGCACATCCACAGCCATCGCCTTCACTTCAGTGTAAAACGACTGCCTCAACGACTTCTTCCATAAACATCCCTTCATTGACCAACTGTTGCTTCCTCTACCAACTGTTGCAACTATGCCATCAATTGTTACCACATACTGACCATTTCAATTCATACCGTTGTCTATCTCCTTACATAACCCTACAACATACTCAACACTCCCTAGTCCTTCCTCTACCAGACCATCAACATTACCCTGCTGCCACTGTGAGAAGCTGCTCCTCCACAATACCCCTCCCAAACCCCAATGCACAACCATCCCTATTCATACTCATTGTCATCTCCTCGTACCATCATTTTACAAACAACTCATCAACTGATCAACTTCATTTCATTTCCATATCAACCACCATACTACTGTCTTCAACTATTTGCCTTCATATACCTACCTGCAAATTTGTACACTGCAACCATTCCTCTATGCACAGTGCACCAAAACCATACCTTCTGCCTACCACCTACATCCAACCAGTCAATCACCTTCATTTGCCATTCTTCCTATACAACAACCACTAACTTACTACCAATCAACAACCCACTACTACAACATCACCAACCTGTCATCAACTATCACCATACCATCTATCCCTCCCTGAAACAATCACTGCACTCAAGCCCTAACCACAGCAAACATCTCCTGCCACCACCTTAAACAACTGCACATTTCCACCATCTTCCTTTGTCAACAGTCTCCTTGACAACCACCACACCTCCAAATATCTGCACACTGCCAAACTCTGACCATATCTGTCAACTGCCATAACTGCAGTCACCCTACCCCCATCTCACAATAGCAATTCCTTACCATCCTCTGTGACATAACACACACACCCCAACCACAACTACATATTTCATTCAACACTGCATACAAGTGCAAACCACATCCAAATTTCACATACTTCACATCCAAACCACTTCACAAATTCCTGTTGACAGTTCACCTCCCCCTACCACCACAATCACATACTTGTTTCAGCCCCCTCCCCACATCTATACACTTCCCACTAGCTTCTATCACAGTGCCTGCATATCATCAACACTACCTATAACCATAACACACCCCTGTTGTCACTTCACAGACCCACTTCCCCTTTCCAACATTTAATCATTGTCAAACTATCATAACTTCTGACCACAACTCCATCTCTATCACTTCATTCCTACAGCACAAACAAAACCATTCCTACCACCACATAGCTCCACAGAACCCAAAACTTCACACCATATCAACTTCCATGCCACCAACATCACTGCCTTCATCTTCTCCCATCACCATATCATTTCCTTCTGCCAATATCACCTCCAGCAACTCCTAGTTCATCAACAACTCTTCTTTACCACCCTACAATATAAACACAAGTTCACTAAACTTCCAAAAAACGTCACTGTTCCATCTACTCCTACCCTGCCATTATCCTCTGCCACTTCTATCACAACCACTTTAGCTATTTCTTCCATCTCCTCTGTTCCCCAATCACAAGTCATCACTACCCCCACTATATTGTAATCATCCTTACAGCAACCTGACCACAGTCGGCTGCCTCCCATCACCTAATTAGAACCCAAAGCAAATCGCAATCGATCACCCAATCGCCGAACACCCTCGATCAATTCAGCAAACCGCAGTTCGATTCTGGTTTTTATAAGGAATTATGAGTTTGATTTTCAATTTTGAGTGGCGTGTGGATTAATTGAAACTGCAACTGGCCTTATAGAAATTAACGTGAAAGCGATTTGCTTAGCAACTATGTTCATTTACATGTATTTGAGTTGCATTTCTTGAAACTGCAATAGGTATTTCACATTGGGTCGGGTGGAGTTTGTTTGGCCTGAGTGTTCTTTTGTTCTTTTGTTAATTTTCTTTTGTTCCTTGATTATAAGAAAAAACAAAAAAAAACTACAAGATTTTGGTTTCATTTATTTCATTTGTCTTGTTTTGTTTTCTTTGATTTTCCTTTCATTTGTTTTGTTTGGTTTCATTTGATTTCAATTGTTTTGATTTTCCTTTGCTTAGTTTCTTCCTTGATATATAAAAAAACTTTATATATCGTATTTTTAGTTTTAGGTTGCAAAAGCAGAAAATCAAAAGGAGGAGATTAGCTTGCTAAAAAAATTTGCTTGCTTGCTTATAACAATAATTTACCGCTTAAATTTTTTTGCTAATAATTCGACATGCTCTAGTATCGTGCTCTTATCACTTGTTTTTATTTTCATTGCATGGTTGTTTGCTTGCATTTTAAAAAAAGAAATTTTCTAAACAAAAAAAACAAAAATCCATTCGTAATTGCATTGTTTAATTCATGTTTAATTTTTGCTTTGCATTCATCTCATCTTATTTTTTTAAGGGCAACACCTAAATCCACATAAGGTGGGGGATTTCATCACCCCTTCCTTGGCCCACAAATTGCGTTTCATCTTATAATTTGCTAATGATAACGGTTAGACTTCGAACTTAAGGGAGTCGCTAGCTCACCTAGGGCTTAATTATATCTTCACAAGTTGTCCTCTTTCAATAATTTAATTTCTTGGTGTCTAGGTTATGGCAAAGTAATAATCAGTTATAAATATTACGGTGATTCATAAATATTATACTGATTATTTCTCTAAAGGTACTTAAACCTTTGGTTGCATTGCTATGGTGATTCGCGGTGCACCGATAAGAACTGTCCGTTACCTGGCTAAGAACTATCTAGTTGGATTAAGAAAAAGTGTGATTATACAATTTTGGGTTAGGAGCTATTAAGGACAGAAAATTGTAGTTAAGTCCTTACATTCATTTAGTTGCATTAGTTCATGCATATTTAAAAAAAAATCAAAATCCAAAACAAAAAAAATTGTAAATTTTCTTTAACTTAGTTTTTTTTAAATCTTTTCCTTTGAAATTATTTTTCAATCAAAATCAAAAAATCCAAAACAAATTTTTATTTTTTTAATTAGTTTTTTTAGAAAAACAGATATCCAAAAAAAAATATAATCTTTTCAAAAAAACATATAAAAGAAAAAAAAATTGAAAATCCAGAAAATAGAACAAAAATCAATTTCCCTTTTGAAAAATAAATTCTCCTTGGTAAATACCTTTCCTTTTTTTCAAAAAAAATCGTTTTTGAAAATGTCTGAATTTCTCTATTCATAAGAATTTTACAATAGTTGTAAAAATCAATATAATCCATATAATTTCACACCAAATTCTTATGGATATTTTAACAACTATTGTATAAACAATTTTGGATTTTTCAGAACAAACTTCTCAAAGTAGTGAGCAACCCTCAACTCTTGAAAAGAGTATTGAAACTATTTCGTCTTTACCCGAACTCTCTGCACAAAAAATTCAAATGATAAATGATTTGTGTAATTCATATTTGTGCAATAACTCAAGTCAAGGATTTCAAAATAATAAAAATTTGAATTCACTTCAAAATTCAAATGATTTCGATTATAACTCATGCCAATACAATTTCGAATTTCAAAATGAAATTCAAAATCAAAATGTGAATCAATTTTTAAATGATTTTGGCATTGAGAATAATTTTAATTATGGTGAAATGGACAATTTTTGTTCTCAACAAATTCAAATTGAAAATTCTCAAGTTAATAATTATAAATTTGATTTTGTTGAGAAAATGGAACAAATTCACAAAGATCACACGGATTTGTTGTTTCAAACATATATGAAACAACGTGAGAAACAAAATCAAATCCCAACGTGTGACGAGTCAAATAACAATACATCTTTTATCAAAGTTGATGATTTTCAAATAACAACTTTTGAAATTGAAAATGACAATCTTAACGAAGTTGTTGAAATTCGGTAATTGAGTTGGATTTCAATTCTTTTGAGAGCGTGGAACCAAATTTAAAATTCTATCTTCCTTTTTTCGATTTTGGAAAATTAAATACAACAACTCTAGATTTTGAAGATGATATATGCAAGGAATTTGTGAATAATTCAACAAAGGATGACGAATTTGTGAACACAATTTTTTTGGACTTTTTGAAGATGGGTTGTTTAATTATAAAGGGGAAGATTTAAATCACCATTTTAATTTTGAAATCAATAATTCTAAAGAAGTTTTCAATGATGAGTTTGAATTTAAATTTAGTGAAAATAAACATGAACTTCAACCAATTGTTCTATCTACCCCAAAAATCATCGAAAATAAAACAACTCATACGATTTTTAATAAAATGACATTCGTTTATCGAAATCAACGTTCAGCTTTGAAATCTTTTATGGTTTGGTTTTCTGTGCTTAAGCTATGTCTCTCATACTTGACGAGACAATTGAATTGATCTTTGAAAGACTGTTTCATTTACTCTTTAACAGTATATTTTCTGATGTCATGTAAATAAGAGTCATTTCATTTTTATGTAAATATAGGTTATATTTTTATTTTGTTTTTCTCCTTTCCCTTGGGTTGACTATGAGGACACAGTCAAAATCAAGTGTGGGAAGAAGTCTCATCTTCATTTTTGATTTTTCATGGTTTATTTTTTGCATTTTCTTGCCAAAAACTTAAAAAAAACAAAAAGCATAAAACAAAACTTTTTTCTAGCATATTAATTACTTTTGAAGAAACACTATAGGATAAGTATAGGATTTTGGTTATTAAATTGAAATTTTTGAAAATTTATTTATCTCAACAAAAATAAAAATAAAGTTTGATTACAAGTAACAATGGTTTAACTAGTATATAGGAAGATTCATAGGTGTTAATTATAAAGTATATCCTAATTAAATTCTATGTTTAATAAATGGTTAATTTAAAGTAAAGGCTACAACATTTTTGATCTTCTAAGTTAAGTGGTGCTAAGATGATTTTGCAAATCTCTCTCTTAAACAAATATATATATATATATATATATATATAACTGAAAATGGTTTTTGTGAAAATAAGAAACACCTAGAGTCATGTGTTCACACAAAAGTGTGTATACTCACCATGCTCTGTACTCTTCTCACGTAAGCCCGAAAGGCAGTGCATGATCGGTATCTGGCCTTAGTTTATTTGAGTTAGGTGTATGTATATAAAAATTCTTTCATTAATAATGCCTACAGTCGATTGGTGTACATACTTGTGTGTACACTCGCCATGCTTTGTATTCCCCTCATGTAAGCCTGAAAGGCAGTGCAAGGGTGGTATATCTGGCCTTAGTTTATCTGAGTTAGGCATATATAAATATTGTTAATATCAATAAAATTTTCAAATGAAGAGAGAGTAAGCAATTGAAATCCAAGCACTATTTCCACTTATTTGATTTGACTTGTTATTTAAAAGAAATGAAAATACCACTTTGAAAAACTGTGATAATCAACTAAGGATCTACTTCATAGTTGCACTATGTTATCAACCGAAACAACTAGTCAAACTAGAGTCTAATTGTGATGATAACTTAATTTTTGTTGGAAATTTTGACTAGTAAAAGGACTTAAATTTCTTGATAATGACCAGAATTTATATTTAACTTATTCGTGTTAATTTAAAAGTAAATTCTTCATCTTTAAATATTTCAAAAACTTGCATTCATCTCTTTGTAAATAAATCTTGCATTTTTCATGTTGCATTTGGATTTTGTGGGTAGTATCCGTTGAAAACCCTCACGAGACAACACTCGTCCTATTAGGGACATCTAGAGGTTTAATGGATTGTTGCATACGCTCAATGCAATCGTGTTTCCTACGAAAATGGATTTATCTTAGTTTTTCTTTATTCAAAGATGAATAAAAAGATAATTGTGGAGGAATTTGATGTTCACGTAAATGTGCATATTGTTACTTCCATATTTAATCTAATTTAATTAAGTAAATGAACATATAAGGTATTTTAATATTTTTAAACCAAAATTTCAAATGTCATCAAATCATTATTTATTCATCTTCATATAGGGGAAAAACAGTCATTTTTGTGTGTGAATTAATTTGAAAATATTTATTTACACATTTTATTGTTATTTGTAGGAAAATTGGATGGAAATATGAAGAGGCTTTCATGTATTCATGCATGCACAAGGGAAGACAAACAAATGAAGATGGAAATAAATCAATTCATGCAACACGGAGGACCCTACCTACCAACTTACCATGATCTTCAATTATGAGCTAATGCACTTGTTAATGGAGATTAAAAGAACATGCACATTTAATGGTGGATTAATTACTTGTTAATGATAACTTAATGACCACACTTCCTCAAAGACAATTTGGGTAGTCTTCTAAATTATGGATTAGGGTTTTAGGCATGTATAAATAACCCTTAGGTTTCATGTAATGAGGCTCTTAGCACCACCTTGTAATTAGTTGAGTGGTAGACACAAAAATAAATATAAACTCTCTTTCTCTCTTTCATGGCTTTTTAGGTTTTCCCTCTTATGTAATTTTCTTAATGCAATTTATTTGCATGCAATTTCAATTCATATTCTTCTCTTGTTCTTTTCTTTTATGTTAGTAGCTTAGATTTAGTTTATGCAAGTAGTTTAATTCCTTTTTTTAAATTTCAATTAGCTTGCATTTTCCTCTTGTTTTTGTTTCATGTTGAACTCTACATTGTTGAAATGATAACAAATATGAGAAGCTAAACCCCTTCAATTTAGGGGTAATGAAGCTCTCTTAGTCATGTAGATTCAACATTTTGCTAATTTTTGATCTCTTTTTGTGCTTAATGGAAATGTTTGATGTGGTTAAATTTGGTTGTTTAGCTTTTAATTTGATAGCCTATGTTGTTGACACCAAATAGGCTATGCTTAAACAAACATAAATACAAATTACCTCTTCATCTACATATGATGTTGGTAATGAAGTGGATTTGAGAATCAAAATTTGATGGTCTATATTACTAATCAATAGTAAATAGATCACGCTTAGAATAGATTTTATTTTCAACTTCATTGTCATTTTCATGAGAGCTAACAAGTGGTTTGGTGGGTGTGTTAAAGTTTGATGGTTTATGTTGGGCTAATTAATAGCACAAATACACCATACTTATGATAAACACATCAACTAAATTCACTAATGACCAAAAAAGAGAGATCATAATTTTATTATATTGATTTATGTGATCATGAGAAGGGATTTTCCTCTAAATTGCTCTCTACTCTCATATTTTATCCACTTTTAGTTTTTGTTAGTTTTTAGAAATTTGTAGTTAGCACATCTCAAATTCTTAGTTTAATTTGATTGAGTAGAATTTAATCAATTCAATTCTCTACGGATCGACCCGTACTCGCCACGTACTAAAATTGTACGCCGTGCACTTACGGTTATTTATATTACAATTTTTTGGCCATTTTCTAATCCAATAGAAAATTAGTCGATTCAACAGTTGAGTTTACCTTTGTTTGGCTAAGATGAGGTAAAAGGAAAGGAAAGAAGGTATTTTAAGAGTTAAAAGGGAAAAAGAAGATGGTTTTGAATTTATGAAAATTGATAGAAGACATTAAAGTGGTTTTGGAGGTTTAAAGGGGAAAATAAATTTTTGAGAAAATTTGAGAAAATGAAAATAGAATGTGAGAGAGAAAATGGAATTTTGATTTTACAAAAATGAATGAAATGAAATTACCTTAAAGCCCTTATGTCATATACCCTCCACTACATTCTAGCCATATCATTACCCACCCTCCCTTCACCTTGATCCACACGCATGTAATAAGGGTGCACCCTTTTACCCATCATGCAAAGCTCTAAAGTGTACTAGGATGTGAAAGTGAGTGAATTTCATAATTCCCCTTTTTTAATTAAATTTTAAACTTGAAAATTGTCACATCATTTCTTACTTAAGTACACACGTATTATTAACTTTTATTTTATTACTAATCTGCGCTTATATTATTTAGAAGGTGCAAATATGTTAACTAAGGTGCTTACAAAATTTTAAACAACTTATTGATGATGAAAAATTAAAAATTTTGAAAAAGATTTCTGGTCACATGTTCTAACTTCCTTTGAAATAAATATTTTTGTACACACATTTTAAAATTCATTTTTCCATCACTAGTTATTATTTTAAAGTGGTATTTTTGAGTTATAAAATCCATATATAAATTTATTGATAATATAATATCCCTATTTAAAGTGATAAAATTGAGACTTTACATTATGTGAGAGGATATTTAGGGATTTGGAGTTGGGTGATGTTATGAAGCATCGCTTGGCGTCCTATCATCTGGCTGCTGTGGTCATGGATTAGTGGAGTTCTATTACTGCTAATGTCCAAGAGAACGACTTCTCTTGGGCCCAATATAAGGAGGAGTTTGAAAGGAAGTTTGTACTGAAGGCGGGTATGACCTTGTTTTTTAGGAGTTTTTTAGATCTGAATCAAAATGGTATGATTGTTGTGGAGTATGAAGATTAATGCATTATTACGGTTCGGGCATGGTTTGATAGACACGTCGTCGAAGAAAAATTAGTTGTTTGTGGTAGGTATGCATCCCGAGTTTTAGTGGGACATGACTAATCACATTATGGGGTCTTTTGTGAATTTGGTGAACATGGTGTTGAGGTTTGAGAACTTGGCACCAAAGCATTATGTTTCTACACCAACTGGGAATAACAAGCGAAAGTTCTAACAGCTGAAGAATGTTGCCTAACTTGCTTGCCATAAGTGTGGAAGGAAGGGTCATTTTGCTAAGAGCTATAGATCTGGTGGAGGAGAGAAGATGGTTAAGGCATCAGTAGGGAAAGCACCAGAGTTTGCGTCAAAGGGATGATATAGTTGCCATCAAACTAGTCATTTTGCTAGAAATTGTCCTATGCTTAGGAAAGGGAAGGAGCCTAGGGTCTTTGCTATTACTGCACCACCTTCCACTTCAGCAGTAGCTAAGGGGAACAAGGTTCTGAAAGGTATTCTATTTATTTATGGAATTCCTATTCATATCTTGTTTGATACTGGTTCTTCTTATAGCTTTATCTCTCGTAACCTTATTGATAGACTTAGTTTGGAACTAGTTATAGTTCATGATTCTATTTATGTCGAACCCGGTAGGGGGTTTGGTAGATCTTCGTATGGTATGTGAAGGAGTTCTGATTTCTTGTTTTGATTAACTCCTTTCATGCGATATGTTCATTCTTGATTCTCTAGGCTTTGACTATCGGGGATGGATTGGTTATCTCAAAACCATGTTATCTTAGATTATATCAAGTGGACTGTGGTATTGAAGAAGGGAATGGAGGTTCTTACATTATCTTGTGAAGTGCCTGAAAGTCTATATGAGTGGATCGTATAGGTTATATGCAAGTATAAACAGCTAACTATATAATATAATGATAGTAGAAAAGTAAATGAAAATAATCACACCGGTATTTTATACTGGTTCGGACCTCCCGTCCTACGTCCAGTCCCGAAGCTCCTCTTCGGAATTTCCTTTCAACTAACCCTCGCTTGACCCGGAGGAACAGGTTTACAATAGCAGAGTTTCTTTGTCAAGAATGTGTTCTATAACACAGATGTTGACTATTGAGTACAAAAATGCTTCCAATATATATCTATCTAGAGAATATCTGAATGAGGAGTTCTGTATATATGGAAGAGTTAAATACAGGTAGTTGATTGCTTATAGATCAGGAATAAATCAGAGTACAAGAGATAAGAGCGTAGGTAAGTAAGGTGAGATCTTCTCTTGAATTCCTGATGCTATTTATAGTGATGAAGAGTCTCTATGTGTAGTTTCCTTCATTAACAATCGTTGTATAGTTGCTCCTTTTGGTGATGAAGAGTTGCAGTGAAGAGGAGCGGATGTGTCTCTTCGGATGTGACAGTTGGTGTTTGAATTTACACAGTCGAGCCTATTTTCAGACGTTTGGAAAGTAGCCTCAGACGTCTGGCCTTCATATATTTTTTGTGTCTGGTAGCATTTCAGAAGTCTGAGTTTATAATCCAGACGTCTGGTCTTTACTTCTGTTTTATGTCTGGATGTATGTCAGACGTCTGAGTTCTAGATCAGACGTCTGGTTTCTTTTGAGATTGTGAACCAGAGAACTTAACCAGACGTCTGGATTAGTGTATGTTGCTTTTCTTGTGTCTGTATCACTTCTTTTCCGATTCTCTCGACTCATAGCCTCTTTATACTTCTTTTGAGTCTTGTTCTTGTCTTTTTGTTGATGTTTCTATATCAACTTCCTGTATATGTACGTTTGATTTCCATTGCATAGTTGTGATCATCGAAACCGAGGAATTGATTTCCCAACAATCTCCCCCTTTTTGATGATGACAACTATTCAATGTACTTATATATATATTTCAAATCTCCCCCTGAATATGTGCTTAGTTTTGTTGATAAGATTATATATATATTTCTCCCCCTTTGACATTATCAAAAAGAATATATAAAAGTTCAAGCCAAAAAGAAATTTTCATTAATAATAAGAAGGAGTTACATCCATAGATATGAACAGAAACGAAAATAAAAACCTAAATTCTAGAGTTCCTTAGGAGAAGCTTGTTTTGGATCATCTTCCTTTGGTTTGTCAGAAGTGCTTGGCTTAGAAGGAGATGTCAAAGCTTCGTTGGAAGGATCATCATCAAATAATTTAGAGTGTTTTGTAGGAGGAGATGGTACAGGAGTAGGCCAATCCTCAGAAGGTGGTGAAGAACCACAAACTCGTTGTAGAACCTCTTTTAGAACTGATAGGACAGTAGAGAGAGAGTCTTCGACTGTGGCTAGTCGTGTAGCAAATGAAGTTTCAAATTTGTCGATTCGCCTAGCCAAGTACTTTTGATTTTGAGATAGTCAAAATTTCTTCAAAAGTGGATAAATAAGATGGAATATTATGCGCACGAAGTAGCCTCATAATGTAGGTAGGGTAGATGATTGATGGCCTCGATCAATTCCAAAATTGTTTTAGTTCATCGAATATGAATTTTGCCTAATTAATTCGAGTCCCGCTAAAGAGAGCATAAAGCGCTTTGTGCTCCAATTCTGTTATTTGCTCGTGACTCCCCATTCGCGGAACAATTGTATTGATTATCATCCTTGTTAGGAGCCGAGCTTTCGGACGCAAATATTTTGAGGCAAATTTTGGCATTTCGTCCTCCCATATTTGATGTGTAATACTATTCCGAGGCTTAAATCGCATATCTGGAATGTTGTGTAGGTCTTCGCCGGTGTCGGAGCATCCCAAAGTTCTTCCTATTATTCCCGGAGTTAACCTAATCGTGTTTCCATAAATGCTCGACCATAACCAATTATCTTCGTCCTCTGTATTCCACACTGTAATGCTATCTAGATTGGCGTAGAATAAGAAGATAGCTAGTTGATCTATTTTAATATCATTGGATTGAAATGAAATTAGGGTATCTACACCAGCACTTTCACACAATTCATCCAAATCGTACATAGGAAATTTTAAGAGATTATAAAAGGGTCCTGTGTGAATTTTCTTCTTTTTAATTTCTTCATACCTCTTTATAGAACGAGGAGCTTTATTCATCCAACGTTCGATTTGCTCATCGGAACACACCTGAGAGTTTGAAGATGATGCTGTTTGATCTTGTTTTCGTTTTGGAGCTTTGATGTTCTTTGTACGAGGAGGCATTCTGATATCGACGTGAATTAAGGCGGAATTTGAAGTTTAATTGAAAATTGGCAGAGAGGAAATTTGATTTGAATTTGAAAAGTATAAAAAAATAACGCTCTTTTGGGGTATAATAAAGGTCGATTGAATTCCAGACGTCTGAAGTTGAAAACAGACGTCTGGTTTGCCCTAAAATTTATCCAGAACACTCAAACAGACGTCTGGTTGATATGAATCAGACGTCTGATTTGAAAAGTTTGAAGAATGTGGAGGCAAAGAGATTAATCAGACGTCTGGATCTTAACACAGACGTCTGTTTTTGGTTTATTTGTGAAACAGATAAGTAAGTCAGACGTCTGGAAATTAGTTCAGACGTCTGAATTATTCTGAATGTATTTTTGGAGAAGGCAGAGCTTCATTTCAGACGTCTGAGGGGTATATCAGACGTCTGACATATGCATGTTGCTCAAATTTGTGACATATATCAGTGAATCAGACGTCTGAAGATCATAGTCAAACGTCTGAGAGGAGCAATTTTCTTAAAAAATAGTAAAAAATTGAGGGTTATATTTATTTATCAATTGTTGACAGTAAAAGTCTTTATTATTGGAAAATATATAACAACTTACAAAATACATACAATAATTAATTTTGATTTTATTTATTTAGAAGGCGACGGTGTTTTCGGATTTCCTGAGTCGTTATCCTTCCATGGTTTAAGTGAAGACCATATATTCCTTCGTTCGTGGGTCCGTGGGGAGCCAGAATATCGTCTTGGAGAAGGATCTGAAGGAGTGCGATACGAAGAAGATGGATCTAATGAACTACAAGGTTTTGGTAGTGGTTCAAGTACATCTTTCTTTCGGGACGAGCAAAACTTCATCGCCACTTGTTCTAGAAAACTTAGCCTTCGTGCCGTAACTTTCTGTTCGAAATAAAGTTCTCGTTGAAGATCCATCTATTGTTTTTGGTAATGATGAATTTCATCAATTTTCTCCTTTGTATTAGGAGAAATAAACAAGGATCTTTTAGTTTTCTTAGTCTCTGGAGTAAAACCCGTATGATACGAGGACCACCTGTTTGTCGGTTCTTGCTTTGGTGTAGGTGTCGGAAGATGTTGTGGTGTGTCTACTGCGCTGTCCGTCGATGGTGTGGAGACAGAGATAGATATATAGGAACTTCCAGATGACATTATTTTTCTAAATTATAAGAATTTGATACTTTGTATATATTTGTGATATAACCATGTGTATTTATATATGCTGAAAGGGTTATTTATAGGAAAACTAATTTTCTAAAATTTTAATGGTTCAAAAATTCATTAATTTGTGGTAATGAAGAGGTGAACTAAATTTAGTTTTTAATTTAATTTTAGTTAAGATCTTGAAGTGAACAAATTCCTAAACTTCGTCTGAGTTTTATGAAAGTTTGTTCGTTTAATGGTTTTGTAAATATGTCGGCTACTTGATTTTCGGTACTTACGTATTCTAAAGTTATAGTTCCTTTTTCAACATGGTCTCGTAAAAAATGATGTCGTATATCTATATGTTTGGTTCGTGAGTGATTTATAGGATTTTTTGACAAATTTATAGCACTTGTGTTATCACAATATATTGGAGATTGTTTGATAATTTTACCAAAATCCATTAGTGTTTCTTGCATGTATATTACTTGCACACATGCTAGAGCTGCGGAAATGTATTCAGCTTCACAAGTAGATAAAGAAATACAATTTTGCTTTTTACTAAACCACGAAACTAAAGATTGTCCGATAAAATGACATGTTCCACTAGTAATCTTACGGTCTGTTCTACAACCACCAAAATCCGCATCGCTATATGAGACAAGTTCAAAAGGTGATCCTTTAGGATAAAACAAACCATAATCTTTAGTACTAGATAAATAACGTAAAATGCGCTTAACAGATCGTAGATGAGATTCTTTTGGTTTAGCTTGAAATCGAGCACAAAGACATACACTCGTCATAATATCTAGTCGACTAGCCATTAAATATAGTAAAGAACCAATCATACTTCGATATAACTTTTCATCAAAATCTTTTCCATTTTCATCTTTTTCTAAATGAATAGTGGTACTCATTGGTGTTGGTTTGCTTGAAGTTTTATCCATTTTAAATCGATGTAATAAATCGTTACAATATTTTTCTTGGTGAATAAAAATTCCATTTTCTAGTTGTTTTATTTGTAATCCTAAGAAGAAATTTAATTCTCCCATGTGTGACATTTCAAATTCATTTGTCATAATATTTGAAAAATCATTACATAGTTTTTCGTTGGTTGAACCAAAGATGATATCATCAACATAAATTTGTACAACTAAAATATCGTCATTTTCTCTTTTAATGAATAAAGTTGTATCTATTTTTCCTATATGAAAACCAGATGTTACTAGGTGATTTTTAAGATGTTCGTACCATGCACGAGGTGCTTGTTTTAATCCATATAGTGCTTTATGTAATTTAAAAACATGATCGGGATAATTTTCATGAACAAAAAGTGGTGGTTGCTCGACGTATACATTTTCTTTGATAAAACCATTCAAAAAGGAACTTTTGACATCCATTTGAAATAATTTAAAATTATTATGAGTTGCAAAAGAGAGTAAAGTACGAATGGTTTCTAATCTTGCTACCGGTGCAAAAGTTTCATCGTAATCTATGCCTTCTTCTTGATTGTGGCCCTGAGCCACTAGTCGTGCTTTATTTCTAACAATATTTCCATTTTCATCCGCCTTGTTTTTAAATACCCATTTTGTTCCTATTACTGATTGATCTTCAGGTCTTGGTACTAATTCCCATACGTTATTACGTTCAAATTGATGTAATTCTTCTTGCATAGCTATTATCCAAAAATTATCATTTGAGGCTTCTTTATAATTCTTTGGTTCAAAGTTTGATACAAATGCTATATGACTTATTTGATTGAGTTGATTTCTAGTAACTCTTGAATTAAGATCTCCAATAATATTATCTATTGGATGATTCTTAAGAATCCTAGGAGATGATAAAATAGTGTTATTTTGTATATTGGCTTCATTATTACTAGAATTTGTTGAATTTGTTGGTGGAATAATTTCTTCTTCATCATTAGTCTGTTGTTTGAAAGGATTTTCGTCGAACGAGACATGTAAACTCTCTTCTATAGTATTATTCTTTTTATTAAAAATTCTATATGCCTTGCTATGATCTGAATATCCAACAAAGATACCTTCATCGGCTTTTGGATCAAATTTTCCTAATTTATCTTTTGTATTTAATATAAAACATTTTGAGCCAAAAGTTTTAAAGTATGATACTTTAGGTTTTTTACCAAAAAATATTTCAAAACAAGTTTGTTTAATCATTGGGCGAATAGTTACTCGATTCAATACATAACAAGATGTAGCAATAGCTTCGGCCCAAAAGTGTTTTGGTAATCCGCTACTATTTAATAATGTTCGTGCGCATTCTTGTAATGTACGATTTTTTCTTTCTACGACACCATTTTGTTGGGGTGTACGAGGAAAAGAAAAATTATGAGTTATTCCTTTTTTATTGCAAAAGTTTGAAAAAAGATCATTTTTGAATTCTCCTCCATGATCACTTCTAATATTTTTAATTTTTAAATTCATTTGAGTTTTAATCTGTTTTGCAAATATTTTAAACATACCAAAAGTATCGCTTTTATGTTTTAGAAATAAAGTCCATGTATATCTTGAAAAATCATCGACTATTACAAAAACATATTTGTTATGATTAATAGATCTTATTTGTGTTGGACCAAATAAATCTAAATGTAATAATTCTAATGGTTGTTTTGTAGAAATATTATTTTTAGATTTAAACGAGCTTTTCTTTAGTTTACCAATTTGACAATCGTCGCATAAATTTTCTACTTTGTAACTTATTTTAAGTAACCCTCTTACTAACTCATATTTAGCTAACTTATTAATATTCTTAAAATTAATATGACAAAATCGTTTATGCCATAACCATGGATCATCATGTTTGGCAGTTAAGCATAAGTTTGAATCTTTATTAATATTCATGTTTAATATATAAATATTTTTGTTTCTAAAACCTTCAAAAATGAGTTGTTTGTTATTATCTAAAATATTACATCTATCTTTTTCAAAATTTATTTGAAAACCTTTATCACATTTGTAATAATAGTAAAACATTTGTAATAATAGGAGAGTTAGATATACCAGAGTTGATGACTTCTCCAATGCCTATGACAAATCCTTTTGAATTGTCTCCAAATGTTACCGTTCCACCATCGATGTATGTTATATTTGATAACATTTTTGAATTTCCAGTCATATGTTTGGAGCAACCGCTATCTAGTATCCATTTCTCCTTATTTTTTATTTTGGGTACCTGCAGGATAAAAATATTTTAATTGGTACCCATATATTTGATTAGGGTCCTAATTGTTAGAGGAAGGTAGCCATACCCAAGATGATTTGGTACCTTTATAAATATAATTTTTATTATAAACTACATTTTCTAAGTAATTACTGATATGCTTTTGTCTAATCAAATTATTATTTGTTTTAGGAACCCAAATTTTCACATTCAATAAACTTCTAGTTTTTATATAACTGAAATTTTTTGGATTATTTTCTTTTTGTTTAGAACATTTTTTAAATCCTATTCCATTTCTCTTACCTGATGGTTTTGATGTTTTGATAAGGTTTTCCAAATCTTGTTTTCCTTTGTTGAATTTTGATACATTATTGGTAATTTTATTTAATTTTTCTTTTAATTCTCTATTTTCTGTTTTCAATAATTCAATACTATTTTTAAGATCAACATTTTCTTTTACTAGAGTAATGTTCTCACTTTCTATCACATTATTTCTTAATTTTTCTTGAGATATTTCAAGTTATTCTTCTAAAATAGTTTTTTCATCTTTCAACATTCCTACTTCAAGTTCTAATCTATTTAATTTTACTATATATTCTTTTTTCAATTTTTTAATTTGTCTAAATTTATCATCTAATTCTATGCTAAGTTCAAGTAATTCTTCATAGCTAAGTTCCAGACATACCTCATCATTTTGTGCCATAAAGCATACATTAGCTTGCTCTCCGTCACTATCGCTTTCACTTTCTGAAGATGAAGAATCAGTGTCATCCCATGTTACTTTGAAAGCTTTCTTCTTTTTGAATTTTTCAGATCTGCTTTTCTTTTTATCATTGTTAAGCTTTGGGCAATCCTTTTTCATGTGTCCGTATTGATCACATTCATAACACTTAATTTGAGATAGATTTGTTGAGTTGGTCTTTCCTTCTTTTTGAAACTTGGTCATTTTTCTAAATTTCTTGAATCTATTATAGTTTTTGGTAATAAATACTATCTCATCTTCATCTAAATCTGAGTCATCATTCTTTATTGATGGAAATGCTATGTTCTTCTTCTCCGAATTTAATTCTTTACGTGCCTGCAAATTAGCTTCATAGGACATCAAATTTCCTATCAACTCTTCAACTTTGAGAGTAGAAAGATCGTTAGCTTCTTCAATAGCTAATACCTTTCTTTCCCAATCAGGTGTTAAAGAGTTGAGTATTCGAGAAACTAAATCAAAATCAGTAAACTTAACTCCTAATGCCATCAGATCATGTTGAATAGTTTGAAATCTAGAATACATGTCTATTATAGTTTCATTTTGTTTCATTTTAAATGATGAAAATTGGTTTTGTAAGATTGAAATTTTAGTTTGTTTGACCTTTGTTGTACCTTCATGTGTAATTTGTAAGGTACGCCAAATATCAAATGCAGTTGTACATAACATGACACGTGAAAATTCATTTTTGTCAAGTGAGCAAAACAAAACATTCATAGCTTTAGCATTATTTGATGCTAAGGTCTTTTGTGCATCAGTCCATGTGTTCATAGCAGTAGTTGGAGCTTCATATTTATCTTGAGTGGCTGACCAAATTTCTAAACCATTGGCTTCCATAAAAATTCTCATACGTGTTGACCAATATGAATAATTAGAGCCATTAAAAAGTGGGGGTCGTGCTGTGGATTGTCCTTCTTGAAAAATACTTTCCATATTAGAATGATTTAAAAAACGTGTTACTGTTCTTTTAAACGAACCTTGCTCTGATACCAATTGAAAGTCTATATGAGTGGATCGTATAGGTTATATGCAAGTATAAACAGCTAACTATATAATATAACGATAGTAGCAAAGTAAATGAAAATAATCACACCGGTATTTTATACTGGTTCGGACCTCCCGTCCTACGTCCAGTCCCGAAGCTCCTTTTCGGTATTTCCTTTCAACTAACCCTCGCTTGACTCGGAGGAACAGGTTTACAATAGCAGAGTTTCTTTGTCAAGAATGTGTTCTATAACACGGATGTTGACTATTGAGTACAAAAATGCTTCAAATATATATCTATCTAGAGAATATCTGAATGAGGAGTTCTGTATATATGGAAGAGTTAAATACAGGTAGTTGATTGCTTATAGATCAGGAATAAATCAGAGTACAGGAGATAAGAGCGTAGGTAAGTAAGGTGAGATCTTCTCTTGAATTCCTGATGCTATTTATAGCGATGAAGAGTCTCTATGTGTAGTTGCCTTCATTAACAATCGTTGTATAGTTGCTCCTTTTGGTGATGAAGAGTTGCAGTGAAGAGGAGCGGATGTGTCTCTTCGGATGTGACTCTTCGGATGTGACAGTTGGTGTTTGAATTTACACAGTCGAGCCTATTTTCAGACGTCTGGAAAGTAGCCTCAGACGTCTGGCCTTCATATATTTTTTGTGTCTGGTAGCATTTCAGACGTCTGAGTTTATAATCCAGACGTCTGGTCTTTACTTCTGTTTTATGTCTGGATGTATGTCAGACGTCTGAGTTCTAGATCAGACGTCTGGTTTCTTCTGAGATTGTGAACCAGAGAACTTAACCAGACGTCTGGTCTGTGCACTCAGACGTCTGGATTAGTGTATGTTGCTTTTCTTGTGTCTGTATCACTTCTTTTCAGATTCTCTTGACTCGTAGCCTCTTGATACTTCTTTTGAGTCTTGTTCTTGTCTTTTTGGTGATGTTTCTATATCAACTTCCTGTATATGTACATTTGATTTCCATTGCATAGTTGTGATCATCGAAACCGAGGAATTGATTTCCCAACAGTGCCTAGTTCTCTTATGAGTAGTTTTCTTTATTCTCTTGATGTGGAGGATGGAGAATTGGGGTGGATTTCAGTTGAACGGGAGTTTGTTGATGTGTTCAAGGAGGTTCCTAGTTTACCTCATCATCGTGAGATTGAGTGTCATATTGATTTGGTCCTACATGCTAAGCCTATTGTATTGTCTCTACATAAGCTGTCTCTAAAGAAAAACTTGGAGCTAGCTAACTTGATTAGCAACTTGTTATGGAAAGGTTTGATTCGACCTACCCGTTCGAGTTGGGGAGTGCTCATTGTATTTGCTAAAAAGCGGATGGTTCCTTAAGGTTTTGCATCGATTACCACGAGCTCAATAAGTGGACTGTTAGAAACAAGTATCATTTGCCTAGGATAGATGACTTGTTTGATCAGCTTCATGGAGTTCGGTTATTTTATTAGCTTGACATTCCCACCAGGTTCCATCAGTTGAGGGTAGCAGAGAAGAGTGTGCCCTTGACAGCTTTCAGGTCTGACAGGTTTTATGAGTGGTTGGTTATGCCATTCGGCCTAACCGATGCTCATGCTTACTTCGTAGATTCGATGAATTGTGTCTTTCGAGATGTGTTAAACAAGTTTATGCTTTTTTCATAGATGATATCCGGTTTACTCCAAGACCTAGGAGGAGCATTCTCGCCATTTGACGATTGTATTGGAGACATTGAGAGAACATGTATTGAAGGCTAATTTTTTGAAATATCATTTCTGACAATCATAGCTAAGGTTCTTAGGGAATGTTGTTCCTGGAGATGGTATTTCTATGGATCCAGTAAAGGTTGCGGTTGTTCAGGGCTGGAAGAGGCCTAAAAGCGGAACAAAGATCTGAAGCTTTTTGAGGTTAGCAGGTTATTATAGAAGATTCATTTAGGATTTCTCCAAGATTGCATCACCACCTACAAAGTTAACAAAGAAAGATGTCAAATTTGTTTGGATAGAAAAATGTGAGCTAGCATTCAGGAAGTTGAAGAAGAGATTGACTAGCACCCCATTCTAACTATCCCAGATGGAGGTGAGGGTCTTACTGTTTACACTAATACTTGTGGAACATGTTTAGGTGTTGTGCTGATGTAGCATAGGAAGGTTGTCGCTTATGCTAGGGATGGCTGAAGCCACATGAGGCAGGTATGCGATGCATGACTTAGAGTTGGTAGTAGTGGTTTTTGCGTTTAAGATGTGGAGGCATCATTTGCTAGGTGAGAAGTTTAAGCTATATTCAAACCATAAATTTTTAAAATATCTTTTCACCCAACGGGACATGAACTTAAGACAGTAGCGTTAGCTATAGTTTCTCGCGGCATATGATCTTCAGATTTTGTATATGCTGGGAAAAGCTAATGTTGTAGTGGATGAACTGAGTAGGAGATATGCAGTTATAGCTAATGTGGAGGTTCATCTGACTCTTATTAGTCGTATAGAGAGTAATCAGCAGATGGATGTTCATCTCACTCAAATAGCTAGAGCTGTTAGTGAGATTGTTACTCTGGAGAAGTGGTCAGGATTTAAGGTAGATGATTGTGGCATTTTGAAGATGAATGGTAAGTTGTGTGTTCTAGATGTGGACAGGATTAGGAAGGAGGTTCTGGTAGAGAGTCATCATTCTAGATTAACGATTCATCCATGGTTCACTAAGATGTATCAGGACATGAGACGTGCTTTATGGTGGGAAGGTATGACGAGAGAAATTTTTATATTTGTGAGTAGATGTGCTAACTACTAGCAGATCAAGGGTAGTCATCAGAAGATAGCTGGACTGCTTCAGCCACTTGAGGTTTCAAAGTAGAAGTGGGAGAAGATTTCTATGGATTTTATCGATGGGTTGCCTAGATCGAGGAGTGGTAATCAAGGCATTTGGGTTATTGTTGACAGGTTAACCAAGAGTGCCCACTTCTTACCAATGAAGGCAATGAGGACGACTGCTCGTTTGGCTCCGTTGTATGTTAGAGATATTTTCAAACTTCATGACACTCCCAGTGATATCGTGAGTGATAGAGATCTGATCTTCACAATTCGGTTCTAGAAGGGTTTGCATGATACACTTGGGACGGCCAGGTCTAATCATTTCTTTTCTTTAAGAAAGAAAGAAAAGAGAAAAAAGGTTAATCTCAAAATGAATATCAAACAAATTTGATTGATAAAACAAGGCATCACAAAAGAAAATAGGATGGAATGGTTCGAAGACTCAAATTAAATCCCATGGCACGATTCCTAAGAAAGACTTAGGACAATGATCCTTGCTAGATTATTCTACATTGTTCCGAAGTTTGGCTCTGATACCAAGCTGTGACGCCCCACCTCTATACTCACGCTAGCCAAGAACACTACAGGGTAATGTTGTCGACTAGCACGAAGAATAAGGCTGTTGAGGAGCGACCATCTGTGTAATTGCTTTGGGCGAGTACCGATATGTCAGATAAAATAACTTACATTTCACCTCAAGAGGAAATCCAACATATCAAATACAAACTCGAAGCTACCACACAGTGGCTATGAGGCCTTCGGAAACAAATATAGAAATAAGCATAACATAAATCAGTCACAGAGGTTCATATCTCAAAAGCGGAAACAGATATGAATATAACACATAAAAGTGTTCAACAGAGTAGTGGTCAATCAAGGTCCACAATATCACAAAAGAATAGATACAAGTGCTAGGTAAAAGAATAAGTATACATCATGGAGTCTATTTCTCAAATATATAACAACAAAAACTACAAATATAATGTAGTTAGACAAAAGTCAGAAGATGATCCTAGATGAGGAGTTAAGCAGGAGCACCTGTAACATCTCGGTCTGACCCGAGTATTATTTAATAAGAAAATAATAAACGGATCAGTCTAGCTATAATTATCATGCAAAATGAGATAGAGTAAGAGTTATGAAAAACATGTGATAACAATAATGCCATACTGAGATAATATATATTTGAAAATCAACCATTAATCATTCAATATCACAAGAATCTTCTCAAAGATCAAAGAGAAATGAATATCATATTCTTTATTATTATTCGCCAAGCCATAAATGTTGGAGAAACACAAATTCACCAATGCACAAATATTGATAAATCTTATCAATGAAATCACAAAAATCGGTGAAACACAAACTCTAGAACTCATCAATAGAAATCCAGAAATCACAAAAAGGGAGGGAAAAGGCCTATCACAAACGGGAGCATGAAAACTCACCAACACGTGTATCACAAATGGAACGCTATTCCATGGTCGCTAACCATAACTTCAGAATAACGACGCAGTACAATAACGGTACGTCCGATGAACCAAAAGGTCGGGACATCGATGTAGTACAATAACGGTACATCCGATGAACCAAAAGGTCGGGACATCGATGTAGTACAATAACGGTACATCCGATGAACCAAACACAATAAAGAACATGGGTCGCTAGCCCATTAAAGAATGAGACAAAACTCTATAAAACGAGGTACAGTCCCCTCACGTGGACAAAGAGACATCGCACATTGCTAGTCTAAACCATAAAATGATCATCATCGATCATCAAGAAGTGTCGATTACACTAAGCTAGTAAATATAAGAGTTTAGCTTCATGTCCCATAACCACTTGCTTAACTCAAATATTTACGAACAGATTGTAGATTTCCACTCGAAAATTGTCACAAGAGTTTCAATCGAACAAGTCCAAAAATTAACCGATGAAGTAAACGCAAGCGTTTCATACCACTTGTTTTCCTAAGCCGTTTAATTAGATTTCTCATACGAATGAGGTAAAGGTTTGTATATACTAATAGATTGGAAAACAGTTTTAAAATGAGTTTTGTATTTAAAGGTAGTGTTGAAATCGTTTTGATGAAAGAGTTTGAGTATTTACTACTAGTATAGAAACCTTTGCGTTTTAAAGTGACAAACCATAAAAATGATTGTAAAAACAATCAATCACCAAAATTTCACGTTCGAAGACGTGAATTAAATCCAAAGAAATCGATACCTAATCCATCAAAATGGATATTCCCAAAAATCCGTAAAAAGAAGTCATCAAAGACGATAATAGTTATAACAACTAATCGGATCGACAAAAATCGATTAACACTGGAATTTTACTCAAAATTAGGCAAATAGGCAAAACTGGGAATTTCCAGACGTCTGAGGGGTTGTTCCAGACGTCTGGATTTGGTTTCTGGAAATATTCCAGAAAACCATCCAAACGTCTGAAGCCTAAAATCAGACGTCTGAAATCCTTTCAGACGTCTGGGGGTAGATCCAGACGTCTGGTTTTGGTTTCTGGAAA
The DNA here is from genome assembly GCA_030737815.1 of Allium fistulosum. Taxonomy (NCBI): domain Eukaryota; kingdom Viridiplantae; phylum Streptophyta; class Magnoliopsida; order Asparagales; family Amaryllidaceae; genus Allium; species Allium fistulosum. The sequence goes on from CM060905.1 coordinate 823,128,137, forward strand.
TATTCCAGAAAGCCAACCAGACGTCTGAAATCACAAATCAGATGTCTGACAACCTTTCAGACGTCTGGAATGATAATTCAGACGTATGAAATTAGTCACTGCCCTTTTTATTTTTCTACCGTGTATTATTTTATTTTTTTCTCCAGGAGGCAAAACCAGACGTCTGGCATTGGTATCCAGACGTCTGAACTCCTGGTAAAGGTAAAAATTTGCCTGGGCCATAATGGCCAAATCGATTCGGGAGCGATCGAGCAAGCAACGACGACTAAGGATTTACACCAATCGACAACCCGGCCTTATAAGCTCTTCGATACACCCCAAACAACATATCCAAACATCCATTGTAGGATTTTCAAAAAAAAAATGGTAAATCAACCATTTCAATTCAAATAAAAAGCAAATGATCATGAATAGATGTTAGGAATTCATACCTAACAACCAAGATAGATATAGACATAGATGTGAGATAAAAATCTCACCTTTTACACAAAGACAAGGAAGAAGAAGCTTGAAAACAAAGGAGGATCAACCACTCTTCAATCTCAACTCTAGAAGCTTGAATCTAAGCTCAAAAGAAGAACATTTTCTAAGTTAGGTTTAGGAAATAACTGAAATTAAAGAGAGAATGAGTTGGAGAAGAAGATGGAGATGCTTACCTTAGCTTCTCTTTGAATTTTGGAGCAAGAATTGTATTTTATAAGGAAACTAGGGGTTTGGATTTCTAATTTCCCATTCCTCTCCCCATTTTCAGTTGCTTGAGTGTTTAAGAAAATAGGAATGAAGAGAAGAGGAGAGGAGAGGGGCTGAACTAGGTTATAGAGTGAGTTGGGGTGAAACCCAAACCCAAAAGCCCAACAGAAAATAGCAAAAATCAACTTACTCCAAACATATCGATGTTTATACTCAAAAAGTTCGCAAACACCAATTTGGACTCAATGGAAGTGGTCTCGAGTCCTAATTCGACTGTTTGCAAAAAGTAGCTTTTCGGACTTTAATCCGACTAACGATGCTATATTTAAATATAAAATCGTAAAATATGCGGGTTGTTACTCTAGATGGTTAGCAGCTTCGATATTTGACCAACATGTCATCCACATAAACTTCCATAGTCTTTCCGATCTGGCGTTTGAATATAGTATTTACTAGCCTTTGGTATGTTGCCTCGGCGTTCTTTAATCCGAATGACATTACTCTGTAGAAGTGCAGTCCCAAATCGGTGATGAAACTGGTGTTTTCTTGTTCTGGCTCATGCATTAAGATCTATTTGTAGCCTGAGTATACATCCATAAATGACAACAGTTCATGCCCCGCCGTTCCATCCACGAGCTAATCGATTCTAGGAGTGGGAAGCTATCTTTTAGACAAGCCTTATTTAGATCCGAGAAGTCAATGCAAGTTTGCCATTTTCCATTAGACTTCTTGACTAAGACTGTTTTCAATACCCATTTAGGGTAAGTTGTGTCCCGGATGAAGCCATTAGCCATCAACTTATCAACCTCCTCTCTCAATGCCTTAGACCGTTCAGGGCCCAAGCTGCGCCTTTTTTGCTTTACCGGTGTGAATTTGGGGTCAATATTGAGCACATGGCAGGCATTTTCAGGTGATACCCCATACATATCGGAGTGTGTCCAAGCAAATACGTCCAAATTGGCATGGAGAAATTTGGTTAGTTCTGACCGCATTTTGTTTCTAAGCTGCGACCCAATTTTACCGGTGCTTCCCGATCCTCCCCTGAGCTCTTCATTCTAAGGTCCAAAGCATTATCGACTCGGCTATGGTCCCCAAGCCAGGGCGGATCTGTAGTTGCTGTTCGGAGGGTTCACGGATGTGGAGGGTTTTCCCCACAACCTTTCTGTTGGCGTCAAAATTGGCCACCAACACCTAATTATATATGAAAGCACCAATATCCAGTCATAGATCACAGATGGAGTATAGGTAGAGCATATAATATGAAGAATAATCGAAATTAAAATGAAAGCAAGTAAAAAAAGATAAGATTTACAGTGGTTCGGCTAACTCCAGCCCACGTCCACTCCAGAAAAATCCTTTTTATTATCAGAAATTATCAGAAATTTGATTACAGTTGCAATCTGGAATTTCTGAATAAAAAGGGTAGAGTAGACTCTAGGTTGAAGATGAAGAGAAACAAAGTGAAGATCCCCCTTTCTAAAGCCACACCTACTGTATTTATTGGGGAAACTCCAGCTACAGGGCCTCCTCACCTATATGGGCCCACCATAACCATAGTCGAGCCTATATCGTCCATCCTACGCCAACCCGAACCAAGCTATATACCGACCCGAGTGCTGACCCGAAGTGAAGATAGTGTCGTTCCGGAGCTCTTCCATATGACGACCCCAAGTATTCCTTCCCTTCCTACCCGAGTGCCGACCCGAAGTTGTGGCAACACCGACCCGAAGTGCTCCCATGTGCCGCCCCGAAGTTGCTCCTCAGTGCCGACCCTGTGTGATACCACCTCCATTCCAATGCTAACCCCATGTCCAAATACACCGACCCGAAGTAAATGCCACAATGACCCGAAGTCCGAACTGATGCGGACCCCGAAGTAACCTTAATAGCTGACCCCTTGTAATAGCCGACCCGAAGTGAGGCGAATGCCGACCCGAAGTTGATGCCGACCCCTCTCAATATGCCGACCTACCATTGTTTACTTGCCGACCCGAAGCACCTAGTATGCCGACCCGAAGCCATAGCTACATCGACCCAAAGTGAATGCCGACCTCAAATTCAATGCCGATCCTTAGCAACTCTTCACACCAACCCAAAGCCAACCACATGGAAACCCGAAGTAAACCCTTTCCTGACCCGAAGCAAACCCTATGGTGACTCGAAGCAAACTCTAAGCAACTCATCTCTTTCCAATATCCATATTCCACCTGCATCGTTTATCCATGCTTATTATCTATAATCGATTGTCCATCCATTCATCTAAACCAAGTTCATGACATCCCAGTCTCGATAATTGTGAAGTCTATTGGATTAAATCCACATGTATACTGCCTTGCCAAAAGGCGGGTTTACACTTTGCCCCCCAAAACATGCCTTGCGATAGGAAGGTGTGTTTTGTATTTCCATAAGCCTGATACTCGGAACCCGTTGATGACCTGTGAAGAGATCGATGATCTTACATGATTGTTAATAGTGATCATTCGGGACCATGTGCCATTTGAGGCGATATGTGACCGTTCGAGGTCGGCTGTCGTTCGAGGCGAGATGTGACCATTCGAGGTCGGGTGCCGTTCGAGGCGAGATATGACCGTTCGAGGTCGGGTGCCGTTCGAGGCAAGATGTGACCATTCGAGGTTGGGTGTCGTTCGAGGCGAGATGTGACCATTCGAGGTTGGGTGTCGTTCGAGGCGAGATGTGACCGTTTGAGGTCGGGTGTCGTTCGAGGCGAGATGTGACCGTTCGAGGTTGGGTGTCGTTCGAGGCGAGATGTGCGTGTCCAGAGGGGACTCGGAATCCTTAATGTCAGATTTCACATTCGAGTGACTCTTATAATTGAAATATCCAACTAACAAAATCAAGTTCAGATACTAAGAAGAGAAACTAAAGCAAAACTAAAACATCTAAGTGCATGAATCTCCGGGTGTGACGGTTCATTATCATCTCAGAGCATGCCTGAGGACCGTTCGCGATCCCGTACATGTGTAAGTGACTTAGCTGTTTTATTGCTGAGTTTATTACTTATTCTTTGCCATCCCGATCAGTTGATGACAAGTTGACACCTCGATTCAGGGCCATTTTCGTTTGATGCGGATGGCGGTCGCTCATGTCCTACTGCCGCTGCTCACTCTTTTACGTATTGTAACAATTCGCCATTTCGGATATGTCCCTCGATCTCATACTTCAAGTGCTCGCAATCGATTGTACTATGGCCGCCTAGCTCATGGAGCAAGCAGTATTTGTCTAATTTCCTTTCATTAATGGTGGGCTCCCTCCTAGTTGGCCTTCGATAGGGGATCTGCCCCCTAGTGTCGAGATATATCCATTCTAAGGTTTCAGTCAATTCTGTGTAAGAGGTGAATCTCGGTTCCTTTCGTTGCAGCTTCGGTCCATCAAAGCTATTTTCTGCTCTACGTTTCCCTTTATCCTTATTTGAATCTTTCCCAGGCGGATCTCCGCCTTTGACTGCATAAACCTCAGCTTCCTCTCCTTCCTCTCTATCAGCTTTTGTGTCTTCCTGTCATAGAAACCTCTCTGCTTCATGGTAAAACTCTCCTAAATCCATAGGTGGATCCAGTGTTAGTGAGTCCTTGGATTTTGTGCCATAAGCAATGCCAAACACAGCATCCATCAAAACAATGGATGGATCTGGACGATCCACTGATGCCACCGTAGCATTAAATCGTGTTAGAAAACTCCTCAGAGACTCTTCGGTCCTCTACTTCAGTGTTGCCAAACTCATCACATTTTTGGATCTCGAAATGTGAACTCTAAACTGCCTCATAAACCTTTCGATCAATTCTGTCCACGTTCCAATAGAGCCGCTTTCCAATTGTCTGAAACATAGCGCTGCTATATCCATCAAATACAAAGGGAAGCACAGTGTCGTGACCTTCTCTGATGCCCCCAGTACTTCCATGTGCCTCATATACCTTGTCAAATGAACAACATGATTCGTCCTTCCATCATATGTCTCCAGCGTCGGTAGTTTGAATTTTGGTGGATTCCTAGCTTGCCTAATTGTAGGAGCGAAGTGGCTTCTATTCACGTCCTCCAAATCTTTATTCACCAATCCTCCTCTCATGGCCCATTTGACCATTTCTGCCAACCTGTCGTTATCACCAAGTGGTAGTCATTGTCCGTTGTCTCCAACCGACTCCCTGAGTCTGCGTGGGAATCCTGAAACCCATTCTTCTGGATGAGCATCCATTTCTCTATCAATGCCAAACTGCACAGCACCGCCTGGTGTCCTGCCTGGAATTGAGCCAATATGATCCGGAGGCATGCCCCCAGTTCAGGGGCTATTCCCGATGGCTTCGCTCTCTCCCGTATCCTGGTTGGTCCATTTCCTTGGTTCTAATTCTGGACTTCCTCTGCTCCGGCTGCTCCAAAATTTCGCGATCCGCATTTCTGGTATTTCCTGCTAATCCATTCCCTTAGTTTTGCACTCCATCTTGTCCAATATGTCGGAGTAGATTATGCATCATATCCTCCTGCCTTTTCAGCATCGTTTCCATCTCCTCTCTAGTAATATAGATCAAGGTCTAATTAGTTCCTGAGGATGCCTCCTGACTCCCTTCATGATGGCTTCCTTTCGCTCTCTGTCTCCTTGTTGATTGCCTAACCATAGCTTCCCAAATCCAAGTTCCTAAGCTTTCAAATCCAAGATCCAAGCTTCCAAAACCCTGAGTGCTAGCTTTCTCAGTGAAAGCACTAAAATGTTGGCGTTAAAATTGGCCACCAACACCCAATTATAAGTGAAAGCACCAATATCCAGTCATAGATCACAGATAGAATATAGGTAGAGAATATAATATGAAGAATAACCAAAATTAAAATGAAAGCAAGTAGAAAAGACAAGATTTATAGTGGTTCAGTTAACTCTGACCTACATCCACTCCAGAAAAATCCTTTTTATTATCAGAAATTTCATTACAGTTACAATCTAGAATTTCTGAATAAAAATGGCAGAATAGCTTCTAGGTTGAAGATAAAGAGAAACAAGGTGAAGATCCCCCTTTCTAAAGCCACACCTCTGTATTTATAGGGGAAACTCCGGCTACAGGGCCTCCTCACCTATATCGGCTGTGACGACCGCCCATGACCCCTGCACCGAATCTAGAGATAAAGCGCTGTAAAGTGTGCCAGGCGACCATGGACGATTGTCAAGGTAAGATTTAAAACAACAGAATCTATCGTATTACTCACAGCGCATGGACAAAATACAATAGAATATAAGTATAGTGAAGCTTTACAGAACAAAGTGACATCATATAAAACTCCATAATAGTTGAATACAAGCATCCACATAGTCAATACATCCAGCCTCACTACATATCTCTCAGAGAATACAAAACAGCGGAAAATCCAGTACATATAAGAAGATAAAATGCAACCCTCTAGCTCGTCTTCGATATCAGCATCGTGAGAAGAGAACAGCACCTGTCACCTGCTACCTAGTCTGCCCGTCCCAAAATGGACGAACAGCCCAAGGCAATAAGAATTAAAACATAAAGCCTTGAGTCAGACAACAGTCTTAGTGAGCAGTAAATTAACTAACAACATACCAAAAGAGCATAAAGGAAAAGGAATAGGAATACAACCCTCCCACTCCAACCTCATTCTACAGTGATAGCCCCCAGACACACACTAAGCAGAAGCAAACATAGCAGAGCATACAATTTAAGATAAAACTACTATCACTCGAGTCAAGGGCGATGTTTTCCAAGTACCAAGGCCTAAATCAGATAAGCACCCAGAAAATACCGCTCTTGAGTCCGAATGACGATACAACCAAACATCCATGACTCTGGCTATCACTGTTATCATTGCTTCGATATCACCGTTAATTGAATGACCGGCACATTCTTTCAGCCGTCCGTCAAGGGCTAATGAAAACCCCGGTTCTAGACATAACTCCCGCACGTCGTCGCAGCCCGTGCCTAGGACTATCGAATCTGCCCAGAGTACTCGACCATCAACAGTTGGCCGTTGGGACTATCGAATCTGCCCAAACGTACTCTTGCTTAGAGCATGCTAGAACCTTCAACAACGATGCTATCCAAGCCTCCTAGTCATCCTCCTCGACGACTATTCTCATATCCATTCATTATCCTCAACTCGAATCATATCACCGAGTTATCAACATGCTTGGAATGATCCCGTCTGGATTAGACCAAGTCTTCATCACATGATTGCCTTGCTTCATTACATCCTCGCAAAGTCTCATCTCATCATCACATCATCAAATCTATGCATAAGAGCTTCATCATCCCGCTACATATGCCACGAGCAGCTTCCCCAATTCAAGAGCCTTTCACTTTGCTTTTGAATCGTCTTCGGTCTAAATCTAATCATCAATCATCTAATTCATAACAATCAATCAAATCAAACATCAATCCAAACAATCTAACATTCAAAAATGATCTAAGTAGACAATTATAACAATAATGGCATTTTCGTAATTAAAGAGTTGAAAGTCCAATAAGCATGAAAACATGGATTATATCTCTACAAACTTGATGAATGAACTTGCATAGGTTAACATATGATAAAATGGATGTAACATCATCATGAACAATGGATCTATATGGATCTACACATAGGATGAAGAAAAATGCATGGAAATCTCTATTTTAACACCAAATCGAGCCAACAATCCGATATACTCCTTTGGATCCGTGTGAGAGATAATCACCACTCACCAAATCACCTAAACCAACCCAAATCAACACGCTTCAGATCTGGACAGCAAAGGATGAAGCTTGATCTATCACGAATCCGCTTCAAACGAAGAACTCTCTCTTGAAAAGATGAAGATCTCCAATCTAAGCTCTTGAATCTTCAATCTTGATCTTCGATTTGGATGGATGGAAGCACTAGATTAGAGTGGAGAAAAGAAGTGAAGAAGTGTAGAAGTCGAGCTCTCAAAATGGCAGCACTTCGTCGCTTCAAAATCCGGATCCCAAAAAGTGAGAACAACCCCTCCTATTTATAGCTGAAAACTGCCCTTAAGTCGTAACTCGGCTATCTCCTTAAGTCGCTGCCGACTTAACACTATGCCGACCTACGACCTAAAAACCCCCACGACTTAACAGAGCCTCCGACCTAACCCTTGGCGACCTAAAGCAAATGCGCTTCCACTTGTATACGACTTACGACCTAACACAGATCACGACCTAACACTTAGACAAAACCTTGCGACCAACAGAAGCTACGACTTAACTCCTCAGCGACCTAACGCATGACGACCTAAAACAACACGCGACCTAACATAAGTCGCAAACAACTGGACTTCGACCTAACTACTAAGCCAAAGCCCAGCGACCTAACACTTGCGCGACCTACGACTTAGAATACACGCGACCTAATACTTAAACTATTTCCTACGACCTAACAACTCATACAACAAACTACTCACGCGACCTAACTGGGTTATGTTCTAACTCCTTAAGTCGCCTAACCCTTAGGTTGCTAACACGCTACCCTTCTTAGGTCGCTAACCTATAGGTCGCTCCAAGATACTAAGTCGCTAACCCGGTAACCATTAGGTCGCTAACTCGCCCTGCCGACCTAACACTTAGCTCACCGAAACTCTTAGGTCGCTCACAATAGTTTCCTTAGGTCGTTGCCGACCTAACTCTACCCCAGAATACTTAGGTCGCCTACTACTCTTCCTTAGGTCGCCTAAACCTCTTAAGTCGGTCACGACTTATCACTTAGGTCGGTCACTACCTTAAGTCGGCAACTCGACCCAGACTTATCTCTTAACTTGCCTACAACATTTAGTTCTCTAGGTCGCGTACGACCTAGGACTTAGGCAATTTCAACTAAAGTCTGAAACAACTAGAAAATGCTGAAAATCCCAGATTTTGACAAACTTTTCGATCCGTAAAATACGGGTCGTTACATTCTCTCCCCCTTAGGAATTTCGCCCCCGAAATTCCAGGCAATCATAGCAATCAAAGACTATTCTGTACGCCTACCATCCATAGCAATCAACAAACCATGCATCCAATTCTAGCTTAGCGTACAGAATTCTAAGACTTAGAACAAGTTACAATTTCGTTAGATGACACGACACCTTAGGGCCATACCTCGAAGAGTTCAGGATGAGCTGCTTTCATCCTCTCTTCCACCTCCCACGTACAGTCGTTATCATCGTCACTCCATTGTATCTTGAGCAACTTAACTACCTTCCTCCTAAGCTGTTTTGTGTCAGTTTCAACAACACGAAGCGGCTTACGAGGTCTTCTATCAACTGGATCAACTTCAAAGTCTTCACAGCTATCAGCAGAAACCACCGTACTCGAGTCGTGCACATACTTCTGTAGATATGATACGTGAAAAACATTGTGCACACCCGACATCTTCTCAGGTAACTCCAACCTATAGGCGAGCTTTCCAATTCGCTCGATGATCGGGAATGGTCCAACAAATCTTGGAGTCAATTTTCCTTTCTTCCCGAATCGAATAACATTCTTTAGTGGAGAAATCTTCACAAAAACCATATCTCCAATGTCGAATTCTAAATCCTTACGACGCTTATCGGCATAACTCTTCTGACGGTCTTGGGCTGCCTTCATTCGTTGCCGAATGATTTCTATACAATCCGAAGTCTGACGAATCATCTCTGGCCCAAGCATCAGCTTTTCTCCAGTTTCCAACCAACATGTTGGAGAGTTACACGGTCTTCCATACAATGCCTCATACGGTGCCATACCAATACTTGACTGGTAACTGTTGTTGTATGCAAATTCCACCAAATGAAGGTGATCTTCCCATGATCCTCCGAAATCCAAAACACAAGCTCTGAGGAGATCTTCCAAAACTCGGTTGACTCTCTCGGTCTGACCATCTGTTTGAGGATGATAAGCTGTACTCAAACACAACTCGGTTCCCAAGACTTCCTGGAAGCTCTTCCAAAATCCACTAGTGAACAATGGGTCTCGATCGCTCACTATACTCTTCGGAATACCATGGAATCGAACTATCCACTTAACATACAACTCAGCCAACTTTGATGCAGTCCTAATCGATCGAACAGGAATGAATCGTGCACTCTTAGTCAGACGATCCACAATGACCCAAATTCCTTCATTTCCCGTTCTGGTTCTGGGCAATCCATCGATAAAATCCATCGACACTTGTTCCCACTTCCATGTAGGAACTTCTAATGGTTGAAGCAATCCGCTTGGCTTCTTCTGTTCGGCTTTTACCAACTGGCAGTTCATACATTTGGAAATAAAATTTCCAACATCCTTCTTCATACCTTCCCAGTAGTAGGTTCTCTTCATATCCCGATACATCTTATTTCCACCTGGATGAATTGTCAGCTTCGAGTGATGACTTTCCTTCAGAACCTCACTCCTCAATTCATCTATATCGGGAACAACTAGTCGTCCTTGCTTCCGAAGCCAACCCTCTCGATCGACCACGAATCCTTTATCCTTTTCTGGATCCAATCCAGATTCTAATTCGCGGATAATCTTGACAAGCTTATCATCTCGCTTTTGGCTCTCGCCAATCCTTTCCACAAGAGAAGGTCTTATCGATAAGTTTGCCAACATCTCAGGTTCCAATTCACATCTAGGCCTGAAGTCAAATCCAGCTAAATATTCGAGACTCTTCCATTCTGAAAACATGGCTCCCAATCCTGCATGTCTTCGACTTAACGCATCTGCCACTGCGTTACCTTTTCCCGGAGTATAAGCTATACCAAAATCATATGATGCTAAAAACTCTAGCCAACGTTGCTGCCGAAGATTCAAATCCTTTTGGGAGAAAAGATACTTCAACGACTTGTGATCCGTAAACAACTCGAATCGAACTCCCAACAGATAATGTCTCCACATCTTCAGAGCAAATACAATCGCCGTTAACTCCAAATCATGAGTTGGGTAATTCTTTTCATGCGGCTTCAGTTGTCGACTGGCATACGCAACAACTTTATCCCTCTGCATCAGCACTGCTCCAAGTCCAGTACCACATGCGTCGGTGTAAACCACCATCTCATCATTCCCACTTGGAATAGTCAAAACAGGAGCACTCGTCAATCGCTCTTTCAGGATTCCGAAAGCTTGCTCATACTTAGCATCCCAACTGAACACTTGGTTCTTTTTCGTCAATCCTGTTAACGGTGCAGCTACCTTGGAGAAGTCTTTGATAAACCGTCGATAATATCCTGCTAATCCAAGAAAACTTCTCACATCTGATGCATTCTTAGGTCTAACCCAATCCTGGATTGCTGCCACCTTAGCGGGATCAACCGCTATTCCATTTCCAGAAATCACATGGCCTAAGAACCTCACTTCACTCTTCCAGAAGTGACACTTCGAAAACTTAGCCTTCAGCTGATGTTTCCGCAAGATTTCCAAAACAATACACAAGTGCGTCTTGTGCTCTTCTTCCGTTCTGGAATAAATCAGAATATCATCCACGAACACAAGTACGAACTTGTTCAACTGATCTCTGAACACTCTATTCATAAGATCCACAAAATATGCTGGCGCGTTAGTCAATCCAAACGGCATTACCAGCCACTCAAAGAAACCGGATGGTGTTCTAAAAGCAGTCTTCGGCACACTATCCTTAGCTACTCTCAACTGGTGAAATCCCGTTGCCAAATCCATCTGAGAAAACACCTTTGCTTCGTGAAGCTGATCAAACAAGTCATCTATTCTCGGCAATGGATACTTGTTCTTCTTAGTCACCTTATTCAGCTCACGATAATCGACGCACAGTCTTAACGACCCATCTGCCTTGGTTGCGAACACAACTGGTGCACCCCATTCGGACACACTACGCCGAATGAATCCTTTCTGTAAAAGGTCATCAACTTGCACCCTCAACTCTTGCTGTTCCCTAGGCGCCATCCGCCTAAGAGGCATCACAACAGGTCTGGCTCCTTCAACTAGATCTATACGAAACTCGATCTCTCTATGCGGCGGCAACCCTTTGACTTCGTCAAAGACATCCTCGAATCCATTTGCGATTGGCACTAAAGACAGTCCATCCCGTGGAACAACTAGCGAATACATGAAGCTCATGAAGACGCCTTCCTCATGCTTACATCGTATCACAATCTTTCGCCCTTCCACATTCTCGACTGTCACCTCCAGCCTCTCACAATCAACCTTAGCCGCATACTTCCTAAGCCAGTCCATACCCAAAATAATTCCGAACCCCGCAAAGTTCAGAACAAAACAATCACAAACAAAAGAGCAACCATGACTCGACACAACTAGACCACGGCATAACATACACAAACAAGACGAACCCCCAACTGGATTAGTCACAACCAATGGCCTATCAACAATATCCGGTTCCAAATCTAACCGGCCTACTAGTTCATTACAAACAAATGAATGCGACGCTCCAGTATCAAACAAAACTCTAACTGGAACACCACATAGGAAAAGAGTACCTTGAACAACCACACTCTTTCCTTTCTCTTCAACAGTAGGAGCTTTCGAAGACGACGGAACAGCTCCCAAAGCATAAGCTTGCACAATCTGCTTGTCCCTCCTCGGCTCTGGACAATTCTTCCTAAAATGTCCCGGCTTGCCACAGTTATGACACTTCATCGGCACCTTAGGATTCTTACAATCCTTCGAGAAATGGCCCTTCTGCTGACAATTGTAGCAAGTCACCTCGCCTTTCGGCTTCTTCTGGCCATCCTTACCCTTCTGCTGCTGCTGCTTCCTCTTCTGGTTTCCACCCTGCTGTGGTTTAGATTCTCCCTTGGTAACAGCAACAACAGGTCCTTCCTTAGGAAACAGACTCTCATGCCTAAGAGCTTTCTCCACAAGCTTCTCAAATGAATCGTCCAAATGATCCACCAACTGTCTCCCAAGATAACTATCCAAGCCGGTCACAAACTTCTCATTCTTCTGATAAGCAGATTCAATATATGACCGGGCATATTTGGACAAAGCTTCAAACTCAGAAACATACTCAAGAACTGATCTTCCACCTTGCTTGAGCTCCACAAACCTCTTGAACAGAACAGACTTCTGAGCTGTAGAAATGAACTTAGCTTCAAATCTGACTTGGAATTGCTCCCAAGTAATCTCTTCTTCTGGAGTAGTGATGGTAATAGAGTTCCACCAATCAGAAGCTCTCCCTTGAAGCTGCCTTGATGCCAACTTCCTCTTAGTTGCATCATCAATTCCCAAATCACCAAAGATCCTTCTACAAGCATCTATCCATCTCTGGACCTCAATAGTTGATTCTGTTCCCAAGAAAACCTTCCCTCCAAGAGTAGTATAATCCTTGCATAGCTTAGCAAAATCCACTGGTTTCGGAGTTTGGACTTGAACTCCAACATCAACTGCTGCCCCCGGAACTGGTATCCTTCTCATGATCGAAGTCATCATAGCTTCGAACATGGCTGCATAGTCAGCAGTCTCTTCAGTAGCACGGCCTTCCCTAGCAGCTGGTCTCCCCCTTCGACTCATTCTCAATATCTATAAAAAGGAATGATTAGAACATCTAGAGAAACAACTGCACAAAGGACTCAAACTCTACCAAGCTACTATATTATATATAGTAATCATCCATCAAAATACAATTACGTCTCTCATACGTAGTTACGACGGCGAGCGTTGGGTAAAATCGATTAACCAATGCTCTGATACCAAATGTGACGACCGCCCATGACCCCTGCACCGAATCTAGAGATAAAGCGCTGTAAAGTGTGCCAGGCGACCATGGACGGTTGTCAAGGTAAGATTTAAAACAACAGAATCTATCGTATTACTCACAGCGCATGGACAAAATACAATAGAATATAAGTATAGTGAAGCTTTACAGAACAAAGTGACATCATATAAAACTCCATAATAGTTGAATACAAGCATCCACATAGTCAATACATCCAGCCTCACTACATATCTCTCAGAGAATACAAAACATCGGAAAATCCAGTACATATAAGAAGATAAAATGCAACCCTCTAGCTCGTCTTCGATATCAGCATCGTGAGAAGAGAACAGCACCTGTCACCTGCTACCTAGTCTGCCCGTCCCAAAATGGACGAACAGCCCAAGGCAATAAGAATTAAAACATAAAGCCTTGAGTCAGACAACAGTCTTAGTGAGCAGTAAATTAACTAACAACATACCAAAAGAGCATAAAGGAAAAGGAATAGGAATACAACCCTCCCACTCCAACCTCATTCTACAGTGATAGCCCCCAGACACACACTAAGCAGAAGCAAACATAGCAGAGCATACAATTTAAGATAAAACTACTATCACTCGAGTCAAGGGCGATGTTTTCCAAGTACCAAGGCCTAAATCAGATAAGCACCCAGAAAATACCGCTCTTGAGTCCGAATGACGATACAACCAAACATCCATGACTCTGGCTATCACTGTTATCATTGCTTCGATATCACCGTTAATTGAATGACCGGCACATTCTTTCAGCCGTCCGTCAAGGGCTAATGAAAACCCCGGTTCTAGACATAACTCCCGCACGTCGTCGCAGCCCGTGCCTAGGACTATCGAATCTGCCCAGAGTACTCGACCATCAACAGTTGGCCGTTGGGACTATCGAATCTGCCCAAACGTACTCTTGCTTAGAGCATGCTAGAACCTTCAACAACGATGCTATCCAAGCCTCCTAGTCATCCTCCTCGACGACTATTCTCATATCCATTCATTATCCTCAACTCGAATCATATCACCGAGTTATCAACATGCTTGGAATGATCCCGTCTGGATTAGACCAAGTCTTCATCACATGATTGCCTTGCTTCATTACATCCTCGCAAAGTCTCATCTCATCATCACATCATCAAATCTATGCATAAGAGCTTCATCATCCCGCTACATATGCCACGAGCAGCTTCCCCAATTCAAGAGCCTTTCACTTTGCTTTTGAATCGTCTTCGGTCTAAATCTAATCATCAATCATCTAATTCATAACAATCAATCAAATCAAACATCAATCCAAACAATCAAACATTCAAAAATGATCTAAGTAGACAATTATAACAATAATGGCATTTTCGTAATTAAAGAGTTGAAAGTCCAATAAGCATGAAAACATGGATTATATCTCTACAAACTTGATGAATGAACTTGCATAGGTTAACATATGATAAAATGGATGTAACATCATCATGAACAATGGATCTATATGGATCTACACATAGGATGAAGAAAAATGCATGGAAATCTCTATTTTAACACCAAATCGAGCCAACAATCCGATATACTCCTTTGGATCCGTGTGAGAGATAATCACCACTCACCAAATCACCTAAACCAACCCAAATCAACACGCTTCAGATCTGGACAGCAAAGGATGAAGCTTGATCTATCACGAATCCGCTTCAAACGAAGAACTCTCTCTTGAAAAGATGAAGATCTCCAATCTAAGCTCTTGAATCTTCAATCTTGATCTTCGATTTGGATGGATGGAAGCACTAGATTAGAGTGGAGAAAAGAAGTGAAGAAGTGTAGAAGTCGAACTCTCAAAATGGCAGCACTTCGTCGCTTCAAAATCCGGATCCCAAAAAGTGAGAACAACCCCTCCTATTTATAGCTGAAAACTGCCCTTAAGTCGTAACTCGGCTATCTCCTTAAGTCGCTACCGACTTAACACTATGCCGACCTACGACCTAAAAACCCCCACGACTTAACAGAGCCTCCGACCTAACCCTTGGCGACCTAAAGCAAATGCGCTTCCACTTGTATACGACTTACGACCTAACACAGATCACGACCTAACACTTAGACAAAACCTTGCGACCAACAGAAGCTACGACTTAACTCCTCAGCGACCTAACGCATGACGACCTAAAACAACACGCGACCTAACATAAGTCGCAAACAACTGGACTTCGACCTAACTACTAAGCCAAAGCCCAGCGACCTAACACTTGCGCGACCTACGACTTAGAATACACGCGACCTAATACTTAAACTATTTCCTACGACCTAACAACTCATACAACAAACTACTCACGCGACCTAACTGGTTTATGTTCTAACTCCTTAAGTCGCCTAACCCTTAGGTTGCTAACACGCTACCCTTCTTAGGTCGCTAACCTATAGGTCGCTCCAAGATACTAAGTCGCTAACCCGGTAACCATTAGGTCGCTAACTCGCCCTGCCGACCTAACACTTAGCTCACCGAAACTCTTAGGTCGCTCACAATAGTTTCCTTAGGTCGTTGCCGACCTAACTCTACCCCAGAATACTTAGGTCGCCTACTACTCTTCCTTAGGTCGCCTAAACCTCTTAAGTCGGTCACGACTTATCACTTAGGTCGGTCACTACCTTAAGTCGGCAACTCGACCCAGACTTATCTCTTAACTTGCCTACAACATTTAGTTCTCTAGGTCGCGTACGACCTAGGACTTAGGCAATTTCAACTAAAGTCTGAAACAACTAGAAAATGCTGAAAATCCCAGATTTTGACAAACTTTTCGATCCGTAAAATACGGGTCGTTACATCGGCCTACCATAGCCATAGTCGAGCCCATATCGTCCATCCTACACCGACCCGAACCAAGCTATATGCCGACCCGAGTGCTAACCCGAAGTGAAGATAGTGCCACCCGGAGTTCTTCCATATGTCGATCCAAAGTAGTTCCTTACCTGCTGACCCGAGTGCCGACCCAAAGCTATGGCAACACCGATTCGAAGTGCTCCCATGTACCGACCCGAAGTTGCTCCTTAATGCCAACCTTATGTGATACCACCTCCATTCCAATGCCGACCCCATGTCCAAATACACCAACCCGAAGTAAACGCCATAATGACCCGAAGTCCAAATTGATGCCGACCTCGAAGTAACCTCTTATAGCCGACCTCTCTAATAGCTACCCTCTTGTAATAGCCGACCAGAAGTGAGGCACATGCCGACCTGAAGTTTATGTCCACCCCTCTCAATATGTCCATCTGCCATTGTTTACTTGCCGACCCGAAGCACCCAGTATGCCGACCGAAGCCAAAGCTACGCCGTCCCGAAGTGAATGCCGACCCCAAGTTCAATGCCGATCCCTAGCAACTCTTCGCACCGACCCGAAGCCAACCACATGGGGACCCGAAGTAAACCCTTTCCTGACCCAAAGCAAACCCTATGGTGACTCGAAGCAAACTCTAAGCAACTCATCTCTTTCCAAAATCTATATTCCAAGTACCCTGCGTCTTTTATCCATACTTATTATCTATAATTGATTGTCCATCCATTCATCTGAACCAAGTTCATGACATTCCAGCCTCGATAATCATGAAGTCTATTGGGTTCAATCTGCATGTATACTGCCTTGCCAAAAGGCGGGTTAACACTTTCCTTTTTCCTTTCTTCTTGACTCACATAATTCTACAATGTAGCATTCTCGGGTGGAGCTTTGGTCTCCTTTAACAATTCTGACTTCATGCTCTATAGGGAACTTCATTGTAAGGCACCATTAGGCTAGTGTTACTCTGAAGCCGGATAATGCGGGCCGTCCCAACAAGCCGTTGTATGCTGACATTTCATCTATGATCACAAAAGTTTGAACGAGGGTGACCCTTTGCTCACACTCTCCAAGCTCCACTGGTAGGTCAATTATTCCCACCGGTTGTTTGGGTTCACTGGTAAACCCCTGAACCTTTGTTTGGCACACGGATACACTTTTCATGCCAATCTTCATTTGGTCAAAAGTACGTTTGAAGATATGTTAACGGAGCTACCATTGTCAACCAACATCCACCGAACTACAGCAGGTCCAATTCCTACCGTCACCACCATCAGATCGAGAGTTGGAACTTCGATCCCCTCGGTGTCCCAATTTCGAAACACAATATCATCATTTAAGACCCTTTGCATTTTAGCTGGAGTTTCGCTATTCACAGCTAAACATGATTCCTTCGAAGCGTGCTTCAACGATCTAACATATCGCTCCATTTCTCCCCAACTTCTTTGTGTGGGATGTGGTCCCCCAGATATTGTTCCGATAATAAGCCTTCGGTCAGTTCGTTTCGACCCTTCTTCGCTGGTTCCAGTTTGATTCCTTCGTTCTCTTGGGTGCTGAGGAATCGTAGATTGATCGAGGTTTTGTGGTTGTTTTACGTACTGCTGGAGTTTGTTATTCTGGATCTGTTCCTCAATGATATTCTTTAGGTGGTAGCGTTCGTTCGTATTGTGGCATTGTGTTTCGTGGAAGTGGCTGAATTTCCCTAAGTGCTTCTGCTGCTCAGTTGCCTCCTTTTTGGGTGGATTTTTGCATTCCTCGGTCTCTTGAATTGCGAGAAAAATGTTTTCCGACGTATCGCTTAGGGAGTGTAGCCTTTGGGCCTAAACCCTTTGATCTTTTTATTGCTGCCATTACCATTCTTCTTATTGGAGTTTTGACCTTTTCTCTTTGAATTTCTGTCTTTCCCAGTGATTCCTTCAACGGTCCGAGAATTGTGCGCAATTTGATTCATTGCTACATCGCTTTGCCCGATGTTCGTCAGTTGCACACTAGTAGACTTCCTTTCCAATTCCTACACTTCCTCCAACCTTAGGTACTGAGTTGCTTTACGATTGAAATCTTTCCTGGTGGTAGGTTGCTTCATCATAATCCACTTTCCGAATTCAGTTTCCGGGTGAATGGCACGGACTAATGCCATAAGGACCATGTCTTCATTGGGGTTGCTTACTTCCATCACCGCGGTGTTAAACCTATTCATGAAAGATTTTAGTGATTCATTACGCCCTTGGAACAATCTGGATAGGGACATGACATCTTTTGGCTGCTTAGTATGGAGTCTGAACTGATCAAGGAACCTTGTTGCCAGTTGGTCAAAAGTAGAGATAGATTTTGGAGGAAGCCTAGTGAACCACATTGATGCAACTCCTTCGAGAAAGATAGGAAAGCATCAGCATCGAACAGATTTAGAGGCATTTGCTCCATTCATATACCAACTGTATTTGTACAAGTGAGGTTTCAGGTCCTTTGTCCCATCATAGGACGAAATAGTTGGCATTGTGAATTTTTCTGGATATCTCTCATTCAAGATTTCATCGGTGAAGGGAGTCCGACTTGGAGCAGATCCCATTAATCTTCTCTTCTATCTTTACTCTCCTACATTAATCATTTAACCATGTCTGTTATGTATGCATCTGATGTCTGGTAGTCTCGAGGATGGCAGGCAATCACCGCGCCAAGTCTTTGGCTTTGCAAACGGTCTTGGTAAGTGGGTTGAGGGCTAAGCTCTCCTGTCTTTGGGAGAGCCACTCCTGCAGGGTCCCATTGGCTTGCGGTTGGTCTAACTGGAGCAGTTTGGGTATTCCTTGCATTATAAAATGCATTGGCATTTTCTTCCAATTTGTTGTCCTGCTTTCCGTCCTCCGAGTCGGAAAGATCCATAGCTATGTCTTTTATGAGGGTCTTTGCCCTTGGCTCAAATTTAGAATAAGTTGCCTTGCGGCAAATGGAATACTTGCATGTCCATCCATGTTAAGTCATGTTGTCACCCTTTTGTATGGCCGTTTTTCGTTTCTTCTATGTAGACCAAAAACGGAGGAATTCTATTGTTCCATAGTAGCCGCGGGTTCAGGCATAGTCCTTAGAGCTGGATTTGACTATAGGGTTAAGAGAGCGTTAAGCTTATCTATTAGAGCCTTTTAGCTACTTTCCATTTTTGATTGATCTCACCAACCATTTTGTTTAACACATCCCTGGTGACAACTTCATGCTGACTAGAGGATGCCGGCGCCTGATTCCCCAAGTTATCACCATTTACTTCAGTTTGTTGGGGATTAAAATCTTCTTCAGCTACTACTGCCCCTATGGATCTTCCAAAGGCAGTTCTTCTTCTTCCAATGGGCATTGATTCCAAATAGTGGATTCTTCTAGCAAAGATTAAGGATCTAACTTCTAGACCTATGGTATCCAAAGTAGATAGCTATATCTGGATCCTGAGTTGGATTTCTCAGTGAAAGCACCAAAATATTAACCCGAAAAAGGGATCAACACCCTAGTTTAAGTTTGAAAGCACCAGCCCTGTTCTAACAGAGCAATATCACAGATCACAGATATAGAAAAAGAACAGTAAAAGAAAGAAGATAGAGAATTTTTATAGTGGTTCGACTACTAATGAAGCCTATGTCCGCTTTATAGTTTTATTATGACTGATTGCTATTACAAGTAGTATTTGATTACAAGGCTTTTGATTACCTTCGAGTAGATTAGATCTCCAGGGTTGGAATCCACTAGAGAATCACAGTGAATTCCTTTGGAGATTGTTGTAAGGGAGGTCGAGAATGAAGAGTGATTCCCGCAGAGCTTCAGCAACCGGTCCAGAGAAGATCCTCTTTATATTGTAGGTAGGATGGCATTTATATGGATCGAAGAGTTTTTGGGCCAGACCACTTCATCAACTGCTCGCAGGTAAGTAGGGAACGACCTAGGGGGGTATAGCTTATAATCCGAGCCAAAACTATGGGTCGCTGGTGACCCATGGTCTATGGGTCGCTAACGGCCCATAGATTTTGGCTTGTAAGCGAGCTAATGACTTGGCTTCTTTTTCAGTGCTCCTTGGCTATCTCAATTGAAGATTCAAAGGAGTGGCATGGCTCGCTGGAGACACATGGGTTATGGGTTGCTGGTGATCCAATCACTTAAGATATTTTATGGAGTTTGGAGTTTAGGATGTTTCCATGGTCTCGTGTCATCATTATTCCGGTTTGATGATAAGTTACCGGTTGTTTCTGCTCAGCTGCTGATTGAGCTAAAATAATGCTGGTCTTTTAGTTTAATCGATCCTAGTCGTTGCCTTAGTAATATAGCTTGGCTCTCGTTAACTCATTGTCTTAGCCTTTCTGGTTAAGTTCTAAACCATTCTGATAACACGAGATTGTTCTGTCTTCTGTTGGATCTTACTGGGTTAAAAACCCAGATAACAGTTTCTAAACCTACAACACCAATGATGTTGTTGCCGACACAACTGAGGACGCTTTAGGTTATTATTCTCCCTTAAAAAAGTATGATACTAAACCATTAGTATACTACGTTGAAAGGGGTAGATATAGGGGGCCTATGAGTGCAAGATATTTTATTTTGATAATATGAGTGATACTTTATTCGAGTAGAACACTCATTTTGTAGACTCGGGGATTCGAAGCCATAACCTCTAATACCTTAACCTATAATGTCATACCACTTTCCACTTAAGCTAGTGGTACTTAACAAGCACAGGGTCTTCCTTTTATTTTCTTTAGTACTTTCAGTATATACAAATACTTTTATTATGTATTTCGTAAATGATGTAGAATAATTTAATTTTTCCTTGAAGAAAATCATGTATAAATATTATGTATTATTACAATACTTATGCTGATGTTATCCATGGTCTTCCTTTTTCTTCTAGTATTTTTGCATTCTTTACTATAATTGATCATATACATAAATATCTCTCTGTTAGTTGTCTTTTATTTCTTTCCTTCTTGTGATTTCACTTGTTTATTTTTAGTATATACGTGCTATGTTTCCTTTTTGGAAATTATTAAAATTTTACAGGACCTTTGATTGATTTTTTTAAAGAAAACGAATGCTCAAATTGCTAAAGAGGGTAAAGGGTTGGCTCTCCTAATGCTAAAATGTTTGTAAGATTTTTGGGATCTTACAACATAAATTTGAAGTAAACGAAACGTTGTTGGCTTATACATATATGAGAATGCAAATAAACTATTTGTTGAAATACATATAAAATCAGTATGCAAAAAATTTAAAGTAAAACCACAAGAATAATAAATCACATACAAATTTATGTGGTTTGGATATTAATGAATCCTATATCCGTAGGATAAAATTCTTTTCATTCATCAATTTCATTATCAGTAAAAATACATTTGTTACTGATATATTTTATTGTTTCTTTTTTTTTTGGGTACTTGTGTTTCAGTTCTTCACTATGAAAGAATGACTATCAAAAAGAAGATCCATTTTTCCGCAACAATACTTTCTATTTGTATCATTCTTGGATCACACTGATTAGTTCATCCTAGGTTTACTCCTACCGTACAATTTTGAATTTTTGTACATATGGCTATCATCTAACAACTCTTCAAAAAGGGAGGTGCAGGTTGCTAATTGCTTTGGGTGGATCTTCCATTTTAGTGGGATCATTAATTTATTAATAAAGAATACAATGAACTTATTGTGGGTAAGTTGGTTTATCAACAGTTGGATTTACTCTACGTAGTTCTCTAGATTTCTTAGGGTAGCCAATGCATAGATGCTCATCCCTTGCATTCCCCTTATTTGCCTTAATTGAATTTGAGTTGTATCACTTATGAGTTGCTTAGGTCGCTCATACTGCACTCCTTTCTCTTTTGCTTGGTTTCCTCATGCATAAATAAGGTGTTAAATTTTAGTGTAATGATAAAACTATAAAAGATCTAGAGCCTAATGAATTAAAAGGAGTTTTTTTTAATTTTCCCTTATATATTGTTGTCCAAAATGCACTTGATCCAACAGATCACCAATTGAGGTGAGTGGTTCATTATCTCTTACAATCGTTTATGTATTGAATAATTTTAAATGTTAAGAAGATGATATTTATGTGAAAACCCATAATTTTCACATGACCTGATTTGAAAATATATTTTAAAAGATGGTTTAATGTTAGTTTATGGATTAGATTATGCGTTTAATTAAGTAGATATATACCATGGTTCTAAAAAGAATACTTATGATTTGAGTTGATATGCTCGATCATTTGTATGTTTTATTGTGCTTTGATGGCATATATGATTGAATGCTTGATTATGGACTTTGAGCACAATTTAGAGTGTTGAAAGTCCAAAATCAGGTTGTTTATAGTTGTGCCTTTAAGGTGTTCAACAAAATGGCAAAGAGTTTGGAAATAACAAAGGTGTTTGAGGGAAATTTATCATGATTTAATACATATTTCAATTGTAGAAAAAAATGAAAAAAAATAAAGAAAATAATTATAGGACTATAATTTGAAAAGTTTGATTAGGACGGCAATTTCACCTATTAATTTTCAAATTCAAGTCTTAAATTTTTTACACGAATCTGATCCACCTAACCTATTAACCTGATCTAATCCAGAATTCATTGGATTGGATTGGACCGAATACTGAATATTGTTTGTGATAAAATTCATCCAATCGATATATTTATGGAATGTTTGTATGAAACTCATTAATTACATGTTAGATATTATTTCGTCAAACATACTACTTACTATATTATTTTAGAAATGTTGTTTTTACTATTGTTATCTGACATTTGAATCAAATGAAGTCTCGATGGATCTGGACTTCAAGTGGATAAAGAGATAAATCAAGAAACTTAGGAGATATCAAGGTTGGTGAATGAATGGAGCACAAGAAGTTTAGTCCAGTTTTGCACAATACAAAACCACTTGATAATGATGTCTCCAAACAAGTCAGTACCAAGAGGTTTGAAATATGAGGGGATCCACTTTGAGCTACTGGTGATGTTACTTGTTACTTTGAAGAAAGAAGAAAAGTATGAATAGACAAAATAAATCAGTACACATATTTTGATGGGAATTTTGTTACAAAGATCCAAAGCTTGAAGACATAAGAAATATGAAGAATGATCGGAAGAATAAGTAAGAAAAATCTCTTGGCATCTACCGATACATTTCGGTACCGAGAGGTTATTATCATTTATTTTTTCATATTCATCGTGCCTGAAAGCTTGGATATGACTTCTTATCTATCCTAACGTGTACAGGAGACTATTGTGGAGGATGTCAACTATACATACACCTCATATAACTATGAAAAAAATGACTTTGGATTCTATTTCGTGTTTCGCTACTAAGTTCTGCCATTTTTATTTTCAATCATTTTTAGATCTGAAACCATTGCATTTTCAATTTTGTTTTTCATTGAAATCACCTCATTTTTTATTAGATTAGAGTTTTTGCCCATATTTTGAATAAACGTTTTTGGTGCTTTCACTGAGAACGGTCATTTTCTGGCTTAAATATGTGTTTTCACTTTGGATTTGAAGGAATCCAAAAGCTAGATCTATAGTTTTCTTAGGTGTATATCTTTGGTTCTTGGATTTGGAGGAGTCTATTATTATATCTACGAAGAGATGGCTCCTATAAATGAGAAGAGCATTAGATCTAGAGCAATTATCGAAGGATTAACCAATCGACTACTCTGATAGGATCTTTATCTCAACCAACCGAAGTTGTAACAAAAGCTAAGATAGAGAAGATAATGTCGGATATAAATGCAAATATGTTTGAGCAACAGAAGACTTAAATATGCTAGAGCGACAAAAGTCCTAGATGGAACTGATGAGGTGTATGTAAGAGCTGTTGGTGGTGTTAGCCTAACTCCGACAACGAAATGAATGTTAAGGACAAAGCGAGAGCAGAAGAGATTCATCATCTTTTTTATCCCAGTGAATGAGTTTTTACTTGAACTGAATGGAATTGAAATCTAGACAAACGAACGATGCAAAGATGGACTAGAGCAATTCAAAAGAGAGTTATGAAAGATGGATCCAATCAGCTAACATCAAAACGACCTAATGCCGAAAGCCCTAAAGTGGTCGGCACCGAGAGATCTACTGACATGCTAAATCTGTCTGATAGAGAATAGGACATGCGGAATGATGGCACCGATCAAGGACAATCTACTGGTACCAAGTTGGTGGTGTTCAGATTAGTATTGTAGAACTAGGTAGGAGGGGACAAAGTCAGACAAAACATCGACAATGGTCGGGACGAGTGGTTTCTCTAAAGACAAAATAACTTATACATCATTCAACCAATTGGGACTATTTGCAGAGTCAAACACTTGGGGATGTTCATGATGGTCATCATCTAACCATTAGAGGTAGTAAGGAGTACATCGCTAGAATGATCAATAGGATGATGAGTCAGGGTCAATGGAGATGTGATGATGAGTAGGGTCATTGGTGAGTTGAACTTCGTTCCCTGAAGAGATTCTACAAGCTAGGTTTCCAAAGAAATTTCTGATGCCAACCATGTCGAGTTATAACAACATGACTAATATGAGGAAGCATCTGTTGAATTATGGATGACATATAGATAATGCCCGTGTAGTGGATGTCATGACGTATAGGCGTTTCCTCATATTCCTTAAGGGAATTGCAATGATGTGGTTCACTCAGCTTACACCAAGGTCCATATAATCATTTGATCAATTGGTGAAGCGGTTTATGGAGCAGTTTCAGGTTCATACAGTGCATTCGAAAGATGCTATGTCATTGTCTAACGTGCATCAGAGGTTCAGAGAGACCTTGAAAAGTTTTTTGAAAACATTTTAAGGCTACAGTTATAGAGGTAAACAACCCTAAAAAAGAAATAATGTTGATGGAAATAATGAATGTGGTTCGCCTGAATATCGATTTTGGTACATGGATCAAGAGGAAAGAACTACCTACTATGAAGGAGTTTTATCATAAGACATCTCAATTTCTATGCTTGAAAGAGGTAGATTTGGCTACAAGATTGGTTAATGATGGTCTAGAGGGATCGAGTAGCGTAATACAAAGCAATTTTGCTGTTAAAAAATGTGGTGATAGTACCAAAAACATTATAGTGAATGTTGGCAACAATAATGGTAAAAGGAAGAACCAAAACGCTAGTGGAACGAGTAGGATAGCAAGAAGTGTACGAGGTTTACCCTTTGGGAGACTATATGGAGTTGACAGACTCTACTAAGAATATTTACCTTATGACCTAAGGTACATAGCGCTACAAGAAGCCACCTCGAAGGATGTTATTGAGTGAGAAAGACACTCTAGAAATTATTATCACTTCCATGAGACTTATAGGCACAATAAAAATGAATCCATGCATCTAAGAGATGTCATTGAAAATTTGATCAGAAAGAAGAAATTGTAGTAATATGTCGGAACCCGTAGGCCGGCGGGCAAGCGAGCAACCAAGCCCATGGGAAACTTACCAAAGGAAACTAGATTGGATCCAACGGAGAGGGATCAAGATAGCTGGCTAGGAGGATTGTGATTAATACATTTTTTAGAAGTCTACATCCTATGAAAAAGTGTTAGAATGAGATGGAGCACTATGGAAGCTCCTTGTGGCACATGCCACAAGAAATGGGTTATGCCATAAGGGAAGGTGCTTCGACAAAGGAACAAGGAAAAATTGACGATGATATTGTGTTTAAAAATAGAGATGAAGATGGAGTCGAAGCGCTGACACTTGGCCCAATGGTGATTACGACTGCTAATAGGCTGATGATATTGCGCCGAGTCCTTATTTAATATAGGAACTTGATGAATATTTTATTTAAACAAACTTTCGACAAGATGCACCTGGAAGAGAAGGATCTAAATCCATGTAAGCCCTATGTTTAAGAATTTACTAAAGAGGCAAAAGAGCCGGTGGGTTTCATCGAATTGCCAGTTAAGTTGGGATAAGGTGACCACAAGGTTGTGCATGTTAAATGTCCATTGTGGTTAATGGATTTTCAGCCTACAATGCTTTCTTAGGCTGACCCGCCCTTGCAAGTTTTTGGATTGCACTTGCTCTATGGTGTCTTATAATGAAGTTTCATGCTAGGAATAGAGTAGAGGCAATTAAATGTGACCAGAGTACAAGTAGAGACTACTAAATTGCTGAGCTTAGAGAAGCAAAGTGATGAGAAAGGGAAGAATGCAAAGAATCCTCTCTACATCAAGTCTTCGGAAGCATAGCAACTACCGCCTAAGAACTAGTTTGGGTCCAATAGCAAGTTCTATAAAACTATGGACCAATAAAAAGATCTAGAAGAGGTGAGGGTGGCCCCGGCGGAGTTGATGATTTGTTTCGATTGATGATGATGATGATCCAATGAGGGTTCTCAAAATCATGTCACAACTCGGCTTGAAGATGAGGAATGAGTTGATAGGGTTTCTTTGGGCAAACATGGATGTGTTCGCTTAGAAGAATTCTGATATATGCAAGATTTTGTTTAGGATAGCGTGTCACGCATTGAATGTGAACCCAAATTACCCTCCTCTGAAGCAAAAGAGGCGGTATAGAACCAAAGCAATCCACGGCGTTGAAGGAAGAAGTGTATAAGGTGAAGGAAAATGACTTCATTTGCGATGCACTATACTCAGAGTGGGTGTCAAATCAAATGTTGGACAAGAAGGCGAACGAGAAGTGGCAGACATGTATTAATTATTTCGATTTTAATAAGGCTGGTCTAAAGGACTGTTTCCACTTACCGAGGATCGAACACTTGTTGATGGAATGGTCGGACATGAACTGTTATCCTTTATGTATTCATACTCCGGCTATAATCAGATTGCAATGCACGTCCCAATCAAGAGCACACGAGTTTTATAAAATATTTAGGGTTGTATTTCTATAGAGTCATGTCTTTCAGTTTAAAAGATGGTGGAGCTACTTACTAGTGATTGGTTAACAAAATGTTCAAGGATCATATTGGAAAGACGACGGAAATATATGTGAATGATATGCTTATGAAGTCACAGTGATCGACGGATCACATGTGAGCGTTCAAAGATATTCATGTACTTTAGAAGTATGGAATAAAACCTAATACACTTAAATGTTCTTTGGAGTTGCATTAGGAAATTTTGTGGGTTCCATGGTAAACAAATGGGGGCACTAAAGCTAACCTAGAGCAGATCAAAGCATTGAAATAAGTCACTAACTCGAAGAAGAGGATGGAAATGTAGAGCTTAAATGGGAAAGTCACCTCATTGAGTCGATTCATTTTGAAAGCGAAAAAAATGTGTATCATTCTTTAATGACCTTAAGAAAGAGAAAGAAAAGCTCATGTGGACAAAAAAAGTCAAGATGCTTTCCATAATTTGTTAGAGCACATGGAGAGGCCATCGATACTATCAAAGCCTTTGGAAGGACAGGACCTATTTATTTACTTGGTAGTGTCTACTCACGCATTGGGTCCAGCCTTAGTAAGTGAGGAGTGCAAGATCTAAAGTTTCTATATTATATCAGAAAATGGTTAACTGCAGTGGAAAAGAATTATCCAAAGCTAGAAAAATTGGCGTATGGTTTATTGATCAATGCAGGGAAGTTGAGGCCATATTTGCAGGCTCATCTGATAATGGTGTTGACAGATCAGTCACTGAGACAAGTGTTACATCTACCAGAGACTTCGGGAAGGTTAATAAAGTGGAATATCAAGTTGACCCGGTATGATCTATATAACTTACCATCCTATCAAGGCGATCCAAGGATGACGTTGGTTGATTTCATTGCTGAATTCAACATCCATGATGATGAAGTAGAAGAAGAATGGGTTCAATTTTCTCGATGAAAATTATATGTTGATAGAGCCTCCAATGAGCATGATTCTGGGGCAGGAGCAGTTCTCATTACCCCAGAAGAACGGAGGATCTATTACACATTAAAGCTAGAGTTTCTAGCGACAAACAATGAAGCTGAATATATTGGGCTGATTGTGGGACTCAATATAGCAAAGGGATTAGGAGTGAAGACATTACATTTCTTTAGCAACTTCTAACTAGTGGTTTATCAAGTGAAGAAAGAATTTTAGACTAAGGATGCGAGACTTGCCCATTACCCAACGAAGGTGTTGGAATTACTGGCCAATATCAATCACTATATGGTAAAGCACATCCCTAGAAAGAATAATATGAATGTTGATTCATTGCCCACACCAGCTAGTTATAGAGACGCATAGCCATTAGGAATTGTACTAGTAGAAGTTTTGACTACTACAAGCATCAACGAGATGGATTTTGATTGGATTTTGGTGGTCAAAGAGGAAAAGAAGTCATGAATGACTTCGATTAAAGATTATTTGCTGAAAGAGACTCTCTCGAGTGGAAGGAACGAAATGCGAAAACTTCTACATAAAGTACCTCAATTCATTATACAAGAAGGATAGCTATATTTGAGAGGATGCTCAATCCCCTGCTGAGGTTTGTTGCCAAAGATGAAGCTAAAAGGATCCTTGTGAGTGTACACAAAGGAAGATGTGGCAATCAATCTAGAGGACATACTTTAGCAAAGAATATTATTCGCTGTGAATGTTTTTGGTCAACAGCCAACCAGGACGTAGATGATTATTTAAGGAAGTGTAAGAGATACATGAAGATTCCGAGAGCCCCAACCAACGAGCTTATGCAAGTAGTTAGCCCATGGTCGTTTTTGGTTTAGGGAACATCATGAAGTGCTACCAATGTCAAAAGGTGGAGAAAATATGCGATAGTGGTTGTGGACTACTTTACAAAATGGGCTGAAGTGGAACCACATACAATGATTATTTCGACGATAGTGATCAACTTCATAGTGAAAAACATTGTGTAGATGTAGAGTTCCACAAAGGATAGTCACAGACAATGTAACTCGGTTCGAGATTGCTAAATTCAAGGAATTCTAGGCTCAATATCAGATTAAGAAGAGCTTTATAACGGTCACACACCTACTGGCAAATGGACATGTGGATGCACTGAATATAATTCGTCATCAAGAAGTGATTGAAGAGAGTCAAGGGCAGTTGGGTGGATGAGTTACCACTAGCACTGTGGGCTTAAGGGACTACCTATAAGTTTGCAACTGGTCATACTCCATTTTCCTTAGCCTATGAAACTGAGGCCACGATTCCAATTGAAGTTGAAGTCCCTTCTCACGTAAGATTGCGCTATGATCCCAAGATGAATAAGGAACCCTTATTTGAGTCCCTCGACTTGATTGAAGAAAAGCGAGTAGAGGCAGATCTAAGGGTAGATGCTCACTAGCGAAGAGTAGAAAAATAGTTCAACGCCAAGGTCAGAAACTATAGCTTTAAGTTAGGTGACCTCAATCTAAAACGGGTTCTTTTGAGTATGAGGGCACTTGGTCCAAATTGGGAAGGTCGAGATGAAACATTCAAGTTGTCAGTAGTTAATGAGATCCTAATTTTGTGGGCATTGAATAGCAAGCATCTAAAATGCTATTTTACTTGACTTCCTTCTTCGTAAATAAGGAAACCTATTCATCAAGACTCGATGTAATAAGGTGATAATTTCCATTTGTTCATATATAAAGTTGAATTTTTTAATCAATTGAACCGTATTCTTAAAGTCCAACTTTATGTTGTAAGCTCTATAGAATAAGAAGACATTTTGTGTTTTGAAAATCAAATATTTACGTATCTAGAGATAGTATCGAAGAACTCCTTCGATCCATGGTCGGGTCGCTGGAGCATAACTGAACTAGGGTCGATCGAATGAGTCACTCTTACACATCTTACCTTTGACCAACGCCAGGAGATAGGGGAGGTCAGGGGTGGATGCCCCAAGATGGGCATTTAAGACACCAAATCCCAAGATATGAACCGATGTGGAATTGAAATTTTTTGCAAGTACACTACTGAATTACATTGGTGCTCATGTTGACATGAACCAATAAGCTATATACAATTTCAGCCATAGCAATGGACCACTACATCGTTTATGGCCGAACGAGATATTCGATGAGAATTAATGATGTTGACCACCGATAAACAATCTTGTTTAGTTAAACGAGACATGTTTAGCTGAGGCTAAACAATACTAAGTAATAGAAATGTTGGAACTAGACCAGCCCATAGCAGAAGAAATGGAGAATTTTAAATTTTTTTTCCCATATTGGATCTTTATTGGGCATATGAAGTCTAATTTATTTAGAACATTTCTAAATTTCGTTTTAAATAAAATAATTATTCTATTTAAATTTATAATATAGTTTTATGTTATGTGATTAATAGTACATTATATATAAATATGTATCGTATACACATATGTATGCATATGCATGTGTCACATAACAATTCGTACAAGGTATAACATGTCCATGTATAAGTGCTGTGATTTACACCACAACAGACATGGTAGCTCATTTAGTACACATGTATATCATCCAAATGTATGTTTATACACACACACAAA
Source organism: Allium fistulosum (assembly GCA_030737815.1). Classification (NCBI taxonomy): domain Eukaryota; kingdom Viridiplantae; phylum Streptophyta; class Magnoliopsida; order Asparagales; family Amaryllidaceae; genus Allium; species Allium fistulosum. The sequence goes on from CM060905.1 coordinate 823,158,723, forward strand.
CATGTTAATGTATCCTAAATATTGCAAATATATATACATATTATTTTGAAAATTATTTATAAATCTATATATATATATATATGGAATTTATAATATATACAAATTTACATACGCATATATAAATAAAAAATATTTATTGGAAATTAGAAATCAAAATAAAAATTTTATTATTATTAAACATATATATATCATATAAATAGTTTGATAATAAATTATAGAAATATACTTAAATGAAATATATATATATATATATGTATGTATGTATGTATGTATGTATGTATGTATATAAGGTATATAAATAAAATACACACCTATTATGATGATTATGAAATTTTTTGGTTTTCTTAATTTATATTTCCCTACAATTTTTAACATAAAAATAAAAAAAATTAACTTTTGAAAGTAACTTTAAATTTAAAATTTCTAGTAAAAATTTGAGTAAAATTTAACATTTAAATATTATATATATTTTTTATAATTTAAAATCAATTTTAAAATTCAATTTTAATTTTCGACCATTATTTAAATATTTAGATTATATAAAATAAAACTTTTTTACCTTGTTGCCGAAAGCAAGTTATGTACTAATTTAATTTTATAAAAATATAAACCATATTTTATATAATATATATGTAGTAATGTAATTAGAATATGTAATTAATATATTTATATAATATTTAAAATAATATTAAATATAAATAAATTATTTTATATATGTTAAATATATTTTGAGTATGGAACTAAAATATTTAAAACCATAAAATCATATTTTGTACGGATAAGATATTGTATTTAAATTATAATGTTAACATGATTTACATAATGTATATTAAAATAATTAAATAATAATATATAATTTTAGTTTGTGCAGAGAGCATTAATGGTAGGAGTGTGTCATAATTTTTTTTTACTTTATATATATATATATAATCATACAACCAATCTCGATGTGATGATATATCGATATGTTAGAATCGTCCACTAACTGACAAAGCAATAGATAATATATCAACTATTTAGACATTAAATTGTAATTATATATCAGATATTACCTTTTCTCCAAAGCCTATTAGAACACCTTGAAACGATGAGATCTATTCCTTGAACTTATTTCCAATCCAGTAGAGCGCTAGTCCCTAAATCGATGACCATAAGCTATCGAATAGAGTTAGTTTTACTTTGATTTGTATTTGGAAATGGAGGGATGGGAGTGGATTATCGGCCAGAGAGGATGTAGGTAGTGGCTCAAAAATCATCAAAATGAGAGTGGGTTGAGACAATTTTATAGAGGTGAGAATAGAGAAATAATTTGGGATTAAGAACCACATTTCTCTCCTATCATTCCTTTCCTCTTATCCATTCAAACTCTAGCCCTTTTAGGCATCATATGGCCAACCCCTATGCTTCATCATGGCCAAACATATCAGCCCCCATATGGGCTTCAAACCCATTTAAAGCCCGAAAAAATTATATGGCATTTAAACCTTATTTAAACGCCTATCGATATCGTACATCTATTAATATATTTATAACTATTATAAACATATTTAATAATATTTTTTCATCAAAATAAAATTTTATAACTAATATTTTAAATATTAATTAATCTATAACAGTTGCAAATTAATTCAATCGTTTGGTCAAAGGAATATTCATCGTTTCAATTATGTGACCCGTTGCGTGTAAATTTGGTTAGCGTTTAGTATCAAACTATTCGAATAATAACGCTCACATGTCACTTAGTAGGTGGTGTGACATTTTAACCAAATTTATCACTTACTTGATTTTAGTAAAATTCAATTTTACTTTGTTCAGTGTTATCCGGTTGTCACTATTATTTATACAAATTCTCCTTGTCAAAACTATATCACTTGTTCTTATGGAATTTGGTAATGGTCAAAATTCCAATATCATCCACATTCAACTTTATAGTCCAAAAAAAGTCCTTGGTTCGATAATAACAATTATTAGTAATCGAAATGCTCTGGCTATAGACTTTGCCTTTGAGTTGACTTCAGTTAACCGTGGTGCTAATCTTATATAACCGAGGAGACGAATTCTCTCTTGAATAGTGCTTCACTTCCAATGCTTCCACTCGACCTAGTCGTTGATGGACGTCATACCACGATTTAGCTATAATCAAAGCGGAGCTGCCAAATTGAAGATCAACAGTATTCTCAAGTCAAGAGAACTGTGTAATTTTATCACATCGATATTTTCTATTTGATCTTAGTTATATTAACCAACAGAAGACTATGGAGTGAGTCATTCCAAATTTATCCAATAACTATCCAAGAACTATGTAATACAATGCTTTGTAACTACTATCACAAAAATGTATCATTTATGGACTTTCTATTAAATATACTTTTAATTTAATTAATTAATTAATATAACACATTATATCAAGTATATATAATAGAAAGAAAACACCTTTTGTTTCAAACAAGATTGGTTGTCGAGTTAGATATATGTAACGAATTACATAATTGCCCCTATGGCATACATCTAACTCTATCAAGAATTATAGAATATAGTATTTTATGGTTTTTGTTTGATGATAATAAACATATATATACATATTTTAAATGTGTTTGTTATAGTACTATTATAATATCACATAATGAAATAAATAAATAAAATTTTATTTCAACAAATATTTTATTTCAATAAAATTTTAATAGCACAGACAATTACAACAAGAGTTCCCACAGTTTACATACACTATTTGTATACATCAATTTCTACTCTCTCATATACAACACATTTTTCATATACAAATTTTTCTAATTACTTTTTTTCTCACTCACTCAAATAAGATTTTAATCTTCTTACTCTAGCTTGTGTCCAGACAGAAATCTACTTTACTTGTCAAATAGTAATGTTATACACAACAAAAAGGAATAAATTAAAACTGCAAAAATATAAATATATTTAAATTCGACGTTGTCTCAGTTTACTGGTTTTGCACTTTTCATATTTGTGATATCCCGGAATTTATGGGCAATATCAATTTAATAATCTGTTTAAAAAATTAAATTGATTTGATAATCTTTGATAATAAAATTTGAATTGATTTAATAATCTAATTTAAATAAATATTTAATTAGTGAATTTTATCTTTTAAAAACTAATAAATTGTTTTCTATTTATAATGTATATATTAGTATATATTTAAATAGGAAGTCCTTGAGTTTAATTTAATAAAGGGGTGTTTTCAAACTTATAATATATATGCATGTATATATTATGATTTGAAGTTGTAAAATTTAGTATAAGTAATTTATTAATAATAAGGTAATCTCTTTTATAAATTTATTTAAAATTGATAAATGTGTTATTTTCAAACAATATTACTAATGTATTGTTTTTATAAATAGATTTTAATGTAAATAGAATTGTTATTTCAAATTGAATTTGTGTAGTTATATATATATATAACTTGATTTTAAAATTAGACTTTTGACTTTGATTTGAATTTGGATTTAAAGTTTTGAAATTCAAAGATAGATATTTTAAATAGTTTTGGATTTTAAAATATATGTATAAACTTTTATTTATAAATATAATTAGTTTTGTTTCTTTAAAAAGTAATTTATAAATAGATAAGTATTTAATAAATAAAGAAAAAAAGCTTTTATTAACATTTAAAATAAATACAAATTACTTAAAAAAGACAAGTGTTAATATATTAAGTAACAATAGCAACAAGTGTTAACTAACTAACAATGGAAATGACAAATGTCAAGTTTTTAAAATTTAGTTTTCTTTTATTTTTAATAAACTACATATTCACTTATATAAACATATACCTCTCATCTCAATTTCTTTTTCTATCCTCTTGAATTCAAAGAAAAGAAACTTCAGCCTGAAAACAAAATTTCTCAAAACAAATCTGTAATCAAACCTTCCTCAAACCAGAAAATTATCAAAATCAAATCCCTGTAATTCATTTCAAAATCAAGTCTTCAGCCTATTCTCAAAACAAACCTGTTAACCATTTTCCAAAATAAAAACAAAAGCCTGCCTGGAGTTCATTTCCTTTCAACCTGAGTTTTAAAGCAGCATTCAAAATTTAAAGTTTTCAAATGCAATATGGAATCAAGCATGCATGCAAATTTAAACAGCAAGCAACTCAGTTTCAAAACAAACAAGTAAAATCAAGTAGCATTTTCCAGATTTCAAATTCCTGTTTCAAGCTCTGTTTATCTTCTTTAAATGGTGAGTAACATTTTTTTTAAAACTTAAGTATCCTTAAATCTGGTTGCATGTTAAATTTCTGGAAATAATATGTTCTGTGTGATTTTATATAAGTAGATTATCTGGATGTATATATGTGTGTATGCTGATGTAGATATGTATCTCTGTTCTCAGTTTTAAGTTTAAATTTATGATCAAAAATTCATTTCTTTTTATCTAATCTCTGTTAGGACTTAGGCTTTAAACAAATGTTGTTTGTTTCAGTCTAAATTAAAGTTTAAAAATTTAATTAAGTTAAAATAATTATGAATGTCGCTAGAAACTAGAAAACAACAGTGCATGTTTAAAACAAGTGAAAATTCAAGTATCTTAATTTATCAATTCAGGGTTATAAACTGATTTCTTATTCAAAATAATGATTTTTAAAAGAAAAATCATGATTTTTAATTTGGTAAATCTATAGAATTAGTAAGATGAACGTGAAATGGGTTTGGTCGAAATTTTGGTGATCGGTGGATTTTTAGGTTTCATGATTGGAGTCATAGCTTTCTAAGTGGTTGGGGATCATCACAAAAATGCTCGATGATTTTATAAATCATGGTGGAGGATGAACGAGATTAATTTAGGGTTTAAGGCCAGTTTTTGTCGTGGTAATTCTCGGAACATTTTCAAAGTCGTTGATGCACCGGACTGGATCGCATAAGGGAGGATAGCTTTGGTGGTTCGAGGCACGTCTGGGGTTGCAGCAGTTTGGGTTCAGGTGGCATGGTTCGTCGCCGATAGTTGAATTTCCGATCGTGTGCATTTGCCTGTTTCGATCGAATTGCGATTTTGTGGTTGCCTTGGGTTTTCGTTGTGCTGCATCGACATGGTGGTTGTCGAGGTTGAGTGTGGGTTGGCGAGGCCCGGAGAGATGGTCGGCGTCGAAGTTTCCGGTTGTACACGTGCACATGGTATCAGGAATGGGTTGTGAGTTGTGTTAGAGGAAGAAGGAGGAAGCTCGAAGTCATGCTCGGGGAAGTTGGGTCCTGGCTCGTGTTCGTTTCAGGGGAGACTCGTGTGTGTTTTATAGCAGTTTTAAAGTTTAACATAATAAAGTTTAAAATAAAAAGAAGGAAAATCTCGAAGTTGATCTCGGGGGTTTTCAAAATATGCTCGGGTATTTGATGTTTTGGCTCGGGTCTGAAGATTTGGGATAAAAACAGTTTTAACTTTTTTTAAAACAAAATCAAGTCTTATTTAAACAATTTTGTTAAAACTAGTTCTTTGTAAATAATAAATGTTTCTTTAACATTTGATTTAAAATGTTTTTAAATTTGTTAAATTTTGTTAAAGTTTAATTTGTAAATTATTTGAGATCTTTAATATTGAAATGAAATTTAAAAGTAAAAGGTTTCAAATGTATTTGGAAATGATAATTAAGTCATTTATAAGAAATAATTTATCTTAAAGACATTAAGAATAATGATGTGAGATTCATTGAATTAATAAGATAATTAAAGGGTAAATTAATTAATTAATGATTAAGTGTTAATTAATTAAATAATTAGGATTATAAGTTAATTAATTAAAGGTTAATTAATTTGAAATTAAGGATCATTTATTTAGATAAGTATAGATTATTAATAAATGATTAGGAATTAATTAATCAAGTGCTTAAAGATTAATTAAGCAATAAATTAAGTAGTTAAAGATTAATTAATTGGTAATTAAGAATTTATTAATTTGTAATTAATAATAGTTGATTAAAGATTAATTACTTAAAGAAAGTAATTAAAGTATTATTAATAGTTAATGAGAGATAATTAACTAGAGATTATTAATAATTAATTAACATGATTAATTTTTGATAATCAATTAGATTAATTAGTTAATATGAAATTGGTTAAGTATAATTACTTAATGGGAGTAATTAAGGGAATTAATTACTTAAGGTAATTAATTAAATAAATTTGATAAGTTTAAATTAATTCATTAAATTAATTTAAGATAATCACTTGGTGATTTGATAAGAATAATTACTTAAATGTAATTAATGAAGTGTAATTACTTAGGAAGTAATTAAAGGTAATTACTAGATGTAATTAATTAAAGGAGATTTAATAATGAAAGTAATTTGAGTTTAATTACTTTGTATAATTAATCAAGGGATTAATTAAAAGATAATAAATTAAGGAGTAATTAATTTATGAAATGGAGTAATTAAGGGAAGTTAATTACTAAATGAGATTAATCAAAGGTGATTAATAAATGTGATTAATTAAAGATTAATTATTAAATGTAATTAATTTAAATAGGATAATTAATTAAGAGTAATTAAGGATCATAAATTAATATAATTAATGATGTAATTAAGAGTTGATTAATTAAACTAATTAATCAATAATAAGTGATTAAAGTAATTAATTAATTGTAATTAATTAAGGATTAATGTAATTAAGTATAGTTAATTAATTAATGAAGTAATTAAGATTAATTACTGTAATGGTTTAAGATAATTAATTTATGAAATTAATTAAGGATTAATTACTTAAAGTAATTAAAGGATAATTAATCAGGAATGATTAATTAAGATGGATACTTAGAGTATGATTGTGACGACCGCCCACGACCCCTGCACTGAACCTAGAGATAGTGCGCTGTAAAGTGTGCCAGGCAGCCATGGACGATTGTCAGGGTAAATTAAAACAGCAGAATCTATCGTATTACTCACAGCGCATGGACAAAATACAATAGAATATATATATAGTGAAGCTTCACAGAATAGAATCTCATCAATAAAACTTCGTAATAGTTGAATACAAACATCTGAATAGTTAATACATCAAGCCTCACTACATAACACTCAGAGAATATATAAGCAGCGGAACATCCAGTACATATAGTAAAAAGATAATATGCAATCCTCCAGCTCGTCTTCGTCATCAGCATCGTGGAAAGCAAGAACAACACCTGTCACCTGCTACCTAGTCTGCCCGTCCTAAAATGGACGAACAGCCCAAGGCAATAAGAGTTAAAACATAAAGCCTTGAGTCAGACAACAGTCTTAGTGAGCGGTAAATTAACTACAACATACCAAAAGAGCATAAAGGAAAAGGAATAGGAATACAACCCTCCCACTCCACCTCTTTCTACAGTGATAGCCCTCCAGACTCACACTAAGCAGAAGCAAACATAGCAAACATAGAAAAGCATACAATTTAAAGTAAAGCAATTATCACTCGAGTCAAGAGCGATACTTTCCAAGTACAAACCCCCAAGGCCTAAACCAAGATCAGATAAGCACCCAGAAAATTCCGCTCTTGAGACCGAATGATGATACAACCAAACATCCATGACTCTGGCTATCACTGTTATCATTGCTTCGATATCATCGTTAATTGAATGACCGACTCATTATTTCATCCGTCCGTCAAGGGCTAATGGAAACCCCGGTTCTAGACATAACTCTGCACGTCATCGTGACCCGTGCCTAGGACTATCGAATCTGCCCAGAGTACTCGACTACCAATCAGTAGCCTTCAGGGACTATCGAATCTGCCCAACGTACTCTTGCTTTGAGCATGCTAGAACCTTCAACAACGATGAGATCTCAGCCTTCTAGTCATCCTCCTTGACGGCTATTTCCATACTAGCTCAAGCGCCTCTCGAGCAAACCATTATCCTCAAACCCGAACCATATCACCGAGTTATCAACATGCTTGGAATGATCCCGTCTGGATTAGACCAAGGCTATCTCATATCATACTTCGCCTCATCATCATCATAGCAAAGCTTCATCTCAACATCATCATCAAATCTATCCATATGAGCTTCATCATCTGCTACATATGCCACAAGCAGCTTTTCCAATTCAAGAGCCTTTCCCTTAGCTTTTGAATCATCTTCAGTCTAAATCAAATCATCAATCATCTAATTCATAGGAATCAATCAAGTCAAACATTAATCCAAGTAAACAAGCATTCAAATATTATCTAAATAGAAAATTATAACAATAATGGCAATTTCGTAATTAAAGAGTCAAAAGTCTAACAAGCATGAAAACATGAGCAATATCTCTAAAATCTTGATGAATGAACTTGCATAGGTTAACATGTAGTAAAATGGATGCCAAATCATTATGAACAATGGATCTATATGGATCTATACTTAGGATTAGAAAAATGCATGGAAATCACTACTTTAACACAAAATCAAGCCAACAATCTGATATACTCCTTTGGATCCATGTGAGAGATAATCACCACTCACCAAATCACCTAAACACCTTAAAAGAAACCCACTTCAGATCTGGACAGCGAAGGATCTAACTTTATCTATCACAAATCCGCTTCAAACGATGAAATCTCTCTTCAAAGGATGTAGATCTTCAATCTAAGCTCTTCGATCTTCGATCTAATCTTCGATTTGGATGGAAGGAATCACTAGATTAGAGTGGAGAAAAGAAGTGAAGAAGTGTAGAAGTCGAGCTCTCAAAATGGCAGCACTTCGTCGCTTCAAAATCCGAATCCCAAAAATGAAGAAGAACCCTCCTATTTATAGGCTGAAATCCACCTTAGGTCGCTCACTCGGAGTTAGGTCGTCCACGACCTACGACCTAAAACCCTTCGACCTAAAACCCTACGACCTAACAACCTAGCGCAAGTGCGCGACTTACAGATCCAACGACCTAACACATGCGCGCTTATACGACCTAACGACTTAGCATATGCGTGCTTCCTCGCGACTTACGACTTAACTGAGACGCGACCTAGCAACAGTTCCGACCTAACGACTTAACGGAAGCCACGATCTAACTATGTCACGACCTAAAACAATGCGCGACCTAACTATGTCACGACTTAAAACAATGCGCGACCTAACTACTCAATAACCACGCGACTTAACTGGGTTACGACCTAACCCCTTACGACCTAATACTTAGCGACCTAACAACCCACGACCTAACTCCTAAGTCGTCTACGACTTAACTTCCTTAGGTCGCTCACTGCTACCACCAGCTTCCCTTAGGTCGTTGCCGACCTATCCTTCTTAAGTCGCTAACTCGCCCAGTTTCTTAAGCCGCTAACTCTTAAGTCGCTTACTTCTATAAGTCGCTCCAATCCCTAAATCGTTTAACTCCTAAGTCGTCTACTAACTTAGGTCGCTTACGTCCTAACTAAACCACCCCATAGGTCGCTCACTGACTTAAGTCGCTAACCCCTTAGGTCGTCTAACCCTTAGGTCGCCAATTACCTTAGGTCGTCTACTCCGACCTAACTTCTATATGACCTAACTACTATACGACCTAAGACTTAGACTCTGGACGACTTATCAACAATGCGACCAAACATTAACTGTTTTACGATGTTTCGATCCGTAAAAATACGGGTCGTTACAATGATTAATTAATTGGTTTAATTAAAGATTAAGTAAGCAGGATTTATAAAATGAAGTAATTAATTTAATTCACTTTAAATTAATTAGAGATGATATAAATCATTACTTAAGGATGGATGAATAATATTGAATGCTTTGCATTGTTTGATATCTCTGATGAGATATGTGCTGATCTGTGATATAGATGTTTTTGTTGAATTGTAATGATAATGTGAATTATCTGTTTGTGATGATAATATGGATTATCTATTGTGAATTATCTATCTCTGTGTATATAGATAAATAATTGAATTGTTTTAACTTTAAAACAACTTGGCCTTAAAAGATACGTTTTGGATTTCGATGAGACCGGGATCGGGTTTCCAGATTTGGATATCTGAATACCACATCGATCCAAATTAACGTTAGGTCGTGAATCTCAAGTGAAGATGAAGATTCAGAGTGCAAGGGTTATTGTCATTAACTCTGAGGGTGATTCCGACACGAGTGTAACGAGATAATGCCTTCGGTTTCGTTCGAACCTGGAACGAACTTGAATGGATTGAATGCTTTCAGAACATCGTCAGGTGGACGATGAGCATTTTAAGTGATGTGTTCTGATTAAAGGTAATCGTAGCCTCAAGCCTCATCAACCGGGAATGGCTAAAACAGGGGCGGTGTAGCAAGGCTTCGTGGGTAGCACCCACTGAGAGTAAGGTCATCCCTGTCTAGAGAGTTCCTTTATTTCGGCTTAGTGGTGCAGTTGGCGACGGCCATCTGTGGGGTGATTTTATTCGGAATTATCCAGTAAGGGATGGTTCCGGCTTTGTGTTGCAGGGGATTGGGAGTAATCCTCGGTCGGTGATCTAGGCCCCGTACTGTGATGGGTGGTACCCCGGTAGCCCTGCCATTGTATGGAATCCAATTTCCAATAAGTGATAACGGACTTGATTGTATAACCCACTTTGTTGGCTAGTATGCTGGAATTTAATAATGTAACAATTTCAGCTATTTATTACTTATTTGAAAATCCTAGACCCTATTATAATATAACTGGATTTCCTACCAAATGTTTTGGTTATCGTAAGGTAAAAACTTTTCCGTGTTTATGTGCGGGAAGTCTTACGAGATACCTTTTCTTTCAAAGGTTTTTCAAAGTTAATCAACTTTAACCTGTTACTCACACCAGACCCATGTCTGACCCAAGTGTTTATTTTCTATTTTTATAAACTCTTGGGTACTCAAATTTTTACGAGTAGTCAAGGGATTCAGGTTAGCTTTGACGATTTCTGGAGGAGCAATGGAGCAGGAGTCTTCAGCGTTGTAGATATATATAGTAGTTCCACTGTGTTGATTTGTGATAGTGTCTTATATGTATTTGAGTTGTAATGTCTAGACAGATGTTTATAACTGTCTAGTATGTGATGTATATGCTGTGTAACTCTGTTAATTGTTGTATACTATGTAATAGCTTATGTTATTAATATAATTTATTTGTTCCGCTGTTGAGATTCTGCTGTTGTTTCTTTCTCTCTTCTCTTCTTTTTTCTATTCTATCCCTTTCTTTCTTATTAATGATGCGTCATTCTGTGGAATGAGTGGCGGGTCGTTACAATATTTTAAGTATGCACCAAAAATAACGAACATGGACTTATACAACACGTATATACAAGGACCAGTACAACATGTTCATGTAAGACAAAAATTTTAAATCAAGTCAATAATGTGAACAAGCAACTTAAGACATGCACAGCGTATCACTGGACATGCTTAAAGCCGAGCAACTTGAAATAAACAAGCATATTAATTTCAAGAATTTAAAAAAAGCAATGCATATGCACATGTGCATATACCAAACCTTCACGCATACACAAAGGCAGGATCACACATAAAAGAATAGCCCTACAAGATCAAATGCAACATGGTTCAAGCTTCAACAGCTTCAGGAACGCAAGATGAAGGGACATGCACTCAAACAGGCAAGTACACAAGAGATATTCAAAACACACCAAGGGTAGGAACAAACTCAAACTCATAAAGAAGTGGACAACCAAGAAGTACACATAAAGGACTACTAATGCAATTGAATCATCCTCACTTCAGTAGTAATAGGCAAGACACAACTTATACACAAGCAGATTCAAAGGTAATTCATATTTCAAGAACATCAACTCAGAAAGAAGACAAGCACACCAACCTAAGGCAGCAACACACACAAGTTCAACACAAAGAAGTACACAACTCAGGATGACAACAAGGTCATATACACACAAGCATGCAGAATATGATGATACATGCAAAGAGATAACACAATACAATAGTACACACTTATATACATATATACATACATGTGTATAATACATATGCATGTATATATGTACACAGTGAAAACTATGGTGAATAGAAGTATAGGTCGTACAACCACAAGTACAAGACAAGCACATGAAAAATGCATAATGAACAGATTCAGTCACTCAGAGGCAAAGCTTGAAGTTAAGCACATCGGGACTAATAAGTGAATGCACACACGCACAAGGACAATAACACACAAACAACAAGCTCAAGCACATGCAGACATAAAGAAAAAAATTCGCATAACAGAAAATGCAAAAAATTCGAAGTTGAACATGTCAACAGTGTCAAGCAGAGATAACCAATAACTCCAATAATGAATAAGTCAACATTGTCATGAAGAAGCGATCATATATCAAGAATGAACAAGTCAATAATCTTACAATCGTAGACCTAAAGATCGATCAAAAATCAGCAGCCCAGATTAAAAGCCAAAATCATGAATATATAAAGTCAAAATTGAAAATCACGAGTTATATGAAAAACTAAGGAAGACTTTTTCACATTCAATCCCTATATAAACCGGATTCATCATCAGTAATTGATGTGAAGTCGACCAGGAACAAAATTCGAATATAATCAAAAACTAAAATCTATACCTAATAATCAACAGCAAAGGAGCTCGACGGTCGAAGTAATCGCAACCAATCAGTCAATCGAAGAATGCAACCAATTGTGAAGTAAAGGCGAGATTACTGTGATGAATTTGCAAGTAGCGGCTTCCAAAAGAAAAAACCCTAAAGTAGAATAAGGGATCAACTTTGCAAATGATGATGCAAACAGGCTAAATCAAATAGAAGACCATGTTTTGTTTTGGGCCGAACCTCTTTTAAATTTATATATTATATACTAGGGTTTCTTTGTTTATTTTATTGTATTTACCTTTAAATTCAAAACATTAGTTTATTTTAGGATTGAACTATGGTGTGTAATTCAGAAAATTCTCAACTCAAGGATGGAGTTGAGGCTGGGTTTCTAGGCTTAGGATTAGAACAATCAGGTTAGTGATAGTCGCAAGTTTACATGGTATTTGTAAGTGGTCGATTGTTTAATCATAGTAGAAATCTTAGGGGATTAGTTGGCAGGTTTTAATGAAGCTGGGTGAATTCTTGTGTAGCTTTTATTGTCGCATTTTTTCTAATATTATCTGTGCTGTGATTTTTATTATTCTTATGAATTTATAATAAAGCCTATTCACCCCCTCTTGGGTTAATATGATCCTACAAATGGTGTCGGAGCTAGGTAGTCAAAATCACTTTTTTAAACTATGGCTAGTTTTAAAAATGCTTTTTTTGAAGGACAATCTATAACTAGGTCACCTATGTTTAATGGTACTAATTATTCATACTGGAAAACTAGGATGAAAATTGTTGAGTAGAAATACTAAATATCTAAATCTTCCAAGTTTAGTGCTAAATTAAAATAAGGACTTACAATTCTCAAATGGTGGTATCAAATGGATTTAATTTTTAAAACAACAATGGTCAATTGTTTATGTACAATGATTACTTTCATTGCCTTTAATGATAATCAATCAATTGTTACTTGGAGAATTTTAAGTTATGTATGCCTTTGTTCGATGTAAACAACTTTTCCTTTGCTTAATTTAGATGACTTTGCTGAAATCTTTTGAATTTTTGAACAAATTTAGGTAATATTGTGGAGTACATAGTCTACTTGTTTAATGATGCTTATATTTCATGCTTAACATTGATAATGGGCATCACTCTCGCACTAAATATATAGACATAAGACATCACTTCCTTAAAAATCATATTTGCATTGAATTTTTTTTAGCTGATTTTAAATTAGCAAACATTTGTTACAAAAAATTTCAAAAAATAGATTTTCGCAACTTTAATTGGATTTGGTAATTTTAAAATTGACATAGATTTGTTTCCTTCTTCCATTTCAGTTTTAGATTTCTGGATTCTCTAGAAAGGAATTTACTTCGGAAAAGATGATTCTTGATAGCTTGAACTTTTTTCAAATCTGTCAAAAATTATTAATAGTGATTGAGAAAGTGATAGGTAGTGATTAAATTATACTTCATTAGTAGAAGAAGAATATGTTAAAATTTCTTGAGAATTGAACAATTTTTATAGTATTTTTTGATTAATACATATTCCATGATCATTTCTATTTCTATCATCCTCCTTATAATCCATACACTAAAATTTAGTATAGTGTGCAGAAATTGGTATCTCAATAAATGAGGAATTATATTTTTAATTTGATTTTAATAATTTATTCCACCCTAAAGTATTCACTCTTTTTTAAAAGTTCTCATGGTTATACATGGGTGAATAACTTAAATCCCTAGACATGCGCCTCCATTCTCATTTAATAGTCCGCACGGTTATGCATGGATGGAATACTTATACAGGAGAGGGATAAATATTCAAGTAACTTCTAATCTCATTTAAAAGTCCTAACTGTTATGCATGGTTAGAAAATACTTGACATTCTTTCTTTAAGAAACTGCTAATCTCATTTAAAAGTCCTAATGGTTATGTATGGTTAGAAAGTGCCTAACGTTCTTTATTTACTTCTAAAAATAATTTTAAGAATTTTCAAAAAAATTCCTTTATTAATAAATACCACAGTACTATCACTATATAAAATTTTCTCTAAACCGTAGTCAAATCATTACTCTAAAATGGGATATGTGTCTAATTAATAAAATATTATTACTTTTGTTTGATTGCTTGAAAATTTTAAATTTTTTATCTCTATATGATTTATAGTTGCAATCAAAATTTATCACTATATTGATTATTATTTTAATTTTTGATGATAACAAAAGGGGGTGAGCGGTTAAGATTTTGGTGGTTGACTAATAACCTTACTGATACTCATGATTTGTTTTATTTTTCCTTTGGCATTTAGGCAATTATTTACATGTGACATCTAAGTCTTACTTTGGAAACTAGGATTTATTTTATTGCATGCATCTGTGTAAGGGGAGTAAAGTTGTAGGGAGAGTATTTAAATATGGAGAGCTTGATCATGACACATCAAACATATTTCTTTGTTACAAAATCTTAATACATGTTTGTTATCATTAAAAGCGAGAGATTGTATAATGTAGTAGTTTATGATTTTTGTTTGATGACAATATATATATATATATATATGTATGTATGTATGTATATGTATATATATATATATATATTAAAAGTGTTTGTTGCAGTACTAATATAATATCACAGAAAGAAAGAAAGAAATAGATAATTTATTTCAACAAATATTTTATTTTAATAAAAATTTAATGGTACACACAATTACAACAAGAGTTCCCACAATTTGCATACGCTATTCATATACAATAACTTCTACTCTCTCATATATAACACATTTTTCATATACAATATTTTCTAAGTACTTTTTTCCTCACTTACTCGAATACGATTTTTATCTTCTTGCTCCAGCCTATGTCCAAATAGAAATCTGCTTTACCTATCAACTAACAATGCAGTAAAAAGCAAAACGAAAAAATTGAAATTGCAATAATATAAATATATTTAAACTCAACGTTGTCTCAGTTTATTGGTTTTGCTCTTTTTATATTTTAAATAGACACCAAATATAAAAAACATGGACCAGTAACACATATATACAAGGAACAGCACCACATATTCATATGGGACAAAAATTTAAAATCAAGTCAATATTGTGCACAATCAACTTAAGACATGCACAGTGTATCACTGTACATGCTTTAAGGTTGAGCAACTTGAAATAACAAAGCACATTAATTTTAAGCATTTAAAAAAAATCATATGCACATGTGCACATATCAAACTTGCACGCATATACAAAGGTAGGTTCACACATAATAGAATAGCCCTGCATAACCAAATGCAACTTGGTTCAAGCTTCAGTAGCATCAGGAACACAAGAAGAAAGGACACGCACTCAAATAGGCAAGTACACAAGAGATATACAAATACACACCAAGGGAACTAACAAACTCAAACTCATAAAGAAGTGGATAACCTAGAAGTACACACAAAGGACTTGCAATGCAATTGAATCATCCTTATTTCAGTAGCAACAGACAAGATGCAACACATTATACACAAGCAGATTCAAATGTAATTCATATTTCAATAACATCAACTCAAAAAGAAGTCAAGCACACCAAGCTAAGGCAGCAACACACACAAGTTCAATACGAAGAAGTGCACAACTCACAAGGACAACAAGGTCATGCACACAATATAAGGATACATGCAAAGAGATAACACAACACAATAGTGCACACTACATATATACATACATGTATATATGTACATAGTGAAAACTATTGTGAAAGGAGGAGTATCTCGGGTCATACAACCAAAAGCATAAGGCAAGCACATGAAAAATGCACAATGAACAGATTTAGGCACTCAAAGGCAAAGCTCAAAGTCCAGCACATCAGGACCAGAAAGTGAATGCACACATGCACAAGGACAACAACATGTACAGCAAGCTCAAGCACATGCAGATGCAAAGAACGAAAATTCCCATAAAGGAAAATGAATAAAATTTAAAATGAACATATCAACAATGTCAAGTAGAGATAGCCAATCACTCCAATAATGAATAAGTCAACATTGTTAGGTTGAAGCAATCATATATCAGAAATGAACAAGTCTATAATCTCAAAACCGCAGACCCAAAGAATGATCAATAATCAAGAGCCAAGATTAAAGCCAAAATCGTGAATTAATAAAGTCAAAACTAAAAATTGTGAATTATACGAAAAACCAAGGACGGTTTTTTCACAATCAATCCCTATATAAACCAAATTCATTATCGACAATTGATGTGAAGTTGTGCAGGAATAAAATTTGAATATAATCAAAAAATAAAATTTGTACCTAATAATCAACAACAAAGGAGCTTGGTAGTGGAAGCAATCGAACTAACCATCAACTATCAATCGAAGAATACAACCAATAGTGAAGTAAAGGCGAGATTACGGTGACGAATTTGCAAGTGGTGGCTTCCAAAAGGCAAAAACATTAAAGAAAAATAAGGGATCAGCTTTGCAAATGAAGATGTGAACAGGCTAAATCAAATAGAAGACCGTGTTTTGTTTTAGGCCAAACCTCTTTTAAATTTATATATTATATATTAGGGTTTCTTTTTTTATTTTATTGTCATTACCTTTAAATTTAAACTCTAGTTTATTTTAGGATTGAACTATAGTGTGTAGTTCAGAAAATTCTCAACTCTGGGATAGAGTTGTGGCTGGGTTTCTAAGCTTATGATTAGAACAATCGGGTTAGCGATAGTCTCAAGTTTATAGGGTATTTGTAAGTGGTCGATTGTTTAGTCTTAGTAGAAATATTATGGGAAATAGTAGGCAGGTTTTAGCGAAGCTTGGTAAAAATTTTTGCTGCACTTATTATTACATTTATTCTGATATTATCTGTGCTACAATTTTTATTATTCTTTGAATTTATGATAAACCATATTCACCCCTCCCTTTAAGGTTAATTTAATCCTACAAATGGTATCGGAGCTAGATAGTCAAATTCACCTTTTTAAATTATGGCTAGTTTTAAAACTACTTTTTCTGAAGGACAATCTATAGCTAGGCCACCCCTGTTTAATGGTACTAATTATTCATATTGGAAAACTAGGTTGAAATTTTTTCTAGATACAATTGATGCATGAGATATATTTGAAACTGGTTATAGTTTGTTTGCCAACGATAAATATAGATGATCATGAAGTTCTTAAGCCTAAAGACAAGTGGGATGCAAATGACCTTAGTCTCTATCGTTCGAATGTGAATGCCATGAATTCTATTATTTGAGCCCTAGATAAAATAGAATATAATTTTATTTCTAATTGTGTGACTACGAAGGATATTTGGCATACGCTTGAGGAGACTCATGAAGGTACATCGTAGGTCACGGAATCTCATCTAGCCATGATTGTCAATACAAGAATTTCATAATAACGAAAAATGAAAATATAAAGGAGTTTTGTGGACAATTTTCAAATATAGTATTCAAATCCAAACGCTAGGAAAAGCTTACACAGAATTGGAGATGGTCCAAAAAATTCTAAGAATCCTCCTAAGAAGTTTTGAAGAAAAAGTGACAACAATATAGGAATCCAAAGACTTGAAACAGCTTATATTAGAGGAACTAATAGGAAATATCATCACCTATGAGATGGAGCTGAAAGCTAGGAAAGAATATGAAAGTGGAGATTCAAAAAAGAAATCAATTGCCTTAAAAAGTACAACTGATAATGAGGAAGAAGATGACGCTGCAGCTGAGTTAGCACTATTGATGAAGCAATACAAAACATAGACCTTAAAAACATGGAAATCCAATAATAAATCGACGAACAAAAACCAGCATTGCCAAAGTTCTGGATAAATCTAAGGAAGAAATCATATGTCATAGATGTAAGAAGATAGGTCACATTAAACCAAACTGTCCACTGAATCAACTCGACAAAGGAAAGAAGAAGAAGAGAAGGAGTTTCGTAGCCACTTGGAATGAGAGTGAAGAAGAAGAGGAGGAGAACACCGATAGTGAGAAAGAAGAGGCAAATTTGTGTATGATGGTAGAATCAAGTGACATGGACGATGAGCTTAATAAGGTAGCACACTGTATATCATGGGTTAAACTCAGACATTGATAGACTTCAACAAAGATATAATAAACTAGAATCAGAGAAAACTAGTCCAATTGGTATAAATAATGAACCAAAATTGATGATTGAAAACACTAGAAAATTTAACTCAGAATGTGAGAATTTCTAGTCTCTACAAGAAGAAATTAATAGGGCCAAAACTAAAATTGAAATTCTCAAAAATGAAAATTTGACTTTGAAAAACAAAGAACAAAATAAATGAGAAAATTCCATTAAAAGATGCACCTTACTTTTGAATGAAACGATGCTCTTAGATTTAAGGTTCAACAACTTGAATCGATAATATGAAATTTTTCTAAAAGAGAAAAATCACTTAATATTTAGGTAGTCAAACTATCATCGAAAATAGGAAAGGACTCAGATATGATAGATTTGAACAAATTAAGAGAAAGAATTGTGATAATATCAAATGTCATAAAGAATTTTCAAAGCATTTAATTTGTGAAAAATTTAGAATAGACAAAATAATTGTTATAATAGGAACAAATACAAAACCGTTAAACAAATTTGGGTTCCAAAAGGTACAGATGTAAATTTTCTTAAATTTAAACAAGTATGGATTCCCAAGGGCAGATTTGTAAATACTAATGGTTTGCTATATAAACAAATTTGGGTACCAAATGTTACAAACGAAAAAGAAAGTGGTCCTACATCCTTTAGACCGCTCGCTTCTTCTAACATTTAGGTACAAAATGGGTTAAGGAACAACTACGATAGCAAGTTGTTTTATTATGGTTGATGAGCAATAATTTCAGTGTTCCTTAGTCTAGAAAAATGAAGCGGAGATCTACAAACTTTGGATAAAAATGGTAAACAAGAATACAACATTAAAGGTAAGTAAAGTTACCCTACTTTCTTTTCTTATTGATTAATTCTGTTTTTGTTGATACTATTGTAGTATAATTATCGTATCTTGAGCTCAGTAACTCCGATTTGCAAAAATCAAGATGTTTTTGGAAATATACAAAATATTATATAATTTTTATATTTATGTTTTTCTAGAATTGAACTTAAACCATTAGAAAACTACAAATTATTTAGTATATTGTTTTAAAATTGTTTCAAAACTTCCTAACACAGCCGTAGTAAATTGACCATAACTTGAACGTCGTTGCTCAAAATTTTGAAATTCATGATGTTCTTGAAAGCTAACTGTCAAACTTACATCATAGTATTTTGAGTTTTTGCTAGTTCATTTTGTAATACCTTGAAAAATAGTAATCATGTTAGCATATTACTTGAAAAGTGTTTCATCTTTATGCAAACAAGTGGTGGTTTTTTTTTGAAATGGTACTTTATATACAACATGTCACTAGGACAACATATCACATGTCAATAAACGTTTGAATTACGCTACGCAAGTTTCGAACTTGTGACCTCTCGCACCAAAGATGAATTACTTAACCACTTGGACAATGATGCTTGTCAAGTGGTGGTATTTCATAAATAAGTTTTGATTAATTTAACGTTTTGACTTGAAACCAATTTTTTTGACTAGAAATACTGAATATCTAAATCTTCCATGTTTAGTGCTAAATGAGATTAAGGTCTTAAAGTTTTCAAATAGTGGCATCAAATGGATTGAATTTTTAAAACAACAATGGTCAATTGTTTATGTACGATGATTACTTTCATTGCCTTTAATAACAACTAACAAATCATTAGTTGGAGAATTTTTAGTTATGTGTGCCTTTGTTCGATGTAAATGACTTTGCCTTTGCTGAAATCTTTTGAATTTTTGAACAAAATCGAGTGATATTGTTGAGTACACTGTCTACTTTTTTAATGATGCTTATATTTCACGCTTAACATTGATAGTGTGCATCATTCTCGCACTAAACATATAGACGAAAGACATTAAAAATCATATTTGCATTGATATTGTTTTAGCTAATTTTAAATTAGCTGACATTTTTCACAAATTTTTTTCTTCAGAAAAAGTAGATTTTTGCAACTTCAATTGGATTTAGGAATTTTACAATTGACATAGAGTTTTTTTCCTTCTTCAATTTTAGTTTTAGATTTTGGGATTTTCTGGAAAGGAATTCACTTTGGAAAAGATGACGCTTGATAGTTTGTACTTTTTTAAAATCCCTCAAGAATTATTAATAGTGATTGAGAAAGTGATAGGTAGTGATTAAATTATACTTCATAACTAAAAGAAGAATGTGTTAAAATTTCTTGAGAATTGAACGATTTTTATAATATTTTTTGATTAATACATAACCATGATCATTTCTATTTCTATCATCCTTTTTACAATCCATACACCAAAATTTAATATAGTGTGTAGAAATTGGTATTTCAAAAAATGATTAATTATATTTTTATTTTGATTTAAATAATTTATTCTATCCTAAAGTATTCTAATCTCATTTAAAATCCTAAATGTTATGTATTTTTAGACAATACTTAACATTCTTTCACTAAGAAACTACTAACCTCATTTAAAAGTCCTAACGGTTATGTATGGTTAGAAAGTGCTTAATATTCTTTATTCACTTTTAAAAATAATTTTAAGAATTTTCAAAAAATTTCCTCCATTTAAAAATACCACACCACTATCACTATATAAAATTCTCCTTAAACCATAGTCAAACATTACTCTAAAATGGGATATGTGTCTAATTAATAAAATATTATAACTTTTGTTTGATTGACTGAAAATTTTAAATTTTTTATCTCTATATGATTTATAGTTTCAATCAAAATTTATCACTATATCGATTATTATTTTAATTTTTGATGATAACAAAAGGGAGAGAGAGAGGTTAGATTTTGGTGATTGAGTAATAACCTTACTGATACTCAAGGTTTGTTTTATTTTTCCCTTAGCATGTTTAAGGAGAGTAAAGTTTTAGAAGTAGTATTTAAATATAGAGAGCTTGATCACGACACATAAAACACCTTTCTTTATACAAAATCTCAATGTATGTTTGTTATCATCAAAACCGGGGGATTATAGAATGTAGTAGTTTATGATTTCGTTTGATGATAATATATACATACATACATATATATACATATATATATATATATTTATTTCAATAAAATTTTAATAGTACACACAATGACAACAAGAGTTCCCACAATTTACATACACTATTCATATACAACAATTTCTACTCTACCATATACAGCACATTTTTCATATACAATATTTTCTAATTACTGTTTTTCACCCACTCGAATATGATTTTTTTCTTGCTCCGGACTATGTCCAAACTGAAATCTGCTTTACCTATCAAATAGCAATGCAGTAAAAAGAAAAAAGAAACAAATTGAAATTGCAAAAATATAAATTTATTTAACTCGACGTTGCCCCAATTTATTGGTTTTTCTGTTTTCATATTTTAAATAGACACCAAATATAACGAACATGGAATGGTACAACACATATATACAAGGACCAGTAAAACATAATCGTATGAGACAAAAATTTAAAATCAATTCAATAATGTGCACAAGCAACTTAAGGCATGCATAGCGTATCACTGTACATGCCTTAAGGTCGAGCAACTTGAAGTAAACAAGCACATTAATTTCAAGCATTTAAAAAAAAATCAATGCATATGCACATATCAAACATGCAAACATATACAAAGGCAGGTTCACACGTAATAAAATAGCGCTGGAAGATCAAATGAAACTTGGTTTAAACTTTAGTAGCTTCAGGAACTCAAGAAAAAGGGACATGCACTCAAACAGGAAAGTATGCAAGAGATATTCAAATACACACTAAGGGCAGCAACAAATTCAAACTCATAAAGAAGTGGACAACCTAGAAGTACACACAAATGACCGGCAATGCAATTGAATCATCCTCACTTCAGTAGCAACAGGCAAGACACAGCATATTATACACAAGCAGATTCAAATGTAATTTATATTTCAAGAACATCAACCCGAAATGAAGTCAAGCACACCAAGCTCAAGTAGCAACACACACAAGTTCAACACAAAGAAGTGCACAACCCAGGATGACAACAAGGTTTTGCACACACATGCATGTAGAATATAATGATACATGCAAAGAGATAACATAGCACAATAGTGCGCATTTATTTACATATATACATATATGTGTATGAGCACATGTATATATGTACATAGTGAAAACTGTGGTGAATAGAGGAGTATCTCAGGTCATACAACCACAAGCACAAGGCAAGCATATGAAAAATGCACAATGAACATATTCAGGCACTCAAAGGCAAAGCTCGAAGTCTAGCACATTAGGACTAGCAAGTGAATGCACACACGCTCAAGGATAGCAGCATGCACGGCAATCTCAAGCACATGCAGACGCAAAGAACAAAATTTTCCATAAAGGAAAATGCAAAAAATTCAAACTTGATCATGTCAACAATGTCAAGTACAGATAGTCAATCACTCCAATAATGAATAAGTCAACATTGTCACGCCGATGCAATCAAATATCAAAAATGAACAAGTCTATAATCTCAAAACCATAGACCCAAAGATTGATCAAAAATCAAGAGCAAAGATTAAAGTCAAAATTGTGAATTGATAGAGTCAAAATCGAAAATCGTTAATTATAAGAAAAACCAAGGAAGATTTTTTTTTCACAATCAATCTCTATATAAATCAAATTCATTGTGGCAAGTGATGTGAAGTCGAGCAGGAAAAAAATTTGAATATAATCAAAAAACTAAAATTTGTACCCAATAATCAACAACAAAGGAGCTCGATCGTGGAAGCAATCGTAACCAACCATCACCAGGTAATCGAAGAACACAACCAATAGTGAAGTAAATGCAAGATTACAGCGATGAATTTCCAAGCGGTCCAAAAGGCTAAAACCTTAAAGAAGAATAAGGGATCGGCTTTGCAAATGAAGATGCGAATAGGTAAATTAAATAGATCGTTTTTATTTGAGCCGAACCTCTTTTAAATTTATATATTATATATTTGGGTTTATTTTTTATTTTATTTTATTTACCTTTAAATTTATAACTCTAGTTTATTTTAGGATTGAATTATGGTGTGTAGTTTGGAATATTCTCAACTCGGGGATATAGTTGAGGCAAGATTTCTAGGCTTAGGATCAGAACAATCACGTTAGCGATAGTTGCAAGTTTAGAGAGTATTTATAGGTGGTTGTTTATTTAATCTTAATAGAAATATTGAGGGCAGCAGTAGGCAGGTTTCGCCGAAGCTGGGTAAATTTATATGTTGCTCTTATTATTTGTACTGCAATTTTTATTATTCTTGTGAATTTGTAATAAACCATATTCACCCCTCTCTAGGGTTATTTCAATCCTACAAGAAAAACACTGAGAAAATGCAGAAATTTATTTATATGTAAAGATCTACAGTAAAGGATGGCTTGCACAGACTTGGAAAGTATTGTATATGAGTAAGAGCATTACAAACGATTATATATTTATACATGCAAGCAAGTACATAGGCAAAGAGAGTAAGAGGTGCGATAATGTAAATGAGACAAAGGTTGAACAGAGAACAATATTTCATTTACACATCTTTTTAGTATAAAATTGCGGGGGACACTTTCGTCAAATGATGACCTGTGTACATGAAGAACCGGAAATAAAAAAAATAAAAAAAAGTCAAAAAAAGCCTCTGAGCTGCAGCAAGGTTAATTTCTTCGATCTCTTAGGCTTCTTACTGCTTCCTCCATTCCTGGTTTATGCTTTCCTATTTTAGGGGCTAGGACAGTGGCTTTTCCTCATCCTTGTCCCAATCGTAGTTGGATAAGGAGATAGGGGTCTTCCAAGGACTAGAAGAAGCATCGGTTGCAGGTGCAAAGGGGGCTTGGTAGGACCAGTGGGATGTTTAATTTGGATGCTTAAGCTCCAGGGAGTAAGCTTCTCCATGCTAGGCTCCTTTTTGATGTCCTTGAGTTTGAAAGTGTCAATCGCCTTCTTTTCTGCCATTTAGTCATTTTAGGCTTCTTCTCGACAATGATGGAAACATCATCGTCGATCGAGATATCAACATCCTTGAAGCTTTCAGATTGAGATATCAATGTCGACATCGTCATGGACAATAATGGAAACATCATCGTTGATGGACTGGGGCAAGAGTTGGTTAATGGCATAGGAGGAGTGAGCATTATGGTGATGACGATCGATGTAGGCATGGAAGCACTAAGACATGAAGCGAAAATGATTAGTGGTAGAGATGGCAGTAGTGGCAATTTACCTGTAAGATAATAAATAGAACGATAAAGATTAGTGGTCTCCATAGGAGAAATCGGGAGGTTCTCGAAGATTAGATATGTTAGAGATATACCTCTCACAGGTGAGGTTTCTTTAGAAGAAGACTTGATGGTTCCCCCCCCCCTCGGGAACTTTTGAAAGTAGAGGTAGAGTGAGGGAATTGCTGGTGGAGCAAAACCGGATCCTTTAGGTTATAGCTTTCGATGGTGGTCAGAGTGGTAGAAGTAGCAGCGATGTTAGAAGCGGTGGGAACGGGTCTTACAGTGGTGACAACCTCAAGAGCAGTCACCGCAGAAGTGACAATTCCTACCTGAGACTCTTCCTGAGTGAGAGTAGTGTCATCCATACGATTCAAAGAGCTAGGACCCATGGAAGTCTCAATAAGCATTCGTTCAGAAATTGCAGCTTCTGCTGCCTTTTTTCATCCAATCTTCAAGGGCTACCGGATTGTCTATATCGAACAGCTCACTCTTCGCCTTTACCTTATTAGTTTCCTAGCAAAGCTCTTTGGCCCTTTTATGATCTCTTCCTAGGCCTAAGCTAATGTAAGGGCGTAATTACCTCATAACCACTTAAGATTCTTCGTATCGATGATGTTTGCAAAGAACTCTAGGTAGTGGCCTCAATTTTTTCCTCGATCTTGGTAGAGTGGCCTACATTTTAGCAACCATCTCTTGAGATTTTGATAGTTTAATATTTAAGCATAGGGTTTCTTCGATGCTGGACAAGGCCATATCCTGAGCCTGCTCTTTTAACTATTTTTTGGCCTTGAGGTCTCCCTTTATATTATTGATCTTAGTTTGGAGGATAAACTTCTAGGCCTCTTGTACTTTAGTTTTTTCTTAAGGCTGTCACTGCAATCTTTAATTAATCCTTGAGCACCATGCACTTTGACTTGTGAGTGATAACCTCTTCAGCAAGCTTTTTCTTGGCCTCCTTTATGGCCTTCTCCTGCTCTTTATTTTCTTTATGGAATTTGGTCGATTCCTCCTTGTAATCTTCATAGATTCGAAACCCTTTCGATGTCAAAGCTTCGAACAATTAACTGGTTTACTCTCTTGACATCCGATGGGCCTTTGGCTAGCTTCCTCTATTGAAAATACTACTCCACAACATCGTGGATTCTAGAGATGCCCTCACTTATATAGCTTCAAGGAAGATCTTTGACATTGCAATCAAACTTAACCCTTCTAGGCAAAAATCAAGAAGGGTCGCCTACATCTTCGTTATAGGAGCTCGAGATTGGCCTTCGAAAGTAGGAGGAGGAGAGGTATAACTAGTAGATATTTCCTCTCTTCATCTTCGTTATAGGAGCTCGAGATTGGCCTTCGGAAGTAGGAGGAGGAGCGGTATGGCTAGTAGATGTTTCCTTTCCAGGCCTGTGTGATCTATGAGAGGAGGATGGGCTATTAGTTTTAGATTGGTGAAGAGATATGGTCAGAGCTTTAGGCTGCTCGGTGATGGTAGTAGTCAGGGGTTGAGAAGTTGGAGGAAGATAAATTTGAGAAGACTAGCGAATTTGGTAGATCTTAGAAGGTGAACGTCGTTGGTGATGGGATTCGAAGTTATGCCCAAAATGGTTATAGGTTCTCTACGTTCATCATGGCGACATTGTCTCTCCTCATCTTCACATCATTCCTTTTCTTTTCTCCTTATCCCCTCGATCTTGGGTTTGTAGTAAAGGTCGTGTTGAGGGTAAAATCTCCCCTGAGGATGGGAGAGGTAGTACCCAGTGCCTTTACAGATCCTTTCAAGTCGATTCTATTTTCCTATAGTACTTGAGGTGAATGGAGGATTGTATTAGAACCAAGTAAGTGGATTAAGAAAAAGTGCGGATAATCGTGCTTATGATCCTAGAAGAGAGTAAAGTATTGGAATGTCCTAAGTAACCCAAGGACCAAGCTTGTGTGGTTGTAAGGCTAGAGTTTCCCCTCCCTCAGAAGGTTGGGGCGTGTTGGCCAAGGGTAAAGTTGAGAGGACTAGATCCTTGGGTATCATTGAAATTCAAGTCTTTGGGAGTGAAGTATGAAAACCTCCCAATGTCATTCAGAAAGCCGAAGATGGCATCAATTGCACCTAGAGAGTTTGACTCTCCACTAAGGTCTTGACACTGGTTTGGGCTCATGCAGAGAATTTTTGATGACGATTAGTTTTAGCTTGGGAGTAGGAGTGACCTGGGTGCCATCAGGGGATTCTTCCCAAATGATTTGTTTTCACTAGCTTCATCATCCTTGTCTCCTTCTAACTTTTCTTCATCGTTATCCTCTTCTATGTTCTCCTTTTATCATATTGCCTCATTTTCAATATTCTCGTCCTTTCTTCGTATCCTTCTACCTCTTCTTCATTATTCTCCTATTATCCTATTGCTTCATCTTTAATATTTTAGCCCCTTCTTCATCTCCCTTTTCCTCTGCGAGGTTCTCATCAACCTCTTGGTTTTCTTCTTCTTCTGGTTCATTGTCATTAGAACTAGGAACTTCTACAGTTTCCATGAAGACCCCATAAGGAGATGGAGGACCACGTGCATCTCAAGATGCCATAGGAAGAATTGGATTAGGATGAACGCCCATGTCCTTATAGAGAAGATGGAACTGGTGTATGCAAGCGTTGGTAAGGAGGAAAGAGATTTTCCTTTGAGCTAATTCAATTCCTTTCAGAAATTGCAAAGTGTTCCTCGAAGTGGAACTTAGATTTCAACAAGGGATTTCTGTTAAGGACATAGAAGGAAAGTCAGTCACTTCGGCGAAGGAAGCCTGAGTGTGATGAAGTCATTGAATATGAGAACTTACGTCCAAAAAACCAATAGAAGTTAAAGCCTATGGGATATCGAACAAAGAAATACTCATCCATAAAGTAGCTCATTTTATTATGTAGCTCCTTGACAATCTTACATTTGTTGAAGGCCTCAATTATCAACAATAAAGGGTGGTCTTGTCTTCTTTTAAATTTGAGCAGAAAAGACAGCTCATTGAAAGTTGGGGGCTGATCCAGATGCATCATGAAGATGTTATAGATAGAGTTTAAGAAGACGTAACCATTTTGGTGTACTTAAGATGGAGCAAGTCAGGAGAATGAACTTTAGAAAGTCGTTGAAGGGAGGAATGACTCTAACGAGGTACATATATCGATTGCATATGGTGTGTTAACAAGATTTCTTGTCAATACCCTAAAGTTATTCCAAGAAGAGTGGATTGACTTGTTTGAATGAAGGATGTGATACCCTTAAGAGTTGCCTTTAAATTTAGCTTCTCTTGTTGTTGATTCTTGAGACAGACCTTTCGACGTCGTCGAAACATTCAGTCTTTGAATTAGATAACCTTTCGTCTCAGTTGAACTTGTTTGTGGTTCCTTATGAAGGTTTACCTTTCAACTAGGTTAGGTTTTTATGAGTTGTGACCACTACAGATAGGATTTATTCTTATCAAAGGCTAAGGTGGTTTCTTTCCTTGAATCTAAGCAAGAAACCAAATTCCTTAGTAGATACGTTATTGTTTTCGACCTTGTCGATAGGTCTGATCACTTGTTTGGAGTAAGTTTCAACCTTGTTGAAAGGTGTGGGAATGATCTCTTTTGGATAAGCCTTACAAGTCCAGGTATTTATACTTGAAGAATAGATTTCGACCTTATCGAAAGGTTAGACCGATTGGATTATAACTTCGAAAGGTTTCTGGTATTGTTATAACATAAGTATTGTCGACCTTGTCTAAAGGTTTAAGCCTTAGAGTTAATCACTTCTAAAGGTTACAGTGGATGTTTGAACCAGTTGTACTGTTAACCTTATCGAAAGGCTCAGACCGGAGGGTTAATAGCTTCAAAAGGTTGCGGTAGGTATTTGTATTAAAAGAGTTTTCGACCTTGTCGGCAAGAACATTTCGATGAGATTGAACCTGAAATTTAGAGTTAATCCAACAAAAGTTTAAGCAAACAGTAAAGTAATTAGCTAAGCTTGGAACTTCCCTCTTTATCCAAGAAAAAGCTTCATTTTTATTAAATCCCCAAATTAGCACCCAATAAGGGTTACAATATATTGATTAAGAAGATATAATAGAATGATAAAGTTCGGATCCCCAAATCATGACCTCTTGGGTCTTATTTATAGAAGCAGGCAGCCCTCCTTTCGACTCCATGCTCTCGACTGGGACAGAAGGTCTCCCTTTTATATGCAGCCGTGAACCTTTCGACTTTGTTGAAAGGTTTGCCTTTTATCTGCTATTATGGACCTTTCGACTTTGTCGAAAGGTTTTCTTTCCTTTATGCCTTCATGAACCTTTCGACTTTGTCGAAGGGTATACCTTCTTTATACTGTTGCGAACCCTTCAACCTTGCCGAAAGGTTGCTCTTTGTTTTATTGTTGTCGAGAGCTATGCTTCCGTTCAATGTTGTTGAAAGGTTGTCTTCCATTCCTTGTTGGCTTTAGAGTGTTGCTTTCTTCATAAAACCTTTCGACACTGTCGAAAGGTATCCTGATGTGCTTTTGCCGGTTCTAAAGACTTGTTATGCTTTCGAAAAGATCACCATAAAGTTGCTTATACTTTTTTTGACTTCTCCATCTTCTTCGAAAGGTAAGAACTCCCTGGATGAAACCTCTCAACCCCTTCGAAAGGTTTGAAGCCATTAAATTCTGATGACCGCATCCCTTCGACTCCTTCGAAAGGTTTTGTTTGAGCTACTTCTCCTTTGTCTTTGTTGAAAGACCTATCGACTTAGTCGAAAGGTGGATTTTTTGAGTAACATTTGCCCCCCCCCATTCGAAGGGATGCTCTTGACTTTCCTAGTCATCTTTGTCGAAAGCTATAAAACTTCCCGCCTCTTGGCCTTCCTACGTTAATCTGGGACGTTTATTTAAATCTGATCCAACGGTTGAAATTTTGGACGACTTTTCTTATATAGTATGCTTCTTCTCCTTCTTCCTTTTTTACCTGAAATCAAAATTATTGCATACAAGTAAAAGAATTCTCCAAAACTTCCAGAATTTGCTTTCATATTACAAGGTAATTTCTCAAATTCAACTCATAATTCTTAGATTAATCTCCGCTCTTATCAGCTTTCAATCAATTTTCCAGTTTTCAAACCCCAAAGTTGAAATTCAATTTTAGCTCGGTTTTCTAAAAAAAAATCCTCCTAAATCTGTTTTAAAACTAACAAAATTCATACTTGGCTTTAGATTTTGAGTTTGGTGGTGATTGTTGTTGAAAATCTCCTCATCGGGTTTAGTTTTTAACCCAAAATGTTTGATTTTTGCTTTTCATTTTTACCTGGGTTTTTGATTTATTGAAAACCTTTATTCTTCTTTTGAAATCAGGTTGAAGCGATTTCAATTTAGATCTATTTTGTTAACTGGTTAGACTTGCTTGTTTTTCAAGAAAATTTTGAAAACTGCATTTATTATCGGGTTTGGGTTTGGTTAAACCTAATATGATAACCTGGAACCCTCTCGTGTACAATTTGGTAACACAAAATGACCTTCTTACCCCTTAGAAAGAGATTGAGGTGCAATAATGGATTTGCCCTCTTTGTACCTTTCGATGGGGTCAGAAGGTATTATGATGCCAACTTTACCATTATTGTCGAAAGGTTGGATAATTAAATGGTGTAACCTTTCGGCAACGAGCTCTCAACCAGGTAGAAGAGTTTCAAACCTTTCGACTACTAGCTTTCGATAAGGTTGAAATTCTTCAACCTTAGAGTTGTCTCCGCCTATCTTGGTCGAAACGTTTAAAGCACACATGAGTTGAACCTGAAACCTTTCGACTTGAATGGGTATGACATGTTTTGACAACTTTGACTAGACCTTTCGACAACATCAACAATATTAATATCCTTAACTTAGGAATTTAAGGTTTTGGTTTCGACCATGTCAAAAGGTCTTGCCATTTAACTTCATGTTACACTTGAGATATATCCAGGCTTCCATAGAGCTTTCGACATTGTCAAAAGGTGATGAATGGGTTGATATTTCATCTCTTCTCTTTCGACTTTGTCGGTAACTTAAAGAATTCATATTATTATTTGTTCACTTTCTAGGTTTTCAATAAATTTGAGGTATGATGGTTAAGATTGATGTCATAATCCTTCCGATGATGTCGAAAGCTAGAATTGCTAACTTTTCGACATTGTTGAAGGCTTGAGCTATAAACCTTTCCACATTGTCGAAAGCTTTTTCTATAAACCTTTCAATATTGTCAAAAGCTTTTACTTTAAACTATTCGGCATTTTTGGAAGCTTTTATTATAAATCTTTTGACATTGCTGAAGCTTTTAATATAAACCTTTTGACATTGTCGAAAGCTTAAACTATCAAGTTTTTTGACTTAAACTTTTCGCACCATTTATAAAATTTGGTGTATGTTTTCACACTTAGGCTACCTAAGCAAACTTGATTGTTTTTCGAATTCTTGATTGGTTTCTAAACTCATAAATAGATAAGAGATTTAACTAAAACGTTTTCACCTGACAGAATCATGAGTTCTCCAAAAGTTGAAGCCATTGCTAAGCACTCCTTCATCGAAACTCAGAGTGAAGTTAATGCTATTCTCAAAGACTTCGACATCACTTGGATCGAAGCCATCCCTCCTAAACCAACTAATACCATTAACAACCCTCCAGAAGAGTATTTTGCTTACACAGCCATCTGCATATGGCACAGTGGATTCCTTCCATTCCCTGAGTTCCTACTCTCCTACTTGTCTCATATTGGAGTTGCTCCAATACAACTATCTCCAAATGTTTACACCCATCTTCTGTCTCTCAAAATGCTGGCATTGGAATCTAGACTTCCTTTGGTTAATGCTATAGTCCTAAACTCCTTGACCAAGTTGGCAAGGTTAAGCAATCTTAACAAGCAGATCTATAGAGTCAATGTATATAAGAAGCTTATATCAGATGGCACCAATAAGTTCAAGGGCTGGGAAAATCAAATTTTCTTTGTCAAGTGCTTTGCGGATGTTCATGGGACTTTTTCCTTCCCACATAAGTCTATTTTGATGTTGTTTTTGCTTTACTCTGTGTTTTCTATTAACTAATCTCTGACTTTTACAGGTCAATCTTCCAAGAAACTTAGCGATGCTGACAAGAAGATCATTGATTCTTTAACTGTTGCTTCATAACAAATTGGGAGCAGGTTAACGCTCCCAACATCTTGGAATTTAAGGAAACATTCTCTGCTGCTGCCTGACCAAAGGATTCTAGGCACTCCGCCCGCCATTATACATACCTCTCGTGGCAAACATTTCTTTTCCTTAGGCGATGCTGAGCACTTTACTTCAATGTCCCCCGTTTGTGATGACACTTCAAGTATATTATTAGCTTAGTATTTTCTTCTTTATCTCTGGAATTTTTTAAATTACTTTGACTGATTTTATATCCGCTTAAATTTGTTTCAGCTTCCTCAAAGGCCATTGTATCTTCAAGTGGTCCTGCCCCTCCTCCATCATCTTCGGAGACAGTGCCTTCTAAAGATGCTCCTCCAGCGAAAATGGCAAAAATGACTTATGTGGAGGAGGAAGAAAAGCGCACATCTCCTGAGAAAGTTTCAAAGAGCCCCACTGTTAAAGTCTCTAAAGATACAATGGAGGAAACTCCACCTAATTCAGCACCCTTTCCTCATATTACTATCACTGACTCCCCAACTTAACTTGCGCAGATGCAGCTTGCTCTTCTAGAAACCCCTTCTAAGACGCAAATTCCGCCAGAGCCATCATCTTCTGTTCCTTCATCGACCAATTTTTACAAACTGGTCAAGCTTATTCTTCGTTTAGAATCTTTCACTTCTTCTTCTTCGTCGTCATTCAGTTCAGACTTGGCAGAAAATCATCGCTCTCTGATGAACCAACAGCTTTTGGTAAGCTCTCACCCAAATAATTCTATTATCATTAGATCTTTCTAATTGCTAACTTGTGTTTCACTTCTTCTTGTTACAGATTTCTAGGAACTGGATTTCTTTAAATGAACATGTCTCCAGGCTCTCTGTTGGATCCTCCAAGCTACAGGAGGAAAATGGTGAACTCAAGAATCAACTGTCCTCTTTGACTGCCACTCAAAATGACACTTCCTCTAAGTTGGAGTGAGTCAAGGCTTCCCTCATCAGGGCTGAAGATGATCTAGAAGCGGAGAGGCAAGCTCACCAAATCTCTACTGATGAAAAATTTGCAATGAAGCTAGCTTTGAAAGACTCGGAAGAAGTGAAAGCTTGCTTGGTCGTTAAGAATACTTTATTGAAGGATAAGTTCAAGAGGACCAGAGCTTCACTCAAGCTAGCTGTTCAAACACTCTCTGATGTCAAAAAGTAAGTCTCTGATTTTGTTGAAGCTACCTTAAGGCCCATGATGCTGAAACATTATGAAGATGCCCACATGCTCGCCTATGCCAACAATCACGAAAAATGTCCTGACTTTGGCTTTCCCTCTCTCGACCCAACTTTAGCCAAAAGAGTTATGGACAAAATCGACCAAATAAGGTAGGGTTCCAAGCCCAAAAGCGAGGAGGAGATAGTTAATGTTGCGGAAGCTCTTTCTTTTGATATCCTTTCATTCGACATTGAATCTGATTCAGAAGAGGAGGATGATAAAGATAACGATCCCGTGGAAAAAGATGATGATGATGATGATGAAGTTGATTGGGACAACGACTATGATGATGACAACGATGATAACCCCTCTGGAGGTCAAGGCCTTGGTGGAGACAAAGGGGGGCCTTCCGGTGCTTCATGGATGGACAATGTTGATCAAACCGAAGCTCGTGAGATAGAATAACCCCCTCCAAAAGATATGCCTCCATCATCCCCTGGTCAATCTGCCCTTCCAGAGGAGGAAACTGTTCCACCAATTCTGAGGATCTATAAGAGAAAGAACAGGCTCCCTAGGCTTCCATTCCAGTTTCACAGGTATGGGCTTCTCTATTTAAATGTCTTACACTTTAAAGATAATAATTAGTGACAAATTATTTGTCTTAAATAAATAAGAAGTCAAATTTTCCCTATAGAACAAAACTTGAAAGCAAACAGGTGGAAATTAACAAGTTATATAGGGTGTTAGATAAATTAATAAAGGAACACAATGCTCTATCTGGGAAATATCACAGCCTGGACAGGAGTACCTCCGTTTTAGCATCTTTTAAATATCATAGGGCAGCTCCTTTACTAAAGAAAGCGCGTCTCCGGTACAACGCTCTCTTGAAGGAAAATAGAGCATTAATAACTCTATTCTGGATGATGATGGAAGAGAGAGATATTTTAATTAATTTTTATATAAAGCATATTGTAGACACTTTATCATAGATTTTTCTTACTTAGGCGAATTCAGTGGGGGTCTCCTTAGACGTTTTCATAAAAGATACTTAGATGAATTCGGATCTGACCCGCATCCTGGAGCCTACTATAATTTGCCGTGGGTCATGTCAATTCCTCAAGATCTCCCCCTTGAAAAGCTTAAGTATTATAAGGATAAATTTGTTTTTGAGTTTTTCTCTAAGTCTATTTTGTGTGAACCAAATGAATAATTGTAAATATGTAACAAGTAATCGATTTATGAATATATGTTTTTGTTATGTTTTGTATGCTTAGCTTCTTTTTACTGTGCTATTTTAGAATGTCAGTTCTTTAGGTCGTGTCGTCCCAAGAGACCACCTAAGTCAATATGTTAACTTGAGAAGATTTTACTCTAAAAATGCACCAATTTTAAAGACTTCGAAGTTAGCAAGATATTGCTTTCTTCGGAATTTACAAAAATTATACTTGGAATACCCTCGTCTCCGCTTTGGTTTCCACGGTGAAGAAAAGGAATCATTCTTAAAAGAAATCAGAACATTCCATTCCAAGTTAATTTGTGGCCGTGATAGTCCACCAGCCGAAAAATGGGATTATAGTAAATGTCCACCGGTTATAGCTCATGAAGGAGTCACTATACCTTTTGATTCGATAGTCATGCTTTCAGCTAATACTTTAGACAAAGTTAGGAATGTGGTCTCTCAACTTTAGATGTGATGAAAGTGTTTGTTGTATCTTTTAACTTTGTGGTTATTTGAGTTGGAATCCATTACTGTAATAATAAAGATATCTTTTATCCTAATTTTGATTTTCTCTCAGTTCTTTTTATTTAAATAGTAGCCACAGTCATCTATGTTTCATCATTCTCAAAATTTACTTTCTCGTGCTGATGCTATTAGAGATAGATTATTAACAAGGAACGGCAAGATTGTGATCCATGACGAAGTCCTTCTTGAGCGTTTTGGTGGCAACACCGAATCCATGAAGCGGCATAAAAGATATCTCATTCAAAAGACCATCACCAGTGGCTACAAAGACCATATAGCCTATCTCGATGTCGATATTAAGAAAAAGGATGAGATGATCACTGCACTTAAGATACAAGTGAAGACCAATCCCACGGCTGATTTTGACCAAAGGATGTCTGAACTTATTCAACAAATAAGTGATTTAGAGTTAAAGTTAAAAGATAGCCGGGCCTAGTGTGCCTCTCTAGAATTCATCATGGGAGACAAGACTCCAAAGATTGAGCTTCCGGCCCTACAAGCAACTCCTTCAGCTGCCAAGCCTACTAGGTCAAAACTTCTCACAGCTCAAAATTTTCCCACTATGCTTAACCCTCCCCCAAGCTTAGACGATAATGTAGTGGGGAACTGGGTCGGAGGGTAAAATTCAAAATTGCCAAATATTTTGATGAGCAGCAGAAGATGAAGTATTC
Source organism: Allium fistulosum (assembly GCA_030737815.1). NCBI lineage: Eukaryota > Viridiplantae > Streptophyta > Magnoliopsida > Asparagales > Amaryllidaceae > Allium > Allium fistulosum. Next base: position 823,194,201 of record CM060905.1, read on the forward strand.
TCAAACTATCAATGATTATGCTGCTAAAAATCAAAAGTTAGAGCATGACAATTACTTGCTGGACAAGCGGGTTGCAGAGTTAGAAAGGGAAAACAAAACCCTTAGGGCTGCAAATAGGGCCTTTAATCTCGCCCTGGAAACCAACATTGATGCTATTGATGATGAGAGCAGTATAAGAAGAAAATAAAAGAAGCTTAAGGAAGTTCTCCGCGCAGCAATCAATCATGTCGTAAATCCTTCGGTGGTGGAGAATCTTAATAAAGCAGCTCAAGATTTGTAATTTATTTATATATTTAAGCCATGTAAATCTATCTTGTACATAATTTTGTCGTTTGTAAATGACTTCATAACTTATGTAAATTATAGAAATTTTGTAAATATCACCTAATTTGTGATCCTTTTCTGTAGTGTAACCATTGATATGCCTTTGAATTGCTCATTCAGCAACTTTTGTGCTTGCTGGATCTTTTTTTACTCCTTGTCATTCTGATTTTCCTAAGAAACATGTAGCAAACAATATCTTTAATTGTTAGCTTGAAATTGAGATATTTGTCTATGTATATCATTTTCCTAAATTAGCAAATCATCTTGCCAATTGTATGAAAAGTGATTTATTCAAAATGTTAAGATCTCATCTTTAACCATGATGAGAAATGATTAAAGACTTAGCTCCTTCCACTTGTTTGGAATGCAAAAAACTTGTAGGTAGTAGATTCTACCTTATCATCAGGTCAAGAATATTAGAGTATAAATTTTATTCGATAAAGAACCTGAATTAGGAGTCTATGTCTAAAATTTTGAAGTAGTAACTCTCTCGCCCATTCCATAACATTAATGGGACTTAAAAAGTTAGAAGCCATAGTTCCCATTTGGAGGCTTTTAATAGCGATCTTTTTGATAATATTCTTTGGCCTAGATTCAGGAATTTTGAGATGAATAGAAATCCAAAGATCTTATACCCAGATTATGGCTTTAATAAATAACAATTTTAATCCCCAGATTCGGGTATAGTAAGTGAGTGATTTATAATGACCCGAAACCCAGATTCGGGTGTTAGATGATGAAATCTTTATATGAAAGACTCGAAACACTAATTCAGGTATTGATAGCTGAGGTTTTGAAATAAAAATCCTAAAACCGAGATTCGAGTATTATATAGTGAATTTCTGAAATGAATATCCCGAAACCCAGATTCGGGTATTAGATTTTGAAATTCATATATGAGAATCTCGAAGCCTAGATTCGGGCATTAATAGATGACGTAACCCAGATTCAGGTAATAATCAATGGAGATTCGTCTCACTCCTTTGCTTTTGTCCTTTCAGACATATAAGAATCCTTTAGGTTTCGCATAGAAATAATTTGATTGGCTACTTCTTGAGCTTGGACATCTTAGTCCATAATTAAATATGTCGCCTTTATTCGAGCTAGGACATCTTAGTCCTTAGTTGATAGTGCCTCCTCTCGGGCTTGGACAACTTAGTCCATTATTGATTGTGCCTCTTTTTGGGCTTCGACGCCTTAGTCCATTGTTTGATGAACCTCTTCTTGGGCTTGGACGTCTTAGTCCATTGTTTGATGGTCCTCTTCTTAGGCCTGGACATCTTAGTCCATTGTCCGGTGCTCTTGGTTAGTTCATCTTAGAGGCTAGAACCAAGGACTTACCCGACCTCCCTCCAGGAGGCGCACTGCCCTGGTCCTTTTGCGGCATGGATATGGGCTTGTTCGGTGCTCTACCCTGGCCATCTTAGGCACGGATAGAGGCTTACTCTGTCCTCCCTTCAGGAGGTGCCTTAACCTAGCCATAGCATGGAGCGGAAAAGGATTTTTTGATGCTCTACCCTGGCCATCTTAGGCGCGGATAGGGGCTTACTCCGTCCTCCCTCTAGAAGGCACTCTGCCCTGGCCATCTCGATGCGAACAAAGGCTTTTCTACAATCTTAGGTAGACTACCATCTTAGGTAGTCTCCAAATTTGAGGAGCATTTCACTCCCAACCATGTAGACTTTCTCTTTATAGGAAGTTGATCTTCATTAATCTTTCTCAAGTTTTTTTACAAATTCACCGATCTTTCCTTGTCTAAAGAAATTGATGATCATCCCATCTCGGGCTTTGCAATGGTTGGTTTCATGACCATTCATCATATGATAGTGGTAGAAGAATCCTCCCAAGTTTCTTTCATGTTTTGGCCTTTTCTTTTGTGATTGCCAATAGTTAAGTTCATGCTTTGTAAGCAAGTAGACGTTTTCCACTGATGTTGTTAAGTTGCACTCTTTTGGGAGTCTAGACTTGAAACTTGACTCTTAAGGATGGTACTTTGACTCTTTATTTTTCAGCCTTATCATTTCATGCTTTTCAATCATTTTTCTTTTTGCTACCCTTTGAACCTCTTGGGTTGGAAGTGCTCTTGTTACAGTTGGTTGCCATTTGTGTGCAAAGGCATTGTAATCATTCATTATCTCTTTCTCAAAGATTGTGTCCTTGGAATAATGTTGAATTGTTCTTCTCATTTGATTAAAGATATTATCACTTCCATTTTTTATCTTTCCAGGTGCAAAGATTGGGATAGGTCCTACATGAAAGGGGTTTAGACTCCATTTCTCAGGATCGTAAGATTCTGCTTTCTTTTTTTTATAATCCTTAAGGCTTCGAGCCTCAGTCTTTGCCCTTCATCTTGATTGGAGCTTTTGACGTCTACTTGGGAGAATCTTGTCAAGTGTGGTTCAGAAGACCCATGTTCAGATCTTTTAAATCTTCTAGCCATGATCAAACCAAGTGGATAATTGGATGTAGGATTGATCCAAGGGGGGTTAGAGAATTGTAGTTTTAGGGGGTTAACCAAGTTGGAGGTTCAAGCCCTCCTTATAGCGCCAAAAATGTTAACAAGATTTCTTGTCAACACCCCAAATTTATTCCAAGAAGAGTGGATTGACTTGTTTGAATGAAGGATGTGATACCCTTAATTATTGCCTTTAAATTTATCTTCTCTTGTTGTTGATTCTTGAGTCAGACCTTTCGACGTCGTCGAAAGGTTCAGTCTTTGAATTAGATAACCTTTCGTCTTAGTTAAACTTGTATGTGGTTCCTTATGAAGGTTTACCTTTCAACTAGGTTAGGTTTCTATGAGTTGTGACCACTACAGATAGGATTTATCCTTATCAAAGGCTAAGGTGATTGCTTTCCTTGAATCTAAGCAAGAAACCAAATTCCTTAGTGGATATGTTGTTGCTTTCGACCTTGTCGATAGGTCTGATCACTTGTTTGGAGTAAGTTTCAACCTTGTCGAAAGGTAGGGGAATGATCTCTTTTGGATAAGCCTTACAAGTCCAGGTATTTATACTTGAAGAACAGATTTCGACTTTGTCGAAAGGTTAGACCGGTTGGATTATAACTTCAAAAGGTTTCTGGTATTGTTATAACATAAGTATTGTCGACCTTTTCGAAAGATTTAAGCCTTAGAGTTAATCACTTCTGAAGGTTACAGTGGATGGTTGAACCAATTGTACTGTTAACCTTGTCGAAAGGTTCAGACCGGAGGGTTAATAGCTTCAAAAGGTTACGGTAGATATTTGTATTAAAAGAGTTTTCGACCTTGTCGGCAAGAACATTTCGATGAGATTGAACTTGAAATTTAGAGTTAATCCAACAAAAGTTTAAGCAAAGAGTAAAGTAATTAACTAAGCTTGGAACTTCCCTCTTTATCCAAGAAAAAGCTTCATTTTTATTAAATCCCCAATTTAGCACCCAATTAGGGTTACAATATATTGATTAAGAAGATATAAGACTAGAATGAGAAAGTTCGAATCCCCAAATGATGACCCCTTGGGTCTTATTTATAGATGCAGACGACCCTCCTTTTGACTCCATGCTCTCGACTAGGACGGAATGTCTCCCTTTTATAAGCAGCCGTGAACCTTTCGACTTTGTCGAAAGGTTTGCCTTACATCTTCTATTATGGACCTTTCGACTTTGTCGAATGGTTTGCTTACCTTTATGCCTTCATGAACCTTTCGACTTTGTTGAAGGATTTTCCTTCTTTATATTGCTATGAACTCTTCGACCTTGTCGGAAGGTTGCTCTTCATTTGATTGTTGTTGAGAGCTATGCTTCCCTTCAATGTTGTCGAAAGGTTGTCTTTCATTCCTTGCTGGCTTAGGAGTGTTGCTTTCTTCATAAAACCTTTCAACATTGTCAAAAGGTATCCTGATGTACTTCAACCAATTCGAAAGGCTGGCTATGCTTTCGAAAAGGTCACCATAATGTTGCTCATACTAGCTTTGACTTCTTCATCTTCTTCAAAAGGTAAGAACTCACTAGATGAAACCTCTCGACCCCTTCGAAAGGTTGAAGCCATTAAATTCTGATGAATGCATCCCTTCGACTCCTTCGAAAGGTTTGGTTTGAGCTTCTTCTCCTTGGTCTTTTTTGAAAGACCTTTCGACTTAGTCGAAAGGTGGAATTTTTTGAGTAACATGGTGTAACCTGGCAGAGGTCCATGAGCCCTCTAGTAGGGATCTGGAAGCATAACTTCATCCTCAAGGACCATGTGCTTCTCATGAACTCTCCTTAGCTTGACCATAGTCATCTTGGAACCTTTACATCCAAGGAATTTTCTAGGATCATAAGGATAGGTTGGTTGTCCTCCAGATTGACATGGCCATGAGATTCTACTATAGGAGTGACTTGGAGTTGAATTTCTCAAGTTAATTAACGTCTTACCCTTGTTGGTGTAGAAGTAGATATAGAGGCGGAGGACGAGCCTGCTTCCAGAGGTGTAAAAGGGCCATCATTGGTATAAAGGCAAGGAGATCATTTAAGGTTGTCCACTCTATACTAAAAGATTGAAAACAAGAAGAACCAATTTTGATTTATTTCAGTATTTACTGTGACTAAAACTAGAATCCAACGAATGTTGACGCGTGTTGACCAATCGGGTTCTATACATCAACCGAAAGCAATGCAAGGTGTCAATCTATGCAGTGTGTTCCATGTATCCACAGCTTGGTGTATGAGAATCCTCCTTGTAGTTAGCATGCTCGTGCTAGCAAACGGGCTCTATCATGCTATGGAACCGTGTGCCAGATTTTATCCATTATCATAGAAACTATGATAATGGAATCATCATTCGAAGCGATATAAAGCCTTTCTTTACAGGATCATAAGATTTGGAATGTGATCCCAAAGTGATGACACTTTAATTCGCCGAACACTAGAGTGTGTGCAATGCGATAATTTCTTGACAACCGTCTCATTGAAACTGAAATCACCGATCCATGTTCTACCGCGACCCAAGGAGAATTGGCTATCTCTTGCCCATTCACAGCATTCACTTGACTAGTAGAACAAATCAAAGAATAATTTCGAAAATCCCAAAGTCTTCCTTGAGGTTTTTAGAAGCGGGATAATTGCAGTGAAAGGGAAGATGAGTAAGGAATTTGAGAATAGGTTGACAGTGAAGTAGCGACTACGACATTGCAAACCATGAGGTGAGCTTGTCGATAATAAGGAAGAGACATGGCAACAACAAGGTGGATGTCGACAGAAATTTTGACTCATGGCGGCTGCTCAAGATTGGAACCCTACCTCCAAAATTGAGATCTGAATAGCGGTCGTGCTTGAATGCTCGATGACGAGAGATTGCAACGTTTCAAAGGATGGATGCAATGCTGAGATAACGGCGATGGCGTTGGAGGTTGGGTTGCGGCTGAGAATCGCAAGGTACTAGAAAGGTATAAAGGCTGAAAACACAAACAAGCCTGCTAGTGAAAGTGGAGGGCCAAAAAATTCTAAGTTTTTCTTTTATATTCAACACTCAAAAATAGTCAGTACCAACCAATATAGTCAATACCGTTGTTTTCTAAAAAAAAGAAAAATAGAAATAAAAAAGGAGGAAATAGAAACCACATGATTAAAGAATGGTATAGCTTTCAAAAATTTATGGTAGTGATTGGAGACTTTAGATAGAAGGCTTCAACTTTGAAATCTGCAGCAGACACAAGACTTAATAACTATGAAAAGGACTTATTGATAAACTCAGAGTAGATATAAAGCTTTAATATAATATTTCATAGAACAAGTGCATCTTTGCAGATAGAATCCTATGGCTTTGTCTCAATCCAAAGCATGCTTTGTTGCCACAAAAAGCATAGTTGAGGGGCAAGTGTTATCCGGCATTTGAACCAAGTGATGTCTCAATGGATATGGACTTCAAGATGATGAAGAGATGGATCAAGATACTTAGGAGATATCGAGGTTGGTAAATGAATAGAGCACAAGATGTTTTGGCCAGTTTTGCACAAGGCAAAACCACTCGGTACCGATCACCCCAAACAAGTTGATACCAAGAGGTTTGAAAATTTGCAGGACCCACTTGGAATTGCTGGTAATGCTGCTTGTTAATTTGAAGAAAAAAGACTAGTATGGATGAATAAAACAAGTCTGTATGGACATGATTCGATATGCAATTTTGTCAATGAAGATCCAAAGCTTAAATACTTAAGAAAATATGAAGAATGAGGGAGGAACAAGCAAGCAAGACCTTTTAGCACCGACAACACCGACCAAAACATGTCGGCACTAAGAGGTTTTAATCATCGGTTTTTGCATGTTCATCGTGTCTAAAAGATTGGATCTGACTTCTTATCTATTCTAACGCTTATTGGCGACTATCGGGGAGGATCTTGACCATTAATACACCTCCTATAACTATGTAAAAAGGAATTTGGATTCTATTTTATATTTTTACAACTAAGTTCTACCGTTTTCTTTTTCAGTTATTCCTAGTTTTTAAATCATTGTATTTTTGGTTGAAGTTGTAAAAGCAAGTTGAAATAAAAGTTGATAGTGGATAAAAGCAATCGAATACAAGTCGAACCACTTTAAAATATTGTCTTTCCTTATTTTCAATTTCATTTTTCTTTGAATTCATCTCGTTTTTTATTAGACTGGGGTGTTTTCCCATATTTGGACCAAACAACCATATAGTCTATAATGATTAATTCTCATTGTCTAACTAAATTGTATTGTAGATTTATAACATTAATATAAATGATTGCTTATATCAAAAGTTTGAGATTGTATAAATATATGTAATCATTGTATCTCATCCATCGGACATGTTGATGACTATTACTATTTACCAATCTATCTAAATAATGAGCGTTATCCATTCTTATAGGATCACTCTTTTATATAAAAAAGTTCACTCTTTCATATAAAAAAGAGACCGCAAACAAGATAGTTTTTGTTAGTTGAAGGGATAAACTGTTGGAACTGGGCCAATCCGCATTGAAAGTTATGGATGAATTTCAAATTTGTTTACCATATTGGATCTTTATTGGGCCTATAAAGTCTAATTTATTTCGAAAATTACTATATTTATTTTCAAATATAATCTTTATTTTATCAAAATTTATAATAGAATTTAGTTTTATTTAATTTATGTTATATTATATACATATATGTATCATATACACATGCATAGGTGTGTGCATGTGTAACATATCAATCCATGCATATTACATATGTATGTGCATGGATGTTGGGATTTACATTGCAACGGACACATTAGTTCATCCAATATACAAATTTATATTTGTCAAATGTGTGTTTATATACTTTTACTTATAAATATATAAAATATTACATATATATTTATATTATTTTATTTAAATAACTTTATATAAATACACACACACATACACATATAACATTATATATATATCAAAATGAATATAATTAAATCATTTACAAAAAAATATTTTTTTCTAAAGGCAAAAACAATATATGCAAATGTATTATAAAATATTTAATATATATATATATATTAAATATTTATATATAAATATATGTATAATAATATAATAGTATATATAAACTAATATTTATAAAATGCTTAAAATATATTTTAATAAATATATATGACCAGGTCTTGTGCACGGCTATGGATAATTTTTTTAAAATTTTAAAAAACAGGAAATTATTGTCAAGGACAAAATTTCTCAGCATTTTAGCCTCAAGGACAGACCTTTAGTATTTTAGGCTGAAGGACAACTTTTTTTAGGTATCAGTTTTTACACTTTTTAGGTATCAGTTTGTAGTTATCGGTAGTAGTTTTTAGGTATCAGTTTTGGAAGAATGTTTGTCCTTATGAATAATTTTGAAATAATGTTTGTCCTTATGAATAATTTTTAGAAGAATGTTTGTCATTGTGGTTAAAATATTGAGGTCGTGTCCTTGAGGCTAAAAATATACAAATTTTTGTCCTTTAAATTAATTTCCCTTTTTAAAAAATATGTATATATTCCGTGTAAAATTTAAAATATTAATAAAAAATCATTTTCAAACTTTATTTTAAATTTTAAAAATTTTCAATAAATCCTAAATGACATTTTATATTCTGAATATTTATTACATAATTTTATGATCTAAAATAATTTTAAAATCGATTTTTTTTAATTCTCGATCTTTTATGTAAAAATTTAAAAATAGAAAAAATGCTTTTTAAAAAAAAATTGTTGCCAAGGTATATTTTATGCAAATATTATTTTACAAAATATAAAACATAATTTTCATACTATATTTATATCTATAATATGTAGTTAATTTAGAGGGAATTTGGGACGAGGACAAACTTTGGAAAAAATTAGACTAAAGGACGCCAATTTTCATTCTTGGGCTGAGACGAACTTTAAAAAAAATTAGGATGAAGGACAATACTAGTTATAACTAGCATTATATTCAGTTTTAACACTATACAAAATGCTAGTTATAACTAGCATTATATTCAGTTTTACACTGTACAAAATGTTAGCTACAATTAGCATTGTCCTTCAGCCTAATTTTTTTCAAAGTTTGTCCTTCGGTCCAAAAATGAAACTTGTTGTCCTTCAGCCTAAATTTTTTACAAGGTTTGTCCTTGCGCCTATTTTCCACTTAAATAATATTTTGTTTCCGAGAGTATATTTTATGTAAATATTATTTTATAAAATATAAAACATAATTTTCATAATATATTTATATCTATATAATTAGTTTACATATTAATTAACTTAAATAATATATATATATATATATATGTATAAAATTTATCATTGTTGAAATTATTATATCTTTAATACTTTACATATAAAAATATATTATCATACTTGATTAAACTATGATGTTGTAATTAAATTATAAACTATATATATATATATCTAATTAAATATTATGTATATTAAAACATTTAATCTAAAAAACATCATTTTTAAATTGTAGAGCTGTACTGATACAATACAAATATGACAAAAAAAATTAATATTCAAGTATATGCTCAATTTTCATCAAAAATTCAAATTTCATGTCTGCTCCTCTCGTACCTCTCCAACCATCCCTTACCATCAACCTTTCCACTGCTCCTTTGACAACATCGAGTCCAACGTCCAACCTTCTAACCCATGCCATACCCACTCCTGTCCCACCACCTACTCCCCCTAACCCTCCCCCCTCACCCGGCCAACCTTCAGATCCCCCAGTTCCATCCCATGAAACAAGACCAATCATCAACGGTCAACCGGCATGGACTTCCTTGTTCAAGCGTAAACCACGAAACGTTGGGAAGTGCATCCTGGTTGACCTAACACGAACCTAGTCTGATGATGCTATGGAACTCTTCGATGATGTGATTCAAGCTGGATCCAGAGTGTGGAATGAATACATGTTGGGTTCTTTCTCTATAAACCCATATCGTACACAGTAGTGGTACAGAAATTGAAGGCCGTATGGAGATTGAAAGGTTCAGTAAAAGTCAAATCAGATGGGATTATATTCTTATTCATGTTCTCATGTGATGAAGACAAAAGCAAAATTCTACAAGGTGATCCTATAATCATGAATAACAAATTATTTATTATCAAACCCTACGATGCATCGGTTAGCAATGTGTGTGGAAGTGTTCCTTCGGTCCCAGTATAGGTTCACTTGCACAGCATTCCCCTTTTTGCATGGTCTCACTTAGGGATCAATTGGATATGCAGTAGATTAGGAAAATTGCAGTGTGTGGACAAGATGACTGAACAGCTAGAAAGATTATAATACACCAAATGCCTCATAGAAATTATACCTAACAAAGAATTAGTTAATGAATTTATGATCAGGTTGGTAGATGGTGGAGTGCAAAAAAAATATGTGGATTATTTTTGGACACCAGATATATGTAGTCAGTGCAATTCCTTTGGTCGCTCTAAGGAGAGTTGTGATAAGTCAAATGATAGTAAGGAAAGTTCAAACGAGAAGAAGTAAGCTCTCGGAGATGAAAACACAAAGCAAAGAGACAACACAAAACGAGTAAAAGATTTTAAAGGCAAAAATGCACAGAGATGGCAGAGAGTCAATAATTACAAAAAGAAATATATATTGGAGAAGAAAAGTATGGTTGAGAAGGAAGAAATGGATAAGAGAAGTTTAGAAATGAAGAAAGATGGAAAAGAGAGAGATTTAGATAATGAGACAAGCAAAACACCATCTATTTTGGAAGAGGGTGAGATTGACATAAGCAAAAGCAAAACAACATGTGATGAGAAGGAAAAGAATCTACAGGAAGGAAGACTAGATCAAGATAAAGAGAATACTTTGTCTTCAAATGAGAATAACAATGAATTGGCAACAGAGAAAATAAGAGACAAAACACAAAAATTGGATGCTGGTGTTGTAGTAGAACAAGAATTTAACAAAGAGGACATCAGTGTTAATGGAGTAGGTGGAAAGGTATATAATGTTACATGAAGTTACTTAAAGGATTGCGAACTCAAAACTGAAGTAAGTAATTGTTTGAAGTACTACAATCTATTGAAGAGGAAGGAATAACACTAATTAATAAGACTGAGGTGGTTGAGATTAGAATAAATGAAGTAGAAAAGGTTGTTAACACAGAAAAGAATGCAAAGAATCTTACTTGTTTTAATAAATAGAGTGTTGTAATGGAAGTAACAATAAATGAATGCAAACAAAGTCCATAGACAACAAGTGGGGATAAAGTTTTCAAGTGCAATAATGATCAAAACAAAAGAGAAGAAAGTGTGAAAGAGAAAACAAGCAAAAGTGACAATACTAAACAGAAAAATAAGAAGCAAAAAGAGAAACCACACCAGAACAACAATGCAGTGAACAATGTGCACGTGCACAATCATGCACATGCAGTTTCCACTTCCCCCTCCTTTAATAAATCTCCCTCCAAACCAACTACCTTTTCCAATTCATCAACTTCTCCTGGTCCTTTCCCAAATGAAAGTAGGTCTGATCTTCAAGGAAATCATGCTAAAGATCTGCAAAACAACCACAAAAATGAATCACTCTCTCCCTCCTCAACTCCACTTCAACAATATTCACCATTAACCGCTCTCTCACACCCATACTCTCTCATTAACCCTCCACATGCTTATAAACCTCCCTCAACCATTTATTTGTCTAGTCCTACCTCTTCTGTTGAACTAAACTCCCAACTCAAAAATTCCCATTCATCCCCATGCAAGCAAAGTAAGACAAAGAATGACCTAGAAGCCACGATATACATTGACTCCCCCCTATCAGCAGCAATTCCTAACTACATGATGTCTAATCATGCAGTGACAAGGAAAATGAAAGTAGAACTAATTAATGCCCTCGAGTTTAATAAATTATACAAACAATAGAAATATGGAACATTAGGGGAGCCCACCTTGACATCAAACTTGATCAATGCAAATATTTGATTGTTGAAAATAACCTAAGTATTCTTGCCATACTTAAAATCAAACTAAGTCTTGAGTTGACCATGAGAGCTGCAAGATATATCAACCCTTCTTGGAAAGTGATACACAACCATTCTGAAGATCCATATGGTAGGATAATAATTATCTATGATCCTTATTCTCTCCAACTTTCTCCTATCACCTCTTCTGCTCAAATGATACACTGCCACGCCCTTACCACTTCAAACTCCAACTCCTTTTACCTTTCCTTCATATATGCAGAGAACACTGTAAATGCCAGAACTTCCTTATTCCACAACATTCCCTTCCTTAGGCAATCTACACATCCATGGATGATTTTTGGGGACTTTAACTGTTGTTCTAGGCTTTCAGAATGAACAGGTGGGAACCCATTATCCCTCAATGAAATAAAACCATTAAGACTAACCATTGATAGCTCTAACCTCATAGAAATCAAGTCTACAGGAATGCCATATCATGGAACAATAAAAGAAGGCATGGGTGTCGAACATTCTCCAAAATTGATCATGCATTTAATAACCAAACCACCTTAAAAAATGGCCTACCATGTATAACCATCTTCCCCCTCCATTGATTTCAGACTACTCACCTCAAATTCTTCGCTCGAGAGGAGCTGACAAGAGAGGAAAAATAAGTTTTAAATTTTTTAACTCTTGGGTCGAGGAACCTGATTTCTTAGCTATTGTTAAAGAAGTCTGGGTGAGACCTAAACATAGAAACCCTATGTATAAATTGCAAGAAAAACTGAAGGACACCAAAATGGTTCTTAGAGAATGGTCAAGAATGAGGTTTGGAAGAGGAAACAAGCAAAGCGAATATTGGAAAACAAAGCTGGAGGAGATTCAAAACACCATGATGGAGGAAGTACACAATGCTAACCACACTAGTATGGAAACATACATAACTCAACAATATATAGATGCTCTTTCCAAAGAGTATGCAATGATGAAGCAGAAGGCTATATTACACTGGAATGAGGAGGGGATAGAAATAGTGCATTTTTTCATGCTACTTTGAAAGCTAAACACTCAAGAGAAAACATTGTCACTAAATTAGACCGACATGAAATTATGCAGAAAACAAAAGAAGGCATTGAAGAAGTTTTCATCCAACACTTCTCTAGCTTATTTGGTAATAACGAAAACTCTGTACCTAATGTTGATTTAATTAATCCAGATATTCTCTCGAGATTAAGCAACAGTGACTACTTAACACTTTGCCAAGAGATAACAAATGTTGAAGTTCATCAAGCAATGTTTTCTCTAAATAAAAATTCTAGCAGAGGGCCTGATGGTCTAAATGCACATTTCTTCACTACATGTTGGCCCCTTGTAAGCTATGAAATTTGCAGTGCTGTTAACAACTCCTTCAAAAAGGCAAAAATGATACGTTCTTTCAACACAACAAACATAGCTCTTATCCCTAAAGTCAAGAATGCTAATGACGTGAATGCATTTCTTAATGCATTTCATCCAATCTCTTGCTGTAACACTATTTACAAGTGCATCACGAAGATAATTGCTACTAGAATGAAGAAGGTGCTGCTAACTCTAATATCATCGAACCAAGCTGCTTTTCTGCCTGGTAGGAACATTTTAGATAATGTTTTATTATCTCACGAACTTTTAAATGGGTACAGGCATAAGAATTCTTCTCCAAGAGCAATGATGAAGCTTGATATAATGAAAGCATTTGATATGCTGCAATGGGACTCTCCATTGTTCGAATAATGGGTTATATGAACTTTCCCCTGCACTTTATTGCATGGATTTATGAATGCTTATCAACACCCAAATATTCGATCAACGTCAATGGTTCTAGCATTGGCTTTTTTAGAAGTAAGCAAGGTATACGGCAAGGAGATCCTATATCCACTTATATAGTCATCATTGTAATGGAGATGCTAACGCAGCTTCTCAAGAAACTAGTTTCTAATGGCCTCTTCAAACTTCACCCTAAATGTAAAGATCCTGAAATCACATCTTTAATGTTTGCTGATGACTTGGTTATATTTTGCAAACCAGATACTACCACTATAAATGCTATCTTTCACACTCTTTAGCAGTTCAATGCAATGACTGGCTTGAAAATAAATTTAAACAAATCTGAGATTAAGTTGGCCGGTATAAGTGAGGAGCAAGCCAATGAAATACAAGAAGATACAGGTCTAAGAAGCAACCCCAACATGATCTCCTATCTAGGTCTCCCTCTCACCACATCCAAGATAACAGTGAACCAATGCATGCCCCTATACGAGAGGATAACAACCAAAATGGATTGTTGGATGAGTAGAATGTTGAATCAGGCAGGCCGAGTAACCCTAATTAAATCAGTAATATTTTCAATGCAATTTTACTGGGCAAGGACATTCATCTTACCACTAAAGCTTATCAAAATGATAAGGACTGTGTTTATGAAATTCTTGTGGGCTGTTCAACTGTGGGAAGATACTTGGCTCCTATAGAATTCAAAAAGATTGAGAAACCAATTAAAAACGATGGTCTTGGGATCTTCAATATGATCCTATGGAATAAATCAGCTTTTGTGAGGCATTTAGATAATTATTTGAATGAGAGGGAACTAGGCAAATTGGTCTAGGAACTATGTGATATAAGGAAAGAAATTCTAGTATATGCCCCCTCCTCAAAATGTCAGTTGGACATTTTCAACCTCAGGGAAAATGTGCTACCATTAATCCAAAATAGAATTAGCCCTAATGCAGATGTAAGCTTTTTGGATGACCCTTAGATTAAGGAAGGTCGATTACTAAGAAGATGTCTATCTCATCAAGAAATTGAACAATCTGGGGTTAACTCCAACGCTAAAGTTAAAAGCATGATTATTGGTACGAGTATTATTCTTCCCAGCACCTCAAACCAAAGAACTCGGGCTATATGGAACCAAGTGGGTGATGTTAAAATTTACAATGTTAGTGAAGACAAGATACAGTGGGGAGAGACTGGCAAGGAGTTTAAAATAGGTGACATTTACAACTACTTTGCCAAAGGTGATGAAAACATGAACTGTAAGTGGCAAAGAAGAATATGGCATAGAGACAATAGTGCTAAGGATAACATGCTGATGTGGAAAGTAATAAATAGAGCATTGCTAACCAAGGCTAAGCTTGATTGTAGAGGGATGGAAATAGACATTCAGTGTGCATTCTGTTGCCTGAAACGGTTGTATACCTATTCTTTGAATGGGATGAAATTAATGTTTTGTGGTGTAATGTCATGAGTAAGCTCAGAAGGAATGATGTAGGCATCAACAATATTCATGAATGGAATCAGATATACAAGTTAACTGGCAGGAAGGAAGCCAAAAAAAGAGTGATGAATTGTGTGCTTAAGAAGTTTCTAATGGTAGTGTGGAGGGAGAGGAACTCTAGAGTCTTTCATCCTGAAAAAACCAAGACAAGGGGAACAATTGAAACAGAATCTTATGCATGAAGTAAGGGAAGGAGTAAAGTTACTGAAGTTCACATTTGATCCTGGAATCATGTCCTCTTTGGTGTAGTCCCTGCAGAGTATTTATCTTTTTTAGTTTCGTTTTTTTCTTGTGTTTTTCTTCTTAGTGATTGTAGCACCTTGTTTCTATGTCCTCTTTGCATGTTCAAGTTTATTGGCATACGTCTTTTGTTTGTCTATATTATTTGGTGCTTTAATAAAAATGGTAGGGGTCCATTCAACCCCGACGCCTTGCCAAAAAAAGTATATGCTAACACACAACCCATCTAATTGTGAAAATAAATTTGCATATCGGAATCCTCCTAACTAACAGTAGATTATATATATATATAGAAACATTATATCTAAACATAAATGATTGTAAATAAGTTAGATGTATACCTTATAACCAAAGCTGAAAAGCACACCTTGAAATGATGATATAAACTCCTTGAAAAACTTTAAATCCAAAAGAGTGTTAGTCCTTGAACTATTGACCACCGGCTATCGAATAATAGTTAATTTGATTTGATTTGAGCTTAGACCTAGAGGGATGTGGAGGCTAAAAAAGATCACCAAATAATGTGGTTAGAGATGCTTATATAGAGGAGAAGTTGGAGATATTTTAGGATTAATATCCAACATCATCTCTTACCAATTCTCTTCCATCTCAAAGCCTTTATTGCACCATCTTATGGCCGCACCTACCCCTCATCATGGCAGAATATAATCAGCCCTTATATAGGCTTTAAACACTTTTAAAGCCCGAAAAAATAGTATGCAACTAAATCTAATTTAACACTTGTCGATATTGCATATCGATTAATATATTTATAACTAATATAAATATATTTAATAGTATATGTTCATCAAATTAAAATCAACATTTTCAAATTAATATTTTATAAATATTAATTAATTTAATTAATTTATAACAATTACAAATTAATTAAATTGTTTAGTTAAAGGGAATTCATCGTTTTGGTTGTGTAACTTGTTAAGTGTAAATTTGGCCAGCGATTAATATCGAATAGTTCGAATATTAATATTCACACATCTCTTAGCAGGTGGTGTGCCATTTTGGCCAAATTTATCGCTTACTTGGTTCGGTAAAATCTAATTTTACTTCGTTAAGCGTTATGCGTTTGTGACTATTATTTACACCAATTCTCTTCGTCAAAACTATATCACTTCAGACTTGTGGAATTTGGTAATTGTAAAAATTCCAATACCATCCACATTCAACTCTAAAGTCCAAACACAAAGTCCTTGGTTCAATAACAACAATTATTATTAACTAAAATGCTCTGGCTAGAGACTTTGACTTTGAGTTGACTTTAGTTGACCGTGATACTTAGCCCATATAACTGAGGGGATGAATCCTCTCTTGAATAGTATTTCACTTCCAATACTTCCACTTGACCCAACTATAGTCACTCGATGGATGTCGTGCCATGATTTGACTATAATCAAAGCAAAAGCTTTTATATTGAAGATTAATGGTATTCTCGAGTCGAGAGAACTGTGTAAATCAGTCACATTGATATTTTCTATTTGACCTTGGTTATATTAGCAAACTAAAAATTATCGAGTGAGTCATTCCATAGTTATCCAATAACAATCGGTACATAACCCCTTGGTGCCCCCAGTAGCCATGAGTAATACACTACCAAACATTTGGAGAGCATGACGTACTCTAGTCTCAACATAGGAATCGATATCCAGCCTTGATACATCTTGACTAGGAATATTTAAAATGATATATTTATTTTCATTATGATAAATTACTCACGGTTACAACACTTTATAACTAAAACCATTTAACGATTTTCTACTAAATATACTTTTTACTTAAATTAAATTAATTAATTAATATAACACATTATATCAAGTATATAATAAAAAGAAAACACATTCTATTTCGAATAAGACTAGTTATCGAGTTAGATATATGTAACAAATCACATAATCGCCCCTAGGGCATACCCCTAACTCTATAAATCTTCCACTTGCACTTGGAGTCAACTATGGAATCTTATTCCAATTTCTCTAATTGGTTTCCTCAAAATCAATTGGGTCAGTCTCCCAGTGAACGGGTATGCTATTATGTTTCCATTATCTACTCTGTTAGTCAACTCTCTCCGATGTTGATAAACTATCTTTATCATGTGGAACAATTCGAACCATGTCTCGCAACTTCCAGTGAGCTCTATGTTCTGTTATGAACTATATCGTGACATCGTTATCATATAACAAAGTTATGGGATTCTCAATATTTGGAATCTCCCTTAGCTCAGTTATAAATTTGTGCATCTATATTTATATACATATACATTGCTTTTATTGTAGCGCTATTGAAGGCGATGTACTTTGCCTTTTTCATTGAATCAACCATAGTCTTTTATTCATAAAATTTCCAACTTAAAGATTCTTAACTTGAATTTATTATTGACATAATATACTAAATATCACTTATGAAAGTTTGAGTCCGAACACTCCTTTATAAGGATTTTTTTATTTCTATAAACAATCTCTAATATCACATAAATACATGAGAACACTCCCAATTACCATATAATGATGTCAATTTGGATTTGATATTTGCTTCATGTATGAAATACATAAACAAATCATGATATCGTAGACAACATAACATGTATGATAATTCCTATTGTCAATGCATGAGGAATCCATCTTACATGTTCCTTATATGAACATTTTATAAAGGTGTCCTTTCATATCATTTGGGACATTCCCAATATCTTTACACCTACTATAAAACACATCATTTACAAATCCAACGTCGAGTATTAAAACAACTAAAGCCGATGTTAACACAAGTGCATCATTAGCAATCAGCAATGAGTTGTTTACTTGTGGTTTAGAAATATCTATGTACTTTTTAACTTTCTATCTTATGAGCACACACTTTCTCTGCATCTTGATTGACAATCAAACTATTTGTTACTTCTATTAAAACGTTTGTTCAATTTTGATGCTTTTAAAATGATACTTTTGATCCTCTCTTGGATCATATTCAAAAACCCACAAGCTCAATATTACTCCCATTGGTTTCGAGACACTTTGGTTATTATGCGTAAATAGTTTATTATAAATCAGTATTTAGAATTTTCTGTTTCAACACATACATATCAAACATAAAGTCATATCATGCGATAATTTGGTGAGCAAAATTTGAACCAACTTGAGCACATCGAATAGTGAATCTATTACATTAATTCCAACGATTGAAATTCAGGTATTATTCTTATCGATGTGGCTCGCTATATTTCACCTACATTTGCCTTTGTCTTAAAGACACATTTACGACCAATGGGTCATATCCCTTTGGATACAACTATCAAAATCATATTTTGATAATGTACTTTGGAATCTATTTCAGATATGCACATCGTACCATATCATATAGTCCATACTCTTAATGGTTTAATTAAACAACCAAGGATTATTTATTCTTGACATTGATAAGAAACTCACAGTTTCTTTTTAATGTACAAGAATACTTATTAGATGTTCTAATGTATTATATTCATTAGGTTTGGTCAATTTCACTCCATCCCTTATAATCAGTTTATCATTGGATTGTATCCAATTTCATTTTATATCAATAATTTCTTAAGGAAATTCCTTTGCTACGAAGTTAGTATTCTTGAAACAACAGTTGTTTCTCAGTGCAACGGAATAGGCATTCATAAGCATTTTGTGAATTACCTTATATAAAACTGATTTTGCATTACTTTACAATATATTTATGTTTAAAACATATATAAGTCATCTAATGATTATCATTCCCAAAATTCTCTTGGGACGATTCATAAAAGATCCCTTTTGTACAATTATTATAAGCAGTCTTTCGACTCGCAAAACCTACCAACTCTTTGGCCTAGGATATGCAGGGGTTCTTATTGTAATGACCCGGAATTTTGAATACTTCGAATTTAAAAATATGAATTATTTGAATATTTGAATCATGCATTAAATGTAATTAAATTAATTTAATAACCTTTGTAATCCCATTTTTAATCATAACTAATGATGGTAAACTTTTGTTTGAAGTGTGTTTAAAAAAATAAGTACTTTAAAGAAATATAGATAACGTGATCGAAAATCATTTTATCAACAAACAACTTTTTAATCGATATAAGTTATTCTAACTCTTTTGTGCTAAGTTAATGAACATATGAACACATTAGGGACTAATTAACGAACTTTGCTTCATAAAATAAATGGAATTTTCCAGAAGCATATAAGGGATCGAAGATATTTCTATGTAATGGGTATACAGGTAATTTGCTAAAGGTGAGAGGTGTAAAGGAGAAGAAATGGACATGTGGAGTGGTGAGCCTTCCTTGGCATGATGGGGGTGAGGCAAGGTTAAATAACACCATCTTGAGCCTATATAAGAGATGGCATACCTCTTAAATCACTTTTGCAAATTTAAAAATTAAAAGCAAGCTCTCTTTCACTCTCCTCTACATAAATTTCCAAAGAACATAAATTTCAAAACAATTCCAATTAAATTAAAACTTGGACTAGAGCCTTAGAAAAACATCACAGTACCTTTTGTCAACTTAGATCTTGAAAAAGTGAAGCACATCTTCCCCATCTTGAATAGGCCTTAAGCTATATGCAAGGTAATATTGCCTTAGAGCTAGTGTAAAGCTAGGAAGAGGTAGGAAGTTGGTGTTCACAAGGTTGAGGTAGGAAGTGGAGGCTTGGACTTGCTTATTTGATTGGTTAAGGGTGAGCTTACTCACCACCTTGATGAAAATATTCTGTATATGTGGTTGTGTTTGATTGTGTATATGTTGTTTGAATTGATATTGACATATGCTGTAATATTGGTTTTGATTCTTGCTTTGAAAGGAAATGGCTTATGTAATCCATATGTATGGACTTGAATGGACTTGGATGTACTTCTATGACTTGTAGCATAGTCTTGAAAAAAAGCACATAGGTTGTAGTTGAACTTTGGTTTAGGTTGGACTTGGATTTGAAAGTGCTCTTATATCGATAGTCGCTATAGATGCACTTATTGATTTTCCTTGTGTTGGGAAATTTCTATGGAAATTTGTAAAGAGATACTTAGGAGTTTATCACCAAATTTGTGATTTATATTGCACATACTTGCTGCCAAAAAAGTTTGGACGACAAAAAGTTAAGTAACATATCGAAAATTAGTCAAACTTCTACTTGTGCAAAACTACCATGTTTAGCCTTTGTTTTGAACTTTAAAGATTTGGAAAGGACTTTAAAATTAAGTATTTGGTTTCATTTTTTTTACAAGTGTATTCTAACTCTTATTAGAGTACATAAAAGCAGTTTGACATTTTTATGAATTTTAAGAATTAGTTAATAACTTTTAAAGAAGAGGGTTTACTTTTAGATATAATGGAAACATGGTTTTTTCAAGTTTTTAAGTAAGTTATAAACTTGTTATTTTCAAGTAATATTTTGGATGAATATTATAAAACATATTATAAGTATTTTAAAAGTATTTTTAAGTATATATAGTTTTTAGAAAATGTGTTGACTATTTTATTAAAGTATAAATATCTTATGTTATATAATAACTTTTAAATTTTTTATTAAATATCTAGTTTTGTAAATAAATTACTATAATTATATATATCATTTCTAAAAGGTTTTTTTAATAATAAACAAAGGATTTAGAAAGGGGTTATGAATTATTTAGTGGCTAAATTGTGTTTCGTTTAATTACTTATTTGAAAGGAAATTAACTTTGTTTAACACTAAAAGCCGATGAAGTAGACTTATCTCACTACAACAAAACTTGCTTTTAGTTGCATTAATTGGTAGCATTTCACGCTATATGCAACCATTGGTCAAGTTAACTTACAATAATGAACAAATAAACGTGGCCAAATGGTTCTCGCCAACGATTCATGGAAATTTCCTTAAAATTTTCCATGGCCGCTCCTTTATCTCTTTTAAACACTTAAAAAATTTACCCTCCTCACTCAGATTCTATATCCACTCTTTTCTCCTTTCTCTCTTGCATTCCAAATTCTAAACCCAAAACCAATTTTCACCTAATCAAACTCCAAATACTTCATCAACCTATCCCTTTAAACTCCTTGCAAATTTTCGCATCCCCCTTCATCAATGTACCCCTAGCATTCGCCGACGAGAAAGCATCGAATAAACACTAGCAGAGATGAGGGCACAATATTAACATTCACCAGAGAGAAGCTATCGAAGGTGACTGGAAAAAGTGGATTAGGGTTTTAGCTTGTAATTGATTTGGTAGCAACGATAATCGCTTGCTGTGGTTCCCTTGTTTCTGATTAATGTTGCTTTGTCAAATCTGGCTTGTGATTTCTAAATTGTTGATTTCCACTGGCTTGCTTATTTCAGTTGGTTTGTGATTTCCACTAATTTGTGATTTCTATATTGTTTCTAAGTTGATTTCCACAGGTTTGTGATTTCTAAGCATAATCAAACCAACTCAGAATGTTATAGAGAAACTGTATGGTGAAAGTGGTTGTGATTTCTAAACATAATTATGCTTTTCTGTTGTGGTTCTTTTTAAGTTAAATCATTTAACCAATTATAATCAATTCCAGCTTTTCAGAATTTTCTTCTATCTACGTTATTGTATAGGGTTAGTTATTTTAGATTTATTTTAGGAAATTATATGGTAAAGAGGAGTATTGTCGGCTGGTCAAATTTAATCATCATTTACTTGCCTATAGCTGACATTTATACTGGACCATAGCTGATTGAATTATGTTTATATCCAAGGTAACTCGCTTTTTTGGTTGATCACATATTGTGGTTTCAAATATACTTGTTGTTTGGTAAAGCTTATGTTTCTATCATAGGAAACTAGCTTTTTTTGGTTGATCACATTACGTTTCACTTCAAAATCTTTGAACACAAAAGGATGAATGTGGGTATTTAGAAATCTTAGTTAAGGGAGCATGATTTGTATTTCTCTATGCTAAATATCAAGTACAGAGTTTAGCATACTCCTTATGGCAAATATGTTATCTTCCGAATGTTTTAGGATTAGCCATGCCAAATAATTGTTGTAGGTATTTTTGTAAAGAAAAAAAATTGAAATTATAAGTAAAAATAAAAGTGCAAGTAAAATGTTTCAAATATGATACTCTGATTAATTTTGTAAAGCTTATGAGTAATAACATGTATATCCAGCAAAAATCTTACACTATGGATCTATAAGCCTAATTACAGAACCATGCAAGTCAGCACATATTACTGCCACTAAACCTGCTAAGGATGCTGGAGTTATACTTTCGTATGATCCAAATTTATGACTTCTATTGTTGATATTTCTTCCAAGTATCTTATGCACCAAATCAAAGTAATTTGATCCTCTATGTAGGTGAGGTATTTTGGAGGTATAACTAATTTAGTGTTACTTGGATTCCTCCAATAACATTTTTTTATTAACATGAGTTTCATGCTTATTTTAGTTGTGACTTCACACATAGTGACTTGTCTAATAATTTTTCTTTTGTTCACAATTTACCATAGTCTATAGAAGGGAGAAAATGAAATGTACGCATAGTGATTTGTGATGTGCACGTACATGTGCATATTTTTACTTCCATATTTTATCAAATTAAATAAAATAAACGATCATATTGAGCATTTTAACATGTTTAAACCAAAGTTCAAATTATTTTCAAATCGTCACATATTCATCTTCATATAGGGGAAAAATGGTTAATTTTGTGCATATATTAATTTGAGAAAATTTACTTGGAAATTTCTATATTATTTTATAGGAATTTGGCTTCATTTGGAAGAGGTTTTCATGGAAGATATGCATGCACAAGAATTAGAGAATAAATGAAGATGGAAATAATTCATTTCATGACAACATGGAGTACCTCACCTACCCACTTACCATGACGTACACTTAGGAGTTAATGCACATACTAATGGAAATTAAAGCTACATGTACATTTAAGTGGAGGATTAACACATGCTAATGATTACTTGGTGGCCACACTACCTCAACGGCAATTTAGGTACTCTCCAAAAATATGGATTAGGGTTTCATACATGTATAAATACCCCATATGTTCATGCAATTAGTCTCTCTTCTCTTAGCCTCTTTAGTTTAGTTTAGGCTCAAAATAAAATCAAAGCTTTCTTTTCTCTTTTCAAGGCTACTTAGCCATTTTTCTTTCATGTAATTATCTTTTTTATACAATGTTAATTCTTGTTCCTTTTTTTATTTACATGCTTTTTTGCTTTAATGTTAGTAGTTAGTTTATTTTTCATGCAAATAGATTAGTTTTTATTGCTTTTTAATTAGCTCTCTTTTCATTTAGCTTTCATTTTCCTTTTGTTTTTGTTTCATGTTGCAATCTATATTTGTTGATATGATAACAAATATGAGAGGCTAAATCCCTTCAATTTAGGGGTAATGAAGCTCTCTAATTATATAGATTCAACATAACTTGTTCATTTTGATCTCTTTTTGTGCTTAATGGAAATTATAGAAAGTGGTAAATATTTTGTTGTTAGCTTTGAATTTGATAGCCTATATTGTTGACATCAAATAGGCTATACTTAAACAAACAAAACACAAATTACCTCTTCATCTACATATGATTATGGTAATGAAGTGAATGTTGAAATCAAAATTTGATTGTCTGTATTTCTAATCAATAGTTCATAGGTCATGCTTAAAATAGATTTTATTTTCAACTTGATTGTCATATTTCATGAGAGTTAGTTAGTGGTTTAAGGGGTGTGTTATAGTTTGATGGCTTATGTTGAGCTAACTAATAGCACAAATAGGCCATACTTATGATAAACACATCAATTAAACTCACTAATGACCAAAAAAAGAGCCCATAATTTCATATTTTGTTGAACTATGTGATCTAGAGAGTGAATTTATCTCTAAATTGCCTTCAAACGCTCATATTTTTATCAGAATTCTTTTACTAGATTTTCCACTTTTCTAGCTTAACAACATTTCAAATATAGGTCAATTTGATTGAATAGAAATTTAAAATCTAACAATTCCCTGCGGATCGACCCGTACTCGCCATGTACTATCATTGTACGCCGGTTCGAACAAGTTTTTAGCGTCGTTGTCGGGTAATAGTTTTGATTTGAATTTTCTATTCTTCGAATTATTTTCTTTTGATTATTGTGTGTTTTACTCTTATGTGTGTATTTTATTAAAAAAATTTGTAGAGTCTTTGTTGTGTGATTTGTGCCTGTATTTTTGTTTGTGTGCTTGTTCCCAGTTTCATTTGCATTTTTATTTAGAAAAAACATACGCAAAATTTAAAAAGAATATTTTATTTCATTTTCATTTTACAATTTCTGCTTTGCTTTTACAAATTTTCACTTACGTTTACAAAACTGCCAATTTTTTTCAATTCTGTGCACTATTGCACACTAATGTGCACTCTAACCCTCTTCCACGAATACATCTCCTTACAGACTTCAACTAATCCTCTCTGCCCAGACTTCAATACTTCTCCTCTGACACCACATACCACCCATCGCACTATATACCACATACTGCTGATACACCTCCTTTACAACCCCTTTACTGCCATATCTGTGCACAACTGTGCACTACTGCACAAACAAACATTGGAATTCAATCACTATACAACTTGCCTGCTGATCAACTAGCTTCACCTCAAATCCATCTTCACTTTTTGCAACTACAAATACAACACCCTTCAACTAACTTCGCCCCTTCACCATCTGTTGACCACCCTGTTCAAACCTTGTCAGTTCATCCATTTCACATCATATTGCTGCTAACTACTCTTCATATCATATTGCACATATCATTAACAGCCTCTATCACTTTGCAACAGCATACATACACACTTGAATCACTCGGTCGACCACCAAGAAACTCACTGCACTCAACCATATTCGAATACCCCCACCTGCACATAACACATCTGCACCAAACCCTCTGCTGCAATAAACATTTACCATTCCTCTATCCTACCTTCATTACCACATTATCACAGACCTACCAGTCACCCTTCGCCATCATCTTGCCCACTGCAAACTGCCACTACAACTGCCCTGTGCCATAAACCTCACTGCTCCAAGCAAACAAAACTCCCCTTTGCAACTATACATACATTCACCACTCCTACCGTTGCTGCTACACCCTGCTGATCACCACTGCTTCAACAAATAACCACCATCTGCCTACACTACTGTCTCATCATAGAAATACCCCCACCAAACCACACAACAGCCTCTAAAGCCACAACATCCCATAAAACACTTCCATCTACACGCTCCAGCCTTCAACTTCACAAAAACCAATCCTAACGTCTTCATCAATCTCTACCTACAACTGACATATATTCCTACTGCAGTTCATAGTGCATCACTTCCCCATCATACTATTCTTAATCACCAGCGACCACCACCTCCTTCCCATTTCAAACACAAAAGGAAAAAAACTTGCCACATCAATTCGACCAATTCGCAACTTTCAATCGACCAAAGCCCACATAACCACCGAACAACTGCCATCAGCCCAACCATCGGCCACTGATAATCACTCAGACATCCCTCCAAATCACCATGACCAGACTGCTACTTCCTTTGCACTTCAACCATGAACTCTGAAATCATCCCACAGCATGCCGCAAACCCTCATCCAATCACCTACTGACAAATGCATACCCACTCTCACTCTCCACAAACCCGCTACCTCCAAACTCAACTGTAATTCCATCGCTGACCAACTCGTGAACAACCCAAAATTGCCTTGCAAATCCAATTTCGAACACCCTCAACTCGCGAATTCAATTTCGATCCCTACAATCAATTTCGATTTCGAACTGGTTTTTGATTTTTGAGAATCGCGTTATCTCTGTGGATAAAGTGAAATAAAAAATGGGATGAATGGTTCGGCGGTGTAAGTTTAATGAAATGGTGATGTATTAACTTTAGGCTGGTTGGACTTTGTTTGGGCCGAGACTTATTTGTCAAGCTATATTCAATTTTTTTTAGTTCAGTTCAGTTTAGTTTTTTGTTTTTTTGTTTTTTCTAGTTTATTTTTTATTTCTATTAGTTTTTACTAGTTTGTATTAGTCTGTTGTGTTTTGTTTTTAATTTGTTGGGTTTTTTTAGTTTTCTTTAGTGTATTATTTAAATCCTTTGTTTTGTTTTGAGTAGAATCTTTTGTTTTAGTTTTGTTTGAGTGTTAAGTATTTTATTTTGCTTCTTAAAAAAAGAGAAAAAAAATGGAAAAAAAATGTGTGTGTGTGTGTGTGTATTGTTTTTAATTTTCAGGTTGTAGGAAATAAAAGGAAGAATTGCTTGCTCAAACTGCTTCGCTTACTTGCTTAAAAAAAATTCTGCTTTAAAATAATTTGCTAATAATTCTGCACGCTCTAGTATCTTGCTTTCATCTCTAGTTTTAATTTGCATTGTTGTTTGCTTGCATATAAAAAAATTCAAAAACAGAAACAGAAACAAAAATCCATTCATAGTTACATTGTTAATACACGTTTAATTTCAGTTTTGCATTTCATCTTAGAATTTTGATTAATAATAACGGTTAGACATCGATAGCTCTTAATTGTATATAGATAAGTTGTCCTCTTTCGACAATTTAATTTCTTAGTGTCTAGGCTACGGTAGAGCAATAATCAATTATAAATATTACGGTGATTCGTAAAAATTATACTGATTGTTTCTCTGAAGGTACTTAAACCTTCGGCTACATTGCTACGGTGATTCGTGGTGCACCGATAACTCATTCATGTTACCGGCTGAGAACTATCTTATTGAATTAAGACAAAGTATGATTATACAATTTTGGGTTAGGAGCTACTTATTTTAGAAAATTTGTAATTAAAACCCTTGCATTCATTTAGTTGCATTAGTTCATGCATATTTAAAAAAACAAAAAAATTCAAAATCCAAAACTAAAAAAATTGTAAATATTTCTTAACTTAGTTTTTATAAAAATCCTTTCTTCTGAAATTTAGTTTTCAATCAAAAATAAAAAAGAAAAAAAATCTTTACGTTACTTTTTTTAAAAAATAAAAATATCAGAAAAATATATATATAATCTTTTCAAAAACAAAAAAATTTGAAAAAAAAAATCAAATTTCCTTTTTTTGATAAATAAATTCTCCTTTGTGAATACGCTTCCTTTATAAATAAATAAAAACATTCTTAAAAATGTCTGAGTTCCCCTATTCGCTAGAATTTTACAATAGTTGTGAAAATCAATATGATCCATATAGTTTCACTCCAAATTCTTATGGATATTTTAACGACAACTATCGTGTAAATAATTCGAATTTTGAAAAAAAAATTCAAAATGATGACCAACCCTCAACTCTTGAAAATAACATTGAAATGATTTCATCTTTACTTGAACTCTCTACACAATGAAATCAAAGGATAAATGATTTGTGTAATTCATACCTATGCAATAACTCAAATCAAAGTTTTCAAAACCATAAAAAATTGAATTCACTTCAAAATTCAAACGATTTCGAGTATAACCCATGCGAATTCAATTTCGAACTTCAAAATGAGTTTCAAAGTCAAAATGAAAATGGAAACAACTTTTTAAATGAATTTGGCAATGGGAATAAACTCGACTATGATGCGAGTGAAATTTTTTGTTCTTAACAAGTTCAAATCGAAAATTTTCAATTGGATTTTGTTGAGCAAATGGACGAAATTCACAATGATCACACGGATTTGTTGTTCGAAACATGTATGAAACAATGTGAGAAACAAAACCAAATCTCAACATGTGACGAGTCGAATAATAATCCATCTTTTACCCCAATTGACGATTTTCAAATAACAACTTTTGAAATTGAAAATGAAAATCTTAATAAAGTTATTGAAAATGCGGTAATTGAGTTGGATTTCAATTCATTTAAGGGTGAGAAACTCGATTTAACATTCGATCTTCCTTTTCCCGATTTTGAAAATTTGAATACAACAACTTTGGATTTTGAACTTGAGATATGCAATGAAGTTGTTGATAATCCAATAAAGGAAGACGAATTTAATAAACACAATTTTTATGGACTTTTCGAAAACGAGTTGTTGAATTCTGAAGGTGAAGATTTAAATCACCATTTCGATTTTGAAATCAATAATTTTCAAGAATTTGTCAATGATAAGGTTGAAATTAAATTTGGTGAAAATAAACTTGAATTTCAACCAATTGTTTTATCAACCCCGAAAATCATTGAAAATAAAACAACTCGCACGATTCTTAATAAAACGACGTTCGTTTTTCCAAATCGATATTCAACGTCGAAATATTTTATGGTTTGGTTTTTCGTGCTTAAGCCATGTCTCTCATACTCGACAAGACGAATGAATCGATCTTTGGAAGACCGTTTCATTTACTCTTTAACGGCATACTTTCTGATGTCTTGTAAGTAATAATCTTTTCATGTAAATATAGGTCATATTTTTGTTTTTGTTTTATTTTTCTCCTTTCACTTAAGTTGACTGTGGGGACACAGTCAAAATCAAGCGTGGGGGGAGTCTCATCTTCATTTTTAATTTTTCATGGTAATTTATAATTTTTCAAGGTTTATTTTTACATTTTTTTTCCAAAATTTAAAAAAATCTCAAAAGCAATTTTTTTTTATCATTTTGATTTATTCTAAAAGAAAAACTATAGGATAAATATATGGTTTTGGATAATTAAATTGAAAATTTGAAAAGTTATTTGTTTCAAAAAAAATATAAATAAAGTTTGATTACAAAAACGATGGTTTAACTAGTGTATAGGAAGGTTCATACGTGTTAATTATGAAGTATATCCTAATTGAAAATCTTTGTTTAAAGGAGTAGTTGATTTAAAGTAAAGGCGATAATATTTTAAATCTTTTAAGTTAAGTGGTACTAAGATGATATTGTAAAACTCTCTCTTTAAAAAAAAATTGAAAAAAACCAACAAAAAAAAGAAAAATCTTGTTGTATATATGCATATATTTATTAACACCTACAGTCGATAGGTGTACACACTTTTGTGCACACTCGCCATGCTCTATACCCTTCTCACGTAAGCCCGAAAGGTAGTGCATGCTCGGTATATCTGGCCTCAGTTTATCTGAGTTAGGTGTATGTATATAAAAAAATTCTTTTTAATAATGCCTACAATCGATAGGTATTCACACTCGTGTGTTCACTCACCGCGCTTTGTATTCCCCTCACAAAAGCCCGCAAAGCAGTGCATGGGTGGTATATCTGGCCACAGTTTACCTGAGTTGGACATATGTAAATATTGTTAATATCAATAAAATTTTCAAAAATAAGAGAGAGTAAGCAATTGAAATCCAAGCACTATTTTTACTTATTTGATTTGACTTGTTATTCAAAAGAAATGAAAATACTACTTTGATAAACTTTAAAAATCTACTAAGGGTCTATTTCATAGTTACACTATGTTATCAACTGAAACAACTAGCTAAACTAGAGTTTAATTGTGATGATAACTCAATTTTTATTGGAAATTTTGACGAGTAAATGGACTTAAATTTTATGATAATGAGCAAAACCTATATTTAACTTATTTATGTTAATTTAAAAGTAAATTCTTCATTTGTAAATATTTTCAAAAACTTGCATTCATCTCTTTGTAAATCTTGCATTTAGGAATTTTTCACTTGGATTTTGTAGGTAGTATCCGTTGAAAACCCTCATGAGAAAACACTCATCCTACTAGGAACACCTAGAGGTTTAACGGCTTGTTGCATACGCTCAATGCAATCGTGTTTCCTACGAAAACGGATTTATCTTAGTTTTAGTTTATTCGAGGACGAATAAAAAGATAAGTGTGGGGGTATTTGATGTGCACGTAAATGTGCATATTTTTACTTTCATATTTTATCAAATTAAATTAAATAAATGATCATATTGAGCGTTTTAACATGTTTAAACCAAAGTTCAAATTATTTTCAAATCGTTACATATTCATCTTCATATAGGGGCAAAATGGTCATTTTGTGCATATTTTAATTTGAAAAAAATTACTTGGAAATTTATATATTATTTTATAGGAATTTGGCTCCAATTGGAAGAGGTTTTCATGGAAGATATGCATGCACAAGAGTTAGAGAACAAATGAAGATGGATATAATTCATTTCATGACAACATGGAGGACCCCACCTACCCACCTACAATGGTGTACACTTAGGAGCTAATGCACATGCTAATGCAAATTAAAACTACATGTACATTTAAGTGGAGGATTAACACATGCTAATGATACTTGGTGGCTACACTACCTCAAGGGCAATTTGGGTAGTCTCCAAAAATATGGATTAGGGTTTCATACATGTATAAATACCACATATGTTCATGCAATTGATTTCTCTTCTCTTAGCCTCTTTAGTTTAGTTTAGGCTCAAAATAAAATCAAAGCTTTCTTTTCTTTTTTCATGGCTACTTAGCCATTTTTCTTTCATGTAATTCTCTTTTTTATGCAATGTTAATTCTTCTTCCTTTTTTTATTTACATGCTTTTTTGCTTTAATGTTAGTAGTTAGTTTATTTTTCATGCAAGTAGATTAGTTTTTACAGCTTTTTAATTAGCTCACTTTTCATTTAGCTTTCATTTTCCTTTTGATTTTGTTTCATATTGCAATCTATATTTGTTAATATGATAACAAATATGAGAGGCTAAACCCCTTCAATTTAGGGGTAATGAAGCTCTCTAATTATATAGATTCAACATAACTTGTTCATTTTGATCTCTTTTTGTGCTTAATGGAAATTATAGAAAGTGTAAATATTTTGTTGTTTAGCTTTGAATTTGATAGCCTATATTGTTGACACCAAATAGGCTATACTTAAACAATAAAACACAAATTACCGCTTCATCTACATATGATTATGGTAGTGAAGTGAATGTTGAAATCAAAATTTGATGATTTATATTTCTAATCAATAGTTAATAGGCCATGCTTAAAATAGATTTTATTTTCAACTTGATTTTCATTTTTCATGAGAGTTAGTAAGTGGTTTAAGGGACGTGTTATAGTTTGATGGCTTATGTTGAGCTAACTAATAGCACAAATAGGCCATACTTATGATAAACATATCAAGTAAACTCACTAATGACCAAAAAAGAGAGATCATAATTTCATATTTTGTTGAACTATGTGATCTAGAGAGTGGATTTATCTCTAAATTGCCTTCAAACTTTCATATTTTTATCAATTTTCTTTTACTAGTTTTTCCACTTTTCTAGCTTAACAACATTTCAAATATTGGTTAATTTGATTGAATAGAAATTTAAAATCTAACAATTCCCTACGGATCGACCCGTACTCACCGCGTACTATCATTGTACGCCGTGCACTTGCATTTATTTTTAATTAAAATTCGGTCGGCTATTTTCTAACTCGATAGACATTTAGCCGGTTCAAATAATTTGTCTAATAATTTTGCTTCTGTTCTCTATTTCTATAGGGTAGTATGAAATACTATCAATATATGTCTCTATGATTAATCTCATATGTAAAAAACATTAAAATACCTTCTGTCTCTTCATAAGATTTGCTAATGCAGTCATCAAAGCATCCAATAGAACTGTATAATTCAGTGATGCTTCTACCAAATTTGGAGTGTCTGGGTTTCTTTTGGATGTTCTAGAAGCTAGACCTCATAGCAGGCTTGAGCTTTCTGGATTTCTTCGTCTTTACTTGGTGTAGGATTAATTATAATAGCAAGAAAACTTCTTAGCTTTCCTATTACCTATTCATATATTATGTAAACTAACAGGTCTGTACATATTATGATCATGTTAGTACAGGTTTGTAATGGTATACTATGTATAGGTGAATTATATATTGTGTGTAAATATTTAAATAGCCAAAGGTTTAATATATTTTATATTGAATTGTTTGTAAAGTGCATTTTATTATGTGATTAATGTGTTTTTCGGTTGTTTGAATGTGATAATTATAAGTGATTGTTGGTTTCATACCAAATTATGTTAATTATCACTATATAATGTATAATATACATTATGAACAAAATTAAGTGGACATTGAAGGAGCTATCATAACGATGGAAATCTTCACAAAAAATCAATAATTTTTGGCAGCCTTTAATAAATACTACCAAAATATATATGGTGGTTGACAAAAAAAATGCTACTAAACTTTTTAGTAACGTTTATACAATGCTACAATAAAAAAAAACTTAGTTACTTTAAAAAATGTTGCAATATCTTACTTTTCGGTAGTGTTTATGAAAACGCAATAGAAAGTCCTGGATCTTTAGTTGCATGTTTTTTGACGACGTTCTTTAACATGCTACCATAAGTTATGGTAGCCTTTTTTGCGCACCACCAAAAATACTTTTTGGTGCAGTGTCTATTTGTGAATATTAAGATTGATGTTCAAGTAAGGATAGAAGCAATAGTGCTCTAACTTACCGACCTCACTATTGATCGAGGAATAGTTAAGTTGGGAATGTCAGAAACGTGTTAATCATATTGTTTACTTACTCGTTGATGGTAATTATTTAGTCGTGTACTTAGCACGAAAAGCCGACTAAGTAGACTTATCTATCCATGAGAGTCAAGAATGAAGTGTCTAGGCAAGACTTTGATATGCAACTAGTGCTCTAACTTACCTAGCTTCACTCTTGACTTAGGGATAATATGAGTTGAAAACTTCGAAAATGTGATAAGTATACAAAACTTGATTCTTATAAGCGATCGTCTTTAAAATTTGATAGTTATCCAGTCAAATATAGAACCTGACCGAATATGAACTTAGATCTCTAAACAAATGTTTTTAAAGATAGTAAAAGTATAAAATTGGTTTTGGGTTTGTTGCGATAATGTGTTAATAGCATTCGTCTTTAACCGTTTTGATCATACTTATGAATGTAAATAGATCTTCAAAAGAATGTTTTAAAGATAAGCATAAGTGAAATGGTTTTGGGTTTGTTGTGATAATGTTTTAATAACATTCAGGTTTAACCCTTTTTTATTATATTTATGAATGTAAATAGATATTTAAAAGAATTTTTTAAAGATAAGAATAAGTGAAATGGTTTTGGGTTTATAGTGATAATGTTTAAGTAACATTAGTCTTAAACCTTTTGAATGGATTTGTGAAAGCACTTAGATACTTAAAATGGAAGGAAATTATAAGTATGGAATCTTTTGGAAAAATATAGAAAAAGTAAAGATTTATAAAAAGAAATCTTGTTAATGATTTGTGAATATACTTATACCAATTGAGTAAGTATATGAATACCTTTTGAAGTATTGAAAGTGTACAAATGAATAGTAATGATGGATAAATGAAGTTTTATTAGATAAAAGAAGTTTTACTAATAAAAAGGTTTTAATTAATATAAAGTATTAATTGAATAAAAAAGGGATTAGAATTCAATTATCTGACATAATCATGCTTTGTGTGACTTAATCGTGCTTTGTGTGACTTGATCGTGCTTTGTGTGTTTATTCGTTTACGGAAAGTATACAAGGCTTGGTTTCTATTTACGATCAGCTATCTTGTACTTGATAGTCGATTAGTCCATTATCGAAATTGACCAAAATAACTTCGGAAATATCAGGAAGAAACACGAGGTCTAAATGGTACAGTTGTCTTCGGAGATACTATACTATACGCATAAACTCATCTTGCTCTTCCAGGACAAATAATAAGGAAATCCATCAGGAAAGAAGATGATCTCCATCCTTATGTATTGTCTGTTTATTTCTGAAAGAACCGGGGTTAAGTTAATCGAAAACTCATCGATTGCTTTGAAGCGTCCGGTCAGCGGGGGAAGTGTACTTATATGAGATGACTCGAACTCGTAACCACTTCAAAACCATATACAAGATCTATGTTCTGAAAGCAGTTGTAAAGTGAAATGTTATAGAGTTGAACTGTATATCCTAAGGTTAACTCCAAGGGAGAGGTCAGTGTTAACATTTCGAACGAAGCTATCATGTGGGATTGTCTATCTTGAGGAGTATTCCAAGAGAGAGGATGGCATTAGCATTCGTTGGATGACTTATATGGAACCTATATGGTAATTTGATATCTGTTCGAGATTTTTGAATCCATGTAGCAATTAATGATCGGTTCAAGATAATGGAATCCACTTGGGATTCGTGATCTGTTCGAGTGATGAAGACTCGTTTAAGAGACGTTGAATGTAGCCTCAATATCGAAAATGACTAAAATCAGAGCAGGGTGCCTAACCGTGAAGTGTCTAGCGAGTCCAAATAGGGTATATTAATAGAGATGCTATCACTAGATTGCTAGCGAGAGTTGATGATATTCGGTTAACGTTTCGGCGTTGACCAGGTATGGCTTACCTTATGGTATATTTTATGTAGAGATATACGACGCTCGGAAGGACATCTCTGATTCTTGTGAAGGAGGACCATTCTCGATGTACTGAGGGCGCCTCCATGGAAATCCTACACTATTATGTGAACATGCCTTGGCGATTCGTGATTGTGTACCTAGTTATTGTTGTGGTGTACAAGTACCACAGTTATTTCTTACTTATATTCTACATCCTAGACATTATATATTATGTACTTAATAGATGTTTGGCTCTTTTGAGGGGAAAACTAATCTGATAGTTTGGTTGGTCTTAAAAGGTGTTGTTATATGTCACATACATTTCTTAAGTTTCTTACACCAGACTATGTCTGACTCGTGATTTTATATCTCCCTTATTTCCATAGGTGTTTTTTCAAGTAGTCCGAGGAAGGTAGGTTTTCATTGATGTTCTTTGGAGCTTCTAGAGATGAGTTGGATGCTTCCATTCACCTACCATGGTATTCTTATTTTCGTTGCATTACTTCATTGTATATGTAACGACCCAGAATTTTATCGTTTTGATTTGTGAATATTTAATTAATTTTAAATTTTCAATTAATGGTTTTAAATAATCAAATAACCCTCTTTTAATTATTAAATAATGATGGCAAACTTGTTTTGGAATTTTGTTAACGAAAATAAATAGTTCGACGAAAAAATGAAATGTGGTTGAAATTCGTTTTTCGAATTTTTGACTTTTTATCGAACGGAAGTTGTTGCAACCTTGTTGCACACATATGCACACTTGTGTTCACATATATACATATTTAATAAAGTTGAAAATAGTGCAAAAAGAGATTAATTAAGGTAAAGAATCCTTAAGTGCTTTTGAAATATAATTAAGTTAAGCAATAAAGTAAAAGAAGACTTTCTCCTTATTTTAAAAAGAATAAAGTACTAAGTAGTACATGTTATCATGATAGAAGTATAAGGCCATGTGAAGGGGTTGTGGTGCATGAGTTGGCAATTAGAGAAGTATATGGAAGAAGGCATTTTTGGAGGGTAATTTGGTAATTTGGCTAAGGGGCATTTGAAGTCTTTTTCCATTTTTGCAAAATCTGTAAAAGGAGCACCATGACTTCCCATTTCCACTTTTCATTTTATTCTTTATACTTCCACCTTCATGTTTCTTCATTTTTTTTCCTTAGCTTCCATTCTCTAAAACCATAAGAAAAGCAACTTCAAATCATCCCAAAATTCTTCCATAATTTCTTATTACCATAGTAAAACTTCTTACCACCTCAATGCCACAAACTTTTGTACCTAATCCACATTTTCCCCTTTGGGCCATGTGCATTTTTAGAGGAGAAGGGGGCCTAGACGTGAGCAAAAGGGGAGGAGACCTTGGGTTGTGAGCATGAGGAAGGAAGGGGAGGAGTTAGGAGGCTTGGACATGAAGGAAGGTGGAAGCTTTGGCTTTGGAAGTACAAAAAACTTACTTTAATAGTCATATATTAATATGAATATTGTTGTAAAAATATATTTCTTTGGTTGTAGTGTAGTTATTATATGTAGTTGTTTGGATTTGATTTCCGCTTAGAAGTGGATGGCGTATGTAACTTTGATTTGCAGGGGACTATAGCAAAAGGAAGTCAGAGTGTTTCGTAGCGAGTAGATAGCTACGGAAGCACTTCGGAGAATAGAAACTTTGTAGAGGGATCCAAAAGGGTTCCTCACCTTGTTAATTTTCATTTATATATATTCTTGTTTGTGTTAATGCTTGTGTATGTGAAAAGTGAATGTTGTTTAGTTATAGTCGACCTTCTTGTTGTTGGTTTTGCGACATTGAAATTCAATGCTTTTTTAAAGTGGTTTACTACTTTGTTTTCTAAAGTGTTTTGAAATGATTTCCGAACTTAACTTTTGTTTCAAACCTTTATGCAAAGATATTAAAGTGGTTTAAAATATTGAAGAAAACAAAGTTTAAAAGCTATTTGATTTAATAAACGAAGTATTAAAAGTTATAGTCCATATAGCGATAGTCGCTATGGATGCACTTTGGAAATCTATGATTTTAGTAAAGTAAAAGAGCTTTCTACTTTAGATATTTTGTAAATTCTTTTGGAATGTGTATTATAAAAATAGTATAAGTATTTAAAAAGGAAACTGAAGATTTAAATATATTTTTAAGAATATATTTGAGTTATTTAAACAAGATGTTTAAATTTTATAAAGGAGGCTGCTTTGTTTCAAAATCTTTAGATGGGGACATCTTTGAAGGGATGTTTTAAATACAAGTTTCAAACTATGTTTAAAGAGTTTTAAAAGTAATTTTAAAGGAGGAAGGAAGCAAGGACTACAACACTATTGTTGTAATAAATATTTTCGAGATAAGGAAATAGATCATAGATTATAAGATTTTGTTATAGTAAATGGCTTCGGAAAATTGGAAAGGAAGTTTGATTTGTAACACTTTGTTATTATTAAATAAGTTGTTTATTATATATAAAGGAAGGATCTTGCCTTTTGAAATCAATCTTTGGTTTAAATAAATGATTTTGTAAATAGTTTCAAATAACTAGTTTGAAATCAAAGATTAGAAACAAGTTTATGGAGTTGGTTTTTTCGATTATTTTAAAGACTTTGTTTTATGCAAGGGATTTCTTTCTCAATGTCATTAAGTAACATTAAACAAATATTATAAGTGGTGCTAAAATGTTGACACATTTATGGAAAGTAAGTCATCTTATATTTAGCACTAAAACCTAATGGGTAGACTTTCCTCTATCTAGATCTAGAACTGGAGCGCTTTAACTAAGGTAAGGACAGGTGCAACTAGTGCCCTAAATTACCGGGCTTCGATACTGGGCAAGGGATAGAGAAGTCAAAATGTTGAAAATGTGATAAGTATAAGAGAATTAATTTCTATAAATATTTCATGATTAATTGTATATGGAAGGTACTTCATCTTATACTTGACACTAAATTTTGGGGTATGGAAGCTCGTTTCTATCTGTGAGAGTTTAAGAATGTACATCGAGACAAGAGTAGTTCTCTAACTTGTCCGACTTCATTTTTAATCAAGGGATAGTACGTGGTTGAAGTCAAAAGTGGTGATAAGTATATGATGTTCGATTTTCCATATGCAAAATACATACTTACACCAGATAGTGGTTTGTCCACTATCGATACTTAACCTATTTTGAATTAGGAAGCTATTTTGACTTAGGAAGTATTTGAAAGCTTCGCAATTTCATACGGTTTGAGATCCCTCGAGAGAACTCATTTTAGTCAAATGTCTCTCGCTTTAAGGGCATATATTCCAAATCTCCTTAGGATTCTTATATCATTCGCTTACTTCTAGAAGAACCGGGATTGAGTCAACTAGGAAAAATCAATTGTGATTCAAAGAGATCAAGATCGAACAAGCATGAATTATCTGAAAACCACTTCGAACTGGCATAAGCGTTCGAATTAGGGACATCTTGAAGATGATGGAATCAAAAATGAAGGTATTTGAAGTGAAAGGGTCACTTGCTACTAATCCTAAGGGTGATTCCAAAAAGGATGTAGTAGAAGTAGTGCCTTCGGTTGTTCATGTCATGAACAACTTGTATAGATGAATGCTAGCATTGCATTGTTTCCTGAAGAGCAGTGTTAGCATTCCAAGTGGGATTTTCTAAAGAGGTAAAACATAGCTTCAAGCCTAGCACCTGG
This sequence comes from Allium fistulosum, assembly GCA_030737815.1. NCBI lineage: Eukaryota > Viridiplantae > Streptophyta > Magnoliopsida > Asparagales > Amaryllidaceae > Allium > Allium fistulosum. The sequence goes on from CM060905.1 coordinate 823,232,424, forward strand.
GAATAACTAAAACATGGGATATGCTTCAGGGTTATGTGGGTTGCTCCCATTAGGGTATGGTCATCACTTGTATCTACATCGATATTTATTGATGGATTATGTATGCTGGGGACACGAAAATGGTTTTTCAAGTTGACAACCGGGGTGATGACATATTCGGTACTATCCAGGAAGGGGTAGGTCGGTCCATGATTCGCAGGGAGTCAGCTAAGGCTCTCGGTACATTTTTCTAGAGGTGTACTGCGGTAGGCAGTACCTCAGTAACCTTATCATTATATGTAATCCATTTTCCAATACGCGCCTTTATGGACTTGGTTGTATACAAAATATAATGTTGAATGCAATTAATGTAGCCATTCCAGCTACGTTAAATATTTATTTTAAACTCTAGACATTATTATAATATCACTGGATTTCCTAAAATGGTTTGGTTATCGTAAAGTAAAAACATGTCCGTGTTTATGTGTGACATGGTCTTACGAGATACCTTTATTTCTAAAAGGTTTTTATAACGTAAAAGAAATCTAAATGATTTGAGTTTCTCACGCTAGTTTACCAGACTGGTCCGGATGTTATTTTCTTATAATACTCGGGTCAGACCTAAGTACTTCTTCAGATTTAGTGACAAACATTTATAGCTTCAGGAGACAAGCCGAATGCCTCCAAGACTTGGTGTATTTTATTTTCCGATGTATATCTTGTTTTGTATTCATCGGCATTTGTAAGGACATGTTGTTGTAACTGTCCAGGCTGATGATAGGTTAGTTTACTCTGATTATTGTACGTATATTAAAGTTTTCTTTTGTAAAGATCATTTGGATATTAAATATTACCAGTGACGAGTGAGATTTTGTTCTGTCTTTTCTTTTCTTCCACCCCAACAATCTGTCTTTCCGACAGTCGGATGCTCGATATGTTAATATCGTGGATGTATTAGTGCCAAGTTTTAAGGGTCGAAAAGGCGGGTCGTTACAGTATACATCAGCATATATAAGGATAGATTGCTATAACTATCCAGCTTGATGATAATACTAATTATTATAATTTTGAAATTCTATGTATCTTAGAGTGACATTTTGTACTATCTTTTGATATTATATGTTATCGTTTCATTGTGAGATTTTGATGTTGTGTTCTCCTCTTTCTTGTTCTATTTCGTTTTCTTTTATTTTACCCTAACAATTCGTCTTTCCGGCACTTGAATGCTCAACATATGAATACTGTGAATGTATTAGTGTCGACTTTTGGGGATCGAAAAGGTCGATCTTTACATGTGGTATCAGAGCTGAAGGTTAAGCGAAAACCTTGGCTTTAGTTAGGTATGACTCTTTAAGAGATAGGGTAAGGAAATGCCCATGCATGAGTTGAGTGTATTATATATATATATATATATATATTAGACCATATATGTATTTGTTATATTAGTAGTATATATGAGTAAGTTGATAGTGTAGTCTAATTCATGTAGGGATTAATGATATTTATCTATTATCCCTCGTTGATAGCTTAGTCATGTTCAGCCAGTTTAAGAGCATCGACTATTGTTAGCTGATTATTGGTTTATGCTCGACCAGTTTATGAGCAGTTTTACCTTTCTACATCATGGGTTAGGTAGACAATAATTATGGGTACATTGAAACGAATACCTTATGAATTTAGTTTCATAGTTTGACTATAAGGTATTCGGTAACGGTGTTGGGTTAAAGTTTAACTTTAGTAAAAGATGTTTATTATAACCTAAAGGAAAGATAAGGTATTGAGCAAATAAACATTTGTGAAAAGTTTTATAAAAGAAAGTTGTTTTATATAAGTATGCTTTATAAAATATGGTTTATAAATGAAAGAAGGATTTAAAATGACAATTTTATAACTTAAATTCCGGTGTCTTTGAAAATGTTTTTCAAGATTTTGGAGAAAAATAGTATTAGTATTATTTGAAAGTAAATAGTTGGAAAATTTGTTTATGAAATTGAGATCATGGTTCTTAGTAATATTTATGAAGTATTTGATACCGCTTTGAAATGATTTTGGGTTAAGTCCAAAAAGTATGGTTTGGATGTACTAATCTCACTTTTGTCGCTTGAGAATAATTCGGGTGATGACTACAGCATTGTTGGTGTTCATTTTTGGGTTTCAAAGTGGGGGATGCTACCATAGTAGTTTACTACAAGTTGTTTTGGTAAAGTAGTTTTGATTTAAATTCGAAAGTATGATTTGATATACAAAAGTTATATGTATATATTATTTCAAAATGGTTTGAAATGAAACCCAGTGTTTGTTCTAAAGTTTTCTTATTAAGTTATTTCATGGACACATGTAGCATATGCATTATGACATTTTGGTATGTAAATCATGGTATGATATGTTGTTTGGTAGTTTTCATCTGTTAAAATGAAATGGAATTTTCGACGATTTTGGATAGTCGGAAACTTTTAAATATTTATAGAAGTTGAAGCTAAGTGTTTTTGCAAGAATATGAAAGTTGATTTTTTGTAACTCTTAAATTGTTGAACATCCTGAACGAATTTGACATTACATATACTCTTAGAGGATAGTGGAGTATTATACAAGTATGAACATAAGTTGTAAAATGTTTATGAATTTGAAGTTATGTTTTATGAAATGTTTCATAAATGATTTTAGTATTTAAAGAGATATACTATTAGTATAAATGAATGTGAGTTAAAGGATATCAGTAGTTAAGAAACCAATAGGATAAGTATGTAAGTTATACGTAGATCATTTTATTCGCATGATTGTTCTTGATCCAGTATTCGAGTACATGATTTCGAGGTGACTTGCACTGGTCCGAAGAAAGATTTTTCACTCGATTCTTGACGGCGAACACCTGAAATAGATTCTTGATAAGATCTCAAAGTTTTCTATCACAGTATAAGGCTATGTAAGGAGAGTATAGGTTTCTAATCAAGGAACTTGATCAGAGTCTGCACTAGAGAGGTTAAGTGATCTATACTGGTTTGAAAGTGAAATTTATGTGATCGAGCAAGTGATCAGATTGGATGTTGCATACGGATGGTCCATGTGCATCATACGAGATTTAGTATGTTTACATACTTTGTTTTGTTGGCTTATGGAGAATTTAAGGGATGACTCTTCGATTTGTGATGAGGTAGCATAAATAGTCGTCTAAGTAATAACCTGAGGCTGTTGAGCATAAGGTATACTTATAGGAGCTTGTTTATCATTCTTAAGTGATAAGAAGTTAGAAATTGAGCAAACTGTGAGCTTTTTTTAGTAGTAATTGTAATACTATTAAGTATTGATGTATGATTATTTCTTTGGTTGCTCATGTTGGAATTTAGAGGATGAAATATTCTAAGCGGGTTTGAATGTAACGATCCGGAATTTCGGACACTTCATATTTAAACATCTGCACTATTTAAATATTTGAATCATAGATTAAATGTGATTAAACTAATTTAATAACCTTGTTAACCCCTTTTTTAATAATAACCGATGATGGTAAACTTGTTTTTGAAGTTTGTTTACAAAAAAAAAAGCAATTCTAAGAAATAACGATAATGTGATCGAAAATCGTTTTACCAATAAACAGTTTTTTAATCAATATAAGTTGTTCGAACTCTTTTATGTTAAGCTAATGAACATAGAAACACATTAGGACTTATTAACGAACTTTGCTTCATAAAATGAGTGGAATGTTCTAGAAGCATCTAAGGGATAAGAGATATTTCTATGTAAGAGGTATAAAGGTAATTTGCTAAAGGCAAGAGGTGTAAAGGAGAAGTGATGGACATGTGGAGAGGTGAGCCTTACATGACATGATGGGGGTGAGAGTAAGGTTAAGGAACACCGACTTGAGCCTATAAAAGAGAGGGCATACCCCTTTGATCACTTTTGCAAATTTACAAAATAAAAGTAAGCTCTCTTTCTCTACATAAATTTTCTAAGAAAATAAATTTCAAAACAACTCCAATTCAACTCAAACTTGGACTAAAGACTTAGGAAAATATCACAACACCTTCTATCAACTTAGATCAAGAAAAAGTGAAGAACGTCTCCCCCATCATGAATAGGCCATGAGCTATATGCAAGGCAATATTGCCTTAGAGCTAGTGCAAAGCTAGGAAGAGGTAGGAAGTTAATGTTTGCAAAGTTGAGGTAGAAAGTAAGAGGCTTGGACTTGCTAGATTGATTGGTTAAGGATGATCTTACTCATCGCCTTGAATGAAAATATTATGTATATGTGCTTGTGTTTGATTGTGTATATGTTTTTTTGAATTGATATTGACATATGTTGTAATATTGGTTTTGATTCTTGCCTTGAAAGCAAATGACTTATGTAATCCATATGTATAGACTTGAATGGACTTGGATGGACTTCTATAGCTTGTAGCATAGTCTTAAAATGAAGCACATAGGTTGTAGTTGAACTTTGGTTTAGATTGGACTTGGATTTGAAAGTGCTCTTATAGCGATAGTTGTTATAGATGAACTTAAGGATTTGCCTTGTGTTGGGAAATTTCTGTGGAACTTTGTACGAATATACTTAAGGGTTTCTTGCCATATTTGATGTATATTGTGTATGCTTAATGCCATAAAAGGTTTGGATGATAAAAATTCAAGTAACATATCGAAAAGTGGCCAAACTTCTACTTGTGCAATCTGTTTAGCCTTTATTTTTGAACTTTGAAGGTTTGGAAAGGACTTTAAGATTAAGTATTTGGTTTAATTATTTTTACAAGTGTTTGCTAACTCTTATTAGAGTAATTTAAAAGTGGTTCGATAATTTTATGATTTTTTAAGAATTAGTTATGAATTTTTAAAGAAGAGGGTTTACTTTTAAATATAAAAGAAACATGGTTTTTCCAAGTTTTTAAGTAAAATATAAACATGTTATTTTCAAGTAATATTCTAGGTGAATATTTCAATCCCTATTATAAGTGTTTTAAAGTATTTAGAAGTACTTTTAAATTATATATAGTTATTAGAAATGTGTTAACTATTTTAGTAAAGTATAAATATCTTATGTAATATAATATCTTTTAAATCGTTTCATGAAATGTCTAGTTTTGTAAATAATTAATATACATATATATCTCATTTCTAAAAGGGTTTTAAATTATAAACAAAAGATTTAGAAAGGGGTTATGAATTGCTTAGTGGCTAAATCGTATTTTGTTTAATTACTTGTTTGAAAGGTAATTAACCATGCTTAACACTAAAAGCCGACGAAGTAGACTTATCTATTTGTGAGTGTTAAGATTGATGTTCGAGTAGGTATAGAAGCAATAGTGCTCTAACCTAAGGACCTCGCTCTTGACCAAGAAATAGTTAAGTCAGGTATGTCAAAAATGTGTTAATCATGTTGTTTACTTACTTGTTGATGGAAATTATTTAGTCGTGTGCTTAGCACTAAAAGCTGATTAAGTGGACTTGTCTATCTGTGAGAGTCAAGAATGAAGTGTCTAGGTAAGGGTTTGATATGCAACCAGTGCCCTAACTTACCTGGCTTCACTCTTGACTGAGGGATTGTATAAGTTGAGAAGTTCGGAAACGTGATAAGTATACAAACCTTGATTTCTATAAGCAATCGACTTTAGAACTTGATAGTTAACTAGTCAAATACCGAACTTAACTGAATATGAACTTAGATCTTTAAACAGATGTTTTTAAAGATATTAACAAGTGTAAAATTGGTTTTGGGTTTGTTGTGACAATGTGTTAATAACATTCTTCTTTAACCCTTTTTGATCATACTTTTGAATGTAAATATATCTTTAAAAGAATGATTTAAAGATAAGCCTAAGTGAAATGGATTTTGGTTTGTTGTAACAATGTGTTAATAACATTCACCTCTGACCCTTATTTTATTATACTTATGAATATAAATAGATCTTTACAAAAATATTTTAATGATAAGCATTAGTGCATTGGTATTGGATTTGTGGTGACAATGTTTAAGTAACATTAGTCTTAAACTGAATGGATTTGTGAAAGTACTTAGATCCTTAAAATGGATATTTTGAAGGAAATTATAAGTATGGAATCTTTTGGAAAAAGATGGAAAAAATAAAGGTTTAAAGTGAGAATACTTATATTAATTGAGATAATAGAAAGAGTACAGATGAATAGTATTGATTGATAAAGGACGTTTTAATAGTAAAAGATATTTTAATTAATAAAAATATTAATTAAATAAAAAAGGGATTAGAATTCACTTATGTGACATAATCGTGCTTTGTGTGACTTAGTCGTGCTTAGTATGACTTGATCGTGCTTTATGTGTTTATTCGTTTATGGAAAGTATACGATATTTGGTTTTCATTTACGATCATCTACCTTGTACTTGATAGTCGATTAGTCGACTATCGAAATTGACCAAAATAACTTCGGAAATATCTAGAAGAAACACAAGGTCTATATGGTACGTTTATCTTCAGAGATGTTATACTGTACATATAAACTCGTCTTGCTCTTCGGGGATAAATGATAAGGAAATACGTTCGGATATGAGATAATCTCCACTCTTATGTATTGTCTATTTATTTCTGAAAGAATAGGGGTTAAGTTAACCGAAAATTCATCGATTGGTTTTGAAGCATCCGGTTAGTGGGGGAAGTGTACTTATATAAGATGACTCAAACCCGTTACCACTTCAAAACCATATACATGATCTATGTTCTAAAAGTGGTTGAGAAAAGAAATGTTATAGAGTTGAACTGTTTATCCTAAGGTTAAGTCCAAGGGAGAGGTCATCGTTAACATTTCGAACAAAGCTATTGTGTGGGACCGTCTATCTTGAGGAGTATTCCAAGAGATGGGATATCGTTCTCATTTGTCGGAGGACTTATGTGGAAATCTATGTGGAGATTTGAGATATGTTCGAGATGCTCAAATCCATGTAGTGATTCGTGATCTGTTTAAGATGATGGAATCCACTTGAGGATTCATTTTTTGTTCTAGTGAAGGCTCATTTGAGAGATGTCAAACGTAGCCTCGACATTAAAAATGACTAAAGCTAGAGTAGGTTGCCTAGCCATAAAGGGTTTAGCGATCCCAAATACGGTATATCAACTTCAAATCTAGTGATGCTATCAATATTGCTAGCGGGAGTTGATGATATTTGGTTAACGTCTCAGCATTGATTAGCTATGGCTTACCTTATAGTATATTTTATTTAGAGAATACGATGCTCCGAAGTATATCTCTAATCCTTGTGCAGGGGAACCATTCTCGATATACCGATAGCACCTTCACAGAAATCATATACAATTATACGAACGTGCCTTAGCGATTCTTGATTGTATACTTAGTTATTGTTGTGGTGTACACGTACCACAGCTATTTCTTGCTAATATTCTACACCCTAGACATTATCTGTAATATTGAAATATGTACTTAATAGATGGTTAGATCTTTTGAGGGGAAAACTAATCCAGTAATCGGGTCGATCTCAAAGGGTGTTGTTATATGACATATATATTTCTTGAGTTCCTCACACCAGACTTATATCTGACTCATGGTTTATATTTTCCTTATTTCCATGGGTGCTCTTTTAAGTAGTTTAAGAAATGCAGTTTTTCATTAATGTTCTTTGAAGCTTCTGGTGACGAGATGGATGCTTCCATTCACCTACCATAGTATTCGTATTTCCGCTGCATTACTTCATTGTACATATCTGCATTCATAAGGACATGTTGTTATAATTGTCCAGGCTGATGATAATACTTATTATTGTAACTCTAGAATGTTATGTATCTTAGAGTGATAGTTTGTACTTCCTTTTGAGATTATATGTTATAGTTCCATTGTGAGATTTTGATTTTGTGTTCTCTTCTTCCTTATTGTATTTTCTTTTCTTTTAGTTTACCCCAACAATTCATCTTTTTGGCACTTGAGTGCTCGGCACAGATATATTAGTGTCGACATTTGGTGTTCGAAAAGGTGGATCGTTACACTTATGAACCCTTATATCGTATTGTTTTGTAAACTATTCTTTGTATGATATTAATTTTAACCTTGTGTACTGCTCTTAAATACACACCTTATAGAAAGATTTAACTCAAATTCACTCATCATTAATCATGCTTTACCCAACAAAGTTCGATTACTCCTTATTAAAACATTATTATGTATTATAGGGAGGAGTGACCTTTGGGACTGAATCTTTATTCATATTAAGTACATACAGAACTCTTCCCAATGTACTCACCCATTTGATCAAATCGAATAATTTGTGTTGCATGTTATATAATTTACTTTCGTTTTATATCCAATGAGCTTATTGTAGACTTATACATGCTTATGAAATACACATGTTTATGTCTGTGATAATTCATCAGTGGATATGATGAAGTCCGTGAAACTGTTTTGGTATTAATAAAATTATAATTGCATACATCTATATATATATATATCAATTCGAAGATTTCATTAACCCTTATGATGCTCGTACTAAATGGGTGTGTAGCCCTTATTTGTTTGAGATATAACTAACATGTATCATATGATTCATAATCATATAATAAAATTTATTTCTCAAAACAACGGCTTAGTCTATATTTTCAAAATAATTGTAAATAATTCTGGATACTTCTATATTTTCAATGCATCACCTTTGTTGTGAAAACAAATACCGCGTTAGGGTTTTATTCCATAATGAATATTCATAATATTCACATTGAAATATAACTATGTCTATTTTTCAATCGACACCAAAAAATAGTCATTATTTCATAAATAATGTTCGGTATGTTTTATGAAAACAATTTTCATAATTTGATGCAATCAATAAGTGTTCTATGGCATGCTCCCACTATTTCTGCCATTACCATAATAGCATATTAAATTTGGAGGTCTATCATTCACTTAATATAGATTATTTATTTCATATACTGTAGCTAGTTTACAGTGGAGAGTTCTTTGATCAAATATCTTGAACTCAAAGAAATAAATCACATATAAAAAAATTCTATATGAAAACACATTTCGAAATAGAAATCATATTTCTTATTCTAATGTTAAGTAGCAATTATTATTATTACAATTTTTGTTTTTGATGTTTCTTTATGAAGTAGAGTGACCATTCACTCTCTTCATCCCATTGTAGCTTAAATTACATTTACTCTTAAAAATTCTTTTCCTCTTTAAATGGTCAAACCATTCAAAAGAAAACCTTTACTACAGAATCATAACGAACTCTTTACAAAAGCGCATTTGATTATCCTTAACATTTAAGGACATCAAATATATTGCATTTTACATAAACCAATCAAATTGATAGTTCAATGATCGAATTTTTAGATTGTTTTTGTAGTTTTGGTCTAATGTTACATTTAACACATTACGATCCTTTTTTAATCAATCAAGTTGAATACTCAATCTCACAGTACTGTTTGTTGGCTTATTTCAAATGAACTAATTTCATCGAAGTATTGTACATTATGAACTGTAACTGTTCCCCATATAACATTTATATGCGATAGTATATGGATCAAATATATATACTCTTATATTGCTTTTGAAGTTCGAAATACATCAAATGCAATACAAGGTCTTAACTAAATAAACACATAAGTGATCAAATTACGAATGTATTCAGTAGTACTAAAATGAGGCGCTTGCATGAGTATTGAATCATTAACATGCAAGAAGCATTTATTAATAAGTATATGTTATATTTCTATTAGTCGATCTATAATTCAGTTCGATTGTATATCTTAATTGATAAACATTTTATCAATCGTATTAAATGCACAAATTTATCAATGTAGATTGTTATAACATTATGTAGCTCATGTTCTCACAATATTAGAAAGGATAAATGTTATCATTCATTTTTCTAATAAGGATTCCACTAGACTTTTATGTTTCTCCAAATCCTAAGATGAGACATAGAAGTCTTTTGACTAGTGGATGTTAGGATTACAACGTCTTAGTATTATGATCTTGAGTTTGCTCAACAAATCACAGCTCCATGGACGATGGATAACTCCTTATCGATTGTATCATATACAACTCCTAACCCTAGGTACCTTATCCTAATTTCACCTCAACCTTGAGTTTGTTCAATAGATCAAAATAAAATTATTCACTCGTACCTACCATATCGTGATGTCCTAAGTATAATATATGTACCTTGAGTTTGCTCAACAAATACATATAGCTATCTTACATCGTCTATTCAATATATTAATAATACTATACATAACATCTTTAGCTTGAGTTTGCTCAAAAACTAAGGAGTATGCAAGTAATTTATTAATATATATGGTAGAGGACAGCATTAGATTCATAATCTTCAATGTATTACATTAAGTGATATCGACTTATGAAATAATGTATTTCTTTTGAAATACACTTATGATTCAAGTGTTAGACACATCGTAAATCACGGTATATGTACATTTACGTATATATTTATTCCTTAAGTCCATTTAAGGTTTCTTAATGTTCCACCCATAATTTATACATTCATATTATATAAGTTTTATTATTATATTACTTTTATATTTCATATTATTATATATTAGTCTTATGTATAATATTATATTGATTAAATCTTATTTAATTAATTTTAATTAATTAACTAATTTTATATTATCTTAATATAACATTTATATTAAATATTTATTATATACTATAACCTTTAGAGTATAACACATATATCATTTATATATATATATATATAATTTAATTAATCAATCTTTTAATTAATTTATTTAATTAAACAATTTTAATTAAATTTATATTAATTTTGAAATTCATTATATATACATACATGTATAGTTATGATATCCTGAACATTTTCAAATATCATATCATATATCAAAATATATAAAACATGTATATATTTTTATTAATTAACTTATTTAACTAAATTTATATATTTTATTAATCTAAGTATTAAATTTAAATTTTCGAAATTAATTTATAACATTTTTAAAAAAATTAATCTATTTTTCAAAACAATTTAAAAATCTATATTATAACATTGATAATATTTTTCTTATATTAAATTTTACCTTTAAATTTAAACCTTTTATTATTAATTTAAAAAAAATTGAAATTAGCCCGAGGCCAAATTCAAATTGGGCCTTTCTTATTAGGAATAACCTTTTAGGCTTACTTCATTATTTCGAGCCAAGTTAGTAGTCAAGTAAGGTAGAATACTTGATTACCCAAACCCAACCTTAGATGTTACTTTTTGGACATCCTACCATACAGGTAGGCTTTAATAAGTTAGGCCTAATATGACAATTTAGGCCGCATAGGTTATTTCACTACGATGCCATTGTTGGAACTGGGCTAGCCCACAACGGAAGTTATGTGTGAATTCCTGATTTTTTTTACCATATGGATCTTTATTGGGCCTATGAAGTCTAATTTACTTAGAACATTTCTAAATTTCTTTTTAAATAAAATCTTTATTTATTTAAATTTATAATATAATTTAGTATTATTTAATTTATGTTATATTATATATATATGTATGTGTATCATATACACATATATGTGTGTGCATGTGTAACATATCAATACATGCAAGGTATAACATGCTCTTGTATAGATTTTGGGATTCACATCACAATGGATACTTTAGCTCATCCAATATACATACATATATATATATTATCCAAATATGTGTTTATATACTTTTACTTATAACTACATAAAATATTACAAATATATATTTATATACATATTTATTTATATTTTATGATTCTATTTAAATCTTTTTAAAAAAATATAAAAATACATACATACATATATAAACATATGCATAAAATATAAATATTATATATATATATATATCAAAATGAATATAATTAAATTGTTTATAAAATATATATATTTTTTATAAAGTCGAAAATAATATATGCAAATGTATTACTTTCTTTAATATATATATATATATATATTAAGTATTTATATATATATAATAATATAATAATATATATATATAATTAATGTTTATAAAATGCACAAATTATACTTTGATAAATATATATGACCAGGTCTTGTGCATGGCTCTGGATAAAAAAAATTTAATTTTAAAATACATATTTCTTTTATTTAAATATTCATATAAAATTTAAAATATTAATAAAAAATCATTATCAAAACTTTATTTTGAAATTTAAAATTTCAGTAAATCCTAAATGACATTTTATGTTTTAAATATTCATTATATAATTTTATAATCTAAAATAAATTTTTTATTCTTGGCTTTTACTTTAAAGATTTTTAAAGTAAACAAGTTATTTTTTTCCCGAGAGTATATTTGATGTTAATATTATTTTATAAAATGTAAAACATAATTTTCATAATATATATTAATTTGCGTATTAATTTACTTAAATAATATATATATCATTGTCAAAATTATTGTATCTTTAATACTTTACATATAAAAATATATGACCATATTTAATTAAAGTATGATGTCGTAATTAAATCATAAACTGTAACGACTCGACTTTTCGACGCTCGAAAGTCGACATTAATACGTCCACTGTATCAAATGTCGCGCAATCGAATACCGGAAAACCGAACCATTAGGGTTTAAAAGAAGAGGTAGAAGAAGACAGAAGAAAAAGAAACAGAAACAGAACAATATCAGAATCTCACATTCGCAGCAGAACAATATATAATAGATAATCACTAGTCTTTTAAACAAAGAACTATATCAGTTTATACATACATCAATCAGAGTCAATATACAACACAATACAACAATGGACAGTTATATAAACTTGTCCTCATACAGAATACATAGCGGAATAAATAAACAAGTATGGTAGTACGCTTCGCCATCCAGCTTATCTCCAAAGCTCTAGAATATCCAGAATATCCTGATAACATAACTCTAGGCTGCCCGCGTGGAAAATTATGGGCACCCAGAGTTTAGAAAGGGAACAATAAACTCCGAGTCAGTCATGGTGACTGGTGTGAGATCGTAAAACAGTTATTTTCACAAAGAAAATAAAACAAATTCGCAATGCTTTTGGAAAATGAAACTAACATAAGGCCTCCCGCCACACACACAATGCAAACGCAGAATTAGAGGAGATTTCCCCTTATGATAGTCAAAAATGCTTACTACGCAAAATCAGTTGATATTATTATTAATGTCTAGCGTGGAAAACATTTCGAAAGTATAATATCAATCTTAGCCAACATACAACCATTGTTGTATGCCTACTATAGCTACTATGTTCAATAGCAGGTTACCGCCACATTCCATAGCAGGTAATACAATTAAAACCGTACAGGGTTCGTATTGTTTCTTTGGATTTCCAACAAATGGTCAGGCAAAGGAACTTCCTTACACCGAAATGGAAACGCCTCTGGAAAGACGCCCCGAGATCCTAACCGGATCTCTGCAAACACAAGGCCGACGCTACCTCACGTTGTACAGTTGTAACTAGGTAACTAACACACTGACGCTACCTCACGTTGTACAGCTGTAACTAGGTAACTAACACACAAGTATGTCATCCCCCGGTCATAACCAACCTTTATCCGAGGATCCTCAATCACAAAGCAACAACCACAAAGTATAATAAATGTGCAGCATCAACATAGGTAAAATATCTGGGATTCATACCATGATATCACCTTTTATCAAGAAGGAAATGACATACCCTAGGGGCGCTACCCCTAAAATCATTTGCCGCAACATTCATGTTTCGACCATTTCTGGGTTGTGAGGCTCGACGAAGTCTCGTCCACAAAGCTACGCTTTTTCACAAAGCCACGCTTTTTTACAAAGCCACGCTTTTTCACAAAGCAACGCTTTGACCAACAAATGATCAACAGCACTTCGTATGCCACATTACCAAATTGGGAATGTATCACTAGTAACCATCAACTACATAACCTTTGAGCTCGTACGTCTCAGAGAAGGGTGTTAAGCTAAGAGAATAAATTCTCCGCCACCAACAGAAATGTATTTGATAGAAACCAGCTTTACATCTCAAAGTGTAATGTCAGACACACATCCATACAAGTCCGTTCCGGGATCGAACGGAACCGAAGGCACTTCCAAAGAAGCCCTTGCAATCCAGATATTCACTAATCACGTCCGGACTTCCCATCACAAAAAGAGTGATATAACTCTCTATACTGGAGCAACTCGGTGCAGAGACATTCGACAAGTTGTCCTTTCATTTTCGAAAATATCTGGTCTACACCACCAGTCTTCTATACGATCCATATCGTCGTATCACTAATTCGGAATGGGTTATATGACACAAAGGTCTTTTCCCGGCTAACCCGAATAGTGAGCATTTGTTTTAAAAACAAATCAAGTGCCATTTCAAAGGAAAATATTGATAGTCGGTTATTTAACTATCAACAACATTCACAACAATCAACCAATTTAAATAATTTTTCCCAAATTATTTATCTTCAAATTATCTTCACAAGATATATATTTTTCCACACTTCACATTTGAAAACCATTTTCAAATCACATTTTCACACTTCACATTTGAAAACCACTTTCAAATCACATTTTCACACTTCACATTTGAAAACCAATTTCAAATCTCAAAATGGTCCATTTAAACCAATTAGATAAATCCTTATCGATTTATTTCAAATTTACATTCCAAATCTGTAAATTTATTTCCACACTTCAAAAATAAATCAATGTTTATTTTTTTTAAAACAAATTTCCCTTTCCTTTATAAATTCTATTCGGAATTTACATTCTCAAATATTCACTTTTTTATACGATTTTCAAATCGATTCCTCAAATATTTACTTTCAACTCCAAATCAACTTTCAAATTGATTTCTCAATTTTATTTCAAACCCCAAATCAAATTCCAAATTGATTTCTAAATTTACTTCAACACCAAATCAATTTACAAATCGATTTCCAAATTTGTTTCAACACAAATCAATTTTCATTCAACATCAAATAAATTTTCATATCGATTTCCCAAAGATTTATTTCCAAATACCAAATCAATTTTCACTTTGATTTCAACAAATTTATCTCCTTTCAAAATAAATTCCTTTATCTCTTCCAAACCATTTAAAATTCCATTTTAAATAAATTTTCCAATTTTCGAATAATACTATTTAAAATCCATTTATTAAAATCTTTTCCCGTATCTTTGGAAATAATTCGATAATATTACAAAAATCAACTTTATGCTTTGAAATCCCTTCTTTTAAATTTATTCAATTCTTTCAAAAAGAATTTACTTAAAATTCCAGCTTTAATTTCAAAAATCCAATTTCATTTATTTCTGGTATCCAACGATACCAAAAATACATTCGGCTAAATTATAGCCTTCAACACATTCAATCACAGATATAATCATACACATATTATAAATAATCAATCACACAACATATGAAACAAATTCATACAATAATATGAAACAAATTCATATAATTTGAGGAATCCAGTTGGATCCCTCCAACCTGTTTCCCTGCATCCACAGATGTTAGCACAATACCAATTCCACTTCGAGGTGGAATATCGCGGTATATGGGATTTATAAAATATCATCCGCTATTATGCGGCGCAATAGGGTCTCATCCGCTATATAATGCGGGAAAATCAATCACCAATATATACATATGCCAATATATATATATATTGCTATATATATATATCCTACTATATCCAATATCACAATCCAAACAGCAATCAATCAATAACTGCAAAAATCAACTTTTCATTTTGAGTGAGAAGATCTCACCTTTGATTTTATTTCACAGTCCATTTTCCATTCCAAATTTTTTTTTCTCCATTTATAGACCTTGTATAACAATTTATACAATTTGTTAATATTCGAAATAATCGAATAATCAATTTTCGTTTGATAAATTTGATTTTGAATTAATAATTTCCTTTTAACAATTTCTAACAAATTTAAATAAGTTAATTTGACAAATTGACCTCCATAATACATATTTTAAAATACCAGTAGTTTTTAAAATGAATATTTATTTATTTATTTCTGGAACTACATAAAAAAAATTATGGGTTCCAAAAATAAAAATCTACTTTTATAAATTCTCCAAACATTTAAAAAATTCCTATATACTTTCAAACTTCCATTACTGTATACAAATATACATATAAATCTTTGATTTGAAAAATAATAGCATATACACCTTCCTGTATATATTTTCTTCTTTTCAATCCATATATAGGTATGTATTAACCTAAATTTGAAAAAGAAAAATAATAAAAAAATATCGTATACCTCACTGACCTATTTATGCAAACTCTAGCTTCGCGTATCACCCCAGAACCACCCTTGCTGCCGTGAAATGCCACAACGCGAATCCCTCAACACGCGAATCCCTCAACGCCAAGCCCTAATGCCTCGAACTCGCGGTGGCTATGGAGATGCTCAGCGATCCCTCCTCCCCTTGAACAAATCTCGCGCTCTAACATCGAGCTCTTGCCCTAAATCATGGCTCTGACTCACAAACGCCATCGCGACTCGATGGATTCGCCTTCGCTTCCAGGCATGCTGCCACTGATACGATTGAACAGCCCCCTCCATCATCGCCCGCCGGCGCGATGAATGACTCGCGACTTCCCTTCGAACTCTCCTCCTCCACGCGACTCACCCTAGCCTCGCGATTCTATTTTATTTTGAGAAAAGGAGTGGCCATTTTTATTGTCTTCTGATAAATCGATTTTGTTTTAATTTGTTGAAGAGAGGACTGCGATTCACGTATCCCCTTTTGTTCTGCCATTATAATTTTGAACAAAGATTGTTTCGTTTATTTTTTCTTTCTCTTCTGTTTCGTTAATACTATTAAAAAATGAACGCGTGATAAAAGAAACGAAGGGAGAAGATGTGATGTCGATCAGAAGATGGCTTGCAAAAGAAGATAACAGTGACAGCAAAAAGTTCAGATGTGAAAGAATACGGCTGAGGGTTTGACAAATGTAAATATTCAATTTAAATTCAAATTTAAACCGTTCCGATAAAGTCAACTAAAAATTTTGACTTCCTATCGAGGCGTGCCGCCAGGCGTTTATAATGTTATACGCCTATTCCAAACGCAATGGAAAAGGTTCCAAGTCCAAATTCGGTCGTACTAATATGATACATATATGAATATTTTTTTAATATTCAAGTATATGCTAATACGCAACCAATCTAATTGTGGCAATTAATTTATATATCAGAATCGTCAACTACCTAACAGGATATATATATATTAAAATTATATGTAAATATAAATGATTGTAAATAAGTTAGATCTATACTTTATAACCAAAGCCTGAAAGCACACCTTGAAATAATGATATAAACTCCTTAACATAATTTTCAATCCAAAAGAGTGATATTCCTTGAACTGTTGACCACCGGCTATCGAATATCACTTAATTTGATATGATTTGACCTTAGGAAATTAGAGATATGGAGGGCAAATTTTGGCCAGAGCTAGAGGGATGTGGAGGCTAAAAAGGTCACCAAATATTGTGGTTAGAGATGTGTATATAGAGGAGAAGTTGGAGATATTTTAGGATCAATATCCTACATCATCTCTTACCAATTCTCTTCCATCTGAGCTCTCCATCTCAAAGCCTTTGTTGCACCATCTTATGATCACACCTACTCCTCATCATGGCCTAATATGATCAGCCCATATATGGGCTTTAAACTCTTTTAAAGCCCAAATAAAATATTATGCAATTAAATTCAATTTAATGCTTATCATTATCGCACATCGATTAATATATTTATAACTATTGTAATATATTTAACAATATTTGTTCATCAAATCAAAATCAAAGTTCAATAATTAATATTTCACAAATATTAATTAATTTATAATGATTACAAATTAATTAAATCATTTGGTCAAAGAAATATTCATTGTTTCGGTTGCATGACTTGTTAGGTGTAAATTAAATTTGGTCAGTGATTAATATCGAACTACTCGAATATTGTTATCCCGCCTTTTGGAAAGGCCGAGACACCAAGGACAATCCGTCACGAGAATCGGTTATACACAGGTCAACTATGGTACTGGAAAATTTGGTCTGAGTCCGGATCGAGCTACAATTGACAGATGTGACAAGCAAAGCTATGAAAGCCAATATTCCAAATTTCGGGTCAATCGGAGTTCATATGCTCACGTTATGGATCGATCAAAATAAAAAAAGGAGATGTCATTTCGTATCCATCAAAAACCACCCCCTCTTCCTATCATTCCAGCTTCATATCCATCGAAGTCTACTCTCTTCATATCCATCCAGCTTTGTATCTCTCGAAGTCTATCACCTTCATATCCATCAACAGCTATCCATATGATCTGTTCATATCGATCAACTCCTTCACTCTACTTCGTATCGATCATTCCAGGCATCATTACGAAATGAGCAACCAGGCACTGCGCCCGGACTGCGGTGCCCCGGACCCCCGCCGGCGCTGCGCCCGGACCCGCTTCTCGGCTCGCCTTCGGCTCGGCACTCGGCTCGCCTTCGGCTCGGCATATATTTGTCAGTATTGGTGTCTGTATAAATTGAAACTGCATATGTAATGAGTGAACTGAGTGATGTAGTGAGGAATATCTGTATATGTGAATATCAGTGTTATATATCATTGAATTGTAAAATAGTGGAGTCTGGAATTTGTACTATTTCAAATGTTGAAATAAAATATTTATTTAAATAAATTACTGTTTAAATATCAAATTCTGTGCAATAGCATTTTATTAAATAAAATATTTATTTTTATTAAAAAATCAAATATGCTCTACATTGTGGGCCCCACAAATTCAAAAAGTTCATATCTATAGCAACATTTTGGAATGTTGCTACAGATACCTACGGGTGTTGCCATAGACCCAAATAGGGTTCTATTGCAACAATATTACTTATGTTGCCTTAGATAGTCAAAATGTTGCCTTTGAGGTCTAAGGCAACGACAAAAATTGCATCACCCTAAAAGTGTTGCCATAGACCTATGGCAACATTTTTCGGGCCTGAGCCAACATTTTTTTTGTGTTGCAGTAGGCCATTTATGGCGTAGTGATGTAACCTATTACGATAAGACAAATGCCATACTACTTGTAGAATCTCTGGATTTACTGAATGAGAAGCGTAAAGAGGGTGATTTTAGGACAACCGCACACTGCAGTCGAGTCGCCCGATTATACAACGCTAAGGTATGACCCAGGACCTTCGAAGTTGGCGATCTTGTACTCAAACGAATTTATCAAGTTCCTTCGCACATGAAACCGACATGGAAAGGACTGTATGTTGTTGAGCGGAGACTTGGAAATGGCACGTTCAAACTATCAACTATTAACGGCCTCACTTTACCCAGAGCATGGAACAGCGAGAGCCTCCATCGCTATTACACATAACTGGCTTTTATTCATTTTAGTCCGCTTTTCCTTATAATTTTTTATGCATTTTCTGAATTTGAACTTGTAATAAGGCAACTAACTTTGCCATACTTTCTTATTTCGACAATAAAATGTTGACTCATCAAGCTAGAACGGCGATCTTTGACATGCATCATGCGACCGTCACGATGTACGAAGAGATAAGTCCCATCTCATGGTGGGACTCAATCAAATAGGGAGTGATCATGATCCGACCGGTCGCCCGCTAAGTGGAACCCCGAGCTCGGGGGTAAACAACGCTAAAGAAAAGTGGGATTGAAACACAACAATCCTCTAACGAACTACAGCTCCCGGAGTGCGAGCTGGAGTACAAACTTCAAATCCAAACTCGAAAAGGACGGATCCGCCCATCGACGACTTCGCTTGCCAAATCAAGGTGGATGTGATGCGACCGTCCGCAACTTTGATCAACTCCTTGTTCCCATAGTGCGAACAAGATCCTAATACCTAAACAGATGTGACTGACCATCTGTCGACAAACTCCAGATTCCTAGAGTGTGAACTAGAGTACAAATGCAAATGGGTATGACTGACCACCCATCAATTAACTCTGGTCCCGAGAGCGCGGATTGGAGTATAAACACCAAATGGGTGTGACTGACCACCCATCGACTACTCTGGTCTCGAGAGCGCGAACCAGAGCATGAGCATTAAACGGGTGTGACTGGCCACCCGTAAATCAACTTTATGTCCCGAGAGCATGGACATAATCCTAGACGTTAAATGGGTGTGACTGACCACCCACGACTAACTCTAGTCCCGAGAGCGCGAACTAGAGTATAAATACCGAATGAGTGTGACCGACCGCCCGTAAATTAACTTATGTCCTCGGAGTGCGGATATAATTCTAAGTGCCGAATGGGTGTGACCGACCGCCCGTAAATTAACTTATGTCCTCGGAGTGCGGATATAATTCTAAGTGCCGAACGGGTGTGATCGACCGCCCGTAAATTAACTTATGTCCCCGGAGTGCGGATATAATTCTAAGTGCCAAACGGGTGTGACCGATCGCCCGTAAATTAACTTATGTCCCCAGAGTGTGGATATAATTCCAAGCATTATGCAGGCATGACTGACTGCCGACATACAAGTTTAATCCCCAGAGTGTGGTTATCGATACCAGCAAGTGAGCGAGTGTGATCTGACCACTCAAACTCATCTCCCTTTAACTTTGTTCCGACTAAGTTAAATTAAAGTTAGTGAAGGCGGAAAACGACTGCTGAATGACTACTTCAATTCTCCCCAGGACAGGGGCATAACTCAAGTACTAGCCGCTGACCGAGACAGCGCAACGTTGGGACTCGACTCAACGTCTGGTTATGACCCTAAGCCATGAGTTCAGGACTTAACGACCGGACTCAAGTTCAACTCAGAGACTAAAGCCACACAAGTACATTGAATGGAAATGCGAGTGTTGAAATACTTAAAAAAATAAACACAAAGTTATGCTGGAAAATACAAAATGAAGTTTTATTTCCACTACTCTTTGGAAAAGATAAGTACAAAAACTTATTCAAAAAATTCCTATAAGCAGGGGCCGAACCCGCATCTATATACTGCTTACCAAAAGCAAAAGAGAATCCTATTCCAACTATCTACAGAAAGAAGAAGCAAAAGTACAAGTCTACGCCTTTGAATTTTTATCCTTCTTGCTCTTCTTTGGCGTAGACCCGCTTGCACTGCTACTCGGCTGTCTCTTCGAGCCTTTACCTCCCCGGCCTGCACCAGTTGGTTTTTCTTCGGCCAGGGGAATTACAACTGTCTCCTCCTAGGAACTTAAAGGGATCGGAATACCCTCCATGTGGAGAACTGGAGGAACGGTGGCCCCCTCAACGTTGGAAGAATGAGGCGCACTGGTATTGATGATGGTGCCACCCGGAGAAACAATAAGCATAGGGACTGGGCCAGGACCCGCCATGCCACTACCAACACTACTAGCTTGCTTGGCCGGCTCTATTTCAGCTTTAATTTCCGCCATTATCTCCTCAACCTGATCTACTCGAATCCCCATTGGCATGCTACTAGTCGGGCCCGAGGAGCTCGTAATAACCACATCTTCATCAATGACGAAAGGCATTTCGGTGATCAGGTCGCTTTGATGGTCGAGGAGTGCTTCCATCATTTGTTCATCAAAAACACAACTGTTTTGGTGCATCTCCTCAGCCGATGCGGTGACTGTTGTAGCTTTTGTCATTAGTGCCTCTTGCTCGTGATGCATTCCTTGAGTTGAGGAGGATCAAGTGATGTCGAATCTAAGGCTGAATGAAGATAAGAGAAAATATTAGTAATGTCTTCTAACAGTGTTCCTACATTTGGATGAATGGAAGGAGTGTTCAGAATACCTTTCTCAGATTGACTCATATGCTAGACCGATGTCCCTTCAGAGCTGCGTTCATGTACCGGAGATAGGTGCGACTGGTCAGGGTCGTATCCCAGAATGGATGGAAGATCAATAGAAGAAGTAGTTTCAGATTGGGGGCACTTTGGAACCCACTTCATGGTGCTCAACTCCGGATCCTTCTCCAACATCCGAATACATAGCTGCAGATTTTTCCTTTTCGAGAGCGATGATAGTGTTGTGGAGGACTTTCGGCTCATCTCCGACAAGTATTTGATTTTCCAGTTCGAATTTGTCGATGGTTGTAGTGTTGCAAGTCTTCTTCTCGTCCTCCACTTGGAGGCTCCAGGCTTTATACAATTGAAAAGGATAATCTTCATCGAGCTTAGTTAGATTGCAGTTTCTTAAAACGTTGACGTTGTATGTGACTAGGAGATCTTCAAATTCATTCTCCATCCTGGCCTCTGCCGCTTTAATTTCATTCTCTATTCTGGCCTCGGCTTCCTGAACCATTAAGTTCGCCACATCCCTTTCATCCTTCAGCATCACTGCCTATTCGCATGCCTCCTGGGCAGATTTGTTGGCCTCATCCTTCACCTTGATGGCCTCTGCAAATTTTGCCTTTAGCTCGTTAAGCTCTTTCAGCACAGCGTCTCTCTCTGCCTTGATAATAGTATTCCGGTGGACTATCTCTTCCACCAAGGCCATGTGTGTCTGTCACATTCTTTCCATGGACTGTTTTGCCTCATCGGCTCTTTTATCGGCCTCCATCTCCGATTTTCTTCAAGATTCAGCTTCGTTATTGAGCACTTCTATTATCCGATTTTTCTGAGCGAGATCGGTCTCCATTTTCTCAATTATCTTGACCCGCTCGAAGGCTACCGCCGAAGCTTCTCTGTAGTTTTCACCCATTCTCGATACTGATTATAGACATCGTGTACATAATCATGTACCAGACTTTCTACATCATTGGGAATTCATTTCAAGTTAGGAGGGAAATGGAAGCCATCAAAGCAGATGTTTGGAAAGTGTTGCTTTAACTTAGCAATCTGGATGGCTCCCTCTCTAGTGGGTTCTATAGCGGTCGGTTCTGTAACGATGGGAGCTTCTGCCTCAGTCTTACGGCGTTGTTCGCCAGATTTCGAAGTTTGAGGAGGCGTTATTTGGTGGGCAGTCTCAGAGGGTTGTCTGGCGGAGCCGGAGGGTTTTGATGGACCTTTAGGTGGAGGCGATCACGACTGGGAGCGACGCCTATATTGATATGGCCTCTCCCTCTCCCTTTCATAACGCTCACGCTCCTAGCTAGAGTATTGGCCACGGTCATAATCTCTTTCAGATTCACGCCTATAAGACCCGGAGTGAGAGTTGGATGCATGGCGTTTAGAACGAAGACTGCTAAGCATCGATCCCTGCCTCACCATTGTATCTATAAAATAAAAAGAGAAGCAGAATCAGTTATCTCCTGAAACTAGAAAACATGTGATTAGAAGTTGTGTGGTGCCGTGAAATGTGTATATGCATGTGAAAAACCCCCAACCAACCGATTGTGGTGGCCTCGCTCATAGGAATTGGCTCCCCTATATCTAAAGCGCTTAAGCTTGCACCAGTTTATGACGGGGAGTGAAGTCCCTCTAATCCAAAATCTTGAAATGAAGTCAAGTCATCGAGAATAGGTATGTCTGCCAATCCTTTCAACGAACTCTCCATTTTTGGAGAAGTCTCCTGACTTATAACAGCCTTAGCAGGCAGAGGTACTACGATAGTTTTCGTCTCTTGGATTTGTGGGCGAGAGCCTTGCCTTTTCTTTTCGATAATCAAAGACTACGCAAAGGCGCAACTACGGGCTCAACCCCAGTTGGCAAACTCTCTTCATCTCCCTATTCAATGATCTCAACTCTGGGAGCTCTTCTTCCTCCTTGCCTCATCGGAACCATTCTAGGGATTCCTATAAGCCCGATGCTTTGATCTCTATCTATTAGCCCCACGGCAATCAAGTTTTCACGGTGAGGACTTCATTAATTTCTCTAAGCTCGACCGGCACCGATTGGAGAATTCTTACTATCTCTTTAAATTGAGCTCCTTTGGGCCACGGAATCGAAGCTGTAAAAGAGACACAGTGTTAGACTTAGCATTAATTAATCCAGTTAATCGACAAAAAGGTGGGAGCACTTACGTCTAACTAACCACCGTCTGGCAAATCCTGGTGGATACCGAATGAAGAACCATTCGGTATTGAAGTAGCTTAATTTACTCCAGGCTCCTGCCACTACTTGGCAGTTTCTGACTAATTCCAGAAAGGTAAATGAAGGGTTGTCCCAGTGACTTTTCACGTTGAATAGAAATCTAATTTCCTCGATAGTCGGAGGTCGAAAAAGGTGCTCCATAAAGATAATGTATAGGCTGTTGAGCAGAGCATACCCGTTCGGATGCAATTGAGACGGAGATCCTCAAGAAGAACAACACTTCTCGAATAAATTGATTGAAAGCGGACAGCGTTTCGGCTGCACACACAAACCTATTATAGGCGGTATACCCTTCTAGGGGATTGTGGGATCTATCTTCTGGCCTCGCAATAAAACATCTCCTAGAGATAGACCATGCCTAAGGCAGATCCTGCCTAACATATCTTTGGAAATTTTGGAGTGAACAAATACTTTCGGATTTAAGACTAAAACTGCACCCGGCAATTCATCCGGGGCAGGACTAACTTCATCTACCGCGATGATTGGCACTTCGATTTCAGGGAGTGGAGGACTCTGAATGTCCTATAGCTTGGAGCTCCCAGGATTGATACTATTGAACTTGGTAAAAATCATCATTAGATGGCAATAAATCTGTGTCCCCCTCCCCCTGGTGTGAAGTGAATGATCATGTTGTGTAATGCAGTGCTACATAATACTTAAGATTTCTACAAGTTCAGAAGATGTTAAAACGAAAAGACCTCGAGATTCAACCGGAGTGACTGTCATCACTGACCATCACAACTGTGCCAACCTGACTTCGAAGAACGATGGATCTTAGAGTTCGTTAAGTTTTTCAAATTATAGTTCTATCAACGAGCTTCGAAGGGTAGTCAAATATGCAGTTCAATGGTCAAGTCCAATCATGCAGGGCTAAAGCTCGTCGAAGTCGAATGTTCGAATGTGCAAGAGTTTCGTATCCATCAAATTCAAAACTTGGATCGTTCTCCAAAAGCCATCTTCGTATCAATCCCAAAGTTTGAATTTCATATCGATCCATGGCTATGACTTCGTATCGATCGTTTTAGATCGATGCATTTCGTATCGATCACCATCAAGGACTTCGTATCGATTACCAGCCAGGACTTCGTATCGATCACTAGCTGAGACTTCGATTCGATCGCTCCAGATCGATACGAACTCCCACCATTCCAGATCAATACGAAGCTGCTTCTTCCAACCATCATCTCCACATCGATGCGAACTCCCATCACTCCAGACCGATATGAAGCCACTTCCTCCATCCAAAATCGATACGAGTAACTCCATCATACCAATCAACAGCTCTCCTTCTTCTCCAGGCTACCACAATGCTATTGCTACTTCCTCGATCCCACTTCGACCAACTTCCGACATCAACGATGCTGGAATCGTCAACGACCATGGATGGAACGGCGTTAAGACTCGAGTCTCATCGTTTTAAGGTCGATTTAACTAGTCAATTACCTAGTTTAAAGAATCCGTTCGAAGGATTAATGGGTTATTTTGATTTGGGGACGAAGAAAGTTCTTTTTTCCCATGTTCTGATCGATACGAAGTGGAAGTATGAAAACAAAGAGCAAGTGAAATTTTTTCTTAAGTACAAATGGTATATATGTGGATTCGTATCCAAAGGCAAAAACGTTTCGTATCCCACTAGCCAAAACCGATTGAAGCGGTCACAAATTCCATCAATACGAAGAGGCTCGTTCGTATCCATCAACCCAAAATGGTCCAGAAATTAGTATTTCGTATCCATCAATGATCGGCCATCATCTTCGTATCCATCAGTACGAATCCCATCAATACGAAAGATACAACAAAGTCTTATTTGAATCACTAAATTTCATCAATACGAAACACCTATTTCGTATCCATATGCTCGAAGACCCAAGCTTCATATCCATCGATATGAAGCACCTCCGAGAACTATCAATTTTGTATCGATAGCCATCGATACGCAGCATGCATTCCAACTTCTCAGATCGATCCAGGAGAGAATCGATACGAAGGGATGACTTTAAATAACCATCAAACGTTGTTACAACTTGAATTTCACATTGATCCAGGAGAGGACTAATACGAAACTCAATTCAAACAAAAACTGAAGAACTTGACAACGATATGTGAACGTGCAAACATAACAGGATTCAAGTTGACGTATGTGCATGTATGACGAACTAACATTCAATTTTCAAAGTTAACAGGAATTGGATGCTTACCTGGAGACAATCAAAACAGTGAACAACAAATCGCTAGCACTCAACACTCGGTTACAACAAAACTCTACATGATCATTGGCAGTCGATAACTCAACATTTATATTATTGGAAATCAATCAAGGGTTACATCTCTTAACGAAAAGACGACAACTATTCAACGAATCGGATAGAACCTTTTTAGAATGAAGATTGCAACTTTTAAAAGCATGTCATGTTCACACAGAACATACTTTGGGGGGCAAATGTTATCCCGCCTTTTGGCAAGGCTGAGACACCAAGGACTTGACTAGAAACCAAGGACAATCCATTCCGAGGATCGGTTATACACAGGTCAACTATGGGTACTGGCAAATTTGGTTCGAGTTCAGATCGAGCTATAATTGACATGATGTGACAAGCAAAGCTATGAAAGCCAACATTCCAAATTTAGGGTCAATCGGAGTTCATATGCTCAAGTTATGGATCGATCAAAATCAAGAAAGGAGATGTCATTTCATATCCATCAAAAACCACCCCTCTTTGTATCCATCGAAGTATATCCTCTTTGTATCCATCCAGCTTCGTATCCATCGAAGTTTATCCCCTTCATATCCATCAACAACTATCCATATGATCGGTTCATATCGATCAACTCCTTCACTCTGCTTCGTATCGATCATTCCAGGCATCATTACGAAATGAGCAACCAGGCATCGATAAGACGTCTTCCAATCATCGATACGAAGTTGCACACAATCATCGATACGAAGCCAACAGCAAGCATCGATACGAAGCGGTGCACAAACATCGATACGAAAGGAACCACACACGATCGATACGAAGAAAGCATGGTCAACCAAAGGAAGCGGTCTTCTAACATGAAACTTGGATCTCTCCTGAACTATCGCTCCACGTCATCAATAAACATCTGATCGATACGTAGAGGGATCGATACGAAGATTGATCGATACGATGGTATCGATACGCACCCTGCAGCCTACTTACAAAACCAACCTTGGATCGATCATAATTCAAGATCTACAAGTCCAAATGGCTTCAAATTTTCACAGGAGCTTGCTTACCACCTCAAGGATTTCTCCGATCGATCGCAGCCCAAATGGAGCAAATCTCGATCGATACGAAAGAGATGGGGAATGATCCCAATCGATCCCAAATAACCCCTGATCGATCTGGTGGGCCCACCCACATGTGAGAAGAAGTATTCCGAACTTTGGGGCAGATATTTCAGACCTACACCTATAAATATCACCCCTACGCCTACAGAAAAAGGACTTTTGACTCTGCTACGCCGTTACTCTGCCGCAACTCCATTGTAACTCGAGTGTTAGAGTGTTGTACTGTTGTAATCAGTTATCAATCATTAATAAACATCAAAACATTCAAAGTGGACGTAGGCTACAACGTTGAACCACTATAATTCCTTGTCTTTCTCTATCTCTGCATGCTTTTATTGGTGTGATTGTTAGATTAGCCTCTTTTTACATTTAATTTCTTCACTATGATCTCTTCAATCACATCCGAAGAGTGTTGTGCCCAATTTTGGTACAAATAAATATTAACGTTCACACATCACTTAGCAGGTGGTGTGAAATTTTGGCCAGATTTATTGCTTACTTGGCTTCGGTAAAATCTAATTTTAGTTTGTTAAGCGTTACTCGGTTGTGACTATTATTTACACCAATTCTCTTTGTCAAAACTATATCAATTTAGACTTATGAAATTTGGTAATGGTCAAAATTCCAATATCATCCACATTCAACGCTAAAGTCCAAACACAATGTCCTTGATTCAATGATAATAATAATTATTAATCGAAATGCTCTAGCTAGAGACTTTAACTTTGAGTTGACTTCGGTTGACCGTGATGCTAACCCCATATAACTGAGGAGATGAATCATCTTTTAAAAAGTGTTTCACTTTCAATACTTCCACTCAACCCAACTATAGTCACTCGAGCCATGATTTGACTATAACCAAAGTGGAGCTTTCATATTGAAGATTAACAGTATTCTCAAGTTGAGAGAATTGTGTAGATCAGTCATGTCGATATTTTCTGTTTGATCTTAATTATATTAACCAACAGAAAACTATCAGCGAGTCATTCCATACTTATCTAGTAACAATCGGTACGTAATACCTTGGTGCCTCCAGCAGCCATGAGTAATACACTGTCGAACATTTGGACAGCGTGATGTACTATAGTCTCAAAGGATGTATCGATATCCGGTCTAGATACATCTTGACTAGAAATATTTAGAATGATATATTTATTTTCATTATGATAAATTACTCAAGGTTACAACCCTTTGCAAGTACTATCATAAAATATTGTTATACAGCCTTTTGGCAAAGCTGTGATACCATGGATTTGGCAAAACGGATTTCATGATCATCAAGGTAGGAAGTCCGAAAAAATGATTATCAGGATCGTAGATTAGTTATAAGCAAGGTTATGAATGATAGTCAAGAAGATTCAAACGAAAGACATCTCGGAATTGGTTAATATGGATTGGCACTTCCCCTAGGAAAGGGATCAGATCGGATTACTTCCCCTAGGCATGGGATCAGATCGGATCACTATGGATATGGACACTCAACTCAACAGATCAACTCATCAAAGATCGATCGGTTACTCTAGAAAACACTTAGGGAACTACGTAAACAAAACTTAGGGAATATAAATTTAATAATTTAATCTAAATCTGCATTAATACAATGAACAAAATAGGTCACGGTCATCCCAACCGAAGAGACGAGGTAATAACCAAAAGGTGTGAATCCCTTCGCCAGAGAGCGATAAGATGGATTCATACATCATAGATTAAGCCCTCAACTGTAGAGTCGAGGCCGGAGAAAGGAAGTCGGTACGGAATTGATCACGTTATGTCCCTAACCGAAGAGTCAGGGACCGAAGTGCAAGAAGTGAGTCACTTCACCGGAGAGCGATAGGATCGACTTACTTATCATTGTTCCCCCTTTCACCGGAGAGTGACTTAATGGGGTCCAGCAAGAGTCCGGAGATACCATGACCGGTCTAGGAAGGCCAGGGCATCGTGTTAGGTTCAGGGACACTAACGGAGTGTAGGAAGTGATGCCGCTTCGCCGGAGAGCAACAGAATTGGATTACTTGTCGTTGTTCCCCCTTCATCGGAAAGTGACAGAATGGGATCCAGCAAGAGCTTAGAGAGGCTATGATCGGTCCAGGAGGATCAAGACATCGCTATATGCCCAAAAATGCCTGAAGTGCAGAGAGTAATCGCTTCGCTGGAGAGCGATAGGATTGACTCACTCGTCGTTAAGCCCCTTCCCTGGGGAGCAAGAGGATTGGGCTTAACAAGGGTCCGGAGAGACCATCGACCAGTTTGCAGAGATCATGAACTTGGATAACAATCTGAAGAGATCGCGGATTGGCTTACTGACTTTCAGGATTTCAAATGGTTATGAATTTGGATATTCACCCAAAGAGGTCATGGATTAGAATAACGATCCGATGAGAATGAGGATTTGGCTAACGATTCGGAGAGATCGAGGATTTGGATAACAATCTAGTGAGATCGAGGCTTTGGATTTGGCAAACGATCCAGTGAGATCATGGATTCGGTTATTGGCTTTGGATGGATATGGATTCGGCTAAGGATTTGGAATGGTTTTGAAATTGGCTATCGACTCGAAATAGTCGTGGATTTCACTAACAATTCAGAGAAATTGAGGATTTGACATGCAAATACCAACTCCCAAGCGAACACAGGATGGCTCATGGTTATTCGGTTTGGCAAAGGAATGGATTCTGGATTGGAATATTCGGTTGTCGATGGATTTCGAACTTTGAACTTATGGCAATTCAAAACACACCTTCATATCGCAAGGCATGTTTTGGAGGGGGAAATGTCATCCCGTCTTTTGGCAAGGCCATGAAACCATGGATTTGGCAAAATACATTTTATGATCATCAAGGCAGAAAGCCAGAAGAGATGATTATTAAGATCGGAGATTAGTTATAAGCAAGATTATGGATGATAGTCAAGCGGATTCAGACGAATGACATCTGAGAATTGGTTAAGTATGGATTGGCACTTCCCATAAGCAAGGGATTGGATTGGATTACTTCCCTTAAGCAAGGGATCAGATCGAATCACTGGTGGATATGGACACTCAACTAATAGATCAACTCATCAAAGATTGATCGGTTACTCTAGAAAACACTTAGGGAACTACGCAAACAACTCACGAACAGGGAGAGGATGTTATGGGGGATTCCCATGACCGATCGCCGGGCCCACTCCCCTACATTAAGGGATCGGCACCGATCCCCCTATAAGGATCGACATCGATCCCCCAAAGTGGGCCCAATACGGCCCATTTTTGGGGAGCGGGGTCGGCTTAGTCTAGAGGTTCTGCATACGGATTTTCAGTTGGATATTTGTCCGTCTTCCTCTATAAATACAGTGGGCATGGCATCATTTGGGGATCTTCTTCTCTCTAGGCTATATTCTGCTATTTTTATTATTCGGATTCAAATCATTGTAACTGTAATCGGCAGTATAAATAAAAGGAAACTCTATGGAGTGAACGTAGACCGAAGTCAGTCGAACCACTAGAAAACCTCTTGTGTTTATTTCTTACTGTTTTAATTTTCTGTTCTTCGTATTTTATTATCTACCTCACTCTGTTTGGAATTGGTTATTGGATTTGTGGTGCTTTCACATTATTCGAGTGTTGGCGACCATTTTTGACGTCAATGCTTACCATTTATGGATTTTTCTACTAAATACACTTTTAATTAAATTAATTAATTAATTAATTAATATAACATATTATATCAGTTATATAATAGAAAGAAAATATTTTTTACTTCGAACAAGATTGGTTATCGAAGATATATCTAACAAATTACATAATTACCTTTATGGTATACCACTAACTATATCATAAACTATATTCTTTTTGCAAATTAGACAAAAATAAAATTAAACAAATATAATATAGTATGGAGTTATCCTTTTGTGATCTTTAATTGAATTAAATTAGCTAGGAAAAGATCACAATTTTTATTTGATCTACATTTAACTTAATACAATTAGGGTGATTCAAATACTTAGATAAAAAAGCAAACAGCCTCTTAGTAGTAGGACAAGAATCAAAAAATATTTTATTAAACTACCAAAAAAATAATTTTTTAAATAAAATAAAATATGTATACTTTAAACACTTAAACTTCATACGTGTTAATTAGTTAATCATTAAACTATGAAGGCATTAAAAAAACATAATGAATTAAATGTTCAAATTAAAACACAAATAATGTACAAATCAAAAGTAAGTGAAAACTTAGAAACTCTATATTAAAAGTAATGTCATTAAGATCAGTAAATTTATCACTCTAATCAAAATCGAAAGTGAGTCGTTAATTTTGGAGAAATTAAAATAAGTTAGATTGGTTATTTAATTGCTTTGGATTCAGGGCCGGCCCTGGGCATAGGACGGCTAGGCGGTCGTCTAGGGCCTCCGATCCGGAAGAGGCTTCACCTTTGATTATAGGGACCTCAGATTTACAAAATATTTTACATATAATAAAATTATAGGGGCTTTAAATTAACAAAAGATGGCTTGGTGCAGTGGTAATGCGCTAGGTCCTTGAAGATAGGGTTACAAGTTTGATTCCATGCGCCTATCATTTTTTTCTTTTAGAAAAATTTCGCCTAGGGCCTCATACATCTCAGGACCGGCACTGTTTGGATTGGACTGTACATGCGAAAATGCTTCTCCAACCGCGGAAGGAAGGTATGGATTAGACCTGTCAAAACATGACTCAATCCATTAACCCAACTCATTTACCCTATTTATAAATGGGTTGGGTTAACCCATTTATGAATTTTATTAAATGGGTTGTGGGTTGGGTTGACCCATTTTTAAAAGGGTTATAAATTGATAACCCATTTACCCATTTAAAATTACATTCCCATATTTGAACTCCGCCTAGTGCAGAAGCCGCTATTTTTTTGTTCAGACTGCAATAACTTCTTCATACTAACTCGGAATCGGGCGAGACTTCGACCGATTAACTCCCACCTAAATTACGGACAATATGGAACACTCGGATACTTCATATTGTTGATGCACATTGTAGTTCTCCATGGAGATTGGCAGTTGTACTTAGAAAATAACAGGCTACCACATCCTCATATTTGAACTCCATCTAGGGGTGAGCAATATTCGGTTCGAACCGAATTAACCGACCAAACCGGTTCATTTTGGTCGGTTCGGTTCGGTTATGAAATTCTATCGGTTTGAATTTGGTTTGTAAAATAATTTTACTTTGGTTATCGGTTTAACCGAATTAACCGAACTTTTATTATATTATCCAAATTCATAGCATTGTAATACTATTAATAATTTGTTTAGTAATAAAAACCAAATTTATCTATTGAAAATATGTTAATTTTCTTATAAACTTAAAAAAGTACTCGAAATAGTTTCTCTAAACATAAATATATGTTTTCCTTTAAGTAAATCGATCATTTAAATAATAATCTATGGTAATTTATTTTACTTACCTTTCTAGTTCGGTTAAATCGGTTACCGACCAAATTAACCGAAATTAATTTGGTTCAGTTCGGTTTGGTTATGATTTTTTTCGGTTTTAGTTCAGTTTGACATTTTTTACCTCAAAACCAACTGAACCGACCGAACGCTCACCCCTAACTCCATCTAGTGCAGAAGCCGCTATTTTTTTTGTTCGGACTGCAATAACTTCTTCATACTAACTCGGAATCAGGCGAGACTTTGACCGATTAACTCCCACCTAAATTGCAGACAATATGGAACACTCGGATACTTCATATCATTGACGCACACTGTAGTTCTCCATGGAGACTGACAGTTGTACTTAGAAAATAACAGGCTACCATATCTCCATATTTGAACTCCGCCTAGTGCAAAAGCCGCTATTTTTTTGTTCGGACTGCAATAACTTCTTCATACTAACTCGAAATCAGGCGAGACTTCGACCGATTAACTCTCACCTAAATTGCGGACAATATGGAACACTCGGATACTTCATATCATTGACGCACATTGTAGTTCTCCATGGAGACTAACAGTTGTACTTAGAAAATAACAGGCTACCACATCTATTTGAAGTCCGCCTAGTGCAGAAGCCGCTATTTTTTTGTTCGGACTACAATAACTTCTTCATACTAACTCGGAATCAGGCAAGACTTCGACCGATTAACTCTCACCTAAATTGCGGACCATATGGAACACTCGGATACTTCATGTCATTGACGCACACTGTAGTTCTCCATGGAGACTGATAGGTGTACTTAGAAAATAACAGATTACCACATTCTCATATAGGGCTGTCAATGGATACCCGAAAAATCTGAAATCCGTCTGCATCCATATCCGAAAATACGAATATTATCCGATATCCGAAAAGCGAATGCGGATATTCGATATCCGAAAAGAATTTCGGATGTGGATGCGGATGCGGATGCAGATATGATTATATCGATATCCGAAAAATATCTGTCCGATCCGAAACTAGGTATGTTTCTAATAATTATTATTTTAAGTAGACGGCTAAATTAAATTTAGAAAGCTATGATGGATGGAAGAAGGAACAAATATTATCTATTGTTTTAGTTTGTTTTTGTTTATTAAAATTGTTGTAATAACGTATGGACTTGTTTGGCATTATGTATGTTGCTATTTTGTCATTTGAATTATTGTAATATCGTATGAACTTGTTTGACATTATGTGTGTTGCTATTTTGTCATTTGAAAAACTGATTAATATTGTAGTTTGTGTGTATTGTCATTTGAGAAAGTAATTTTTTTAGCTGTGATGTTTTAGTTCAAAAATATTAGTATAATAAAAATCTTATTCAATTTCGGATGCGGATATTTTGGATATTTTCGAATATTCGAAAATATCCGCTTTTTATTTTCGGATGTGGATATTTTCGGATATCCGAAAAATATCCGTGGATGCGGATACAGATGTTAATTCACCGATATCCGCGGATATCGGATGCGGATTTCAATTTTCGGATGCGGATGCGGATATAGCCATATCCGCATCCATTTGCATCCGTTGACAGCCCTATTCCCATATTTGAACTCCGCCTAGTGCAGAAGCCATTATTATTTTTTGTTCAGACTGCAATAACTTTTTCATACTAACTCGGAATCGGACGAGACTTCGATCGATTAACTTCCACCTAAATTATGGACAATATGGAACACTCGGATACTTCATATCGTTGACGCATACTGTAGTTCTCCATGGAGACTGACAGTTATACTTAGAAATAACAGGCTACCACATTCCTATATTTGAACTCCGCCTAGTGTAGAAGCCGCTATTTTTTTGTTCAGAATGCAATAACTTCTTCATACTAACTCGGAATCGGACGAGACTTCGACCGATTAACTCCCACCTAAATTATGGACAATATGGAACACTCGGATACTTCATATCGTTGACGCATACTGTAGTTCTCCATGGAGACTGACAGTTGTACTTAGAAAATAACAGGCTACCACATTCCTATATTTGAACTCCGCCTAGTGCAGAAGCCGCTATTTTTTTGTTCAGATTGCAATAACTTCTTCATACTAACTCGGAATTGGATGAGACTTCGACCGATTAACTCCCATCTAAATTACGGACAATATGGAACACTCGGATACTTCATATCATTGATGCACATTGTAGTTCTCCATGGAGACTGACAGTTGTATTTAGAAAATAACCGGCTACCGCATCCCCATATTTGAATTTTGATGAAAATTAGAATTAAAATTTTAAATTTTTATGTTTATCAAAATTCAAAACGTAAAAATTGAAATTATAATTAGTTTATATTTATTTATTTTTTATTAATCAAATCAAATTTAAATATTTAAATAGATTAAATGAATAATCCGCTTATTAAATGGGTTGGGTCAAAAAGAATGGATCATAAATGGGTTTTGTCAAACTCAACCCAACCCATTTTGACTCAACCCAACCCGTTTGACAGGTCTAGTATGGATCTCCACCGACTAAATAAACACTTTTAATTATTTTTGGATCTTTTAATGTCCGTCCTCTATTTTCAGATCTGCGTGACCCGTATCCTCGTAGGTCGTTCTAGTGTTGCACTCATGTGCACCTCTAGCATTAAATGTACTTCGTATTTTAGCACGTTTGTTAGAAACCAACCACAAAACCCCACTGAAACTCAAAGCCATGACTTGTCAAACACGGCACTTTGATTCACTAACCGCATAATAGTCGGTTAATTAGCCACATGTTTATTTCTTAATCAATAAAAACATGGAGATTTACATATTAATGATCATTTTGATCATTCTCATATGTGACCTTTAACAAACGGTTGAACAAGCACGCGAGAGTTGTGGGAAGAAAAACTTTATCAAACATGTGTTTCACGTTGTACTTCTCTCTTGTTTATGTGCTTTCAAAATCAGTTTTGTCTGCCTCATTTTTTGAAAATATGGCTAGTTACATCAAATGATATGATAAATAGCACTGCTTGTACTATATTTCTTCCATCTCCGTTTCGTTTATTTGGCATTTCAGTTTGAAAATACATTAAATCATGGATCAAAGTGATTGTGATCTTGAGCTTGGTTTACAACTTGGTTCAAATATAGATTCTACAAGATCAAGCAGGTATATGTATATACATATGGCTGATAAATCTCAGTTTAATAATTTCATCTTTAAAATATATCTAATAATTATGCTGTTAGGGTGGAGGAAGGAACATGTAATTGGCCAATGACAATTTTTTACAATGGCGTGATGTCTGTTTTTGATGCCACTGAGTTTCAGGTTTGTGTTATTTCTCCATTTCTTTAGTGATGTTTGCAGTTAATTTCTTCATTTTCTTAATAAGTTTCTTTTTGTATACTGCAAAAAATTCATTAACAGTTTTCAACTTAGTGTGGAACCTCTTAATTTCAACAAATTGTTGAGAATATTAAGAGAAATAATGAGAATGTAATATATAGCAGTCAAATCAAATGATGCAACATATTTTTAGTTCTTCAAAATATTCTAATATTTCATTTAACAAATATATGATAATTATATTGAGATATTTGTTTGTCATTACAGGCAAGAGCTATAATAAGCAAGGCAAACGATCATAAGGCTACAAGTCCTACTAGTCGAATTCATTCGACATCTTCATATCTGAAACCGAAAATGGTCATGAATCCGCAATTAATCAATTCAGGATTGCCAATGAAGAGATCGCTACAACGATTTTTGCAAAGGAGAAAAAGTAAGAATGGACGGATTATGAATGGAGAACAGCCTCTTGACAATTATGCATAGATGTTCAATTTGATGCACCATTGCAATAAGTATTATTGTAGTGATTCATAATTTGATTTGCTATAAAATTGTATTAAATGGTTTATATAAGCTATGTATTCATTAAATAATTTGAAACATTAATAGGTGTCCAAACTACAGAAAAATAGATATGCATCAATGTACAACCACTGTTTTTACAATAGTTCTAATTTGTATTTAAAAACATTAAAGCTTTCTCTTGTCATTTTATGTTTTGAATGGTTGTGTGAATAAAGAGTCTTTGGTTAGGTTTGTGTGCTAATGGTTATGGACATTATTACCCATTTAACCAAGTCACATTATCTAGTTTATGTGTTCATTCCTTCCACTTACCCTATTACGTTTTCATCAAGTTATGTTTTGGTGGTCACAACATTTTTATCTCAAAAAGTTATGTTGATGGTGTCGGATGCAAATTTAGTGAAATTATGTTTGGGAGTGCTTGGAAAGGGGATGGTGGTGGAGGTTGTAAACGGAAGGTACGATTCCGTTGGTGGACATAAGGCATTTTCGGAATTTCAAAAAGACGCGGTTGAAATTTTATTCATCGAATTCTCATTATTAATAGGAGAGATATGTTTATTATTCTCTTATGATATATCCAACAATCGAAACCTAAGCATATGAAATCCTACTGGTTGTTCTGGTTCGCTCATAATGGATCTTCCAAGAAAACTAGCAAACCTATTAATGTTTTCTTCAACTCGCAACAATAGACTAAGCTAAAAGTTGGTATTTGTCTTACTTTAGATTAGTCTCCTACTTCTTAATGATATTGGGTTTTCAGTCAAACAACCATGGTCCCTCATCTCAGATTCTCGTTAAATCCTCGTCCATGCCAAATTTAGCAAGAGAACCCATTTTCATATGTGAAAATGCATATATTATCCTCTTGTTTCACACATGATCGAAATATGCTTTGAGGTGCACATGGTAAGACCTTCTACCAAGAACATACAAATATAGTTTATTTTTTCACTTGAGTTCGTTCTTATTCTTATTTCTAGTCGGAGTGCTTATGCTGGCAGTTCTCTCGCCTCATCATCTTCAGGAAAGGCCCATTTGGATGAATTTAATTAGGCTATTTTTGGTTTATTGAATCACAAAATGAATTCGCTTTCAAAAAACAAAAAAAGGGCTCATTTAGGTTCGTTCATAATATTCACGGATCTGATTGCTACCATCATCTTTTAATAGTGAGGTCCAGGGCTTCAAGATGTTGGAAGTTCCCAGTAGTGTTTTGGAAAAACATCCAACGGGGTTGGTCCAAAGATAACATCAACTGTGACTGCTGGAAATGGTTGAGTTGCGTACGTTCTTACTTTCTTTAAGGCGATTCGCAACTTAACCCTAAGGTACAATGCTAACTATCAAGTATCAACTGTTTCGCCCTCAGGATAAAACAACATCTAAAATTTGATCGATTTGTTGTTTGCATGACATCAAATCGTTCAGCATTTAGTACTTTCTAATTTAACTGCGTGGAAGAATTCTGCAGAGTGAGAAATGACATGGGGAGAATAACAAGAAAAAAATTTGTCTGTTGCCTTTTTTTCTTCTGTCTATCTATCATTTAAATATATATAATGGAAATTGTATGCGTTACTGAAATGAGGATTGTTAACGGATCTGAAATTATTGTAGTTCATTATGAATTTTATTACCATTAATTATTTGCAACGGCTTAATAATAATAACTCATAAATGTACTACTGTTATACAACGTCATTCATTACAAAATTTTATTACCATTGACTTTTTTTCAAAAATTAATTCACTTAAAATTCCAACAATCCCCTACTTGAATTATAAAAAAACATTTCCAAGTTATTTTTGAAAATGTATGATTGTGCATAAACAAAGATATCTTTCGATTTGAACCTTTGCATGGTGAGTAAATTTCAGAATATACTAGAGTGACACGTAGTCTTGAACTCTATCTCTGACATCAAACCACACACAACATTTCTAAAGTGTTTTCAACTAGTCCGTGCATTAATAGTCATGCATGTCTATCCCGGTTTAGTGAATGCTCTAGAAAACTTTTGCCTCCCAAATTTTCATAGGAAACAGCCTCATTCCAACATTCACAAAAGTGAGTCTATCATGAGTACTCCTATAGCTAGGTACCCCACTCCACATAGAGTATAGATCCCGTTAAGAGTTTCTATTACCTCATCTTCTCATCGCTGTAGGAATACATGCTTCTAAACGTTTTACAATATAACATGTTCACCTCTTATCACTTCACAGTTTGTTGTTTACCCATTGAACCTAATTCTTGAGATCTCTAGTAATATAGGTTGGGTTACCATTGTGATTGTCTAAGAGCAATAATCTCATCCTTTTGGATGTTTTATGGACTTTCTCTTTGGTCAATCCTTTCATCAAAAGATCTGCCAAATTTTCATCAGTGTGAATATGATCCACTCTAACATCACCTAAAGAGAGTATATCTCTTATAGTATTATGCTTATGACATATATATCGTCTCTTACTGTTATAATAATGGTCCTGAACTTTTACAATAGCCGCGATACTATTACAATGGATCAACATAGGTGGTATCGGTTTTTCCTATAAAGGAGTCTCGGTTAGTAAATTTCTTAAGTAACCTGCTTCTTCACTAGCTGTTGCTAGTGCTACCATCACAGACTCCATAGTGTACTAAGCCAAAACATTGTGTTTCTTGGTTTTTTAAGAAACAGCCCCATCAGCTATGCGAAAAATATAGCCATTGGTTGCTTTAGATTCATCGGATAAAGTATTCCAGTCTGCATTGGTGTATCGTTCAAGTATAGTTGAAAACTTTCCATGATGTAATCCAAAGTTCTTTGTTCATTTTAGATAAATCATGAACTTTTCAATAGCATGTAAATGCTTAATACTAAATCTACTAGTAAACCTGCATAATAATCCCACGACATATGCTATGTCTGATCTAGTACAATAAGTGGCATACCGAAGGCTGCCAATGATGCTCGCATAGTCAGACTGTCTTACACCTTCACCAGTCTTCTTAAATAGTTTTACACTTGGATCATACGGTGTACAAGAAGGTTTACAATCAAACTTATTGTATTTCTTTAATATCTTCCAAAGAAATTCCTTTATTAGACCTAGTGATCTTAATACTAAGGATTATACTTGTTTCCCTTAGGCTTTTCATATTAAAGTTGACACTTAAAAGAGATTTAATCGTATTAATAGCATGAATGTTTGAATAAAAAATAAGTAGATAATCTATGTACAAAAATATAATAGTGCAAATGTCGTTCTCGTATTAATAATAAATACATTTGCCACTCTCATTAACTTTGAAACCATGTGAAATAGTCAAGTTGTCAAATTTTTCATACCATTATTTAGGTGCTCGTTTTAGATCATATAAAGATTTATCTAATTTGCGAACCTTATGTTCTTGTCCGTGCATTTCAAAACCTTCAGTTTGGTTCATATAAATTTCTTCTTCTAATTCACCATTTAAAAATGCAGCTTTAACATCCATTTGGTGTATTATCGAATCATGAATAGAAGCAAGTGAAATTAATACTAAATATGTAATTCTAGTTACAAGGGAAAAGATATCAAAATAATCTATATTTTCTCTTTGCTTAAAATTGTTAACTACTAGACGGACTTTATATTTATTAACTGTTCCATCAGGTTTCAATTTTTTTTTTTGAGTACTCATTTACAGCCTATGGTCTTACAACTAGGTGGTAAATCAACTAAGTACGCAGTCTTATTGGATTCAAGATATTTCATCTCATCATTTATAGCATCTTGTCAAAAATAAGCATCTAGTGAAGATAAGGCTTCTTGGAGGTTTAAGTGGTCATCCTCTAAAGTGTAAGTACAAAAATCTGAACTATTACATTTTATAGTTTTGGCTCTTTTGCACTCCAAGGTTCGTTTTCAAAAGAGTCTTTTATTCATTTCTTACCAAAATGATATTACTAGATTTGCCCTCACTATTCCTTAATTTTAAAGGAAATTTCAGTTCATAAAAATCAACGTCATTAGATTCTATTATAGTATGTGCATTCAAATCATAAAATATATATGCTTTGTCATTAATAGCATAACCAATACATACACATTTGTATGCTCTACTTGCTAATTTAATCCTTTTAGGGTCGGGTATATGAACATATGTTAAACAACCTAAAGTTCTAAAATATAACATATTTGGTTTATGATTTTTCAAAATCTCATAGGCAGAAACTTTGCTCTTAGTTTAGAAATTCTGTTCAACACATAACTTACAGTTAACAAGATTTCCCCCCACCAACGTGATGTTGCGTCTGAATTAAGTAAAATAGCTAGGCTTGTTCAGTTAAAGTTCTTTTTTTTTCAGCTTTACCATTCATTTCAGGTGAGTTAGGTGCAGTTCATTCATGTATTATATTGTGTGAATTATAAAATTCAATAAATATACTGGATTCATATTCAGTGCCTCTATCACTATGTAGTCTTTTAACTTTCTTACTAAGCTAATTTTCAGTTTCGGTTATAAAAGTTTTAAACATTTCAAATGCATCACTTTTATTTTTCATTAGGTACACATAAGTAAATTAGAGCAGTCATCAATAAATGTGATAAAATAGTGATGTACATTTCTAGTTAAAGTTCCATCTAGTTCACATATATCAAATGAATCAACTCTAAAGTTTCAGATTCTCTAATTACATATTTATGTAGAGTTTTTGTAATTTAGGCTTGATTATAAGAATCACATTTCTCAAAATATTTTAAAGACATATTATAAATTAATTCTAAGCTAAACATAATCTTTATCATTGTTAACATGATAGAGTCTAGCATGCTATATATTAAATGAACACAACATATAAAGAGAAAGAGATACTTTATTACTTTCAACATTCAACTTAAACATGTCATCAATAGCATAACCCATACCCACAAACATACTATTCAAGGTAATGGTGTACAAATCAGTCTCTATGATTTCAGTAAAGCTAGCTTTATTAAGAAGATAACCCGAAAATAAGTGCTTTCTCATCTCTGCAGTGTGCATCACGTCCTTCAATATGATAGTTTTTCAGAGGTAAACTTTAGCTCAACGCTTCCAGACCCAACAACAGTGGTAGTGTGAGATTCACCCAACAACACTTTCTTGTCCTCGGCATTCGTACATGTTTTGAACATAGCACAAGTCATAGCAGACATGGTATGTAGCGTCAGTATCTACCCAGTATCCTTGTGATCCCACTATAAGCTTGATCTGTGTAATCATAGTAATTAGCGGCTGCTCTTTAGTCAGGTTCGCCTGAGGAGCATGATGAGGCCTGTTTTGATACTTTCATGCCATGATATGTTTCATTATAGTTATAACAAATAAACCGACCAGAATCATTTCTTAAGGGTTGTTATTGATATGGTGCAGTATGGTTTCTTTGAAGGTTCTCATTCTTGTTGCAGTTCTGATTAGGCTTACGACTCAGAATCTTAAAGCTTTTATAATTCGATTTCAAAACCGCAGCCTTCTTAGTGTTGCTGGTAGCAGTAAGCACTTCCTCTTTCATATCCTGTTTTCGGGATTCCTTCTTAATTCGGAGACTAGTAATCAAACTTTCAAGTGAAAATTCTTTAGTTTTATGTCTAGACTTATTTTTGAACTCTTTCCAATTAGGGAGAAATTTATCAA
The DNA here is from genome assembly GCA_030737815.1 of Allium fistulosum. Classification (NCBI taxonomy): domain Eukaryota; kingdom Viridiplantae; phylum Streptophyta; class Magnoliopsida; order Asparagales; family Amaryllidaceae; genus Allium; species Allium fistulosum. The sequence goes on from CM060905.1 coordinate 823,274,631, forward strand.
TAAGTATTACAACTTGAAACTGTTCGTCAATAGTCATACCTTCTGAGATGATCTCATGAGCTATTTTCTTAAGCTCATGAGACTGCGTCTCTACCGATCTGTCGTCGGACATCTGATATTTGAGGTAGCCGCCGACTTCATAATTCTTTGCTTCTGCTTCCTCCGTGCCATATTTCTTTTGCACGGGGAACCCATATATCCTTAGCGGATTTGTCTTCTACATTGTAGTAGTCATATAGGTCATCATAGAAGCTATTCAGAATGAAGTTTTTATGCATGTAGCCATGCTCGATCCAGGATTGCTGCTCCTTGCCCTCTACATCAGTGGGTGGATTAGATAGCGGCGGTGTGTCAGTAGTCAAAACATAGACCACCTTTTTCGTTGTGAGGAAAAATTGCATCTTCTGCCTCCATCTTTTGAAGTGCAGCCACTTGAATCTAAAGGGTATGTTGGTGTCTGGCTGTATTATTCCAGTAAAATCATTGGTCGTGGCTATTTATAGCAGGTCGAATCATCTTAAATTCTTGACATAACTATTGGAAATGGCTGAATCGCGTACTTCGTCGTTTTCTATAAGATGATTCGCGGCTTAGCCTGTAACACCTCTAATTTTTGATAACATTATCAGGAGATTTAATTAGATAAATTAAATAGAATAATGTAAAATGTAAGTGATAAGAGGATTGAGACTTGAATTAATTAATTAAGTGTTGTGCATAATGAATTAACAAACGGGCTTAAGAATGGGTTTTAGTTAATTAAGTCACATAAGGGTATATTAGGAATTGCCGCCCTAGCTTCCACCCTTATATATATATTTCTTCCCCACCTTCTTACTTCCCATTCACGTCATTTTAAAACACAAACAAAATATAGAGGAATGGATGGCCATTAAAGAGATTAAGAGGAAATCAAATTAAAGCTAGAGAATCAAGCTTAAGGGAAATCAATCTCAATCAAATCTCCTTATCTAGAGCAAGGTGAATAATAATTCCATCTCTATTTGGTTTAAGTCATATATTTTCGAATTTAAGGGATAAATACGTTTTTATAATATATTGGATGATGATATGCTTGATTTAAGATTTGTTTGATTTAAACAAAATTGTTTAAAAGGGATTTTATACGGTTTTAGATCAGAACTGAGATTGAATGTTGTTTAAATGCCATGGGAAAATTTTATCTTATGGGAAACGTGATTTTGGAGTTAGGTTTCAATTTTGATAATTTTCCAAGCTATGGAAAGATTATTATGAATTTTCAAAGGAAAATATGTTTATTTGGGTTTATAATTTATTTTGGAAAATATATTAAGAATTTGGGTCCAAAATTTTGATATGTTAAATAACATGATTAAAGTTAATTTTTGGAATTTTTGGGGATTTTTCCAAAGTGATTTGCTATGCAAAATAAATTGTTTTAGAAGAGGGACTTCTTTGCAAAATTTGGAAGGGCTTGTTTGATTAACTTAACCATGGTTTAGATATGGATTAGTAGCGGTTACTTTTGAAAAAGATTTGAAAAAGTTAAAGCAACCAATCTGGTGTTGGCACGTGGCAGGTTAGTTAGAGAAGAGATTACTTAAATAAAAATTAAACCTGGTTTGCTCAGGAAAGTGGTTCCGCCTACTTAGGAAAGCGCCTTTCGACACAGCAACTTCCGCCTTCATCTTTGGTTAAACCAATTATGCTGAAACCAATACACAAGGTATCACTATGATGGTACACAGTGGATTGGAGATAGGGGAAGGTAAGGTGTCGAAAGCATAGCTTCCGAAGGGAACGAAACCTTACTTTGTTTTTAAAAGAAAAGCAACTACCTATGTTTTGTTTTAAGCCTTCGACAAAGTTGAAGCACAAGGTTTCAAACGATATTTTAAAGGTTTCAAAAGGGTTGTCATTAACTTAAGATTGCTTTCGACTGGTTTCCTTATTTTTAAAAGAATGATTTGAAAGAAGGGGTTCCGACATAGTCGATACCCTATTGCTGTTCTTTAACCTTTCGAAGGTGTTGAAGATATCAATGTAATCGAAAGGGTATTTTGTTTTATAAGTTCAATCCACTTCCTATAACTTTCGAAAGAGGTTAGGGGTTTCGAAGGTGATGGTTTCAAAAGGGGGTTTCGACTCCAACCTTCTAATGTTTTACCCGGATGTTTTATGCTTTCGAAAGGGATGGTGCCGACGCCATCAAGTTTTTCCCAATATTTTTATATGATAAAGGATGGTTTCAAAATAGATGCTTTCGACTATATTCACTTTACCCAAATTATGTTTTAAGTATAAACCTAATGCTTTTGAAAGGGGTACTTTCAATGTTTTCGGAAGGGTTACTTCCAATAGTATCAAAAGGGGTAATTTCAATTGGTTTCGAAGCTAAGCTTCTAGAGGTTAAATATTAATACTTTAATGTATTCGAAAGGTTTCGAAAGGTAGAATTTAAAGTATTATAAGGTAAGAGCCTAAATTTTTAAGAGCTTTCGAAGGAGGTCACCCTATGAAGTTGAAAGCTAGGTTTCAAAGGGTTTTATGACCCAAACTCTATTTTTAAAAGAAAAACTCATGGCTATATTAAAGGAGTTTTATAATGGTTTTAAGAAGAAGCTATCTTTGATAAAGAAATAGGTTAAAGGGATTAACCATGTTTTATATTAAACTCATAGGAGTGGTATTGCTTTATTGTTATATCGCTTCTTCTAATATGAATATATTCACTTTAAAATGGACCCATAACTGCATTTTGGGGATAAAGGGTAGGAGAACCAGTTAGGTTAACCTAGTAGTGAATATAAATTGAATAAACTCTCGAATGAGTAGAATTGCATCTAGGAGGTCAGGAAGACATATAGGATGTCAAATTATAAAAGAAAGATATAGGCATAGGCCAATAGGTTTACAGTAAGCCCATGAAAACTGTATGATATTGGCAGGGGCCAATAGATTCATAGTTAGCCCATGAAAACTATATATAAAAGAAGATGTCAGATAGATAGGTTCAGAGTTAGCCCATCAAAACTATGTGTAAAGAAAGATGTCAGATAGACAGGTTCATAGTAAGCCCATGAAAACTATTATTGGATACTGGCAGGGATAGTAGGTTTGTAATTAGTCCATGGAAACTATATTCGGATGAAATATTGACAGATGTCAACAGGTTCTTAGTCAATCCATGAAAACTAGGGTAAGCGGAAAGGATATTGGGGTTACCAATAGGTTCCTAGTCAACCCATGAAAACTAGGATAAGAGTAATATTGGAGTTACCAATAGGTTCATAGGGATCCCATGAAAACTATGTAATTGGACAAGGAGTCCTTAAATGTTTAACCGGTTATTAGTCAGCCTATGAAAATTAATAGGTTAATAGCAATCCTAGAAACTATAACTGAGACAGATAGTCTAAATTGAATGGGGATGGATAATCCAGAATTAATTCAATTGTTTTGCATATCATTATATTATACTGTTTTTAATTGTTTTAACCATTGTGGATGCACGAGTACAGTATATGATTTTATAAAGGTTTTGAGATACTAGTGAAGGGAAACCCGTTCCACTAAGCGGCGTGGTCTTACTAGATATCTAAATGATTCTAGATGGTGGATTATTATTCATACCAGAATTTATGTCTGACTTGAAGTTTATGTTTTCCTCTTAAACTCTTGGGTACTCAATTGATTTTGAGTAGTTTGAGAGTTGAGGTTTTCAGATACCTCTTAAGACGAATAAGCTTCCGGAGACGTGCATGAGGCATGGTAGTTATTTAGAGTCTCTTTTCTTTTGATTCCGCTATGTTAATTGTAATAGCAATGTTTTTATATTACCTATATATACGCTGATCATCCTAGGGGGTATCTTCATATATCGCTCTGGGCGTATGTTGCGGTAAATATATTTTCTTTAAACGTGGTTTGCGATCATTTGATTATGTAATGAACTGGAAATATTTTGGAATGAAATGAGATTTGGTTTAAAGTTTTAATTTTTTTTCCATATTCATGTGTTTTTGTGTATCAATGAATCTAATACCGTCGTATTGGATCACCGAGGATTAGTAACTATGGATGACTGCAGCATCCATAGCCATTAGTTTTGGGCCTACAAGTAGGGGGAAGTTGGTATCAGGGCATAGGTTTATAAAACTTTAAAAGAAAGTTAAACCTGAAGTTTTTCAAATATAATCCAATGAATTTGAAAATATGATTGGGATTTGGGTTAACGCTATAGTAACATACTTGTATTTGATATATAGACGTGTGTGTGTGTGTATAAGTATGTGTTCCCCTCTTTCTTAGACCGTTCTTATGTATTTGAATAAGGTTCGTATGCAGATTTACGAGAAAGATGATATGGAAGTAGGAAACGGAAGAGGAAATCTTGGTGGAGTAAGCACCACAACCAAAGAAAATGCTCGACCTAATATCAGGAGGAACCAAGGTCGACAGACTAATGTTAATCCAAATGCTGAAGCCAATGTAGGTGCTATAAATCCACCAGTAGATGCGGGGATGGTGTATCAGTTGTTTGTCGATCTTTTCTAAGTAGGAGCTGCTGGTAATGTTGGAGGAGTTAATCTTGTGGCTCTAATTGGGAATAACTATGCCAAGCTAAGCAAAGACTACACCGGTTTGGGTGAAAAGCCGTTTTTTGGAACGGAGGATGCTATTGAACTTGAGAATTGGTTACTGAGTTGTGAAAAGATTTGTACTGATTTAGGCTTGGATGATGGGCAAAAGAGAAGGCGCCTCTAGACAGTTGCAAGGGGCAACACTTCATTGGTGGAATAGTGTGACCGCCGGAGTTCTGAAGGAAGAGCTGACATGGGTTGATTTCAGGAGAACGTTTGAGCAGTGGTTTCTGTCTGAAGTTGCTAAGTCTGCATTAATGAGGAATTTCATGGATCTAGTTCAAGGAGAGATGCCAGTGGTCGAGTACGCAGCTAAGTTTGATGAGCTATCTCGATATGGTTATGCTTTGGTTGACACTAATGTCAGAAGGAATGTAAGGTTCATTCAAGAACTGAGACCTGAGCTTGCCAGGATAACAATGACTCATATCCGAGAATCTTCTAATGTGGTGGTGGAGATGGCCATTCGACATGAAGAGATGCTTTCTCTTTCTGCTAGAGAGAAGCCTATTGAATCCCAGGGTCCTCAGGGAAAGAAAAGGAAATTCTTTAAGAAGAAGAGAGCGCAAAAAAGGGATGCTGCCAAGAAGGTAAAGGTTGATTTGGTGTGTTACAAATGTGACAAGAAAGGTCATTATGTGAATGATTGCCGGTCAGGCAAGGGGAAGAAAACTGCAGACAAGAATAATGTGAAATGCTTTAACTGTGATCAAGTTGGATAGTACAAAAACCAGTGTCCAGAGCCAGCTATGGCGGACAAGGGGAAAGGTTTTGCTGTTGGAACATCAGCTAAGCCTACGGCAGCTGATAAAGGGAAAACTGTGATGGAAGGTACGTTTTTGATTTTGAGTATACCAATTAGGATACTTTTTGATACCGGTGCATCACATTCATTTATATCATAGTGTTTGGTTGATAGATTATGCTTAAAGCCCGCATACCTTATTGCTTCCTTAAGGGTTGCGAATCCAATAGGAGGGTATGCAACTCTGGGATGAGATGTGACCAGTTAGAACTTGATTTGTTAGGTCATAAGTTCACATGCAGTTTGTATGTGTATGATTTCGTAGATTTTAGAATCATTTTCGGTATGGATTGGTTGAGGAGGTATGAGGCCAACTGCCAGGATGAGGAGATATCTTTGAGACACCCTGATAGTCATAACCGAATTATATTCTTAGTAGAGAATTCTGACCGGAGTAGTTGTGTTTTGTTAAGTGCAATGGAAGTGGGTGAAGAGCTAGGACAAGTTCGGATTGCAAGAGAATTTGCAGATGTGTTTGAGCCAGTCACAGAACTACCACTGAAACGAGCTGTTAAGATTTGGATAGATCTTGTGCCAGGAGATAAACCTGTAAGTAGACCACCTAGCAGGATGACACCGATAGAGATGAAGGAACTGAAGGTGCAGCTAGTGGATCTAGAAGGAAGGAATTTTATTAAACCAAGTAGTTCGTCTTGGGGAGCGGTCGCGGTTTTCGTGAAGAAACCAGATGGATCGTTGAGGATGTATATTGACTACCATAAGCTGAACAAAAGGACGATAAAGAATAAGTATCATTTACCAAGAATTTTGATGATCTATTTGATCAGTTGAGTGGAACCAGAGTGTTTTCACAATTGGATTTGGCGATGAGGTTCCATCAGTTGAGAGTGGCAGAGGATAGTATTCCTTTAAACGCATTACGGACAAGATATGGTTCATATGAGTGGTTAGTGATGCCATTCGGGTTGATGAATGCACCTGCTTTCTTTGTGGATTTAATGAATCGAGTCTTTCGAGAGTATTTAGATAGATTCGTGTTGGTGTTCATAGATGACATTTTGGTATACTCTAAGGATGAGAAAGAGCATGAAGAACATCTTAGAGTTATGCTAGAGACGTTGAGGCAGAATCAACTAAAGGCGAAGTTTTCCAAATGTCATTTTTGGAAGAAAGGGGTGAAGTTTCTTGGTTATGTGGTTTCCGAGAAAGGATTGTCAGTCGATCCAGATAAGATCGAAGCAGTGAACAATTGGAAGGGACCAGAGATGGTGACCGAAATCAGAAGTTTTCTTGGACTTGCTGGCTATTACCGGAGATTCATCAAGGATTTCTCGCGGATAGCAGCGTCTTTGACTAAGCTTACCAGGAAGGAAGTAAAGTTTGGTTGGTCCGACAAATGTGAGGAAGCATTCTTTAAGTTAAAGCATTTGTTGACCAATGCTCCAGTGTTAATAGTTCCAGATGGTAACCAAGGGTTCGTAGTATACACGGATGCATGTGGGACTAGATTGGGAGCAGTGTTGATGTAGAAGGGCAAAGTCATTGCTTACGCATCTGGACAGCTTAGACCGCACGAAGTAAGATACCCTACTCATGATTTAGAGTTGGCAGCGGAGATTTTTGCCTTGAAGATTTGGAGGCATTATCTCTTGGGGGAGAGGTTTGAGTTATATATCGATCATAAGTTTTTAAGATATCTATTCTCTCAGAAGGAGTTGAATATGCGACAGCAGAGGTGGTTGGAATTTTTGGCTGCTTATGATTTTGGTATAGAGTGTACCTCGGAAAAAGGAAATAAAGTAGCAGATGCTCTCAACAGAAGATATCAGAATGTGGTGTTAGTTATGTTTGCAGAATGGAAAGATCTAGAAGCTTTGGCCAGTTGTGGTGTGTAATTAAGATCGACTGCTAGTTCTTGTCAAAGTACTGCCATGTTGTCCTGTTTAGAAGTTCGATTAGTGTTGATCGAGAGAATTGCTTCTAAATAGAAGGAGGATCCATTATTAGCTGAGAGGATCAGAAGGATTAAGGTTGGAACTGAGGTCGATGGTTTGAAAGATTTTTGTCTCGACCAGAGAGGATGGTTGAGAAAGAAGGGATGGTTATGTATTACAGATGTTGAGAACTAGAGGAGAGAAGTTCTTGAGGAGTGTCATCGATCCAAGTTTACGATTCATCCTGGAGGAACCAAGATGTATCAGGATATGAAGAGGAGCTTCTATTGGGAAGGCATGAAGAGGAACGTTGGCTTATGGGTTAGCAGTGTGTAAACTGTCAACAAGTGAAGGCCGAACATTAGAAGCCGAGTGGGTTACTTCGGCCTCTAGATATTCTAGTATGGAATTGGGATTCGATATCCATGGTTTATTGATGGGTTGCCAGGGTTAAGGAGAGGAAATGAAAGTATATGGGTTATTGTTGATAGATTAACCAAGAGTGCCCCATTCGTTCCAATAAAGTCGACCAGGACGACAGCTGTTTTGGCAAAATTGTTCATAAAGAACGTAGTTAGACTTCATGGAGTTCCTAGAAGCATAGTTAGTAACAGAGATGCTTTATTCGCTAGCGAATTCTGGAAGAGTCTGCAGGATGCATTAAGCACTAAGCTCAAGATGAGTACCGCGTATCACCCACAGACGGATGGCCAGACAGATGAAAGAAGCTATGCGGTAGGATCGTATAATATGGAATAGTGGAATGGTCTAGGTAGATAGTAATAAGCAGTAAGTAAAGTAGACACCAAGACTTTATACTGGTTCGGACATCTTGTCCTACGTCCAGTCCCTAAGCTCCTCTTAGGAATTCAACTAACCAACAGCCCTCACTTAACCCGGAGGAATAGGTTTACAACTTACCCGAACAACCGAACGGGATTTCTTGCCTCAACTACCGAAGAGGACTTCAACTAGATACTAAAAGTATTTCTGACTTGTTGTGTTCTTGATAACGCTAATGAGTCTAATTGAGTACAACTTTCCTATAATCTTTATCCTCGAGAGTATGCAAAGTGTTTGTGAAGATTTAGGAAATGTGAATTGCTATGAATCAAAAAGGTGTTATAGTTAAAACAGAGATTCAAGCAATTGAAGTGGTTTGTGATTGCTTTTGAAAACTTAAGAAATCTGAAAGTATGTTCAAGAAAATAGAGAGATTAAAGCAATTAGAATTGGTGATTTGCAAATGATAGAAACGTGTATTTATAGGTGTAGAAGAGATGTATCTATTTGCAAAAGATTCAGGCAAGAGATGCATCCATTACCATTGGAGAATGGTTGCAACTCTTGGGAAGAAGAAGGTGTCTTTTCAGTGAAAATTCGCAGGTTCAAATTCAGTTGACTGAGCAGAGATTTCAGTCGATTGAAAATATGAAGTAAAATTTTCAGTAACAAATTCAGTCGACTGAACAGGAACTTCAGTCGACTGGAACTGTGCATTTTTGTGTATGTGTCACAGGTTCAGTCGACTGGTTATCCCTGTTCAGTCGACTGAACTACTAAATTGTGCACAGTGAATGTTTATTAAAAAAATGAAGTGTATAAAATGTGTTCTAGTGTTTGTGCAAGCCTCTTGAGGATAGATTTTAACAATAAATCTAAACTAAGACCTATATAAAAATCATACTTATATTTATCATTGGTCTTCATCGTTCTTCCTTTAGCTTTGCACATATCTCTTCCTTTTTGTTGAAGCACATTGCCATTGATCAAAATCTTAGCGTATCAACATTCTCCCCCTTTTTGATTGATGACAATACCTATGTTTGTAGAGATGTAATTATCTTTCCTCCCCCTGAATATATGCACTATCTTTCCTACAAAACAAAGTTAGTTACATAGATTTCTCCCCCTTTGTCATCGACAAAAAGGAAGTAATAATATATCGAAGTATATAATTTGCAAGTAACAGAGCAACCATATGCAAATAAAACCATAGAGCGAATAATACAAACCATAGAGTATCAAAAATAAAAGAAGGCTATTTATACAAGCCTTTGCAGAAATTGTTAGAAATTAATAAAGAGTTCCGGAAACCAAACCATCAAAAAATGTTCAAGGATCTCTGTGCCAATCATAAGAGACTTCACGATCTCCTTCAGGTTCACGAATAACAGGTCCACCTGTGGGTGGTCTATAAGTTCCTCCTCCTTGACCACCACTAGTTCCACTCGTGTTGCTGCTTGGATGTTCTTCGGATGACGTCCATGTGAAAGTTGGTGCCGGACGTTTGCCACGTGATGTTGAAGCGGTAGTGGAGCTTGAGCATGAGATGGCATTCCATAACTTGTTGAAGAATCCTTTAATTTTATCAAGCTTGTGATCTACCTTCTTGAGACGATTATCAAGAATTTGTTGATTCCTTGATAAAATCCCCAATGATTGATTGGTAGTATAACTTGGCTCAATGATACGAATTTCATCTTCTCGGTCGAAAGGTTCTTCATGTGGAGCTTGTAGAGGTTGTTGAGGTTCTTGATGCCTAACTTCCCATTCGGCAAGAGATATGATGCGAGGAGGTCTAGCCAGGAGTTGCATAAGGCTTATAGTGCGTTGATTAATTTGATGAACCATTGTGTTTTCAGAGTCGAATAATGGCGTATCAACATTGAGGAGAAGTCGCATGATATATTCTCCAAAATATATTGTTCGCATTTTTCCATTGTTAAAAGTGAGAAATTCATCTAGAATGAGTTGGACCCAATTGACTTGAATGTTGCCCCAAATAGCGTATAGAGCTCAATAATTGTTGGGGTAAACAATTTCATATGAGCCCGTTCGTGGAGTAATTGTTCTCATAAGAGCTTTGTGAAGGATTCTAGCTTTAGGTCGTAGGGAAGTGGATTTAAAATCTCTAATGTTGATATTATCATCCAAAAATTGATGGTTTATGTTATCTTGAATTTGTGGATTGAATTCTATCTCTTCAAGCTTTCTCCCTACATTAGGTGATCCTAAGATGTGTGCAATTTGATCTAAGGAGAACCAAACTTTCTTCCCGCGCACCATACTCCAAACACTATGATTTGGATTTCTTGGAGTTTGGTGTCCAAGGTTGAGGTTTGCATAAAATAATTTTACCATGATATGATTTATTGCATGGTCATTTCTTTTTAAATCTACGAGAGAAGTTAAACCTGCCTGATCCGTTAATGCTTGAATGTTGTATGTCTGGAGGCTTTGGAAATCAATGAAGGAGTGTTCGAAAATGCGAGAGTTCTTCATTTTGTTCCACCTCGTTACAGCTACTCCATCATAGAGCCATTGTGCAATTTGAGCATCAATTGGCTCGGAGGATGAAGAAGGAGAAGCTCATGATCTTTTTGGTGCCATTTGTGAGAGATTTGAGATTAATTTGAGGATTGGGGGCTAGGGTTTTGGAAAACAATGGGGAAGAGAGAACTTTTGCAATGTAAAAAGTGAATGGAAAAGGTGAAAACTAGTGGATAAAAAGGGAAAAGTTGTCTGGGAATTGGTGTTCAGTCGACTGAAAAGTCTGTTCAGTCGACTGAATTGAAGGCCGAAAAATTTCTGTGCTGAATTCAGTCGGCTGAACAGGATTTTTAGTCGACTGAACTGTTGTCTGAAAGTTTCTGTTGAAAGTTTAGTCGACTGGGCAAAGGGTGTCAGTCGACTGAGCTATGGAAAATTTGTTTTCTACTTAATATTCAGTCGATTGAGCAGTAAGGTTCAGTCGACTGAACTTTGGATTTTCATTGTTCTTTGTTAATTTCGAAAGCAAAAGTTTTATTGAAAGAAGCAATTACAATTGTATAGATATATAACAACATGAATTGATTTCAAAAGTAATTATTTCTTTGGAGATGAACTATTTTCATTTTGCGTCTTTTTTCCCTTCATTCTCCATATAGCTTATTTCCCATGAATTTGGACTATACTGAGGAGTCTTTGGGGACATCCAAGGATTCACGGGATCGACTGGTGTACGGTAAGACGAAGATGGGTCGAACGTACTAACTGGTCGAGGTAGGGGCTCACTCACATCATTTTTCTTTGAGCTACAAAAACGTAAACCAATTTTCTCAAGAAAGCTTAGTCGTCTTGCCGTTACTTTTTGTTCAAAATATAACTCTCGTTGGAGATCAATTTGTTGTTGTTGAAAGTGATGAATCTCATCAATCTTTCTTTTTGTATCAGGTGAGGTGAAAAGTCCAAGTTTTGCCTTCTTTGATTCCGGTGTGTAGCCAGTGCGATAGTTTTCCCATTTATACACTGGTTCATGCTTTGGTGTTGGCGTAGGAAGTTTTGGTGATGTAGGTGAGTTATCGACTGAGGAGGTGATGTTGATTTGAGAGTATGAGCTGTTGGAAAACATTTTTATAAAGAATTTTCAAACTGTGTAATTTTGTTGAAAATAATTATATGTATAAAAGTATATTTATAGTATGAAAAAGCTAAGAAAAATGTGGTGGTAAATTAATAAGGTTTTAGAACCAATCATTGTTTTATTGGATTAAAAACATTGGTTAGAAATGGATGGATTAGAGACAACCTTTAATCTATTATGTATTAGGTAGCTGAATTGAAATATATATATTGAATAATTTTGTTTTCGTTATTCAGTCGACTGGGCAGAGTTGTTTAGTCGACTGAGTTTATATTTTTATAATATTTGCTATAAAACATCTTTAAAAGAAATTATTCCTAATTCTCGTCGCAATTTTATAAATGAGTTTTCTAATAAAGGTTTAGTAAATATATCGGCAATCTGATTTTCGGTAGAAATATGTTCTAAATTTATGATTCCTTTTTCGATATTGTCACGTAGAAAATGGTGACGAATATCAATATGTTTTGTACGAGAATGATTTACCGGATTTTTAGATAAATTTATTGTACTTGTATTATCACAATATATTGTAGAATTTGTTAAATTTATATTAAAATCTTTAAGTGTTTGTTGCATATAGATAACTTGAGTACAAGCTAAAGCGGTGGATATATACTCTGCTTCACACGTGGAAAGTGAGACACAATTTTGTTTCTCACTAAACCAAGATACAAGTGATTTTCCAATAAAATGGCACTTACCACTTGTACTTTTTCTATCTGTTCTAGATCCACCAAAATCAGCATCACTAAATGACACTAACTCGAATGGACAATCTTTTGGATAGAAAAGACCAAAATCCTTAGTATTATTAAGATATCGCATAATTCGTTTTATGGTTCTTAAATGTGATTCTTTAGGATTAGCTTGAAAACGTGCACATAAACATACGCTCATCATTATGTCTGGTCTACTAGCGGTTAAGTATAGTAAGGAGCCTATCATACTTCTAAACAATTTTTGGTCTACACTTTTGCCATTTTCATCTCGATCGAGATGAGTTGTGGTACTCATAGGAGTAGGCTTTCCAGAAGTGTTTTCCATTTCAAAACGTTTAATTAGATTAGCACAATATTTTTCTTGATTTAAGAAAATTCCATTTGTTAATTGTTTAATTTGTAATCCGAGAAAATAAGATAATTCTCCCATGTGTGACATTTCGAACTCCTTAGTCATTATATTTGAAAATTCTTTACATAAGTTTTCATTAGTTGAACCAAATATAATGTCATCTACATATATTTGAATTATGAGAATGTCATTAGTAGTGTTTTTAATGAATAGAGTTTGATCTACTTTTCCGATTTGAAATCCCGAATCTAGTAAATAGCTTTTAAGTCTCTCATACCAAGCACGAGGTGCTTGTTTAAGACCATATAGGGCTTTCTTTAATTTATATACATGATCCGGATATTTTTCGTGTATGAATAAAAGGGGTTGTTCTACGTACACATTTTCTTTTATAAAACCATTTAGAAAAGCACTTTTAACATCCATTTGATAAAGTTTAAAATTGTGAAAACAAGCGAAGGCTAATAGAATACGTATTGCTTCAAGTCTTGCAATGGGAGCAAATGTTTCTTAAAAGTCGATACCTTCCTCTTGATCATATCCTTGTGCTACTAGTCTAGCTTTATTCCTAGTTATATTTCCTTGTTCGTCTACTTTATTTTTGTAAACTCATTTTGTTCCTATAACAGATTGATTATTAGGACGAGGAACTAAATCCCAAACATTGTTACGTTTGAATTGATTTAATTCTTCTTGCATAGCAACAATAAAGTAGTCATCTGTTGATGCTTCTTTAGGATTCTTAGGTTCTAATGTAGAAATAAAAGCAACATGTCCCATTTAGCTGACTTCTAGTTTTAACTTGAGAATCAATTTCACCGATTATGTTTTAGATTTTTAACTAAAGAAACATTTGTAATAAAAGGTAAATTTGATGTATCGTAATTGCTCACATCTCCTTTGCCAATGATATAGCCTTTTGAATTGTCTCCGAAGGTAACCGAGCCACCATCAAAGTATGTGATGTTTGTAAGCATATCTTTGTCGCCGGTCATGTGTTTTGAGCAACCACTGTCTAGTATCCATTTCTTCTTTTTGAGTGGGACCTGAAAATAAATACAAAATTATTGGTACCCACCTTTCAATAGGGTCCTAAAAGTTAGAACTTAGGAAACCAAACCCAATTTGGTTCAGTATCCTTTTTATAAATATAATTTTTATTATTATGAACACTATCCATAAATGCTTTAATATATTTATACCTAATTAAAATATTGTTAGTCTTTGGAACCCAAATTTTAACTATCTTAGTTTCTTCTTTTGTTCTAATAGGTTCTCTTAATAACATTTGTTGTTTTGAATCAATATTCCTCTTAAAATTTGTATTTATCTTTTTAGAAATTTTTGGCTCCTTTTTATATCCTAATCCATGTTTATTTGAGGAAGATTGAGAATTTTCTAAAATCTTAGATAAATTTTCTCTTCCTTTGTTAAAGTTAGAAACATTTTTAGTGATGTTATCTAATCTAACTTGAAGACTATTATTTTCTAACTCAACTTGTTTAATCTGAGTTTTTAACTCATGATTTTCAGAAACAATTATATCATTTTTTGTCTTTTGATTTTCAATTTCTTGACTTAAAAGTGATAATTGAGTTTCAGAATTTGAAAGAGACTCTTGAACTTTTTCAAGTTCTTCTTCTAGAATTTTCTTTTCATCTTTTAACATATCCCTTTCAAACTCGGCTTTGTTCTGATTTTCATGAGTTTCCTTAAGTTTCTTTTTAAGATTTTTTATTGTACTCAAAAGTTCAGTGTTTACATCAATTAAATCGTCGAAAGTTAAATTACTAACCTCAGGTTCTTGAGCCATAAAGCATACATTCGCTTGTTCATTGTCGCTATCATTTTCACTTTCAGATGAAGATGAATCTGAATCGTCCCATGTTACAGAGAATGCCTTCTTTTTGAATTTTTCTTTCTTATTTTTGTTCTGATTCTCCTTCTTTTGCTCTGGACAATCTTTGTGCATGTGACCTTTCTTGTGACAGTTGAAGCATTCTGTATTCAAGGATGTAGGTTTGTTCAAGAAATTCTTTTTGAATCCGCTTTTATTTTCTTTTCTATATCTTAAGAATTTCTTGAAATTTTTGGCTATAAATGCTAAATCCTCATCTTCAGACTCTGATTCTTCCTTTTCCGCATGAAAAGCTACATTTTTTCTTTCTTGTGCTTGATCTTTCTTAGCTTGCATATTTACTTCATACGACATAAGATTTCCAATTAATTCTTCTGGTTTTATTGTAGATAGATCATTTGCTTCTTCGATTGCTAAGACTTTTCTCTCCCATTCATCAGTGAGTGAATTTAGAACTTTAGATACAATATCAAAATCCGTGTATTTCTCTCCTAGTCCTATTAAGGCATGATGAATGTCTTGAAACCTCGAGTACATGTCATTGATGGATTCATTCTGTCGCATTCTAAAGTTTTGAAACTGGTTCTTTAGCATGGAGATCCTTGTTTGTTTGACCTTGTTTGTGCCTTCATGAATGGTTTTAAGTGTACTCCATATCTGATGTGTAGTAGTACAAATGCTAACACGATTGAACTCATTTCTATCCAAAGCGCAAAATAGCATATTCATAGCTTTGGCATTTGCACTAACTTCATTCTTCTGAGTTTGCGTCCATGTAGAGTAATCAGTTGTGGGAACAACAAGTTCTGCTTGAGTTGCATTCCAGGCTTCAAAGCTTGTTGTTTGCATATAAATCCTCATCCTTGTAGCCCAATAATTATAGTTTAGTCCATTGAATAGAGGGGGTCTTTGAGTAGATTGTCCTTCCGCAAATGTAGAGTTATAGGTAGATGTTGTGCTTGTGTTGTTTTCCATATTATCAATATGTCAAATAACTGTGTTATGGTTATAGGACGGCCTTTCTCTTATACCAATTGAAAGAAGCTATGCGGTAGGATCGTATAATATGGAATAGTGGAATGGTATAGGTAGATAGTAATAAGCAGTAAGTAAAGTAGACACCAAGACTTTATACTGGTTCGGACATCTTGTCCTACGTCCAGTCCCTAAGCTCCTCTTAGGAATTCAACTAACCAACAGCCCTCACTTAACCCGGAGGAATAGGTTTACAACTTACCCGAACAACCGAACGGGATTTCTTGCCTCAACTACCGAAGAGGACTTCAACTAGATACTAAAAGTATTTCTAACTTGTTGTGTTCTTGATAACATTAATGAGTCTAATTGAGTACAACTTTCCTATAATCTTTATCCTCGAGAGTATGCAAAGTGTTTGTGAAGATTTAGGAAATGTGAATTGCTATGAATCAAAAAGGTGTTATAGTTAAAACAGAGATTCAAGCAATTGAAGTGGTTTGTGATTGCTTTTGAAAACTTAAGAAATCTGAAAGTATGTTCAAGAAAATAGAGAGATTAAAGCAATTAGAATTGGTGATTTGCAAATGATAGAAACGTGTATTTATAGGTGTAGAAGAGATGTATCTATTTGCAAAAGATTCAGGCAAGAGATGCATCCATTACCATTGGAGAATGGTTGCAACTCTTGGGAAGAAGAAGGTGTCTTTTCAGTGAAAATTCGCAGGTTCAAATTCAGTTGACTGAGCAGGGATTTCAGTCGACTGAAAATATGAAGTAAAATTTTCAGTAACAAATTCAATCGACTGAACAGGAACTTCAGTCGACTGGAACTGTGCGTTTTTGTGTATGTGTCACAGGTTCAGTCAACTGGTTATCCATGTTCAGTCGACTGAACTACTAAATTGTGCACAGTGAATGTTTATTAAAAAATGAAGTTTATAAAATGTGTTCTAGTGTTTGTGCAAGCCTCTTGAGGATAGATTTTAATGATAAATCTAAACTAAGACCTATATAAAAATCATACTTATATTTATCATTGGTCTTCATCGTTCTTCCTTTAGCTTTGCACATATCTCTTCCTTTTTGTTGAAGCACATTGTCATTGATCAAAATCTTAGCGTATCAACAACAGAGAGAGTCAATAATGTGCTTGAGGATTTGTTGAGAGCTTGTGTGTTGGATTTTGGTGGATCTTGGGAGGATCACCTACATTTGGTTGAGTTTTCCTATAATAATAGTTACCAGACTAGTAAAGGAATGACGCCTTTTGAAGCTTTGTATGGAAGGTCGTGCAAATCCTCTACATGTTGGTTAGAGACTGGAGACGGATTGGTCTTAATCCAGAATTGATAAGGGAGGCATCAGAGAAGATTGACTTAATCCGAGAACGGATGAAGGAAGCTTAATGCAGATAGAAGAGTTACACAGATAAGAGGCATAAAGACCTAGAGTTCTCAATGGGAGATGGTTTTCATTAAGGTATCATCTATGAAGGGTGTGGTACAGTTTGGAAAATCGGGAAAGTTGGCCCCAAGATATGTTGGTCCATTCCAGATTATAGAGAGGAAAGCTCGCATATAGAGTAGAGTTGCCAAGCAATATGGCAGGTATCCATAATGTGTTTCATGTGTCTCATCTTCACAAGTATATGCATGATCCAGAGGCTACCATTCCTCAGACAGAGTTGGAGGACTTAGTAGTTGAGCCTGATTTGACTTTTGTGGGACAACCAGTTCGGCTTGATGCGAGAGATGAGAAAATATTAAGGAACAAGGCAGTCAAGTTGGTGAAAGTTCAGTGGAGCGACAACGAGAAAGACTGAACTTGGGAGACAGAGGATGGGATTCGAGATACTTATCATAATCTGCTTTGAGGGTAGGTCTATATTAGAATTATATAGATGTTTCCTAGTCAGGTAGACTAGTATGGTTGTTAGGAGCCGTTACAGATGATTGCTATGTTCAGTATTTAGTCCTTACTGAACTTCGAGGACGAAATTCTTTAAGGACGGGAGCCTGTAACACCCCTAATTTTTGATAACATTATTCAGAAAATTTAATTAGATAAATTAAATAGAATAATATAAAAGGTAAGTGATAAGAGGATTGAGACTTGAATTAATTAATTAAGGGCCGTGCCTAATGAATTAACAAATGGGCTTAAGAATGGGTTTTGGTTAATTAAGTCACATAAGGGTATATTAGGAATTTCCACCCTTAGCTTCCACCCTTATATATATTTCGTCCCCACCTTCATACTTCCCATTCCCGTCATTTTAAAATGTAAACAAAATATAGAGGAACGACCGACCGTTAAAGAGATTAAGAGGAAATCAAATTAAAGCTAGAGAATCAAGCTTAAGGGAAATCAATCTCAATCCAATCTCCTTATTTAAAGCAAGGTGAATAATAATTCCATCTTCATTTTAGTTTAAATCATATATTTTCGTATTTAAGAGATAAATTCGTGTTTATGATATATTGGATGATGATATGCTTGATTTAAGATTTGTTTGATTTAAACAAGATTGTTTAAAAAGGTTTTTATACGGTTTTAGATCAAAACCGAGATTAAATGTTGTTTAAATGCCATGGGAAATTTTTTTGTTATGGGAAACGTGATTTTGGAGTTGGGTTTTAATTTTGAGAATTTTCAAAGCTATGGAAAGATTATTATGAATTTTTAACGGAAAATATGGTTATTTTGGTTTATAATTTATTTTGGAAGATATATTGAGAATTTGGTTTCGAAATTTTGATATGTTAGATAATATGATTAAAGTGAATTCTTGGAATTTTTGGCGATTTTTCCAAAGTGATTTTCTATGAAAAATAAATTGTTTTAGAAGAGGGACTCCTTTGCAAAAATGGGAAGGGCTTGTTTGATTAACTTAACCATGGTTTAGATCTAGATTAGTGGCAGTTATTTTTGAAAAATTTAAGGCAACAAATATGGTGTTGAGACGTGGCTGGTTAGTTAGAGAAAAGTTTACTTAAACAAGAATTAAACTTGGTTTGCTCAAAAAAGTGGTTTTGCCTACTTAGGAAAGCGCCTTTCGACATAGTAGCTTCCGCCTTCATTTTTGTCGAAGTCAACTATGCTGATACCAATACACAAGGTATCACTATGATGGTATGCAATGGATTGGAGATAGGCGGAAGGTAAGATGTCAAAAGCATAGCTTCCAAAGGGAATGAAACCTTGGTTTCTTTTTAAAAGAAAAGCGCCACCTTATGTTTTGTTTTAAGCCTTCGACAGAGTCGAAGCATAAGGTTTCGAAAGAGGTTTTAAAGGGTTTCGAAAGGGTTGCCATTAACTTAAGATTGCTTTCGGTTAGGTTCCTTATTTATAAAAGAATGATTTGAAAGAAGGGGTTCCGACATAGTCGATGCCTTACTGTTGTTCTTTAATCTTTCGAAGGTGTTGAAGATATCAATGCAATCGAAAGGGTATTTTATTTTATAAGTTCAACCCACTTCCTATAGCTTTCAAATGGAGTTAGGGGTTTCAAAGGTGATGGTTTCAAAAGGGGGTTTCAACTCCAATCTTCTAATGTTTTACCCAAAAGTTTTAAGCTTTCAAAAGGGATGGTGCCGACGCCATCAAGTTTTTCCCATATATTGATAAAGGATGGTTTCGGAACAGATGCTTTCGACTATATTCACTTTAACCCAAATTATGTTTTAAGTATAAACCCAATGTTTTCAAAAGGGGTACTTTCAATGTTTTCGGAAGGGTTACTTCCAATACTGTCGAAATGGGTACTTTCAACTGGTTTCGAAGCTAAGCTTCTAAAGGTTAAATATTAATACTTTAATGTATTCGAAAGGTTTCGAAAGGTAGAACTTAAAGTATTATAAGGCAGGAGCCTTTTTAAGAGCTTTCGAAGGAGGTCATCCTATGAAGTCGAAAGCTAGGTTTCGAAGGTATCAAAAGGTTTTATGACCCAAACTCTATTTTTAAAAGAAAAACCCATGGCTATATTAAAGGAGTTTTATAATGGTTTTAAGAAGAAGCTATCTTTGATCAAAAAAATAGGTTAAAGGGATTAACCATGTTTTATATTAAACCCACACGAGTGGTATTGCTTTGTTGTTATATCGCTTCTTCTAATATGAATATATTCACTTTAAATGGACTCATAACTGCATTTTGGGGATAATGGGTAGGAGAACCAGTTAGCTTAACCCAGTAGTGAATATAAATTGAATAAACTACCGAATGAATAGAATTGCATCCAAGAGGTCGGGAAGACTAGAATATAGGATGCTAAATTATAAAAGAAAGATATAGGCATGACCCAATAGGTTTACAGTAAGCCCATGAAAACTGTATGATATTGGCAGGGGCCAATAAGTTCATAGTTAGCCCATGAAAACTATGTATAAAAGAAGATGTCAGATAGACAGGTTCATAGTTAGCCTATGAAAACTATGAGTAAAGGAAGATGTCAGATAGAAAGGTTCATAATAAGCCCATGAAAACTACGATTCGATACTGGTAGGGCTAGTAGGTTTGTAGTTAGCCCATGAAAACTATACCCGCATGAAATATTGACAGATGTCAATAGGTTACTAGTCAACCCACGAAAACTAGGGTAAGAAGAAAGGATATTAGGGTTACCAATAGGTTCCTAATCAACCCATGAAAACTAGGATAAGAGTAATATTGGAATTACCAATAGGTTCGTAGTGATCCCACAAAAACTATGTAATTGGACTGGGAGTCCTTAAATGTTTAACTGGTTATTAGTCAGCCCATGAAAACTAATAGGTTAATAGTAATCCTAGAAACTATAACTGAGACAGATAGTCTCAATTGATTGGGGATGGGTAATCCAGAATTAATTCAATTGTTTTGCATATCATCATATTATACTGTTTTGAATTGTTTTAAACATTGTGGATGCAGGAGCACAGTATATAGTTTTATAAAGGTTTTGAGATACTAGTGAGGGAAAACCCGTTCCGCTAAGCAGTGTGGTCTTACTAGATATTTAAATGATTTGAGATGATAGATTATTATTCATACCAAGCTTTATGTTTGACTCGATGTTTATGCTTTCCCCTTAAACTCTCGGGTACTCAATCGATTTTGAGCAGTTTGAGAGTTGAGGTTTTCAGGTACCTCCTAAGACGAATAAGCTTCCGGAGACGTGCAAGAAACATGATAGCATTTATAGTCTCTTTTCTTTTGATTCTGTTGTGTTGATTGTAATAGCAGAGCTGTTATATTGCCTATATATACTCTAATCATCCAGAGGACATTTTCATATATTGCTCTGGGTGTATGTTGCAATAAATATATTTTCTATGAAAGTGATTTGCGATCATGGGATTATGTAATGAATTGGAAATATTTTGGAATGAATTGTGATTTGATTTGAAGTTTAATATTTTTTCATATTCATGTGTTTCTGTATATCAATGTATCTAACACCGCCATATTTGGTCGCCGAGGATTAATGACTATGAATGATTGTAGCATCCGTAACCATTAGTTTTGGGCCTCCAAGTAGGGGGATATTACATAGCCTCAAGATGTAAGGCTAACTATCAGCCACTCTGTCTCCAAGATGAATCCGTCTCTAAAATTTGATCGATTTGCTGTTTGTACGACATCAAACCGTTCCAAATATAACACTTTCTAATTTAATTGCTTGAAAGAATTCTACATGGAGAGGAATAGTAGAGAGGGAAGAAGAAAGAAAATTGTCTATTGCTTTTTTTCCTTTTGCTTGTCTATCATTAAAATGGACATAATGGAAATTGTATGCGTTATTGTCATTAATTTTTTACAACGGCTCAGTAACAATAACTCATAAATATATTACTGTTATACAACGTCATTCATTACGGATTTTATTATAATTTATTTTTTTAATTCGCCTGAAGTTCCAACATCAACGAACGTGTTATCTATCTCGATCCGGCCATGCAACAACCTTAGTCTCATCGTATCTACTTTCAGGTCTAGGTTACCACGCTTTCCTTCTCTCCATGGCCTGCCAAGGATTGCCATCCTCCTCTCATCAGTCTCTAGTGATAATCGAATCTGAGTTTGGATTGGTAAGGTTATAATTATCTGGTGGTTATGGTTATTTGGTGGGAGTGTGACGACCATAGTTTTTTGGACTAAATTATGCATTTTTTACTTCAGTTTGTAGCAACTTAATTTAGAAACTCTAGTATGAAGTAAATTATTATTGTTTTTCTTTCTTGTTGGTGGCACTTATACAATAAAATGTATGATGAAGCAAGACATCAAAGAGTTTAAAAAAAGAAAGAAAAAAGAAATGATAATTTACAATTACTAGAATAATAGTTAGTTATTTATCAGTATATCAACCTTCACCTTTGATATAAATGTTAACGATGTATGATGTTAGCATTATTTCAAAAATAGTGGTGGTAATATTACAGTAAGAACACGATGAGGAAAAAAAATCTAGAAAACACACATTAAAGGTTAATTATACTTATTGAATGCTAATTATGTCGATTAATACTCGAAAAATTCGAAAATTTTCAGCATCCTTATCCGAGATTTGAAAACTTGGTTGGGAGCCGTAAAGATGTATATCCCAAAAATAAGATTGTATATCCTAAAAAATATTGTGAATTTATTTTTTAATTGTAACCTTTTGAAGCAAAGAAAAATAAAAATGACCTAAAAATTAATTAAACAACTATTCATCGAAAGAGTCTTTTGAAATCAACCAACTAGTACAACTATTGTCGTGGAAATCATCATAAATCCTTTATTTTTAAACTTAATATCCAAAACAGGAAATTATTGTGAAGGACAAAATTTCTCAGCGTTTTAACTTCAAGGACAGACCTTCAATATTTTAGCCTCAAGGACAACTTTCTTTAGGTATTAGTTTTTAGTTATTGATAGCAGTTTTTAGGTATCAGTTTGTAGTTATCGGTAGCAGTTTTTTTATATCAGTTTTGAGTTCGGTAGCAGTTTTGGAAGAATGTTTGTCCTTATGAATAATTTTTAAAAAATGTGTCCTTATGAATAAATTTTATGAGAATGTTTGTCCTTGTGGTTAAAATATTAAGGTCGTGTCATTGAGGCTAAAAATATACAAATTTTTGTTTTTTAAATTAATTCTCCCTATCCAAAACCTCTTTCTCAAAAATAAATTTCACAAAACATCTCAGTCAATCATTTCAACAAAAAACATCCCGTAAATATTTTGAACAAAAATATTTAGTGTACCATGCAAATATTTACAATTATAACTTCATATTTATACATAAATATTTACGATGTTGGTTGTAAATTTTTATTTTATAAAAATTGAAGTTAGAATTGCTAATACTGTAGCATAGACTATAAATTTAAGTTGAAAATAATGATAGAGGTTTTCAGTTAATTCTGTTTTTACAAGGGACGAAACTTACTTTTGAAACTTAAGAAGAATATTTGGAAAAAAATATCCGTCTTCTAAAGACATTGAGACACAAATTTATGTTTGGGTATTGAATTTACCTCACACTTAAGGTTGTAAATTTTATATAATTGTCCGACATCCGATTCGATCCAAGACTATATCAATCAGTGCACGTACGATTCTCATTTAGAAGAAAAAAAATGTACAAAAATATGTTCATTTTATTGTCCGTTATCAGGTTAATACGAACAATGTCTGAACTTAATGCATGCACAATCTATGTTCATCCTAATCTCTTATAGAATAGAACCATGAAGCACCTTCGTTCAATCCGACCTACATCCTTACTGTCAGGTTCGTTACTACCTGATTCATATTACCTTTTCCAACACATCCACAAACAATGCGTTCTACTCTACATGCAGAACTAGTTTCCCTTGCACTGTATAATCCTGCGTGAATGGCATAACGCTGACCTAATTCTCGTTTCTTCACAAACTGCATATCAAAACCCGTTTCTAGGTACCGCATCACAATATTTTATACCAGTTTCCCCATTATCTTGTGAGCAAATGCAACAAGCTATAGACCGCACATAAAAAAACGGAACTGACTTTAGACTCGATGGAAGAATAAGCAAAAAAACAGAGAGAAACAAA
The DNA here is from genome assembly GCA_030737815.1 of Allium fistulosum. Lineage (NCBI taxonomy): Eukaryota > Viridiplantae > Streptophyta > Magnoliopsida > Asparagales > Amaryllidaceae > Allium > Allium fistulosum. The sequence continues at coordinate 823,298,335 of CM060905.1, forward strand.
GAGACATTGTTAAGAAAGAAAGATGATTCAAATTGCAACTGGAGAACATATTGTCACTAACAAAACATGAAATATCAAATAAAAACAAAACATCTCACAAATAAATATATCCCTGACATAAGATTCCACAGCAACACATCAAAATGCCCAACAAACTAAAATCAAAATTTAAGCAGTCTCAGTAATCGGGTACTCGAACACAACTTCCTTGCCACACAGCCTGCGGTACACTCCTGAGAATGTATCAAGCTTTGTTTCTGTGTTGTTGCGCTCCTTTGGGTCAAGAAATATCTGCACAATAAACATCAAAGCATTTAACATGATGAAATTGTCGTTTATATTACTAAGAGCTAATAATATATGTAGTTTAAACCACCGATCAAAACCAAAGAACTGCATAAACAAGAATTTAAAACACGTCTACTATACGATGCCAACAAAAGCTGTAGAAAACTTCAAAAATAGATTGAGTTACAGAATACTAAAAAGATTTAGGTTAAAAGTGACGATACAAATCAAGAAAATATACTAGACATTGATAAATAGCAAACTAACCTTGATGAGCTTAGTGCCATCCAAGCGGTACCTTTCTCTTCTACCAACAATTTCGGCAGGGTAGACAATATCCTCCAAAATGGCATCATGCACAGCTGTCAATGTTCTGTTACGTGGGCGAACAACAGCTGAGCCCTTCTTTGGTGGCCTCAAAATCCTTCTTGTAGCAACAAACACCACATCCTGTGACCAAAATGACCAACCACACAAACTAAGCAACAACTCTCAGATATAATTTTGGTACCCAAAGTATTGATTGAAACATGAAAAAACACTACCAATTTTTGTGTGAAATATAGGGCTTCATTTTATTACTATGATTCACAGTATATTTTAATGTTTAGTAATGAAACTTAATTTAATATTTTATTTTCTTATCTAACGAAAAGGACTTGTATATTAAAGTTGATTATGATTCACAATACATTTTAATGTTTAGTGATGAAACTTAAATCGTTTTAGTATATATTAAAGTTGCACTCTTCACGCCTAATGTACCAATTCCAAAATGAACAAACCTACCAAGATCAACTGCAAAAAAGTCAGTATTGTTTAACAGTGAGGGTTCCTGCTTAAAAATCACCGTAAAAATTGGAAAATGTGTGAAATGAACATAGTAAGACTACTTAAACTGGCATTAGCTTATATGATATTGTTTAACAGCAGTCACACCAAATAAAAATATTCAATTTCATACTACTGCAAATTTGTTTTTGCAAAAATAAAAAAGTGGAAGCTTGAAAATATCTGCACTAAAAGATAACTGCATTAAAATGACTCAGCAAGCGTAAAAAGATGGTTACTGCTCATTATAAACACATGCAAGAAACTTGAAGAAATGCATTGTAGGACAAACAACTAACAGAATTATAATATCAAAATGAACAACATTTACAACAAATGAATGGGTGTGATTTACTAAAATCAGCAGAAGATGGCCATGCTACCATTTACCAAAACACAAGATTGATGCGGAAAGTTAGATTGTGTGATCTACTTTATGCTAAATGTTTATACAACTGAATAAGATTGACAATTACATTTGAAGATGTTTGATTTCCGTTTTACTTGGATAAAATGCCTAGACTATTCTGTTTCAAATATGCATCATATATTAAGAGAATAAAGATAAAATCACCTTTCCACTGAACTTCTTCTCTAGCTCTCTCACAAGCCTAACATGGATCTTCTTGAAAGCCTTCCTAAGTCTATATGGAACATGGATAACAATGGCTTTCTTGCCTCCTGCCACATCAACTTGACTGCAAAAAACGAAAAAAAAGCTCATTATCATTCTTATTTTCAACCAAACAAGCAAAATTATAGCATATAACTATCACATTTGAATGGCAAGTCTTTTCAGCAACATGGGATTTAGAATTTAAAAGCGCAAATGATCAATCAAACATATAAATATATATGCGCATAAATCTATCTTACAAATTATGCTTATTTACATTCAACTTTTGGTCTATTTTCGTCTATCCAGTTGCTTTGGTTGCATTCAAAATTCTAAGAACAAGTCCAGATAATCAAAAGTTCGCAACTACACCAAATCACATGTGTTTCAAAGAAGAAAAAAAGTAGCAGTGGCGTTCTAAATCTAGTTATGCCACAACACAAATAATAAAACAGACGAGTAACTAGTAGATACCATTACTTTCAAATCCAGAACACCTTTTACTAATAGGATAACGTTGATCGTAAAAATAACATTAATCGTTTCAAAGTTGCAGGATAATCTATGAAAGGGCTTCCAGTTCAATTGAGAATTGCATTATCAATGTCACAATCTAAAACGTACTAATATATACACTATAAAAGATCACAGAGATAGCACAAACTTACATTGCAGAGTTGATAAAAAGATCCTTCAACTCGGTTTTGAGCTCATTATTGGTGTTCTCCAAGTCAAACATTGACTAGAGCAAACAAATATACAAATCAATATCGATAAATATTAATAACTAACAGAAGTATTTTAAAAGCAAGACTATAAACCTGAGCAACAGTGTACTCAAATTCAGAGGGCTCAGCATCCTTTTCTTTTTGAATCTTCCTAGCTGCAGTAAACATATTGCTTTACCTGTATCCTTTCGCACCTACGAGTTAACAAATTCACATCAAAATCAAACTAATGAAATCCATTTTCATTTAATCATCTAAGGAAAAGAATAATTGAAAATTCATGAAATCGCTATGAATTAAAACCTGAAAGAGAGAGTGAAGATGAGAAGAGAGCCGCTGCCGCCGTCAGTAAATTAGGGGGAACTCGTTGCATCTTTAATTTATAACAGATGTTATTTCAGTGGACGGCTGTGATATCATCTAGGGTTTTCTTTAAAATAAACTACTAATATTATCACGGGCCGGGCCGAGGTTTAAAGGCCCAACAAACAATGCTTTTCTTAACGAAATCTTAACCATCCAACACACATGACGTCCATTCTAATTCGTATATTTTAGTTCATTTTCGGTCAAATAGTTGAGGGAGTTATTCTCGCTTTCTCTTTGTCAGAAATAATAATCTAAAATCGGCAGAGAGAGAAAGAGATCTAAGTTATAATTGAATTCATCATCTGAATTTGAAGAGTGATGGATCAAGTATTAAACAAGGTAGGATCATATTGGTTCAGCAGGAAAGCCAATAAAGAGATCTCTTCTGTCGGCGATGACATCAGTGTAAGATTACTTAAATACTTCTGTACTAACATTGACTGATGCTGGTGATTATATTGAGGATTTCACTGGTAATTGATGGAATTTTTTTGTTAATTTTTGAAGTGTTTTGCATAATGTTAATAAATTTCCTTGGAAATTCTGTAAATTGAAGAATAAAGGGAATCAAGTGTATAAAATTGTAGATATGATTGATCATCGGTTATTTTATTTCTGAAGTTGAGACAACTGCCGTGTTTCATAAAGGAGAAAAAACAACATGCTGTCCAGATGATAAATTTTAGGTTGATGCCATTTGACCCCTAATTTTAATTCATAAATACAGTGAGAACAAAAGAAATCTCTTTTGTTCATCTAATAAGGAACAACTAATTGGAAAGTCCTAATCGGATATCCATTTATTCCAGACTTTAATTTACATAGATTGAATTATATGAATGAAATATTACAGTCGCAGTTTTAATGATTGGGGGGTAGGATAATGCTACTGCATTTTTTTTCATCCCTTTTTTGATGCTGAATAAGAATAAAGACTAGTACAATTATGTTTGTACAAAGCATTTTTAGGAGTTTGCAGAGGTTATGCAAGTATATCATTTGTGTAATATGATTTTTCCTTGATGTGCAAAATTATGTATAATTGAATTGTAAACCGAATGGTTTCACAATTTGAATCGGTGTGTGGTTTAGTCGCTGTAAACATAAAGTACCTAATTAGCTCAGTAGCAGTGGTTTGGAATGCTGGCTTGTTCTTTTTCACCATGTTATGATTTCAGTGTCGTCCTCATAGATTTACAAATGTCTTTTTACTGACTATTCATGAATCGGGTCCTGCATTTTATTGTGTAGTTAGATCAATATCCTCTTGCATATTTTCTAAAATTTTGGTAAAGCCTTGTTCAATATCCTATGTTTATCACATCAGTTTATCTATTTTATTGCTGAATCGAACAGTCACTTTCAAGCAGTATCCAAAGTGGAACAAGTTGGCTGGTTAACAAAGTCAAAGGTACATTATGCATGTACTTATACTGTTTCTTTACTGATGATTATTGAAATTCTATCACTTTTGGTTCTGTTATTGCTTGGTCTATATTTACATTCCATTCTGGTCATGGAGTTATTTCATTTCTAGACCATGCAAAGTTTTATTGACTGCCTGTTTAACATTAAACGAAACTGTAAGTTGTCCGCACGTAACCTGTATATACTTGTAATGGGAAATATGACAGTGTATCGCTACTGCCTTTACCACCATGATTTTTATGAAATTATTGCTTGCCTAAACTCAGTAATATGCTTACAATCTGGTATGGAATGTCTTCTATTTGATAATATCTCTTTTTTTTTAGTTAACGGTTCTGATGTACTGCTTAAGAAAACCTACGATTTTCTGATATGCTCATCGAATGTGAACCACAACTCCGATTTTTATTGGTAACCTTTGGTCATACAAATTTGAACTATTGCTAATATGTTGCTTCATGGAAAACTTAAAGCACATTAAAGAATTCTTTTGAAATGCCTTCTGAAGAAGCCTCTCTGTTATATACAAATATCCCTGTCCTGCTGGCTACCTTATTCCAGTTCTCAACAGTGAAAAATGTTTGAATTGTTCGCATATTTCGCATTTTGTAGTGAAACTTCGATCTTTGGCTCAATATATCTTCAAAGTTTAGTATCACTTTATCAACCTTGTGCGACTTCTATCTTTTGGACTTAAAGATGAAAACTTGGCGTTGATTGAGCTTATGCCCTTATGTTTTTTATACATTCTATTCTGCGAAATTTTACATATTTTTCATAGCACAGTTAAGTTGCTGAATTTTTGTAAATATTCAGGTAAAATGCAGAAACCATTGCCTGAGCTATTACGGGAATACAATCTACCAATAGGTCTGTTCCCTCGTGATGCCACAAACTATGAGTTCAACGAAGAAACGAAGAAACTTGCTGTCTTCATACCAACCATATGCGAGGTCGGTTACAAAGACTCATCTGTCTTAAGATTTTTTACAACTGTATCTGGATATCTAGAAGAAGGAAAACTTGTCGATATAGAGGGGTTGAAAACCAAAGTGATAGTTTGGGCAAAGGTTACTTCGGTTTTTACTGAGGGGTCTAAAGTTTGTTTTACAACCGGAGTGAAGAAAACTAGGAGCAGAGATGCATATGAAGTCCTCAGAGATGGTGTTTGTGTGGAAAGGTTTTAGACTCTGTTTGCCCGTTTGTATTTTGTGAAGCAAGTGGCGTTTATAATTTTTGAACTGCAAATGTGGTGAAGGTATTGTGAAAAAAAAACTGTTATCTTACAAAAACTTTGCTAAATATGATAAGCTTGTTGCTAAATTAATAAGTAATGCAGTATATTGTATCGAGTCACATGTCACTTTAGGGAAGTTTTGAAATACGTTGTCTTGAAATATATATTATTCTTTTTAACCTTCATTTGTATGCTTTATCATTTTCGTTGGCTTGAATGATGACGACTTCCGGGAAGTTGAAAATTATGGGTAAATCCCCTTGTGCTGATCTATTAGAGCATCTTCAATAGAGTACGAATTAAATATTACGAAACGATTGTTGAGAGCTTATTTAACAAATGTCCAGAGTGTTGGGATGTGATCTGTTAAACAGATGGCTGTGAAACGGGAGGTCGTTCAGTTGCCTCGTGAAAGTTAAATTGGCATCTAACTCAAGCTCTTGTAAGAAACGCTTCAAAACCATTTTCCTATTTGTTCTTTATTCCTTTTAAACTAAAATAGTAAACGAAATATTGCTGCGATCGACAAAAATTAATCGACGGAAGGTGCACATTACAAACGATGCTGATGTGGCTTCAAAGAACGTTAACTTTTGAGGCTCTTCAAGTATTGCATGCCCTGCCATTTGGTTACATGCATCGTTTTGATTCTTCACTACGGTTATTTTCTATTATATATTTGTTTTGTTGTGATATATTAAATATTAAATAGAAAATCATTGAATAATATGTTATGCTATGACAATTAGAAGGATTGTAATCATGAGAAAATTATCATAATATAAAATATCATATTATTTTAAATGTTCTCAATCAAGATGTTTCAAGAAAGAATATCGATATATTTATTGAGGTCAATGTACGTAACGCTCTTCAAATATTGGGTAATGTGTTACTCATGCCTACCGAAGCACCCAGGGGTTACTGTAACATCCCGCTTCGACATCTTGACTGAAATCGGGAGTACTGCCCTCATAATGTGGTAGTATCATGTTAGTGTCACAAGTTCGCTAGGAGAAATGCCAGAACCTAAAATCAATCGGAGTAAATGATTTCAAGCGGAAGAAATATTATACATTTATATTTACAATACAAGTTAATTTACATAAGGTCTTGTCTTCGACTTCATACATATATGTACATCAAGATTTACAATACTAAACAAAAGCTAAGAAAATTTCTCCACTTCCTGTTTTCCATGAAAAGTCCCAAAATTCACTTTAATTATTTGAACTTGAAATGTTTATGTGTAGCATCATGAGCAACATTGACCCAGTGAGAAATCTATCTAAATCTTAGGTCGCATCACAAATTCTCCAAGATGTCCAAACCATATTTTGAAGTATATTAATGTATCAAACAATATTACTCAATTAAAATAGGTAAATTTTCTCCAAACATATTTGTCAAAACTCATTCGACATATGTAAATATCTTTTGTAAACAAGGGACGTGACAAAATCAGAAATTCATGTCAAAATCAATTTGAATACACATGGATCTAATCCGAACATGGAGTAGGGAATTAGACCTTGTAAACTTTTTATCCCATCGCGGCTGACATCTTAACACACAATATGGATGTACTTTATCTCCTAATACATAGTATGGAAATAAATTAATAGTGTACTATCCTAGATCTTTTATATATTACCGCATTCGTCCGAAAGCCATCATAAATCATAAGTATGTAAGTATTCTACTAGATACTTTATAATCATCGACCAGTATAGATTTTTTTTCTTTCAAACAACCGAAGCATCAATCATATATACTTAGTTAACGTCAAAAATATTATAAGCAAAAGGTATGTCTATAATCCCTAAGGGTTGAAATAGTGCAACATATAGATTAAACATATTATAAGTTACACATTACTTCATGGAATAACTTGAAATTTTAAAAGTAGATAGTTTTCCTCACCTTAGTAATAATAGTTTCGGCCTATGGTTTAGCTCCTTGGCTTTCTCTAAGATCGTCCTTGTTTTCTTACTTTTGTTTAGTTGTAATTATTTTTCTCTTTCTCCATGGCTTGGGCTATTTATAGGGGACCAAAAGGAGGGTACTTTAGTAATTTCCAAACCCTCTACAGGCTAACCTGATTCGGCCACCACTTGGTCCAATAGAAACAATTCTTATCAATCATGGCCTAACTTGATTCGACCATATAGAAACCATCTATATGGTCAAATGGCCTAACCTGATTCAACCATATTTTAGTTCAATGGAAACCATTCATATGGCTTAACCTGATTCGACCACGTTTTGGTCCAATGGAAACTATCCATATAGCTTAACCCGATATGACCACATTTTGGTCCAATGAAACCATCCATATAACTTAACCCGATAAGACCACATTTTAGTCCAATGGAAACCATCCATTTGGCTTAACTTGATTCGACCATATTTTGTTCCAATCTAAACCATTCTTATGACATAACTTGATTCGACCACTCTTTGATCCAACAGCAACCATCCTTATCAACCATATATTTATTTGATTCAACCAACTTTTGGTCCAATAAAAACCATTCTTATAATTTACACATTTATTTTAAAACATGTACATGTCGACAACTTTTAGTGAGTTTAAAGTCGTATATCGATCCAATTTTTGATCATATTATTGAGTATACTTTTCTGTACTTATTGATGTAAAAGTATTTAAGAATGGTGTTTTATATCATTTTTTATTTAAAAAGGCATGCATTAGGGTTATATAATTCACCATTCGAATATTTAAATATTCAAATTTATAAGTTATTAAATTATGCATCGTTACAATTTCATTTTGATATAAACACATGCAAAGGTATGTTGATCGGGTTCTTACATTCCACCCTCTTTAAAAGAAGATTTCATCCTTGAAATCTAAACCTCAAATATCTCTGGATAATCTTTAAGCATTTCTGATTTAAGTTCCCATAATGCCTCATTTTAGTCGTAATTATTCCATTGAATTTTCACAAAGGGGATTTCTTTTGTTCATAATTTCTTGACTTTCCTATCGAGAATTCGGAAGGGTCGTTCAGTGTATAAGGAACCCTTCTTAACTTTGATGTTACTTAAATCAATCACATGCAAGGGTCAAGAATATATTTTTGTAGTATTGATATATGGAAAACATTATGGATATTTGCTAATTTTTCAAGTAATGCAAGTCGATATGCAACTTTACCTATAGTGATTTGAAATGGTCCAATAAATCTGGGTGACAATTTTGCCTACTTCTTTCCAAATTGCATTACACCTTTTATTGGAGAAATCTTTAAAAGAACATGTTCCCCTACTTCAAATCCTAAATCTTTCCTTCTTTGATCTGCATAGCTCTTTTGTCTACATTAAGTAGTTTTTAGTTGTTCCCGTATGGTTGCAATTTTTATTGTTATTTCTATCACTAGATTAGGGACGAGAAGTTTACTATCTCTGATCTCTGCCCAACAAACTAGTGAATGACATGGTCTTCCATATAGAGCTTTAAATGGGGGTCATACTAATACTTATGTGGTAACTATTATTATATGCAAATTCAATTAATGGTATATGTGTTTTCTAGGTACTTTCAAATTCCATTACATAAGATCTTAGCATATCTTATATTACTCGATTAATCTTTCAATTTGTCCATCTTTTTAAGGATGAAAGTCGGTACTTATACTAAGCGTTATACCCAGAGCCTTTTGAAGAATTTACCAAAATCTAGAGTTAAACCACGAGTCTCTATCTGAAACAGTTGTGACTAGGACTCCATGCAATTTGAAAATTTCTTGTAAGTAGATTCTACTTAGTTTTTCAATTGAGTATCCCATGCTATAGGATGTAAAATGAGCCGACTTTGTTAAGCGATCCACTACTACCCATATTGCATCATGCTCTTGGTTTAGTCTTGGGAGTCCAATAATAAAATCCATTGAAATATGTTCCCACTTCCATTCTGCTATAGGAAGCGGATGCAATAGACCAGACGGTCGATGTTGCTCAATCTTAATTTGTTAGCATGTGAGGCACCTTGAAACAAAACTTACAACATCCTTCTTCATTCCGTTCCACCAAAATTGACGCTTTAAATCCATATACATCTTCGTGCTTCCAAGATGTATAGTGAGCCTTAAATGATGCGCCTCGTTCAGAATTTCATTCTTCAATTCTACTTTATTTAGCACACAAAGTCTATTTCGATGTCTATATCCTCCGTAATTTCCTAACTTTCAATCCACCGGGACCTTGTCTTTCAGTTTCATAAACCAATCCTTTAACTTTTGATTTTGTCCTTGGGCTTGTATAATTCTACTAACCAAAGTAGGTTGAATGACCATACTACATGTAAGAGCCCACCTTTCACTATTTTTTTGATTAATCATCTTAGGTCGAGCATTCATTTCTACTAAAGTTTCCAAAGCTCTCCATTCTTTGATCATCGGGCTAGCAATAATTCCGTATGACTTTTGACTTAATGCATCTGCTATCACGTTGGCTTTTTCGGGATGGTAATGTAATATGAAGTCATAGTCCTTCAAAAACTCCATCCATCTTCGTTGTCTCATATTAGATCCATTGAGAGAATAAATAATTTAAACTTTTATGGTCACAATAAATATCAAACTGTTCACCATGAAGATAGTGTCTTTGTATCTTTAATGCAAACACTATTTGGCCAACTCCAAGTCATGAGTTAGATAATTTACTTCATGCTTCTTTAATTGTTGAGAGGCGTAAGCAATAACTTTATCTTCTTGCATCAATACACATTATAATCCCTGATTGCATGCATCACAATATATTTTGTATTGTTCTCCACTCTTTGGTAATGTTAGAATTGGTGCTTCAGCTAACTTTCTTTTTAATGTCTGAAATGTCATCTCACATTTCTCATTCCATACAAATTTTGTGTCCTTTTGGGTTAGCTTAGTTAGTGGAGCTTTTAACTTTGAAAAGTTTTGAATTAAAATTCTATAATAACCGGTCAGTCCAAGAAAACTTTGAATCTCCGAAGGTGTTCTTGGAGGACTCCATTTCAAAACTATTTCAAATTTTGATGGGTCTACTCCTATCCCATATTTTAAAATAACATGCCCGATAAATTTTACTTCATCTAACCAAAACTCACACTTACTTAACTTGGCATACAATTAGTGTTCCTTTAATATTTGCAGTGTTATACATAAATGTTTGTCATGATCTTCTCTTGATTTAGAGTAAATTAAGATATCATCGATAAATACTATAATGAATTGATCAAGGTATTGATGGAACCCATGATTCATAAGGTCCATGAAAAATGCTGGTGCGTTAGTTAGTCCAAAAGGCAGGAGAAAAGACTCATAATGTCCATACCGTATTAAGCTGTCTTTGGAATATCTTCTTCTTTTATCCTTAACTGGTGATAACTTGATCTCAAATCTATCTTTGAGAATATGGTAGCTTCTTGGAGTTGATCAAATAGATCATCAATCTGAGGTAATGGATACTTCTTCTTAATTGTAACCCTATTAAGTTCTTTATAGTCAATACATAATCGTAAGGACCCATCATGCTTCTTTACGAACAATTCTGGAGCTCCCCAAGATGATTTACTTGGTCTAATAAACCTTGATCCTCTAACTCTTGAATTTGCTTCTTTAATTATTGATTCTCTAGTGAAGACATACGATAAGCAATCTTTTCTATTGGGGTCGTACTAGGGACCAATTCGATACAAAAGTCAATTTCATGTTTTGGTGGTAATCCTAGAATATCTCTAAATACTTCTTCAAATTAACTAACCACTTTGATTTGGTCAAGTTTTTGGTCCACATTTTTTGTGTATATATTTGCTAGGTATCCAGACATGAATGCATTTCCAAATTTATTACACAAATATATGAATGTCTCATATCTCGGAATAGAAAAGGTTATAGTCACGTCATAGCAACCTAGTTTGTCATAATTTTTGTAAAGCCAATCCATTCCGAGACTGAGATCAAAACGGATCATTGGAAAAAGGAATAAATCCCCAGGCTCCTTTTCTTCAATATAAGAGGACAATTCTTACATATACTTCTAAGTTCAGTTTCTCCTTCTACTAAGTTATATATTATAAGGGGATTTGTTGGCTGTCCAATTGATAATCCTAACTTAGTAGTGAATACTACAGATATTAAGGAATGTGTGGCACCTGGATCGAATAAAATTTTAGCTTGAAAATCAAAAATAAATAAGGTACCTTCTGCACGTGGTTGTTCAACTTTAAATGGATCGGTATCTCTAATAAATTTGTCTGGATGTATGTTCTTAAAACGACTCAATAAATTATCTGATGGATTGTTCATAGGTCTAGAGGAGATTTGTTCGATTTTTTGATGAAGGATGCGAACAACTACATAGTATTTTGTTGTGCAGAGGCTTGAGCCTCTTGGATATGAGTTGAAGTAGTAGTTTCCTGGTCTTCTATAACCTTAGAGAAACAAAAGAACTTTGTTATGATCTACGCCAGATATAATTACATTATTAAACATGAAACATTAATTAACTAAACTCAAGTCATACACACAAAGGATATACTACTTATAACCCTTTTTTGTACAACAAAAATTCGGTTATTATTTACAAACTTCCACATACATCTCCAAAATTTATAAGTCAAAAGTTGGAGATTAGACTACCAAACTTTAAGCAACCCTTCATTTATTTATATTACATTCTCCATGGATGTTGTAGTGCGGGAAAGAATCCCACAATATTATTCAATTCATTTTCCATGGGTGCTTCCATAAGTCCCATAACTTCTTCCGATACCTCATTTGATCCTTGGGATTTTGACTTCTCTTCATCCAACTGTCCTATATTTACCTATGGGAATATTTTCCTTCGTATAGGTCTTACAAGTGTTAGAATTTCACCTCTCCTTTTGAGAAATTCTCAAATTTCACCATACTCAGTTCTCTCTGCAATATTTATAGCTTTCACTATTTTCTTCCGGTTTTTATGTAGATGGTACAATACAAGGTCTCATTGTACTACCTCTTCGTAGTATGCTCTATTTGCCACTTTTATCATTTCCCTTACTAAAATTTTTTATGCCTCCCTTTTAATCATCTTCTTCTCGAATTATGGGAAGGTTGGGGTTAATCGTTCTTTAGGATTGGTTATGCACTTAACCCCTCTGCATGAATCTCCAGTATCCCATGTCTTTTGGCTTGTTATTGTTTATAACTATAATAATTATAAATGTGTCAATGAATAATATAATCTTCCTATTCTAGCAAAACTCAAACTATAGGGTTTTATTCTTGTGACACGATAAAGGGTTTTCTACTAAACACTACTTAAACCTAGCCCATGATACCACTTTGTAATACCTCTCTCTGACACCCTTAGCCAAAATCGGGAGTACTACCCTCATAATGTGGTGCTATCATATTATTGTCACAAGTTTGCTAGGAGAAATGCCAGAACCTAAAATCATTCAGAGTGAATGATTTCAAGCGGAAGAAATATTATACATTCATACTTGCAATATAAGTTAATTTACATAAGGTCTTGTCTTCGACTTCATACATATATGTACATTAAGATTTACATTACTAAACAAAAGCCAAGAAAATTTCCTCACTTTCGGTTTTCCATGAAAAGTCCCAAAATTCACTTTAATTATCTGAACTGAAATGTTTATGTGTAGCATCATGAGTAACATTGATCCAGTGAGAAATCTATTTAATCTAAATTTCAGGTCATATCACAAATCTTCCAAGATGTCCAAACCATATTTTGAAACATATTAATGTATCAAACAATATTACTCAATTAAAATAAGTAAATTTTCTCCAAACATATTTGTCAAAACTCATTCGACATATATAGATATCTTTTGTAAACAAGGGATGTAAAAAATGAGAAATTCATGTCAAAATCATTTTGAATACACATGGATCTAATCCAAACATGGAGTAGGGAATTAGATCCTGCAAAAAATTTATCCCATCGCGGCTGGCATCCTAACAAACAATATGGATGTACTTTATCTCCTGATACATAGTATGAAAATAAAGTAATAGTGTACTATCCTAGATCTTTTATCTTTTACCGCATTCGTCCGAAAGCCATTGAAAATCACAGTATATATATAAGTATTCTTCAAGATAATTTATAATCATCAACCAATATAGATTATTTTTTCTTTCAAACAACCGAAGCATCAATCATATATACTTAGTTAATGTCAAAAATATTATAAGCAAAAGGTATATCTATAATACCAAAGGGTTAAAATAATGCAACATATAGATTAAACATATTATAAGTTACACACTACTTCATGGAATAACTTGAAATTTTAAAAGTAGATGGTTTTCCTCACCTTAGCAATAATAGTTTCGACCTTTGGTTTAGCTCCTTGGCTTTCTCTAATATCTTCCTTGTTTTCTTACTTTTGTTTAGTTGTACTTGTTTTTCACTTTCTCCATGGCTAGGGCTATTTATAATGGACCAAGAGGAGGGTACTTTAGTAATTTTCTAACCCTCTATAGGCTAACCTGATTCAGTCACCATTTGATCCGATAGGAACAATTCTTATTGATTATGGCCTAATTTTATTCGACTATATTTTGGTCCAATAGAAACCATCCATATGGACTAACCTGATTCGACCATATTTTGGTCCAATGGAAACCGTCGGCCTAACCTAATTCGACCACATTTTGGCCCAATGGAAACCATCCTTATAGCTTAACCCAATACGACCACATTTTGGTCCAATGGAAACCATCCATTTGGCTTAACTTGATTCGACTACATTTTGGTCTAATACAAACCATTCTTATGGCATAACTTGATTCGACCACTCTTTGGTCCAATAGCAACCATCCTTATCAACCATATATTTATTTCATTCGACCACCTTTTGGTCCAATAAAAATCATTCTTATAATTTAACAATTTATTTTGAAACATGTACATGTCGACAACTTTTAATGAGTTTAAAGTTGTATATCGATAAATTAATTTCGATCATATTATCGAGTATACTTTTCTCTACTCATTGATGTAAAAGTATTTGAAAATGGTGTTTTATATCATTTGTTATTTAAAAAGACATGCATTAGGGTTATATAATTCACCATTCAAATATTTAAATATTCAAATTTCTAAGTTATTAAATTATGGGTCGTTATAATTTCATTTTGATATAAACACGTTGAAGGTATGTTGATCGAGTTCTTACATTCCACCCTCTTCAAAAGAAGATTTCATCCTTGAAATCTAAACCTCAAATATCTCTGGATAATCTTTAAGCATTTCTAATTTAAGTTCCCATGATGCCTCATTTTCGTTGTGATCATTCCATTGATCTTTTACAAAGGGGATTTCTTTTGTTCGTAATTTCTTGATTTCCGATCGAGAATTCGAAAGGGTTGTTCAATGTACGAGGAACCCGTCTTAACTTCAATGTTACTTAAATCAACCACATGCAATGTGTTAGGAATATATTTTTGTAGTATTGATCTATGGAAAACATTATGAATATCTACTAATTTTTCAGGTAATGCAAGTCGATATGCAACTTTACCTATCCTTTCAGTGATTTGAAATGGTCCAATAAATCTAGGTGACAATGCCTTCTTCTTTCCAAATTGCATTACACCTTTTATTGGAGAAATCTTTAAAAGAACATGTTGTTGATTCATGTGTTTTGATTCATGACACAAGCTTCAGAGATCATACGACGAGAATACTATACGAAAGCGACAAAAAGAGAATAACCATATATATTGCACACTACAAAGGAGACAAGACTACAATCCAGTTTTTAGTATGATTATTTTATTTTATTGAGTCTTAGAATATTGTTAAAATCATTCCTCAAAGTAGTCACACATTCACACAAAATTGATTTATACAAAATAAATATCACTGTGCAAATAACAGCAGGTCGGCCGACCGACCAGAAAATTCGGCCGACCGAATCTGTGTCCAGTGAACAGATATGCACCGTTTTATTCATATTTATAAACTCAGCTGACCGGCCCAGGTTTCTCGGTCAACCGACTAGAACATAACGGCTAGTTTTCTGAAGAGGTGTAATTGTTCATGAAGAGGAATGTCCTTTAATCCAAGAGATACAGACACAACTTTTGATTGAAACTCTTCATGAAAAGTTGCAACTATTCTATAACTATATAAACATGTTCAAATCATTTCTACAATCACCGATTCTTGTTTATAATTCTGAATTCTATTCTTTATTTATTTCTGCAAATAAAAGTATTCATTCTCATTCAATGTCACTGGAATCCTTGAATTAATTCATATACTTCGATTCTACGTGATTATCTTCCTTCTAAATCTTCACACACATATATACTCTTGAGGATTTGATTATAGGAAAGTTGTACTATCAAAAGACAATCAGTGTTATTCAGAACACATTCGTCAACAAACTATTTGTATTAAGTTGAAGTCCTCTTCGGCTGTTGAGGCGGAAAAATTCCTGTTCGGCTGCTCAGGTGTCGTATACCTATTCCTCCGGGTTAAGTGAGGAGTTTAGTTTAAATCCAGAGGGTATTCTGGGACTGGACGTAGAACGGGAAGTTCGAACCAGTATAAAAATTCCTGGTGTGCTTACTTTAATTTTTATTTTACTGCTATTATCAGTTTCCGCACTTATATACCATATTACACGATCCTTAGTACTACACTTACACTTTCATTTGGTATCAGAGCAAGGAAATCCTATAACTGTCACAAAGTTATTTGATATTTATTCTTAAGTAATATGGCAACCACACAAACTAACGATGTGAGCACTCACACTAATTCTAGTTTCATAGAAGGTCAATCTACTTCACGACCTCCACTTTTTAATGGTATAAATTATAATTATTGGTCAACTAGAATGAGAATCTATATGCAATCTAGTGGATTTGATATCTGGAATATTATACAAAGAGAGTACACAACTCCTACTGAAGAATACTCAACTTGGAGTAACACACAAAAACTAGATGCTACTTCAAATGCAAAGGCTATGAATATTTTATTTTGTGCATTAGATAGAAATGAATTCAATAGAGTTAACATGTGCACCTCCGGTTATGAAATTTGGAGAACTCTTAAAGTGTCGCATGAAGGAACGAATAAAGTTAAATTAAGCAAAATTTCTATGTTGAAAAATCAATTTGAAAACTTTAAAATGAGGCCGAATGAATCTATAAATGACATGTACTCTAGATTCCAGGATATTTATCATGCTTTATTATCATTAGAACAAAAGTTTATTGATTTTGACGTTGTTACAAAAATCTTAAATTCTTTAACGGACGAATGGGAACGAAAAGTCCTAGCTATTGAAGAAGCAACTGATTTATCAACATTAAAACCAGAAGAATTGATAGGTAATTTAATGTCCTACGAAGTGAATTTGCAGGCAAAAAGAAATGGAGCACAAGAAAAGAAAAATGTGGCATTCCAAGCAGAAAAAGATGATTCCGACTCAGATAATGAAGATATGGCAATGATCGCTAAAAATTTCAAAAAGTTTTTGAAATTCAACAGAAACAAATTCAAGGGAAACAAAAATAATTCCAACAACAATTCCAATAGCAGCAAACCATCATCTTCAGCAATGGAATGTTATGAATGTCATAAGAAAGGACACATGAAGAAGGATTGTCCAGAGCGTAAAAAGAATAATTCCAAGAAGGGCAAAATCAAAAGAAAAGCTTTTTCAGTCACTTGGGACGACACTGACTCATCATCTTCATCAGAGAGTGAAAGTGATAATGAACAAGCAAATGTGTGCTTCATGGCTTCGTCAGACGATGTAAATGATCTTACTTTTGAAGATTTAATTGAGATTAATTCTGAATTAGTAAATTTAGCAAAAAAATTTAAAAAGAAAAATAAGGAATTACAAAGAAAGTTAGATAGGACAGTCTTAGAAGTAGATATGCTGAAAGATGAAAAGAAAATATTAGAAGAAGAACTTGAAATTTCTCAGCAATCAAATTCTAATTTATCTTCTCAAATTTCGTCAATATCTGAAGAACTAGAAATTCAGAAAAACAAAAATGATGTTTTAATTTTCGAAAATAATAGTTTAAACTCTAAGATTAAAGATTTAGAGTTAGAAAAATCTAGTCTTCAAATAAAATTTGATGATATTTCTAAAAATATATCTAATTTCAATAAAGGAAGAGAGAATCTTTCTAGAATTCTTGAAAATTCTCAATCTTCTAACAATAAATCTGGACTAGGATTTAAGAAACAAAATAATTTTGCTAAAAATAGGATTAATAATAACATTACGAAGGATATTAAGAAAACAGTTTTCTCAAACAATAAAACCATCAAGATATGGATTCCAAAAACAAATAATATGTTGATAAGGAATAAGCATATCAAAATATTTATGGAAACTGTTCATAATAACAAGAACTATGTTTATAAAGGGAATTCTGAACCCGTATGGGTTTGGCTTCCTAAGATCTAACTCTTAGGACCCTAAAAAGATTGGGTACCAACTTTTTATAAACTTTTTGCAGGTACCACATAAGAAGAGAGGAAAATGGATTTTAGATAGCGGTTGCTCAAAACACATGATTGGAAACAAAGAAATGTTGTCAAACATCATATACTCAAATGGAGGAGCAGTCACCTTTGGAGATAACTCAAAAGGATATATCATCGGCAAAGACGATGTCAGTAGCAACGGTACCTCTAATTTACCTCTCATTACTGATGTTTTATTAGTTAAAAATTTAAAACACAATTTGTTAAGTATTAGTCAGCTATGCGATAAAGGTTTTAATATAACTTTTTCAGAAAATAAATGTAATATTTTCGATAAAAGTCATAACACTATTTTCGAAGGAAAAAGAGATAAAAACATTTATATCTTAAATATGAATGTTAATAATGATTCAAACTTATGTTTAGTAGCTAAAGAAAACGATTCTTGTCTTTGGCACAAAAGATTTTGTCACATAAATTTTAATACTATCAACAAACTAGCTAAAAATCAATTAGTTAAAGGATTACCCAATATAAAATTCAAAACTGATATATTTTGTGATGCATGTAAATTAGGAAAATTAACAAAATCTTCTTTTAAATCTAAAAAGGTAATATCTACAGAACAACCACTTGAACTTTTACACATGGATCTTTTTGGTCCAACTCAAGTGCAGTCTATTAATCATAATAGATATGTATTCGTTATTGTAGATGACTTTTCTAGATAAACTTGGATTTTCTTCTTGAAAAATAAAAGCGATACTTTTGATAATTTTAAAGTTTTTGTTAAAAGAATCCAAAATATTAAAAATTAAAAAATTAAAAACATAAGAAGTGATCATGGAGGAGAATTTGAAAATGAAGCTTTTGAACAATTTTGTAACAAGAAAGGTATTAATCATAATTTTTTGTTTCCTAGAACACCACAACAAAATGGAGTTGTAGAAAGAAAAAATAGAACGTTATAAGAATGTGCAAGAACTTTGTTAAATGGAACCACTTTATCGAAACACTTTTGGGCAGAAGCTGTAGCTACTGCTTGTTATGTATTGAATCGTGTCTCTATTCGACCGTTAACTAAGAATACTTCATATGAACTTCTAAATGGAAGAAAACCAAACATTTCATATCTTAAAGTGTTTGGGTCTAAATGTTTTATATTAAATACTAAAGATCAATTAGGCAAATTTGATCCAAAATCCGATGAAGGAATATTCTTTGGATATTCGGAACGAAGCAAAGCTTATCGAATTTATAATAAAAGAACTCAAATCATTGAAGAAAGTTTACATGTTTCATTTGATGAAAATTTTAAAAATATAAGTCTAAATATTACTATCGATTCTGATTATGAAACTACTCAGACTGAAAATAGTAATTCAAATGAAAATTTTGATGTTCATGAAATAAATGAAAATACAAACATTATTACTCCTAATATAATAAAATCTCCACCTAGAATTTTACGGGATCATCCTGTACAGAATATAATTGGAGAAGTAAATACGAACGTTAAAACCAAACATCAATTAAATCAAGTTGGTCATGTAGCTTTTCTCTCTAATATAGAACCTAAGAATGTAAAAGAAGCCTCAACTGATGACTACTGGATTCTTGCCATGCAAGAAGAACTAAATCAATTCGAACGAAACGAAGTTTGGGAACTCGTGCCTAGACCAAGTGATCAATCAATCATCGGTACTAAATGGGTTTTCAAAAACAAAGCAGATGAACTAGGAAATATAACTAGAAATAAAGCTAGATTAGTCGCATAAGGATATAATCAAGAAGAGGGAATAGACTACGGAGAAACGTTTGCTCCAGTCGCCCGACTTGAAGCAATACGAATCTTATTGGCTTTCGCGTGTTTTCATAATTTTAAACTTTATCAAATGGATGTTAAAAGTGCTTTTTTAAATGGTTATATAAAAGAAAATGTTTTCGTTGAACAACCACCACTTTTCAATCATGAAAAATATCCAGATCATGTTTATAAACTCAAAAAAGCATTATACGGTTTAAAACAAGCACCACGTGCTTGGTATGATCGTCTTAAAAGCTATTTATTAGAATCCGGTTTTGAAATTGGTAAGGTAGATCAAACGCTTTTTATTAAGAAAACTAAGAAAGATATTTTAATAATTCAAATATATGTTGACGATATTATTTTTGGCTCGACAAATGAAAAACTATGTCAGGAATTTTCAACGATAATGACAAATGAATTTGAAATGTCTCATATGGGAGAATTGTCATATTTTCTAGGATTACAAATTAAACAAATTGAAAATGGAATTTTTATTAATCAAGAAAAAATTGTTATAATTTAATTAAACGATTTGGTCTGGAAAACACTGCTACCAAACCAACTCCTATGAGTACAACGATTCATCTCGATAGAGATGAGGATGGCAAAAGTGTTGATCAAAAACTATACCGAAGTATGATTGGTTCTTTATTATATTTAACAGCGAGTCGACCCGATATAATGATGAGTGTTTGTTTATGTGCTCGATTTCAAGCAAATCCCAAAGAATCACATATGCGAGCAGTTAAAGGTATTATTCGTTATCTAACTAAAACCAAAGATTTCGGGCTATTTTATCCGAAAGAATGTCCTTTCGAATTAGTCTCCTATAGCGATGCTGATTTTGGAGGAAGTCGGACGGATCGAAAAAGTACTAGCGGAACGTGTCATTTCATTGGACGTTCTTTAGTCTCTTGGTTTAGTAAGAAACAAAACTGCGTTTCTTTATCGACGTGTGAGGCAGAATATATATATGCTGCTTTGGCATGTGCACAAGTCATATACATGCAACAAACACTACAGGATTTTAATTGTCATCTTAAAAAATCTATAATTTACTGTGATAATACTAGTGCAATAAATCTTTCTAAAAATCCGGTTAATCACTCACGAACAAAACACAATTATATACGTCATCACTTTCTTCGTGATTGTTTGGGAAAAGGATTAATAAATTTAGAATTTATTAATACTGAAAATCAAATTGCTGACATTTTTACTAAACCACTAAATGAAAATAATTTTGTAAAACTTAGACGTGACTTAGGAATAATGTTTTTTAAAGATTTATAAATAAAAATATGAAATAAATTTTTTTTTGAAAAACAAAAATTGTTTTAATTCTGACCATAGCGGAACTCGAACTCATGACCTCTGACTTTCTTGTTATATGTTGTATTATAGCTACTTGAGCTATGGGTGTTTCTTATTTCAGTTTTATTTACAGTTTGCATCATTTACTTTGATTTCAGAAAAAACTATTTTAGCTCTAAAGCTTATATATCATACAATTACAAACAGTTTTATTGTAAAAATTCTATGATTATAGTTAATAATATTTCCTATCCACAAATTTTTTAGGCAAACTGATACTTATAAATACTTTACTTATTCTTTAAAATATATATACAAAGAAAGTTTTAAAATCAAAATTTTAAAATGTCTTTAAACAACGACTACTACAATTCCGAAAACTCTCATCTATCATACACTTCTCCAAACGATGATGTTTCCGACCAAATTCCTGAAAATGGCCCATATCCTACTTTTCCCATGCCTAAACGTATCCTTAACTTCTCTTCTTCGGATAAAGATCCTCGACACGGATGGAAACCATGGGAAGACTCCCATACAGGCTATACACCGGATAAGAAAAAAGGGAAGAATACAATGGTAGTATCTCCATCAACCAAACAAAAAATTGATGAAATACATCACTACCAACAACAGCAGATGAATATGCAACGGGAACTCTACTACGAATAAAAAGTCACGGCAAGACGTTTAAGTTTTCTTGAAAAGATTGCCATGAAAATTTGTTCATCTAAGAAGGATGATGTTGCTGAACCTTCTTACAGATCTCCATCACCTTCAAACCCTGTTCAAACTCCAATAGCTCCAAGATGGTCACCAATAGAAAATGTTCCGTCCCCAAACTCATGGGAACGTAGATTTTGATGAACCATGGCTATAATTATATATATATATATATATATATATATATATGTTGTTGTTGTTTTCAATAAGATGTATAAATATAAATGATGTAATAATATAATTTATATTTCTATAATTTTTTTGTTGAAAAACATCAAAAATATGCTTTTCTACCTGGCTCGGTCGACCGGAAAGCCTGAGTCGATCAGCCGAACCTTTCCCGATAATTTCAAAAACACATTTCTACCAGGTCGGTCGACCGAATACCCTGAGTCGGTCAGCTGAACTCTTCCCGAGAGTTTCAGCAACTTTCAGAATGCCAGTTCGGTCAGCCGACCCAGTCCCTTCGGTCGACCGAACGTAAATTTTTCTGTCTTCTACTTCAGATTTATACCCCATCCTTTCACCTTTTTACCTTACCTCTTCACTTTTTACATCCCCAAATTCAGATTTTAACCTAGCCCCCATTAAAAATCTCTCAAATTTTTAATCTTTTCTTCCAAAAACAAATGGCTCCCAAGAAGAAATCAAAGACAACCGGTGGCTCATCTTCATCTACTCAAGTGGATACACAAATTGCTTCATGGCTAGTTAATGATATAGCTCTTCAAAGATGGATAAAACTTCAAGATGCCAAAATCTTTGAAGAGTCATTTGTAAGTTATCCTGACTTTGTTTCCTACGGTATTGAAAATGCCGCTATTGAGAGTGGTCTTGATACATTCCTTGACCATAGGAAAAATAACTTGAAAATCAATCATATTATGGTCAAGTTATTTCTAGCAAACCTAAATCTTGTTGATCCACCAAGAAACACTGATAATTGTGTTTGGACATCGGTTTGTGGTACTTCATTTTTTCTCTCAATAGATCGAATTAACCACATTTTACATGCTCGACCGGGTGGAATTTCGTTACACGATGTAGATTGTAATGTATCAACTCGTGATCGTCTAAGCCATCTATTTTTTGAAGATGACGCCACTGATTTAAGGCAAACTTCATCCCTTCGACCTAAAGCCCGACTCTTTCATCGATTCATGATGAAGTCTATAGTTCCAAGAGGGGGTTCATACCACTTAGTATATCCCGAAAACTTCAAAGCATTGTATGCAATGTGCAGAAATATACGAGTAAATTGGGCACAACTTCTTATGGATGAATTTATCTCTTTTAACCAAGGAAAGATGCTCCATATTTATTATGGAGAATACATAATGAGGTTGATTAATAGCTTCGTTACCCATGCTCCGGAATCTGAAACATCCAAAGTTCGTTCTTTTGACTCATGAACCATAAAACTAATGAAGTTACCCGATGCACCTTCCAAAATTACAACATTTCACCAATGGCGTACTACTCCTCGAGAACAACTACGTCGTAGCTATTCTACACCTCAACCATCTACTCATGCTACGGAACGTATAACTCTTCAAACCTCAATTCAACGACCAACTCCCGGTACTAGTACGGAGGTTGCCATTGATATTTTGGCTCGAAATCAACTAGCTTTGGATGCCCGACTTCGAAAAATTGATGGGTGTTTCAAGAAATCAAAGGCTTCTTCGTAAATTTATGGGATGCCTTATCATGTACTTCCGAAGCCGGTGCTTCTTTTGTTGCTCCCGGAAAAAGACCAGCACCAAATTTTTCTTGGTCTACTTCAGATAACACAAGTTCCAGCACATCGGCAACTCACGCACCTCCCACTCAAAGACGGGGTAAGGAACCGGCTCCTCTGGATGAAAATACTCGTCCAGAATTTTGGGATTCCGATGATGATGAGGAGTAATTGTAGTGTTTTACAATTTAATTTCAAGAATTTCTTTATGAGAACAATATATTTTTCTTAATTGTTGTTGTGTACTAAGCAAACATCCTTAATTATTCCTATTTTGGTTTGAATATGTAATATTTAAAATTTAATGATTCGCATTACTTTAACATATTACATCTAATAAGTATTCCTTTTTGTCGATGACAAAGGGGGAGAAATGTATGAAAGCTAACAAATTTTTGTAGAAAAAGTCGCCATATATTCAGGGGGAGAATTATAATATATATGTAAATATTATTTCATCATATAAGTATTGTCATCAATCAAAAAGGGGGAGAATGTTGATTCATGAGTTTTGATTCATGACACAAGCTTCAGAGATCATACGACGAGAATACTATACGAAAGCGACAAAAAGAGAATAACCATATATATTGCACACTACAAAGGAGACAAGACTACAATCCAGTTTTTAGTATGATTATTTTATTTTATTGAGTCTTAGAATATTGTTAAAATCATTCCTTAAAGTAGTCACACATTCACACAAAATTGATTTATACAAAATAAATATCACTGTGCAAATAACAGCAGGTCGGCCGACCGACCAGAAAATTCGGCCGACCGGATCTGTGTCCAGTGAACAGATATGCACCGTTTTATTCATATTTATAAACTCAGCTGATCGGCCTAGGTTTCTCGGTCAACCGACCAGAACATAACGGCTAGTTTTCTGAAGAGGTGCAATTGTTCATAAAGAGGAATGTCCTTTAATCCAAGAGATACGGACACAACTTTTGATTAAAACTCTTCATGAAAGATTGCAACTATTCTATAACTATATAAACATGTTCAAATCATTTCTACAATCACTGATTCTTGTTTATAATTCTGAATTCTATTCTTTATTTATTTATGCAAATAAAAGTATTCATTCTCATTCAATATCACTAGAATCCTTGAATTAATTCATATACTTCGATTCTACGTGATTATCTTCCTTCTAAATCTTCACACACATATATACTCTTGAGGATTTGATTATAGGAAAGTTGTACTATCAAAAGACAATCAGTGTTATTCAGAACACATTCGTCAACAAACTATTTGTATTAAGTTGAAGTCCTCTTCGGCTGTTGAGGCGGAAAAATTCCTGTTCGGCTGCTCAGGTGTCGTATACCTATTCTTCCGGGTTAAGTGAGGAGTTTAGTTTAAATCCAGAGGGTATTCTGGGACTGGACGTAGAATGGGAAGTTCGAACCAGTATAAAAATTCCTGGTGTGCTTACTTTAATTTTTATTTTACTACTATTATCAGTTTCCGCACTTATATACCATATTACACGATCCTTAGTACTACACGTACACTTTCACATGTTACCCTACTTCAAATCCCAAATCTTTCTTTCTCTGATCTTCATAGCTCTTTTGTCTACATCGATCAGCTTTTAGTTGTTCTCGTATGGTTGTAATTTTCTTTGTTGTTTCTATCACTAGATCAGGGCCGAGAAGTTTACTATCTCCTACCTCTGCCCAACCAACTGGTGAACGACGTGGTCTTCCATATAGAGATTTAAATGAGGGTCATACCAATAATTATGTGGTAACTATTATTATATGCAAATTCAATTAATGGTATATGTGTTTCCTAGGTACTTTCAAATTCCATTACACAAGATCTTAGCATATCTTCTATTACTCGATTAATCTTCGATTTGCCCATCTGTTTAAGGATGAAAGTCGGTACTTATACTGAGCGTTATACCTAGAGCTTAACTTGATTCGACCACATTTTGGTCCAATGGAAACTGTCCATATAGCTTAACCTGGTTTGACCATATTTTGGTCTAATAGAAACCATGCATATGGCCTAACTTGATTTGACCACATTTTGATCCAATATAAACCATTCTTATGGCATAACTTGATTCGACCACTCTTTAGTCCAATAGCAACCATCCTTGTCAACCATATATTTATTTAATTCGACCACCTTTTGTCCAATAAAAACCATTCTTATAATTTACACAATTATTTTAAAAAATGTACAAAACTGTAGACAACTTTTAATGAGTTTAAAGTCGTATATCGATAAAACAATTTTCGACTATATTATCAAGTATATTTTTCTCTACTCATTAATGTAAAATATTTGAAAATGGTGTTTTATATCATTTGTTATTTAAAAAGACATGAATTAGGGTTATATAACTCGTCATTCGAATATTTAAATATTCAAATTTCCAAGTGATTAAATTATGGATCGTTACAATTTCATTTTGATATACAAATTTTACAAACACACATGAAGGTAAGTTGATCGGGTTCTTACAGGTTACATATTGATGGTTATTGGATAACCATGGAATGACTCCCCCAAGAGTTTTCAATTGGTTAATAACAACTATGTAAAACAGGAAATGTCGAAGTGATGATATTACACAGTTCTCTCGGCTTGAGAATACTATTGAGCTTCAAAGTTGATACTCCAGTTTGGTTGTAGGTAAATCATGTCATGGCAACCATCAAACAGTTATAGTTGGGTCTAAGTTGAAGCATTAGAAGTGAAACACTATTCAATAAACAATTCATTTTAACAGTTGTATGAGATTATTATCATGATCTGCTGTATTCAACTCAAAATTAAAATCTCTGGTCATAATGGTAAGGTAAATAATAAATATTAATATTGAATTTGAAACTTTATTTATGTACTAACCAGGTGAGTATGGATGATATTGGAATTTTGAACATAATCAGATTCCATAAATCCTATAGTGATATAGTATCGACAAAGTGAAGTATTGTAAACAATCATTACTAAAAGGTACTGTTTAAATTGCAAAATTGGATTTTACTAATAAGGATGGATAAGCGATATATTCGGCCAAATTGTCACTCCACTAGCTAAGGTGACGAGTGAACATTGATATTTGAATAGTTTGATGTTGATCACAAACTAAATTTACACATACGAGTTGCATAACCGTATTGGTGATTTCTATGATATACCACATGATTTAATTGATTCATGAATTATTCTAAATTAATTAAATTAATTTTTAATATTAATTAATTATTTATTTGATTTTGTTGAATCACTAGTTTTGATTCATGACAAGGCTATTTAGAAGAAAAAGAGAACGCACGATCAATCACAACAAAAAGAGACAATCAAAAGGACTATGGTGATATCGAGAGTTTGACTCTATGTTTTCACTATTTAATACTTGTGTTTGAGTCTTAGAAATTGTTAAAATCTATCCTCAAGTAGTCCGCACCTAATCGTTCTCATTTTTTAACAAAAATAGAGCTACCAGTGCAAATACACTACAGCCAGTCGACTGGCTATAAACAACCAGTCGACTGATTGGTGTACATGCACTGCTTGCTTTTTTAAATTATTAAATAATCAGTCGACTGATCCAAATCGACCAGTCGACTGACCTGAACCCAACTGCCATATTTTGAAAAGACATTTCCATTCTGCGAAAGGTTGCGATCCTTCTTTGAACGGGAATGGTTGCTTCTTTTGGTCAGAACTCTTCACCAATGGCAGCAACCCTCTGTCTACTATAAATAGATATCACAAACACTTCATACTTACCAAAAATCTTTCTAACTATCTTGTATTCTTCTTGTGCTCTCATACTCACATTCAAAACAGTAAATCCAATTTTTATAGAAATTCAAATACCGTTATGACCAATAATGTTTATAATTTCTCTAGAAGTACAAAATCATTGACGGGAAATATGAATAAAAATTATCTAAGTATTTGGGTTCCTGTTAATTGGAAAAATAGAGAAAAATACATTAATGATTATTTTGATATGGTAGTTAATAATGAAAATTATATTTTTAAAGGTTCAACCACACCCAAATGGGTATGGTTTCCTAAAAATTAGAAAATTATAAGAACCTTAGGTACCGCATGCTTTAAATGTTAATTTTTTTTGATACCTTGCATTATAAGTAGTAGTTATTTTGTTTTATATTGTTCTATGTTAACACTTATGTGGAATATAATTTATGTCATCATATAAACTCTCTTTTTTGTCGATGACAAAGGGGGAGAAAGATATTGCTCTAACACTATTTGCAGGAATAAACGATGCAAGCACAGATTAAGGGGTAGAAAAGATTAATTATTTATAGGAATATATAGCATAGATTTAGGGGGAGAAATCTATAGCACAATTACAAAAATATATTCAGTGGGAGAGATAAGATCAACAAATCTTGTCAAAGATTCGTTCGTAGCAAATGAAGTTGTCATCATAAAAAAGGGGGGAATGTTGGAACATAGGTTTTAATTGCTGACAAGACACAACAATTCACGAATCTACGACAACATCCGGACTCAATGACTCAAAGTATGGTTCATATAGTTATATATTTTAACAAGAGTCATCAAATATGTATATAGAGTCTAGTTTATTGCTTTGTTAAAATCTTTCCTCAAGAATCATCATTCACATTCAAATAAACTTGCATGCATATTTTAATCAAAATCAAGTTTTCATAAAATTCAGGAAGCGGGGCTCAAACCCGAGTCACTAGTTTAGAAGACAAGTGCTCTAACCAAATGAGCTATGGCGATTTTTGATTACCAACAGAATTCAATCGACTGAACAAGGTCATTCAGTCGACTGAATATCTAAAAATAGCCTATTGAACTTGTGCGCATATGTATACACGTTTATATTTTCAAATTCAATCGACTGAAGTTCATAGACCAATCGGCTGACCTGGTTCCAACTGCAATTTTTTGAAAAGACACTTCCTTTTTGAATAGCCTTCTTCCTCGCGAAGAGTTGCAGCTATTGCTATTCGTTGAGAACTCTTCACCAACAGTTGCAACTCCTTAACTACTATATATATGCATGAATTTCAAGATCAAATCACTTCACTTACTTGCTTATACTTGAATCATATTTTCTGAATCAACTACTCTCTTGAATTCATACATTCATTGCTTACAGTCACAATTCTATATTTCTAAAGCAATTTGAAACGTCCTAATCTTCATATACACACAACTATACACATCAAACTTGAGGAAAAGATTATAGGAAGGGTGTACTACAAGTGACAAATCCATGTTATTAGAACACACAAGGTCAAAACAATCTTTTGTATTTGTTAAAGTCCTGTTTTACTGCTCAAACGTGTGAAGTCCTCTTCGGCTGCTGAGGCGAAATCCTGTTCCGCTGCTCAGGTCCCTGTTCTACTGCTTAAGGGTTGTATAGACCTGTTCCTCCAGGTTAAGTGAGGGTTGTTGTTTTAGTGAAATTCCAGAAGGAGTCTGGGACTGAACGTAGGACGGTGCTCCGAACCAGTATAAAAATCTCCGGTGTTATTTTTATTATACTGCTCTTATATTCCGCACTATTTACTGTATAGTTATCATCACTATATTCTGTATTATCGTATATCCATATTACACGATCCATAGCACACTTTCAGATTTATTGTGTGCTAGTGGTACTTTTGTTGGTGTCATTAGTAGCCAATTGGTGTGTAAATAAAAGTCATATATATACCTATTGATATATGATATCAATATGCATTCAAATGTGATTTAAATTATATTAATTACTAAATTGGTTTGGAGTATTTAATGGCCCATCTAGTCTATGATATGGCTGGCCATAAAGTGGGATAAGTAGAGTTTGAATTTCAGATCTAGATCTTAATACTTGGTAAAAAGAGAAATAATCAAAGGAGGAGAATTTGTCTTCCCATCTCTCCCTATATAAACCAAGATAGCATCCACATTTTTCCTCCTGATTCCTTGTCACTCCATCCTTAGTCGTGAGATCTTCTTCCTCCTTTCATAGTCGGAAATACTATAAGCCCATATACATCAAATCAAATACAAATCATGCAATTCCAAGTCATTTGAATGTCCAAAGACCAATTCAAGGTGAATCTTTGATATACCATCAATCAATGTATGTTCAGAGGTTGCGTTCCTACAGTATTAAAAATCTTTTATTTTACACCATATTCTTATGTAATTTGTAGACCTTACAACGATTTTACATGCGCTCACTTTTATCTATCATTAAATTATACTGAACTATTTACATTAATCAATATGTTATTTAAATCTTTGTATGGTAATAAAAAACAAAAAATCATTTCGACCATAATATTCGTTTTTATAATATTTTTAGATTATAAAATTAATTTTTAATTATTTAACATATGTTATTTATTATTTACAACTATATGCATAGATTATATAACTAACGATGTTTATAATATATGTATGTATGTATGTATGTATGTATGTATGTAAAATATATTCAAATTTTATATAATATTTTTGAATTTCCAAACATGTATATATATTTTATATAATATTATTATATTTGTATTTATTAATTTAACAATGTGTACACACACATATACATACACACAATATATGTGTATATATATGTGTGTGTCTAACTTATTAAATAATAATGAATATTTTAAGATTTCTAAAAAAGAAAATTTAACCGAAAATAAAGATAGTTGTTTAATATATTTTAACATATGTTCTTATTATAAACTATATACTTTAATTACTTTATGTCTTTTAAATTGTTTATGTATTTAAAAAAAAATTTCGACAGCGGTGAAATATTATTCATAATATAAATTATACATTTGATTTAATTAAGTGATATTTTAAATGATTTTGATAAATCAAGTCAAAATTAGATATTTTAGATGTTAAATTTTATTAAGTTGGTTAAAATCTAACTAATTGTTTTTAAAGTTTATTTTATTCGATGTATACACAAACACATATATTTATGTATTTCTAAATAATATTTTGAGACAACCAATGCGCATATAATGATGAATGTATATGTTGTAGATGCAAATCCCAACATCTATATACGTAGACATTGACTATGTACACATTGATATATGTTACATATGCACGACATATACACATGAGTATATTATGTTATATTCAAAAGTATATAATTATATATTAATTAAAATCATTAATTGACCAAATCAAAAATTAAATAAAATTGGATTTTATTCAAATTAACTAGACTGGATCTAGTACTACCAATTAGACTTCACAAGCCCATATGATCCAAATGTTGAATTTTTAGTTACACTATATGTAGAGTTGAAGAGGACGGAAGTAGCTTGGTAATTGTTAAGACAATCTATTGAATCGGAGCTCTAG
Source organism: Allium fistulosum (assembly GCA_030737815.1). NCBI lineage: Eukaryota > Viridiplantae > Streptophyta > Magnoliopsida > Asparagales > Amaryllidaceae > Allium > Allium fistulosum. The sequence continues at coordinate 823,329,265 of CM060905.1, forward strand.
AGAGGGAGATATCACAATTTGAAGTAATTGTTTGGGGTTCTGACAATTCAGACGTTCGTGGGAGGTTTTCAGATAACTGATGTTAGTGTCACATGTCTGAGAGACCTCCTTAGACGTCTGAATAACCCTTGTAAACCATCTCGATACTTTGTTGGGTATTTTGGATGTTTTCAAACGTTTGAAATAAGGGTTAGACGTCTGGGGGGAGTGAGGTCGGACATCCGAGTTTAGAAATCCAACCATTTGATTGCTATATTGAAGACAGTATTGCCCATGTAATTGTGTAACGATGGGTGTTGCTTCAAAGGAAAAATTGGGTATTTGCCATTTGATTTTTCACATAAAAGGCTATTTCAGAACACAAAAAAAGAGGGTGTTCATTCAAAAGAGAAAGGCAATTCTCCATTAAATCTTTTCTGGTTCTAGTTCTCCATAAATCAAATTCAATAGATTTTTGAGTGATCATTGTAATCAATCTCTTGTACTCTTTTATTATTGGTAATAAAAAGACTCTTTCCAAATTGGATGTACACTAACACAATGTTAGTGGAACCAATATAAATCTTGTGTGTGATTTACTTTCATTATTGCTTTTATTATTTGTTTGAGATTGTGATTTGGTTTTATTTGGATCGGATTGTGATTTGTGTTGAGATATTGATTGGTTGTTTTTGCACTCTTTCAACGATCAAGATTTTTCGCTGCGTTTGGAGTTTGAATTCAGAATAGTCTCGAATTTAAATTTCATAACATTTGGTATCAGAGCTTTGGAGTTTATAAGGTGTTTGCAGAAATGTTGAATTCGGAAAATATCTCAAACAGCCATTCAATGGTTGGTCTAAGTAATGTAACACCGTATGTATGTAGTCTATATATGCTTTTAGGTTCATAGTTGCTTATAGACAAGTGAAATAGTGATAATGATTTTGAATAATGGCAATGGAAGGTGAAAGCAATTCCTAGGCAGAATCTTATGCATTAGGTTGTGTTTAATACACATTTGTTGCTAGTGGACATCTCAGATGTTGAAAGAGAGGAAATAGAAGAGTGAGCATTCACTGTACTCCAACTTTCTATGGGTGAGAATGTAGTCTCCAAAATTATTGGTCAGAGCACCGCTAAGGGTATTTGGGATAAGTTGGAGGAATTGTATATCAAAAAATCACTAACTAATCGGTTGATCTTGTTGTGAACATTCTTCACCTATAAGATGGAGAAGGGAACTTCGCTAAAGGCACACTTGAATACTTTTGATCGGTGGCTAATGAAGATGAAGGTGGTAGACTTAAAGATTGAAGAAGAGAAAATGACGATGAACTTGTTATGCTCATTGTCGGACCGAAATACGGGTTTCTCAAATAGCTTGAACCATAGCTGGGATACTTTGAATCTTAGTGATGTTAAAGCGGGTCTTCTTAGTGAGGAGTTGCGAGATCAGATAAAGGAGTTGAGTGGCAGTAATAGTGGTGCTAGTAATGGTCATGGTTTGTTTGTGGAGAAGGATAGAAATGGGAAGGTAAAGGGGAATTGTGGGCGTTCTAAATTAAGGAAGCTCGGTTGGAGAGGAAAGTCGAAGGAAAGAAATAAGAAGTGCTTTATTTGCAAGAATCCTGGTTATTAGAAGAATGAGTGTATGGAAAAGGATAGGAAGAAGAAGGAAGTAACATCTTTATTGGGGGTTGTGGAGAGTAATGTTAGTGAGGTTGATGAAAATGTATTGGCGGCGGTAGCATCAGATGTTTTGGGTGGAGAATGGGTACTCGATTCGGGTGCTCCTTATCATATAACATCCAAGGAATTGTTTTTCCTCTTATGTCAACAAGGAGGGAAATTTAGGTATTATGGATGATGGTACTATTTTTACATCAATGGGCATTGGTTCCATGCGTATTCAGATGTTTGATAGTGTAATTTGTACACTCACTAATGTACACTATGTTTCGGGTCTTCGTAAATCTCTTATTTCCTTGAGGCAATTGGATTCTTTAGGTTATAAAATTAGTATTGAGAGTGATAGATTACAGCTTTTTAAGGTTGCACTTGTGATGATGAAAGATGTTAGAGCTCATGAAGTTTATTTTCTTCAAGGTGTGACTATTGAAGGTGAAACTTGCGTAAGTGTTGATAGTTCTTGTGGTTTGGATGCGATAAGGTTGTGGCATTTGAGATTAGATCATGTCTGGAGAGGAGCTTGGACATTCTTCGGAAGAGGGAAATAATCGATAGAGAGAATTTCAACACTTGAGTTTTGTAAGGAATGTGTCACGGGGAAGCAAACTGAAGTATCATTCGGTGAAGGAAAGCATGATTCGAGAGATGTTCTTGGGTATATTCACATGGATGTTTGGGAGTCGACATCGGTAGCTTCTTTAGGCGGAGCTTGTTATTATATTTCTTTTATTGATTACTTTTCTCGAAATATTTGGGTGTATGTAGTGAAGGCCAAGTCGGAGGCATTTGCTAAGTTCAAAATTCGGAAGGCTCTTGATGAGAATGAGAGTGGTAAGTCTTTGAAGGTGTTGAGGTCCGATAATGGCAGGGAGCATGTTTTCGAAGAGTTCTTGGATTTTTGCAAGCATCATGGTATTTGAAGGCATTTTTCTACACCCAAGGATCTGCGATCGAATGGTGTAGCGGTAAGAGTGAATTGCACTCTACTTGAGAAAGCTTGATATTTAAGATTGACATTGGGTTTGTCGAAGGGATTTTGGACCGATGCTTTGTCAACTGCGGTGCATATTTTAAATCAAATTTCATGCTCGACTATTTTATAAAAAAATTCCAAAAGAAATGTTGATGAGGAAGAGCATTGACTTGAGTTATCTTTGTGTGTTTTCTAGCTCGCTTTATGAGTATGATCTAGGAAATGATAAGCTTGAGCCAAAAGCTTTCAAAAGGGTCTTGCTTGGTTATGAGGACAATGTCAAAGGTTACCAAATTTGAAATTCGAAAATGAAGAAGGTTGTGAATTCACAACATGTTGCTTTTGATTAATCAGCCTTGTTAGAATGGGATTTCATCGAATCTTCCGGATTTGATTTGTGATAAATCAAAGGAGATGGAAGTTGTTTCCATTATTCACATAATCCAAGGAGTAGAGTTGTTATAGATGCTTATATTGAGGAAGCAGTTGATGTTACATCACATTATCCACATGTATCCTCTAGTAGTGTTGGTGATGTCCATGACTCTAGAGATGATTCAGTTTAAGTGGAGCTGAAAGGTGTTTAGGTGATAGATTGCAACTCTGGTTGGTCGTTGTGTTATCTGACCACCCGAAAGATATGGGGATTGGGACTATCTTAGCTTTTGTGATAATTTGGAGTATGCTCTTCACATAGACCAAGACGAGCTGATGGACCTTGATGACGTGTAACATCCCCTATCTAGAGTCTCAAAGCTAAGCGCTACAGATGTTGCAGTCATATATAGTATTAACTTCCGGGGACTAAATACGGCTATGTTAATGGTATCTATAATATCAGAAGCACTTGAATATGAAACAAATCATAGATTTCAAAACAACATTTTTTCCCATTACATTTCAAAACAAATGTTCCATATTCAGATTACACAATCCCATAGTGTTTTCTAGGCAATGATAAAATATACTTATTACAAAATACGTCAAGAGCGACATATGAAGATGCCCACTTTCATGATCAGAGTCATATAGTCATAATTGACTTAATACATACACAGCGGAAATAAACACAAAACAAAGAACTGCAACTCCTAAATAGCTATCTGTTAGCCTCCCGCTCGCCTTCGGTAGCTTTATTCGTCATCCTAATAAACCTGAAAGAACCTCAACCCTCAGCCTACTCAAATCAATTTTGAGCACCTAAGAGTGTAAGGGGAAAACATAAACTTCGAGTCAGACATAAAGCCTGGTGTGAATAATACTATGCATCCCGGTTATTAATGTTAAGTGGGACCACGCCGCTTAGCGGAACGGGTTTCCCCTCACTAACATTCTTTTAAAACATGTCTTTTGAAAATATTTTCCTGCAACCAAAACTGGTTAAATACTGTAAAGAATCATTATGTAGACATACATATAAGGTAATAAAAGAACTATCTATTCAAATGCTTTAGTTTTGTTTGGCTAACTATTAACCTTTGGCTGACTCGGGCCTACCAGACAAAGTAACAAAATTTATCTAACATTTGTTAGACACTCCACTTCTGCACAGTCTGTCCTTAACTATTTGTTAAATACTCATCTTCTGGACGGTCTGTCCCTAACTTAACATCTCCCAGGGTCAACTGGTCCTAATGGTTTTGCGGACTCACCAATAACCTATCTGTATACAATCATATATTCTCTTCTGTGTGTAACCATAATTTTTGTCTTACATGTGACAAAGCCCTACACACTAGAATTTTGGACTAAATTAGTTGGGGCCAATAGCTAATGTATAGGGCACAGTCCTATACCAGTCCCATTTAGTATTCTAATATTTGATTCATTTTAATTACTTAGGGATATCTTCCCAAAATTTTCCGTGAAAACCTCTTTCAAAATGATTTAAAACCTTAAAGTCAACTTACACAAAGAAAATACATATACTCTATACTTTACTCAAAATCAACTTGCCATGTTAAAAATATACACTTTGATGAAAACATTTAAACGTTTGAAAGTACCCCTTTCGATTATATTAAAAGCCCACCTTTCAAAACCATTAAAAGCATCTCTTTCGAAACTATGTAAAACTCTTCATTTATCTTGGACGAAAGGCCAAAGCTTCCCTTTCGAAACCATACTTAAACCCTTTCAAAACCTTTATAACCTTCCTTTCGAAAGACTCAAAACCTTAGACATCATATCTTAAAACACTTCAAAACATTGCCTTTAGAAAATCATGGAAAACCCTTCACTTCAATCCTTTCAAAACCATCAGAAAATAGCACCTTTCGACTCCTTCGAAACCCTTTAGAGAATCACCCCTTCGAAACCATTTTAAATACCATTCGAAAGCATCAAAATTTTAGAAACTCAAACCTTTCAAAAGCACTTGGGTTCAATTTAAAACATGTGGAAAAAAACACCTTTCGAAACCATTTAAACCAACACTTTCGAAACCTTTGGGCTATACTTCAATCAGAATAAAAAAGGTCATTTAAAACATCTAAGTTGAAAGCCTTCCTTTCGAAACCTATTCCTAAGTAAAGAAGTAATGGTGTCGAAACCATCCCTTCGAAAGCATTGGATAAGTGGTTAATTTAAAAACAAATTATACCTTTCGAAACCATTGACTTTGAAAGGTAGAGAGGCGGCAGCTAGGGGTTTTGATCCCTTCGAAAGCATCATTTAAAATAAAAGAATGCAACCATTCAAAATCCTTTCTTTAAAACAGTTGACTCAGTCGGAAGCCAACTGAGTCGAAAGCTATCCTTTCGAAAGCAAGCAAGCGCTACTTCAATTTTTAAAACAAAGGCACTTCGACCCTATCAGAACCCTTTGGTTTTGACTCTTACCTTCTGCCTTTGTCCAATTCACAGTGTACCAACATGTTAATACTATGTGCATTGGTTTGTGGAAGGAGGCGGAGGGTCTTAGTCGAAAGCTTCCTGGGCAAAACCCAAAAGAGGCGAAACATGCTTTTAGCATGAATTTCTTATTTAAACCCTTTTTAAGTAAACTTTTTAACTAACCTGCCTTATTTGTCAAACACATATTGGTTGCTAATTTTTCTTTTCTAAAAGTTCTGCCACAAATTTCAGAATTAATTAATTTAAATTATTTGCAAAACACCCCTTCTCCTTAATTAAATATATAAAACATTTAAGTCCCATACCTTAAATAATTTTATATATTCATCAAAACACTTAGGAAAATTCTATAAAAATTCCAGAAAATCCTTTTCAATATATTTTCTAACATATATAAATTTCAGACCCAAATAATTATTTATTATGTCGTAAATAATTTATAACACAATAAATTATTTTCTTCTCTATAAAATTAATATAAAATCCAAATTAATCGGAAAATTATGAAAATTGAAACTCATCTCTCGAATATCATTTCTGATCTACATTTAAAATTTCAAGTCATTTGAATGTCATTTAATAGGGTTTTCATATCAAACATATCACAAAAACTAATATGAACATGTGTAAATCACCAACAAGCATATATAAACTTTCTATCATCCAAAACATGACATTATCATGCAAAATCATTTCGCGTATTCCTTAAATCTGGAAAAAATTTAAAAAATTAGGATGTAGTAATCATTCACCTTAGCTTTGTGATTAAAGATGTGAGATTTGATCTTGATTATGTTGATTTACTCCTTCCTCTTGAAAATCTTAGCTTTGTCTTCTCTTGAGATTGAAAATGGTGGCCGGCCTTAGAGTATTTTTGCTTGAGAAAAATAAAATGAACATATGTTTGGTTTCCTAAGGGTTTAGGGTATAAGTTTATCTTATTTTCCATTTTACCCTTCCTTATTTCCTAACACTTATTTCCATGTTATTTCTTTAGTTCATTCTACATGTAGGTACGACTACCCTTGGTTAAATCAAATCTCAATCTATTAATCATCTTACATTATTTTATTTTACTTAGCTAATCAAATATTCTAAATAATGTTACTAAAAATATGGGGTGTTACAATCTCCCACCTTAAAGAATGTCGTCCTTGAAATTACGCTGAGGTACATAACAAAACAATCGAAGGTAAAACATACCATCAAACAAATCAAGATAAGTGTCTCTAATCCTGCTCTCAATTTCCCAAGTACAGTCTCTAGCGTCATCACTCTATTGGACTTTCACTAATCTGACCATCTTGTTTCTCAACTTCTTCTCATCTCTCTCGACTATCCGGATGGGCTTCCTAACTATAGTCATATCTGATTCCACTACTAAATCTTCTAACACAGTCGGTGCTATAATAGTGTCTGGATCCCTAACACATTTCCTCAGATGAGATACATGGAAAACATTGTGGACTCCCGTCAAACCACTCGGTAACTCTACTCTATATGTGAGTTTCCCGATCCTTTATAAAATAGAAAATGGTCTTACGAACCTTGGTGTTAACTTCCCTGTCTTTCCGAACCTGATCACACCTTTCATCGACGATACTTTGACGAAAACATGGTCTCCAACAAAGAAATCTAGATCTTTTCGTCTTCTATCTACATAGTTTTTCTGCCTAGACCGAGCTTCCTTCATTCTCACCCTTATCAGCTCAACCTTTTCTGCTACTTTTTTTATCAAATGGGACCAAGTACCAATCTATCTCTGGTCTCTAACCAACATGCAGGGGATTTGCATGGTCTTCCATACAAAGCCTCAAACGTTGCCGTCCTATATTAGTTTGATAATTATTGTTATACGAAAACTCGACTAGGTATAGGTGGTCTTCCCATGATCCCTCAAAGTCTAATACACAAGCTCGCAACAAGTCCTCCAAGATCTTGTTAACTCTTTTCATTTGCCCATATGTCTGTGGATGGTAAGCGGTACTCATCTTGAGCTTGGTTCCCAAAACTTCCTATAGACTCTTCCAGAACTCGCTAGTAAACAAAGAATCTCTACCACTAACAATACTACTAGGAATTCCATGCAGTCTAACCACATTCTTCGTAAATAACTTAGCCAATGCAGGTGCCATCCTATTTGCTTTAACCAGAATGAAATGGGCGCTCTTGGTCAATCTGTCTACTATGACCCATATAATTTCATTCTCTTTATTAGATTTTGGTAACCCGTCTATGAAATCCATAGATATGGAATCCCACTTTTATACCGAAATGTCCAAAGGTTGAAGCAATTCACTCGGCTTTTGATGCTTGGCTTTCACTTACTAACAGTTCAAACACTGTTTCACACATAAGCCATCATCCTTCTTCATTCCTTCCCAGAAGAAACTTCTCTTCATATCTTGATACATCTTTGTTCCTCCTAGAGGAATAGTGAATTTCGAACGATGGCATTCCTCCAAAATTTCCATCCATATGTCTCCCACATTTAGAACACATAATCTACCCTTCTTTCTCAACCACCCGTTCTGGTCAAAACTGAAATCCCTTAAGTCATCGCTCTCTGTTCCCTCTTTTAATTTCCTGATCCTTTCAGCTAACACTGGATCATCTTCCGTTTAGAAGCAATCTTCTCAATCAATACTGATCAGACTTCTAAACAAGAAAACCTAGTAGATCCTCCACTAGACCCAGCCTCAGATATCCGTAGTACTCTATAAGCTGACAATGCTTCTAAGTATATCCATTCTACTATCATACCTAACACTGCATTTTGATGCCTTCTACTAAGCGCATCTGCAACCTTGTTTCCTTTTCCGGGTTTGTACTCTATTCCAAAATCATAAGCGGCTAGAAACTCCAACCATCTTTGTTGTCTCATGTTCAACTCCTTCTAAGAGAACAAGTACTTCAATGACTTATGATCTGTATAAAGCTCAACCTCTCTCCTAAAAGGTAATGCCTCCACACCTTCAAGGCAAATATTACTACAGCCAACTCCAAATCATGCGTCGAATACCTAACCTCATGCGGTCTAAGCTGCCTAGAAGCATAGGCAATCACTTTACCCCTCTGCATTAGTATAGCTCCTAACCTAGTACCACATGCATCGGTATAAACAACTAAATCTTGATTCCCCTCCGGAACCACCAACACAGGTGCATGGGTCAACAAGTGCTTCAAGCTCTGAAATGCTTCCTCACACTTATCACTCCATACAAACTTTACATCCTTTCGCGTTTGCTTAGTCATTGGTGCAGCTCTCCGTGAAAAATTCTTTATAAACCTTCGATAATATCCTACCAATCCTAGGAAACTTCTTATCTCAGTTACGTTTTTGGTCTCTTCCAATTATTAACGGCTTCGATCTTTTCTATATCAACTGACAATCCTTTCTTCGAAACCAAATGACCAAGAAACTTCACTTCCTTCTTCCAAAAATGGCACTTTGAAAACTTTGCTTTTAGCTGATGCTGCCTCAGCGTTTCAAGCACAACCCTAAGATGAACCTCATGCTCCTTCTCATCCTTAGAGTATATCAGAATATCATCTATAAAAACTAGCACGAACCTATCTAAGTACTCTTGGAAGATCTGATTCATCAGATCTACAAAGAGTGTCGGCGCATTAGTGAGTCCGAATGGCATAACTAACCATTCGTATGATCCATATCTTGTTCTGAACGTCGTTAAAGGTATACTATCTTCTGCCACCCTAAGCTGATGAAATCCCATCACCAAATCTAACTGAGAGAATACCTTGGCTCCACTCAACTGGTCGAACAAATCATCAATTCTTGGCAATGGATATCGATTCTTTATCGTCTTCTCATTCAGCTTACGATAATCAATACATAACCTTAACGATCCGTCTGGCTTCTTAGCGAACATTGTTGCTGCTCTCCAAGGCTAACTACTTGTTCTAATAAAAATTTTACCTTCCAAATCTACTAACTGAGCTTTCAACTCCTTCATCTCTGTAGGTGTCATCGTGCTCGGCGACTTACTCACCGGTTCTGCTCCAGGCACTAAATTAATCTAAAACTCAATAGCTCACTTTGGTGGTAATCCAACTACCGACTCAAAAACATCTTTGAATTCTCTAACTACGAAAATGCGATTTAACTCATCTTCTAGCTCCATTACACCCAACAAAGCATTCATCTCACAATTGGAGTTTTCTACGGTATAAACTATCCAATCGCTAAAATCCGGGTGTCTACATGATATTTTCCTATCTAGGCAAAATATCCTATCATTGTAATAACTTAACCAATCCATTTCCAACATAATTCTGAACCATACAAAGTCAAATACATGCAAACTGCAAACAAAGGTGTAACCTAGCAAGTCAAACTCTAAGTGGTCACACTTCATCCCAAGTGTCGCATACCCTCCTATCGGATTTGTAACTCTTAAGGAAGTAACTAAATATGTGGGTTCTAGGTTAATTTTATCTACCAAGCATCGAGATATAAAATAATGAGATGCACCAGTATCAAATAAAATGCTAACAGATGTATCATGGATCTGAAGCGTACCTCCTAAGACAGCCTTTCCCTTCTCCTGCACTGTCGGCTTTGAAGTAGCAGGCTTTAATGCGAACACTTGGCCTTTTTCTCCTTTAGCCGGCTCTTTGCACTGGTTCTTGTAGTGGTCGATCTAATCACAATTAAGACATCTGATGTTCTTCTTTCTAATCACCACCTTTCCTTTTCCTTTTTCGGTACGACACTCATGAGAATAATTTCCTTTCTGATCACACTTATAGCAGACCACCTCAGACTTTCCTTTCTTTGTCGCACCTCCTTTCTGAGTTATTTTTGTGGAAAAACTCTCTTTTGGCCTTGTCTGACCTGGACCTCCTTCTCCTCCAAACAAGCTAACATCTCTTTATGTCTCAACGTCGTTTCCACTACCACATCATATAGATCTCTGATGTGCGGTAAAGTAGCCCTAGCCAACTTCGGCTTCAAACCTCTAATAAACTTTTCAACGCTATTTTAACAGTGGCATACCCATATCGGGCTAACTCTTCGAATCTACTAGCATATTCCAGAACTGACATATCTCCTTGCTCCAGCTCAACAAACTTCCTGACCAAGACTGATTGCACCATTACCACATGAACCTTCCTTGCCTCCTAAACTCCACCCACGTCATAGTCTCTTCATCCACACCAGCAGTTATAGTATTCCAACAAAACAAGCAGCTCCTTGAAGCTGTCTTGAAGCAAGTCTCCTTTTCTGCTCGTCATTGAGCCCTAGGTCAGTAAAAATCCTCTCACAATGTAGCAATAATTTTTCTACTTTGATAGCATCTCCGTTCCAATAAATGGATTTCCTCCAAGCCTAGTATAGTCTCTACTCAAGTTAGCATACTGATTAACCATCAGAGCTTCCTAAATTCCTCCTCCAACAACATTTCCTCCAACAACTCTAGCTGCGATCCCAGCTTGCATCATGTTTACGAAAAACTGACGCATGGCTCCCATGTCCACTTGGGGAACCCCAACACCAACATTCTCAGCCTGAGTCTAACCTCTTCTTGCGTTTGTTCGGGCATTTCCATTTGTGGTGGTGCTGTCTCCTCCTAGATTGACTTGCCTCTTCTTCCATCCATATCTATATTCAAGCCTCGTGAGATACAGAAGAATAGCCTAACAAAGATAGGAGTCTAGAGATAAAGTGTATACTTATATATAGTAAATACAAGTATGTTACTATAGCGTTATCCCATACCCCGATCTTAAACCTAATTCCTAAGGATTATGTTTTCAAAAATTATTATTATTATTTTAGTTAAAGTATTTCATAAACCTATGCTCTGAACCAAGTTGTAACATCCCCTATCTAGAGGCCTAAAGCTAAGCGCTATAGATGCTGCAGTCATCTATAGTATTAACTTCCGGCGACTAAATGCGGCTATGTTCATGGTATCTATAATATCAGAAGCACTTGAATATGAAACAAATCACAGATTTCAAAACAACATTTTTTCCATTTTAAAACAGATGCTCCATATTCAGATTACATAACCCCATAGCATTTCCTAGGCAACGATAAAATATACTTATAACAAAATACGCTAAGAGCGACATATGAAGATGCTCCCTTTCATGATCAGACCATATATTCATAATTGACTTAATACACACACAGCGGAACTAAACACAAAACAAAGAACTGCAACTCCTAAATAGATATCTGTTAGCCTCCTGCTCGCCTCCGGTAGCTTTATTCGTCATCCTAGTAAACCAAAAAGAACCTCAACCCTCAGCCTACTCAAATCAATTTTGAGCACCTAAGAGTTTAAGGGGAAAACATAAATTTTGAGTCAGACATAAAGCCTGGTGTGAATAATACTATGCATCCCGACTGTTAATGTTAAGTGAGACCACGCCGCTTAGCGGAACAGGTTTCCCCTCACTAACATTCTTTTAAAACATATCATTTGCAAATCTTTTCCTGCAACCAAAACTGGTTAAATACTATAAAGCATCATTATGTAGACATACATATCAGCTAATAAAAGAACTACATATTTAACGCTTTAGTTTTGTTTGGCTGACATTAACCTCTGGCTGACTCGGCCTACCAGACAAAGTAACAAAATTTATTTAACATCTATTAGACACTCCACTTTTGGACGGTCTGTCCTTAACTATATGTTAAATACTCCTCTTCTAGATGGCTTGTCCCTAACTTAACATCTCCCAAGGTCACCTAATCCTAATGGTTTTGCGGGCTCACCAATAACCTATATGTATACAATCATATATTCCCTTCTATGTGCAATCATAATTTTTGTCTTACATATGACAAAGCCCTATACTGGAATTTTGAACTAAATTATCTGGGGCCAATTGCTAATGTATAGGGCACGACCGTATACCAGTCCCATCTGGTATTCTAATATCTTGGTCATTTTTTTACTTAGGGATATCTTCCTAAAATTTCCTTGAAAACCTCTTTCAAAATGATTTAAAACCTTTAAATCAACTTACACAAGGAAAATACATATACGCTATGCTTTACTCAAAATCACCTTGCCATGTTATATATATCTATGTATGTATGTATGTATGTATGTATGTGTGTGTGTATGTATGTACTTTGATGAAAACGTTTAAACACTTGAAAGTACCCATTTCGATTCTATTGAAAGTCACCCTTTCAAAACCATTGAAAGTATCTCCTTCGAAACCATGTAAAACCCTTCATTTATCTAGGCCGAAAGGCCAAAGCTTCCCTTTCGAAACCATACTTAAACCCTTTCAAAACCTTTTAAAACCTTCCTTTTGAAAGCATCAAAACCATAGACATCATATCTTAAAACACTTCAAAACATTGCCTTTAGAAAACCGTGGAAACCCCTCTACTTCAATCCTTTCGAAACCATCAGAAAATAGCACCTTTCGACTCCTTCGAAACCCCTTGGGGAATCACCCCTTCGAAACCATTTTAAATACCTTTCGAAAGCATCAAACTTTTAGAAACTCAAACCTTTTGAAAGCACTTGGGTTCAGTTTAAAACATGTGGAACACTACACCAAAACAGGCAATTCCCAACACTTATAAGTGTTACATATAATTTTAGTAACACTTTTTTGGTGTTAGCAATGGCCTGTGAGGAATGAAGCGGACAAATTTGTCACACTTATAAGTGTTACTAAACTGCATCTTACTAACACTTATAAGTGTTGCTACCATATTATTTAGCAACACTTATAAGCGTTGTAAAACATGGATTTGATAACCCCTATTAGCGTCACAAAAGATAACTGTAACAACGTCTATCATTTGCTTTGTAACATTTATAAGTGTTGCTAATCCAAATATTGGAACATTTATAAGCGTTACTAATATAAACTTATTATGTAATTGCTGTAATACTAATATAAAAATACTTAAAGAAAATGGAGGATAATATATCATAAATAATGGTTTCCATATCACAAATAATTCATCATACAGGTTCAATGCAAAGTTTAAATGCTCTGCAAATGCAGTATAATATATCATAAATAATTATTTACATATCTAAAATACCACAATGTCATATATTCAGATATTATTACAACATAAGCTTTACTTTTTTTTTCAAAATACACTTAAAGTTTAACTTACGGTTAACCTAACCATTCCTGATCATCCACTCCAAACTCTAATGGTTTTGAATATTCTTCAACATCCAATACGATAATCCAAAGCGACCTTCTTCAAGTGCCTGCATTTAATATAAACACTCGATAAAAACTTATACCTTCAAAATCAAAAGGTGAAAACTGAGTTACAACTCATGTTCTATTTTTTTTGTATTTATGAATTCGCAAACTTAGTATGCAAAATACATGTTAATCAAACTCAATTAGCATATCCGAATTGAGTTTACAAACCCAATTTGCATCAGTTTTGCTACATGCTCAGTTTGTGTGTTCAGTTTGCAAGCTCAGTTTTGCAAACTAAGTTTTCATGCTTAGATTTGCAAATTGGTTGCGTGCTCGGTTTGCAAACTCTGTTGCATGCTGGCAGCGTTCAATCGTTAAAAACAAACATGATCGGTAAAGATTTGCTAACGTGGAGTGTGTTGTAATACTAGTATATCATGATCAAAGACGACTCTTGTAAAGTTGATAGTAATGATGATTCAAAAAACTTCAATAGATTATAAGAAAATATGTAAAGTGATCAGTGTTTGGAAACTTGGGTCTAGATTTTATATAAATTATCGTTCAAAATATGTAAAGTTGATAGTAGTGTTCATGCTAAACATGTTGCATTATACTCTAGGAATGAACAATTCTATAATAATTTGTGTTATAACGGAGGAATATTTGTTCTACAAAGAGCTGAGACCTAATATTACAAACCGTGTTCAGCTGCAAATGCAACTAGGAACAATGCTCAGTTGAAATTTTACAACTGAGTTGTTGCAACCCAGTACACTGAGAATAGTGCTAAGTTGTAACAACTGAGCAGTGTGCCCAATTGCAAATGCAACTAGGTAGTGCTCAATTCAGTTGCAACTAAGCAATGCTCAATTACATTTGCAAATGAACCGAGCAGTGCTCAGTTGCAACAATTGAGCACTGTGCCCAGTTCAGTTGCATTTGCAACTAAACTACGTCGTTCAGTGGCAAATGCAACTGAGAATAGTGCTCAGCTGCACCAATTAAGCACTGTGACCAGTTGCATAGGCAACTGAGCAGTGCTCAGTTCAGTTACATTTGAAACTAAGCGGTGCTCAATTGCAACAATTGGGCACTATGCCCAGTTCAATTGCAAATGAACCGTTGCATTGTCAGTAGGAGCAGGTGTTACTATAAAATTTGTAGGCGGGGCCTGTTTGTTTTTTATCCTAATTTTATTAGAAAATACGTGAGCAGCTGTTTTTGACCCCTTAGTTTAAGTTCTAATTCTGACTACATTGAGTATTTATGTAACAACAATATAGAAATCAATTATGTACAAGACATAAAAATAAAACTTGATTTATTAATCACTATAAAACAAAACAAGGACTAACAATGATTCTTAACCAGGATTACAGTCGGGATGTAGTGGATTACTTTGACAAAAGTTGAATAATACCAGTATGGACGTGATGGTTGTTTTTTAGTTTATAAAAGTTGAATATTTTTCTTTGTATACTTATATCCAAGATCTGAGATCTTTAATGTTGTTTATTTATTTTTGAATGTTAACCACTATATTCTATAACTATTTCAAGATTATCAAAATGCATTGATTTCTATAACTATTTCTGGATTGTCAAAATGTCTAGATAACATTCAATGAAGGAAGTTAATTTCTATAGGGAAGATTTTAAGAAGGAAGTTTACAATGAAGTTCTCTATTGAAATATGTTAAGGCGAGAAATATATTACAATCACAATTTTAAGGCTAGAAACATGTTACTCCTCAATTTTGCAAATTTGATTCGCAACAGCAATCAAGATGTGTTAAATATATACAAAAAGAAGTATCTTCGATTCATTAAATTATGTAACAAAATCTAAGCAGTGAAATGTACCGAAAATGAAAGGCAAAAAATAGGAAATCTCACAGTTGTTTGTTGCAAGATAATTAACTTAAAACCAACAATTTAAAGCTAACAATAATCAATACCAAGTTTATATGGCTCTGCCATTTCGCTGCAATACAGAATGCCTTCAAGAAAATGTTTCATGGCACTTAAATCAAAATTAACTTACTTTTGCCCAATCCAATGTGAAAGGATCCCTTGCATTCTGATTTGCGATAAGAAAATCAATAACTAGACCAGGTCTAACTATCATAGTTGTTGAGACATCTGCAAACCAGTATTTTTGAAAGCAGAAACAATAGAAAAATCAGTCCACAAGACAAACGTCAGTAAAAAATATTGCAGAGAAATCATGAAAATATTAAACAAATGAATAACCTATGTTTAATTAGAGCCCTCCTTGAGCAGTTCTGAAACTAGAATGAAAGCCTCTACAGCCCATGACTCCACCTCTAATATCAGTAAAGTTAGAAGGGTTATTATGGAAAACGACTGGCGGACCAACAAACAACCCCTAGAAAGAATACATGTACACATTTAAGAAAACAACCCCAAAGTTTGATTATATATGCGCTAGGATCAAAATTAAAGTATCTAGTAAGAAATATTACTTCTTACCTGCATGTTGCCTAAGAATAATATCCAATACTCGCAAAGCTTCTTGGGAGTTTTCAGTAACATGACCTTTCAATGCCGAAGCAATTTCCTTTTTGTAGAAAAAGTACGAAACTTATCAGTTATCACTATTATTCAGAATGTTAGATCAATGAATATCATACATTTTCTTACCACAAATCTATGTACAACTGCATTTCACATCATTAAACATGCTGGTTTTTAATATGATACCATATTTCTATCAAAGGAGCATAACCATTAAGATAAACGATGTACGTACGATGTGTGTATTTAAATGTAAGTATAGGTATCCCCACTCTATGAATATTTATTATAAATTCTAGGGCTTCGGATATACATGCCAATTCGTTTCCATAATTTTGAATTGATATTTTATAATTCCAAGTTCCTTAGAGACCTTTTCTCTTCGTCTTTCTTTCATGTCCCAATGCACTGATATCACTGCACCAACCCCTTCAATTCCTCTTCTTTTTTTCTCTCTTTCCTTTTTCCAACTATTCTCACTTCTTCTTTTAATTACCTCCGTTATTTACCCTTCTGCTTTACTATTTACTTTTCACTCTCTCCTTTATTCTAGCTAGCTCCTTTCCTCCATTATTACTCTTTTAATCAATAAGTTGCCTTAGTTCACAAAATAGTATTGTTGATTTTCATCATCGACTACTATTATAATTAACCAATGCTAAATTTAATGGCACAAACTTCTAACATATAGTAAGGCAAACATATTTTGAATGGTAATAAGCAGCCAACAGATCATCATTATGCATTTGTGTATGCCACCAACATAAATTACAGATTTCTCGAACAGTAATGGCATTAAATCAATCATTCAAACAATGTATAATTCATCCCTCCAATTCTATCTCTCCTAAATACAAACGTTGTCTTGTATCTACACAGGAACTATTCAAACAATGTGAGTTAATTTGGGCTATGGGTACAAACCCGCATAATTGTTTTTTCTTGGCTACAATCCACTATCCAACACATCTCTACATAAATATCAAACCATTTACATCTTCATCACATTTACAGTGAACAAGCACTACAAAAAAGGGCTATTGAAATCACAAACAACACACTCTTGAAGTGACGACAGAGTTGGCAAAATTGTACCCACAAATATGAAATTAGCAAATAAAATAGCATAGAAAAAGAAAAAGAAACTTACTGTCGATGTCGATCTTGAAGAATGATATGCCGCGATCAAGTCACCTGAACCATCCGTAATTTTGAGTAATTTACGTCGTTAACGTCGAGCCTAAACCATGGATTAAGTCGCCGAGAGAACTACCACAAGAACAATAGCTGCGATATGTCAATCTAATCACTTGAGCTATCAACGAAGTGGTTGAAGTCGATGTTGAAGTGGTCGAAGTTGGCATGGATGTTGAACTGGTTGAAGTCGGTGTTGATTTTGGGAAGTGGTTGAAGACGCCGTTGATTTTGGGAAGTGATTAGGATGTTGATTTTGGTGACGAAGAGAAAACCCTAGATTAAATTTTATGCGGCCAAAATGTGTTTAGGAAAGGGTAAGCATGGGAAAAGATATCATATTTACAAATTACAAAAGACTCCTCTTGTTATTAAATTATTTACATTTTTACCGATTGTTGTAACACTTATATGCGTTAGCAAAGTTCATGCAGAAGACTATTTATTTTTACTAACACTTTTTAGGTATCCTAACATTTTTTTAGTATTAGTAGTTTGTAACATTTATAAGTGTTAGCAATTGGCAGATATAAAATGTTGCAAAATCACTTATTTGATGTAGTGGAAAAACACCTTTCGAAACCATTTAAACCAACACTTTCGAAACCTTTGGGTTATATTTCAATTAGAATAAAAGGGTCATTTAAAACATCTAAGTGGAAAGCCTTCCTTTCGAAATCTATTCCTAAGTAAAGAAGTGATGGTGTCGAAACCATCCCTTCGAAAGCATTGGAGAAGTGGTTAATTTAAAAATAAATTGTACCTTTTGATACCATTGACTTCGAAAGGTAGAGAAGCGGTAGCTAGGGGTTTCAACCCCTTCGAAAGCATCATTTAAAATAAAAGAAAACAACCCATTCAAAACCATTTCTTTAAAACACTTGACTCGGTCGAAAGCCAACAGAATCGAAAGATATCCTTTGGAAAGCAAGCAGGTGCTACTTCAATTTTTAAAACAAAGGCGCTTCGACCCTTTCGGAACCCCTTAGTTCTAACTTTTACCTTCCGCCTTTGTCCAATTCACTGTGTACCAACATGTTGATACTATGTGCATTGGTTTGTGGAAGAAGGCGGAGGGTCTTAGTCGAAAGCTACTTGGGCGAAACCCAAAAGAGGCGAAACATGCTTTTAGCATGAATTTTTTATTTAAACCCTTTTTTAGTAAACTTTTTAACTAACCTGCCTTGTTTGTCAAACACTTATTGGTCGCTAAATTTTTCTTTTCTAAAGTGCTGCCACAATTTTAGAATTAATTAATTTAAATTATTTGCGAAACACCCCTTCTCCTTAATTAAATAAAACATTTAAGTCTCATACCTTAAACGATTTTATATATTCATCAAAACACTTAGGAAAATTCTATAAAAATTCCAGAAAATCCTTTTCAATATGTTTTCTAACATATATAAATTTCAGACCCAAATAATTATTTATTATACCGTAGATAATTTATAACCCAATAAATCATTTTCTTCCCTAGAAAATTAATATAAAATCCACATTAATTCAAAAAATTATGAAAATTGAAACCCAACTCTAAAATATCATTTCTGATCTATATTTAAATTTTCAGGGCATTTGAATGCCATTTAATAGTGTTTTCATATCAAACATATCATAAAAACAAATATGAACATGTGTAAATCATCAACAAGCATATATAAACTTTCTATCATCCAAAACATGGCATTATCATGCAAAATCATTTTGGGTATTCCTTAAATCTGAAAACTTTAAGAAAATTGGGATGTGGTAATCATTCACCTTAGCTTTGTGGTTAAAGATGTGAGATTGATCTTGATTATGTTGATTTACTCCTTTCTCTTGAAAATCCTAGCTTTATATTCTCTTGAGATTGAAAATGGTGGCCGACCTTAGAGTATTTTTGCTTGAGAAAAATAAAATGAACGTGAGTCTGGTTTCCTAAGGGTTTAGGGTATAAGTTTATCCTATTTTCCATTTTGCCCTCCCTTATTTCCTAACACTTATTTCCATCTTATTTCTTTAGTTCATTCTACATGTAGGCACGACTACCTTTGGTTAAATCAAATCTCAATCTATTAATCATCTTACATTATTTTATTTTATTTAGCTAATTAAATATTTCAAATAATGTTACTAAAAATATGGGGTGTTATATGATGTCATGGATTCGAATGATAGCTCGAAAAGGATTTGCACCATGGAGGAAGAGATGCAATCTTTGTTGAAGAATCAAACTTGGGATTTGCTTCCACTTCCTAAAGGAAACCGTGCTTTTGGTTGCAAATGGATATACAAGGTGAAGGACGATGGGAGGTACAAAGATAGATTAGTGGGTAAGGGGTTTTCACAGAGGAAGGGAAAGGAGTACAATGAAATTTTTGCACACAATTCGGATATTACTTGCTATAGTTGCTATTCAAGATATGGAATTGGAGTAACTTGATGTGAGATCTCCTACCGTGTGGTTACTCAGATGAAGACATCTATGCGGAGCACCCAAAAGGTTTTGTTGTAGATGGTAAGTCAAGTTTAGTTTTCAAGTTGAAATAATCACTATATCGTTTAAAGTAATCACGTGGATAATGGTACAAGAGATTCGATCATTTTATGCTTGAAAATGGTTTTAGTAGAAGCATCAAAGATGCTTGTGTATATTTCAAGAGGTTAGAAAATGATTGTTGGGTGTATTTACTCTTGTACGTGGATGACATGCTCATTGTTTCTAAAGATAAAAATAAAATCAACAAGTTAAAAAATTGCTTAAAATCAGAATTTGATATGAAAGACCTTGGAGAGGCAAAGAAAATTTTGGGCATGGAAATAGAAAGGAATCAAAAATGTTTTGAGTTGAAGTTGGCACAAAAGGAGTATATTGAGAAAGTGCTTTATCGGTTTAGCATGGAGAATGCAAAGGCGTCCAATACACCTTTAGCTCTGCACACAAAGCTTTTGATTAAGAGATCACCTACCTCGGAGAAAAACAAGGCTTATATAGAAAGAGTGCCATATGCAAGTGCGGTTGGAAGCAAGGTTTTAAATCTCGCTCATCTCGGCCGAGATCTCGTTTTCAAGCCCGGGCGATTCGAAACAGGCTATTTCGTTTGAATCTCGTCTGGCCCAAATCTCGGACGATATTTCAGTATCTCGTCCGGTATCTCGGACGAGATTTAACTGCGAGATATCGGCCGAATTTTTGAATTTTGGAAAAAATCAACTCTTTTTCCGTATTGTGCTGGCTCATCCTTTACCTTAATTTAAGCCTTCTTAATTGTACTTTTTTAACTCTTATTTCTTATATAAATCTCATTTAATCTTCGTCTCTTATTTTACGGCAGTGACGAGTGTAAGAAGATGATAAAATCTACATCGATTATGGTAAATATTTCACTTTATGATTTTCCTTTAGGTTTTTGATCCAAATTAATTTACATCCGATTTCATTTTTCTTTTTTCGACACTTTCTTGAGTTTTTTTTCCTAACCCTATTTTTTTGCGGTTATAAATTTTGGGCTTCACTTATTTAACTTTATGTTCCAAATGGATTCCCAATTTGATTTCATTTAGTCTTTTCTGCTATAATTTTTTTCCTCAAGGCTTATTTTTAAGCAATAAAGGGATACTCTTTCATTTATTAATTTCATTTAATGATTACATGTTCATTCGTACATCATTTTTTTGCTTTTATTATAATATTACTAAATGTTTGAAAATTGTTTGTACTATGTATGCTATTTTCTATGTTTGTTTGAAATATCTATGCTATTAGTTGCTTAATGAGATTTTGTTTGCTAATAATTAAATACTATAATCAGACATAGAATATCTTAATTCTACTTGTAGACTTTTGTATTTGAGGTTATAAAATTAAGATTTCCCTTGCAGCACTATAAATCATAAAAGGTAGAAATGAGACATTATGTTGTATAGTTAAGTGAATGATCAAACAAAGTAAAGGTGCATATGTTATGGTTTGTTTCTTGTCTACTTTATCTCATATGATATTATATTGAACATTATTCATGAAATCTAGTTATTTGTTTATTTTACATGATACAAGTGATTTTTCCATACTAAATTACTAATGATAAGCATGTGATATATTCAAGGTAAGTGCATAGTGTTTTCCTTAAGGTAGTGACTACTGACTAATATTATAAATTTAGGTGTATGAAAACTAATTTTCGACATGACATATACTCCGAGATAACTCCGAAATGAATTTTAGAAACCGAGATGTAAATCCGAGATGGACGACCGAGATGCACTCATCTCGTTCGAGATCTCACCCGATACGAGATAAGCTATCTAAATTCTTCGAGACGGGACATGACCGAAATCCGAGATTTAAAAACTTGGTTGGAAGTTTAATGTATGCCATGGTGTGTACAAGGTACGATATTGCAAATGCCACAGTATATGTCTAATTCGGGAAAATCGCATTGGGAAGTCGTGAAGGTTATTTTGAGATACCTTAGAGGTACTTCATGTCATAGTCTTGTCTTTGGGGGTAGTGAAAACTACAACAAACTGGGGCTTTCATAGCGTTTAAAAAACGTTTTATACCTAACCGTGCGTTTCAGAGAACGCTGTGGAACGACATGCTATGGTAGACCATAAACTTTAAATAGTAGGAACGAAAACCTTGTGGAAAATAAATTTTCTATAGCATTTTCTCAGTGCTATTAAGCAAAAACGCAATAGGAAATATTATCTCATGGTTACTTTCTATAGCATTTAAACCGCACATTTCTATAGCGTTTTCTTGCATATTTTATAGCGTTTGGTATGCATATTTCTATAGCACTAGTTTGCATATTTCTATAGCATTTTTTGTGCATATTTCTACAGCATTTATTTAGTTATATTATAGCGTTTGTTATTCATATTCCTATGGTTATTTTCTATAGCATTTTTTAAACGCTATTAAATGTAATATTAATTTATAGGTTTTATTCATCGCTGTTTCAATTTTTCTCATATATAATATCCATTTACCCATTTTTTCTTTGCATATAAATATAAAAGATTTTCGCTGACAAAAAATATGTAAATTAAAGCACAATATTTCATATATATCGTTCAAAAAACTTTTGTCGTGTTCATGCATATCATTCGAACAATTTTTCTCATATCCATACATAGTATTTCATACATATCGTTCGAGCAACTTTTCTAATGTCTATACATATATTTTATATATATATTTGTATCAACAACTTATTTATATGCCAATCAAACAACTGAGTTCATCTTGCTTTGCTTTTGATATTTTCTCTCTAACATCCACAATAATCAAATAAGCAATCTAGATGTTAGTAATTGTTATGTCAAACATTCACAAAGTAAAAGGGTCCGAAAGGAAGAAAAAATATGCAGCTAGGATTTAAAATATGATGCAGCAAGCCAATGCGGTGGGTATCGTACTACAAAATAACTATATATATGTATAGCTAGGACTAAAAATATATGTATACAAACTATATACAATTTATTTAATGTAAAAGGATAGTGCAGTATGGCTTCTGTCCATTTAGAACATCAGGAGCTAGTCCATAGAATTTTTTTAGGATGTTTGGCAATTATGATATGAAGAATGAAGATTTAGTTTAGCTAATAAATGGAAAACAGAAACTCCATAAGAGAGAGCGAGGTAAGAAAACATGACCTGGTAAGAACAATAATATAGAAGCCAGTGGACTAGCTACTGATGCTCTAAGTAACCTTTTTTAGGACATTGGTTAATGCATGGCCTGGTAAGAACAATAATACAGAAGCCAGAAACTAACAATCTAAGTAGGTTTTTGTAAAAAAGAATAATAATACAAAGGCATGAAATATGATATGTTTTCTCTTTAATTATTTTTTCTAAAGGTAATATACTTATAATTTGTAACGACCCGTAATTTTCCGATAATTAAAATATTGAATTTAATAAGATTTTGTAATTTAATATTGAAAGAAATAAAAATTTGTGATTTATTAATGAGAATAATAACTAGAATGAAATGTAACAATGTTAATGTAAGGTAATTGATAACTAGTCTAATGCAATTTCAATTAATTAAAATGATTGCAAAATATAAATTTGGTTATAAGTTGTAAATAAGTAAATAAACCAAATGTTATATTAATTGGTGAAATAATATGTAATTAAATGAAATTTGTTAATATAGAATAATTAACCAGCATGTGAATTTATTAGTTTTGGTTGTTGACATAAAATATAGAAATGTGTTTGAAATTGTAAGTTGTAACAATTGTTTAATTAACATTGCATTATTTAATCCCTTGAAATTAAATCGTAAATCAATTGAAATTAATTAATTTAATATTGCAATAAATATGAATTAAGATGATAATTGTAGATTATTGATGTAATAAAATGTAAACCAATGTTAATTATATC
This sequence comes from Allium fistulosum, assembly GCA_030737815.1. Lineage (NCBI taxonomy): Eukaryota > Viridiplantae > Streptophyta > Magnoliopsida > Asparagales > Amaryllidaceae > Allium > Allium fistulosum. Next base: position 823,353,061 of record CM060905.1, read on the forward strand.
CACAAGATGATAATTGATTGAATAATAAGATGTAAATCGAAATAAATTAAATTATTGGGATTTTATTATAATTAATGAATTTACTGAAACTGAGGTTGAACACCATAGTAGTGCAATATTTAACATTGGTTTTGACTTGGAAATTTACTTTAGAAGATTATAAATTACTAGGTAATCAAAAATGATAAAAATTTGTTAATTGTAAAATTTGGATTGAAAAAGTGATTTAATTAATTTAATAATCATTTATTTAATTAACGTGAAAATAGTCATTTTGACCACTGTCTCGGATTTCGACGAAACCAGTTTCATCGGATCCGTAACGTTGAATTATTGTAAGATTTCAAGTTTCGTAGCGATCGGACTTGTCGTTTGATCGTGCTGACTCGAAACGCGTAGAAATCAATTTAATGAAATCAATTTGAAATAAGCTGATTTTAAAAGCTAACTTCTTCATACAATGGAATTAGGACTTGAAACTTGTTCCATCGAGTTTAAAAATATTGAAAAGATCTATTTTGATATATGGGATGATCTACTTTCAATTCGGAGGCAGAACGGGCTTTTCGGGTCGTTATTGTCAATTCAAATCAATTCGGATGTTATTCATTCTTATCGGGCTTTGTTCGTATAAATAGATCTTTCTAAACCCTAGAAGCCTTTTTATTTATTATCTCTGTATGTACAATTCCTTCTGTTTGTTCCTTTCTTCAATGGCAGAAACCAATTCAGATTACAAACCCTAAATTCAATTTCCAAATTAATTTCATAATCACACTTCTTAAAACCCTATCATACTATATACCGATTCGAAGTTCTCAACGAGCGTAACTCACTGCAATAATTCGTTTCTCGAATTGAATCATTTCTTGGCCAGAAACCAGTGATTTATTCTCGGTCGTCCATAGGCCATGGCTTCGTTTAACGGTGGATTTGCGATGGGAGTTCGATTGGGTGGCACTGGCGTGTAGAGGGTGTCGAGGCAAGTTGATCCATGAGGTTTATGGTTGTCGGAGGCGAACGAAATCGCCAAAAAGGCTTAACCTAGCTTGGCGGAGGCGGAGTAAACATGGACCACCTGACGTGGTCGCATGGGCGGCGTGGGTGCGCCTGGCCGAGGGCATGGTGATGGTGGTCGTTGATCTTACCCTGGTTCACCGTGGCAGCGATGGAATTTGATGATGCATGGCGATTGTAGCTCCTTGGTTCGATCGCGTGTACAGTTGAACGTTGTAGGGTTTCGTGAAACGATGATGCCGATGTGTAACATGAGTAAGTATTGTTTTGTTTTATTTAATTTGATTTTTAATTTCCAAACGTTTTAATATGCATAACTTTTGCGTACGAGGTGGGATTTATGCGCGGTTTGTTCCGCTGCGATCGTAGCGAAATTCCGGACATTATGGAACTTGTTTGGACGAATTATGAGACTGTTGAATTTCTAGCCTTATTTTGGATTTCAAATCGATTTGAAATCAAAGGTGGGTGTTTTGACCCACTCACAACTACTAAATTAGCTTAGTTAAATTAAATTTATAATGTGATTAGAAATTGATTGGTTGATGTTTGGTATATATAAATTGTCATTCCAGTAAAATCTGACTTTTATTGAATTTAATCACCATCTAATTTAGTTGTTTGCAATTATTGAAATAAATGAAATCTTAATTATTTAATAATTGGAAGTTTCTAGAATGAGGAAAAATATAAGTAATTAGATGTTAAGTGATTAATGGTATATACGAGAAAATGGAAACTTGTAAACTTAAGAATAATGAAAATTTAGAAGATGAATTATTGAACTTTGAAAAAAAATGAACAGGATGAACTTGTGTAACTTTCAATTGCATCCTTAATATATATATAACTTACCAAAACATTAAAAGTTGAAAAGATAAATAAGGATATGTAATAGAATGTTATACAAGAAAAACTTAAGTAATGAAAGTGTTCAATGGAATTTCTTCCAGATAAGAATTCTGATGTTATAAATTGTTATAAACATAAGTTAATAATTTGAAATGTTACAAATTAAATGTAATAGAAAAGGTGAATACTGTAAGTAAATAATTATAAACTTACGTTAATGTTGAAGCCATTTATAATTAAAATGAGTATTATATACATTGAATGGTTATAACTTCAAAAAGCATGGAAATGATTTAAAAATGGATTTAATACTCAATAATACTATATATGGAAGAATGAATGTGAAAAATAAATAATCTATAAATGGTGAATTGAAAAGAAACTTACCTAATAATGTATAATCCAATAATGGAAATAAAAATAACTTATTTAAGCAATGAATGTAAAGTAATAAAATGAAAGAAATGGCATTGTGTGAATAAAGGAGAAATGAACTTTTGTAAGTAATAACGAATGTAAATTAATGAAAATAAACATTATATGAATGAGAAAAGAAAAGTGAATGATGTGGAAAAAAGGGGGAAATCAAACTAAATAGTAATGTGAAGTAAACTGAAATAAAATGTATACAATACTTCAATAATGAATTCATTTATGATCCAAATAATTGAAATGGATATAACTTATGTAAGTAAAGAAAGTAAATTAATGAAATAAGCCTTATATGAATGAATGAGAATTAAAATTCTGTAAGTAATGAACGTGAATTAAAGAAAATCATTGTATGAAAAAATGAACAATAAATGATGTGAAAAAGATAAATAGAGTAAACTTAAAAATGTGTGGAATTCTTTGTTTGTTTGGCTTATGGATTGATTGGGAAATGATACTTCTATTTTGTATAGAGATGTATAAATAATCTATAAAGTTTTATCTACGACTGTTGAGTGTATGGTTTACCTCATAGTTTATTTATCATTTTATATGATTAGAAGTTCCGAACCCGAACAAACCATTTGTTTTGATTCCTATGGATGTATAATTGCTCTCTTTGTTGAAAATGATGTTTGTACTGTTTGATTTGCGAATGATTGTTGTTATGTTGTGATTGATTTGTTGTTATTGACTGAAACAACTTAAAATATTTCCCTTTTACATAATTATTAACTCTTTGGATTATATGAGTGAAATACATGTTATGGAAGCAATTGCAACTACTTTTGGTTTCATAAATTAAGCGTTGTTTGCCCGACAAATAGGTACGTTTTCGGATTTCGGTTTTATAACGATATTATATTGTTTTCCCATGGTTTGGGATATTTTATTTTGAAAATTATGATACATATTGTTATTATTGATATTATTATTTCTCCCAGACCTCTCCGTACAAAGGAAACTCTGCCGAAATTTTCCATGAATTTTGGACTTAGAAAATTTTTGTGAAATGTTTTCCAAACTTTTGTTAACTTGAATATAAAGGATTTAATTGTTATAAATTGATATATTTTGTTTAAATTATTTAATTATGTAAATTAATTGTTTATAAATTTAATATTTTGAATAAGATATATTGATTATTTAATTCCTTCTTTTCCTTTTTTTTCCTTTTCGAGGACGAAAAGTTTTAAGTGGGAGAGAGTGTAACGATCCATAATTTTCGATAATTAAGAATAGTTAATTTAATAAGGTTTGGTGATTTAATGTTGGTAGAAATAAAAATTTGTGATTTAATAATAAGAATATAACTAGAATAAAATGTAATAGTATTAATTTAAGATAATTGATAACTGCTTTAAATGTAATTCCAACTAATTAAAATGGTTAAAAGTTATAATTGGTTATAGATTGTAAATTTATTGTAATAATGAGTGTATAAATTGATAATTTGATTAAAGGAGTAATTGATAATTTAAAGGTTGTATTAATTAATGAAATAGTATGTAATTAATTGTAATTGATAAAGGTTGTGTTGTGGTAGTAGTTATGATATCTGTGCATAGATAACAATCGTACAAATGTTATTAAATGTAGAAAAGGTGACAAATTGTTATTTGTTACCAATTTATTCAATCAGTTATAATTAAATGAAATTCAAATGTTATGTTAATGTGAGTTAAGACAATAACTGCAAATGGTGAATGCAATAAAATGTATAGAAATGTTAATTATATTCATTGGGCAATAATTGATTTATAAAAGAGTGAAACCAAGATAAATTAATTTATTGGGATTTTAAATTATAATTAATGTGAAAATCGACAAAAATTCAATGTAATTGGAAAATTGCAATTAATAAATAAAAGTAGGTAATTGTGGAATACTAACGTAATAAGATATAACCCAATGTTAAAATATGCATAGAGTAATGAATGATTAAATGAAAAGGACTGAAATCAAGTATAATCAATTTATTGAACTTAAATTATAATTAATTAGATTTAATTACAGTTGAAATTGAACACTGTAATTAGTGTAATAACCAACAATGAAATTATATGTAAACTTGTTTTTAAATTATTGTAAATGTCTAAGTAATCAAAAATGATAAAATTTGTTAGTTATTAAAAGTGGAATTAAAAAGTGATTTAATCAATTTAATATAATTTATTTAATTAACATGAAAATAGCCATTTTGGCCACTGTCTTGGATTTCGATGAAACCAGTTTCATAGGATCCATAACGATGAATTATTGTAAGGTTTCAAGTTTCATAGTGATCGGACTTGTCGTTTGATCATACGGACTCGAAACGCCTAGAAATCAATTTAATTGAAATCAATTTGAAATAAGCTGATTTGTAGCTAACTTCTTCATACGATGGAATTAGGACTTGAAACATGTTCCATTGAGTTTAAAAATATCGAAAACATCTATTTTGATATATGGGGTGACCCACTTTCTTTTCGAGAACGAAACGGCTTTTGGGTCGTTTATCGTTCCAATCCAAATCGATCTGGTCCATTCTTTCTATATTCAAATCTGCCTATATATAGGCCGTTATAAACCCTAGGTGTTTCTTATTCCATTTTTTCTGTACGTACATTTCCTTCTCATCTCCTCTTTCCAATGGCAGACAAACCAAAACCTAATTCCCAATTCCAATTTCAATTGCAAATTAAAATCAAATCGAAAATTTAAAACTTCTCAAACCATATCATATTATATATCGATCGAAGCTCTCGACGAGCGCATGTCAAATATGCAGTTTGTTTTTCGATTTGGGTTTCTATGTAGCCAAAATTGGATGATAAATTCTCGGTCGTTCGTTGTGTCGTGATCAACTTCGACTGATCGTCGAATCGATGATATGGGTTTGTGGAGATCGACGAGCGGAGTCCATCGGTGTGGTTCGTTTGGAGATTCAATGGTCGGATCGGGCTGCAAAATTCGAATAGGGTTTCGAAACCCTAAATTAGGCTGGCTGTGGAGGCCACTAGGGCGGCGCGTAGGAGGGGCGTTGGATGCGGCTCGTTGAGGGCATGGCGGAGGTAGTGGTCGGAGGCTTCCTGATGGCCGAAGGCGAGCGTTATTCGCGGTCAAAGTGGCGATCAAAGGTGGTTGCATGGGTTGGCTTGTTCGACCTGTAGGCTTCGTGAGCGAGCGTGTTAAGGTCGTTACAGTGACGAGGTGACGTGGCAATTTTTTTGTGTCTTGTTTATTTTAATAATAATTTATATTCTTATCGGTCTAATTATCATAACTTTTACATACGAGGTTCGATTCACGCATGGTTTGTTCCGCTGGGATCGTATTGAAATTTCAGACATTTTGGCGCTGATTTGGACGAATTCTAAGACCATTCAAATTTGGGCTCTATTTTGAATTTCAATTCGGTTTGAAATTAAAGGTGAGTGTTTTAACCCATTCATAACTTATGTTAGTTAAATTAAATTTATGATGTGATTAGAAATTTACAGATTGATGTTTGGTATGTTTAAATTGTCATTCTAGTTAAATTTGACTTTTATTGCATTTAATCATCGTTTAATTTAATATTGAATTTAATTGTCAATTTAATACATGTAATGATAATCAGTTATCTATTGATGTTATTGGTAGATTTTGTAACGACCCTGAATTTTTGACATTGGAAATCAGAATATTTAATTGATTTTAAATATCTGGAAGTTAGTTTAATTTGAAATTCAAATATCAGAATGAATTTGGCGATTTAATTATTGAATTTAATTTATTGAAAGTTGGGTAAAATATTGAATCTTTAATTTTTAAGCTGATTAAAAATAATTTGAAGGCTTAGAAAATTTGTATTGATAATACTGAAGATAATGGAAGCTTCAGAATTGGATTTGAAAATGATTTGTTCAATTTTGAAATTTTATCGTTTAAATTGAATTTAAAAATAGTCTTCCGGGGAACAGTCTTGGATTTCTACGAAACCAGTTCCATTGGATCTGTAATATTGTATTATTATCGGATTTCAAATTTCGAAACGTTTGGAGTTGTTGTGTGATCGTACGATAAACAAACGCGCTGAGATTTATATCGAATTCAATATAATAACTGGGTCCAAAAAGCTATATTCTCCATACGATCGAATTAGGACTCGAAACCTTTTCCATTGTGTTCGGAATAGGGGTTTAACATTATGAACACCTAGCGGCACGCCTCGATAGGATGTCAAAATTTTGAGTTGCATTTATCGAGACGATTTGAATTTAATTTAAAAATATATTTGTATATCTTGGTTAACTTCAGCCGATATTATTTCACGTCACAACTTTTCCCCTTTCATTTCGAACCACTATAGCTCTGCAAAAATTCTTCCGCAAGGCATCTTCCTCTTTAAAACATCAGCCGAGCCTTTTATTTTATCTTCAAGCTTTAAACGAAATCACTTTCGTTCCCAAATTAATAAAATGGCCACCCCAAATTTTCAAAAAATCAGAGCTCGTTCAAACATCGCGAGACCAAGGAGCTCGCGCACGCGAGAGACGAGGTGATAGGCAATCTCGTCGGTGGCATCATTTTAGGGGTTTCCGGCATCTCGATTTGGGGGGGGGGAATCGTGCTTTCGAATCGCATGCGAAGCTTGGTACTGTGGAGGGTCTAGTAGTCGATTCGTGGCAACTGGAAGGAGCTGCAGGCGATGTCGAGCAGCAGTCTGGTGGGCGAGGCTCTTTCGCGAGCGCTTCGAGAGCTAGACGACGATGGTGGTGAGCTTGGTTCAGGTGCTCGAGTTGTGATGGATAGTTGCATCGATCGATCTGGCATGGGGCCACGTACGTGAAGGATGATGATCGAAGTCGCATTGGTTTAGCTCGATGCTGCAGGCGGTGGTGGTAGGCAAATGGGCTCGAGTCGGTTCTGGATTTTCTTTTAGCAGATAGGTATGGTCTATGTATTTTATTTAAATTTATATGTAGATAAGGTTTTAAATTAATAGGAAAAAAAAGAACTTTATTTCAGTAAACATAGAATAATTTTGTTGTTAACTTAATAAAATCTACATGCATGTACAAATTAAAACAAAAGTCACCTTTGGTATAAGTAGGGTATATTGGTAATTAACTTGTTTAAAAATAAATTATTGGTGTAAATCCAAATTTTTATCTAAAATTAAATAAATAAATAGTGATTTAGGGTTTGACTAATTCAAAATATTAATCAACTGTATAAAATTGTTTATACAAGGTCAAAACCGGGAAATCAAATCAGAATTGAAGTGGATTGCAAACGAAAACAAAGGTGAGATCTTCTCATTCAAATTAAAATTGGAATTGTAGTTATTGATTGACTGTTTGGATGTGGTAGTAAATATAGTAGTATATATATTGGTGATTGATTTCCCGCATTATATAGCGGATGAGACCCTATGCGCCGCATAATAGCGGATGATATTTTATAAATCCCATATACCGCGATATTCCACCTCGAAGTGGAATGGGTATTTAATTGTTGTGCTAACATCTATGGATGCAGGGAAATAGGTTGGAGGGATCCAACTAGATTCCTCAAATTGTATGAATTTGTTTCATATGTTGTGTGATGAATTATTAAAAATCTGTGAATGATTATATTGACGATTGAATTTGTTGAAGGCTATAATTTAGCCGAATGTATTTTTGGTATCGTTGGATACCAGAAATAAATAAAATTGGATTTTTGAAATTAAAGTAGGAATTTTAAGTAAATTCCTTTTGAAAGAATTGGGTGAATTTAAAAGAAGGAATTTAAAAGTATAAAGTATAAAGTTGATTTTTGAAATCTTATCGAATTATTTCCAAAAATATGGGAAAAGATATTAATAAATGGGTTTTGAATAATATTGTTTAAAAGTGGAAGAATTTATTTAAAATTGGAATTTTAATGAAACTGGAAAGAATAAAGGGATTTATTTAAAAGGTGATAAATTTCTAGAAATTAATTTGATAATTGATTTGATATTGGAAAATAAATCTTTGGAAAATCAATATGAAAATTGATTGGTGTTTCGAGTGAAAATGATTTGGTAATTGGATATAAATTTAGAAATTGATTTGCAAATGATTTGGTATTTGGAAATTAACTTAGAAATCAATTTGTAACTGATTTGGTGCTTGAAAAGAAATTAGAAATCAGATTGGAATTTGATTTGGTGTTTGAAAGTGAATGTTTGGAAATTTAAATTCACAATGGAATTGATAAAGAAAAAGGGAAATAAATAATATTTGGAATTTTACTCCGCGAGTGAAAATTTATTTGAAATTTGTTTTCAAAGTGATGAAGTGTGGAAAATATATATCTTGCAAAGATATTTTGAAATTTAACAATTTGGGAAAAATTATTTAGATTGGATGATTGTTGTGAATGTTGTTTGATAGTTAAATAACCGACTATCAATATTTGCCATTCAAATGGCACTTGAATTTATTTTTAAAAAAGAAGCGTTCATTATTCGGTTTAGCCGGGAGAGGACTTTGTTTCATATAACCCATTCCGAATAATGATACGACGTTATGGATTTACAATTGCAGACCAGATTTGCAAGGGCTTCTTCCTTTATTGGACGAAGTGCCTTCGGTTCTGTTCGAACCCGGAATAGACTTGTATGGCCGTATATTTGACACTACACTTTGAGATATAAAGCTTCTTTCAAATACATTTCTGTTGGTGGCGGAGAATTTATTCTCTTAGCTTAACACCCTTCTCTGAGACGTACGAGCTCAGAGGTTATGTTGTTGAAGGTTATCAGTGATATACTCCCAATTTGGTAGTGTGGCATGCTAAGTGTTGTTGTGTGTTGGTGATCATTTGTGATCAAAGCATGGCTTTCGTGTAAAGCGTAGCTTTGTGGATGAGACTTCATCGAACCTCACACCCCGGAAATGGTCAAAACAGGAAAATGCGGCAAGGTTATGAGGATCGCTCCCTTTAGGGTATGTCATTTCCTTTTGGAAAAAGGTGATATTATGGTATGGAGCCCAGATATTTACCTGTGTGGTTGCTCCAATCTCATTTACTGTGTGATTGTTTCTTTGTGATCGAGGGCCCTCAGATAAAGGTCGCAAACGACCAGGGGGTGGCATATTCGTGTAGTAGTTACCTAGTAAGAGGTAACCCGGCCTTGTGTTGGCAGAGAGCTAGTTAGTTCTTGGGACGTCCCTCCAGAGGCATTCCCATGTGGCATAGGAAGTTCCTTAGCCTGACCATTTGTTGGAAATCCAATTCCCAATACGAACCTTGTACGGTTTTAGTTGTAGAACCTGCTATTTAACATAGCAGCTATAGTAGGCATAGTATAATGGTACCTATGCTGGCTAAGATTAATATTATACTTTCGAAATGTTTCGACACTATGCACTAATGATAATATTAAAAAGAATTTTGCGTATCAAGCATGTTTGATATCATAAGGAGAAATCTCCCCCATGTGTGCGATTGCATTGAGTGTGTGCCGGGAGGCCTTATGGTAGTTTCATTTTCCAAAAGCATTGCGAATTTCTTTATTTTCTTTGTGAAAATAACTGTTTTATGATCTCACACCAGTCCCATGACTGACCTGGAGTTTATTGTTCCCTTTCTAAACTCTGGGTACCCATAATTTTCCACACGGGTAGCCTAAAGTCAGGTTATCAGGTCATTCTGGAATTCAGAAGTTGCTGTGGAGATCTGGAGGCGAGCTGGATGGCGAGACGTATCACTTATACTATTACTATTCCGCTGTGTATTATGTATGTGGACAAGTTTATATAACTGTCCAGTGATGTGTGTTGTTGTTGTAAACTCTGCTGATGTATTGTATAAACCGATATAATTCTTTGTTATAAAGATTATTCATTCATCTATTATATATTGTTCCGCTGTGAATGTGAGATTCTGATATTGTTTCTGTTTCTTTTTCTTTCTTCTTATATCTTCTACCTCTTCTTCTTTAACCCGAAGACTCGTACTTTTGTTCCACTTTGAGCTGAATTGTTGTGGAATTTTTTCAGCTCAAAGGGGTACGGATTTGCGGGCCTTTACAGTTGGTATCAGAGCAATTGGTTAAGCGACAACCTTGGCTCTGTTGGGTGTTACTCGTTAGAGATAGAGTCAGTAGTACTCTAGAATGTGTGTGAGTGTAATAATAGATATGAGCGCGTATTTGTTAGTGAATACAAAAATTTGTTTTATATTGTGTTGATTTATCGGTTGATTGTTTATGGATTCTGGTCGGTTCAGTTTGGCCAACTGTAATCGATAGGGGTTTCTAAACTCTTAAACAAGATAAACCGACACAGTATTGTTTTAAATAGGGTAAATGAAATAATTTTGCCCAAAACTATTTTTGTATAGAAAAGAAATCATTTTCCGTAGATTATTATAGTATATGGATGCTTGGTTGTTAGGAAGTGATAATATTGAATTATTATCATTGTTATATGGAAACGGAATAAGAAATAATGGTATAACTAAAGATTTGGAGATAAATTCATTTAACAAATGAAGTTTATAAATATGAATTGAAAGTATAAGGAAATAAAGTTCATATACGAATGGGATTTGTAAATGTAAATTGTAAATGTGATTTATAATTTGAAATAGAATTCTAGAGAAGTATTTGAAAATAAATTCATTAATGGAATGAAGTTTATAAATGGGTTTTATAAATGGAAAGGAGATGCCAGAGTAATATTTGCAATACGAATTAAAGAATTTGGATTGAAATTTCAAAGTTAGTATGAAATGTGAGTAATTGTTTAAAAGACTCTGGAATTTCTTTAAAATGTTATGGAATGTAAATAAGTTTGATGACTTATAAAATATTTGAAATTTGATTGGAATAAGATTCAAATTGAAAAGGAATGAATTTGTGAATGAACAAATGAGGTTACGTTTGTAAATAAGTGAATTGGAATTGAGAAAAGGGAATGAAATTTGATTTGAATCAAGTTGAATAATAAAAATCCAAACTTGGGAAAAAATAAAATAAAAGGGATTGAATTCAAGTAAACTAACTTGATAATTTATTTATTCATGAAATAATGAATTGGAAGTTGAATTAGTTAAATTAAAGTTGAGTTGTGAGCTAAATTTAAAATGGTTTGAATTTGCATATAAATTCAAGTAAGTAAAAAAATAAATTGAAATTTCCTTGATAAAGATAAAGTAAATTCAGGATGAATTGAATATGGGAATTTGAAATTTAAAAAGGATAAGTGAATATACTAATTGAATTAAATTAGTAGATGGAATGGATTTGATAGATGAAAAAAAAATCAAATCAAAGATTTAAATTGGAAATTGTTTACAAGGAAAATGAACTTGAGTTTTGAGTTGAAATGACTTAAGAAATATTTGGACAAAAGCGTTGTTGTCGAGTTTTATGAAATGGTTGTTGTTGAATTTTATTGAATGGCTTTCAATGAAATTTGTGTGATTAATGGAATGCAAATTGAATTGAATAGAAATGATGTGTGATATAGTGTAAGAAATTTAATTTGTATCGAAACCATATAAATTGCTAATGGAAAGAATTTTGAATGTTTTGCTTATGAAAACTATGTGTTTACTGTTGAGAATAAGTGAAATGTAAATGAATTTCCTATATTTGTCACTTACGTGTTTAAACTGAGTAAGTACAGGTACCGGGGGCCGTTTGGCTGCATTTTGGTCGCGCAAATAGCTAAATAAACAAGCCGCTTTGCTTAAAATGCTAATAGAGGTACGCTTACGCAATACAAAGTTAGGAAATATGAACTGTTTTTGTTTTCCGACCGAGTGGGTCGATGTATATATATTTATATCTCTTGTCAAATTGCAAAAGCTCCTCCGGACAAGGAAGACTCCGTCAAAATTTTCTGAAAATTTTGGGAGTTAGAAAAATTTTGAAAAAAAATTGGAAAATTTTTGTTAACGGAAAATTTGTCAAATTGGATCAAATGAAGCAAAGTATTGAAGAAAAAACAATCAGTAAATGAAACTAATTTAAACAATGAGATGAATCAGTTGTGAATGAAAGATAATTGATAAAGTTTAATATTCGGAGTTTGAAGATAAAATGAATTCAAATAGAATTGAAATTGAAAATGCAAAGTTGAATGGAAATGAATATATAACTTTGGTAGTGAAGTGAAAATAAATATAGAAGTATGTAAATACTTATGTTGAACTTAATAAATGGATAATGGAATTCTTAAGTAAATTTTGAATTGAGAAAATATTCTAAGTTAATGAGTGAATGAAAATTAAACGAGAAGTTGTAAAATGGTGATTGTGAATAAGTGGATAGAAATCAAAATATAAATGTGCAAAAAGATTTTTGAATGTTGTAATTGGACATCATTGTTAAGTAAAACATACAGGGTTATAAAGGAAAAGGGAATTGGATTTTTGATTTCGAAGGTAAATTTGAATTTGCTCGACAATGAGGTATGTATTTAAAAATTTCAGTATGAAATTTGATGGGATTCGGGTTTTGCCACTTGGCATTTTGTTTTCTATTGGAATTTGGCAGTCCATAGGGACATTTTGTAGTTGTACCGAGCTAGCTGCGCAAAGGAGACGCTGGCGAAATTTTTCAAAAATTTAGAGAGTTAAAATTTTTTTGAGAAATTTTGGATAATTTAAAATTTAAATTTAAATTGTGAAGTAAAATAAAGTTGCTTGAAACTATGAAAATGTTTAGAAAATTAATAAGGATGATAGTGTGGTTATGATAAGCAAATTGGTTTGGGAATTTGATAAAACTGTTTGGTTTTGGGAAAATGATAAACGGGTTAAGGATCATTCTTCTTAACTTGTAATTTCGGGACGAAATTCTTTTAAGGTGGGAAGAATGTAACAACCCTGAATTTTTGACATTGGAAATCGGAATATTTAATTGATTTTAAATATCTGGAAGTTAGTTTAATTTGAAATTCAAATATCAGAATGAATTTGGCGATTTAATTATTGAATTTAATTTATTGAAAGTTGGGTAAAATATTGAATCTTCAATTTTTAAGCTGATTAAAAATAATTTGAAGGCTTAGAAAATTTGAATTGATAATACTGAAGATAATGGAAGCTTCAGAATTGGATTTGAAAATGATTTGTTCAATTTTGAAATTTTATTGTTTAAATTGAATTTAAAAATAGTCTTCCGGGGCACAGTCTCGGATTTCTACGAAACTAGTTCCATTGGATCAGTAATATTGTATTATTATCGGATTTCAAATTTCGAAACGTTTGGAGTTTTTGTGTGATCGTACGATAAGCAAACGCGCTGAGATTTATATCGAATTCAATATAATAACTGGGTCCAAAAAGCTATATTCCTCATACGATCGAATTAGGACTCGAAACCTTTTCCATTGTGTTTGGAATAGGGGTTTAACATTATGAACACCTAGCGGCACGCCTCGATAGGATGTCAAAATTTTGAGTTGCATTTATCGAGACGATTTGAATTTAATTTAAAAATATATTTGTATATCCTGGTTAACTTCGGCCGATATTATTTCATGTCACAACTTTTCCCCTTTCATTTCGAACCACTGTAGCTCTGCAAAAATTCTTCCGCAAGGCATCTTCCTTTTTAAAACATCAGCCGAGCCTTTTATTTTATCTTCAAGCTTCAAACGAAATCACTTTCGTTCCCAAATTAATAAAATGGCCGCCCCAAATTTTCAAAAAATCAGAGCTCGTTCAAAAATCGCGAGACTAAGGAGCTCGCGCATGCGAGAGATGAAGTGATAGGCGATCTCGTCGGTGGCATCATTTTAGGGGTTTCCGGCATCTCAATTTTGGGGGGGAATCGTGCCTTCGAATCGCGTGCGAAGCTTGGTACTGTGGAGGGCCTGGTAGTCGATTCATGGCAACTGGAAGGAGCTGCAGGCGATGTCGAGCAGCAGTCTGGTGGGCGAGGCTCTTTCGCGAGCGCTTCGAGAGCTCGGCGACGATGGTGGTGAGCTTGGTTTAGGTGCTCGAGTTGTGATGGATAGCTGCATCGATCGATCTGGCATGGGGCCGCGTAAGCGAAGGATGATGATCGAAGTCGACGTTGGTTTAGCTCGATGTTGCAGGCGGTGGTGGCAGGCAAAGGGGCTCGAGTGGGTTCTGGATTTTCTTTTAGCAGATAGGTATGGTCTATGTATTTTATTTAAATTTATATGTAGATAAGGTTTTAAATTAACAGGAAAAAAAGAAGAACTTTATTTCAGTAAACATAGAATAATTTTGTTGTTAACTTAATAAAATCTACATGCATGTACAAATTAAAACAAAAGTCACCTTTGGTATAAGTAGGGTATATTGGTAATTAACTTGTTTAAAAATAAATTATTGGTGTAAATCCAAATTTTTATCTAAAATTAAATAAATAACTAGTGATTAAGGGTTTGACTAATTCAAAATATTAATCAACTGTATAAAATTGTTTATACAAGGTCAAAACCGGGAAATCAAATCAGAATTGAAGTGGATTGCAAACGAAAACAAAGGTAAGATCTTCTCATTCAAATTAAAATTGGAATTGCAGTTATTGATTGACTGTTTGGATGTTGTATTATATATAGTAGTATATATATATATATTGGTGATTGATTTCCCGCATTATATAGCGGATGAGACCCTATGCGCCGCATAATAGCGGATGATATTTTATAAATCTCATATACCGCGATATTCCACCTCGAAGTGGAATGGGTATTTAATTGTTGTGCTAACATCTGTGGATGCAGGGAAACAGGTTGGAGGGATCCAACTAGATTCCTCAAATTGTATGAATTTGTTTCATATGTTGTATGAATTTGTTTCATATGTTGTGTGATGAATTATTAAAAATCTGTGAATGATTATATTGACGATTGAATTTGTTGAAGGCTATAATTTAGCCGAATTTATTTTTGGTATCGTTGGATACCATAAATAAATAAAATTGGATTTTTGAAATTAAAGTAGGAATTTTAAATAAATTCCTTTTGAAAGAATTGGGTGAATTTAAAAGAAGGAATTTAAAAGTATAAAGTATAAAGTTGATTTTTGAAATCTTATCGAATTATTTCTAAAAATATGGGAAAAGATATTAATAAATTGGAATTTATTGTTTTGAATAATATTGTTTAAAAGTGGAAGAATTTATTTAAAATTGGAATTTTAATGAAATTGGAAAGAATAAAGGGATTTATTTAAAAGGTGATAAATTTCTAGAAATCAATTTGATAATTGATTTGATATTGGAAAATAAATCTTTGGAAAATCAATATGAAAATTGATTGGTGTTTCGAGTGAAAATGATTTGGTAATTGGAGATAAATTTAGAAATCGATTTGCAAATGATTTGGTATTTGGATGGTATTTGGAAATTAACTTAGAAATCAATTTGTAATTGATTTGGTGCTTGAAAAGAAATTAGAAATCAATTTGGAATTTGATTTGGTGTTTGAAAGTGAATGTTTGGAAATTTAAATTCACAATGGAATTGATAAAGAAAAAGGGAAATAAATAATATTGGGAATTTTACTCCGCGCATGAAAATTTATTTGAAATTTGTTTTCAAAGTGATGAAGTGTGGAAAATATATATCTTGCAAAGATATTTTGAAATTTAACAATTTGGGAAAAATTATTTAGATTGGATGATTGTTGTGAATGTTGTTTGATAGTTAAATAACCGACTATCAATATTTGCTTTTGAAATGGCACTTGAATTTGTTTTTAAAAAACAAGCGTTCATTATTCGGTTTAGCCGGGAGAGGACTTTGTGTCATATAACTCATTCCGAATAATGATACGACGTTATGGATTTACAATTGAAGACCGGATTTGCAAGGGCTTCTTCCTTTATTAGACGAAGTGCCTTCGGTTCTGTTCGATCCCGGAACAGACTTGTATGGATTGTATGTCTGACATTACACTTTGAGATATAAAGCCGATTTCTTTCAAATACATTTCTGTTGGTGGCGGAGAATTTATTCTCTTAGCTTAACACCCTTCTCTGAGACGTACGAGCTCAGAGGTTATGTAGTTGAAGGTTATCAGTGATATACTCCCAATTTGGTAGTGTGGCATGCTAAGTGTTGTTGTGTGTTGGTGATCATTTGTTGATCATTTATGATCAAAGCATGGCTTTCATGTAAAGCGTAGCTTTGTGGACGAGACTTCATCGAACCTCACACCCCGGAAATGGTCAAAACAGGAAAATGCGGCAAGGTTATGAGGGTCGCTTCCTTTAGGGTATGTCATTTCCTTCTGGAAAAAGGTGATATTATGGTATGGAGTCCATATATTTACCTGTGTGGTTGCTCCAATCTCATTTACTGTGTGATTGTTTCTTTGTGATCGAGGGCCCTCAGATAAAGGTCGCAAACGACCGGGGGTGGCATATTCGTGTAGTAGTTACCTAGTAAGAGGTAACCCGGCCTTGTGTTGGCAGAGAGCTAGTTAGTTCTCGGGACGTCCCTCCAGAGGCGTTCCCATGTGGCATAGGAAGTTCCTTAGCCTGACCATTTGTTGGAAATCCATTTCCCAATACGAACCTTGTACGGTTTTAGTTGTAGAACCTGCTATTTAACATAGCAGCTATAGTAGGCATAGTATAATGGTACCTATGCTGGCTAAGATTAATATTATACTTTCGAAATGTTTCGACACTATGCACTAATGATAATATTAAAAAGAATTTTGCGCATCAAGCATGTTTGATATCATAAGGAGAAATCTCCCCCATGTGTGCGATTGCATTGAGTGTGTGCCGGGAGGCCTTATGGTAGTTTCATTTTCCAAAAGCATTGCGAATTTCTTTATTTTCTTTGTGAAAATAACTGTTTTATGATCTCACACCAGTCCCATGACTGACCTGGAGTTTATTGTTCCCTTTCTAAACTCTGGGTGCCCATAATTTTCCACATGGGCAGCCTAGAGTCAGGTTATCAGGTCATTCTGGAATTCAGAAGTTGCTGTGGAGATCTGGAGGCGATCTGGATGGCGAGACGTATCACTTATACTATTATTATTCCGCTGTGTATTATGTATGTGGACAAGTTTATATAACTGTCCAGTGATGTGTGTTGTTGTTGTAAACTCTGCTGATGTATTGTATAAACCGATATAATTCTTTGTTATAAAGATTATTCATTCATCTATTATATATTGTTCCGCTGCGAATGTGAGATTCTGATATTGTTTCTGTTTCTTTTTCTTTCTTCTTCTATCTTCTACCTCTTCTTCTTTAACCCGAAGACTCGTACTTTTGTTCTACTTTGAGCTGAATTGTTGTGGAATTTTGTCAGCTCAAAGGGGTACGAATTTACGGGCCTTTACAGATTTGGATGATGATTTTGATGGACGTTTGATTGTTGATATTGGATGACTAGATGTTGTATTTTTATATTTTTATAACACTGCAAGTTCCCTATGGGTTGAAATGATACATACCCGAATGATCTATAAATTAGGGAAAAATCGTTATGGGTTGAAATGATAAACTCGAGCGATTTTATGGATTTTTATTTAATTCGGGATTGCGGCTTGAAATGATATATAACCGTAAAATTTTAAATTGCGGATTGAAAGGATAAATATCTGTATCACTTGACCATAGGGTAGAGAATTATATACGGACACTGGATTGGTTAAATTAAATGATTTTTTATTCTTTAAATTTTGAATTCAGTTAACTGGCATTTTGAAATAGAAATTGATTTATATAAACTAAATTATTTTCGATAATCTAAGCGTTAAGGTTGAAGTTGGAATTGATTTAATGAATTGTATAAAGGATTTAAATTGAAATTTCAAAGTTAAAGTGTCAAATATAAATGAATTTATCGGAATTGAGTTATTGAAAAAGTTTGGATATAACTTTGAATCTATTTTAAACTAATTTAAACTATTTTAATTAAATTAACTATTTTAATCAATTTAAAACTATTTTAATTTATTTTAATCTATTATAACCTATTTAATCCAATTTAATCTAATTTACCTATTTTAAACTAATTAAATTTATTTAATCTATTTTAAATCTATTTAATATAAATTAAATCTATTTAATCTATTTTAAATCTATTTAAGTCATTTTAAATCTAATTAAATCAAATTTAAATTTATGTAAACTATTTTATTATTTAAACTATTTTTAAAACTATTAAAACTATTTATGACAATCTAAACTATTTTCTAAAATTTCAGACCGTGTAAAAGTTGAAGTATTTATATTTAAATCATTGATGATGATACAACCTAAGTTGGAATTTGGAATTTGTACCTTTTTGTGAAATGACATATTTGAGTGAATATGATTTTGAAAGTGAATATGATTTTGAAAGTGAATATGATTTTGGAAGTAAATATGATTTTGAAAGTGCATATGATTTTGGAAGTGAATGAGATTTTGAAAGTGAATATGATTTGAAAGTGATATGGTTTGAATATGATATTTTGATATCAATATGAAATGGTTTTGGAAATGTAAAAGAACCATCCGGTGTGAAATAAGCATTTGGTTGTTAAAGAGGTCAGGATCGGATATTGTCATACTCTCTGTCAATACCAAAAACCACTTTAACAACTGTGTACGTAGTGGAGATTCCAGAAATGAAGTTGGATGGTTTGGCAAATGATTCTATATGAGGTATTTACGTGACTCTGACTCCCGTGAGTCAGCTTAGATGTGACTAAAATAGGAGCTATACTGGGCCAAGTGAGGTCGTTCCTCCTATCGGGTACATTTTTTCGATACTGTATTCTGACTTTGTGATTAATTTGGTGGCCACCCTTGATTTTGATTATGGGAGTGTGTCCGAGGTGGGCGGTAGTAGCTGTTATGCGTTACCACCAGTCCAGGAGTGCAATTGGTATATTTACCCTGGAATTACCTCGAGTGCCGTGTTCACATGCCCTATCGCGCCTTCTATGAGTTTGTTTTGTGTCGTACCTATGGAGTGCTCCCTGATAGCCCACCTGCGGGTGGATTTTACAGTATATGTATAGACTACGACATTATATAAAATATGTTAAGGGGGATATGGGTAACGCCTTAACGCTATTTTAATACTTTACTGTAGACACTATTATAATAGCGTATTGTACTATGTATGTAGATAGTTTAACAGATCCTTAGGAGATGGGAATCCCGAACATCTCTTAAGTTATTGCACTCACGTTGACACTGGATAGTAGATGTCAAACCCCGTAAGCTTCTCTGATGCCTTTACACTCATATTTATTTACTATTGATTTAACTTACGTAAGATCTTTTAGTTCTGACTCGAGTGTTTTGTCTTCTCAATTCGCTGCGGTCAGTCTGAGATTTTCAGTTTATCAAAGACTACTTTCTGGAGGATGAAGACGAAGATTTTGTACAATTATTATTTATTATATTTATTCCACTGCATCATGTTGTTCCGCTGCATTTATTTATTATTCATGCTTGTTGTATGTAACTCTGATTTGTATTATAAAAGAATAATCAATGTTATTTATAAACAGCTTCATGAACAGTTTATTTGATTATTATATTTTGTCATTCCGCTGTGAGATTCTGCATTTGTTTTTCTTTCTTTCTCTCCTTTTTCTTATTTACCCTATAACAATCTGCTCTTTTGAATGGGTTGAGTCTGACGTGTGTGGCTTATCGTCGATTTAAACCGTCCAAAATGGCAAGTCGTTATAAGATCTTTTAGTTCTGACTCGAGTGTTTTGTCTTTTCAATTTGCTCGGGTCAGTCTGAGCTTTTCAGTGTATCGAAGACTGTTTTTCTGGAGGACGAAGACAAAGATTTAGTACTATTTATTCTGCTGCATCGTGTTGTTCCGCTGCATTTGTTTATTTATTCCTGCTATATGTACTCTGATTCTGTATTGTAAAAATGTAATCAAATGTTATTTGTAAAACAACTTCATGAACTGTTATTTGATTATTATATTTTATCATTCCGCTGTGAGATTCTGTGTTTGTTTTATTTCTTTCTCTTCTTTTTCTTATTTACAGCATAACAATCCTCCCTTTTGAATGGTTTGAGTCTGACATGTGTGGTTTATTGTCAATTTAAACCATCCAAAAAGGTGGGTCGTTACATAATTCAAATGACAGTATCATATGTCAATGTATCAAATATCGAATGTGGAAGATCAAAGAGCAATAGTATACACATCCATTATTATTTTCTACGTGAAAAAGAAAGAAACTTAGACAAATGAAACAAACAATATACAATATCAATCATTATTTATTTGTGTTCAAAACAAATGCTAAGTGAATCCAGTACATGAATAATTGTGAACTAAATCATTTAAAGAAGCATGCTAGTATAGTTTTACATGCCAAACTTCCAAAAGAACCCACATTCGATATTGCAATTGCAATTAATGAAGGTTAAAATCTGTATAAAAAATTCATAGTAAGAAAGCATAATAGATCTAATGTGTTTATAAGCATCGACAACCAGTATTGGAATTCACCTTTTTATACAAATCATATATCAAACTTTGATTTTTCCCGTTCATATGTTAAAATATGGTTTTTAGTGAAACTCTTAGAAAATAGCACACCATTGCTTGAGTAATTGTAGTTCATTTTGTGTTATTTCTATTCTATAAGATTTGAACAGTACATTAAACTAATTGTACTTAATTAATACTGGATAAGGATGATCTTACCTGACTTGACCTATAAAAGCACCATCTTTCTTCAAAAGCCTGCTATTTTTTTATTATACAAGTAAAAAACACACAATAATTAATCAAAATTTTAATTTTATTTATTTGAAAAAAAGGAAGTTGTGTAATGTGTAATTATACCTTTGGTCCAGTATGCGGTGTACGATTAACTTGATGGACCAGCAATAATATATTGGATGAAGATGTATAAAGTATAAACCTATCATGTATGAACCATTATTTTCTCAGTATGATATTAATATACAGTGAAATGAAAACGGGTCATAAAAAGTTTGAATTGAATGGAGATTATTTCAAACAACTTACATGAAAATCATAGAGATAAGAAGGATGATCTAATGGCTGTGATGATCCATCACAATCTGAGACAATTTTAATGTCAGAGTAAATAGCCTTGATCCCGTTATAGAATATGAGGTAGTTCCCTAATTATATACGACAACATAATGTATGCATTGTTTTCATTGATCTCTCTAATCTCAAATGTTCCTACAGGTCTTATATTATGGACATATAGCCATAAAAAGTATTTAAAGTGAAACTGTTAAAGAAAAAACATCGATAATTTGATCTCCAATAGTCTTCATTCCCAATAGCAATATGATTCAACAAAAGGGGTTAATGATGACACATTTGAGCTCTAATTGATCCCCACGTTGAAGTAGGAGATTCCCTAGCAAACTCTATACTATCAAGATCATCCTGCAATAATATGGATGAACAATTTTTGGAGAATTTGTTGCAAAAATGATGTATTATACCAAATACTATAGTATTATATAACTATGTTACTGTATCAGCAGGCATGCTTCTTTTTGGTTGACTTCAGACGAGAATGAATTATAATACAGAGGTTCAAAGGAAATAAAGTTATTCGCATGCAGTATGAACTAATTCTACCCAATGTTGAAAAAGGATAAACACTTCTCAAATCTTTCTTAAAGCTAGCCCCAATCTTCTTTAGTATACAAATTAAATAAGCAATGTAAACAATTTTGTGCAACCTAAACAAATGGTGAAATGTTGGATGAATCACCTTGGTCATTATGGCTGATTCCCGTGGAGAAAGAAAAAATAGTTCAACCCAGAACAAGGAAATAAAAAGGCAGTGAAAATAGCATGTACATAAAATTTAGCAAATCGCAACGATTTCATAATGTGATGAAAATGTTGTGACTTCATAATGTGATAAAAATTATGAGAAATCTTTTTTAGAAACAATCATCAATTATTGCGTTACTTGACAAAATATTTCATAGTGTAGACCTTAAGATTGAAATTGGAAAATACAGCTGCTTTTTAAGTATAATTATTATCATCCGGTCCTTTTGCATTTCAAGAGATTCACATTTGAGTTATTCAACATTAAAAAAACTTTTTCTTTTAATTTGGCTACTATACAGTATACGTAGTTTGGAGATTCAAGTTAAAAATATTTTGTTACACTATGGTATATTCATTATTTCATTTCTAACATGATTCACAAGCAATAAAATGAAAATAACTCTGCATGAGCAATGAACTCATCACATTCAAATCCCATTTTCCACAACTTGTTAAGCAAGGTCAATGCATCATAGCCACAACCATGAAGGCTTTTCTTGCATGCAGTATGTTTATAAAGAGTTAATAAAAGTATCTTTAATGTATGTTACCAAAGTATGGATTTCATTAACATCATGAGAAAATAAGACAGAGTACGTACCTGCACCATTAATGCACCACATTTTTTTCAGCAGAATTAGTAGGAGCAAATCAAGAAAATGGCTTATAATACATGACATTAACATGCATTATGTTTCTTCAACATCCAATTAGACTAAGACTAGAACAATTAAAGACCTATCATCCCTAACATGCATCAAAGAGTAGCTTAATTCTATAGCATATGTACCTAAATAGATATTTAATCTGTTATTATTTTCCAACTTGACTAATGTAAATATTTGCAGAAATTGAATTCAGATGACAATAGACAAAATTAAGAAACTAAGAAATAATGTAGAGGACTTAATTTGAAACTTACACTTGAATGCTTAATGATTTTTTTATCTTTTCCTTACATTCCTCAATATTTTGTTCTCATATTCTTCAGCGGTCATCTCCTGTCATGTATGAATTGAGATAAATTAGTAAATCAAACCAAATCAAATACCATGTTTAATTTTAATCATAATCATAAATGAGATGGAGATCGTAAATGAAATCAGGACTCAAACAATCAACAAATGATTCCATAAAGAAGGAAAATAAGGTTGTTGCATGGTGCTGGAATGGGAAAAGGACTAGAGAAATTCATAGATTATTTTTGTTAGTGGAATATATACTACAAAAGGAGTATCAACGAAATTATAATTTCAATACATAATTTTATTCTATGTCATTCGGTTTCAAGAATAAATTGAACTGTTTATGTTAAACAATCAAGAATAGACCAATCAAACAAAGAGAAAAACACATAATCTAATGTGTATCATAATGTGTAGATACCTCACATGCCTCTATCATCATAATAGTTCGTACTTGTGTACTTGAACCAAGTGAAAGCATTGATAATGTATATTTTCATAAACAATTATATGAAAGACACACAAGTGAATATATATCTGATATGTATATCTGCAATATACCATTTGTATTACCTAAACATTTATATGTTCATTTTTCTCATTTTACAAATGCATATTAATTATGTACCTAGACATATTAATTTGAGTTAATTATCACATGAAGTTAACATATTAACAAAAAAATATTAACTAATTTGAAACTTATAGATAAAATTCCATTCCCTAAAATGAACAAGATACAAATTATACTATCACGTTAAAAAAGAAGATTATAGCTGAAGTATACGCCAAAAACTAATTATACTTAGAAAATCGACTATTGCAAGAGAAATTGAAATGTCAGGCTCCTCCATTGCTGAGACTAACATCTTTTAAAAAGAAAATTGAAAAGCGTAATTAAAATAATTCACTGCACTATACAATCTAGTAATCAATATTAATAGCTAATAAAAAAAATTCGCATTAAATAATCAAACAACTGAAACTTGTACAAATCCTTGCAAAAATTTGCCATAGATTAGACAAATATTCATTAATGGGTCGTTATATGCGTTAGTAAACATATATAAACAACCAAAGAATATGCCGTTAGATGCCTGATGCTTTGCAAGAATTGAAATGTATGTGTGTTGTAGTTCAATATCAAAGTTTAAGAATTTAAAGGCAAGATTTTTATTTTACTAGTTTGCACACCTACAACAAAGCAATCCACATGTTCTCTTAACAATACATGACACATTAACATTACTGCATACCCAGTCCAATATGAAAATAAAACGAGTGAAATTTATTATCATCCTGCATATAAGCACATCTCTAACGCACATTGATTGCCCACATCCATATAAGCAAATGTACACATCTCAAGCTCTCCGTCTATTAGTATAATGCTCATTTTAGAAAGAATTGCATATAAATTAACCTTTAAGGTATGCAAGGTAAAGCATAGAGCAAGAAAAGTAAGGTACAGTCCTGTTTAAAATTTTACATTCCAAATTAGTACAAGCAATATCAACGGTATGTAAAATAGATATGTTTCTCTCAGAATACTTAATTTGCAAAATAGAAACTAATAGCACTCAGCCTCAAAATGAAGTCTTATATTACCTGAACAATAATATAGAGGCAAGAAATCTAATATGCTATATGTATAACATTTACAGTCCAAATATGACCTGAATCATGAACAGTTAGGTAACCAGTATACATAATTATATTATTTCTCATTTCAACAACAGAAACACTCTACAATATGTTGACTTGACTATCCACTTTCATTTTTCATCAAAATTCACCATTAAAGTTTTGATTCCCAAATTTATCTAAAGTTTCCAAACCTTCACACAAGTTTCCTATTGTTGAAAATAATTTAGCACTTTTGTTGCAAATTCAAAATAGAACTGGAATTCTTGGAATCTTAAGGTATGAATCACTTGATATTAATTCAAAGGTAATGTGTTTGCATTAATGTATAAATTTATAATGCAATTCAAGACCATTTAATATGTCTATGAATATGGATTGAATAAACACGTTATGGCAGTCTCAGCATGCAAATTCAATATTCCTGCAAAGTTCTATTGTCTTGTTGACAGAAAACGTAAATGCTTTAGTTATATATAAGAAGTTTTTACCTATCACCCATTAAATTTATAATGACAAGAACACATCATTATAACAGTTTTATAAATTGTATGCATTCATAGGTTGCATCATACAGTTTCGTATCAACATTGAAATTCAACCTATGAGCAATCAGGTCGAAGAAATATACAATAATTACAGTCATTGCAGGGACCAAAAAATAGATTGAGATTTCGTGCTAAATCAACATAGTCTTACATCTATCTTTTCTTGAATGAATTCCAGTTTTTAAGTGTTTTGGTAAGCATATCTTACTTTTCTCTGAATACTAAGATAATCGAATTTGTAAGAGGTTAGTAAAAAATTTTACCTCAAATTTTGCAGGACAAGTAACATTTCTGATATCTATTGCCAAATAACCTTGCTATTGAAATCGTAAGGACAAATATAAAATCTCAGAACTCCATAATGCTATGATTAGACCATGCTCATGGTTTAGCGCACTCTTTTTTCATTCAAGCAACATGCATCTTAATAGTTGGAAGAATCACACCTTGTCATCGCTTCAGGTACTTGAGTGTTTTCTCTTCAGATAAATCTTACTTCATACTGAATTTATCGGATTAATCAATTAGCAATTAACAGTTTTAGATAATAAAAAATAGCAAGAAACTAATTATGATATTTATTTATCATGAACTTATTGAAGGAAGAAAGATTGCAAAGACTTAAAGATCGATTGAATGTACCTTTTGATGAGACTCGACCAGAACATCAAGTATGCATACATATACTACTTCGTATTAACTCTATATCAAGAAAAAAGGTTTGAATTTCTTACTTTATTCTAGTGTCAGGATGCTCTTAAAGCGTTGTGGTATGCATCATTCCCTGATGAAATTCTCTGGAGCTTGCAAGGTGTCAAATTGAAAGTATTAAAATTCTAAAGTAACTATTACTCATCGGGTACCAGCAAAGAAACCATTCAATTCTAGCACACAAAAATTTCTATGAAGACAAATGTATTATATATGATTGCATAAATAATAAGTTGAACCAAATTATATTGTTCAGAATGCTAATTTTCGTTTTTTAGATTTGTTTTGTTCAAATTATATTTCAGCTACTTTCCCTAATATTTTATGCAAATTGTATTTCAGCTTCTTATCATGTATATATAGGCGAATATAGGATTGATGTAAGCAATAAGGACACATTTTGTATATGACTGTGTATGCATTCTAATGTTGTTTGTATAATGTTATTTACTGAAAGGGACCATTGTAGAATACAATTTTTTTTCCACATTCATGCCCAGTTAAAAACCACTGTTGAATGAAGCTTATTAGCCGCTTCTTTGTAGCTAAATTTTCATGATCATAAGAAACAAAATCATGGGCAAAGCTATGGAAATGAAAATTTGTTGAAATATTCAGAAGAACCACAACAGTAAACAGTAACATTGTAAATATATCTTCTAAAATGCTTAGATTTTTGATGTGCATGTTTTAAAACATCCAATGATCAAGTGGTTTTGTTAGTTGTTTCAATTGTCTACAAATAGCAGTCCAAAGTCATGTTCCTCATCCTCAATCTATTTATGTCATTTTTTTCTTATCATTTTCTCTAAGAAATCGACTAGAGCAATCAATATACTAGGAGTTACGTGGTCAGATAGAGTGGAATGATTCGTTTCCACCAGTAGGTAAGATAGCGAACTGTTTGGCACATGCAATTTAAATCCGAAGCTCAGAGCATTCTATGTGAAAAGAAGAAAGATATAAAACTTACGGATATGAATAAATACTAACGAAAACAACTCTATGCTAAGGTCAAACATGTTAAATGGGTCAATTGATTAGGAACACAACTACACAGTATACAACAACAGTTGATCATTCTAGATACAAAAAATTATTTTCAAAATTAAATATTGAAAGAGTCAACATTGACTAGGAAGCACAATTTCATGAAGCCCAATGCCATGAAGTGCTTTCAATGGGCGTCTTCAAAAGAAAAGTCAGTAAGATTAGCACTGCCATACTCGTGCAAAAGAGGGTTTATCAAAGACACTAATACTGACACATTTTGGGCCCTATAAGTGCTCATATCAACCTTTGAAAATAACACAGAAAAATTTTCTAGTACCAAGGCTGGAACCCTTCTTACTTACTTCATGAGTTTGTAACTTTACCACACATCTATTTTAATCCTAGCTATAACACCTCTAATATTTACCAAGGTCCAGGCGCAACCCTGATAAAACTTCATTTTATAATTCAAAAATGGATGAAGCATCATGTTTGGTAAGTAAAAGTGAACATAACTCTAATGTCATCTGAACGATGCAGTAGTTAGGCATAACATAAATCTTTGCCTAAATGATGTAGAAAAAAAGGAAAAGAAACTATTTACTATACATTACCACAATCATAACTGAAATCAAATTAACAGAGAGAAAATAATAGAGGACAACTATTTCAGTACATCTCACTGCGGTTCAAACTGGAGCACGTAGATTTAGGGTTCTAGGTAGGTAATTGACGACTGCGGTTCAAATTGGTGGTTGCGTTTCACTGTTAGGATCAGCTATGCGAGAGTTGACGAAGGTAGTTAGGGTTTCACAATTCAACTTTGGTCTGCGTGTTGGGTTTTAGGAATTTCGTGGAGTTTGGTTGTTTTCTGGAGGCGACGAAGGGAAAGAAGAGGGGGTTTTTTTTTGTAGGAAGTGGCGCGCTATTTTAATTTCCCACGTAAAATAAACTGTCTCCCGCCTTATTCGTCGCACATCATTTAACACACCGTATCTGTTTACTTAATAGTGTTGAGTATCCTACATTGCCCGGCATTTAAAAGGAATATGCGGAAAGGCTGTGCATTAATGCTATCAAAAGTCCATATGTTTGTAGTGGAAGGAATGAATTGCAAATTGGTTGGTTATTGTGATTAAGACTATGTCAGTGGTAGGGATCGAAGGAATCAACTTCCGAATATGTCTTCACTCTTTGTGGTATGGCCATAAGTTAAAGATCGAAATTGCAAACCGTAATTGTTTTATCCATTATGGATGCGGAGTTGATAGCCGCGATGGAGGCAGCAAAAGAAGCACCATACTTGAGTCGATTATTGTGTGACTTGGGTTTTGAACATAATTGTATTGATATTCAATGTGATAGCCAAAGTGCTATACATTTGGTGGAGAATTTGGCTTTTAGCACTCGGACTAAGTATAGAGGTGAGAGAGTCATTTTTGGTAGTCATGGATGAAGATAAACTTGTTCATCTTCGGAAAGTGCATACAAAGGATAATGCGGCGGAAATATTTACGAAAGCATCGCCTATTGGAAAGTTTGAGCATTGCTCGAACTTGATTCACTTGCTAAGGTGCTAAGTGCCACAGAGTGGCATGATTGAGGGAGTAGTTTAGTTACTGATGATGAATAGCATAGGTGAGAGATTATGGTTTTATCTTCTTGGTAAGTACTTGTTTGCAATCCAAAGTACTTTTGTCTTTTGGTAAGACATTGTTGGGTTTTGGGTACTTCGAACACTTCATTACCAGACAGTGGCTTTGCTGAAGGTTGTTAACGGAGTTTAATGGGCGGTGGATTTTCCGGAGCTCATTGGGAAAGTATTCAAGTGCTCCTTAGTTGAAGGTAGAGTTTGGTGATGACTTGGTGTCATTGGTTTCTACTGGTGTATGCAGATGGATATAGTGTTGAGGTCGAGTGTTGAAAATTTGGCGACACTTTATGTAAAGTTGAAGAGGATAGAAATAGCTTGATAATGGTGAAGATGGTTCGTGAATTGAAGCTCGAAAGAGGGAGATATCGCATTTGAAGTAATTGTTTCGGGTTTTGACAATTCAGACGTCCGAAGGAGCTTCTCAGATGGCTGATGTTCGTGTCAGACATCTGAGAGACCCCCTTAGATGTCTGAATAACCCTTGTAAACCATCCTGAGACTTTATCGTGTATTTTGGAAGTTTTCAAACGTTTGAAATGAGGGTCAGACGTTTAAGGGAGTAAGGTTGGACGTTTGAGTTTGGAAATTTAGCCATTTGATTGTTGTAATGAAGACAGTTGTGCCCGTGCAATCGTGTAACGATGGGTGTTGCTTCAAGGGGAAAATTAGGTATTTGCCATTCGATTTTTCACCACATAAAAGGCTATTCTAGAACATAAAAAAGAAAGGGTGTTCATTCAAAAGGGAAAGGAAATTCTCCGTCAAATCTTCTTCGGTTCTAATTCTCCGCAAATCAAATTCAATAGAATTTTGAGTGATCATTATAATCAATCTCTTGTACTCTTTCATTACTGATAGCAAAAATGCTCTCTCTAAAGTGGATGTACAATAACACAATGTTAGTGGAACCACTACAAATCATATGTATGATTTACTTTCATTATTGCTTTTATTGCTTGTTTGAGATTGTGATTTGGTATTGAGATATTGATTATTTGTTTTTGCACATCTTTCGACAATCTAGCTTTTCCGCTGCATTTGGAGTATGGATTTAGAGTGGTCTCAGATTCTAATTTTCATAACATTAAATATGGAAAAAAAATTGAAATTTACTATTTTCACCTGCTGCAAACTAGCTCAGTTCCAACAATGGCATCAGAGCCCAAATGATTTGTACGGTCAAAATTAGTAACTTTAGGACCAACTAATAAAACATACTTATCCAACGGGTGTCTAGAATTGTAGTGTCTAGACTTGGGGTTGAGTAATCCAGTACTCTCCCTTTCATGGCTACTGGCCTGACCCAATGGGTGGAGTAAGTCCAAAATGTTGGTCCAATTATAAATGCCCAATTAATTTGGGTCGTGTGCTAGTTATTTTCAAATTTTAGTTTGAAAATTTACAATCTATTTAAATTTAAAAGTCGAGTTAAAAATATAAAATAAAAGTTATAAAATATTATATATATATATAAATATTATAGTTTAATAAATATATTTATCGTAAATTGTTCAAGAAAACTAAAATTAATATTTTGAATTTGTTAAAAATATTTAATTAATTTTTTTTAATAATAAAATATTTATTTGGTAAATTAAATGTTAATTAATTAATAAATATATATATAATGATATATGTGTATAACGCTATAAATGTTATGGTTAATAGTCATCTTAAATTGTTTAGGATGAATAAAATAAAAAATTCATTTTTAAGATAATTTAATTAGTTTTTTAATTAAATTAATTAAATATGATTTTATTATTAATTAAATATAATTTAATTGATAAGATAAATATATACATTATATATGTTAATTAAATTATAACCGTAAATAGTTTTTTTGATATAACACGAGAGGTACTTAATTTAAGTAGAGCACTCATCTTGTGTCTTTGGGGATCGAATCCAAGACTTCTAGAATACAGTTTAGAGATCTTACCACTTAAGTTAGCAGTCCATAACATAGTTATAAAAAAATTAAACTTATATAATTGTATATGTATAAGAAATGCAAGTAGAACTGGAATAAACTTAAAAATATATTTTTGGAATAAGTACGTATGTAAAGTACATATACTGTGGTTTTAGATGTGTCCGACACTTGAATCATGAGCGTGCTCCATAAGAAACACATTATTACTTAGATTGATATAACTCAATGTATATATATTAAAGATTAAGAATCTTTAATGTATAAAGTTATCCTCTACCATTTATATGTTAATAGATTACTTGCATACTCTTTAGTTGTTGAGCAAACTCAAGCTAGGGATGTCATGTGTAGTATTATCAATATATTGACTAGACGAGGTAAGACGCGTGCATGTATTTGTTAAGCAAACTTAAGGTTCATGCATTATACTTAGACGATCGCAAAATGGTAGGTATGTGTTAATAATCTCTCTCGATTTGTTAATCAAACTCAGGGTTGAGGTCAAGATTATGACAAAGACCATAGGTTAGGAGTTGTGTGTTATACAATAGATAAAGAGTTATTCATTGCTTGTGGGCCTTGATTTGTTGAGCAAACTTGAGGTCAGAATCCCAAGACAAGCAAATCCTAACACGCACTAGGGCGACCGAAAGTTTCTATATTTTTCTTAGGGGTTCGAGAAATATAAAAATCTACTGGGGCCTTATTAGAAAAATGAAATGAACACATTAACCTTTCTAATACTGTAAGAACATATGTTATATAAATACTACTTCGATAAATTTGTGCGACTAATATGATTGATAGAATGTTTATAAGTTAAAATATACAAATGAACTGTATTAAGATTGACACACAAATACAAAATATACTTACCAATAAAAAATTTAGTATGTTATCGCTTTAAAACCCATGCAAGAGCAAAATTATACGACTACTAAATACATTCATACCTCGATCATTTAAGTTTTATTTGCCAGAGATGGCGTATTGTCTTCTATGAGTTTTGAACCCTAAAGTAATACAAGAGTATGGATATTTAATCCATATTCGAGCACATATACAAAAGCTATATGGTAAATAGTCACTTTCGTAATGTATAATATCTTAATGAAATTGGTTCATTCAAAATAAGCAAGTAAACCATAGCGTGAGATCATGCATTCAATACGATTGATTAGAATAAATATCTTATTTTGTTAAATGTAACACTAGACCAAGAGCTACAAGATTGACTAGGAATTTGGTCATGAAGTGCCAGTTTGATCAGTTTATATAAAGTGCAAATTATTCGATATCCTTAAATGTTAAGGATTACCAATTGCATTTCTATAAAGAATTGGTGTAGTCTTGTGGTAATGGTTTGACCATCTATAAGGAAAATGAATTTCTGAGAGTAGATAAAAGATAGCCTCGGTTGGGATAAAGAGAGTGAATGGTTATCTCTACTTCATGGAGAAACATCGGAAGTGAGAATTGTATAAAATATAAGTAGATACTTCATATGGAATAAGAACTATGTTATTTCTATTCCAAATTTATTTTCATATAAAAATTGTTTTCTATGAAGGTTATTTCTTTGAGTTCGAGATATTTGATCTAAAAGCTTTAACTATAAACTATTTACAATGGATGAAATAAAATACCATAATAAGTGGTTGAATAGAGCTTCATATGTTGTACGTTGTTAGGTAGAAGTAATGAAAGCGTATCATTTGACACTTATTGGTGCATGCATTAAGTTACGAAAGATTGTCTTCACAGATATACCGAGTATTTTTTTATGAAATGATAACTATTTTCAGTATTAACTGAAAATAGATATAGTTTTATTTTAATATGAATATTATTGTTACACCTGTTTTTACCATGAACTGTAGTGAATAAAAATGGGGCAGGATGTGAAGTCAGGAAAGTTACCCTCGTGTCAAGAAAGTCAGATGGAAAGGAAAAAATAAGTGAATCAATCAAACCCATACTACATAGGGAACCAAATTTAAAGTCACAACACCTAACCTGACCCAAACCCTACAACCAAGGGACTGAAAAAAGAGACAAATACTGACGCATTGGGAAACATGGGTAGGTCACAATGACGATACATAAAGTCAAAGGCAAGACTAATATTGCACTGAGGCATGGGAGGTCGAACGTGTTAGGCTGAACTGACCACATCTCCAAAGCTCATACTTTGTGAAACCTATAAGAATATGTCTGCAACAGCACATACTTGAGGCAACTTAGGCAGTATTACATTGGATCAAAAGCATTCCAAAGTGTTGCACGTAGGGCCACTCATAATGCGCTTCAATGCAGAACATACGTATAGGTAAATGACAAAGATATAAAGCTCCCTTTCTCTCTCTCATTAACAATCCGACTATGCTTACAAGAGAGCAACTCAAACGACAACCACCAAAGACCACAACTAGCATCAAATACATTCCAACCATATGTTAGGTCGACTCTTAGAAATGTTAGCAAGGCAGTACAACCTGAGCACTAGGCAACATTCATCACTACACCTCCTCACATACATCAACAGCGTCCCAAAGCCTCGAGGCATCTCCTCACCATTCATCTTGAGGCATCTGAAATTCCAAGCCATAAGAGGCCAGCCCATATAGGCTTGGGTTTCCTGCCTAATTTTTTAGGCATCCCCCTTTCAAATTTCCAAGATTCCCGCCAATGCCACAGTTTCCTGCCAAAGACACATCACTAATCTAAGCAGAGCAAACCAACACTGTAGATGATTGACATATGGCGAGGTCTGACGGCAGAGATTAAAGCTTAGTATAAAGGGAAAATAAGGAAATTAGTGGTGCTTTTCTTCACACTACAAAAGAAGGCACTAAAGGATGAAAAGGGGGATCTTCTGCTTCTTCTTCCTGAAAAAGGAAAATCTAAGATAAAATATTGTATGCTTCTGGGCAATTGTAATCATTTGTACCAAAATAGCAAAGATATAGTGGATTACCCCATAGACGTAGGATTAACAATAATCTGAACCACATAAAAATTTCCATGTCCATTACTTCCATTTCTTCTTATTTTCTTATGTGGTACTTGTTCAAGAACATCACTTCTCTTACAAAAACCATTTTGACATTTCGATAAATTGTTGGAGTGAGACTACAAGGCTATGTAAGCGCCCAACAACATAGTCACTTGTTAAAGGTAGATTTAAAGCAATTTAAATCTGTTGATTCAAAGTCATGAAAGTGATCCACCCTTAAGAATGCTTAATGATCTTGTTGAATGTGGTGAAGGCGGAAAACTTCACTAACATTTTTGGCGCTAGAAGGAAGGCCTGAACCTCCGTTCCTTTTTTCATCTCTGGCGAACCAGCCTAATCTCCATTTCTCATCTTCTAGCAAACGCTACGAGCATTTCCCCCATCAATTATGAAGCTCATTGGCCCGCTCATTCCCTCTGCTCAAAGGTGATTACAAAAGGACCTCATGGATCCTACCCAAACCATCTTTCTCCAGTTAACAACATCTCTATCACCCAAGACTCACTGTCATCACTCACCGACCACGCTAGTTCTACAACGTGTGAGTGATAACGGTACTCTCAAAAATGACAATGGTCAGACCAACCACAAACTACTTAACAGAAAGACTCAACAATCGATGGTGCATGGAATCAAATTCAATGGCCTCTACCAGCTGCTCTTCGCCCCTATCAATCAATGACTACAAGTTGGGAAAAGAGATGCAGGTATTCGTCGATTTGGACAGTGATTCGGATCATGGCATGAAGCCTAAAATGGGAATCCAGGAGCTCTAATCATAATGGCAGGGGGATTCCACTGCCATGCCCCACGGCACACATCTCAATCACTTCAGCTTGCAGCAAGTCGAAGTGATTGAGATGCACATCGATTTGAAAGATTAACTACTGCCCCTCCTCACTGGAACCAATCCAACGGTTCGCGCAGGAATTTTTTATGCTTTTCTCCCTAATCGAAGGAGAAGTCACGTCGAACATATAACCGAGATCAAGCGCATGATGGATTCAAAATCCAGGGAAAGAGCTAAGGTCGAAGCACCGAGTCTAAAGACAAGCATCCAATACTACATTGGAGAGCCCAGGCTGAGAGCAGAACATCCTGCGCCACCTACGTGACAATTTTTTTAATATATGTATTAATGTACTAGACTGGTCATAGGGATATTATACAGCCCGAACCAGTATAAAAATCTTTATATTATTTCTCTTTGACAAGTTAAATACACATTCAGAGTTCACCACCAATATTCACCGGTTAAGCATAACGCGAGGTCGGTAGAAAAAAATAACACTCTCAACATTGAGAACGGTGAAATTGGACCTATATACTTGGATTTGCATCAATACAATCTGGCTCTTCAGTCAAATTACTGACCAAACAAGGAGATATTAAACCGCCCCGCCCTAGTATAAATATTTCTATGATAGCAATCATATCATAGTCAAACTTGTCATAGGGATATTGGACGGTCCGAATGAGTATAAAAACCCCTCTATATTGGCTAATTCAACATAGCACACTAGACGTATGAATATTATAAAGCCGGAACCAATATAAAAAAGCCATGTGCATGTGAAAAGGTTTGTATATGCATGACCTGACTTCACAGTCAAATCTTCTCTTAGTCCTCTTCCAAACAGCGGAGAGGACCATGCCAAGCGCACGAACAAATTTCTCATAGCTCACCGCCGTCATTCCATAGTTGCAATGCAACCTACAAATGACAACAACAATCTCAAAAATAAGAACGGTGACACAAGACAAAGATGCGGTCAAGCAACCATATGATATTACGCCCCAAAATTAGGGGGCAGGTCATACCGAGTATGTAGCCAAGGACACTATGCCCCCAAACAAGGGGCAGGTCATACCAAACATGCAATCCAGCCAGCACATGATGCTACACTCAGACAAAGGGTCAGGTCATATCAAATATGCAAGAAAAGACTGCGGCCTAAGGGTCAAGACCATGGGGGCAGGAGCTACCTCTAAAGCTTTTTTCTTCAAGCGTGGTAAGCAAGCGTAATACATGGAATGTGCCATAAGTTATCAATCAGGTACAAATCTAGACACTCCTCAAAGCTTACCAAGTATATATCAAAAAATTTAGTTATCAATACTTAGTTAGGTTTTTACATGCCTGCCATAAAGAAATTATCAGTCTTAAATATCTACACATAATTTACAAAAGACTACAACTTGGGTCATATCATGAATTAACACCTCATACTAAGAAATGCGTTAAGAATCTGACTCGGAATCAGAAGACGAGCTAGTTATGACCGCTTCACATCAATACGACCTACAAGAGTACGTTATTGAAAACCGAGGAAAATCGCCTGTCAATTGAAGAATAGGAGACTGGTCTTCCAGCTCAGTAATAATGACTGATGATTGGGTATAAGTGGCCCTACCATGAGCTGAACTACGGTAGGCAACGCAGGGATCATAATTGGCACTGGCCCAAACATTCTCATATATTAAGACTTATACTCATAATCAGCCCGGTTGTACAAGAAGGACAAATCAAGTCCAGGCCAGAAACATCTAAAACGTCAATGGCATGTTGTCAGTCAATTTCTACTATTGTCTTCTTCACCTTCTCCTTATGAAGCTCTTCTAGTAGGGATGCCCTCTCCATCCCGTCCTGGGAAACTACAATGGAATCTAATTGGGCCTCACGTTCTAAATTGAAAATCTTGTTTTCTAAGCATTCACCCACCGTATAACCACCTTCCTAGTTCTCTTGATCTCACCCAAGAGGTGCTCCCTTTTTTCGGGTGTTCCTAGAGAAGGAACCAAAAAGTTCATCCTCGGTGAGACAGAAGGGTGAAACTCGAGTATTCGGTGTCCCCAACTCTCCCTTATAATAGTCCTCTAACTTTTTAATCTTGGCTTCAAAATAAATCTTCATGTCATTCTTTCATTTAAGGACTGCATCCGGGTCAATCCCAGAAGGAGGCATAGGAATTATATCTGATCCGAGGGAGGCGCACATAGCTGAAGTCATTGGAGGATTGTCTCCTGCGCTCATGTGCAGTGCAATCTCTTTGTTCATTTCCACAATCCTTTGCCTTAACCTTTTGATCTTGTCTCTATACACGACCCCGTATACGCTCTCAGCATTCTGTAATAAGTCCTCTAATCCTGCTACTCTGGTCAGGGCAGAATATAACTTTTCTTAAAGAGCAACTACCTCTGAACCCTGATAAGGAGGAGCCAATTAGAAAATTTAAATAAGTCCATATATATTAGAGTTAAGTAATAATATAAATAAGCGAAATACGAATGTCTAGAAGCTCACAAACATTGCAGAGAAAAATTAGTCAATTAATAAACTTCTAAGTCATGACAAGCCTCGTCAAATTACAAAAATTTCTAATCCTAAGATCTTAGCAGTTAAGCACTAAAATGACACCTAAGGAACACTAGGACGAGGTGGAGCCATGCTAACAAGAAAGGACCTACGGGGGTCATAACATGCTCTAGACCAATGATCCATGGGTTGGTCAGATGCCACTTCGAAATCCTCTTTGTTATTTAGAAAATTATGGTCTAGCATGGGTAGAAAAACTCCAGGACATCTCAGGATCGTTGAAGCAATACCCCCGCCCTCTTAATTTTGATTCCTCTTGCTTAAGCTCAAGCTTATTCAAGTAAGAAGCAATCCTGCCTCGAAAAACCTTTAGTTAGTCCTCAAGCTCGCGTATCTTTAACACGGCTTTTCTCCTTGTGTTGTTTAGAATCTCAATTAGCCAGGACCTTGTTTTTTTGGTCCGATTTGAAAAATCACCAAATAGTCTACAGACAATAGTTTTCCATCCATCATTATGAAGATGAGGGGGGCAGAACTTATAGGAAGGACATGAACAATATTTGAGTGGGGCAAATAGATCGTCCTCCTACATTCAACGTCCTTTTTCTCACTAAGCGGTCTAGCAATTTCTACGAACATCTCATCCACCTTTAAGGTCTGCTCTATCTCTTTCAACTCTGACACAACACCCCCGACCACTCATGTAGTTTTCTATTACAATCATACAACGCTCAAGGGCATCCTTGACCTTTTTGAGCTCGTCACAAGTAAGCTTCAACTCTGTTTCAAGCCTCTCACTCTCATACTAAGATGGGAAACTTCATCTTCAGGTGCATCCTCCGTCTCAATCACATCGGAACCTTTAAGGGTAGGAATGGTAGTAAAGGTAGAAGCATCCTGACAATGGGCACAGTTAGTGTTGAACAAAGCTAAGAGAGAACCAACTTAATCACTAATAAAATAAAACTTGGTTACATAATCAAGACATAACATGTTAAGTTTTAGCATTAAACATCCATCATTTATTACATTATTTCCA
This sequence comes from Allium fistulosum, assembly GCA_030737815.1. Taxonomy (NCBI): domain Eukaryota; kingdom Viridiplantae; phylum Streptophyta; class Magnoliopsida; order Asparagales; family Amaryllidaceae; genus Allium; species Allium fistulosum. The sequence continues at coordinate 823,390,937 of CM060905.1, forward strand.
CTTGTCTATATACTTAAAAACCATGCGCAAGATAACAAGGATATGGAGAGCTCATTCATTAATCAAGGTTCTAAGCTTAAGCCTAAACCACTCTAAATGAGGGCTATCAGGTTGGAAAAAACCATTCTCTAACCTATATCACCATCAGCACAACACAAAAATCACTAAATGCCTCTTTCTCTTAAATTACATGATCTATTTAGGATTATAATCCTTGAGTCTTATCCTTAAGCTCCGTATAAGACTTGTCTAGCTCTTTTTCACGCTTGCTTATAGCGACAGCGCTTAAACCAAGACAATCTAAGGTTTGATTTTCAAGCCCAACCTTAGTCTCTTTCGACAGTTTTATAAACATATTCTCCATAGAATACTAAACAAAACAATAAGAAAATTGTGATGATTCACAAGATAACAGAACAAAAATCATGTCTCATTACACATACCGAAATAAATTTCAAAATCCTCATACACAAGGAAACATAAGAAATTTGGAATTAATCATCATATCCATTGGAGAATTTGAATTAACCTTGTTAGTAGATGTTTTGACTTTGTCCTCAAAATGCAGGTTTCTTTGATCTTTCTCAACCTCAACCATCTCCTCCTTAGTAAAGCGCTTAAAATGGTTAGGGGCAACATTTTTCTTTGCAACTTCTTCCTTGTTCCACCTATCCTGACAATACTCATAAATGGAGGTAATAATGGACTTGTCCTACAAGAATTTAGGCTTAACCTCTATCCCAAAGCCATGCTTGGCTGAAGCCTAAAAACCGTAAGTCACATAGAAAGTAATGGTATCAAGCTCATTTTCGATTGGGTCAACTCCTTCTTCACCGCTTCCAGCTCCCTTTCCGCCTTGCCTAGAGCCTCATCCCTCTCCTCCAGCTCATGCTATTTTGAAGCCCGAAGATCCTCTGCAAACTTGGCTTCTCTCTCGGCCCTCTCTCGAAACACCCTAGCCTCTTCTTCAGAATCAGCCTTAGCAGAAGCCACTGCAATCTTCTCAGTATTGGACGAGGCAAGGTCAACTTCAAGTTTAGCCACTTGTTCCAAGAGCAAGGCCTGTACACTCTCATTCTCACATGCTTTCACCATCAAGGTCTCAAACCATCAGAAAATAAAGTTTGAGAAATATAAGTAACAGACTAGCAACTAAAAGAAGAAAAGGAGAGAAAGAAGATCACTCACATTAGACCAGAGCTTCTCCAATTCAGACAGAACTTCAAAAGAAGATATCTCATGAGCTAGAGTAGGAAGGAAAGAAGGAACTTGTGTAGTTCTTCCTACCTTCTCTATGAAAGCAGATATAGCTACCTTAGGAAGCAGTTAGCCTGGTTGGTGTTACAATAGGAGAGGAAGGAATATCTGAAGCGGGAAGAGGCGAAATGTCTGATATAGCAGGAGGAGAAGCAGTGTTTAATCTTTTGGAAGTAATGAGAGAATCACTGGATCCTTTATGTTGTCTCTTCGGGGCCTCTTTCTTCGTCAAAGCCTCACGGAGCTTAACAGTCGCTGCAGCATTCATTGACAAAGGAAAAGAGATAATAAGATTAAAATCACAAGTATGATAATTCCTAAAAATCTACTACATGCAACGTATACCCCTTGATTCGGTTGGGGAAGAAGTGGGCTTAAATCTTCCACAAGAAAACATATGATGAGGACGTAGTAGACAACGCTTTTTCAGTTTCGATCTATTAACAAACATATCTATTTTCCTATCCTCTACCACCAGTCTTAAAATCTACCATCTATGAGAATTATATAATTTTTCATTTTCCTCAGAGGAGATGGTGTAGATGGAATAGTGATGGGATAAAGGAGGAAAGTTGTCCAAGTTCGTAATGAAGAATAAAAATCAGCCCACTTTTCAATTTTCCAGGGAACATTAGGAAAAATCGATCCATGGCCTGCATGTAAAAGAAGCCATCGTTCCCCTCTGAAGGATTCTTCTTAACTTCAAAAGAAATCAAAGCTCTTTACTGATGAGATTGAGGCCATTTTCATCACAAAGAACGAAGGTCGCTAGGGCAAGAGTATAGGAATGAAGGGTAGTTGAACAAGAGCAATGTTAAGGGAAGCATGCCACTGACGAATAGTTGGATGCATAGGAAGATAAAGACCAGACCAGACCAGATGTGTTTGGGAGTGATGGAGATATATATCCCTTCGGTGGTGCATTAATACGTTCATGAGATTCGGGAATCCTAGCTTCATAACTAGAAAACCCAAATTGCCTAAGAACATTGGTGGCATCTTCCAATCGAGTGATTTTAGAAGGAAGAAGCATAGAGGAAGATGAAGAGGAATCCATGTCAAAGTTTACAGACCACTTTAAAGAAGGATCAAACAAGAATCAAAACAATTTCTTCTATTTTCAATCTATCAAAATACCCCCAAATTTAGAAATTAACCCAATACCGGTTCTTTTCAAGCAAAAAGATAAAAGAAAATTGGGTGAAGATAAAGGAAGAGTATACGTACCTCAATTTGAATAATGGTCGTAAGGTCGAAGTAATCAAGGATTTTTATGAAACATGGATTAGCTACTAAAATAATGAGTGCAAAGATTGATAAAAAACCGCCTAGAGAAACGAAAAGCCAGATTGAACAACGATTTGAAAATAGACCAATAAGAAAATGGCACCTGTACAAAAGCATTAAATACAAGCGTAGCCGAAAAGACTTTTTTCACTACCTAAAGGATAACTTCGACAGAAATGACCAGACGTATAGACCGGGTGTTTAAGAAAATAAGTCTACCCCAACCTATGATTGCCGCAGAATTAGAGGGCAAGCCTTACACCCATTCTTACCACAAACCGCAGTGAAGAAAAATAGGACAGGAGGTAAAGTCAAGAAAGTTACCCTCATGTCGAGAAAGTCAGATGGAAAGGAAAATGGAAGTGAATCAATCAAACTCGTAATGCATAAGGAACCAAATTTAAAGTCACAACACCTAACCCGACACGAACCCTACAACCAAGGGAACAATGGCAAGAAACAAATACTGAACACGTTAGTAAACAAGGGCAGGTCATAATGACGATAAATGAAATCAAAGGAAAGAAAGGAATACTGTGCCGAGGCATAGAAGGCAGAACGTGTTACGCCGAACTAGCCACATCTCCAAAGCTCATACTTAGTCAAACCTATAAGAACTGGTCTACACCAGCATATACCTGGGGCAACCTAGACAGCACCGCACGGAATCAAATGCATTCCAAACAGCTGCATCCAGGGCCACTTAGGATGTGCTTCAACGCAAAACCATACTTACAGGTAAACATCGAAGATATAAATCCCTCTCTCTCATCAGAAGCCCGAGCATACTTGCAGGGAGAGCAAATCAAACGACAACCACCTCAGACCACATCTAGCATCGAATACATTCCAAGCATATGTCAGGTCAACTCTCAAAAATGTTAGCAGGGCAGTATGACCCGAGCGCCACCATGCAGCATTCATCACTGCACCTCCTCACACACATCAATAGCATCCCAAAGCCTCAGGGCGTCTCCTCACCATTTCTTTGGAGTCATCTACAAATTTAAGAGAGAAGAGGCTAGCCTATATAGGCTTGTGTGAGTCGGCGGAATAGGGATCTTAAAGCTAAATTAACACTAGAGGGGGGGGGTGAATAATGCTTAATTGATTATATGAATATTTTCAAATTCTTTAAGATTCTACTTGGAATGATATAATTAACAATCACAGAATCAGAATGTAGATAAAAGTAAATGCAATATGATTTAATAAAGTTTTACAGAATCAGATCTTTGACCTTGATTGCAATTGATCCTATAACTCTTAAATAGCACTTTGACCTTGGTTTGAGTGAGAAAGATGAGAGAAATCAGACAGTAGGTGAAGGAGAATCAAACTAATGATGATTAAATTTGGTTCTGGTTGAATTTCGGCAGAGTTTGGGTATAATTTGATTTAGAAATCAAGAGAATGGAAAGAGGAGAGAATAATAAGAAAGTAATTGTTCAAAATTCGATTAGAAGTTTGGTATATACAGAAAAACAACGGTCATGTGCGTTCGCGAAGAGATACGACAAAAAGACCCTTCCATTCAAATTTGAATTTTGAAAATTTCAGCCACTATGTCGACGTATAGGAAATGGATATGTCGACATATCCTTTACAAAATTGAAAAACAATTTATAAAAATTATTTTGAAAATCCATTGCTTTGTAAAATAATTTGATACTTTGTAGAATCATTTAAATATAGTTTATACACATTTTAATCAAAATATAACTTAATAAAATTTTTATAAAACAATTTTGAAAGATTTAATAATAGTATTCGATATTATGTAAATGATATATAAAATCAATATAGCTATAATTTATTAAAGTGTGAACAAAAATTCAATATATATGTGTATATATAAACTTAAACACACTAAAATAATATCTTTATAAGTATAAGAGATTAAAAATCATTTTGAGAAATATTTTGAAAAGATTATTTTAAAACCAAGATATTTGAAAAAAAAATTAGAAAAGGAGAGAGATCAGGAAAGCGCTATCAAGGTTTTAACATAAATTCTACGACTCTATAACTTATTTGGAATATCTTAAAATCTTGAACTCTTTAATACTCTTGAGTCTTCATTCTCCAACTCTTGAAACTCTATACCAGCATCTTGAATCTACTCTTGATACTGTACAGTCTTCTTAATCAACACCTATATAATATCCTACACTATATACTATATATATAACTTGATAAAACATTAGTATCTATATTTTATATAATGTCTTATAGTTGTTATCGTCAAAACCAATACCTAAAGTACTAACAGCTTGGGCTTCCCGCTAATGGCACAATTTCCCACCAAAGACACATCACTAATCTAAGCACAACAAACCAATACTATAGATGAATGACAGATGGTGAGGTCTGGCGGCGGAGATTGAAGTGAAGGATAAAAGGTAAACAAGGCAATCGACCGTGCTTTTCTTCATACTATAAATGAAGGCACTAAAGGGCGAAGAGGAGGATCTTCTACATTTTCTTCCCAAAAAAGGAAAATCTAAGATAAAATATTGTATGGTTCCGAGCAATTGTAACCATTTGTACCAAAACAACAAAGATATAGTGGATTATCCCATGGACGTAGGATTAACAATAATCTGAAACACATAAAATTTTCTTTGTCCTTTACTTTCATTTTTTCTTATTTTCCTGTGTGATACTTATTCGAGAATAACACTTATATTATAAAATCCATTTCGACATTTCAACAAATAGTTGGAGTGCGACTACAAGGCTATGTAAGCGTCCAGCAACATAGTCACTTCTTAAAGGCAGGTTTAATGCAATTTAAATCCGTTGATTCAAAATCGTGAAAGTGATCGACACTTAAGATTGCTCCACAATCCAGTTGAGTGTGGTGAAGCCGAACAACTTCACTAACAATTATGAATATTCATTATAAGAAAATTCTATAATGGTATTTGTTTTCATAACAAAAGCGATGCATTCGAAAATACAAAAGTATCTAAATTTTTTACTATTATTTTGAAATTATGGGCTAAGTCATATCTTTGAGAAATAATTCTTTAATCGTATGATTGTGAATCATATGGTATCAAAGCACTCATTTAGTGGAAGCGACAAAAGAGTTGGTGAACTTTTTAGACTGATATATAGATGTATGGAATCTTAGGTCTAATGGTACCAAAACTGTAGACTAAAAATTTAGCCAAATTCAAAATTATGCTAATGCATTCATTTTAACAAAGGCTACTTGCTAATACTAGGCCTAAACTATGAATATGAGGAATAAATGAGCAATTAAATAAATGATATAGTATGTAGAGTGATTTGGCAAAGCTTGCCTACATCCACTATGAAGTTTGCTTACTATGTTGATCTCTCATAATTACAAGGAATTACAAGAGAATAATATGAAATTAAGTAGATATGATTATAGTGTTTCTAAACTCAAGGTCTTATATATTATCTACGTTGGAAATGAATTCTAAATCTCAAAATCAATCCCTATGATGTTGTATGGCAAAGGATATTTATAGTAACTAAAATTGATCATTGAATGACTGAGATTGTGCTATTAATTGGCGGGAATCATTCCTAGCCATAGATCTGGTCGCTTCGACCGACGGGGACAATTGGAAAGGTGATATGATTGTGTGGCTGAGAAGCATGCCAGCTATTATTCTGTACTAGGGACGTGCTTTGCATAGGGAAAAGAGCATGGGTGGATGTACTTTTGGCAGACATGCTATAGTAGTTGGTGTACTAGGTTGTACTTTTTGTCGTGTAGTACACTTTTCTAGGAAACAAGGTAGGAGAGAAGCTTCATGTGCACACTAACGATCGGTTTATTGTTGTCAAATATTGCTAAGGACATGTTAAGATTGTTAAGGACAAAGCTAAAGAGGATAAGCTGATCGTGTGTTGACGAGACGGGCTATATAAGACCGGTCGTAGGTGGGTCGAGATAGAGCCAGGCTAAAGTCTAGTTGCTTTTGAGTTGAGCCCAGTCAAACGAGTTGGTATTATGTCATCTTGAGTCAGGTTGGGCGGTTATATCTTTGGCATATTTATCGAGTGGATTGGCTAATATTGAGCCGGGCTTAGAAATGTTGGCCGGCTTGGATAGGGTCGGGCATAGAAGTGCTATTTGGCTTGTCTTTGACATTCGTTTGCGTCTGTTATATAGAATAACTTGGAACGACCAGGCTTGGATGTGTTAGCCAGCTTATGTTTTACTTGGAGAAAATTGAGCAACATTTTGCCTCCTAAGTCTGTCTTTTTGAACATGGGTGGGCTTGTCAAGTCACAAAGATCCTGCCAGTCGGGATGCTTGCTTTGCATTTAACGTGTGCACCATGTGTCAACACCCGATTAGCTGGGACGATTCCTTTTTCAAAGAGGCATTATGATGATTTAGAGTAGGGACCATCGACGTGAAAACACCATTAATTAAACCAAAATGTTGGGATCACTTTTCCTTTTGAATCTGATGTCTACGATTGAAGGGATGAATATATAAATACCCATCTTCTTCTTCTTCTTTGTTTTACTAAGTTTTTAATGATGTACACCACTAAAAATTTCTTTGGGTATTCAAAGCTTTCGACGCTTCCTTCTTTGTGTAAACAGTTAGCCTCTTCTTCTCTTTGATGCTTCTTTATCTCTTAGTGAACATGAATTTGCGTTTGCTATTGAAAAATGCATTTTTGTTTACTATTTTTGCAAGCTGTTGATTTTGAGTTATTTCTATGTCATTGCTTAGCTAAAATCTATGTTTTTGACCATCTTTTACACGTCGATCAACTATTGCTGTCGTGTCGGTGGCGATCGATCGACGTTAGCCAACTTTCAAGTGACCTGCAAATTTAGCAAATATACCAATGCCTTGGTTCGTAGTTTTAGGCCCAAATTAGTTGCCACGGGCTTCAGGTCAAAAGAGTAGTGAATACGGGCCATACTTAGCTTTGGAGAGAAGTTTGAGTCATTAGCCAGCCTTCATGGGATGCCCGGTCCTAGCATTCTATGAAGACGATTATATAGTCTTTCCCCAGGGCGTTGCCCTTTGGTTTTGCTAGGCTTATGTATTGTATTAACGTCAAAAATGGATCAAGCTATTGGTGCTTTCACCGAGAACATCTGAATCCAGGCTTAGATCTAGCTTATAATTTTGAATTAGAAGATATCCAGCGGTTAGATCCAGGGAATTTGCTTTGAAGATTCGTAGGCTTACTATTAGAGATCAATATCACCTAGAAAATAGAGAACTACTTCGGGAAGATCCACAGAAGCAACAGTTGGTGGTGATGAAACAAAACCCCATCAAGTTGAAATTAACAACACTAACAATCACCAAGCGAAGGTTAATACTGGAAATCTAGCACCAAGATCGTTCAGTCAAGAGAAGGTTATAACCAAAAGGAAGCTTAACTAGATGGTTAATGAACTTAACTAGAAAATGGCTGATAACTAAAGGGCTCTCATGGACAAGATCAATGCTTTGCTAGCGCTGTAGCCATTAGGTGCCCCGAGAGCTAGACAAGAAACCGCAGCTGCTGTAGAACAAGAGAATTCCTCTATTTCGGGCCTGAACAGGAGAAACTGTAAACAAAAGCAGAAGGAGATCATTGGTAGAGATGCAGGAATCATAATAGAAGGTAACAAAAGTACTCCTTCTATTGGAAAACAGGCTGCTGCAAACCCAAATCTTGAAGTAAACACTCCTCAAGCGAACAACACAATGCTTGTTTCTGACTCTGAAGATGACATGTAACTTGATGGTGATGGATTGGACCTGAAAGCCGATGTAGATAGGAAAAATTCATGAAATGAAGTTCAAATTGTCCCGGTATGACCAACCATACGCCAACGGGACCCTCAGGAGCGGTTCCCTCAGATAATGGAGAACCTAGGCTTCAGTTGGCAAACCGAGACCATTTGCGGAGTTAAACACTTGGGGTAGCCCCTGACAGTCGACATATGGACCACCCGTGCTAGCGAGGAGTACATCGCTGACATGGTCAAATGGTTAATGGAGGAGATTAGGGGAAGAAAGAATGAAGACTGGGGTTCCGCACCAAGCCAAACTCCATTCACTAAAAACGTTCTAAGGGAAGAATATCCTAAGAAGTTCACTATGCCGACTATGTCTTTATATAACAGAACGATAGACCATAAACAACATTCATACAAATATGAGTGGCATATGGATGGAGCTAGGGCAACGGATGTTGTCTGCTGCAGATGTTTCCCTATCTTCGTGGAATGAGTTTCTTTTATATAGTTTTCTGGACTTGCACCGAGGTCTATTTCCACTTTCAACGGGTTAGCAAAAAAGTTTCTAAAGTAGTTTAGACTCCGTATTGCATGACCAAAAGACATAATATCCTTATCTGGCTTTTTCCAAGGACCAAATGAGTCGTTGAAATCTTTCATGAACTGGTTTAACATCGTAATTACTAAGGTAAGCAATCCAAAGGAGGATATGATTTTTATAGCTTAGTCCGAGCCATTCACCTGGATATGGATTCCATTAGATGGATTAAATTTAAACAACCCACTGCCATAAAGGAACTCCACTGAAAGACAATTCTAAGATGGGAAGAGGCTAGTATGGTCGAAGGCAAAATTGTCGGTGAGCAATCAAAGGAAATGGTTCAAAGCAATGTTGCGTTTAAGCAAGATGGAAACAGTTTTGGAACTACAATGGGAAACATAGGAAAGAATTCGAATTAGAAGAAGAGAAATCAGAACTTTGGTAGGCACGACAGGAATGGGAAACATCTAAGGAATCTCAGACCCAAGGATTATACGTCGTTGAATGATAGCTTGGAAAACATCTACCTTGCCACTCAGGGAACTGAGCAATACAAAAAACTGCCTAAGTGGGAAGCATTTGAACAACAAAAGAAATCAGGGAAGTTTTGTCGCTTTCACGAGATTCATGAGCATAATACAAATGAATATCGGCATCTGAAGGACTTAATTGAGGAACTGATAAGGAACAACAGGCTCCAATAGTAGGTGAAGAAATCGCATAATTTCGGCCAACCTGCTGGAGCCCAAGTTCCGACCAATCAAGGAAATCAGTCCGGACCCAGCGAAGAAGGACCCAGACAGTCTGATGAGAGGCTAGTGATACGTACCATAACTAGAGGACGTCACCGAGCATAGAAGAGTTGGGGCAAGATGGAGCGATATGCTAGTTCTTCGAATAGGTACTTCAGATGGCTACTCTATATCAAATTATTTGAATAAGTTCTTTGAATAGAACTTGATCAACACCCAAGAATAGGTTGTAGGAAACCTACGAGAGCTAGATCTAGTAAATAATAGAAACAATAAAGGAAAACAAACAGTAATAGGAAATAAAGACACAAGATTTATAGTGGTTAAGTAAACTTTGGCCTATGTCCACTTTATCGCTTCGTTGCTTATAGATTTGATTGAGTTTGATTGAGATTACAAAGGGTTTGAGAGAGAATAGGTCACAAGTATACGGTTAGACCGATTCTAAGTCCTAAATTTGCCTAAAGTAGCTGCCTTGGTGATTGTTATGTGGAGGAAGGAGATAAAGAAGAGACAGAGCTTCCGCGTAGTGATGGCAGAAATCAACTCCTATTTTAATTGCTCTTTGGTTTGTATTTATAGGGATAACAATGATGTTGGATCAGAAGCCCGCTACCAATGAGGTTTAGACATCGGCCTGGAGATGTGTGAAAAATTTAAGGAGCAAACTTGTTAAGGTGATAACTCGCTGCCGAGTTATCCCCATAACTCACATATCCATATTCTTGGGTGTTGAATAGGTTCTTTGAATAGGTACCTCACATCTTTTGTTCTTCAGATGGCTACTTCTATATCAAATTCTACCAGTACCTCATAACTAAAAGCTTTGGGGATATTCGAAAGGAGGTAAATTAAACCAAGTGCCAAGCCAGGCATTGATACAATATAGGGATGGTTATATATTCCTTAGCCATAGATCGACCAAATCACCCAAATTGGGTTTCTTCATTCGGTCCTTAGGCTACTTCAACCTTTGGGCCGCGTTACCTCTTTAGCCATTTTTTGTCTCCGTCCTCGACTCTTTCGAGCTTGCTCCCAGTCGCCTCACCCCCAATAGCTACCAGTTCTTGTGTGGGGTCTACATTACTTATGTGGACTTCCAACTTCCAAAGCCGATCGCTCATCTGGTCAACATGACCATTTGCCTACAAAGCAAAGCCGACTGTCTGGTCCACACTTACTACCATTAGAAGGTAAACACCAAGCCCTATATCTTCATCGATGTCTTAAGTAATGCTTCACCAGGGTGGATGGGGAAGTATTTCTTCATCCCCTATGGGGTCAACCCCGATCTAAGGAACACTGAATTCCAGGTCCCTATTATGTTATCTCTGCTGCTCTGTTTCTTTCATCTATTATCTTCATTTACTTATCTTTCCTATGACAGGAACCTCACTTGATCCTACCAGTGTCAACCTTAGGGCGCTTAGTGAATACTTGGAATGAATAAAATGGCCCCCGATACTATCAGGAACCTAAAGAACATAGTAACGGACATGAATCCTGAATTGGTTTGAGCTGTTGAGGCAGAATCACACTAGGGTAGCAGAGATGGGTGTCCCAACAACAAAATCGGCCAATGAGAAACGAGATTACTCAATGATCAAGTTTTGGGAAACTGAGCTTAGGTCAGTCAATGATGAGAACCGGGGCTATGATAACACGAGTAAGGGTGAGGGCTTTGGAGTTTGGAATTTGTGCGATTATGACAAGATAAATGATGTTGTGCCCGTGCCTCGATGGGAAACTTTTGACCTACTAAAGCTGGTTGATGTCGCGGTACAACGGCATGGGACGCCGACCGTCCTATAGGATACTAAGGAGAGTTTTGAGGAAGGTAATGGGTGGGACGGCTACAAGAATCGGGTGTTAGTGGAAATACAGGTCCCTCCTTTGGGCCCTATCCCGCATATGATCCTTTGTATCCTAATTAAGATGTTATGCCACCGGCATATCCATGTTGGGACTGATCAATCAAGCATGGTAGCTCAGTCTCATCATGTCCACCCTTGTCAGAAGGCAAGGCCGTGAAAGTCCAAATGGTAGTTAACTTGTAAATTACCTCTTTCTTGCACTTGATCTAACCATGGCTATTTGTCATTCAGTGGCTGATGAGCTTAATTTTGATGTCTTCGACTCCACCACCAAGATTGTTGCACCTCCTCTACTCGAGGCACTCATCACAAGTTGGGAGATTATTAAGGTGCCTGATAGTCATGAGTGGTTGCTCCTCCACTCAATTAACAATGGGAAGAGAAAAATGGTCGAAAGAGGCAAGTCCTCATGGTTAATGCTCCTTACTCCAAGTGGTTGAATATTTATGATGCACAATGGTTGGCTAAAAGGAAAGAGGCAGTGTCGGTGTGGAAAATGTCTTTGGATGTCCCCTCTAGTCAGGAACCTGACAATATGGATCACTTGTTAAGGGCTTTCCAGCTCTTGACCATCGAGGCCTTATCTTACACTCATCCACCCAGATATGGTTGGGATCGGCACCCATTGGAGGCCATAGTGAATGTGCACACCTAGAATGCCCTACTAGTAAGCTTCCCATCTTGAATTTCCTTTTCCACTAATTGGCATTCCTCTAATACTGGTTGGTCGGGATGCACAATGCTTTATCCTTATTCGGGATGACATCCAGAAACTTCAAGAGGATGTCGAGGCAAAAGAAAGGGCATAGAAGATGGGCGAGGATACTTTGATAATGGTTAAGGCAAAAGTGGTCTAGGAAAAGGAGGCAACATAGGTGGTTGAGAAGGTGGTGAAGGAAGAAACCGAGGCTAGGCAGAAGGCGAAGGAGGTCAGGGACCTTATGGACATGTTAGCGAGGACCGAGAAGGAGGCTGAAACTCTGAGGGATAACCTGAACAAGCATCTAGTTGGATGTTGGTAATCAGAGGATATTGAGGCCACTAGGATGTAGGAGTAGACAAGTGGAAGAACATGTTGAATAATATGGTTAAGTCCCTATTTAGGGAAAATTTTCACTTTCCCTTGGCAACTTCAATGCCGAGGCCCTTGCCAAAACTCGAACTTAGGTGACCCTAGAGATGGATGCAACATGACAAGTTGTGCTATCAATTTTGACTCAAGAGCAGATAGACTCACTAACCCGATCGGTTGGTGGGGCAGCTTTGTAGATACCTCTTCTTTTTATAAGCCTAGCATTACAGGTTTTGTGCCTACACTTTAACGCAAATGAATACAATCAATTTTTGGCATGTGAAATTTGTTCAAGTACTTTCGTATTTATCACTGCTTGTCTATGCACGACTAGTAAGGTAGTATACTTTGAGTAGCCATCATATTTCTTATATTATCTATACTTGAATGTCATCGCAAGATAAATAATTAGCAGCATATGATTATGAGACAGGCAGTGAGTGTGGCCCATTCATGTAAAGCATAGACTATGATGATTGTAAGTAGAACTTATATTGATGATGGGTTGGGGTCGTAAGTGAGCTCGAATATGAGAATTTTCTTTGTAACCTGGTCATGGTCAAACGTTGAGGTCAGTGCATGGTTGCCAAGCCTAACTGCATCGTTTTATGATATTAGGTGGTCCCACCTCGAACTGGACCACCGAGGGTCTCAAGTGTTCTCCAGGTAGATGCATGGCTAGATTGAGTAGCAGGTAGACTCAGCTCGACCCAGAGCATTGAGTAGCTTGAGGGTTCTCTTAGTGACGCACAACGAGATTGAGTGACAAGCCATCTTGGCTCGAACTAGAGCACTGAGTTGCTCGAGGGTTCTCCTAGGCGATATGTGATCAGTTGAAAAGGTGCCCAACTTATTTTAATGCGGGTGCAATATGAATGTCGGACTTCGGCATCATTCGGAGTAACAAAGCCAATCTCCACAAGAGTGGCTTATCTTGTAAGCGGAATGGGTGGTATCATAGGCAAGGGAATCAGAACTGTTGTAGTCACATCATCTAATCATCGATGCACCCCATATGGAGGGGAGAGATATCTACCCAAAATCAATGGGGCAGGTTGGCAGTTCCTAAATAAGGAAGTGAATGCATGGTAATTCATCCTCATTGGATAGTCGTCCGACAAGGAGGGGAGGTTGGATGGCTTGCGTGGCCCTCGATAGTTAGGTCGGCAGTCCCTAAATAAGGAAGTGAGCACATAATAACTCATCTTCATTGGATAGCCTATTATGGTGGCAGTCCCTAAACAAGGAAGTGAATGCACGGTAATTCAAACTCATGGATGACCGTCCAACAAGGAGGGGAGCATTAAATGGCTCACGCGGTCCTTGATAGAGCAAGTTGACAGTCCCCAAACAAAGAAATGAGCACATAATAACTCATCCTCATTGAATAGGCTATAGTGGTGGCAATGCCTAAACAAGGAAGTGAATGCAAGGTAATTCACCCTCGTTGAATAGCCATGTGGCAAGGAGTGGAGTGTTAAATGGCTTGCATGGTCCTTGGCGGAGTAGGTTGGTAGTCTCCAAACAAGAAATGAGCACATAATAACTCATCATCATTGGATAACCTATAGTGGTGGAAGTTCCCGACATGGAAGAGAGCGCTAAGACGCTCGTGCATTGCCAATAGCCTTGGTTATGTTAGAAAAAATTTGCACTGAAGACTTTGTTATATTTTTCATAAAAGATCATTACAACCTCAACCTTATAATTTTGGCTTACATTCATAGGTGATAGGCTCAAAGATGCTTTGTGTTCCAAATGAGAGGTATCACTACTACAAAATACGCATGTTGCTTCGCCTCATTTGCATCGGTTGTTACAACAACCGATGCAAATAGAAATATTTGCATCGATTACGCTTTAACAACCGATGCATTTGATATGTGGAAAGCAGTAGGTAGTAAAAAAATACAATTTGCATCGGTTATCATCAACAACCGAAGAAAATATACCGATGCAAATAGTGTTAGTTGCATCAGTTTTATTTACAAACGATGCAAAAAATACTATTCCCACGTTGAAAACCGTGATGAAATGTTAGCTGTAAATTATTTCGTCTCCCTCTCATTTTCACCGCGAACCTCATCTTTTCATCCTCACTCGAAAACCCTAAATCTCTCACCCCTTTTCATCTTTCCCGAAATCGGCAAAACCTGATCTAAATCCAAGTTCCATCCCCGTAAATAATTTCCTCTATTACGAGCTCTCCCCACCTCTCTTTCTTATGTACAGTGGCTGAACAGCAAAAGGCCCCGATCTGTACTGTTCATTGCTTTTGGAAGCGAAACGACCTTCAGCAAAGAAGTGGTGAAGGAGATCGCGGATGGGGTGGAGGAAGCGAGGGTGCCGTTCGTGTGGGCCTGCAGGGAGGAGTTGCCGGAAGGGTTCGAGGAGAGGACGAAGGGGTATGGTGTGGTTGCTAGGGGATGGGTGCAGCAGACAGAAGTTTTGGGGCACGGGTCAGTCGAAGGTGTTCTGATGCACTGCGGGTGGGGCTCGGTGGTCGAAAGTCTACGGTTTGGACTTCCCCTTGTTGCTATCACTGTTTTTTCAGATCAGGGGATGAACGCGAGAATTATGGTTCGTGGAGGGTATGGCGTGGAGGTGGAACGGGATGAGGGTGATGGTTCGTTTACTAAGGAGGATGTGAAGAGAGCTGTTAGGTTTGTGATGGTTGAGGAGGAGGGTGAAGGTGTGAGGAAAAAGGCTAGAGAGATGAAAAGAGTGCTGTTCTCAGATGTACAAATTCAAAATGTGTACGTGGATAAATTTGTTGGCTTCCTTCAGAATGGACCCTTGTCTAAGGTAAAATAATCAGTGTCAATTAAATTTTGTTGGATGATCTGTGAATAAATATCGAATAATGTATGGGCATTTTCCTTGTATATTTAATGTACTGAAAACTTTTAAAGGGTTATGAATGGTTAAAGCAATAAATTATTTCAACACGACACACACACGCCTTGTAGATTTTGACGATACTAACAAATATGTATTTTTGGTAGTAAAACAACTATAGTTACGTAGCACTACAATCAGCACTAATGCAGTGGGGTCAACTTCAAGTTCATGCCAGAATTCCACTGAACTATTCTTGTAAGTTTCAACACTAAACGCTAATGGTTAAAGTAAAACTCTGAATATGTGGATCTATATGCAGTATATTAAAAATCAACATTAGGCTGATATTGCAAAACAGAAACTTGTACATATAAAAACTTATATTTACATCATTACTGTCTAGCACTATTAAAGGACGCCCAAAGAAAGTTGTCCATGGCACTGAGTGGTGAAATTATGAGTTATTCTTGTATTTTACACAATTACTGTCCTAACAATGCCCTAACAACATAGAAATATGGATGAACCGATGATTCTTTTGTTAGTTTGCTGACAAATGATAGCAGTTCTTATATATATATTATGGAAGAAGCGTTTTTTTTAATTTTCCTACCTATTCAAAGAATCAAAGCTATGTCATAAGCACTGTATATGCTGCATCTGTCATCTGAATAATTTGTAAACCAACATAATATCAGTTGAAATAAAATGAAATAGTGATGTCATGGAAAACATGATTGGAGCCACTTATCTTGCAAACATTAACATTGATTAAAGCTATAAGTTCATCTTAAAGTGTTTTGTATGATATGAGACAAAACTTGTTCCTCGCACAATTTGGTACCACCATATAAACAAGAACATATATCCATAAAACATGGGGTATGCTATATGAATCATCTTGGCTGCTACTTGTTTCTTTCCTAGCGTATTCCTCTTTCAGTTTTAGTCGTTCATTATGTCTTCCTAGTTGCCGTTGCTTAATAAAATTCATTGCCTGCTAAGATAATCTGCATATAGTGCAAGATTATCAATAATTGGATCCAGTTTAGTATTTGGCAATGTTGTTAGAATTTTTTTATCTTTTAGTTCTTTTCAAAGGGTGGATTCGCCAGGATCAAATTTTCCAATAATGGTCAAATATTGTAAAGCATTTGTGAGACAAAATTAGTTTCACACATTTTTTGTTTGCGCCCGCGTGCGTGGGTGTGTGTGCATGCACGTGTATTTTAGATGTACAAAGCCCAGTTTAATATATTTAGGCTGCTACACCAAGGCATATTGTTATCTGGTCACTGGGTGTTTGTTTGATCAGATAATCTTGTATGTACTGATGCAAAAAGAATCCTGAAGTTTACTTACATCCTCTTTTTTTATAAAGAAAGGTACTCTGGTGCAAACTATAGAAGAAATTTTCGGAGAGTGGTCTTTTACTAGTTATTATCTGTAAGATTTCTTAAGGATCACTACATAACTGAATTGAGAAAATATAAATGAAGAATAATGGAAGTGGTACTACAGTTTTCTTTAACCTTTTCCTTATACTAAATTATATAAAATAGCCACTGGTCAACACCCATTAGCATTCATTCATTTAATTTCTTTGTATTCTTTCTATCTTATAGGAGCGCATGTCAGAAATAATAAAACCATTTTGTAATTCTGTAAAAGCATCATGGGATGTTCGGATTGAGGCAACCAAAGTTCTCCTAGATCTTGAATATTATTGCAAAGGACTTGATGCAACCTTATCTCTGTTTATGGAGTTTTTAGAGAAAGAACAGTCTTTAAGAGGTTTGAAATTCCCACATTATCTTTCATTTTTGTAACAAATTTACAGCTCTTGTGGTTTATAATTTGATTACAAGAGAAGTAAAGCTGGCTGTGCATGTTATGCGTTTGTGTCAGGCAAATGAAGAGGCTGAAACTGGCAATGATGTAGAATGCTCAACTCTAGTAGAGATAATATCATAATACCGATGCTTGAAATTGGTGCTGACATGGAAAGCTTTACAGTTTTAGTGCCATGTTACAGTAGAGGAAGAAGCACGAAAGTGAGGAGATTAATAATGGTGTGCTAGATTAGATGTTGTGCATTCAAAAGATATCTTCACCTCTAGTAAGTTTATGTGCATTTTAATTGTAGTTTGTTGTATTTAACAAGCACCATTTGCCTTGAATTACGCATATATGTACTAAGTTCTTTAGTTTGAGATTATTTGTTTTGCTGGTAGGTGAGGTAGTATGTGCATAAGTATGCAATCAATGGTGAAACAAAAGAGTTCTTTTGCAATTACTTAATATTATATGGTAGTATTATGGTTTACATATGATTGATTTGAGCCTTTGGAGTTGTGTATATTATAAATGTTCAGTATCATCACCTAGTTTCAACTAATACATGCTTCAATTGGTAATATTTGGTAGTTGGTTTATTTTAACTAAAAAATGAACTTAACAATGTCTTGAGAAGTGATTATTAACATTTTGAAACATTTCTTGATTTGGAGCAGGAAGGCTTGGAAATAACATGGTCCTGACAGGAAATGTGCTTCTCAATGGGAAAGGATAAGACTCAATTATGGTGTAGTGGTACATATATTACACTCTTCTTACATGTTTGGTCGATTTATACGTATAACACACTCGTACAGTTCAGCTGGGAACGATACTGAAACAGTGTAGTGTAGTTTTTTTTATAGAAATCGAGAATGTACAGTGATGAAAGTGCCAATGAATTGAAATGTAATTGAAAATCTGTAACAAAATTGAAGATGAATGCGATGTTCTCTTTTTTGTGTATGTTTTTTTCTTTTAGATATATATATATATATATAAAGATTATCAATAATATATATATATAGTCTATTTGAGTACTGTAATAATGATTTTTTAAGGATTAGTTTGCATCGGTTGTTATAAAAAACCGATGCAATAGAGGGATTAGTTTTGCATCAGTTGTTAGTAATAACCGATGCAAAAAGGACCTTTTTGCATCGGTTTCAGAACTGATGCAAAAGTGTTAAGCCTGTTGCATCGGTTGCATATGCATCGGTTGTTGAACTGATGCAAAAGGGGGGTAAACAACCGATGCAAATGGCCTGTTTTGTAGTAGTGTATGTGTGTCCCATCTGGGCGAGAGAGGCAGTAAGCACCATTTGATAAGGTAGTGCTGATGACATATGACCATGTTCTTTGTATTTGCAAACACCCAATATAGAATTAGCTCATCGATAATGAATTTTCAAAGCTTCATTCTAGAGTTGTAGAGCTTGGCCATCTTCCTCATACAGGCTTCGGTGCAAAGTTCAGCTTTAACTCATCGTTCGTTTAGGGTGTCAAGCCCGAGCCTGAGTAGTTTATCATTTTATTCTAGCTCGTATGTGAGAGGATGTGCTGAGTGGACATCTACTTCGTTGGGTAGCATGGCTTCGTACTCGTAGGAAAGCAAGAAGGGAGTATGGCCAATTGATGTGTGGATGGAAGTGCGATAGGACTAGAGGATGAGCGGCAGTTCCTCGGCCCAGTTTCCCTTGGCTTTTGTGAGGCACTTCTTAAGTGTTAATTGGATGGTTTTATTGATGCCACCACTTTCCCATTTGCTTAGGGATGGGCAAATAAAGAGAAGCACTTCTCAATCCCGTTCCTTTCACAGAAGTCTTAGAAGAGGCCACTTTTGAACCAAGGGTTGTTGTTAGTGATGATCTTCTTTGGTTTGCTAAATCGACAGATGATGTTTCTGATGACAAAATTTAGTATCTTGGGGGTGGTGACCCTAGTAAGGTACTCAGGCTCAACCCATTTATTGAAGTAGTTGATGGCGACTATGGTGTAGTTGTATCCTCCCTTGGCGTTTAGGTGCTTTCCTATCCAGTCAATTCCCCAAGTATCGAACGACCAGGGGGAAGTCATAGAGGTAAGTAGGGTCGGAGAGGCTCTAGGTTGCCTCCTGGCATGATCCCCACATAGTCCTTCATGCAGCTCTTCTAAACTCTAGGTGGCTTCGTCTTCAAATATGCACCGCTAAAGCATTGTTGAGTACCACCGTCTATAGAGATTTTTGTTCGTGATTATGTAATGAGGAGCCCAATAGAGGACCTTTTGACCTTCTTTGTGATCGGCTGGAAGTTCCTTATTCACCAAATACTTGATTAGGGGAGCCACCTAGTTGCCCGCTGATGATGTGTCAGTTTCCATCATTGTTTCCCCCATCTTGTGGTAAAGGGTATCTCAAATTTATAGTGGAAGCTAAGGGGTGGCTTCTTTTAGGTTGCTTGTCGACTTAGCTAATCGGTCAACCTTGACATTTTATTCCTTGGTTATTTATTCCAGCTTGAACTCGAAGAAGGTGCTGATTATTTTCTTGTCTTCTGCTACATACAAGGCTAGTGTTTTTCCTTTGACTTGAAAGTACTCACCAATTTGATTGACGACTAGTGATGAGTCGTTGAGCACATCGATGGAATCCATGCACAACTCCATTACCATCCTGAGACCGGCTAGGATAGCCTCATATTTGACCTCGTTGTTAATTTCCTTAAAAGCGAGGTAGAGCATGAAATAAGGTTCTCTTCCTTCAAGGGTGACAAGAACTATGTCGGGCCTTGCCCCTTTCTCATTTGATGCCCCGTCTACATATAAGAGTCAATTTTTATTGATGGTCTCCTCTTCATCGACATCCAGGCTTGAGCATTCAGCAATGAAATATGCCACAGTCTAACTCTTGATAAAAGTGCGAGGGTGGATGAAGATGTGATGTGGCCCAACCTTGACGGACCACTTTAGTAGCTGGCCCACTGTGTCGGGTCGACTGAGAATTTATTTCAATGGCTCATTGGTCAGGACTTTGATGGGATGAGCTTGGAAGTATTGTCGAAGTTTTCAAGATGCCATAAGTTGGCAGAAAGATGGATTTTACAACCTTATGATCTTGTCTCTAGGCTCGACAACCTTATGCTAACATAGTCGATCAAGTGTTGGACCTTCTCATCATTTCTAATCAATGCAACGCTAACCATGTGGTCAGTCACTGTAAGTTACAGGTACAAGTCCACCCGTCGATGGGCTTGGACAATACCGGACAAATAGACAAGTGTTGCTTCAATTCTTCAAATGCCTTAGAGCAATTTTCATTCCAAACAAACGACTTTCCCTTCTTGATAAGGATAAATGAGATGAGACATCAGTTGGTAGCCTTGGACACAAATCGGCTCAAAGAAGAAACCATTATGTATGAGCACTGAACTTGCTTTACAGCTATAGGATTTGCATGTCTTGGATTCAACTAGGGTTAGCTTCGATTCCCTTCATGCCCACTATATAACCAAGGAACTTTCCTAACTAGAGGGCGAATAAGCACTTCTTTGGATTCAACTTCATGTTGTATTGGCGTAAAATATTGTAAATCTCTACCAAGTTCTATATATGCCCTCGACCTTTTCTGACTTACTACTATGTCATCTACGTACACTTACATGGACTGGCCGATCTGTTTTGAAAACATGCAGTTGATAGCCGTTAGCAAGTAGCATCCGCATTTCAAAGCCCAAACGACATGGCATGGTAGCAGTATAGGCTGACATTAGTGGTGAAAGAAGTGTGTTCATCTGGGTCATGCATGGAAATCCGATTGTACCCGAAGTAAAGGTCAATGAAAGTGAGGAGCTCATGTCCACCGGTAGCATCTACTAGCCGACCAACGCGAGATAAAGGAAAGCAATCTTTAGGCCAGGCTTTGTTCAGGTCATAGAAGTCAATACAAGTTTTCCACTACCCATTTGATTTTCTTACCGGTACTAGATTGACTACCCAAATCAGGTATTCTACCTTTTCTTTAAGGGTTAGCTACCTTTCTGAGTTACAAGGTCTATGCTTTTGATAGATGGGTTTGCCTTTGGATTGATATTCAGTGCATGGAAAATGACCCTTGGATCAATGCTGGTCATGTTGGCATGCCTTAAGTGAAGACGTCTTTGCTTTATTTCAAGAATTTGACTAGCTCATCTCTAACCTTCACGCTGAGCTCTGTGCCGATCTGAATGACCGTCCTAGGGTCGACACAGTCTGTACATTTTTGCTCGAGTGGAGTTGCCAACCCACCTTTAATATTTGAATCTCCCATGCGAGGATCGAGCAGGTCATTGTCAAGATCGGGGTTGGTTTCTAAGTTTCATTGGTCTAGCACTTAAATCATGTGCTCTATGACATTCTCGATCGGGACATACGTTTATGTTTGAGTCAAAGGGTTGAGGTTTCCCACGGTCTCGTGGATGAGTCTATCGACATTGACTGGGTAGGAGTTGCTATGTTAGACGTCTTCGCTTTCCAACGGGGTGCAACTTCCTCATTCTATGCTATGATTACTATTTTTTTCTTTAGGGAGTTGCCAAGGAGATGGGATCCATGCCATCTCGATTTTCATTATAACAGGCGATCCTAGCTCAAATAGGAGTTCTTTGGGGCTCGAGGGTTCTCTCAGGTGACACGCGGCCGGTTGGTGTAGCTTCACTACTTTAGGTGATTACAACACGAAGCGAGGTGCTAACATGTTCGAGATTACTCCTGGGTGGTGTACCCTCGATAGCAGTTTCTTCAAGGGCAAGGACAGTCCCACCACTAGTGTGAGCATTGTCTGGCTCAAGCACTCTCTTGGGTAAATGTTATTGATAACTATGACTTCATCAGGTAGGTTAATGTTCATTGGGGGAGCTATTGGTGTTGACTGTTGATACCTCTACTTCAGAGTTGGAGACGGTATCGGCATGAACCGAAGCGCTAACCAGCTCGAGGGTTCTCTCGAGTGACTCAACATTGGTTGTTGTTAATTCTTATTAAAGCATGAGGATACCCTTTTTTGCTTGGCTGACAAAGGACTCGTAACACCCCTAGCTTTTGGTTAGTTGCCCTAGATTTCTCTAAACCCACCTTGGACAAGGAATTTCGTAACGAGCCAATTATATGAGATAATTGCATTAATCTTCACTAAGGTTGACCATCCTATTATAAGGTTATAAACAGATGAGAAATTAAATACTACAAAGTTTACATGCTTCTTTATAGCAAGAGGTTCTTTGCTGAAGGTGGTCGTAAGAGAGGTATTTCCTATTAGAACAATGCTAATGTCTCAAATGTCATCAATGGGAAAGGCATAATGGGTAAGGCTGAAGGTAGGAAGCATGAGTGCCTCGAAAACATGTCTGAACATGACGTTGATTGAGCGACCCCATCCATGAATGCCTCAATGTACATTCGAGTTTGTTATTGCAATAATGATAACCATGGGATCGTGGTGGAGGTAAGAGACAACTTCCCTATCCTCGATAGTGAATGAGATGGGCTGATCTGTCTCTAGCCTAGGCGCTTTTGACGCTCGACGTTCCAATGAATAAACTTGATCAACCAACCCTGCTTCTCTTTGATACTAGGATTACGCTCCCAGGCTGATTCCAACCACGTGTGGGCCTCTATTAATAGTCAAAATGTCGATCATAACCACGACATTATTGACAGGCAGTTGGGGTTGAGCCGATTGGTTGTTACGAGCCGTTCTTTAATCAACCCGATGCCAAACATTCTCCATATGCACTTCTTCTTGGATCAGCCTCTCCATCTTATCCTTCAGCACATGACAGTCTTTGACAGAGTGGCTATTGGTTTAATGGAACTTGCAGCACTTGCCATTACCATGAGTTTCCTCCCTTCTTCCACTTCTTGCGGCGGGTGGTCTTTGGAACGGTAACTGATCCTGGTTCTAAGATATATTGATTACATATATTGATTCAAAGTGGCATAGTTAGTGTACTTGGACTTGTATCTGGTGCCATCTTCTATAGGTCTTTTGTTGTTATTATGCAGACCATTATCTCGATGGTCCAAATTATCACGGGGGTCGACTATGTTAGAACACTGGGCCTTTCTATCACTATCTGAGAGGTCAGCGTCTTTCATCCGTATGATGTCATTCGCCACTGATAGAAATCAATTAATGACATGTCCAGCTGCTTTTGTAACTCTTTCCACAATCTTGTCTTGTATCTTACCCTCAAGCAGAGGGCCACAACTAGGCAGCTTTTTTCGACTCCCCTAGATCGGATGGACTCCTTGCTAAAATGGTTTACATATGACTGATCATTCATCAATGACCCTTTCCTGATCTACCTAGCTCACTAGCCATCATGACATGGGTCTTTGAATCAAAGAATCTAGTTTTAAATTCTGCACATAACCATGCTCAAGTATGAATGCTACCCAAGTTGCAGATGCAGGAACCAGAAGGAGTAGATGGAAAGAGAAGACATATTTCGAGGACAAAGAGCTGACCGACCGGTGTGATGAAAATAAAGAAGTGATGTGATCTAATGGGTTTGCACTTCCATCGTATTTGTCGATAGGCGATTTGACATACTACTGTGGATGTATGTACTTAAGATTTCCTTAGAGAACGACTCTCCATTCCCATTATTAGATAGTGATTCGCCATCGGCATTTTGGGATTGCGTTCTATTAACTTGTTAGCAAAGACCTATCATTTCTTCCTGAAGGCCAGGCTTTTCCTATGCGGACGTGTTTGGCTCCCTATCGATGAAGGACTCAACTGACATCTTTGTGGAGTGGGACATCAATGTCGGTGGTATGATGAAGAGGGACGATGGATTGAAAAGGGGGACCTCCCTCTATACGCACAAGGCGACTGTGAATGCCTGGCTCTCCCCTCCTTAGATATGGGCCTGACCCCTATGGGACTGGGAGTATCCTGATGGGGCCCTATGTTCTCTGCTGATGTCATAAGCGCCACCACTATGACGGTCGAATCCCAAGTCTTGAGCTCCATCTGTTGTTTGAAGGTGTTCAAAAGCATATGGATGTTCTACTGATGGGGAACGACAATTTCTTGGTTCTCTATACATGGCTAATTCCAGATCTAAAATATCAGCAAGGTTACTTGGCCCATGCACAACATGCGTTCTCCTGTTGTGAACAATTGCTACCCTGGTCGAGGTTTCAAGTACCATCCTCTCTTTGGAAGTATTAATGAGATTGTGGAAGGGGTGGAGGACCGAATTTTACAGTTGTTTGAGCATCCAGCCTTGTCCTCAACTCATTCACTTCACGCGCTAGAGTTCCCATTTAATTAAGCCTTAAAGCACACTTCACCACATGTTGTTACTTAACTCAGGGGTGGAGCAAGCAACATTGGCAGTAGTGTAACCATTACTGTCATTGTGATGACCACCTACACCTCCTGCACCCAATATACTTGTATAGTGCACTATGGAGGTACCAGCCGATACAGCATGGCAGCCAAGGGTGTAATGCAATAAAAATCCAAGCATAGAAGCTGTAGAAAATCTAACAGTGCATAGACAAAATATAATATAATAACATAGATGTAAAATAGGCGAGACAGTGATATAATCAACTGAATCATAAATAAGAACATTAGAGTGCAATAGGTTCACTGAATACACAAAAAACCAGAATTATAGGTTCATACATCTCAAATCTTCAAAATAAACTCTAAAACTATCTCTAAGCTAATACAAGTACTAGTATAGATCCATATTACTACACGGTAGAATATAAGCGATAGTAAACTCCTAGAATAGGTATATGAAAGCGTAGCCTCCTACACATACTCCATACAGCTCCATGTGCTATCTTGACCTATTATCCCTAATATACCCATTTAAGAGTTACCCAAAATAATAAGAAGTAAAGTATAAAATCTCAGGTCAGACAACAGTTTGGTATGAGCGATACATCATCTCAAAAATACTATAAAATCATATATAGTAAATGTAGCTTAGGGTATGAAGAACCATACTTGAACTATCCTTGCATCCAAAGAGTTAGCACATAACAATCAATATATACTAATATACTATCATTTCCATATAACTGTACTATAATTGAAGTACAATGTCCAGTGTCTAGGTATATGGTTGAAATTACTTACATTGTGTGACACCCTAGAGTGATAACAACCACGACAAACATAGAATCCATCAAACAATCCTTACCATCACTCGTGTGCATTGGATATACGATAACTCGTATGGAACAATCGCGAACCATGGACTCAATTGAAATCCCAACTTCATTGGTGCTCGAATCCATGCCACTTTGTAAGACTAGGAACTAGGCTCACAATTGCAAAAGCCTAGGATAATCTACTATCACAAGATCTGGACACAATCATAAATCCAGGTGGAAGCTACCTAACTTACCCCTTCTTTACGAGCACACTAGAAACCTCGTAGTTATCAACGACCCCTTTGCATGCGTCTCCATAATGAAAGTCAGTCGTTATTCCATCCCATCTATCTACGTAGTAGAACACGGTCGTAAATTATACTCACAAGCCCAACCCATTGAACTTGTCCTAGTGGATGACCATCATGACTCACATCGTAAAGTCGTTATCTCTGGAACACCTCTTGACAACCATCGTAAGTCATAGAGCCATCATACCCAAGTCCCAAAGCCATCGTCCTCATCGTGTCGAAGCGTCAAACCATCGCTTCATGAGTCGCCATATGAAATCCAATGCCATACCGAGTCGTTTGGACTTGCATACTTCACTCCACATCACCCCAGGGCCCTTGGAACATGCCACAAAGAAATCCCTGAAGTATCGCTTCATCACGATAAAAATTCCTTAACTTTATTCCCTGTCTGGATATACCTGAACTAAGCTTGAAGCCGCCACAGGAGAATCCCAAAGTCACTCCTCCTTAAGCCCAAAGCATGCCAAAACCCCAGACTAGAAAACTTGCTTGGGTACCGGACCGAGACAAACCCCGAATCAGCTTAAAGCACACCTCGGACAGGAAATCCTATTAGGCCCTAAAACATAATGCCACTAGCAGCGTTTCCTATCTAGTCTTCTTTCTCCCCAGCCCAAAGAAACTAACGAGCCAACTCCATGTCGGACCGAAGCCTATCCCGAAGCGCCGAATCAAAATGTTCTAGTAACTTCAACTTCCAATTTCATGCCGATTTCAAGGCTACGTTCTGTTCTTTGACCTGTATATGTTATGTATGCATCAATACAATTCCTAACATCCTCAAGCCTATCCTTCGAAGTCCAGTTTCATGGTTCCTACCACTAATTCACTTCGATGAGCATTTTCAACTATTAAAGCATACACTCAAACACCATACATGCACAAACCAACAACCAAACATGTAAACATACAACGGTTCATTGCAAATCATCATACAAGGTGTCTACAACATAGCCTAATATATATCAAATTAACCACACATCCAAATAATATGCCTAAAACACCAAAAATCCACTTATTCATGTTTTTACTATAGGCAGAGTTTTAAAACAGAAATAAAACATAATTTTAACTTCAAATATGGATCTAAAACATGTTAAAACCTATAGATACATGTATAATAAAGTGAGTGATGATAAATCACTCACCAAAACCTACAAAATCTAAGTTTTGCATGCAAATTGAGGCAAATTCGAAAATCAACATCAAAGATCTAATTTTTCTTCCCCCAAAATGTATATATAAAGATTTCTAATGAATCCCCTTGCCAATCTACCCTTAATATATGATTTAGACTTGATTTGGAGGAGAAATGAGAAGATTTTTGGTGGAGAATGTGTTAATAGAGGCTTAGATCAGTTTGGGAGATGGAAGAAAATGATTTGGGAATGTTTATTTCAGCTAATATAGCCTCCAAACCTGAAATGGGTTATTGGACCTCTTTCTAATCTCACTAATTACCCACTAAGTTGCTCCAAAAACTATCAAACTTTAAACAGCCATATCTTATAGCCAGAAAGTCAAAATCGCTATTATGACCACTCTTTGGAAGGAGAAACCATTATATCATTCTAATGGAAGTGGTTGAGATACAAATTCGGCTTTTATCAAAATTAATAGTCATTACAAATTTTCAAGGGTAAAATCATCCTGAAAAATTCTAATGATAGAAAATGTCATTAGCATGCATTTTCCAAAGTTATCACACGACCTTATAAGAATTTAAAATAATATTTTATGATCCTGCGATTTGTAAAATACGAGTCGTTACACTCTCTCCCCCTTTAGGATTTTACCCTCGAAATCCCCAACATAACATGGTAAAGTCAAACATAGTTGCCCCACACGCCTAACATCCATGAGCAAATATATCAAACATTCAAACAAAAGTAAGAAATGATATCTATGCCTACCCTAACATGCAGGATACTAAACTACCCTATATGATATCGAAAGTGGAAGAAAATGCAATAAACATAAGTCTCACCAAGTAAAGAGTTCCTGATAAATGGTCCTCACGCTCTCCTAGGTCTCCCAAGTACAATCGTATTTGCTCTCACTCCACTGAACCTTCACCAGCTCCACCATTTTCTTCCTAAGCTGCTTCATATCATATCCGACGATACAAATAGGCCTATGAGGTCTCGAAGTTTTTGGATCAACTTCGATATCATCAAGCTGTTTCGGTTCAACTACCATGCCTAAGCTATGCACAAACTTCCATAAGTGAGAGACATGGAACATGTTGTGCACGCCCGCCATCTTCTGAGGTAATTCGACTCTATAAGCCAAGTTCCCAATCCTCTCAAGTATCGGAAAGGACCAACGATTCTCAATGCCAGCTTCCTTTTAATACCGAATCAAACAACATTATTTTACAGAGAAATCTTGATAAACACCATGCCGCCGATGGATAACTCCAAGTCACATCTTCTCCTATCAGCATAGCTCTTCTGTCTATCCTGAGCAGCTTCCATTCATTGCCATATGATATCGATCTTCTCCAAAGTCTCCCCTATCATATCTAGCACAAGCGTCAGTTTCTCGTCTGCTTCTCACCAACATAAAGTAGCATTGCACGGTCGGTCATATAATGCCTTAAATGGTGCCATGCTAGACTAATAGTTGTTATATTAATGAACTCTACTAAGTGCAAATAATCGCCCCACGAACACTAAATGTGCTCCAAGCCCTTGGGCTGTTGAAGAGAAGAATTCAACAACACTTGAATGGATATACTTCCTCCCTATAGTTTTTATATGGATACGTGGGACAACTATAATACTTTCCTTTAGTGATTTCATACCTTCTTCCTTATTTTGATCATTTCTATCCTTCCACACTGGGGCAACTAAGAAGAGAGGGTATGTGGGCTTCTTTCGCTTGAGTTGTTTCAGTGTGCCGTTGGATTTTGAAGGTATTTAGTAACTATCAAAGAAAACAACATCAAAGACACATAACGTAATTAAACATAATAATGAACAGTGTTCGCGTACCTCTGTTTACACCCGCCTCCCCAATCGACTCCATTCCCCTAGTGAACACAGTCATACCTCATCTACTGGACATAGTTAGCAAAGTCGCTGAGCCAGAATGAGAATCTTTCTGTTCAGTTGGACTGAGCTACTGCTCTACCCCATCCATTATTCTTTCTAATCGATTATTCCATCCTCTTCTGATGATGAATCACCAGCCGCCAGTTTTTGACTTTGATAAGCTTTTGAGGATGAAACATACGCAAAGGCTTAACTGCGCCTTAACTACTTAAGTAGAGCATCAGATCAGAGCATGTCATGCTTTGCTTATTAGTTTAAACAGTGGTTATCCAACTTAGTGCTTGTACTAAGGAGATTGATACTAGCTCCTTCTTTTTATTAACTGGATGTACTTTAGTGGGGGATGCTTGCTATCATTCCAGTGCTAACTGTCCAATCAGTGAGTCAAGCCTATCTGCCTATTCAAAGTCAAAAGGCTTAACAGAACCGAGCCAGTTTAGTTACACCCTCCTTTATCCTTGTCTTTTAGCTTATGGTAATAGTTTCAAAGATAGATGTGTCACATAATCAAAAAAATAAGGTGCGTAGCGTGCAGGAGTAACTTAACGTAATGATAGAGTCATCTTAGAGAAATAGGTAATGGTAGAGTACAGTTTCTAATTGTCTTGAGAGCTTCATAATCCTCTACCCCAGCTCAATAAGCAGTCGTCGGTGAAAAGAAGGTGAGTGATGGGGTAGGCGAGAGGAGAAGGCCGGTAACCATATAGTCACGTCTCGGAAGTTCCTCTTAAGCCAGAGTCCTCTATTGTTACTTCGAAATCGAGAATGCAAGATCATAAGAGATCCTCCAAGTTACGATTCACCTTCTCGGTCTGCCTATATGTTTGTGGTGATAAGCTATATTGAGATGCAACTCCGTCCCCAACGTCTCTTGTAAGCTCTTCCAAAACCCACTAGTGAACAAAGAGTCTCGGTCGCTCACAATACACTTCGGCACACCATGGAATCATATAACCCACTTTACATATAACTCGACCAATTTGGATACCGTTTTACTAGACTTAACGGGTATGAATCAGGCACTCTTCATCAATCTATCGACTATGACCCAAATGTTATCATACCCTCCTCTGATCCTTTGTAATCCATTAATGAAGTCCAATGAAACTTGTTCCCGTTTCCACTTAGGAATCTCGAGCGGATACAACAAACCACTCTGGTTCTTCTGCTTCGTCTTTGCCGACTACAGTTGATGCACTTCGAGATGAATGCCTCAACGTTCTTTTTCATCCCTTCCCAATAAAATTTCAACCTCATATCCTGGTAAATTTTATTGCCTCTGAGATCTAGAGCCAATATCGAAAGATAGCACTCTCGTAGCACCTCATCCCTATATCCATTGACATCAGGAACAAACAGTCTTTCATCCTCACGGAGCCAACTAGCACAGCTGGGCACGTACTTGTTCATCTCATCGGACTCTACTCCTTCCTTTACCTCTGTCATTATCTCCGCTAGTCTAGCTTCTTAACTCTGACTAGTACCGATCCGCTTAATCAAGTTAGGTCTGATCGTTAGGCTAGCCAACACTTCCAGCTCTAGCTCACATCGAGGTATAAAATCATAGCCAACATTAAACTCCAACTGCTTTCATTCTAGGAACATTTCTCCTAAGCTAGCATGTTTCCTACTCAAAGAATTAGTGATTGCATTTCCCTTAATAGGCGTATGAGAAATGTCAAAGTCGTAATAGGTCGCGAACTCTAACCATCGCTGCCGACGAAGATTAAGATCCTTTTAGGAGAAGAGATACTTCAATGATTTATGGTCCGTATACAACTCGAACCTTTCCATAAGCAAATAATGCCTCCATATCTTCAAAAAAAAATATCGTCCCAACTCTACTCGTGCTGTTTTAGCCATCGACTAGCGTAGGCGAGAACCTTTCCTTTCTGCATCAACACCGCACTTAGTCCAGTACCACATGCTGTAAAATATAGTAGTTTATGATTTTTTTGATGATAATAAACACACAAACACACACAGATATATGTGTGTGTGTGTACACTTTCAAACAACAAGAGTTCCTACAATTTTCATACACTATTCATATACAACAATTTATACTCTCATACATCATAATTTGTTTTTCAAATACAGTATTCTATATTTACATTTTTCAAATACACTATTCATATACAATTCTACTCGAATACAAATTTTGTCTTCCCACTCTAGCCCTTGTCCAGTCGAAAATCTGTGTTCCCTAACAAATAGCAGTGTAGTTAAAAGCAAAAAGGAATAAATTGAAACTGCAAACATATAAATATATTTAAACTAGGGGTGGGCACGAGCAATTTGGTGCGGTTTGAAGCCCAAAATGCTTCCACACCGCATCAAATGGTTAATCAAAAATACAAACCATTATACTAATCTTTTAAATGGTTCGGTTTTGGTTTGGTATAATGTAATACGGTCTAGTTTTGGTCCAGTCTGCTTTAAACCTAGGTTAAATATGAAATAAGAGAATTACTTCCATCAACAATCAATTTATGAAGGCATTTGTTCGAAGCTTTTACACTTAAACGTTAAAGCATACAATATTACATTGAAATGAAAGATTAGTTCTTAATTGTATAAATATTTCAGTTTGACATTTAACTACATGTGAGATTATTTATAGTAGATTAACCAATCATCAACGTTAATCGATGCATAATCATTAAGTAAAATGAATAGAATAAGATTATAATTATCATTTATCCAAAAAATGAGATGAAAAATATTATACTAAAACCATAACTTCTTCTTTTATGACAACGATTATTATTAATATAAACTGAAAATAGAATATACATTGTTAGAATATAAAATGAGATAGGAGTTGCTTATTTTTATCATAAGATTACTAGTGTAAGTATTCGGTTCGGCCCGGTTTAATATGGTCGGTTCAATCGTCCAAATCGCAGTCGAACTGTATCAATGCAGGTCAGTCCAATTTGGGGTATTTGCTTTGGTTGAAGATTCGATGTGGGTTTCCGCACTGCTTTTATGGTCCGGCGTGGGTGGTTTTCGTATAGTGGTGCGGTTTATGCCCACCCCTAATTTAAACTCGACATTACCTCAATTAATTGGTTTTGTTCTTTTCATATTTTAAATAAGCACCAAAATAATGAACATGTACCATTACAATAGGAATATTAAAGGACTAGTACAACAGGTTCATGTGGGACAAAAATTTAAAATTAGGTCAATAATATGCACAAACAACTTAGGACATCCACCATGTATCATTGTACATTCCTTAAGGCCGAGCAAATTAAATAAACAAGCACATTAATTTCAAACACTTTGAAAAGGCAATGCATATGCACATATCACACTTACACACATGCACAAAAATAAATCAAATTACAAGAACTACACATGTGTGCACAAACCAGTAAAGGTCAAGCCTGCAGTTTTTCAAGCTCAACACAGTGTATAGGCAATGAATAAACAAGATGCAACATGGTGAAGAAATTGCAAACAAATGGAAGTGGAAGTGGACAAAGGTAAGAAAACTAATGAATAAGGCATGCCAAAACACATGTGCACAGTAACAAGCAGCTCAAAAGCATAAAGCAGTGGACAAGTTAAACAACAATACACCATGGGTTGAAGAATTATGGATCTTTAGACTAATTAAACAATAGAAGGGGCGAATTGTGTTTTCTAACTTATGTAAATCTTTTTAAATTTCTTTCAAGATTAATATTAAATTACAGATTATCAACACAGAAATATACCGACAATCAATCATAGATGCAATCATAGATAGAAATAAAAATAATAAAGTAAAGTAGAGAGTTAGAGAGATGATACCATGGATTTTATATTGGTTCGGATTTCTCCTACATCCAGTCCTATATAATTGCTTGTACATATTTCTTTTCAAATACCAATCTTTAACCAAGCATAAGGCAAACCCAAATACAATCTCGATTTCAAGGCTATGAGACACACCATCCTCAATTTTCAAGCTCAGGGTAGAATCACTTGATTTGACCAAGTTACAAGCACACCCACTTGATTTTCAAGCTACTAAGCACACCCACTTGGTTGAATGTGCTTCAAGTACACCGAAAGAAAATACAAATATAGCTGATAGTTTTTCCAAAGACAATTTCTTGAAATTTGGATACAATGGATCTTATAGCCTCTTGGACAACACTTTGATATTTGAATTGAGAGAGAGATGTTTCCAAAACATCAAGAAAGTATTATTGAATCAATACAAAGAAGTATGAATTGATTTTGTGTGATTTTGAAGAGAATAAGGCATATTTTTCAATGGAATTTTCAAGAGAGTAAGAGGAGGAAAGAAAGTAAGTAATTGGTTATCAAAAAATTCATTTGCACTCCCCTTTATATAGTAAATCCATATATTTTGGTGTTTATTTACGAGTAGAATCAACTCTACCTCGAAAAGTTTTCGACAAGGCCAATATTTCTCTTATGCATATTCCTCCATATTTCAAACCATATGAAACACTTGTTGATAAAGAAGAAAGATTGGCATGGGAAGAGGAGCGAGAAATTAAACAAGAAGAAGGAGATGAAATGGAAATAGAAGAAGAGGATAATTAAGAAGAAGAGGATGAGGAAATGGATACTTCTTTGGATAGCTTCAACAATCCACCCCACCCTTCTAACAAAGAGAAACTAAAGAACCAAGAGAAGCTTTTTAAAAACCAAAAGAAGCTTAAACATTCCTTTAGCAAAAAGTTCACTTCACTCTCCAACAAAGTGGACAAATATTTTGGGAAAACTATTCGCAAGCTTGGTGGAAGTTATTCATTTTCACCTACATATTTCTAAGTTTATCTAGTAATTTCTAGTCTTTAATTTGTTGAATTGTTCTATTTTAATTCATATCATCTTTATGTATTTCACCTTTATGATATGTATCATCATTTCATATATATGAAAAATTATTCTTGCTACCATATATTGTTTTTGTAATCTCTTGAAGTTAAAATATAACAAAACTTAAAAATTGCATTTTCAGGTATATGTCGACATATCCTAGCTGTTTGGCAAAATTCGAATTTTAAAAATAAAATAACTACCATCATTCAAGCATTCCAAATGACTTTTCACTTCTATTTAAGCCTACTTCTTTCAGAAAATTTCACTATTCATTTCATCCTTTTATCCCCTTTATTTTTCAAACTTCCTTCTTAAAATATGTCTTCCTTACATCGAAAATTGTATGAAAACGTTAAAGAAACAGTTCAATATTTCAAGGATATTCTCTCCTTTATCTTAAGAAATCCAAGACATTTAGAATTTTGTCAAATGCAAATGATCAAAGACAAAGAAAAGCATTCCGTAGCCCTTCGATGGTTGATATCTTCCTTAATCAAAGGTGATCAAACAAACAACCTGGAATGCTCTAACAACAAGGATAATGAAGATTGGGATGCCATTAAAGAAAATCCAATCTTTGGATCTAACAGCCGGGTTAAAGTTCCAAAGAATGCCTAGTTACTCGGTTTGTTTTTAAATAATAAATATGTATATAACTTATTTATTAGTTTGTGTAAATTTATATTCTTAGGTTTGGATTTGCTTGTTTTTTTTGATTTGTATGTATGGATAGATAGTGTGATTTAAACAAATGGATTTTAATTAATGAATATAGTTTGTGTTATCATTATCTAGTTTTAATTATCATCATATAGTCATTATATATCACAATCATATCATATTGCATCATTATATATGCTTTAATAATTTAGTGTAAAACATTATTGATTTTGACTTCATATTCTATAAAAGCATTTTATTTAGTGGGAGTTTTATTTTCACCCATTTTTGTTGATAACAAAGGGGGTGAAAATGTATAAAATACACATGCATATATTCATGGGGAGTTATATTATATTTTGTATATAGTAATATTCAACGGTTGCCATCGTCAAAAAGGGGAGACTGTCAATACCTCAGTTAGTGATTTTAATGATAACAACTTTATACTATCATATAAATTATAGATACTAATGTTTTGGCAAGTTATTTAGTATATAGTGCCGAATATTGCACAGGTGTTGAATAGAAGATTGTACAGTATAACGACTCAAGAGGTAGACATGAAGCCTCATGAGTTTAAAAATCAAGATTTCAAGATTATAATTTAGTGTATATAGTCATAGCATATATTGTTAAAGTCCTTGATAGCAATATTTGATCTCTATCTCAAATTTTCTAATCTTTTATATTTTTAACCAAAATAATTTTCAAAATATATTTCAAAATATTTTATAAAAGTTTTTCAAATTTTAAAATGTTGATAAACTATGTTTGAACTATTTTACAAAGTATCAATTTATTTTACAAAGTATAGGATTTTCAAAACATTTTAAAAGAAATAAGTTTTCAAAATATACAACCATATGTCGAAAAATAGTCATAGGGTATGTCAACATACATGCCGCCAAATGGTTTTTCAAATTTTGAAAGGAAGTGTCTATTCATCGCAACGCTTCAAGAATGGACATAACTGTTAATTTACTATATAAAGGGGAGTGCAAAGAAATTTTTTGATAACTAATCACTTACTTTCTACCCTCCCCTCACTCTCTTGAAAATTCCATTTAAAAATACACCATTCTCTTCAAAATCACATAGAATCAATTCATACTTCTTTGTATTGATTCAATACTACTTTCTTACTATTTTGAAAACGTCTCTCTCTCAATTCAAAGATCAAAGTGCTGTCCTAGAGGCTATAGGATCCATTGTATCTAAAGTTTAAGAAATTATCTTTGGAAAAACTATCAACTATATTTGTATTTTCTTTGGGTGTGCTTGTAGCCCGTTCAAATCAAGTGGGTGTGCTTAGTAGCTCGGAAATCCAGTGGGTGTGCTTGTAGCCTAGTCAAGTCAAGTGATTCTACCTCGAGCTTGGAAATCAATTCAGGATGGTGTGTCTCGTAGCCTCGAAATCGAGATTCTATTTGGGTTTTCCTTCTGCTCGGTTAAAGTTTAACATTTGAAAGAAATATAAGATCTCTGATTTAATATTGTGCGGAACTTTATGTAGGAGAAATCTGAATCAGTATAAGATCTCTGGCGTCATGTCTCTAACTCTCCACTTTACTTTATTATTTTTATTTTTATCCGTGGTTGCATCTGTGATTGATTGGTGGTATATTATTATGTTAAAAATCTATGATTCAATATTCATAGTGAAAGAAATTTAAAAAGATTTACATAAGTTAGAAAACACCATTCACCCCCCTCTAGTGTTTAAGTAGCCTTGAGATTCATAATTCCACAATCCATATAGTAGATTGTGTTCTAATGTCTAGAAATATTCTTTTGAACAAAGTCATCTAAGATGATTTGTGCCTAATTGATGTCGTCGTTTTCGTAGATGGCGAAAGACCTTTAAAAACTTTTTGAGTAGGGTGAATGGTGTTTTCTAAGTAATGCTTTATTATAAAATGAGACTTATAAGTCTCAATTTTGGTCTAAAATTTTTATGTTTAAAATCAAATTCTTCGTCACTTTCAAAAATATCATGAAAAACTTCATGATTTTGTTCTTCAATTTGAAAAGTGGAGAAGTCAATTCCACTAGATTTGCAACCAAGTATGTGATCCAAAAGTTCACAATTTAAAACAATTTGAGTGTCATTTACACTACTCCAAATTTTTCCATCTTATCCTTGAAAAAAATTACCATTCAAATTGCATATTTTTTTAACCAAATCTGGACAACACACAAAATCATTTTGAGAAGAGTCGACTAAACCAAGAATTTCATTTTGAAAGCAAAGATCTTGAAGACCATAAGAGGAATAATCATCAAACTTTGCAAATCTTCTGGGAAATTTTTTTCTAGAAGTAGCATACTCCATACAAGTATCAATGGCTTCTTTGTCATTAAAAAAATGCCTTTGGTTCTCTTTGAGAGCCTTATGGTTCTAGGATTTTGACTTCGAGGAGGCCATTTTTGAGTTTCGAAGAGATATAATAGAATGAAGAGAGAAAGTGAGTGAATGAATGGATAGAGATGAGATGAATTAATAGAGAGTGAAATAGCATATTCTCTGGTCAAAAAATGTGTTTTAGAACATAAAAATAAATGCAAAAGAGAGGGAATTTCAAACTTTGAATTTGAAAGAAATTTCAAAATTCTAGCATGTATGTCACATATAGGGTATGTAGACATATGGGCCATAAAATCCAAAATTAAAACCAATATAAAATATTCCTATATATATACTTATATTCATCCAGTATTATTATTAATTTATATGTTATTCCTAAAACACAAAAAATGAAATAAATAGTAAATGTAAAAGATGCCTTTTTTTCTCCTTTTCTTTGATCCGTTCTGATTAATCGACTATTGTCGTGAAACACATGTTTTCATCCTCAATATCTGGTTTATTGTCGCTAAAGGAAATATCTAAATCATCCAATGTTGTTGTATAAGCCCTCTTTCTTTTTTGGATGAATCAGTGACTGATGAGATCCTTGATTTATTCTAATGCTGATAGTCTCTTTGCAGATGACCGAGTTCATCCTAGTTAAAACATCTACTAGCAGTTCTAGTTCTAGGAGTCTTATTTTTAGGTCTCCAAAAAAATTTCATCGTTCTATACTTCAGGAATTTTCTGAAATTTTTAGTCATGAAATCAATTTCTTCATCATTGTCATCGTTTGATTCCTGGTCGTCAATTATTGAATTGAAAGCGATGGATTTCTTTTTTGTTGCCTTGCTTTCGTTTCTGCCCTGCAATAGTGCTTCATAGGACATTAAATTGCCTATTAACTCTTCAATTGGTAGTGTCTTTTGATCCGACTCCAAAGAGAGTGAATTAAGGATTTTCTAACTTGGTCCTCTTTAGAATTTTTTATACCTAATACTACTAAAGTATGCACTATATCTTGAAACCTACGATACATATCATAAATAGACTCATTTGGACTCATTTTAAATAACTAAAACTAATTAGTTAACATGAAAATTTTGGTCTCTTTAACTTTACTAGTGCCCTCATGTATAACCTGCAGTGTTCTCCAAATTTCATGTGCAGACTTACAAATAAAGACTCCATTAAGTTCATTTTTATCTAATGGGTGAAACGGAATATCTATGGCTTTAGAATTACTCTATGCAAGTGGCTTTTAATCAGCAGTACACTATGAAAAGTTGGCATGGGGTTCTGTGTACTCATTCTGTGTAATATTCCAAATATCTAAACCATTAGACTGTAAATAAGTCTTCATCCTACATGATCAATAAGGGTAATTACTGCCACTAAAAAGTGGTGATCTAGTAGTAGATTGTCCTTCGAAAAAAGTGTTAACAAGTGTACTAATAGTGTTGCAGTAATTTAAACTTTTTCAAAAATCAAATTATGAGCTTTTGAAAACCTAATGTTCTGATACCAAATGTGGGTTGCAAAATCATAGATCTTAAGGCTAATTAAACACTAGAGGGAGGGTGAATAGTGTTTTCTAACTTATGTAAATCTTTTTAAATTTCTTTCAAGATTAATATTAAATCACAGATTATTAACACAAAAATATACCAACAATCAGTTACAAACGCAATCAAAGATAAAAATAAAAACAATAAAGTAGAGTAGAGAGTTAGAGAGATGACACCAAGGATTTTATACTGGTTCGAATTTCTCCTACATCTAGTCCCGTATAGTTGGTTGTATAGATTGCTTTTCAAATGTCAATCTTTAACCGAGCGGAAGGTAAATCCAAATACAATCTCGATTTTGAGGCTACAAGGCACACCCTTTTGAATTTTCGAGCTCAGGGTAAAATCACTTGATTTGATTGGACTACAAGCACGCCCACTAGATTTTCAGGCTATTATGTGCACCCACTTGATTTGAACGGGCTACAAGGACACCTAAAGCAAATAAAAATAGAGATGATAGTTTTTCCAAAGACAATCGAACTTTGGATAAAATGCATCCTATAGGCTCTTGGAAAGGACTTTGATTGTTGAACTGAGAGAGATATATTTCTAAAATAGTAAGAAAGTAGTATTGAATCAATACAAAGAAATATGAATCGATTCAATGTGATTTTAAAGAGAATATAGTATATTTTTCAATGGAATTTTCAAGAGAGTAAGAGGAGGGAAGAAATTAAGTGATTAGTTATCAAAAAAATCATTTACACACCCCTTTATATAGTAAATTAACAGTTGTGTCCAGTGATGAAGAGTTGCAACGAATAGAGACTTTCTTTCAAAATCTAAAAAACTATTTGGCGGCATGTATGTCGATATACCCTATGCCTATATGTTGACATATGATCTTATATTTTGAAAACTAATTTCTTTTAAAATGTTTTGAAAATCCTATACTTTGTTAAACAATTTGATACTTTGTAAAATAGCTTGAACATAGTTTATAAACATTTTGAACTTTGAAAAACTTTTATAAAATATTTTGAAATATATTTTGTAAAATTATTTTGATTAAAAACATAAAAGATTAGATAATTGCAGATAGAGATCAACGATTGCTACCAAGGACTTTAACAATATATCCTATGACTCTATATACTAAATTATAATCTCGAAATCTTAGTCTTTAAACTCATGAGTCTTCATGTCTATCTCTTGAGTCTTTATACTATACATTCTTTGATTCAATACCCGTGCAATATTTTGTAGTATATACTATATAACTTTGTAGAACATTAGTATCTATATTTTATTTGATTGTATAAGGTTGTTATCATCAAAATCAATAACTGAGGTATTAATATACACAAGGAAATGTGCACCAACAAGTGAATATACACAGACATGCAAATGCAAGTACATAGGCATTCAACAAACAATCCAGACCGGATAAATGTATAAAGAGATGAAACAAAAAAGGCAAGTGCATGTCACAACACACAAGCTAGGACAAGTATACAAGCTCAAAGTGAAACACATTTGGACTAACAAACAAACCTACATTATCAATCCAGCAATACAACGCAACTTGATACATATATCAGTGCACTATCGATACACATATCGGAATACAAATGGGGATACACATTCATGCATCTTAGGAACTGGTTTAGGCGGTAATTATACTCATTAGTATAACAGGAATGAAGTTTCAGCAAAGTACATGCAGAACAAATTTAGCAACAAGAATCACAACAAACACAAGCTCAACATAGAAGAGATGAACGATTAAGATGCAACAACACAACCAAGTCATGCACATGCAGAGGCAAGGACAAGCACACAAGGGAAGCACAAAAAGGTTCAATTGCACTTCAAATTTTAAGAATAATACTCGAAAGAAGACATGCTAGCAAAGTACACAAACAACACCAGTGCATGACTCAGAAGTACTTAGAGATGCAACATGTCAGTAGAGTCATGCACACGCTCATAAGGCTAGCAATAAGTACTAACTGTAACAACCCATAAATTATGAATAATTGAATTAAAAGGCCAAGATGGGCTAGACAAAAGAAAATATGGCAATAAATTAATGAAAATGAGTATGTAGGCCAAAGCTTAAATAATTGTGGAATAATAAACATGACACTTCTCCATTCATTCATCTCATTCTACTAGAAGTAAAATAAAAGCTCAAAATATACATTAATGGTAGTGGCTTAGAGAAACGGGAATAAAGAGAAGATAAAGAAAATACAAGCTAAGGAAAAGAAAAGAAGATCTAAGTAAGATTTCTTAAAGATCTAAGTGAGTAATACCTATCCTTTTATTTAATTCATTTTTTCTAATTCAGATTATGTTATTTTGTTGATGTACATATAGATATATGTCAAAATAAAAATAGAACAAGATGTTCTAACCATTGTTCTAGAAATGAGTTATTGATTTGTAAAGCTTATGACTTAAGAATATAAAATATATAAAGAAATTAACTCGTAATTTAAATAAAATATATGATAGGAATTGAGGAGTTATTCATAAATTTTCTAGTAATTTATAAGGCTCTTTATACATAAAATAAGCTGGAATGCATGAAGTACTGCACTGGTGGAAGGGGGGTCTGTGTCGAGAGTTGTTAGAAATGAAATATGTATTAAAATAACAATGTAAGGGGACAAGATCCATAAAAACAGCCAAAAAGATAAACAAAGGACCCTGTAAATGTCAAAAAACAATAAGGTAATATCTAATGGTGACATGTGTAAAGTGGTAACGTGCTTTGTCAGAGGTGTTAGATATTGTCAAGTACTGAGGTAAGGAGGCGGTGGCCAAATGTTCCAAAGGATAATTCCGCCAAATAAAACTGCTCTGGATAGTGGGGTACTGATTTGCCTAGAAATCCAAGGACTTTCTGGGGAAAGTAGTTCTGTGCCGCAATTTTAATGAAAGATAAAGAGTGCCACAATTATGAAGGGAGTAAGACAAATTGCGCTGTCGCACCGCACACTCAATAAGTAAACAGTCTACTATGCACATGGGACGGGGTAGGGTGTACTACGTTGAAGTGTTGTGAGTGGAAGTGAAAAGTGGAATGGTTATTAACATCGAGTAAAGACGCTTACTGGAATGCACACCTAAAGTAAGGTGAGGAGAGGCATTCAACTTTAAGAGGTTTGTAAGGGGTTGATACTACGCGACCTCAAATTAAAATAAAACAATACTGCAGGGGGCAAATTCTATCACTAAGGGACTACATGTGGTTGATTCTTTATAGTCCAGAATTAAATAATACATAAATGAGACCAATGGGTTGCTAATTCAGAGCAGGTCAGAAATGAATAAATAAATATTAGATAGGAGACCGTGTGTTGTTGATTCATAGTGGTCCTAGTTCTAATTAAATAATATAAAATATGAAAGAAGGAAGAATACACGGTTGGCTGTTTCATAGAAGATTTGAACTTAATAGGTGTATGAGAATGGGCTGCAGATGGGGTAGCATAGTAGCCTAGAGCTAAATAAAACAATATTGTAGGGGAGTGATTCCATGCAGTCTAATATTCAATTAATAAATAAAATAATAGTGCGGGGAATGGGGTCAGCGCAGTAAGAGTAAAACAAAGAAAGAATTAAACGGATGTTGCTAGGGCAGGGTTCCATATAGCATTAGATTTTCACTTTGATTAGTTTGGGACCAAGTAGGAACTGCGTAGTGGCACGGCAGTAAATTGTACTATGTGATGCTTGGGGAGTTTCCAATGTAAGTAATTATGACCTTTACTTGTGTGTAGTATTATGTATGTTGTTTAATAAGGAGCGAGGAAAACCCGTTCCGCGTTTTGCGACGTGGTCTCGCTATGAATTTATGTTATACTTTCAGTTGAGTATTATTCCCACCAGAATTTATGCTTGACCTATGTTTTTACCATTTTTCCCTATAAACTCACAGGTAGTCTTTTGAGTAGGTTGAGTTTATGGGATAGGCAGGTTTTTTGGGCATAGGTCGAAGATCGAAGATGGTGTAGATGGCCTAATTATTTGTTAATGTATGATAGTTCCGCTATTTTAAGTGCTTGGGGGGCATCATCATATGTTGACCAGCACTCTTCTATGTATTTCTATGATTATATTTTGAGCCTGCGTGGGTACGACTTGGGGTTAACATTGAAAATTTATGTAATAAATATTAAGGCAAACTTGATGAAATGAAAATAGTTGTTGTTGTATTTACTTTGACTATTTTGAATAATACGGAACTCACTCTTGGTTGCTCGAAAATAATGCTGATGATGACTGCATCATCATCGACGTTTATTTTGGGTCTCATAGTAAGGAATGTTACAATAACAATGTTGAAAAGTGCACAAATAAAATCAGACCAGAAAGTGTGTATCAGTTCAATTACATTCGGGAAAGGCAAAGCAATTTTTTTCAAACACACACATATATACATATATATGTATACATGTGTGCGTGTGTGTGTATGCAGCATTTTCAAAATTAGTCAAGTTGAAGATTTTAGAAATAATTAAGTGCTATCACATGGTTGAACTAATCCACAAAGTCAAGCTGTAACAAAAAATTGAACAA
Source organism: Allium fistulosum (assembly GCA_030737815.1). Taxonomy (NCBI): domain Eukaryota; kingdom Viridiplantae; phylum Streptophyta; class Magnoliopsida; order Asparagales; family Amaryllidaceae; genus Allium; species Allium fistulosum. The sequence continues at coordinate 823,433,607 of CM060905.1, forward strand.
GTCCACAAAGTCTAGCCAAAGGACACACAAAAGAATCAAGCCATCGAATAAGATATGTTCAAATCCAAACCCAGAGTAAAAATCTAAGTTGAAAAATTCAAAATAGAAAATCATGAAGTATGTGGAAATCCAAGGAAGATTTTTCTCAAATCAACCACTATTTAAACTAATTCATCATTGATAATTAATTCAATTCAAGAAGGACCAAATATTAAGATAAAATCAGAAAATCAAATTCATACCAAATCTACAACTGCAAAGGAACTCGACTAAGAAGCAATCACAACCATTAGGCGAAGTAATCAAATCTATCAGGATGAGAAGGCGTGAATATATCAATCAATTTTCGATCGTTGTCTTTCGAAACAGAAGAGGAAAATATAAAAGAAAACGGATCGGCCTTGCTAAAGAACAACAGATCAGTCTAAAAGAAAATACTTGAGGAAATTTTTTTGGGCCATATTTTTATTTGAAAACTTTAGGATTTTTATTATTGTATTTACTTTTAAATTTAAACTCTAGTTTTGTAACTAGGATTGAAATAAGGTGTGTAGTTCAGGAAATTCTCAACTCATGGATAGAGTTGAGACAAGATTTCTAGGCTTAGCGTCAGAACAATAAGGTTAGCGATAGTCGCAAGTTGCTTAACGACGAATTTTCTATCGGTTTAAAAATTCACCGAAAAAATTATATTTAAATTAATCGCAAGTGCACGGCGTACAATTTTAGTACATGGCGAGTACGGGTCGATCCGTAGGAATTTTTTTTAAGATTTTAAAATTCTATTCAATCAAATTAGACCAAAAATTGAAGTTGTGATTGTTTTAAGCTAGAAATTGCAAAACTAACTAGAATAAAAGTGATTGAAACTATGAGATTAGAAAACAATTTAGAGGCAAATCCACTCTCATATTTTTGTAAATGAACAAACAAATAATCTACGATCTCTATTTTTGATATGAAGTGGACTTAGTATTGTATTTATCATAAGTATGGTTTATTTATGTTATTAATTAACATAACTTAAACCATCAAACTATAATACAACAAATAAAACCACTTATCAATTCTCATGGAAATGAAGTCAAAGCAAAAGCTATTTTAAGTATGATCTATTTACTATTGTAATTAGTAATATAGATCATCAAAATTTGTTTTTACTTTCATTTCAAAATCAAAAATCAATTAGTAAATGATGATGTAAATTATGTTTATGTTGAATAAGAATAGCCTATTTGCAAATACAACATAGGCTATCAAACTCATTTGTATAAACTTACATCAACATTTACTTCATGAAGCATTAAAAGAGACCATAAATCATAAGAAATGTTGAATTTACATAATATTAGAGAGCTTCGTTACCCCTAAATTGGAAGAGTTTAGCTACTCATTTGTGTTATCATATCAACACATGTAAATTTCAACATTAAAAAGCAAGCAAATAAGTAAGAGCTAATAAAAGTGGAAGAGCTAAACTAGTTGCATAAAAGTAAAACTAAGCTGTGAACATAAAATGAAAGAGCATGTAAATAAAAATGACAAAGAAAATAAGATAAGAACAAGTAGAAGAAAAAGAACAAGAGGCTTAGGAACCCATTTTTATTTCATGTAACTTTGAAATTACAACTTTCATTCTCATTTCCTAAGTAATTAAAAGAGGAAGAAGATCATTTACATGTACATAAGAGGGCTATTTATACATGCACAAAACTCTAATCTCATTTTTAGGGGGCTTCCCAAAATGCTCTTTAGGAAGTGTGACCACCAAGTAATCATTAGTCTCTAATTAATCCATCATCAAGTATGCATGAAGTTTTAACCTCCACTAAATTGTCCATTAGCTTCTAATTGTAGATTTAGGTAAGTGGATAGGTGGGGTCCTCCATGATGTATGATTTGAATTATTTCTATTTTCATTCCTTTGTTTCCCTCCTTGTGCATGCATATCTTTATGAAACCCTCTTCCATTTTGTCACCCAATTTCCTACAAAATCAAATAAAATCTGCAAATAAATATTTTCGAATTAAACTATGCACAAAATTACTATTTTACCCCCACATTGATGTATGAATGATGACTTGAAAGCATATTTGAAATTTGGTTTTAAACATGTAAAAATACCCAATTATGACATTTATTTAAATAAAAATAAATTAAATATGGATGTAAAAATATGCATATTTACGTGCACACTAAATACCCCCACACTTATCTTTTTATTCATCCTCAAATAAAGACAAACTAAGATAAATCCGTTTTTGTAGGAAACACGATTGCATTGAGCATATGCAACAAGCCGTTAAACCTCTAAGTGTCCCTAGTAGAACGAGTGTTGTCTCGTGAGGGTTTTCAGCGGATACTACCCACAAAATCCAAATGCAAAATGAGAAATTTCCTAAATGCAAGATTTATTTATAAAGATATGGATGCAAGTTTGAAAATATTTACAAATGAAGAATTTACTTTCAAATCGAAACGAATAAGTTAAATATAAGTTCTGGCCATTATCCAGAAATTTAAGTCCTTTTACTTGTCAAAATTTCTAACAAAAATTAAGTTATCATAACAGATAGACTATAGTTTGGCTAGTTGTTTCGGTTGATAACGCAATGCAACTATGAAATGGATCCTTAGTTGATTTTCAAAGTTTATCAAAGTGGTATTTTCATTTCTTTTGAATAACAAGTCAAATCGAATAAGTAGAAATAGTGTTTGGATTTGAATTGCTTACTCTCTCTTTATTTGAAAATTTTATTGATATTAACAATATTTACATATGCCTAACTCAGAAAACTAAGACCAGATATATTACCCATGCACTGCCTTGTGGGCTTATGTGAGGAGAATACAGAGCGTGGCGAGTGAACACATGAGTGTGAACACCTATCGACTGTAGGCTTTATTAATAAAATAATTGTTGTATACATACACCTAACTCAGATAAACTGAGGCTAGATATACCAATCGTGCACTACCTTTCGGGCTTACATGAGAAAGGTATAGAGCATGGCGAGTGTACACACTTGTGTGTGAACACATGACTCTAGATGTTAATAAAAAAATACACATATACATAATTGTTTTTTTATGATTTTTTGTTTTTTTTGAAGAGAGAGTTTTGCAATATCATCTTAGTACCACTTAACTTAAAAGATTTAAAATATTGTCGCCTTTACTTTAAATCAACCACTCATTTAAACAAAGATTTTCAATTAGGATATACTTTATAATTATAAGCCATGAATCTTCCTATATACTAGTTAAACCATCGTTACTTGTAATCAAACTTTATTTTTATTTTTGTTATGACAAATAAATTTTCAAAAATTTCAATTTCATAACCAAAACTTATACTTATCCTATAGTGTTTCTTCAAAAATAAATCAAAATGCTAAAAAGAACATGTTTTTGAGATTTAGAAATTTTGAGATTTTTTTCTTTTTTTTGGAAATTTTGAGTTTAAAGAAAACGAAGATTCAAAAATACCATGAAAATTTAAAAAAATGTAGATGAGACCCCCCTCCACACACACACACACACTTAATTTTGACTGTGTTCCCACAGTCAATGCACGATATAATGAGTGTAACGGGGAAAAATATGTACATATTTACAAAAGAGGGCTAACATTTCTTACTAGACATAGCTTGGCTCATGAAGAATCATGATCTCCTCCTCTTGGTTACTTGGCAATTCCAAGAAAGGTTTCAGACGATGACTGTTGACTTTGAAAATCAATCCATCCCTGGGGTTTTGTATTTCTATGGTCCGGTCCATCTCGATTTAAGTTTCCCAGGGAATAAAAGAAGTCTTGAGTCATATAAAAGAACTTTCTGATTTGGTGAAATCGTTTTTCTTAGGATTGACTTGTCATGAAAAACTTTTGTTCTTTCTTTGTAAATTTTCTCGTTTTCATACGCGTCGTTCCTAAGTTCTTCTAGTTCGTTGAGTTGTAGTTTTCGGTTTTCGCCAGCTTTATCGAGATCCAAGTTTAAGTTCTTTATTGCCCACAATGCTTTGTGTTCGATTTCAACCAGTAAATGGCAAGCTTTCCCATAAACTAAACAAAATGGGGACATCCCAAGGTTAGTTTTAAAAGTGGTACGGTAAGCCCAAAGTGCGTCGGTCAATTTCTGAGACCAATATTTGCGATTTTTATTAATTATTTTCTCCAAAATTTGTTTTATTTGTCGATTTGAAACTTCAACTTGGCTACAAGTTTGAGGATGATACGGAGTGGATAACTTGTGGGTTATCGAATACTTCTTCATTAAAGTTTCAAAAGAACGATTGCAAAAATGAGTTTCGTTATCACTGATTATTGCGCGAAGTGTGACGAACCTCGAAAAGATGTTTTCTTTGAGAAATTTCACAACAATTCTATGGCCGTTGGTTTTACAAGGAACGGCTTCGACCCATTTGGAGATATAATCGACAGCAAGAAGTATGTACAAATTTCCAAAGGAACTGGGAAAAGGTCCCATAAAATCGATACCCCAAACATCAAAGATTTCGATCATAAGAATGGGTTTAGAGGCATCATATTTCATCGAGAAATTCGTCCAAGCATTTGGCACTGATCGTAAGTTTTACAAAATTCGAATGAATCTTTGAAAAGAGAAGGCCAATGGAAACCACACTGAAGCACCTTTTCCGCTATTTTTCGAGGAGCGAAATGTCCACCGCACGCTCGATCGTGGCAAAACGAAAGAACGCTCCTTATTTCATTATCCAGGATGCAGTGTCGAATGATTTGGTCGGGACAATACTTGAGCAAGTATGGAGCATCCCAATAGAAATATTTTACTTGGGACTTGAATTTGCATTTGTCCTGTTTGGACCAAGATGATGGAGTTCTTTAGTGACTAAGTAGTTCACTATATCAGCGTACAATGGATCGATAGAAATTGAAAGAAGTTGTTCATCGGGAAAGTTTTCATTTATCGGTAAAGGCGATGGTGCGGTAGGAAGACGAGACAAGTGATCGGCTATGACATAGTCGGATCCTTTTTTGTCCTAGATTGTAAGATAAAATTCTTGAAATAAAAGGATCCAATGGATTAAGCGAGACTTAGCGTCCTTTTTAGCGAAGGTAAATCAAAGAGCGAAATAGTCCGTGTATACAGTAATGTGTGATCCTATCAAATATTGTCGGAATTTTTCGAAAGCAAAAACTATCGCTAGAAGCTCTTTTTCAGTAGTTGTGTAGTTAAGTTAAGCATCGTTCAAAGTCTAGCGTAGTAGATACCGTAAAGGATCTTGTCGATGCATTGGCCTAAGACAGCACCAACTGCAAAGTTTGAAGTGTCACACATTATTTCAAATGGAAGATCCCAATTAGGTGAGCAAATTATAGGAGCAGAAATGAGTTCGTTTTTTAGACGTTTGAAAGAAGAGATACAATCAGAGTTAAAATCAAAAGGGACGTCTTTTCCAAGAAGAGTCGTAAGAGGTCGAGCAATCTTACTGAAGTCTTTTACAAAACGTCGATAGACACCGGCATGGCCTAAGAAAGAGCGAATGTCCTTAATAGATTTGGGAATGGGTATATTTGCAATGACATTGATTTTCGCTTTATCTACCTCAATGCCTTTATTTGGAATGACGTGTCCAAGGATATGCCTTGAGTGACCATAAAGTGGCATTTTCCCTAATTTAGCGTTAAGTGTTTATCCTTGCATCGTTTAAGAACAAATTCAAGATGGTGTAAACACTCAGAAAAAGAATTTCAAAAGATAGAAAAATCATCCATAAACACTTCAAGAAAACGTTCGATCATATCAGAAAAGATGCCGACCATGCATCTTTGAAACGTAGCAGGAGCATTACAAAGGCTAAAAGGCATACGTTGATACGCAAAAGTGCCAAAGGGACATGTGAAAGTTGTCTTCTCTTGATCTTCGGGAGCGATTGGAATTTGGTTATAGTCGGAATAACCATCAAGAAAGCAATAGAATTCGTGATCGGCTAAAAGTTCGAGCATTTGGTCGATAAAATGAAGAGGGAAGTGATCCTTACGTGTTGTGGCATTTAATTTTCGATAGTCAATGCAAACATGCCAACCTGTTTGAGTACGAGTTGGAATACGTTCATTAGAATCGTTCTTGACAACGGTAAGTCCATACTTTTTCGGTACAACGTGAATGGGCTAACCCATGAACTGTCAGAGATTGGGTAAATGATTCCATTTTCGAGAAGTTAAAGAATTTCATCACGCACTGCATCCTTCATTTTTGAGTTAAGCCTTCGTTGCGCGTCACAAACAGGCTTGGCATCGTTGATTAAATGGATGCGATGCTGAACAAGAGCAGGACTAGTTCCCTTTATATCGGTGATCGACCATCCAATTGTTTCCTTGTTTTTGGACAGAATTGAAAGTAAGGAAGTTTCTTGGTCAGAAGAGAGAGTTGTAGAAATTATGATGGGAAACGCTTTGTTAACACCTAAGTATGCGTACTTAAGGTGATCGGGAAGGGGTTTGAGGTCCAACTTCGAGAGTTGCTCAATCAAAGAATTAGGCTGAGATTCGGACTCAACTGGAAGTGATTCAAAGGGAAGCATGTATTCAATCTCATTGGGGATTTCGTGAAATAATTTTTCGTACTCGACCTCACGTTAATCTTTAAGGTCAATCATCTCGTTTTCGTGAATGGCATAAACTTCCAATGTTTGGTCGCAAGGTTTATTCGATTTGCTTTTAATGTAAATGTTAAGATCTAAAGTCATGTTTCCAAAAGATATTTTCATCGAACCGTTGCGACAATTGATTAAGGCATTTGAGGTGGCTAAGAATGGTCGGCCTAACATCAATGGAATTTGACTTACAGGGTTTGTCACGGGTTGTGTTTCGAGAACAATATAATCAACGGGGAATATGAATTGCCATACTCTAATGAGCATGTCCTCAGTTTCTCCCACGGGCTTCTTAACAGAACGATTAGCGAATTGAAGTGTGACCTTTGTGGGTTTGAGCTCACCTAAGCCTAATTGTTCATACACGGAGTATGGAATCAAATTGACACTCGCGCCTAAGTCTATCAAGCATTTGTTATTCGTCTTGTTTCCAATTGTACACGAAATCGTAGGACAGCCAGGATCTTTGTATTTAACAGGCATGGATTGGGACAAGACTTCACTCAAACTGGCGGCTAAGAAGACTTTTTTGGGAACTTGAGTGTGTCATTTTTGGGTACACAAGTCCTTAAGAAATTTCGCATACGTAGGGACTTGCTGAATGATGTCAAGAAGCGGGATGTTAACTTTGACTTGTTAAAAAATTTCCAACATCTTTTCCATTTGATCCGAGTGTTTCTTTTGTCGAAGACGATGTGGAAATGGAACACGATACTCAATAGGCAGGTCTACTCGAGTAAAAAAAGAATTTTGATTGGCATTCGATTCAACGTTTGGCTCCACATTCTATTCAGATTCGTTTGTTGTTCTAGAAGTGTCGAGAGAGGTTTCCGGTAAATCATTTGGATTATCGACTTGATTATCAATTTTTTTCCTAGAACATAGAGTTGTGATAGCATTTAATTGGGTAACATTGCTATCTTGAACAACATGGGTTTGATTTGAATTTGCGTTTTGATTTCTGGGATTTGGAATGGGTTGGCTTGGGAATGTGCCTCATTCCCATTCACTTACAAACGTGGCTAATTGACTCATTTGCATTTCAAGTTTTGCAATCGATTGGTTTGTGTTTTGAATATATGCGGTGAATAAATTTTGCAAATTGCTGTTTGATTGAAGGCTTTGAGTGGTTGCTTTAGCCAATGTTTCAAGAGTTTTCTCAAGTGAACTTAAATGTTTTATCGTCTTGGGGAGGGTGAGTAGTATTTGGTTGAAAATTTGATTGTTGCGGTTGATTATGAGATGGACCTGCAAAATTTGGTTGAAGGGGAGGATTCGAAGCATTATTCGGGAATGCTTGAAAATTGGGATGAACCATATTCGTGTTGGGATTGTTTTGATTCCATGCAAAGTTCGAATGATTTCTCTAACCAGGATTGTACGTTGGAGAAAACGGGTCGTTTTTGGCTTTATTGAAAGCATTGATTTTTCCGATAGAATTAGGGCACTAATCGGCTATATGATTAGGATCGTTGCATTTATAACACATCGGTTGGGAAGCTTGGTTCATTTGGTTTGATGAGAAAACATTGTCGAATTTATTAATCATTGCGTCGATTTTAGCTTCCAAGGCCAAAGAAGATCCTATCAAGTGTGCGCTCGATCATGAGTAAATTGATTTTTCGTTCGAACGTTCCCATTGGGATGACTTTTCGGCTAGGTTTTCAAGAAATTGCCAAGCATCATCATGATGTTGGGAGATAAAGTTGCCTTGGCAATTGATTCGAGCACGGTTCATGAGCTGTTTTCGAGTCCATCGTATAGGATTTGGCAAAGCGTCCATTTTTCAAAGTTTTCAAAATATTTTCCAAATGGTTCTCCCCTGAATTGATGAAAGTTTACGATTTCGTTTCGAATTTTAGATGTTTTTTTCAAGGGGTAGAACTTTTTTGAGAAAACTTTCATGAATTCTTCCCAAGTTTTAATCGAGTTAGATGGTAAGCTATACAACCATCTTTCAGCGTAATTCGTGAGAGTGAATGGAATTAATCGAAGTTTGATTCCGTTATCGGAAAGTTGTTGGAGTTTCATGGTTGTGCAAACTTGTTCGAATTTCATTAAGAAAATGTGTGAGTCATCTTGTTTAAAATGGTTACCCGTAGGGGCGGGTAATGTAATGCAAAATGGAATAGAAACTTTATCGGGAAAGATTCTATCCATAAGAGTTCGAGGGGAGTTCTCGTTTTCCATTTCAGGAGGATCGTCTGTTCGAGTTAAACGATTAGTGGTTAAGTCGCGGGTCCAACGATTTGTTGTTGTGTCACGAATCCAAGTACTCATGCACAAGTGAAAGTCGAGAAGAGAAAGAAGTTAGAATCGAGTTTGGAGAATGAAACTAGATTTGGAAAATGAAGTGAAAAACTTTTTTTTAAGGAAGACAAAATATTTACCAAGAGAAATTTTTATTTAAAAGAGAAGTTTGATTTTTTGTTTTGTTTTTTGGATTTTCAATTTTTTTATATGTTTTTGTTTTTAAATTTTCAAGTTTTCAAATATTTACCAAAAGGAATATTTTTTGTTTTTGTTTAAGAAAATGTAAAATGGAATTTTGATTTTTTATTTTTTTAAATTTTCAAAAATAATTTCTTTTTTTTAAATATGTTTTTTGTTTTCTAAAAGATTATATATTTCTTTTGAATTTTTGTTTTTTCAAAAAAAAGAAACTTAATTTTTTTTTGGATTTTTGGTTTTGGTTGAAAATTTTCAAAGGAAAGGATTTAAAAGGATTCTTCTTCTTCTTTTTTTTTGGATAAAAAAACTAAGTTAAGTTAAATTTACGATCTTTTTTTGGTTTTGGATATTTTTTAAAATATGCTTGAACTAATGCAACTAAATGAATGTAGAGGACTTAATTATAATTTTATGCCCTTTGTAGCGCCTAATCCAAAATTGTATAATCACACTTTGTCTTAAATCAACAAAAATATTTCTTAGCCAGGGAACGGGCAAGGGTTATCGGTGCACCACGAATCGCCGTAGCAATGCAACCGAAGGTTTAAGTACCTTTAGAAGAACTACCAGTATAATATTTACGAATCACCATAATTTTTATCACTGGTTATTACTCTGCTGTAACCTAGAAACCAAGAAATAAAATTGTTCAAAGAAGACAATTGTCAAAATACAACTAAGCCCTAGTTGAGCTTGCGACACCCTTAAGTCAAATGTCTAACCTTTATTATTAGTCAAATTGTACGATCAAATGTGATATGTGGGCTAAGGAAAAGGTGATGAAATCCCCCACCTTATGTGAATTGGGGTATTGCCCTTAGAAAATAAAAATAAGATGAGATGAATGCAAAACAAAAATTAAACATGAATTTACAATGCAACAAAAATGAAGTTTGTTTTTTTTTCTGGATTTTGAAATATATTTTTTTAATATATAAATGCAAATGCAAGTAACCAACAATACAAATCAAATTAAAAATAAGAGATGAAAGCACGATACCAGAGCGTGCATATTATTAGCAATTTATTTTCCTATATTTTTTTAGCGGCGATTTTTTTAAGCTAGCAAAGCAAGGCGATGCAATTCCTCTTGATTTCTTGCTTTGGCAACCTAAAGCGAAAAACAAGATATATACAATTGTTTTTTTAAAGAAGGAACACTAAAACAAATGGAAAATCAAATGAAACTAAACAAAACAAATGGAGGAAAGGAACTTGTTTATATATATATATATATATATATATATATATATATATATATATATATATATATATATATATAAGGATGAGAAACTAAACAAAACAAATTCAAAATTTCTCTTTCTTTTTTTTTTTTAAGAAGAAAAGAAAATAATTTAACTAAACAAATTAAAACAAAGCAAAATGAAATATATAAAAAAAAATCACTCAGGCTTTAAGGGGAAAAAAAATCTAACCCGGCCCAGTTCATACACCTTAATCATGCGAAAAAAACATATTTCTCCATTCCCTTCAAACAAACAACTTGCCTGATACGAATTCAACCCAAATTTCTAAATTAAATTTCAAAACAAAATTTCCAATTGAAATTCCACTCCAATTCGATTAAATTTCCTAACACGATTTTTTGTGTGGTTCGATTGGGTTGATTCAATTGGGTAGCGGGTTAGAGGAGGTCGCGATGGGTGTTCAGTTGCCTGATGAAGTTGCGAAGGTGGATAGACTTGTTCGACCGTGGTGGTTGTTGGTTGTCGAATTCGTGCTGGTTGATGTTGTATGGAGATAACAATGGTTCGAGGAGGGCTTTTTGGGTACTGCTGGGTTTGATTAGGCAATTGCAGAGGTGTCATGTGATGGGTGTCAGGTCGATGTAGGTTTTGGTTTTGAAGCGCGTTCTGCTGCAGGCAATTGAGTAGCGGTTTGTGGTGGTGTGGGGTTCGTGGTCGTGTGTTCTTGAGTTTGCGATTTCAAAAGAGGCGATGGCTGTTTGTGATGGCTACAGAGAGGTGTCTAACTGGTTAGAAAGGTGAAATGTAGTGTAGAAGGCAATTGTTGTTGAGAAGGTGAAGTGTTTGATGGGGGAGGCTACGATGGTTATTGGTTAGGGGTAAACTGTGGATGATGTTTAGGTGAATGTGGAACTGTCGTGGGGATTATGTGCAAGTGAGGGATGTTGATGAGGCAACAAAGTGAATGCAGTATGTTCGTTGTGTTGTGTAGTTCGTGGTGGAGTGGTTCGAGGTGTAGTGGTTCAAGTTCGTGGAGTGGGTAAGTGGTGTAGTTCGTGGTGGATGTATGGGTATGGCAGCAAGTAGAGGATGTGGTTTGTGATCACAGCAAGGTTGTAGGTTGTCGAGGGAACTGAAGTGAAGGGGTGTAGTGAAAGGGGGGTGGTTTGATATTGATTGAAGTGGTGGTCTGTGGCACTGGTGTAGTGGTTATTGGGTAGGGCAGTGCACTGTGCAGCAAGGTAGGTTATATGTTGAAATTGTGGAGCAATGTGGTATGTTTGTGATGATTGGAGTGGTCGAGTAAGTATGTTTGGGTGATGAAGGCAATGATGTGTTGAAAGTTTTGGCAAGTCGATGGTTTAGAAGTATGTAGTGATGGAGATATGAAATAGTGGTCAGAAATGTGCACAGTAAGTAGATGATTGAAGTAGTGGTTTGATGGCTGGATGTATTTGTAGAATGTGTAGATGTTTTGTTGTGACAGTTTGGAGTTGATGATTGGCAATGGTTGTCGCTGGAAGAGGAAGTTGGCAGGCAGTGATGGATGTTTATGATAGAGGTAGTTTGTATGGGGTATCTACTGTTTGGATGTGAGCAAGTGTTGTTGTTGAATGTAGAAATAAAGTAGAGACCGTTGTTAGAGCTTGGCAGTGGGATGATGTTATTGTAGGAAGGTGTGGAAATTGGATGGAGATGGCAGTGGTGGTGGATGGACAGAGGGGAAGTGATTGAATGTGTGGATGGGCAGTTTTGAATGGCAAATTGAAGTTGTAAGTTGAATAAAGGAGCAGTTGTTATGGTACGGCAGAGGAGATGTATAGCGATGGAGTTGTTAATTTGTATGTCGTTTTGTGAATGAGTGGTTTACTGTTTTCAGGGCAGTGATGTAGAGAAATATGCACAATGTAAATGTGTGTGTCAAATTGTAAAATAGAATTTGTAAATGTAAATAAAAAGAAAAGGCGATTTTTTTTTTAAATTGTGTATGCTCCTTTTTTTTAAATATATAAAATAGAAATGCAAATGCAATTCAAACTAAAACAACAAATGCAAACCAACACACAAACAAATGCAAGCAACAATCAAACAAACAAACATTTTTTTAAATGCAAACAAACACAAAAAATAAAACACGCGAAAATCAAATGATAATAATTCAAAGAATAGAAAATAAAATAAAATCAATTCCCCGGCAATGGCGCCAAAAACTTATTTAACGATGAATTTTCTATCGTTTTAGAAAATCGTTGAAAAATTTAAATTAAAATTAACCACAAGCGCACAACATACAATTTTAATACATGGCGAGTACGGGTTGATCCATTGGGAATTTTTTTAAGATTTTAAAATTCTATTCATTCAAATTAGATCAAAAATTGAAGTTGTAATTGTTTTAAGCTAGAAATTGCAAAACTAACTAGAATAAAAGTGATTGAAACTATGAGATTAGAAAACAATTTAGAGGCAAATCCACTCTCTAATTTTTGTAAATGAACAAATAAATAATCTACGATCTCTATTTTTGATATGAAGTGGAATTAGTATTGTATTTATCATAAGTATGATTTATTTATGTTATTAATTAACATAACTTAAACCATCAAACTATAATAAAACAAATAAAACCACCTATCAATTCTCATGAAAATGAAGTCAAAGCAAAAGCTATTTTAAGTATGATCTATTTACTATTGTAATTAGTAATATAGATCATCAAATTTTGTTTTTACTTTCATTTCAAAATCAAAAATCAATTAGTAAATGATGATGTAAATTGTGTTTATGTTGAATAAGAATAGCCCATTTGAAAATACAACATAGACTATCAAACTCATTTGTATAAACTTACATCAACATCTACTTCTCATGAAGCATTAAAAGAGACCATAAATCATAAGAAATATTGAATTTACATAATATTAGAGAGCTTCATTACCCCTAATTGGAAGGGTTTAGCTACTCATTTGTGTTATCATATCAACACATGTAAATTTCAACATTAAAAAGCAAGCAAATAAGTAGGAGCTAATGAAAATGGAAGAGCTAAACTAGTTGCATAAAAGTAAAACTAAGCTATGAACATAAAATGAAAGAGCATGTAAATAAAAATGATAAAGAAAATAAGATAAGAACAAATAGAAGAAAAAGAACAAGAGGCCTATGAAGCCATTTTTATTTCATGTAACTTTGAACTACAACTTATATTCTCATTTCCTAAGTAACAAAAAGAGGAAGAATATCATTTACATGTACATAAGAGGGCTATTTATACATGCGCAAAACCCTAATCTCATTTTTAGGGGGCTTCCCAAAATGCCCTTTAGGAAGTGTGGCTACTAAGTAATCATTAGTCTCTAATTAATCCATCATCAAGTATGCATGAAGTTATAATCTCCACTAAATTGTCCATTAACTTCTAATTGTAGATTTAGGTAAGTGGGTAGGTGGGGTCCTCCATGATGCATGGTTTGAATTATTTCTATCTTCATTCCTTTGTTTTCCTCCTTGTGCATGCATATCTTCATGAAACGCTCTTCCATTTTATCATCCAATTTTGTACAAATTCAAATAAAATATGCAAATAAATATTCTCAAATTAAACTATGCACAAAATTACCATTTTACCCCCCACATTGATGTATGAATGATGACTTGAAAGCATATTTGAAATTTGGTTTCAAACATGTAAAAATACCTAATTATGACATTTATTTAAATAAAAATAGATTAAATATGGATGTAAAAATATGCACGACGAGATTTGACCCACTGTGTGCTAAAACCCTAACGTGTGGAACCCTAACCTGCGATCGTACGTACGTTTTTTCCTCTCTCCAAGCTACCGTCTACCGTGACTGGCCGTCGCCGCTCCCCTGTTTTCCAGTGCCTTCTCCATATGTCTTCCATACCCAATCCACCGTCCGCTATTATGGCTTCTTCGATCTCCCATATCCCTCAGGAACCCGTTCCTCCAGATCTACCGCTTTCCCCCTCTGACCCACCTCCGGGTTTCCCACCAATGCAAACTACTGATCCCTAAGATGACGTGAATGATGGTTTCATTCCTGTTCGATCTCGGAAATGGAAAAGGCAAACACCCTATATAATTCAACCACAAAGTCATAACAACTCTACTCATGGTTTGAAGAATAATTCAAATAGATCCACTCCTCATAAAGACTTGCCTCAGAATAACCCTATTTTCGCCAATACTTTTAACCGTCCCAAACAATCCGCACCCAATCCTCCTACTAATAAATGGAGTTTTTCTACTTCATCTAGTCAGGCGTGGAATGAAGTAGTTAAGGGTAATAATATTCCTGTTTCTATTCCGCTAAAATTCTACCATCCTCGTGAATTTAATTCTATGCAATGTGCTAAAATGTCGGAGGATAATGCCTTTGTCGTTTATGTGGTTGGCCCTAAACCATATTATCCTTACTTTAAAGATTATATCAATAGAGTATGGAAACCTGCTGATGAATTTACGATTTATTCTAAGTAAAATGGATTTTATGTCATCAAATTTAATAACAAGTAGGATAGTGACAAAATATTGGAGGGAGGACCCTACTATTATAATAAAGAAACTAATGATGATGAAGAGGTGGTCGCTTGGAATGCAACCGAATAAAGAACTCTTACACTCTATTCCAATATGAGTTCGTTTCCCTAACCTCCCGCTGGACTACTGGATGGAGGAAGGGATTAGTCGTATTGCTTCAGTTATTGGCTCTCCTATCAAGCTGGGCAAATTCACAGAAGGTATATTAAAATAGCTTATGCTAGAGTATTAATTGAAATTAATAACTCTTTTAATTTCCCAAACAAAATTACGATTTTATCGGAGAAGGATGAAATTATCTGGCAAGAAGTGTCGTATGAATGGAAGCCATCTACTTGTTCAAATTGCCTTAGTTTCGGACATGCCGATACCATTGCCAATTTACTAAAATATGGGTGCCTAAACATAATACTCAAAATAACTTAAGTGGCAGTATGGATATAACTATTGATACTAATAATGATATTAGTATGCACTCTGTTCCTGCTAGCACGGATAATTCAACAAAGTCAAATGCTAAAGAACATGAAAATGCGGAGGATAGCAGTATTGATAATTGTATGGAGGATTTAGTGAATGAACGAGATAACAACAATCTTCGGAATGTCCAGTCGAATACAGTGTATACGGCTAATAATACAGTGTCACAGCAGAGTTACATGAATCCTATATCGGAAACAGATATGAATAAAAGTTACAATGCAGGAAATACAAAAATAATGAAAAAACTGGGAAGGCAGATGCTCCCATTGTCATTTCCATAGAACATTCTGCAGACACCATGGAGATCAATTCTCCTCATGTAACCAGAGCCAAATCTATTCGAAAAATGAGAACTGAGGAGACGCCATCTGAATTCAAAGCTACTAACTCCTCTGATGTTATCGATAATCCTGCATGGTCTAATTTAGTCACTCAGTTGAAAGGTAAAAACAAGAAAAGCAAAAAGCAAAGACAATGGGGACTGCTACTTCCCCTATAGATAGTAGCAGCCCCGATGTTAATACAAAATGCAGTTTCTTTTCTGGAATATAAGGGGTATGAATGCCCCTACGAAACAGTTAGAAGTACTACAGATTTTGAATACTAATAAATTTTCTTTTCTGGCTATACTTGAAAATAAACTAACATCAGATAGTATTGAAAGATTCATGCATAAGTCTTCTAATTATTGGAGATATTCTCACAATATTTAGAATGACCATAGGTGTAGAATATTGATTATTTGGGACATAAATCATTGGTCTACTATTATTCTTCATTCTAATGAGCAATACATATCTTGTATCCTTCATAATGTGAATGGAATAAGTGTTTTATGCACTACGATATATTCATCTAATGATGAAACAAGGAGAACAAAGCTATGGAAGTATATTACTAATCAAGCTTCTAAGTTTAACTTACCATGGATTGTGGCGGGGGATTTTAATTCCATTTTATCTCCTAAAGATAGAGTTAACTATGGTCAATACAATTCTTTCGGTGACCAAAATTTTATTGACTGCATCTCTTCTTCTAATCTAGTTGAGCCTGATTTTACGGGAAATTTCTTTACTTGGAGAGGAGGGCTTAATTTCTCTATTCATAATAAAATTGACCGTGTTTTTGTGAATTATCTATGGCTGAACAAATTTCAATTTGGTATTCATTTCGGAAATCACTCTCTTAGCGATCATACGCCAATTTTTATTAATCTTTTACCTCTTAACAAAACAAAGCATAAAGTACATTTAGATACAATAATTCATGGCATCTCCAGGAGGACTACCACTCATTGATCCAGAATGCTTTGTTGTCTGCTTTTGTTGGAAATCCTCTTCACAGCGTCCTCTGCAAGTTAAAGCTGTCCAAAACTACATTGAAGAATTGGATCAAAAGTAAAAGCAATATTCATACAGTGGCTGAGAAAATAAAGGAGGAAGCTAATGACATCTATAAGCAGTTAGTTCAAAACCCACCGTATGATAATTTAATTGAACAATACACAGTGAAATCAGAGCAAATTCATAATATTATGAGGAAAATTGCATTAGAAAATAACCAGAGAATGAAATTCAATTGGCTGGTGAAGGGAGATAGACCAACTGAATTCTTTTTCAGTAAAGTTTATGCTATTAACCCTAAACGAAGGAGTAATTTATTTATTAATGAGAATGGATCTTGGATTTCAGCATCAGAATAGTTAGCAAGTGAAGCCATTAATTATTTCTCTGATTTGTTTTCATCATCTCAAGCAGTATATCAATTCCCAGGCATCACGTGTAAAAGTATTCTATTTGACAATGCTAGAAATAATTTATGTAGACCATTTCAGCTAGAGGAAATAAAATCAGCTATATTCCAAATTAGTGATAATAGTGCTCTTGGACCGGATGACGTAAATTCTAAAATTTTCAAACTTCATTAGGAACAATTAAAAGAAGATATTTGGAATGCAATAAATGGTATACTGTAGTCTGGAAAAATCATAAAAAAGATTAATCACTCATTCATATGTCTCATTCCAAAGAAAGCTGATGCCAATGATATTGCTGATTATAGACCTATCTCATTATGCAATGTAACATATAAAATCTTAGCCAATCTGCTTTGCAATAGAATGAAAGACTATATGAATGAGCTTATCTCTTATAATCAGAATGCCTTTATTCCTGGCAGAGTAATTATAGAGAATTCCCTTCTAGCATATGAAATGGTCAGGAGTTTCAATAGAAAAAATTATAGTAACTTATGCCTGAAAATTGATCTACATAAAGCCTATGACAAAATTAACAGAGAATTTGTTCATCATATGCTGATGGCAATGGGTTTTTCCCTGCAATTCGCAAATCTGATATATGAATGCATATCTACTCCTTCGTTTTCGGTGCTAATTGATGGTAAACCATATGGTTCCATATTTATTCTCAATTGCGATGGAATTTCAAACAATTAATCTTGATATGGAATACTTGAAAGTTAATATTAGCCCCATATACAAGGTTGAACCTATGATTACCCATTTACTGTATGCCGACGACATTCTAATCCTGACCAAGGAAACCATAGAAAATGCTAAAAGCATCTAGAGCAAAATTTAGGTATTAAACACTTTTACTAGTCTTGATATTAATGAAAATAAGTCTACTGTGTTTTTTAGCAAAGGTGCTAACAACAAACAATTGATTTCCAATATTCTTAACATCAAATGTGGTAATCTTCCTATTATCTATCTGGGCATCCCATATCTAGCAACAAATTAAAAGCTAGGGATTATGGTTGGCTAATTGACTAGATTAACAAAAAAATTAACCATTGGAAAAATAAATTTCTCAATATTAGTGGTCGAATTGAACTTGTTAACATTGTCATTTACCCAATGATTCAATATTGGATGCAACTTTCCCAAATACTTATGAATGTGATACAGAGATTAAATTCATTGTGCGCTAATTTCATTTGGAAAAATAAAGCCCATAATATGTCTTGGGATGATGTTTGTAAAAACAAAAGCGAGGGTGGACTAGGTATTAAAAAATTTGAAGACATTGTTAAATCAACTGCTATCAAACTGTTATGGAGATTTATTCAGGGTGAATCATTGTGGGAAAAATGAATGCAGAATAAATATTGCAACAACATTAATTTCTAGACTGCTTTTATGAATAATAATGCTTCTTATACTTGGAGACTGCTACTTAAAGCCAGACAATGGTGCAAAGGGCTAATTGATAGAAAAATCGCAAATGGTGATAATGCAGATGTATGGTTTGATCCCTAGATTAAGGGAGGATCTCTGATAGACAAGTTTGGGTGGAATTCATTGTCCATATATGGTAGCAACAATAGAAAAGTGTCATGTTTACTCTCTGGTAATAAATGGAAGGAATAACTAGAAGGCATTCCTTCACAAATGTACAAAACAGTGAGCAATATCAAAATTTATCATCATCTACCAAAAGATTATTGGTTTTGGCTCCCTAATAATGATGGCCAGTTCAACACTAAATCTGCCTGGAATCAAATTAGATGTAAATATTCAGAGTTTAACTGGACCACTATCATTTGGGATAAGTTTTGTGCTCCTAAAATGTCTATATGCATCTTTCTTGCCAAAGTAAACAAGTTAAACACAAAAGATAGAATAAGTAAATAGAATCCAGACATTGACCGTACTTGTGTCCTATGCTTATAACAGTTTGAGGAAAGAAATCATCTTTTCTTTCAATGTGCATACTCGAAGAATTTACTTAAGGAAATCACTCAAAAGCTACAAGTTAGTTTCGGTAATAGCTATGACCTTATTCAAATTCTCAAATATATTTGTCAAAATCAGAAAGATAATCCAGCAATTAATCATCTCATAAACATTGCGCTAACTTCATCAATTTGGCACTTATGGTGTGAGAGGAACTCGCGAGTTTTTAACAGCATTGAAATACCATTTAAAATTAGAGGCTTGCTCATTCTACAAGACTGTAGAAACTTATTTAAGTATAAAATTGACAGTAAGACAGATAATAAGATAGAAAATAAGGAGTATGAGCTTATCTTAACACTCCTGAACAAGGCGATTGACCGCAGGTCAAATAAATGACCTCCATGAGCTCCCTTCTGTAGTTGATGATGTCTGAAGCTGCTATGCTAACTACATACTCAGAGTTTGTGCCTTCTGACATGCTTTTCCATTTCAAGTTGTTGATTTTCTCAGATCTAGGTTGATTGAAGACGAGTTTCTCTCTCTTGTGGAAGAAACGAGAAGACGAAAGGAAATGACAATTTATTTTCTTTAGTCAATAGTGTTGTCAGTTGTACACGTGATTGTTTGTTAGGCTTCTGGCTTGTTTTGTGTTTTTATTTTTTGGATTTCTGCCCTAAGTTGATCGTACTGATGGTTTTGAGTGTGTTATATTTGGTTACTCCTCCTTCAGTTTGACAACTTGGTGTGCAGAATCTTGTTTTGTATATTGTACTGTTAGTATATGGACATGATATGTACTCTTTTTCTTGGCAAGGTACCCAATTAGGTTAGGGGGGTTGTTAGGTTTTAATAAGGAATATCATGGAAGTATATGCTCTTCTTTAATTTGTCAATAAAGTACCTTTCTTCCAAAAAAATATATATATATGCACATTTACGTGCACATCACAAGTTTATAGGGCTTTTATAAGCGGTCGATTGTTTAATCTTAGTAGAAATCCTAAGGGCAGCAGTAGACTGGTTTTGCCGAGGCTCGATAGTGTGTTGCTCTTATTATCGTATTTATTCCTTTATTATACGTGTTGCGATTTTTATATTCTGAGAATTTATAATAAACCCGTGGCCCTTCTAGGGTTAATTCGATCTTACAAGTGGTATTAGAGATAAGTAGTCAAATTCACTTTCTTAAAATATGGCTAGTTTTAATAATTCTTTTTCTAAAGGATAATTTATTGCTAGGCCATCCATGTTTAACGGTACTGATTATTCGTATTGGAAAAGTAGGATGAAATTTTTTCTATATATTATTGATCCGTGAGAAATAGTTGAAACCTGTTATACTATGCCATAATAACAATAGATGGTCATGAAGTTCCTATGCCTAAAGATAAGTGGGATGCAAATTAAATTAATCTTCATCGTTCAAATGTTAAGGCTATGAATTCTATTATCTGTGCCTTAGATAAAATTGAATATAATCGTGTTTCTCATTATGTGGCTGTAGGAAATTTGGAATGCATTTGAGGTGACTCATGGAAGAACATCGTAGGTCAAGGAATCTTATCTGACTATGCTCGGTATTGAATACGAGAATTTCTTAATAATGAAAGATGAAAATATAAAGGAGATGTATAGACGATTTTCAAATATAGTATTCAAATCCAAGACGGTAGGAAAATCTTACATAGAACTGGAGATGGTCCAAAAAAGTAAAAGAATCCTCTCGAGAAGTTTTGAAGTAAAAGTGACAGCAATATAGGAATCCAAAGTCTTGAAACAACTCTAATTGGAGAAACTAATAGGAAATCTCATTACATATGAGATGGAGCGGAAAGTCAGAGAAAAACATGAAAGTGGAGATTCGAAAAAGAAATCAATTTTCTTACAAAGTACAACCGATAATAAGGAAGAAGATGATGCTACAGCTGAGCTAGCACTATTGATGAAGCAATTTAAAATTCGAACTAGAAAGTATGGAAATCCAGCAATAAACCAACGATTGAAAACAAGCATTGCCAAAGTACTAGATGAGTCCGAGGAAGAAATCATATGTCATAGCTGTAAGAAGCCAGGTCACATCAAACTAAACTGTACGTTGAATCGACTCGACAAATGAAAAAAGAAGAAGAGAAAGGAGTTTTGCAATGCTTCGGATGAGAGTGAAGAAGAAGAAAAGGAAAACACGATAGTGAGAAAGAAAAGGTGAATTAGTGTCTGATGGTAGAATCAAGTGACAACGATGATGGACCAAATGAGATAGCACACATATCCCATGATGATTTACTTTTATTACATCATGAGTTAAACGGGAACATTGATAGACTTCAACAAGATATAATAAACTGGAATTAAGTAAAATAGTCTGCTTTGTATAAATAATGAGCTAGAACTGATGATTGAAAACATTAGAATTTAACTTAGAATGTGAGAGGTGTCCGTCTCTAGAGGAAGAAATTAATAGGTCTAAAACTAAAATGAAATTCTTAAAAATGAAATTTTGAACCTGAAAAACAAAGATAAAAAAAGGAAAATTCAATTAAAGGGTGCACCTCACTTTTGAATGAAAATGACGCAACTTGAATCGACATAAGAAAAAATTTAAAGGAGAAAAATCACGGAATACGTTGTTAGGTAGTCAAACTATCACCGAAAATAGAAAAGGACTTGGATATGATAGATTTGAACAAATTAATAGAAAGGATCGTGATAATATCAAATTTCATAAAGAGTTTCAAAGTGTTTAATTTGTGGAAAATTAGGCATAAACAAAATAAATGTTTGAATAGAAACAAATACAAAATCGTTAAAAAATTTGGGTTCCAAAAGGTATAGATGTAAATGTACTTAAATTTAAATGAGTTTGGGTTCCGAATGGTAGAATTGCAAATATTAATCGTTTTCTATATAAACAAATTTGGATACCAAAGGTTACAAACAAAAATGAAAGTGGTCCTACATCTTTTGTCAGGCCACCCGCTTCTTCTAACATTTAGGTACAAAAAACGGGCTAAAGAACGACTACGATAGTAGTAGACTTTGAGTTAATCTATATATGGTTGATGGGAAATAATTATAATGTTCCTTAGCTTATAAAAATGAAGTGGAGATCTATATACTTTGGATACGACATCAAAGGTAAGTAAATGTATGATCTCTAAACCCTATTTTCGTTTCTTATTGTTAATTTTGTTTTTGTTAATACTATTGTAGTATAGTTGCCATATCTTGAGCTCGTTAACTCTGATTTGCAAAATTAAAGACGTTTTGGAAAATAGATAGAAAATTATATAAGTTTTATATTTTGTATTTTTCCACAATTTGAATTTAAACTGTTGGAAAACTGAAAATCATTCGGTATATTGTTTGAAAGTTGTTTCAGAACTTCTTAACATAGTCATAGTAAATCGATCATGACTTGAACATCTTTACTTAGAATTTTCAAATACTTGAAGTACTTGAAAGCTAACTGATAACACTACGACATTAATGTTTTGAGTTTTGCTGATTCACTTTTTAAAACCTTTAAAAGCAACAATCATGTCAGTATATTAGTTGAAAAGTGTTTTTGATTTATGCAAACAAGTTGTAGTATTTCAGACATAATTTTTGATCGATTTATCGTGAGTTGAAACCAATTCTGTTGATTAACAACATTGAATATATAAATCTTACAAGTTTAGTGCTAAATCAAATTACAAACTTAAAGTTTTCAAATACTGGTTTCAAATGGATTGAATTTTCAAAGCAACAATGGTTGGTTGTCTATATTCGATGATTACTATATTACATTCATGTTGACTCACAAATCATTGGTTGGAGAATTTGTAGTTATGTGTGTCTTTGTTTGATAACTTTGCCTTTGTTCGATGTAGATGACTTTGCTGAATTTTTTGAACCAATTCGAGTAATATTGTGGAGCATATAGTCCACTTGTTTAATGATACTTATATTTCACACTTAACATTGATAATGTGCATCACTCTCGCGGTATCAGACATTTTTACATTTGAGATCATATTTACACTGAATTTATATTTCAACTGATTTTGAAATTAGTAGACACATTTTACAAAGCCCCTTCAGGAAAATAGATTCACAACTTCGTTTGGAAAACTTAGGTTTATACTTCGATTTTCTTTAATGACAATACTCTTTTTTAATTCAATAAGGAATTTACTCTGGAAAAGATGGAAGTTGACTGCTTGAATCTTTTGAAATCTAACAAAAATTATTTGTAGTGATTGAGAAAGTGATGGGTAATGATTAAATTATACTTCATAACTAGAGGAAGGATATGTTAAAATTTCTTGAAAATTGAACAAGTCTTATAGTATTTTTTTAATTAGTACATATTCCATGATCATTTCTATTGCTATCATCTTTCTTACAATCCATACACCTAAATTTAATATAGTATGAAGGAGTTGGTATTTCAAAAAATGAGGAATTATATTAGTGTAATTTAAATACTTTATTCTATACCAAAGTATTCACTCTCATTTAAAAGTCCTTACGATTATGCATGGGTGAATAACTTTAATCTTTAGATATGTGCTTCCATTCTCATTTAAAAGTCCTCACGATTATGAATAGATGGAACACTTATACAAGAGAAGGATAAATATTCAAGTAATTTCTAACCTCATTTAAAAGTCCTAACAGTTATGCATGGTTAGAAAATACTTGACATTCTTTTAAGTAACTACTAACCTCATTTAAAAGTTCTAATGGTTATGCATGGTCAGAAAGTGCTTAACATTCGCTATTTACTTTCCAAAATAATTTAATTCTTTTTACAATTTCAAAAGTTTCCTTCACTAAAAATATCATACTGATATCACTATATAAAATTCTCCTTAAACCATAATCCAATCATCACTCTAAAATAGGATATGTATATAACTAATAAAATATTATGATTTTTGTTTGATTGATTGAAATTTTTAATATATTCTTATCTCTATATGATTTATAGTTTCAATCATAATCTATCACAATATCGATTATTATTATTATAATTCTGATGATAACAAAAGGGGGAGAAGCTAAGATTTTGACGATTGAGTAATTGGTGGGTGTCTAAATAGGAGGAGCTTGATCACGTAGATCAAACACATTTCTTTGGTGCAAAATCATAATATATGTTTGTTATCATCAAAAGGAGGAGATTGTAGAATATAGTAGTTTATGATTTTTGTTTAACGATAATAAACACTGATAATATATATATATATATATATATATATGTGTGTGTGTGTGTGTGTGTGTAAATATATATTCAAATGTGTTTGTAGCAATACTATTACAACATCATAGAAATAAAGAAATGAATAAAAAATTTATTTCAACAAATATTTTAATAGTACACACAACTACAACTTCTCACAATTTTCATACACTATCCATATACAACAATTTCTACTCTCATCAACACAGTTTATTTTTTAAATACAATATTTTCTAATTACATTTTTCAAATACACTACTCATATACAATTTTTACTCGAATTTAATTTTTATCTTCTCACTCAAGCCCTTGTCCAGACAAAAATCTGCATTCCATATTAAATAGCAATGCAGTAAAAAGCAGAAAGGAATAAATTGAAACTGCAAAAATATAAATATATTTAAAGTTTACATTGCTTCAGTTTATTGGTTTTGTTCTTTTCATATTTTGAATAAGCACAAAAAATAACAAACATGGACCAGTACAGCAGGAATATACAAGGACCAGTACAACATATTCATGTGGGAGTGGGACAAAAATTTAAAATCAAGTCAAAAATATGCACAAACAACTTAAGACATGCACAGTGTATCACTATACATACCTTAGGGTCAAGCAAATTAAAATAAACAAGCACATTAATTTCAAGCACTTTAAAAAGGAAATCCATATGCACACGTGCACATATCATACTTGCACACATGTACAAAAACAAATTAAAATACATGAATTACACATGTGTGTAAAAACTAGCAAAGGTCAACCCAATAGTTTTACGGGCTCAACACAGTGCTTAGGCAATGAATAAACAAGATGCAACATGGCGAAGAAATTGCAAAAATGGAAGTGGAAGTGCACAAGGTAAGAAAACTAATGCACAAGGCAAGCCGAAACACATGTGCGAAGCAACAAGCAGCTCAAACACACAAAGCAATACACAAGTCAAACAACAATACACAAGGCAAACAAATGCATGCATCGGCAAGTGAGTATACACAGGCATGCACAGGCTAGTACATAGGCATTCAACAAACAAGCCAGACAAGATAAATGTACATAGAGATGAAACAACAAAAGCAAGTGCATGTCAGAACACACAAGCTAGGTCAAGTATACAAGCTCAAAGTGAAACACATCTAGACCACCAAACAAACCTACATCATCAATCCAGTAACACAAGGCAACTTGATACACATATCATTGCACTATCAGTAAATATATCAGTACACAAAAGGGGATATACATTCATGCATCTTAGGAACTGGTCTAGGTGATAATTATACTCATTAGTATACCAGGAATCAAGTTTAGGAGAGTACAGGGAGAGCAAATTTAGCAACAAGAATCATAAACAACACACACAAGCTCAACATAGAAGAGATGAACGACTCAGATGCAAGAGCATAGCCAAGTCACCATACAAGCATGCATGCATAGACACACACAAAGGCAAGGAAAATCACACGAGGGAAGCACAAGCAAGCTTCAAATGCAGTTCAGGTTTTAAGAATAATACTCGAAAAAAGATAGGCCTGCAAAGTGCACACCCAACACCAATGCACAACTCAGAAGTAGTCAGAGATGCAACAGGTCAGTAGAGTCACATGTGCACACACAAGGCTAGCAATAAGCAATAACTGTTTAGGCAAGTGAAAAAGCAAAATAAGATTAGAAAGTATGCGCTAGTCCAACTACATTCGAAACATGCAAAGAATTTTTTTTTCAAATACATACATATATACAAATATATGTATATATGTATACATACATACATATGTATATATGCAACATTTTCAAAATCAGTCAGGATAAAGATTTCAGTAATAATTAAGTTCGTTTAGAAGGTTGAACTAATTCACAAAGTCAGGCTGTAACCAAAAATTGAACAAGTCCACAAAGTCTAGTTGAGGAACATGCAAAATAATCAAACCATCGAATAAGATATGTTCAAATCAAAACCTAGAGTAAAAATCAGAGTTGAAAAATTCATAACAAAAAATCATGAAGTATATGGAAATCCAAGGAAGATTTTTCTCAAATCAACCGCTATTTAAACCAATTCATCATCGGCCATTGACTCAAGTCGAGAAGGAACAAATATTAAGATTAAAATTAGAAAATCAAATTCATACCGAATCTACAACTGCAAAGGAACTCGATCAAGAAGCAATCACAACCATTGGGCGAAGGAAATAAACCGACCAAGATGAGAAGGCATGAATTCATCAATTATATTTTTGATTACCATCTTTCGAAGAAGAAAAGGAAAAACCCTAAAGAGGAAAACAAAAAAGAAAAGGGATCGTCCTTGCAAAAGAACAACATATCAGGCTAAAAGAAGGTGCTTTTTAGGGCCAAAATTTTAATTTATATACTCTAGGGTTTTTATGATTGTATTTACTTTTAAATTTAAAACTCTACTTTTGTAACTAAGATTAAACTATGGTGTGTAGTTTGGTAAATTCTCAACTCGGGGATAGAGCTAAGGTAGGATTTCTAGGCTTAGGGTTAGAACAATCAAGTTAGCGATAGTAGGAAGTTTATAGGGTAAATTTATGTGTTGCTCTTATTATCATAGTCTTTGCTGTGATTTTTATTATTCTAAGAATTTATAACAAATCATATTCACCTCCTCTCTAGGGTTAATTCGATCCTACATAGGCGTCTATGTATGCTATCAGTTCCTCATCCCTCCTTGGAATAACTAGCAATGGTGCGCTTGTCAACCTCTCCTTCAGACTCATGAACCCATGCTCACATCTCGCATCCCAAATAAAAGTATGATTCTTATTCGTTAAGTTGTTTAATGACTATGCTACCTTACAGAAGTCCTTAATAAAACATCTATACTGTCCCCCTGATCTAAGGAAACTTCTCATGTCTGTAACGGTCTTGGATCGTTCCTAGTCCTATACTGCTACCACCTTTATAGGATCTACAACAATACCCTTCTTAACAACGTGACCTAAAAATCACGCTTCCCTCCTCCAGAAGTGACACTCCAAGAACTTCACCTTCAATTGGTGCTTCTGCAACATCTCGAGCACCATCCTCAAATGCTCCTTGTGTTCTTCTTCCATCCATGAATAAACAAGGATATCGTCCACGAACACAAGCACAAACTTATTTAGCTGATCTTTGAAAATACGGTTCATGAGATCAACAAAGTTTGTCGGTGCATTGGTTTGCTCAAATGAAATAACCAACCACACGTAAAATCCAAATGGCATATGAAACACTATAACCGTCACACCCTCCTTCGCCACTCTCAGTTGATGAAACCTCATTGCAAGGTCCAACTATGAGAACATCCTAGCACCATGAAGCTGATCGAACAAGTCATCAATACACAGGTGTGGATACTTATTCTTCCTCGTTATCTTATTCAGTTCACGGTAATCTGAACACAATCTCAAAAAGTCGTCCACCTTAGTACCGAACACTATAGTTGCTCCTCACTCAGATATACTCCGTTGAATGAACCCTTTTCATAATCGGTCATTCAATGCACTCCTAATTCCCTCTGCTCTTTCGGTGCCATATGTCTCAATGGCATACCAATCTGTTTGGCATCCTTCACTAAAGCTATACGTAATTCGATCTCCCTATGTGGTGGTAATCTGGTCACCTCCTCGAATATATTCGGATACTCCTTAACCGTAAGCGCAGATGACAATTTTTCGAATGGGATCTCAAGCGAATATAGAAAGCTAACCATCATCTCATCATTAGGTAGACAACCTAACTCCAACCTACGCCTATCGTCTGTCCCTATCATTACTGGTAGCCTCTCGCAATCCACCACTACTCCTTACCTCCTCGACCAACCCACTCTCCAAAATAATATCGAACCCTACAAAACCAAAAAAAATCAATCATAAACAAGGGAACAACCATGACTCGATAACACTATGTAATGAGAACCCACGAACAAATTGATCGAACCATCCACTACGTTTGATACGGTCAAGGGTCATCTACTAAGTTGGGTCTCAGTCTTAGTCAGTCTACCAGGTTGTTAGATACATGGATCTAATGTATTTGTATCAAAAAGAATATGAATAGGTATATCACATATAAAACATACCTCTAATTGTAATGCCCTTCCCCTTCTCTTCTCCTGATGGATCCTTCGATGAAGTCGGGACAACATCCAATGTAGAAACTTTGGTAGCTTGCTCATCCTTTAGTAGTTCTGGGCAATCCTTATAGATATTCCTAGAGCCTGGGAAGAAGTAGCATTTCCTGCCTTCTCTCTTACAATCCTTACTCATATGGCCTTTGTCTCCACAGTTATATCAAATATGCTCCCATTACTCTTCCTTGGACCATTCTTCATTTGGGATTGCGCCTTCTTGAACGGCTCTGGACAATCTATCTTAATGTGTCCAGTCCTACTACAGTTGAAGCACTTCTTCTTATCACCCTCTAGTCCTTACAGTCCTCACTAATATGACCCCTCTTACTGCAATTAAAGCACTCTGACTCCCTCTTGCCTTTCTTTTGGTTACCTTTCTTCTAGGACTGTTTTCCACCTTTATTGTGACATCCCACCTTTATGCCCTCATTAACAAAGGACATTACTATGTAATATCATCTGCTAATGCAGAGAATAAGGCTGGTTAGAAGTGACCATCCATATTATTGCTTTTGGCGAGTATTGAAATGTCGAATTAGGTGATTTTTTTCTTTCCTTCCAAGAGAGGATTCAACATACCCGATCCAGGCGCAAAATAGTAATACAGTAGCTTAAAATAATTCAGAACAATATAAATATTACAGAATTAGAGAAATATATATATCTCGGAAAGTTGAAAGAGATATGGATATAATACATGGAGTGGACTACGAAAGATTGGTCATAAGAGATCCACATATACATATGAGATACATAACACAACCCAAAAGAATATACAACAAAATGAGTCTTTATCTCAACCTACATGATAGACTACATATACTGCTAGGCTACTAGTCTACTAAAGCATATAAAATAGCATCAAGCTAGTCCAACCCTACAATCATCATGCTGAAGTGCTTGTAACACCTTGGTCTAACCCAAGTATTATATAAAAATAATAAATGGGTCGGTCTAGTTATAGTACAAGTAAATGTGAGATAATAATGGTAATGGTATAACAAATCTCAATAAGAACACTTCCATGTAGTGTTAAAACTCAGAAGAATATTAACATTCTTAAATCTTATTCACAAAACCCCAAAACCAATATTAGCTTATAAAAGCAATTCCCAAGAAATATTTGGTGAAACACAAATCTCATAAAATCCAGAAATCAAAATAGAAATCCAGAAACACAAAGGGGAAGACACCTATCATAGATTGGTGAGCATGTAAACTCACCGAACATGCGTGTTATACACAGATGGTCCAAATGACCCATAGATGGGTAAGAAAATCCATAAAACATAGACGAGCATAAAGCTCCACAGATGAGCATAAAGCTCCACAGATGAGCATAAAGCTTCACAGATTAACATGAAGCCCATAATTCACAGATCCGTCCGTAAATGGATAAACACAGAAGACAAGTATGTAAACTTGCCTTAGTAAGTGTCATCCACTTTCAAATAGTAACTAATCAAATAATGTCCATATGTCCCATACCGTACATGTTTACTCGAATATTTACTACAAGTTAGTAAACTACACATAAGGGAAACTAGGGTTTCAATTGAATAAGCCCAGGAATTAACCGATGAAGCAAATGCAAGCATTCCATACCACTTGTTCCTCATCCGAATGAAATAATAATTTATATATTAAAATAAGTTTAGAAAATTCCTTTCTAAAATATTTGTTTTGGAAAATTGAGTTAAAAATCCATAAAATAAGATTTCTTTATATAAATAGTATAAAATGTTTTATTTAAAAATAGGTTACATAAATTGAGTTAAAATATAATTAAATTACCCTAAAATCCTTTTTAGAAAACTTATGAAATCTTTTTATATATTTATATACAAAAATTGACATTTATTTAAAACCAATTTATCACAAAATCCATACCATCAAGATAAAATTTAAATCCCAGAAAATCAAAAGCATTTGGAATCATTAAAAAGATCAAAACAATAAAACGAATGAAGGCAAAACAAGGTACCAGCAGTGACAATGAGGGGATTAGCTACCTGGAGCAAGCACCGCTCCAGGTTTATGACCAGTCAACTGGTTTCGACCGGTGGACGGACCTAGAGCGTGCTTCTCCAAGTTCATGCTCCCAACCAATGACCCGTACGCTCGTCGTTGATTTTTCTAATTTTTGGCAATATCTTTTGACTATAATTTCCAAATACAAGCATCCACATACTCAATACTTGATATAGCAATTGGAAAAGGTAAACACGGTTGAAAACAGTAGACATAGATGCTACTGATAGGAAGAGAACCAAACAACAGATTAAACATAGAACTAAGATCAGAATCAAACTATTTTTCTTAATCATTCAATTAATTATCCACATGCAATGAACTAGAACTAGAATTTGTGAGATTACTCACCTTAGCATCCAAAATTTCCAAAATTACAAGCAACAACACAAGGCCAAATCTTAGAAAATTCCTACAATTTTTTCCTTAGTGTAGAAAGAGTTTGGCATAGCAAAAACTAAATTTTTCTACATATTTTTTTTATAAGGTAGACATATGAGTTACGAACAACATATCAAATTTTAATTTTTTATGATTTTTCACACATTCAAATTTTAGATTTTTCTGATTTTTCTAGAATCAATTATGATTTTTCTACTAACCTGCGTTTTCAACCCAAATTCCACTTTCCCTTTTAGTTATTCAACTGATTCCATCTATCAACCATGATCAAAACTCCTTCTTTTTGGTTCTATAAGATAGAGCAAGTTGTTGCAAAGCTAAGATTTAATTTTGGGGACTTTTAGGATTTTATTTGATTTAAAAAGGAAACTTTTAGTTTTAGGGTTTTGACAAAAAGAAAAAGGAGGAGTTTATTATGTTTTATTTTTTGAAATTAAGAGAGGAAGAATGAACGTACAGTTCATTTTATTCGGGCTATTCATATTTTCTAAATTGTTGTATTTAGGCCAGTGTTACCTTCTCCTCAATTAGTAATGAAATAAAATGACTTTTATCAAATTTCAAAGTCTGTACGCTCATGGTTGCTTAGTTTCCAATTAACAATGAAACTAAATTCGCCTATCTAACAAGTCTTAACCAATTATCTTAACAAGGTAAATGAAAATTTATTTATCTTATTTAATTTACAATAAATGGCATTTTTGTTTACAAAAATTCAATTTTGTCAAGAACCAATTGTTTGAGCCAAAATTAGTCACAAACACCTAATTGCATATGAAAGCACCAAATCACAGTCACATATCACAGATAGATTGTATGTAATAGAATTAAATATGAAGAACACTCAAAAAATTAAAAGGAAAGCAGTAGAAAGGCCAGATTTATAACGGTTCAACATTGTAGCCTACGTCCACTTTGAAGAGTTGTTGTTTTATTGATGATTCTCTATGGATTTACAAGGGTACAATCGATAGTATCCGAGTTAGAAAGGAGTTCAGCAGAGTAGCGACGTAGAAGATTCAAAAGATCCCTTTTCTGAAGCTCTTGGACTGTTATTTATAGGCGTAGGCTGCAAATATCTCGCCTAGATCTCGGAAGACTCCTTCTCTCACATGGGTGGGCCTACATGATCGATCCCCTGACATTTTGACTCGATCCATGATCGATACGAACCAAATTCGCATCGATCCAAAAATGCTCCTTTTGGGTTGGGATCAATCATGAACATTCTTGAGGATGTACGCAAGCTCCTGTGAAAATTTGGTGGCATTTGGACTTGTAGAATTTGAGTTATAATCGATGCAAGTTTGGGTTTTTCGCAGGCGATCGAAATCATATCGATGATGTTCGTATCGATAGTTTCGTATCGATGGTTCTACACATGATGTCTGATGATGTGGCACTTGCTTTTAGGATCAATCCACATTTTATGTCGAGCGACCGGGTCTGTATTATGGATGCGCCTTGTTCGTATCGACCTAGTTTAGCTCTGTTCGTATCGATCGTAACTGCTATGTTCGTATCAATAGTAACTGCTCTGTTCGTATCGATCATCACTGCTCTGTTCGTATCGATCACTGGTCGATCGATACGAAGTAGCGGCTTTGTATGGTTTCGATGGATACGAAGTGGACGTTGCTTGATCGATACGAACAAGCTGGAGATGATGGATGCAAAGAACGCCGCTTTCTATGGATACAAACTTGTGCTCCCCTGATCGATACAAAGCTATGTACGCCCGATGGATTCGAACAGATCGATACGAATGAGGTTTCTTCCTGGTTGCTTGATGGATACGAACAATGTGATCACTTGTGTTGCATCGATCATATCTTGAGCATACGAACTCGGATTGACTTGAAATTTGGAACGTTGGCTTTCATAGCTTTGCTTGTCGTGCCACATCAATTGTAGCTCGATCCGGACTCGGAAAAAATTTACCAGCATCTATAGTGAACTTTGTATGTGATCGATCGTCGGGACTGGTTATCTTTCGTTTTCAGTCAATTCTTTGGTGTCACGCCCTTGCCAAAAGGCGGGATAACACTTGCCTTGTGTTTTGTAGTTCGACAAGTTGGATGTTGGTATCCTGATAATGTCCTATAAAGAGCTTGATAATCTTACCTGACTGTGAATAGCGATCGTTCGAGATCGTATGCCGTTCGTGGCGATATGTGACCGTTCGAGGTTGGATGTCGTTCGAGGCGAGTTATGACCGTTCGTGGTCGGGTTGCCATTCGTGGAGAGTTGTGACCGTTTTCGGTTGGGGTGCCGTTCGAAGCGAATTATGACCGTTCGAGACTGGGTGCCGTTCGAGGCGAATTATGACCGTTCACGGTCGGGGTTCCATTTGTGGCGAGTTGTGTGTGCCCGAGGGGAGGACTTAGTATCATTAATGTCGGATTTCACATTCGAGTGAGTTTCCGAATTGTTCGTTAAGGCGGTTTATCGCCATCTCAGAGCATGCCCGAGGACCGTTCGCGGTCCCGTACATGTGTAAGTGACTTAGCCATTATGGAATTACAAATACCAAATTTGCATTCAAAACGAGTCTTACAAACAAAATGCTCAACCAAATAAAGTCCAAATGCAAAGAATAGAAAACAAAAGCACAGTAGAGACGTCAAAGTGCAGACACCTACACTAATGCGGTCGATAGTCGTCTCAGAGCACGCCTAAGGACCTTTCGTGATCATGTACATGTGTAAGTGACTTAATCACACTAGTGTGGAGTTTGTGACTTATTCATCATTATTTCAATCAGTTAATGACAAGCTGATGCCTCGATCCTGAGCCATCCCCAGTTGATGCAGATGGTGGTCATTATTGCTCCACCGTTGTTGCTCGCCTTCTCACGTACTGTGATAGCATGTCGTTCCAGATATGCCCTTCTATCTCATCCCCCAAGTGCCTGCAATCATTTGTACTATGGCCGCTTAGCTCATGGAATAAGTAGTACTTATCTGATTTCCTCTCATTGTTGGTCGGATCCCTCCTCATTGGCCTCCGGTAGCCCCTTAGTGTCTAGGTAGATTCTCTCTAATGTATCGCTCAGTTTTGAATAGGAGGTGAATCTCGGCTCCTTTCGCGGCCGCTTTGGCTCATCACAATTGTCTTCTGCTTTCCGTTTCCCTTTCTCTTTGCCTGAATCCTTTCCGGGCGTATCTCCGCTTTTGACTGCATAAACATCAACTCCCTCTCCTTCCTCTCTCTCAGCATTTGCATCCTCTTGTCGCAAAAACCTTTCTGCCTCATGGTAAAACTCTCCTAAGTCCATAGGTGGATCCCTCGTCAGCGATTTCTTGAATTCTGAGCCATCGGGTATGCCAGATACAGCTGCCATCAGAACCATGGATGGATCTGGCCGATCCACTAATATCGCTGCTACATCAAATCGTGTTAAGAAGTTCCTCAAAGACTCTCCAGTCTTCTGCTTCAGTGTCGTCAGAATCATCACATTCTTAGGCCTCGAGATGTGAACCCCGAACTGCCTCGTAATCTTTTCAATCAACTCGGTCCATGTTCCAATCGAACTGCTCTCCAATTGTCTAAACCACAATGCTGCTATGTCCGTCAGATACAGTGGGAAACATCAGGCCATGATCTCCTCTGATGCCCCCAGTACCTCCATGTGCCTCATATACCTTGTCAGATGAATCGCAGGATCTGTCCTTCCATCATACGTCTCCAATGTTGGTATCTTGAATTCTGGTGGATTCCTAGCCTGCCTAATTGCGAGAGCGAAGGGGCTTATGTTCACATCCTCTAGATCTCTATTCACTAATCTGCCTCTCATGGCTCATCTGACCATCTCCGCCAATCTGTCACTGTCGTCAAGCTGTAGTCCTTGTCTGTTGCCTCCGATCTGCCCCCCCGAGTTCGCGAGGGAATCCTGAAACCGTTCTCCTAGGTGGGCATCCATTCCTCTATCAACACCATGTTGAACAGCTCCGCCTGGTATCCTTCCTGAGGTTGGATCAACATGCTCCTGGGGAGTGCCCCCCAGCTCATGGGCTGCTCATGATGGTCCTGCTCTATTCTGAATCCTGGTTGTTCCATGCTCTGTATCCCTATTTCCAGCACCCCTTACGGTGGCGTTCTCTTGATTCTGCACTCTAGCTTGTCCAATTTGCTAGAGTAGGTTCTGCATCATCTCTTCTTGCCTTTTCAGCATTCCCTCCTGCATAGCTTCCATCATCATTTCCTTCTCGTCTCGGGTGATGAAGACTGAGGCCTGATTTGCTCCTGAGGAAGCCTCCTAACTTCTTTCATGCTGGCTTCTTTCTGCTCTTGGTCTCCTTGCTGATTGCTTCACCATTGCTTTCCAGATCTAAGTCCTTAAGCCTTCAGATCCAAAATCCAAGCTATAGAATTCCTGAGTTCAATTCTCAATGAAAGCACCAAAATGTTTAAGCCAAAATTGGTCACAAACACCCAATTGCAGATGAAAGCACAAAATCACAGTCACAGGTCATAGGTCACAAATAGATTGTATGTAATAGAATTAAATATGAAGAACACTCAAAAAATTAAAAGGAAAGCAGTAGAAAGACCAGATTTATAGTGGTTCGGCGTTGTAGCCTACGTCCACTTTGAAGAGTTGCTGTTTTATTGATAATTCTCTACTGATTTACAAGAGTACAATCGATAGTATCTAAGTTACAATGAGTTCAGCAGAGTAACGGCGTAGAAGAGCCAAAAGATCCCTTTTCTGAAGCTCTTGGACTGCTATTTATAGGTGTAGGCTGCAAATATCTCGCCTAGATCTCGGAAGACTCCTTCTCTCACGTAGGTGGGCCCACGTGATCGATCCCCTAACATTTTGACTCGATCCATGATTGATACGAACCAAATTCGTATCGATCCAAAACTGCTCCTTTTGGGTTGGGATCGATCATGAACATTCTTGAGGATGTACGCAAGCTCCTGTGAAAATTTGGTGTCATTTGGACTGGTAGATTTTGAGTTATGATCGATGCAAGTTTGGGTTTTTCGCAGGCTATCGAAATCGTATCGATGTTGTTCATATCGATAGTTTTGTATCGATGGTTCTGCACGTGATGTCTGATGACGTGGCGCTTGCTTTTAGGATCGATCCACATTTTATGCCGAGCGACCGAGTCTGTATTATGGATGCACGTTGTTCGTATCGACCTAGTTTAGCTCTGCTCGTATCGATCGTAACTGCTATGTTCGTATCGATAGTAACTTCTTTATTCGTATCGATCGGCACTGCTCTATTCATATCTATCACCAGCCGATCGATACGAAGTAGCGGCTTTGTATGGTTTCGATGGATACGAAGTGGACGTTGGTTGATCTATACGAACAAACTGGAGATGATGGATGCGAAGAACGCCGCTTTCTATGGATACGAACTTGTGCTCCCCTGATCGATACAAAGCTATGTGTGCCCGATGGATTCGAACAGATCGATACAGATGAGGTTTCTTCCTGGTTGCTTAATGGATACGAACAATGTGATCACTTGTGTTGCATCGATCATACCTTGAGCATACGAACTCGGATTGACTTGAAATTTGGAACGTTGGCTTTCATAGCTTTTCTAGTCGTGCCACATCAATTATAGCTCGATCAGGACTCGAACAAAATTTACCAGCATCCATAGTGAACTTTGTAGGTAATCGATCATCGGGACCGATTATCTTCCGTTTTCGATCAATTCTTTGGTGTCACGGCCTTGCCAAAAGGTGGGATAACACCAATAATTTTATTGATTTCAATTGATTTCCATTGAATTCATTGTTAATGCAATGTTTTAATGGTAGCAAAAATATGTTATTAAATTTAACCTATAAATAAGTATGGTTTGGTACATTATTGTTTTCATTTTATTGTATCTTAAAATATTTACCATTCATTTCCCTGTGGTATATTTTCCAAAATAACTCCTTTATTTTAATTAAAAGATTAATTAAATTCAATTCCCTCTTTTAAGTATTTTAGATTTATTTCCATTTATCAATTCCTTTAACTCTCTTTTATTTAAATAAAATAATCAAACCGTATAAACTATATTCCTTTAAAATTTACTGAATGATAATATTTCCATAGGAAATCCTTAAGGTTGATCTCTCTATTTTAATTTGATCTAACTTCACATTAATTTCGAATAAGCAATGGAACAAGAGTCCCTAAAATATTCGATAAAGCCAATCCTTATTGTTTTAATTATATATATTAATTCCAAGTACATCTCAAACTTAGGTTGTTACATTTATTGTCCCTCTTTCTCTTTCTACTTCCACCCACTTGAGATTTAGCTTCCTCATGAGGAACAATAGTCTATTGCGCTTTCATTAAGCACCACTATCCACCACCCATATAGCTCCTCTTTGGGCTGCTTGCATTATGCTCACCATCATACGAATGAACGCTGCCTGCAATTCTGGGTCGTTTGTTATCCCAGTGACCCTTCCATCCTTAGCTTTCGATGCAGAATTCCCATTACGCTTGTCCATTCTTCGAAACTGTAATAAGAATGACCAGTCTCTTATAGAAGAAAACTACATAAATGGTACTCATATGTACAATGTGACTTACTATAGATGTACGACTATAAAGTTTTGACAACCAAAATATAACAAATACGCTCTCTTATATATCGCTTTATCCATCCTAAGGTGGTAATTCCTGCTTTTCTCTGATGGATCCTAGCATCAACTTAGGTTGTCTACGCAACCTCACTCTGGTACCAAATGTGACGACCCCCATATACCTTCGGAACCCAATATACATCTATAGTGTGCTATGGAGGAACCCGAACGATGCAGGACGATAGCCAAGGGTGTATAATAAAAAAAATCCAAGCATAGAACCTGTACGGCACCCCACATTGCATAGACAAAATATAATATAATAACATAGAAGAAAAATAGGCGAGATAGTGATATAATCAACTTAACCATAAATAAGAACATCAGAGTGCAATAGGTTCGCAGGTTATACAAAACTGAAATAATAGAGTTTATACATCCTATATCTCTAACATAAACTCTAAAACTATCTCTAAGGTAATACAAATGCTGGTATAGCTCCACAGTACCGGAAGGTGGAATATAAGTGATAGGAAACTCTCAATATGAGTATATGAAAGTGTAGCCTCCTGCTCATACTCCATATGGCTCTATGCGCTCTCCAAACCTATCCCTAATCTACTCAATTAAGAGTACCCGAGATAATAAGGAGCAAAGCATAAAACTCAGGTCAAACAATAGTTTGGTATGAGCGATACATCATCTCAAAAATACTATAAAAATCATATATAGTAAATGAGGTATAGTGTTTAAAGAACCATACCTGACCTATCTCTACATCCAAAGAGTTGGCACATAACAATCAATATATGCTAACTTACTATCTATTCCATATAAGCATACTGTAATCAAGGTATAGTGTCAGGTGTCTAGGTATACGGTCGAAAATGCCTACACTATGTGACACCTTAGATTGATAACAACCATGACAAACATAGCATCCGTTGAACGATCCTTACCATCACTCGTGTGCGTTGGATATATAATTGCAAATTGGGGATTCAATCAAAATCTCGGCTTCATTGGTGCTCGAATCCACGCCACTTCATAAGGCTAGGTACTAGGCTTATAATCGTAAAAGCCCAGGGTAATCTACGATCATAAGATCTGGACACAATCGCAATCCTGGTGGGTGCTACACACATACCCCTTCTTTACGAGCACAGTAGAAACCTCTGAGTTATCAATGATCCCTTTGCATGCGTCTCCATAATGGAACTCAATCATTATTCCATCCCAACTATCTCTATAGTAGAACACAATCACAAATTCTGCTCATATGCCCACATCGTTAAACTTATCCTTATGGATCACCATCACGACTCCCATCGTAAAGTCGTCATTTTTAATACCTCGAGACACCCATCGTAAGTTGTATAGCCATAATACACTAGTTCTAAGGCCATCATCGTTGTTACATCAAAGTGTCACACCATCACTTCATGCATCACCATATGGGTCCTAAGCCTATACCGAGTCGTTTGGAGTTGCCTACTTCACTCCATAACACCCCAAGACCTTAGGAACATGCCCCGAAGAAATCCCCAAAGTATCGCTTTGCCACGACAAAAATTCCTTAACATCATTCCCTGTCCAGCTATACCCAAACCAAGCCTGAAGCCGCCAAAGGGAAATCCTGGAGTCACTCCCCCTTAAGCCCGAAGTACGCCAAAACCTTAGACCTAAAAACTTGCTCAGGCACCGGACCTCACCAAACCCCAACTAGCTCAAAAGCAAACCCAAATAGGAAATCTCGTCCGGCCTTGAACCACAATGCCATCAGACATCGTTTGTCGTTTGGTCTTCCTCCTCCCTAGCTCGAAGCCACTGCCAAGCCAACTCCATACCGAATCAAAGCCTGTCTCGAAGCATCGAACAAAAAATGATGTAATAGCTCCAACTTCCAATTATGTGTCAGTTTCACCACTATGCCTCGTTCATCGAGTTATATGCCTTCCTTATGCACTAGCATGACTCCTAACATCCTCGTGCTTATCCATCTAAGTCTGGTTTCATGGTTTCTAACTCTAATTCAATCCAATGATCATTTTCAACCATTCAAGCATACATACAAACACCATACATGCACAAATCAACAACCAAACCTTGAAACATGCAACAATTCATTGCAAATCATCATATAATGTGCCTACAACATAGCCTAACATATATCAATTTAATCACACATCCAAATAAGATGTCTAGAATAACAAAAATCCACTTATTCACGTTTTTACTATAGATAATGTTTTAAAACAGCAATAAAACTTAATTTTACTTTAAAAATGGATCTGAAACATGTAAAAACCTATAGTTACATATATAATAAGGTGAAAGATGATAAATCACTCATCAGAACCTCCAAAATCCAAGTTTTGCATGCAAATCGAGGCCAATATGAAAATCAATAGCAAATGCAAATGTGTATATGAAGATCTTTAATTAATCCTCTTGCTATTTCACCCTTATTATATGAATTAAACTTAATTTGGAGGAGAAAAAAGAATGATTTAGGAAAAAAAAGGTTAATATAGGCTTAGATCTATTTGGAAGATGGTAGAAATGATTTGGGAATGTTTGTTTCAACCAATATAGCTCCTAAACCCAAAATGGGTTGTTGGGCCTCTTCGCAAATTCATTAATTACCCATTAAGCTGCTCTAAAAACTGTCAAACTTCAATAACCATATCTCCTAGTCATATATTCTTAATTGCTATTATAACCACTCTACAAAATGGAAAACCATCATATCTTTCCAATGGAAGCGGTCTTATATGTTAATTCAGCTTATACCAAAAGCTAAAGCCATTATAAGTTTTCAAAAGTAAAATCATTCGATAAAATTTGAAAGATAGGAAATGCCACTAACAGGCATTTTCCTAATTTATAGAGTCAAACTACCTCATATGAATTTAAAAATAATATTTTATGATCCTCCAATACGTATAATACGGGTTGTTATAATCACGATCATTAGAGTTCATACCTTCATTATCACCATTAGGATTCATGGAGATAACTAGAGCAGATTTTTAGTAGAGAAGAATAGGTAACAAAACATGAGAGCGTTTAGAGGAGGCCTTATTTCTAGCATCAAAATGTTGAGAAAAAATTTAGCCAACCTCGAAAGTATGCTAATGCATTTGTATTAACAAAGGTTACTAGCTAATACTAGGCTTAAAAATTGAAAACGAGGAGTAAATGAACAACTAAAATAAATAACACAAGATGTAGAGTGATTTGGCTAAGCTTGCCTACATCCACTGTGGATATTTCTTATTATATTGATCTCTCACGATTATAAGGAGTCACAAGAGAATAATAAGAAATAAGCACTTAAGATTATAATGTTTCTAAACTCAAGAGACCTTATATTATCTATGCTGGAAATAAATTCTAAATCTTAAAAATTAACCTATATGATGTTGTATGATAAAAGGGTATTTATAGCGGTCGAAAATGATCATTGAATGGCTGAGATTTCACTGTTAATAGGTAGGAATCACTCTTGCCCATAGATTTTGTCGCTTAGGCCGATGGGGACAGCCAAAAAGGTGATACGATTGTGTGGTTAAGATGCTTGCCAGTTGTCATTCCGTACTAGAGGAATGCTTTGCACTGGGAAAAGCAGCATAGCACAGGAGTGGGTGTGGTTTTGCCAGACATCCCAAAATAGTTGGTGTACTAATTTGTACTTTTTGTCGTGTGGCACACTTTTTTGGAAATTAAGGCTGGAGTGATGTTCTCGTGCATAGTCATGGTCGGTTACTTTTTTCCAAAAATTGCCAAGGAAAGAAGAAGAATGCTAAGGACAAAGCTGAAATGGACGAGACAAGCTGATGGTGTGGTGACGAGACGGGCAGCATGTGGCTGGTCATAGGTGAGTTGAGAAAGAGTCGGGCCAAAGACTACTCGCTTTTGAGCCGGGTCTAGTCAAACGTGTTAGATGTATGTCATTTTGAGTCAGGCATGGCGGTTATATCTCTAGCTTGTTACTAAGTCGATTGGCTTTGATTGGGCTGGGATTAGAAGTGTCGACCGGCTTGGATAGAGCCAGGCTTAGACGTGCTTGACAACTTGTCTTTTTATGGTCGTCTACATCTGCTATGTAAATTGACTTGGAGCGATCAGGCTTGGATGTGCTACCCGGCTTATCTTTTACTTATGATAAAATTGAGCAACAAAAACTATTCCACATACTTCGTTAAATTCATTGATGAATTATCATAGACATGAACATGTGTATTGGATACACATTTAGTATGTCAATGATAAGTTCATAGAATATAAAAGGGAAGTAAATAACATCAAAAGAAAATATAAAAAATACGATTTAATTGAATTGGAGAGCGTGTCGAAAAGGGTTCCAAAAGTACCTTAAAACAGATAAGGTTCAATCTCAAAAGTCATTCCTCCCTATAATACATAATGATGTATCGATAAGGAGTAATTGGACTTTGTTGGATAAAGTACGATTGATGATGAGTGAAACTGAGTGAACTATTTTCTATAAAAACATGTACCTAAGAATAAGTACATAGGTAATAGTTTAATTTCATCTAAAGAATAGTTTATAAAGTCATACAAAATAAGAGTTTATAGAAACCCCTACACATCCTAGGTCAAGGACTTGACAAGTTGTGTGGGTCGGGAGGCTGCACATAAAATTTGTTCGTGGGGAATCTTCTTTGGACCACCCCAAATAAGTTTGGGATCCATTAATATTGATTGACTAATTTATATTATGAACATGACTATCGTAAACTTAATATTAAGTCAGTTTTATAAATAAAGGTAATTCATAAAATGTTTTTGAATGCTTATCCCATTGAATTGAGAAACAATTGTTGTTTCAAGAAACACCTACTTCACGATAAAGGAATTTATTTTAGAAATTATTGGTAGTAAAATGGATTTGAATACGATCCAAAGATAAAACTAATTATGAAGGATCAAATGAAATTAACCAAGCCAAAATAGACATAACTCATTAGAATGTCTAGTAAAACACTCGCACATTAAAAGAAACTAGTTTCATATCAATGTCGGAAAAAAAATTCCTCGGTTGCCAAGAAGCTATTAAGAATATTGACACTTCCATCTGCCACGATATGCAAATCCTGAATGCATTTCAAGTATAGTATCAAAATATGATTTCAATAGTTGTATCCATAGGGATATGATCCATCAGCTGCGAATATGTCTTGGGAAGAAGAAGGCCAATGCGGTTGGAATATAGTAAGCACATTGATAAGAATAAATGGTAAATTTCATTTGTTAAAACTAATGTAACAGATTCGCCATTCAATGTGCTTAATTCAATCCAGATTTAATAGGGAAATTATCTCCAATATGATCTCGAGTTTTGGTACATCTATATAAAAAATTCTACATTATGAATCATAACAGACTATTTGCACTAACAATCAAAGCGTCTCGAAGTCGGTGGGAGTGATACTAAGTTTGTGAGTTTTAGATATGATTCATGAACTGATATGAAAGTATCTTTCAACGAGCATAGAAATTGAGCAAATATTTTGGTAAAGAAATAAAACAGTTTGATTTAAGTCAAAATGCAGAGAAAGCGTCTATCTATAAGAAAGATCATTTAGGGTAATAACATATTTCTAAAACTATAAGTGAACAACAAACTTATGGCTGTTAACAATGTACACATGTTAAAATCATTTTAATTTTATTGTTTAATACTAGATATTAGGTTTGAAAATGACGTCTTCTATAAACAATATAAAAGATGTTGGATTGTCCTAAACGATATACATAGACATCATATTAAAATATTTAATATGGAGCATATGAGATGAATTCTTTGTGCATCAGCAATAGGAATTATCATACATGTTTTTTTGTCTACTATATCGCAATTTGCTTATCTAAGTGGTACAATAAGCAATTGTCAAATCTGAATTAAGTTCATTAAATAATAATTAAGAGTATTCTTGAGTACTTATCAAATACTAGCGAATTGTTTATAGAAATAACAAACTCCTTATGAAGGAGTGTTTGGGATCAAACTTTGTAAGTAATTTCAAGAATAAGATGTCAATTCTAAATCTATGTTCAACCTAGTTAAAGAGCATTAAATTGGAAATGTTCTAAACAATAGTTGTGGATAATTAAACCAATAGTCTATGTACACTGCTTTGACTATCATGACAATAAAAACAATGGATTATGTGCATGTGCCTGCTTGTACAAATTTATAACCGAGCTAGGGGCGATTCCAAATATTGAGAATCCCATGATATTGTTATAAAATAACAATGCTGCGACGTAGTTCATGAAAGAATGTAGAGCTCACTAAAAGTCAAAAACATACCGTGAAAAGTTCCATAAGATAAATGCAGTTTATCAACGATGGAGAGAGTTGAATGACAAAGTAGATAATTAAAACAACATAACATACCCATTCATTAAGGGACTAACTCGACCAGTTCTAAGAAAATCGATCAAAATGATGGGAATAAGATTCGATAATTAACTAAGTGAAAGTGGGAGATTGAGAGAGTTAGGGGTATGCCCTAGGGAAAATTATGTAATTTGTTACATATATCTAATTTTAATCAATCTTATTCGTAATACAGGTGTTTAATTTCTATTGTATACTCATTATATTGTGATATATTAATTAAATAATTAGTTTAAGCAAACTAAATGAAATATCCTTAAATAATATGTTATGTGATGATAATTACAAGGAGTTGTTATCATGAGAAAATTATTATAATATAAATTAAATAACACATTATTTTAAATATTCTCAATTAAGATGTTTTGAGAAAGGATATTGATACATCTATTAAGATCGGAGTATGTAACAGCCTCCAAATTTTG
Source organism: Allium fistulosum (assembly GCA_030737815.1). Lineage (NCBI taxonomy): Eukaryota > Viridiplantae > Streptophyta > Magnoliopsida > Asparagales > Amaryllidaceae > Allium > Allium fistulosum. The sequence goes on from CM060905.1 coordinate 823,477,863, forward strand.
GGCGGTGTATTAGTCATGGCTGTTGGGGGGCACCAAGGGGTTCTGTACCGATAATTATTAGATAACTATGGAATGACTCACCCGAGAGTTTCCGGTTGGTTAATAATAACTAGATCAAACAAAAAATCTCAAAGTGATGATATTACATGGTTCTCTCGACTTGAGAATACCATTGAGCTTTAATGTGAATACTCCATTTTGAATGTAGCTAAATCATGACATGAAAACCATCGTGTGACTATAGTTGGGTCTAAGTTGAAGCATTGGAAGTTAAATACTATTCAATAGAGAACGCATCTCTTTAACCGTACGAGGTTAGCATCACGCTTAACGGTAGTCAACTCAGAGTCAAAATTTCCGGCTAGAGGGGTATAGTTAATAATAAATGTTACTATTAAACCATGGACTTTGTTTATAGACTGACCTAGTTGAGTATAGATGATATTGGAATTTTGATCGAAAAAATTCTATAAATTTTAAAGTGATATAGTGTTGATGAAGAGAATTGGAGTAAACAATCGTTACTAAAAGGAACCTGTTTGCGCCAGAAATGGTCACAAACACCCAATCGAATTTGTGTAGAGAAATAAATGAAGAATATTAAATATGAATAGAGGGAATATAGCAAGAAAGCAATAAGAAATAAGTAAATAACAGAGACACATCGATTTATAGTGGTTCGGCGTTGATTGCCTACGCCACTTTGAAGAGATAGCTTTACCAATCACTTTGTAAACTGAGTACAATAAGGGTCAGATGAAAATTCTTATTTACAAGAGAGTACAAAGCAACAAGCACCGTAAAGGTCTCGAAAATGAACAATTAAGCCTGTATACATAGAGGAAGACGACGAAATATCTCTTTGAAAATTCGACAGAAGGATCTCCAAAACCATATGAGCCCACATGAGGGATTGCATGGCCCAAATCTCAAGAAATAGGGATCCGTACTCATCCCTATTTTGGAGAAATTTGGGGGTGTGATCCCTTTAAGCGCTTCTCCTTGTTGTAATATGCCTAGCCTTTAAGTTTCATAGCAATTGGATTAGTAGTACTTGAGTTATTGCTCGATCTTGTTAGTCTATAGGATAATGGTTTTGATGACAACAACTATAGAAGTGTTATAAAATATATATGTGCAGGAAATCTATATGCAGGTATCAACAAAAGAAGACTGTACAGTAAAGAAGACAAAGATCAAGAGTTCAAGATTGAAGACTCATGATATTCAAGATATTCAAGAGTTCAAGACAAATAATATAGTTAGGTTAGATATTTGTTAAAACTCCTTGAAAGCACTATCATTCTTTTTTATCCAATTTACTCGTGGAATGGAATCCACTTGTTCTTGTTAAAGGGATGGAACCCTAGTGAGATGGAACTCACGAAATATCTAGTGGAACGGATAGTAGCCCTATTTTGTTATCCACTAATTTTGATTCAAAATGATTTTCAAAATTATCTCTTGTTTCATAAAATGATTTTCAAATATTCCTTTTCAAAAGAAAAACCTTCGTTCATATTTCCAAAAATGTTTTAGCCTCAAAATCATATTTATCATTTTGTTATATTTTGATTTCAAAATTGTCCTTGATATTTTAGCCTCAAAATCTATTTTAATATTATATTTACTTTAGTTTATTTACCTTGATTTTAAATATATTTTAGTATATATACATATATATATTCATAAGTATTTCTACTTCTAAATACCTTATACAAATACATAGAGTCCATTTGAATAAAGTTGCATATGTTTTAAATCATCATTTTCAAAGAAAAGCAAATCATCATTTTTAATAGACCATGTCGACATACTATTTACCTGTCATGTCGACATGCTTCCCGTTACAGCAAAGGTTGTTTTCAAAAGAAGTGTCTATTCGTTTAAACCTCTTCGAATGGACACATCCATTCATTCTCTATAAATAGAGACTGTTATGGACGTTTTCCAGTAACTACTTTCTTTATTTTCTCTCCTCTTTACTCTCTTATCTTATTTTCTAATCATCCTATCCATATTCTGCCGAAATCTTAAGTGAATCAAACCAGAATATCTCTAGTTTGATTCTCTGCCACTCTCTTCAAAGAATCTCAGTGCTTATCAGAGTTATAGATACATTTGTACTCAAAGAAACTTGTTTAGGGTTATAAAGGTGTGATCGTGTCCTTGGAAATCGATCGGGTGAACTTGTGTCCTGTGAATCAAGTGGTTCTACCCAGAGACCTGAGAATCTGGAGGGTGTACCTCGTTGCCTTGGAATCGAGGGATTGTAATCTAGATTATTATTGAATAGAAAGCCGTACGAGTTGTGCGGGACTGGATGTAGGGTAACACCGAACCAGTATAAAATTCCTGGTGTGTTCTTTCCTTTACTTGCTTTTTATTTATATTTGCATCTGTTTGTGATTCTATGATTTGATCTGTGATTGTGTATTTGCATTAAGTTAGTTAAATCAATTTAAATCAAAGAAGTTTTAAAGAAATTCTTAAAACACTATTCACCCCCCCTCTAGTGTTAAATAGCCTTAAGATCATCTTCCGCGTCCCTTTCATTTGGTATCAGAGCAAGTTTTTCAAAGTATTCATAATCTGATTTTTGAAAAGTTCATGGCTAAGTTTGAAATGTTTCCTAAAAATAATTCTTTAATGATCAAATCATTGTGGTCTCATAAATTGATGCATGATAGTTATATAGAATCAGGTAATCTACAAAAGTTGCTCACTGTGCAGGAATCTTGCTTCATGGCGACAAATGAATCTATTCACAATGGACAAGTTGTGCAAATAAGGAAAAACAAGTGGATACTTGATAGTGGATGTTCAAGACATATGACAGGAAATCCAGAGATACTCAATGACATTATTTACAAGGATGGAGGATTGGTTAATTTTGGGGATAATTCAAAAGGTTATGTAGTTGGCATCGGCAATGTAGGTAATTCTGAAACTCCTATTATTTCAAATGTTTTGTTAGTTAAAAATCTACAACATAATCTACTTAGTATTAGTCAGTTATGTGATAAAGGATATAGGATTAAATTTGAAAAAGACAAGTGTCACATCGAAGATAATAAATCTAATATTATCTTTGAGGGAGTTAGGAAAAAGAATATCTATATTCTCAGTATGAAAATTTCAAATGATAATCTATGTCTTTTGGCCAATACAAGTGACCCTTGGACTTGGCATAAGAGATTTGGACATTTGAATTTTAAACTCTTATCTAGACTATCCAAACTTGATCTAGTAAGAGGCCTCCCTAAGATGCAATTTAATAGGAAAACTTAGAAAAAGTTCCTTTAAACTTAAAGATATGATTTCTACTTCAAAACCTCTTGAGTTACTTCACCTAGATTTATTTGGTCCATCTCAGATTCAATCAATCAACCATAGTAAATATGTCTTTGTAATTGTGGATGATTATTCCAGATATACATGGACAATCTTTCTGAAACATAAAAGTGATACTTTTGATTATTTTAAAAGTTTTTCAAAAAGAGTTCAAAACCAACTTTCTTCCAAGATCATCACTATTCGTAGTGATCACGGTGGTGAATTTGAAAATGAGAAGTTTGAGGAATTCTGTAATCAGAAGGGAATTACTCACAATTTTTCGTTTCCAAGAACTCCACAACAAAACGGAGTAGTTGAGCGTAAGAATAGGACGATTCAAGAGTGTGCTAGAACTCTACTTTCTGATAGTAAATTACCAAAACATTTTTAGGCTGAAGCAGTTGCAACAGCCTGTTATATTTTGAATAGGATTCTAATTAGACCTCTAACCAATAAAACACCTTATGAACTTCTTTTCAATAAGAAACCTAAGGTATCTTATTTCAGAATTTTTGGAAGTAAATGTTTTATCTTAAATACAAAAGATAATTTAGATAAGTTTGATCCTAAATCCGACAAAGGAATCTTTATCGGATATTCTAACAGGAGTAAAGCTTATAGAGTTTTTAATCTAAGAACAAACACTATTGAAGAAACTTTACATGTTTCCTTTGATGAAAATTTCAAAGAAGTTGATTAGACTAATGATGAGGATGACTTAGTTATTTCTAATCATGAATCTGTAGATGCTACAAATGAAACTTTTCATCCAAATAAAAAGATTAGGCTTTTAAAAGATCACCCTGTAGAAAATATTCTAGGAGATATGCAATCTGTTGTTAAAACTAGGAATCAATTAAACAGTATGAGTCATGTTGCTTTTATATCCTCAATAGAACCTAAAAATCCAAAGGAAGCATCAACTGATGATTCATGGATTCTTGCTATGCAAGAAGAATTGAATCAATTCACCAGAAATGATGTTTGGGAACTTGTTCCTAGACCTGAGGATAAATCCATTATAGGCACTAAATGGGTATATAAAAATAAATTAAATGAATTAGGTGAGGTCGTTAGAAATAAGGCTCGACTCGTTGCACAAGGTTATTGTCAAGAAGAAGGTATAGATTATGACGAAACCTTTGCACCCGTAGCAAGATTAGAAGCTACTAGAATTCTGCTTGCTTTCGCTAATTTCAATAATTTCAAACTTTTTCAAATGGATGTCAAGAGTGCCTTTCTAAATGGTTTTGTAAAAGAGGAAGTTTATGTTGAACAACCTCCACTCTTTGAAGATACAAAATTTCCAAATCATGTTTTTAAATTAAAAAAGGCCCTGTATGGTCTAAAACAAGCTCCTAGAGCTTGGTATGATAGACTTAGGTCTTATCTTTTGCAATCTGATTTTGAAATAGGTAAAGTAGATAACACACATTTTATTAAAAGAAATAAAAATGATATTCAACTTGTACAAGTGTACGTAGATGATATTATTTTTGGATCAACCAATTCTGACATGAACAAAGAATTTTCTGACATTATGACAAAAGAGTTTGAGATGAGTCATATGGGTGAACTTAACTTTTTCCTAGGATTACAAATCAAACAATTAGATAATGGTATCTTTATCAATCAAGAGAAGTATGCGAGAGAGTTAGTTAGTAAGTTTGGCTTGACCAATGTGAGTGGAAAACCAACTCCCATGGCAACCAATATAGCATTAAGTAAGGATGATCTATCCAAAGACGTAGATCAAACCTTGTATAGAGGAATGATTGGATCACTTCTCTATATAACTGCTAGTAGACCAGATATCATGAACAGTGTTTGTCTCTGTGCAAGATATCAATCTCAACCCAAGGAAACTCATCTAAAAGCTGTGAAACGTATCATTCGATATGTTAAACACACCTTTGATTATGGATTGTTCTACCCTAAGAATGATTCATTTGAATTAGTTTCCTACTGTGATGCTGACTATGCTGGGTGTAAGTCAGACCGAAAGAGTACAAGTGGAACTTGTCACTTTCTAGGTCATTCCTTAATTTCCTGGTTCAGTAAAAAGCAGAATACTGTTTCCCTATCAACAACTGAAGCAGAGTATGTTTCTGCTGCTTTAGCTTGTTCTCAAGTTTTGTATATGCAACAAACCTTGAATGATTTTGGTATATCTATCACAAAATCTCCAATTTTCTGTGATAACACTAGTGCCATTAGTTTGTCCAAAAACCCAACTCTCCATGCCCGAACTAAACATATTGACATTAGACACCATTTTCTAAGAGATAACGTAAATAAAGAGAAAATTTCTCTTGATTTCGTTAATTCTGAAAATCAAATAGCTGATATTTTAACCAAACCTTTAGGAGAACCTGTCTTCACCAAGTTAAGAAGAGAATTAGGTATATGTTCTCTTTCTGAAATATAGTATATAGTATAGTAGTATACATAGGGTATATATGAATGATTTCTTAACCATAGCATTTTACAACACCATGTCGACATAGTATTCATGCGTCATGTCGACATGAAACGGTAAAAATGACAATTCGTTTTTCCCTCTAATTTTTGAATGGGTGGTTATTTAATTCACCCATTCCGAGTTTCTCATCCCTCCAATCATTATTTCTTCATACTACTTTCTGGAAACATCAAATCCATGGCTTCCACATCCAATCCTAATCAAATTTCACCGGTTCCTTTCCCTTTTCCTTCACAAGGCCCTTTCCAAAACTCCATACTTGCTCGTGTCATCAAAATAGAGGAGAAAGTTGATGATTCGCTGCAGATGTTAACTGAAATGCAAGTTCAACAATTGAGAATGGCAAGAGAGCAAGAGAAACAAGGGAATATTCTGAGGAATCTTCAAAAATTCCTCATGGATAATCATGCCAATCCAATTGTAATTGAAGATTCTTCTAACATAGAAGCAAATGAAGAAGGAGAAGAAGACGAAGACGAAGAAGAAGAGGAAGAAACAATGGAGGAAGAAACTGATGATGAAGCAGTATGTGTAGGGGAAGTCTGTTTTGATGCTTATGGGAACATTGTGGAACAACATGGAAATTTCTGTTTCCATTACCCAAATTGTCCTGTCCACAAGTCTCCCATCATCAAAAACAACTGTTGAGTTGTTTATTTTCTTGTTTTAGTTATGTGTTTATAAGTTTAAATAGTCATGTATATAGTAATATTGAAATGAATAAAATAATCTGTGGTTACACATATTATTCTCATTCTTATATTACTCATATATATCATTCTGAGTATACAATATTTAACATTGTTATATCTAGTTTCAGTATTATTAATGATAACACTATCATTAATATCATAGATTTAGGGGGAGTTAATGTCTTTTTTTTTGTTGATGACAAAGGGGGAGAAGTATAAAATAGGTTAGTTAGGCATAGATTAAGGGGGAGTTATTAGATTTAGGGGGAGTTATAAGGAGAATATAAATATTTTATAAACAAAGGTTGTCATCATCAAAAAGGGGGAGAATGTTAGTCTATAGGATAATGGTTTTGATGACAACAACTATAGAAGTGTTATAAAATATATATGTGCAGGAAATCTATATGCAGGTATCAACAAAAGAAGACTGTACAGTAAAGAAGACAAAGATCAAGAGTTCAAGATTGAAGACTCATGAGATTCAAGATATTCAAGAGTTCAAGACAAATAATATAGTTAGGTTAGATATTTGTTAAAACTCCTTGAAAGCACTATCATTCTTTTTTATCCAATTTACTCGTGGAATGGAATCCACTTCGTTCTTGTTAAAGGGATGGAACCCTAGTGAGATGGAACTCACGAAATATCTAGTGGAACGGATAGTAGCCCTATTTTGTTATCCACTAATTTTGATTCAAAATGATTTTCAAAATTATCTCTTGTTTCATAAAATGATTTTCAAATATTCCTTTTCAAAAGAAAAACCTTCGTTCGTATTTCCAAAAATGTTTTAGCCTCAAAATCATATTTATCATTTTGTTATATTTTGATTTCAAAATTGTCCTTGATATTTTAGCCTCAAAATCTATTTTAATATTATATTTACTTTAGTTTATTTACCTTGATTTTAAATATATTTTAGTATATATACATATATATATTCATAAGTATTTCTACTTCTAAATACCTTATACAAATACATAGAGTCCATTTGAATAAAGTTGCATATGTTTTAAATCATCATTTTCAAAGAAAAGCAAATCATCATTTTTAATAGACCATGTCGACATACTATTTACCTGTCATGTCGACATGCTTCCCGTTACAGCAAAGGTTGTTTTCAAAAGAAGTGTCTATTCGTTTAAACCTCTTCGAATGGACACATCCATTCATTCTCTATAAATAGAGACTGTTATGGACGTTTTCCAGTAACTACTTTCTTTATTTTCTCTCCTCTTTACTCTCTTATCTTATTTTCTAATCATCCTATCCATATTCTGCCGAAATCTTAAGTGAATCAAACCAGAATATCTCTAGTTTGATTCTCTGCCACTCTCTTCAAAGAATCTCAGTGCTTATCAGAGTTATAGATACATTTGTACTCAAAGAAACTTGTTTAGGGTTATAAAGGTGTGATCGTGTCCTTGGAAATCGATCGGGTGAACTTGTGTCCTGTGAATCAAGTGGTTCTACCCAGAGACCTGAGAATCTGGAGGGTGTACCTCGTTGCCTTGGAATCGAGGGATTGTAATCTAGATTATTATTGAATAGAAAGCCGTACGAGTTGTGCGGGACTGGATGTAGGGTAACACCGAACCAGTATAAAATTCCTGGTGTGTTCTTTCCTTTACTTGCTTTTTATTTATATTTGCATCTGTTTGTGATTCTATGATTTGATCTATGATTGTGTATTTGCATTAAGTTAGTTAAATCAATTTAAATCAAAGAAGTTTTAAAGAAATTCTTAAAACACTATTCACCCCCCCTCTAGTGTTAAATAGCCTTAAGATCATCTTCCGCGTCCCTTTCAGATCTTTGTTGCAACATGTTATGCATCATGATTCTGGCCGATCCCTATGGATGGAAGAAGGCTGATCCCTCTTGCTTAGTCCTTTTGGGGTGCGATCCCTAGCGTAGACTCTCTAGGATCCCCATATTTTTATCCTAAAGTTTTATATGTATTGAACTTATGGATCTCAAGATATCGATTGTTTTCCTTTGATTTGCACTTGTTTGGCTGAAATATGTCGATCCCTATTATTGAAAGTGTTTATACCCGAAACCTTTTTAAAATTAAACCATATTTCATACTTTGAACATTCTGCATTACATACCACTCAATTCCGTTCGATCATGGCTTTATATTATCATATGTACTAGATTTTTGGACCCCATAATCATCGCTTTGGGCTTACTGGCCTTGATGATAGTCGAGTCTAAATTTTCCAATCAGTTCGGATATAGCCGGGTCAAAATGCCGGATAACACTTGCCCCCTAAAGTACACCTTGTGTTGAGCATGATGTGCTTTGAATCGAAGCAAGTTAGAGTTGCCAGAATGAAATCCATCCAGTTTTCTAAATATTCACTATCCTTCCATCGGATTATTTTCCCAAAGTGTCATATCTCTCTTTGATTATCGTGACACTTGTTTGCTTTCCAATAGTATAAATTCAAGATTATATTCCATCAGTTTCTATCTATGTCCGGTTCTATGGGGCTAGTGAGCTTTGGCTATGTGATTCAGTCTCGACTTTGAAAACTTCAAGTTTGAATTTGATTTCTGTCGATTTCAAAAATTGAACTTCGGGATATACACGTGCATGTTCAAGTATACGTTCCTATCATTGACTCCCGGACGTGTTTGCACACTCACGAGTCATCGCCAATTTTCATTGAATTAGATGCAATTTCATTGCGTTTTGTATTTGTTCACTTTATATAATTTTTATGTACATGTTTGCATGCACATATGGTTCGTAACTGATCCCGTCTCTCCCCTTCTCTTTCTTTTATGTTTATAGGGATCGACATTCCTCTAGCCAATCCCCTCTCCTTCTCTTTTTATTGATAGGGATCAGATTAGATCCCCAAGTCAAGGGATCGTAGCCGATCTCTTCTTATGTTGGGCACTTAATCTTTTTAGCCTCGTGAGAATGAACAGGCGGGCCGATCCCTAAACCCCCACATATAAGCTAATATCTTTCTTCTCCATCCCTTACTTATTCACTTTACTTTCATTTGCTTTTATTTTCTTCAATACCGAACCTTCTTTCCTTACCTTAGAGCCAAACCCTTCCCCTTCTTTTCCTCCCTCGGTTTCGAATCAAAATATAATGTGACCCTTCACACTTTCATCAACCCGATCCCTTTTTCCCTTTAGTTTAGACCATCTCTCAACTATTTTCCATCACTGTTGACTTCTCCACGTCTCACTATCGATTTATATACATATGTAGGTTTTTAGTTTGCATATGATTTCGATTCATGATGAGATAATGGGTTCGGTCGTGTCATGGGTCAAATTAAGCGAAGAAGAGGAGAATGGTGGCAATGTTGGGTTTAATAAGGTAATAAAAGAGGAGAAGGAAGTGAGTGGAACTTGAAAGAAGTAGGGGGTCGGTCGTGTGTTGTGTATGAAGCATGGAGTGACCGGTTGCGATAGAATATGGAGGAGAGGGACCGGTATTTCACGTTGCCTAAGGGATTGGAGTAAAGATTTGAGTGAAACCTGAAAACGACTAAGTATAGGTTTCGGTTGCATTGGTGGATGAGGGATCAGTTGTTGGAGTTCGAGGAGGGATTGACATAAAAATTTAAGGGAAATATAAAAATGGCAAGTATATGGATCACTAAGAAGGATCAGTTATTTTCATAAATGAGATGGACGTTTGAGGAGTAAGGGGGACCAGTGTTGGTGTAGCTTAAAGGCATCGGTTGAGTTGGTTTTGGCATAGGGATCAGTCATATTGGTGACGAGGGAACAGTTTTTTGCTTTAGGAGAGGGATCAACTATGGGAGACTTAGCCGATTTCAGACCCTTGAATCAAGCTTGAACCCTTAAACAAACCAATCCATGTAGACTTGTATGAACAATTAGAACCAATCTCGTATTAACAAACTTGAACATATGAGTACAACAGACAACAGAATTTGCATATCCAATATCAAACTTGAAATTGAATGATTAAACTTTTGGGACTTAGAATATGAATTAAAACTTAACATATGGACTTCAGCAATGAACTTCGCACTTTGATATGTCGATGGTCGATCCCAAAGCTTACACAACCGATTAATCTAGCGCCAGTTGAGACGGTCAGTGATGACGGTCACTCTGATCGAAATCCAAAGTTTCGTCACTTACTTTTTCCTTTAATTTTGAACTGTTTTCTCTGCACTACACAACACTGCATTACACTAGCTTACACCTAGCATGGGGGGATAGGTTAACCTTTTCTAATCTTGATTATCTACTGAGTTTAGTTGATATGGGCTCCAGAGGTTTAGGGTGTTTAGCTGCAATGTCTTCTGGACAACCTTCACAGCACAGTAATCCAGGTGCTAAGTCGAGTTCTGCGACTTTATCATGTACATCAAACTGAGAAACCGGAGATTTCCGACCCATTATTTGACCTTTTCTCTAACGTTCCCATCCTTCTGGTGGAAGGGATAAACCCAGCCCTTGACAATATAGAGGGTGCTGTATTTCTAGATAACCCGATGGATTCCCATTTCTCCAGAATTGATGAGGTTGCTCTCCATAGCTATGTTCTAAACATAGGATCACGTTTTGAGATGTTCTAGTTCCTTTAATGAATGACAAGGCTCATTCGCCCCTAAAGGGGGTATACGACATGTAATAAATTTATGTGGTGGGCCGGATGCTTGCCACCTTTTAATTATTTTATCCGAGAGATGTTAAATTATCTAGGAATGGCTCTTCCTCAACTGCATCCGAATAGCTATGCTTTTCTTCATGGAACTTTCTTGTTATTTATGGATGTTCTATTCCGCCCCCATCTCCTAAAGACATCAGGTTTATCTACAATTTTAAATGATGGACAGGAATCCTTTCTTATACTTTCCTAGAGCCCTCGCCCAACTGTCAAGTTCTGACTGGTGCTTGGAACAAGCTTAGTATTTTTAAACACGAATGGTTCTACGTTCATTGTCCACTGGCTTCGCGAGGCGATGGTTGGAAGGACGTAAGTGTTGCCTTGACTTTATTCTCAAATTCTTTAGCCTATGTCATATCCTAAACTAATTAATACTTAGAAAATTTACAGGTGTCCATCCCGTCCATAAATCGATAGTTTTTCATGGATAGTTTCTGCAATCCGTGCCACCCCAGTTGAGGACAAGGACATCAGATCCCTTGTAACCGATGATGTTTATCTCCTTTTGGGCTGTTAGAGGAAGGTCATAGTATCGGGCTTCTGGGAAGCATTGCATTGCAAAGAAATGTTATAGAATAAGAAGGCGACATTGGTAGCCTTGTCGTTCCCCCAGCCGAGGAGGCTCAAGACGATATCGAAGAAGGTGAAATTAGAGGTGATGAAACCAATAGGCCTGGCTATGCTGTTGCAGGTCCGGGCAATGAGCCTATGGTCGAACCATCACAAGGCGTGCAGTCTCATATGCCAACAAGAAAAGGGAAAAAGATCGCTTACAAACTCCATAAGAGAAAAAATGCCAAAGAGACCGAGTTCATCATCACCTCTGTTGAAGAAGAGTCTTCCTCTCAGCCTTTAGAAAGTTCGATGAAAGGGTTCTCAAATCTATCGATCCCAGATGACATCGAAACTTTCAACTTTCCCAACATTAATGTCGGGGGCTTAATTCTCCCACCAGGACCAGTGATGACATTCCTCCCACTAGCAAAGGGGAAATCACTCCTATAAGCAAAGCTACAGTAACTGGTCCATCAGGGGGACACTAGGACACTTGCAATCACATGCATTTCACTGCATGATTTTTGTCTATCTTTTATTCGATGGTGACTTATACACTTTTGTTTGACTTGCAGGTGCTATGTCTCATTCTCATGCCTTCGATCGCTTGAGGGGCTCTTCAACACATTATGGATCCAGCCATGGTCTAGACTCGGGCAGGCATCGAGAAAGGCATGACGACGGGGAAAGAAGCCATCGCTCAAGGGAGTCTTCATCCTTTAAATACAAGTCTAAATCTCAATCATCACATTAGGAAATTCAGCCTGATCCTCTTCTACATAACAATGATCAGACCTCTTCTCATATTCCCCAAACTGTCGTGCCACCCGAGCGTCATTCGGGTTTATCTGGCTCTCCACAGCCTCGTGGACGTCGGTTGATCCAATGCCCTATTATTACTTCTAATCTAGCTTTGACCACTGCAGCTCCTGAGGCTTCCATAGCAGAAAGATTGGCCGAACTTAAGGTCAATTTTCCAAAAATATACTTTGATGGGCTAAAGTTTCTTCCTTCTATTCATACAGTTTCAGGGAGTGCTAAAGCAAGTTCACTTGCATGTGTCAACGATGATTTTGTGTAGCATGAAGCATTTTAACACTTAGCTAAGAAAATATCTGAGGTTTCTACTGAAAAGCAACATGAAATCGACCGCCTTAACTTGGAGGCAATCCATGATAAATACATAATTAAACACCAAGACGATGAGATTACGGAGTTGATCCCAAAGTTAGCCACGGTGAGAAGAGTGCTAAAGAAACATCCAAAGCGGTCAACCGTCTGGAAGTGGATCATAAGAAGGAGCTAGATGTTGCCATAGCCGCATGGTGTGCTTGCTCTAGAGAAGGACACACTACAAAAAGAGAAAGATACTCTAGCCCACCGAATTGAGGAACTTGAAGAACTTCTTAAGAAAGAGAAGGAAGAAAAACTTGAGGGTCAAGAGGAGTCTCAAAAGTACCGTGAAGAGGCCATTGAGGCTCGGGAGCTAAAAACTAAACTTGACGAGCAACTCACCCAGATTGAATTCTACAAGGACGATGCAAGGGAAGCTGGCCGCAATGAAGTTAGAGATCAAATGAAGGCCCAGCTGGAGGATGCTAAAGAGGTTGGTCGGAATGAGATTAAGGACATGTTCGATCCTTTGATTGTTGAGTACAATTCTAATCTCCTAATCCATCGTGACTTGAGTTTTCTTGGAGAGGGCCACCTTGAATTGCTTGTCGAGGCTTGGTTATATATCATTGAAATGAGGAAGAAAGCCCTTGGCGAAGGTGATTTGGATGAGGAGAAACTAGTATGTGAGATCCTTTATGAGAATGAACCTCAAGGTCTTGCTATTACAAGGCTCTAATACTTTGATATTCTGGCACCCACTGGCAAAGGGAAAGATATTGATGAAGCTTCAAAGCCCGATCCCAAATGTTTCCTTTCACTTCAACTAGTCGAGGCATTAGTTTCACTTGGCCAAGGATAGGATTCAAGCTATGATCCAGATAGACCTAGTTATAAATCAAAGGTGTTGACTCCTATCTAACAAGAGAACACTCCGGCAACAGCTGAAAGTCAGCCGGACGCAGTTATCCTGCTCTATTCTCTATTACTCGAGAGGTTTTGTTCCTCATGCCCAATAGTTATAGGCTTATTTTCCTGTTCCTGGGAATCTGCATGTCTTCCGGCTCCTAGTCAAACTCCCAGAAGTGGTGTCATTGTGGAGCAACAACCGATATTTACTGATATTCCAGTGGCTACAGTATTCCAAGCTCGATGCTCAAGTTATTGGAGCACTTGATAATGAAAAGGCCGATGATCAGCCACTGCCAGATGAATCTGATGATGTTGTGATCACAGGTGCCTCCGAACACACTGATGAGCTCAGCTTGAAGGAGCGCATCGAGAGGGAGGAGTTATTGAAGAAGAATGCCAAAACTGAACCCTTTGATGAGATTGTCGATGATCCAAGACTTATCCCACTTTAAGTCATCCCTTTTGGCGGGTCGGTTCCCCAAGGACTCCCTCCAAAACCTGAAAGCTTTCCTGCAAAGGTGGTAAAGGAAACGGTAGGGGATCGAAAAGAGGAATAGGTGGAGGCTCGAGTGGGTCCACTCCCGAAAAAATCAAGGGGGATAAGAAGCAAAAAATGTAACTGTCACATTAGCTCATTGGTCATGTTTGTGCAGGTATAGCCCTCACTTTTGGATAAACTTGTATTATGATTTTCAAGTTTAATGTGCAAATAAAAGTTCTTTATATTCTGTTGAACTCTTATGTGAATTTTGTTTAAGTAGTCGAGCTATTACTTTCCATTCAATGTACTTGTAATTCGTTGCCCATCGATTCAGATAATGATCCATTAATTTTACTCAAGACCTCCATATGGTCGTGGCCTCAAGTTGTATCAAACACCGGGCTCGAGCCCTAGTGTTATGCCGTCGGATCTAGCGATTTAAGTGATTATACTCCTACCCCTAGTCTCGGGTTAGAGGAGTTGGATAATGGATGGTCAAATTCCATCCTTAATGAGTTTATACTCCTCATGTCAGTTTCAGGTTGGAGTTTATAGAATAGCTAGTGGTCGAACCGCACTAATCTATTTGTTTATACTCATACCCACACTTTGGGGATAAGAGTTGGTTGGCGGGTGATTGGATCGCACCCAATTCATGTTTATACCCCAGTCCACATTTTGGGGACCTAGGTTATTTTGGAAAGTTATCGAACCATACTTTCCTTAGTTAATTGATTTGCCCCCCAAGTCCACGGTTTAACTTAGCAATCGATCGGTTGTATCACGATCGCTTTTGTGTCATGTCTGTCAAATCGCTCAATGGGATTAATTTGGTTATCGGATGGTCAAGTCACATCTATTCTCGTTAGGTAATCCATCCATCGGGCTATGAGCGAGAATCATTGAATGAATGGTCGCACCATGTTCATTTTGTTTAGTTCAATCGTGAACTTATGTAATCGGCTAGCTCCAAACTCTGGGAACCTGCTCGAAAATATTGATATTAGTTAGTCGGGTATTGTAACTATTATGTAATGCTACAATAATCATAGATATGAAGGAAATTTCAAAATTTATTTGCCAAATGGAAAGAAATGACGTAATTTGTCTTATTACATATCCGGAAAATCAAATGCTAAAGCAAATTCGAAAATTAAACATAACTGAATGAAAAAGAATAGACTAAGTGAAGTAGCATCGTAAATGCTTGCTATTCCACGCTCTTGGGAGTGTGACACCATCAACAGTCGCTAGCTTGAAAGTTCCTTCTCTAAGCCTCTATTCACTGACATGCGGTCCTTCCCAAGTGGGATTCATGTGCGATGGGACAGGAAAAACCTGTTTCAAGATGAGATCGCCGATTTCAAAGGTTTTAGGTCAGACTCTAGTATTGTAGTATTGGGTGACTCGGTGTCGATGTGCAGCCACCCTCAAATCAGCTTCTTCGCGCTTCTTATCTACGAAGTCTAGAGATTCTATTAGGAGATCTCTATTCATTCTGGGGTCGTAGTAGGTTAATCGATGAGAAGGGACTTCGAGTTCAACAGGATTAACAGCTTCATAGCCATAAGCAAGGACAAATGGAGTATGGCCGGTCGTGAACTTAAGGGTGGTTCTGTAAGCCAATAATGTTGTTAGGAGTTCATCCATCCACTTGCCTCTAGCCTTTTCCAAACACTTCTTCAGAATGGACTTTATGATTTTGTTCACAGCTTCAACTTGTCCATTTGCTAGAGGGTGAGTAACTGCCGCAAATTTCTTTTCACATTGATGCCGACGGCAAAAGCCTTTGAATTCAACGCTATCAAATTGAGTCCCATTATCAGTTATAATGCTTCGTAGAAGGCCAAAATGATAGATGATGTTCCAAACAATGAAGTTGATTACTTTCTTCGTCATGATCATGGCTAAAGGTTCTGCTTCGGCCCATTTGGTGAAGTAATCAACTACTATGATGGTGTACTTTGCACCACCATTTGAGATCTATAAGAAACTGATAATATCTATGCCTCATGTAGCAAACGACCATGGACTGACCATTTGTGTAATTTCTATCAGCGGAGCTCTCGAAACTTTTGCATACATCTGGCACATATCACATCGCTTAGAGTAATCAACAGCATCTCGGTTGATAGTTGGACAGTAATACCCGTAACAGAGTATCTTCATTGCTAGGGTTTGGCCCCTAATGTGATCACCACATTCCCCTTCATGAACTGACTTTAGGACTCATTTTATTTCATCATGAGCGATACGCCGGAGAAGGGGAATGGAAAAACCCTTTTTATACAAGACTCCTTCCTAAATGATGTATCGTGAAGTTTTGCAGAGAACATGTCTTCTTTTATTTCTCAATTCGAGAAGGACTCCCTGTAGTAAATATTTTTTAATAGGAGTCATCCATGACTCCTTCTCAGGCTCCATCTCTAGTACCCAGTCGATTTCCATCTAGTTTGTGCTCAGAGTGTCTAGTACTTCGGTGGAACCAAGCCCATTTGTTGCGCATCCCCAGTGCTAGCAAACTTTTCCAATGAGTCGGCCTCTTTGTTTTTATCCCGGGGAATGTGCGTGCTGTCATAATACTTAAAGCCAGTCAATAGCTCTTTGACTCAGATAAGGTAAGGGGCGAGTCGTTGTCCTTTAGCCTGTAATATCCCTTGACTTGGTATACCACTAATTGGGAATCGCAAAAGATTTCAACAGATTTTATTCCCAGTTCTCTGGCAAGTTTGAGTCTAGCAATCGGAGATTCACACTTAGCTTTGTTGCTCGTTGTAGGGAAGTCAAGCTTCAAAGCATATAAAATTGATCGATCTCCTGGAGTTACTTGTACGATTCCGACTCCAGAACAGTGATCATTGGATGCCCCATTTGTATATATTTTCCACCTAATGGTAGGGGCTCCACCACTCTTCGGGAGATCATCCCGTGCAGTGAATTCTACTATAAATTTCGCTAGTGCCTGTCCTTGGATGGCTCTCCAAGGGAGATAGGTATTGTTAAATTGGCTCAGCTCGATGTTCCACTTGAGTAACCTTTCAGACATCTCAGATCACCGTAGGACCTGTCGTAACGGCAGATCAGTGTAAACGTTGATAGGATGAGCCTGAAAATAGGGGCAGAGCATTCGTGAAGCAATCAACAAGAAATATGCCGATTTCTCTATTTTCGGATAGTTCCTTTTAGCTCCTGTTAATCGTGAGCTAACATAATAGAACGGTCTCTGGATTTGATTCTCCTCGCGAAGCAGTGTGGCACATATAGCATGTACCGACACGGCCAAGTAGATACATAAGTCTTCATGATCCACTAGATTTGACAAGATGGGAGGTCCCTCTAAGTGGTTCACCAAAGCTCGGAATGCGCATTCACAATCTTGTGTCTATTCAAAGTTTCTTTTCCCTCTTCTAATCAAGTCGAAGAAAGGAATGCATTTATTGGTAGCTCTAGAAATAAATCGACTTAGGGCAGCAACCTTCGCATTTAGGCTTTGTACTTGTTTGATGGTCTTTGGTGCTTGGATGTTGTGAATTACTCGAACCTTCTCGAGATTAGCTTCGATTCTATGAGCATTAACGATGAAACCCAAGGACTTTCCTCATGTAACGCCAAAAGAACATTTCAGACGATTGATCTTCATTTTGTAATATCGGAGGATATCGAACACTTCTGATAAGTCTCTAATGTGGTCGCTTGATCATTGTGACTTTACGAGCATATCATTCACATATACCTCCATCGTTTTTCCAATTTGATCTTCAAAAATTCGGTTGACCAGGCACTGATAAGTTGCTTCAGCATTCTTTAATTCGAACGACATCACCACATAGCAGTACAATCTAACGTCGATAATAAATTGGTGTGCTCTTGGTCGGGGATGTGCATCGGGATTTGATTATACTCGGAGTACACATCCATGAAAGATAGCAACTCGTGTCCTGTGGTTGAATCCACTTGTTGGCCAATTCTCAAAAGGGGAAAACAGTCTTTCAGGCATGCTTTATTTAAATCTGAAGTCAACACATGTCCACCACTTTCTATTCGCCTTTCTCACAAGTACATGATTAGATACCCATTTAGGGTCAAGGGCGTTGTGAATAAACCCATTTCTTTTGAGCCTATACACCTCCTCTTTGAGGGTGGAAGATCTTTTCAGATCCATGCCACATCTTTTCTGCTTCCTCGGGACTTGCTTCGGGTTGATTTTTGATGCATGGATCGCCATAGCAGGCGAGATCCCACACATATCAAAATGAGTCCAAGTGAATATATCAAGGTTCGCCTTAAGAAAACTAGCAAATTCTTTCATCATCGGGGGGCTGAGCTATGATCCGATCTTTAGGACCCGTGATGGGTCATCGTGGCTGACCATGATGTCAATCGTCAGCCCAGCCAACCTTGGTCTCTTTGGGCTCTTCCTTATCATCCCTTGGATCTATGTCTTTATAGAACTGACTATGGTGCCCGAGCCAAGGCCCAGGCGCTGGTTTTCAATCTTCGGTGGCTTGGATGCGGAGAGATTTGTCCCTACCCTTACCTTTCTCCTTCCATTGAGCATCCCTCAACCCAGCCACATAGTAGGCACATCCAATCGCCTGATCTCCGTGCACAACTCCAACACCTTTATCAGTTGGGAACTTCAAAGTCAAACACCATTGGGCAAGGGCAACCGGAATTCAACAAGGGTTGGTAGACCCAGAAAAACATTATATAGGGAATCAACATCCAGGACAACAAATGGCAACATCCACACTCTCCTGCGGTCACCTTCTCCCAACTTCACAGGCAATTCGACATAACCGACACCTTTGGTCACGGCACCATTAAAGCCATGAATGCGGGATTTAGACAGCTTCAAGTCCTTGGCTTCCATCCTCATTTGATCGTAAGCCTTTTTGAAAATTATATTCACAGAACTACCACAGCCAACCAAGATCCTCCTTACTAAGGCGAGGCCGATCATGGCTGAAATGACCATTGGGTCGATTGTCGGTGCCTCTATCTTATCTGCATCTATGTTTCTGAATACAGCGTCATCTATCATTGTCCGTGCAATTTTTTCGGAGCCCCATCTTCTGTACTTGAACAACATTCAAAATTCATATGATTGATTGCGCTAGCATAGCGTTCCATCTCATGCCAGCTCTTATCTACTAGATGCGGTCCTCCGACTATCGTATTGATCACTAATCTTCCATTGGTCCATATAGGCTCCTTGGCTCTGTGCGGCGCTTGTCCTCGGTTGGGGTCGGATGTCCCCCGCCTGCCATCCTATGGGGCTTTAATGAATTGTTGTAGATTCCTTTCCCGAATAAGTTTCTCGATAACATCCAGGAGATGCCTATACTCATTTGTGTTATGACCATAGCATTTATGGAACCGACAATATTTTCCAGTCTGCTTCTGTTTCTCCATTGATTCTTTTAGAGGTGGCTTTCTATACTGTATCATATTGCATGTAGACAAGTATACATTCTCTAAAGATGTATTCA
Organism: Allium fistulosum; assembly: GCA_030737815.1. Taxonomy (NCBI): domain Eukaryota; kingdom Viridiplantae; phylum Streptophyta; class Magnoliopsida; order Asparagales; family Amaryllidaceae; genus Allium; species Allium fistulosum. The sequence goes on from CM060905.1 coordinate 823,497,607, forward strand.
GCGGTGTGTAGGTAGCATACATTGGAATCCTAGGCTCTCCTCTTCTAGAATCCCTCTTTTGTTCACGGTTCCTATCGCCGCCTTTCTTTTGCTGATTCTGCTTATTTTGGACATTCACTTCAACTTTCCGGAACTCTCCTTGGATTATTTCACTGCAATATTACTCCACACTCCCTATCCACTCGGTCCCACAACATTTTTCTTCCTAGAGCATCTAGCTTCCTCTTTCCTTAAATACTGAGCCGCTTTTGCATAAAAACGCTCCAATATTGCAGGTGGTTTGCTAGCTAACCAATCGCTAAAGCCAGATCCTGGATCAATTCCTCTTATTACCGCCATCAATATTGAATGATCATTCAGATTACTAATTTCTGTGATGGTTATATGAAATCTCTCCAAATAGACTTTCAGCAATTCTCCCGAAGCTTGGATCACACTTGATAGGGACATTACATTTTTAGGGCGAGTTGCATGCATATGGAACTGCTCCACAAATTTTGTTTCTAAATCATCAAATCTAGAGATCGGCCTTGGGGGCAACCTCGTGAACCACATAGTTGCTATGCCAGAAAGAGTGATGGGAAAACATCTGCATTTTGTGGCATTATCAGCTCGTGTGGAGTCCATTGGCCATTCATATCTCATGATGTGTTGCTTGGGGTCGGTTTTTCCCTCATAGGTAGGCATCGACGGCATGCTAAATCTCCTTGGATACTCCGCATGTAGCTATTGTTGGTGAATGGCGCATTGCTTCGTGATATCCCCCAATCATCATTGTTCAAACCTTGGATTTCTCTTACTGCCCATTTGACCATTACAGACAAGTCCGGCGTTTGGATAGTTGGAGCCAAGTGGTAGTCACGCTCCACCTCACATGCATGGTCCGGTCAATGTCTATGGGTCGTTCCACGCCTTCTAGGCTCAACATCCTCTTAATATACATTCACATCATTATCATCTGGGGAGGTAACTATCTACATCCACCTAAACTCCAGTATCCAAATCAACTGCGGTGACTCCAACTTGTGCTCCACCGGGAGGAGGCAAGTTTCCTCCTTTGGAGGAGGGATCAGCCCCGATCCCTCTTGAGGGACCCACCCAGATCGATCCTGGAAACCCAGGTGGGTTTGCTTGTTGATATCTAGATGCTTCTGCATAATATTTTTCAGTTCTACAACACCTACATCTATGATAATCATCCAATGAACTAGAACTCTCCAATGCAGAATAAGGGGTTGGCTCTCGCCTAGTTTTCCTATGCTTTTGCTCCCTGAGTTGATTCATTAGATCGATATTGGTATGAATCTGCCAATACAACTATCGGCTTCTATCTATGAGCTCTCTCATCAGATTCTGGAAATAAGCTCTTGTGATGGAATCAGATGGATTCTGGACATCATCTGAATTGGTGGCATTAATAGCTACTGGTAGATTGATCTGGCCTTCTTGTTGGATGCTAGCGTTCACGTTTGCTTCTGCGTTTTGAGAAGTAGATTTGGTGTTCCTAACCACTGTTGATAGTTTCCTTAGACTTTCGCAAATCTGAATAGACTGAATAAGCTTCTTGAAGATAATTATGGATCTCTTCGGGGGATTTATGCAACCCAGTAGCAACAAAAGGATCCAAATATGCTAAGAATCTTCTTCTTAGTGAAAGCACAAAAATGTTTGGGCTAGAAATGGTCACAAACACCCAGTAGATTTTGTGTAGAGAAATAAATAAAGAATATTAAAAATAAACAGAGAGAATATAGCAATAAAGCAATAAGAAATAAGGAAATAACCGAGACACATCGATTTTTAGTGGTCCAGCGTTGATTGCCTACGTCCACTTTGAAGAGATGGCTTTATTAATCACTATGTAAACTAAGTACAATAGGGATCGGATGAAAATCCTTACTTATAAGAGATTACAAAGCAATAAGCAACGTAAAGGTCTCAAAAATGAACAATCAAGTTTGTATTTATAGAGGAAGATAGTGAAATATCTCTTTGAAAATTTGGCAGAAGGATCTCCAAAACCATATGGGCCCACTAGAGGGATCGCATGGCCTAAATCCCAAGTAATAGGGATCGGTGCCAATACTATTTTGGAAAAATTTGGGGGTGCAATCCCTATAGGAGCTTCTAGTTATTGTAATATGCCTAGCTTCCAAGTTTCATGCCAATTGGATTGGTAGAACTTGAGTTATTGCTCGATCTTTGTTGCAACATGTTATGCATCCTGATTTTGGCTGATCCCTATGAATGAAAGAAGGTCGACCCCACTTTCTTAGTCCTTTTAAGGTGCGATCCCTAGGGTAGACTCCTAGGATCGCCACATCTTGTTTCCAAAGTTTCATATATATATATATATATATATATATATATTGGACTTATGGATCTCGAGATATTGATTGTTTTCCATTAAGTTGCACTTGTTTGGCTGAAATATGTCGATCCCTATTATTGAGACTGTTTATAGCCGATCCCTTTTCTATATTAAACCATATTCAATACTTTGAACATTCTGTATTGCATATCTCTTAATTCCGTTCGATCATGGCTTCATATTATCATTTGTACTTGATTTTTTGACCCTACAGTCATTGCTCTGGGCTTATTGGTCTTGATGATAGTCGAGTCTAACTTGTCCAGTCAGTTCGGATATAACTGGGTTAAAATGCCAGATCACAATACCTCTTCATTATAAAATTGGATTTTACTAATAATTTTTAGCAATAAATTTAGCCAAAATATCACTCCACTATCGATGATGGTGAGTGAATGTTGATATTCAAATAGTTTGATGTTAATCGCTTACTGAATTTATACCTACGAGTCACACAAGCATATTGGTAATTTCTCAAAAATACCACAATATTTAATTGATTTATAAATTGTTATGAACTAATTAGGTTAATTAATATTTATGAAATATTAATTAATTAATTATTTGATGTATTGGGTGCTATTGGTAATTTTTGGGTGTAGTTGGTAATTAATTGGATGCATATATAAAAGCTATATATATGTATGTATCGATGTATGATATCTACACATATTTAAATATAATTTAAATGATATTAATTACAAAAAGGGTTTAGAATATTTGATGGCCCATCTAGCCTATGATATGGTTGACCATAAATTGGGGGCGTGGAGTTTGAATTTCTGATCTAGATCTGAATACTTGATGAAAGGAGAAATAGTAAAGGAGGATAATTTGTCTCCCCTTCTCTCCCTATTAAAACCAAGCTAGCTTTCATATTTTTTTCTCTTGATTCCTCCTCACTCTATCCCTTTTTTTGAAATAGAGTATTTACTTGAAAAAAAGTTACATAAACTAGTGATAAAGGAACAAACATCAGTAAAAGAGTAATACGTTTCTCCTACTAAAAAACCATTGTATGTTTTCTTATACACTAACATAAACCAAAAATATTAGACCACATCATACAAAAGATAGATAAAATTACTTTCCAAAACCCCACCCATAATTACTTACATTAATCAAAGCAACAAGAAATAAAAGAAGTACTTCGGCATTAGTAACAATGGAGGATGACTCCTTTATACAGATCTCTAATGGTCCCGCATCCCCACTCGCCATCCTCCTCCTCCATCTTAACTCGAATTAAATCAAGGATACGCCAATTTGGAGTTTTGAGTAATAAAATCCTCTTCAAATCCAAAAATTCGGTGCCTGTCTGGAGAATGATTGCTGCTGGAAGAAGTTTGATGCCGCTTGTCGCCTTTGTTGTAAGGGTGTTGCTAAGTGCAATATCCAATTTTAGTAAAGTTCTATTCTTTCCTTTAATTTCTTCATGTTTAATTCCTACATGTCTTAACAATTGCCTGTAATCTTGTAAAACTAAGTCTAGACAAATATTTTATAGAGTTTCTATGCTATTGAATATTCTTGAATTTCTCTCCATTCATATATTACAAACTGGTGTAGTAATGATTATATCATTTAATTTGCGATAAGATTTGTTCCTGCAATTACTTGTGAAAAGATAGTGTCATGATTGTTGTTTGTGTTTAGCTGCAACTTTAACTTGTCCTTGATTTTATACCCTAAAGTTGTCGAATAATTGCAGTCAAAAAATATGTGATTTTTGGATTCCTTGCCTTGGTTACATACTTTACATTCCAGATCTATGGTTAGGTCCCATCTTTGTATTTTATTTTTCATGCTCATTTTATCTAACATTGCTAAAAGAGTATAGCCATTTTCGGTGCGCATTCATCAGTCCAAGCGTGGTGGCACTATTCTAAATGTGGATGTTTGATTCTAATTTGTTCCCAAGTCGATGAAAAAGTTCATTCACTCTATCCTTGGTCATGAAATATTCGTCCTCCTTTAATAGTAGAAAATACTATAAGCCCATATACATTAAATCAAATAAAAATCGCGGTGCTCCAGGACATTGCAATGTACGGAGATCGATACAAGGTTAATCAGGAGATACCATTAATCAATTTGTGTTCAAAGGCCAGATCCTAAGGTATTAAAACTCTTTTATTTTACACCATATTCATTATGTAATTTGTAGATCACACAACAATTTATATATGCAATAGTGGACTCCTTTTTATCGATCATTAAATTATATTCCACTTTTTACATTAATTAATCTGATGTTTAAATCTTTGTATAATAATAAAAATCAAAACTCCATTCAACCATGATATTTATTTTTACATTATTTTTAGATTATAAAATTGATTGCTAATAATTTAACATATGTTATTTATCATTTATAATCATATAAATATATTATATAATTAAAATGTTAATAGTATATATGTATGTATGTATGTAAAATATATTTCAACCTTATAAAATATTGTTTTTAAATTTTCGAACATGCACACACACACAAATATTATATCTGTATTTATCAAATTGACAATGTTTGTACTAGTATATATAAAAAACTTATTAAAAAAATGAATGGTTTCAGATTTTATAAAAATAAATCGGGCCGAAAATAAATATAGTCGTATAATATATTTTAATATTTAATCTTATTAAAAACAATAAACTTTTATTACTTTATGCCTTTAAAATTATTTTTTTGTTTAAAAAAAATCGGTAGTGATGAAATATTATTCAAAATATAAAAAATTTATGACGATCGTCCTACACATCTTGTACTTAATATAACCCAAAGAGTGTGCTACGACGGTACGCGGCTGATGTAGGACGATAATCAGGTGGTAAAGGTAACTAAAACAACCAACTTACAAAACCTGTAGAACATCTCATAATGCATAAACAAAATATAATAATCAAATAGATGTAAATAGGCAAGATAGTAATATAATTGAATGAACCATAGTGAAGAACACCAAAGTGCAACAGATTCGTGGATTATACAAGAACATAAACAATAAAGTTAAACATCTCAAATCTCCAAATAAACTCTAACATCTGTCTCACAAATTATACAAGTATTGACATAGCTCCATGGTACTGCACATCGGAATATAAGCGATAGTAAGATCATATATATATATATACACACACATACACACACACACACACACACATATATATATATATATATATGAAAGTGTAGCGTCCAGCTCGTATTCTGTACAACTCCATGCGCCATTCAGACCAGTTATCCCCAACCTACTCATTAATGAGTACCCGAGATAATAAGAAGCAAAGCATAAAACCTCAAGTCAGGAAACTGTATTGTGTGAGCGATACATCGTCTTAAAAACTATATATAAAAAACCATACATAGTGATAAGGATATAGCGTATGTAGAACCATACTTGACCCATCCAGGCATCCAACGAGTTAGCACATAAACATGGTATATGTTAAACCACTATCACGAATGGGTATAATACACTAAGTACAATATGGAGTATAGGGGCATAACAAAACAATATGACATCCATGTCAAGCACACAACAAACATGGCAACCATCACATAGCCTTGCACCTCTCACTCAAGTGTCAATGGATATATGATAACTCTTATGACCCACATAGATGGTCAACGACTACTCAACATCGGGGATGCTCAACTTATGCCCACTCAGATGGTTAGGAATTGGAGACACACAGACGTCCAACATACGAGTACAAACAGACTCCACGGGACCGGACACACAACGTCCAAAATACGAGTACACATAGACTAAATGGGGTACATATAGACTACCATATCCTAGTACAATGAGTATCATATCTTCAGGGTTACCCATCGATCCCTTAGCACATGTAACCGATAGTAGAACCACATCTTATTCTACTACACAATCTATCACACAGAACTTGTCCGCACGGTCTGCCACCAGACGTCCTAGTCAATCGCCAGGTTGAGTCGTCAGAGTCATTACACTTCATTGGTTTCCACCCAAACCCCAAAGTCATTTCGAGTTATCTCGGAGTTACCCACTCTTACTCCAAGTCACTAGCCAAAAACCCTCGAACACCACTATGCCTACCTCAAAGCACCTCTATACCATACTCGAAGTAAATGGCCAAGACCCCATTCCTATGCTCTAGCTAGTATTCAACACGACCGGCCCTAATCCATGCAACCACTGTATTGAAATAAAGACCTAGACATGATTTTTTTTCCACCTTGCTTTGCCTGGAGTTTTACCACCACCGGCCTGAAGTCTTCCTCCATTGGACACGAATTCTTGCCCTACACTCCCACCATCAGCCAACTACCCCTGGACCAACCCATATCGAACCAAAGTCCATCTCTCTTGAGCTCAAAGCTAACATCTGCCACCATATGCCGACCAGATCCCAGTAGCATTTTCCAACACTTCAAGTTTCACACCGATTCGACTGCTACACTCGCCACTTCGACCCGCGTGCATCTCCATGCATCAATACAACCCCAAACACTCTAGAGTTGATCCGTCAAAGTTCGATTCTATGTTCAAGGATCCTCTATCCCTTATGGATCGAATCAGAGAACATATTGATACTCCTTCTACATGGAGATCCTCGACCATAGAATCGATCATCACCTCCATTTCACTTCGATGAGCATTAGCACCGTTAAAACATACAAACAACATCCAAACAAGCATAAAACACATTCAATCATCATCCAGACAAACGTACATCAAATCATGGCAAACCATCATTAAACACATCCTTGACATAACCTAACATCTATATAAACAATAACACATCAAAATAACCTAATTAAATCACTTTAAATCATTTACATCTCGCTTTTACTTCAAGATTGATTTTAAAACAGTCCCAAAACATAATTTTGACTTTAAAAATGGATCCAAAACATATAGATACATATATAATAAGATGTGAGATGATAAATCACTCATCAAATACTCAAAAATCAAAGATTTGCATGCAAAATGAGGCAAACCCAATAATAGACAGCAAAGCCACAAAATTTCCTCTTCAAAGATATTGATTTGAATAGTTAATCCCTTTATTAGTCTACTGCTAATCTATGAATTAATCTATAAATTTAGCTTGATTTGAAAGGGATTAGAGAGGGTTTGACTAAAGAGAAGTTTAATGAAGTTTGGATCTATTTTGGGATGATGGGTAAACGATTTGGGGAAGCTATGGCAACCAATATAACCCTAAAACCCAAAATGGATTTTTGGGCCGCATCCAAACTTCACTTTACCCATTAAGGTATCTTAAAAACTATCTAACTTTAAATAATCATATGTCCCAAATGATAAGTCCAAAAAGCTATTGTGACCACTCCACTGAAAGAGAAACCATCATATCTTTACAATGGATGTAGTCTCGGACCGTAATTCAGCTCATATCAAAAGTTATAGCTATTACAAGTTTTTAGGAGTGAAATCATCCAATAGAATTATCGAGGTCAAAAATGTTTCTACTTAACATTACCCAAAGTTATAGCATCAAGCGGCCCAATATAAATTTAAATTTAATATTTTTAAGATCCTCCAATACGTAAAATATTGGTCATTACATCTCCCCCATTTAGAAATTTTGCCCCTAAATTCCCCAATACAAACAAGGCAAAGTAACATAGTTACCCCATATGCCGAATAACCAAAATCAAGAATATCGGACATCATACATGCACATATAACCAAGAAATATTAACTACATTTATCCTAACATGCAGGATACTAAACTATTCTATATGATATCAAAAGCAAAAGAAAATGCAACAAACAAAAAGTCTCACCAAGTAAAGAGCTTTGGATGTAATGACCTACAAATTCATCACTTCAGAATTTTTTTAAAATATTCCAATATAAGAATTTTTTAACATAAATGATAATGTTTTGAACAATAAATAATATTGGTAATCTTATTTTGAATAAATATTTACAGATATATATACACTTTGGAAGATATATCGATAAAATGACTGAAAATCGTTTTACCAATAAACAGCTCTTAAACCATTTAACATCGTGCATGGAGTTGGATACCTACACCTATTTATCTATATGAGTCAGAATATGTAATAAAATTATTTATTTAATTTATGAGAATAAAATCTCTTTATGACATCATCAATGATATCACTATTTTAAAATAAATGATTTTTGAATTTAAATTGAGTTTAAATGATTTAATAATTATTTTAATTATCAAATAAGCCCTTTTAATTATTATATAATGATAGAAATATTACTTTTGAACTTTGTTAACAAATATATATATTAAATAAGAAGTGAAAATTGAAATTGAAATCCAAAATGATTCAACGTAGAAAAGTTTTGCAATGTTGTGAATCATTTGAGATATACATATGCACACATACATGTACATATACATGAACACATACATGTCACATGAACACATATGTACATATAAATATACTTATACATACATACATACATACATATGTGTGTGTGTATGTGTGTTACAAAATATCAAAGATATTTTCCTAAAACTTAATCCTTAAGTAAAACCAAAGTAAACCTCTTACACCCTAAGTACAAGCACATGGCTACACACATGAGGGGTGGGTTGTTCGGCTGAGAATGATGAGGTGAGAGGGGAGTGTGGTGGTGAGGCAATGGTGATGAAATGGCAAGCGAATGTCATGATATTTTTATTCACATTTTTGCCTATAAATACCACCACCCATCTTCACTTCTTTAGTTCATAAATTCCTAAGCTTCTTCACTTCTTGTACTCCACTTTAATGGCCTCTTGCCTAAGGGAAAAATGTCAAATTTTATGACAAAAGAAATTAAATTATAGAGCAAGTACATATTATCAAAAATCTTCAAAACCAAAGCCAAAACCCCTCTTTCTTTCTTTGAAACCCATGGCCACCACCTACAATCACCAAAGGTCGAGCCTTCCTCCTCTTCCAAGCAAGGCCATGAGCATCCTACCACCAAAGGCCAAGGCCGAACCCAACTAGGAGCTTCAGTGCAAGCATAGCAAACTAAATTTTCTAAATAGCGGAGCTATATTCATTTTAAAGTTAGTTCGATTAAATCGAATGTGAGAAAATCTATTTATATTATGATATATTTGGATGATACATATGTTTGGTTATGATGGTTATGAACCATATTTGGATACAACAATGTGTTTGTTTGGATGTGTAAACAATTCACGTTTAATATACGTTGAATGTCACAAAGGAAATTACTTTCCTTTAATAAATGAAATAGTGTATATAAGATTGTTAAACCTCTTTAAAATGGTTCATAAACTCTAAAACCTAATTTGTGAAGTTTGGACAAGTTATGAAAGTTGAGTCAAAAATAGGTGCGTCATGTAATGGTAGTTTGTGATTGCGCGCCGTAGAAAGTTAATTCCATTTATACGATAGATTTGGAGTCGAAATTCTCTGACATAAGAATTTCCCGAACTCTTATAATCATAGTTTTTCAAACAAAAGAAAAATATCGAGATTTTATTTAGTGGATTTTAAAATATGAGCAAAACAAGTTTTCAAAATAATCGCGGTTTGGCAGTTCGAAAACCAAAGCGATAAATTCTCTAAAAGTGATATTTTTAATTCTTAAAAAATATGGAATAAATTCTATAAATATTTTAAAATGTTTTAAAAGAGATTTGAGTTATTAAAATAAATTTCTATATGATAGAAAAGTTGTTTTGATCAAATAAGCCTTAAAAACGCTATTCGCAACACTTTTCGCAGCTTTTGAAATATGGCTTTAAACTTAAGTATTCATTCCCTAATCCTTTATAAATGTTTCAAATAAATAATTAAATATTTTAGATATTATTTGGAGGTATTATAATTTAATTTAAAGAGTTAAATAAATGATTTCAAGAAAAGCTGTTATAATTAAGTGATTTAATCTTGGCTCTAAAAGTCGATGAGTAGACTGGATTTTTCTATTCGTGAGATCTGGATATGAGGTTCTTAAATCATGGAGATGTTTAGGAGAAACCTGTGCCCTGACTCACCTGGCCTTTACTTGGGTGAGGAATAGATAAAGTCAAAACGTCGGAAAAGAGACAATTATAAAAGATTAAATTTTCCAAATTTAAACAACTTGCATTGTATAGAAATAATCTTCTTATACTTGGTGTTAAATTCCAAGGAGGGAACCCATGCTATCCATGTGAATTTAGAAGGTGATTTCACCATTATTCGATGGATAGTAAAGGTTGAATACGAAAATTGATGCTGAGTAGAATTAGTATACTTTCTATCAATCCTTTTACACAACAATGTTTGTAATATGATTTATAAGAAATAATTTTGATTTGGTATTTCCAAAGTTGCAGAGAGGTTTATTAATTCTATATATATTAGAAAATAATATGATTTAAAGATTTACATCTCTAAAACGGATATTTTATTTGATAAAAGATATTAATGAATGAAATGATAACCACCCTCAAATTTAACATCTTTTTATCGATGATTGGTTCAAAGGAACCGAGGTTGGATTTCGGTGATCCCTATCCGAAAACCACTTCGAACTAATTTATGTGTTTGAAGGTCAAGACATGGAACGATAATAAATGGAATGAAGGGCTACTTGTCACTGACCCTCAGAGGAAATTTCCTATATCATATATATGTGGCAGTAGTATCTTCATTTGATCTTCGATGCAAGTGCTACTCGCTACTAATCCTAGGGATGGTTCTCGAGAGGATGTAGTAGGAGAGTTCCTTTGGTTTATCTTGTTCCTGGATAAATTGTATGGACAAATGGCTGACATTGTATTTCTAACATACACGTACATTGATTTTTACAAACGTACATCTGTTTAGTGGTGTAGGAAGTAACTCTCTTATACTTAACACCCTTTTCTAAGATGTACGAGCTCAGAGGTTGTACATTTGTGGAAATCAATAGTGTGTGATGGAATTAGCATATGGCATTCAAAGTGAATGTGCTACGAGAAAGGTAACTGTTACCTTAGGGCCCATCACTCGAAAATGGCTTAAACAGGGCATGCCGTGAGGCTATGTGGTTCGCAACCATTAGGGTATGGTCATCACCTTTTGGGATTACTCTCTCTATATATCGAGGATGTTCTATACGTTATGAGATCTCGGATAGGTCGGTTACGACCGGGGTGATGTCATATTCGGTTCTACCTGCCACCAGATGGATCTATGGGTAGGCCGGTCTTGCCAGGTGCATAGATTTCAAAGGTGTTGATCCTTGGTACATCCCTTTAGAGATGTACTGTATGGAAGGTAGATCCTTCGGACTTGATTTTAGAACCTATTATATTGGAATATAATCAATGTAACAATTTCGGCTGAGATTATATAAGTTTGCTTGAAAAGTGTTTTCAAAAGACTATCGTTAAAAATAATATTCCTAGATTTTACGTAGCAAATGTTTCGGTTATCATAAAGTAAAAACTCATTATGTGTTTATGTGCGGCGTGTTCTTATGGGATACCCTTTGTTTTCAAATATCTGTATTTTGTGTTTCTCACACCAGTCCCATGACTGATCCGACTTTATTTTCCTTTTCCCTTAAACTCTGGTTGCCCTATTGGGCAACCAAGTAGTTAGGTAGCATGAAGCATTTTGGGAGAAGCATGGACAATTTTGGGAGAAACATGAAGCATGGAGGGTCATATGTAGATAGTTATCTATTAATTCCCCTGTATTATGTATCTACCAGCACTTGTGAGAATAGACAGTTATAATTATCCTAGCTGGATTAATACTTACCGGTCTGATGGAGCACTTTGGAGTAATTGCATATACTACTCATATGTATAATTAAATGTTGAATATGATCTAAGATTCTATTTTTTTGTCTTCTACCTTTATTTTCTTTTACCCAATGATAATCTGCCTCTCCGGCACTTGGATTTATGGCACGTGAATACCGAAGATTTATTAGCATCGATTTCTAAGGGTTGAGGAGGTGGGTTATCACATTTGGTATCAGAGCTTATGGTTGAGCGAACACCTAAGCCTTGATGAGGTTAAATCATTAGAGATAGGGTTAGTAATGCCTGAGAATGAGTTTAGTCAAAGAGAGAGCATATTTGAAATTTTATTCAAATAAGTATATTCGAGTTTATACCCATTCCCTAAGATAATTTCGTCTATAATTCTAAAGATGTTTCCTTACCATATGCAGATAGCAAGAGATGAGCAATAGAAGAGGACGAAGGGAGGTAGCAATAATACGACCACTAGCGATCGATTAAATGCTACAGTAATTGTGGAAGTGGTAACCCCTGTGCAACCTCAAATTAATTTTGCTACTCTATGCAAGAATTACATCAGTTTGGGTGGTAAACCATTCAAAGGAATGGAGTCCATTATTGAAGTTCAGGCTTGGACCCGCTCTTGTGATTTTTTTTATGGGATTGAATATCGAAGATGAGCAGAAAAGGTTCTTAGCTTCTTGGCAGTTCTTAGCATGGTGGGAGTCCATAACTCTGAATGATTTAGAAGATAATTTCTCATGGGAACGGTTCAAGGAAGTCTTGGAAGAACAATTTATGCTAGTTGCAGGAAAATCCTGCCTTTATTGGAGTTTTATGGATTTAAAACAAGGAGAGATGTTGGTAGAAGAATATTCCAACAAATTCAGTGAATTGACCCATTTTGGGCCTGGTCTAATTGGCACTCCTTTAAAGAAAAATGAAATGTTTATCATTGGGATGAAGGGGAAATATCATGATAGGATGACCGGGCATGTAAAGGGAACCTTTGTAGGTTTGGTAGACATGGGTTTCCAATTTAAGACACTAGACAAAAAGAATCCACCCACAACTCAAAGCAGCAACAATAACTGGAAGAAGAGGAAGTTCAACCATTCTAGGAAGAAGCTATAGTAAGGCATGCCAGAAGGAGGACCGCAATAAAACAATTTGAAGGATATCACTCATTATAATTGCCAACAGAAGGGTCATTTTTCCACCACCTGTAAGAATCCTAAGGCTCAGGATAGTAATTGATATAATTGTCACAAACAAGAGCACTAGAAAAAGGAATGCCCACTAATAAAGAAAGGTGAACAGGTCAGAGTTTTCGCCATTAAAGATGAACCCTCAACTTCGACTAATGTGAAGGACAAGAGAGTTCTTAAAGGTAATATCTGCATTAATGAAAATCTAGTTAGAGTATTATTTGATATTGGGGCTTCCCATGGTTTTATTTTTAAAGAATTAGTAGACAGACTAAAACTTACCACAAAAATATTAGATACCCCTATCTGTGTCTCTTACCCCGTAGGTGGTAAAACTAATCTAGGTATAGTTTGTAAAAAGTACAAGTTGCCTACCTATCCCAAAAATATTTATGTAACCTAATCGTCCTCGATTTTATTGGATTCGAGATTATACTCGATATGGATTGGTTGTCTGAATATAAGGTTGTTCTTGATTGTGTTAAAAGGACATTGCATTTGGAAAATACAAGAAGTGAACCTTATAAAATAACATGTGAATTATCAAGTCCAGTATCAGATAGTTTTATGTATGCCCTAAATTCATTTCAAAAAGGTCTAGAAGAAATACCAATTGGTAAAGAATTTTTGGATATTTTTAAGGAAGTTAAAAGTTGACCCCCTACATAGGGAAATTGAGTTTCAAATCGACTTGATTTTCGATGTGAGGTCTGTTTTTCACTCTTCTCGAAGAATGCCCCTAAGGACGTAAATGAATTAAGGAATCAAATGGATGAATTGTTAAAGAAAGGACTAAACAGACCAAGTCGCTTAAGTTGGAGCTCAACAATAGTTTTTTTGCAAAGTCAGGCGGCTCCCTAAGGCTTTTTGTAGACTATCGAGACCCAATAAGCAAATGATTAAGAACATGTATCCTCTATCCCATATTGTTGACTTATTTGATCGACTTCATGGTGCTTGAATATTCTCCAAAATGGACCCAGCTACAGGATTCCAACAACTAAGGATATCATAAGACTGCAATCCTTTAACTCCATTCATAGGACCAAATGATTTCTACGAGTGGTTGGTTAATCCTTTTAGGCTAACCAATTCACCCGCTTATTTTGTGGACCTTAAATGAATAGAGTATTCGGAGATGTGCTCCACTAATTCATGTTGGCTTTTGTTAATGATATTCTTATGTATTCAAAGACCAAAGAAGAACATGAAAGGCATTTAGAGATTGTACTAGAAATATTGAGGAGGAATGTGCTCAAGGCTAAGTTCTCAAAATACCAATTCTGGGAAGAAAAGGTAAGGTTTCTTGGACATGTTGTGTCAAAAGAAGGAATCTCAGTTGATCCCGGGAAAATTACAGCCATTCTAAATTGGAAGCAACAACAAACTCCAAAGGACATCCGTAGCTTCTTAGGGTTAGCAAGATATTACCGAAGGTTTATTCAGGACTTCTCCAAGATTTCCTATCACTTAACGAATTTGACTGTGAAGGAGGTTAAATTTGAATGGATGTCGAAATGTGAAGAAGCATTCCAGGAACTTAAGAAAAGGTTAACTACCGCTCCAGTTCTGATTATTATTGATGAAAGCGGTGGTTTAATCGTTTATACCGATGCTTGTGGAGATGGAGTAGGCGTGGTACTGATGCAACATGGAAAGGTTATCACATATGCGAGTAGGCAGTTAAAGACGCATGAATGAAATTATGCAACACTCGACTTAGAACTATTATCCTTGTGTTCGCACTAAAGATTTGGAGATATTATTTATTGGGAAAGAATTTCTCATGGTTTATTTAGATAAACTTTGTTTGACCATAGTAAATAATATTCCTTCTTTAAGTAGGTGAAAAGTTCGAACTCTTCATAGATCACAAATCTTTGAAGTACCTTTTCACTCAGAAGGACTTAAATATGAGATAGCAACGTTGGCTAGAATTTATCACATCATATGATTTAGATATTTTATGTATACCCGGGAAACCAACATAGTAGCAGATGCGTTAAGTAGAAAGCATGCCGTTGTAGCTTATCTGATAGTGACTCCAACTGTTCTAGAGAGAATTGCCAGGAAACAAAGAGAAGATCGACGTCTAATGAAGACTATTAAGGATATAAGTAGAGGGTAGAATTCAAGCTTTGAAGTAGATAACCATCGAATATTATGGTTAAATGGAAGAATTTGTGTTCCCAATAATAACAACTTAAGATAAGAAGTGTTGACTGAGTCCATCAATCCAAGCTTAATATTCACCCTGGGGTGAATAAAATGTATAAAGACTTGAAATGAACATTTTGGTGGGAAAGCATGAAGAGGGACATCTTTATCCATATTAGTAGATGTGCAAATTGTCAATAGATGAAAAGCAATCAGCAAAATATTGCTGGATTACTTCAACCTCTTGAAATCCTAACTTGGAAACGGGACCAGATATTGATGGATTTTCATAGAAGGCTTACCTCGAACAAGGAAGGGAAATGAAGGTATTTGGGCTATCGTAGACCGACTGACTAAAAGAACATACTTTATCCCAGTAAAGCCAACGAGAACACCCACAAGCCTTGTAGAGATATACATGAGGGAAATTGTTCGATTGCATGGTGTCCTAAGCAACATAGTCAGTGATTGAGACCCAATTTTTACCAGTAAGTTCTTAGAGGCATTACAAACAGCTTTGGGAACAAAACTGAGTATAAGCACCGCATATCATCCCTAGACCGATGGACAAACTGAAAGGGTAAATCGAGTGTTGGAAGATCTTCTTAGAGCTTGTATCTTAGATTTTGGAGTTTAATCGGAAAACCATCTTCATCTGGTGGAATTCTCTTACAATAATAGCTATCAGGCAAGTATTAGCATGGAATCGTACAAAGTTTTATATGGTCGTCCACGTAGATCCCCAACATGTTGGATCGAAACCAAAGATCGGTTAGTACTTGGTTCTAATATGATTAGAGAAGCCTCAGAAAAGGTAGACTTGATCAAAAAGAAGATGAAAGAAGCCCAAAGCAGGCAGAAGAGTTACGCCAATCAAAGGCGCGGGAGTTTGGAATTCCTGGTTGGAGATTTTGTATTCTTGAAAGTCTCTTCGATGAGAGGAGTAATAAGATTTTAAAGCATAGGAAAGTTAGCACCATGATTTATTGGACCTTTTCTTGAGCGGATTGGCCCATTAGCTTATCGTGTGGAATTGCCCGAAGGTTGTCTGGTGTGCACAATGTCTTTCACGTATCCCATCTATGGAAATATATGCATGATCCGTAATAGATTATAGAAACAGCTGCCCAGGAAGATTTAGAAATAGAATCAAATTTGGCAGTTGTCAAACGACCAGTTCAAATCGTGGATCACGATGTGAAGGGATTAAGAAGGAAGGTTGTAGAGTTGGTTAAAGTCCAATGGAGATGTGATGCCGAAGACTACACCTGGGAAATGGAAGATAGAATGAGGAAAGCTTATCCTGAGTTTAAGATTGATGTATAGTTTGCATGTGGTATCGAGATAGTGTACTCACCGTCTGTGGTGTGGTCACTTATCATATCTTGAATATATTTCCCTTAGTCAAAATATATATCCTTTTTCGAGTCAATTTCTTCTTACCTTAATTTCGAGGACGAAATTCTTTTAAGGAGGAAGTATGCAACGACCCACAAATTCTTCACTTCGGATTTTTTTTAAAAATATTCAGATATAATATTATTTAACATAAATGATAATGTTTTGAACAATAAATAATATTGGTAATCTTATTTTGAATGAATATTTACAAAAATATATACTTTGGAAGATATATCTATAAAATGACTGAAAACAGTTTTATCAATAAACAGCTCTTAGACCATTCGACATCATAAAAGGAGCTCGATATATACACTCACTTATCTATATGAGCGAGAATATGTAATAAATTATTTATTTAATCTATGAGAATAGAATCTCTTTATGACATCATCAATGATATCACTATTTCAGAATAAATGATTTTTAAATTTAAATTGAGTTTAAATGATTTAATAATTATTTTAATGATTAAATAAGCCCTTTTAAATATTACTTTCAAACTTTTTTACAAATATATACATATTTATATATATTTATATATATATATATATATATATTAACTAAGAAGTGAAAATATGACCGGAAATCGAAATCGGAATCCGTAACGATTCAATATAGAAAAGTTGTGCAACGTTGTGAATCATTTGAGATATATAAATGCACATATACATGTACATATACATGAACACATACATGTCACATGAACACATTTGTATGTACAAATATACATATACATACATACACACACATACATATATATTACAAAATATCAAAGATATTTTCCTAAAAATTAATCCTTAAGTAAACCCAAAGTCAACCTCTTACACCCTAAGTACAAGCACGTGGCTACACATATGGGGGGTGTACGACCGAGAATGATGAGGTGAGAGGGGGGTGTGGTGGTGAGGCAATGGTGATGAAATGGAAAGCAAATATCATGATATTTTTATTCACATTTTTGCCTGTAAATACCACCACCCACCTTCACTTCTTTCATTCATAAATTCCTAAGCTTCTTCACTTCTTGTACTCCACTTTAATGGCCTCTTACCTAAAGAAAATAATGTCAAATTTAATGGAAAAAAGAAATTAAAATTATACAGTAAGTATATATTTTCAAAACTCTTCAAAATCAAAGCCAAAACCCCTCTTTCTTCCTTTGAAACCCACGGCCACCACCTCCTACCACCTAAGGCCAAGCCTTTCCTCTCTTCCAAGCAAGGCAGTGAGCACCCTACCACCAAAGGCCAAGGCCGAGCCCATCTAGGAGCTTCCAAGCAAGCGTAGCAAGCTAAATTTTCCGAATAGCGAAGCTATAGTCATTTTAAAGTTAGTTCGATTAAATCGAAGGTGAGAAACTCTATTTATACTATGATATATTTGGATAATATATATGTTTGGCCATGATGATTGTGAACCATGTTTGGATATGATAATATGTTTGTTTGGATGTGCAAAT
Organism: Allium fistulosum; assembly: GCA_030737815.1. NCBI lineage: Eukaryota > Viridiplantae > Streptophyta > Magnoliopsida > Asparagales > Amaryllidaceae > Allium > Allium fistulosum. The sequence goes on from CM060905.1 coordinate 823,515,950, forward strand.
AATTCACGTTTAATATACGTCGAATATCACAAATGAAATCACTTTCCTTTAATAAATAAAATGGTGTATATGAGATTGTTAAACCTCTTTAAAGTCGTTTATAAATGTTTTATAAATCCCAAAACCCAATTTGATGAAGTTTGGACAAGTTATGAAAGTGGAGTCAAAAATAGGCGCATCGCAAAACGATAGTTCACGATTTCGCGCCATGGAAAGTTAAATCCATTTATACGATGGATTTGGAGTTGGAATTCTTTGAAATAAGAATTTTCCAAACTCTTATAATCATAGTTTCAAACCAAAGAAAAGGATCGAGATTTCGTTTAGTAGATTTTGAAATATGAGCAAAACAAGTTTTCAAAGTAATCATGGTTTGGCAGTTCAGAAACCAGAGCGATAAATTCTTTAAAAGTGATATTTTTAATTCTTTAAAAATATGGAATAAATTCTATAAATATTTTAAAATGTTTTAAAAGAGATTTGAGTTATAAAAATAAATTTCTAAATGATAGAAAAGTTTTTTTGATCAGATAAGCCTTAAAAACGCTATTCGCAGCACTTTTAATAACTTTTGAAGTATGGCTTTAAACCTAAATATTCTTTCCCAAATCCATTATAAATGTTTTCAAATAAATAATTAAGTATGTTAAAGATGATTTGGAGGTTTTATAATTTAATAAATGATTTCAAGAAAAGGTGTTATAATTAAGTGATTTAATCTTGGCTCTAAAAGCCGATGAGTAGACTGGATTTTTCTATTCGTGAGATCCGGATGTGAGGTGATTAAACTGAGGAGATATTCAGGAGCAACCAGTGCCCTGGCTCACCTGGCTTTTTTCGGTTTGAGGGATAAATAAGGTCGAAATGTTGGAAACGAAACAAGTATAAAAGATGAAATTTTCCAAATTTAAATAACTTGGATTGTATAGAAATAATTTTCTTATACTTGATGTTAAATTCCAAGGAAGGAACCCATACTATCTATGTGAATTTAAAAGGTGAGGTTATTCGATGGATAGTAAAGGTTGAATACAGAAATTGATGTTGAGTAAAATTAGTATAATTTATATCGAACCATTTTACACAATATGGTTTTGCAATATGATTTATGAGAAATGATTTTGATTTGGTATTTCCAAGTTGAAGAGAGGTTTAATGATCCCATATATACTGGAAAAGAACATGATTTAAAGATTTATATCTCTAAAAGAGATATTTTATTTGATAAAAGATATTAATGAATGAAATGATAATCAACCTCAAACTTAACATCTTTTTATCGATGATTAGTTCGAAGGAACCAGGGTCGGATTTGGGTGATCCCTATCTAAAAACCACTTTGAACAAATTTACACGTTCAAAGGTGAAGACATGAAATGATAATAAATGGAATGAAGGTCTTCTTGTCATTGACCCTCGGGGGAAATTTCCCATATCATATTTTTGTGACGATTTGGTCTTTGACCAATATTACTATTAATATCATTATCGCTATTAGTATTATTATTATCATTCCTCTTATATATATATACACACACACACACACACACACACACATATATTTTTATTTTATTTTACTTTACTTAGTTATTATTATTAATTTACTTATTTGACTTTATTTTATTATTGTTATTATTATAACTTTTAAATTGATTTTTTCATTTAGTTTTGGGTTCCATCTCTAGCCGACCCCAACTTGTTTGGGAATAATGGCTTAGTAGTTGTTGTTGTTGTTTATATTTTTGTGACGGTGGTATCTTCATTTGATCTTCTATGCAAGGGCTGCTCGATACTAATCCTATGGGTGGTTCTCGACAGGATGTAGTAGGAGAGTTTCTTCAGTTTGTTCTGTTCCTGGACAACTTATATGGACAAATGTCTGACGTTGTATTTCTAACATACACGTACATTGATTTTTACAAACACACATTTGTTTGGTGGTATAGGAAGTAACTCTCTTACACTTAACAACCTTATATGAGACGTACAAACTCAGAGGTTGTACATTTGTGGAGTCAATAGTGTGCGATGGAATTGGCAATATGGCATTCAAAGTGAATGTGATATGAGAAAGGTAATTGTTACCTTAGGCCCCATCACCTGGAAATGGCTTAAACAGGGCATGCCGAGGCTATGTAGTTCGCAACCATTAGGGTATGATCATTACCTTTCTAGATTACTATCTATATGTTGAGTATGTTGTGTATGCTATGGGATCCTGGATAGGTCGGTTACGACCTGGATGATGTCATATTTGATTATATCCGCCACCAGATGGGTCTATGGGTAGGCTGATCTTGCCAAGTGCAGAGGTTTCAAAAGGTGTTGATCCTCGGTATATCCCTCTAGAGATGTACTGTACGGAAGGTAGTTCCTTACCTGCCATTGTATGGAAATCCATTCTCTAATAAGTGCCTTCGGACTTGATTGTAGAACCTATTATGTTGAAATTTAATCAATGTAACAATTTCGGCTAAGATTATATAAGTTTACTTGAAAAGTGTTTTCAAAAGAATGTCATTAAAAATAATACTCCTAGATTTTGCGTAGCAAATGTTTTGGTTATCATAAGGTAAAAACCTGTTCCACGTTTGTGTGCGGCGTGGTCTTATGAGATACCCTTTGTTTTCAAATATCCGTATTTTGAGTTTCTCACACAAGTTCGATGACTAATCCAGAGTTTATTTTCCTTTTACCTTAAACTACGAGTGCCCTATTTTTCGAGGCAGTCAAGTAGTTAGTTAGCATGGAGCATTTTGGGTTCTATGTAGATAGTTATCTATTAATTCTGTTGTATTATGTATTATGTATCTACCAGCATATGAGGACGGACAATTATAACTATCTTGGCTGGATTAGTACTTACAAGAACTCTGATGGAGCAATTTGGAGTAATTGCATGTACTACTCATATGTATAACTAAATGTTGAATATAATGTGAGATTCTATTTTGTTTGTCTTCTACCTTTATTTTCTTTTACCCCATGTTAGTCTGCCTCTTTGGCACTTGGATTTACAAAACGTGAATATCGAGGATGTATTAGCATCGATTTCTAAGGGTCGAGGAGGTGTGTCGCCACATAAGTGGTCCTCATGCTCTCCTCGATCTCCCAAGTGCAATCGCTCTAGCTTTCACCCCACTGAACCTTCACCAACTTCACTATCTTCCTCCTAAGCTGCTTCAGATCATGTCCAACTATACAAATGAGCCTATAAGGTCTCAAAGATTTTGGTTCAATTTTTATATCATCCAACCAATCCGGTGTAGTAGTCAAGCCTGAGCCATGCAAAAACTTCCGAAAATGAGAAAGGTGGAACACATTATGCACACCCATTATCTTCTAAGGTAAGTTAACTGTGTAAGCTAGGTTTTCAATCCTCTCAAGTATTAAAAAAGGACCTACAAATCTTAGTGTCGACCTCCCCTTAGTATGAATCGAACAACATTATTAAATAGAGAGATATTAACAAACACCATATCGTTGATAGAGAATTCAACATCATGTCTTGTCTTATCAATGTAGCTCTTATGTCTATCTCGGGCAGCTTTCATTCACTGTCGAATGATCTTGATCTTCTTCGACGTCTCCCTGACCATATGTGACCCTGATATCAGTTTCTCGCCCGCTTACCACCAACATGAAGGTGTGTTGTACAGTCGTCCATATAATACATCAAATGGTGCCATACGATGCTGGACTGGTATCTGTTATTGTATGCAAACTCTACTAAATGCAAGTGATCATCTCATGAGCCCCCAAAGTCATGTATGCAAGCTTATAAGAGATCCTCTAAGGTATGATTCACCCTCTCAATTTTTCCATCTGTTTATGGGTGATAAGTTGTACCGAGATGCAGCTCCATCTCCAACGCCTTTTGTAAGCTCTTTCAAAACTCGTTAGTGAATAAAGGGTCTCAATCACTCACAATACTCTTTGGAACACCATGGAATCGTACTATCCACTTCACATACAACTCAGCCAACTTGGATGTTATTCTACTAAACTTCACAGGTATAAATCAAGCATCTTTCGTCAATCTATCAACTATGACCCAAATACTATCATACCCTCCTCTAGTCCTTTATAATCCATCGATGAAGTCCATTGATATATGTTCCCATTTCCACTTTGGAACTTAAAGCGGTTGCCTCAAACCACTTGGCTTCTTCTGCTCGACCTTCACCAGCTGACAGTTCATACACTTTGATATGAATGTCCTGACATCCTTTTTCATCCCTTCCAAATAAACTATATGCCTCATATCATGGTACATTTTATTACTTATAGGATGTATAGTCAATTTTAACTGATGGCACTCTTGTAGCACCTCATCCCTAAATCCATCGACCTCGGGCATAAACAATCTCCCGTCGTTATGGAGCCAACCATCGCAATCAAGTTTGTACTGCCTTATATCTTTAGACTCTACTCTTCTTCTATGTTAGCCATGATCTCCACTAGTCTAGCGTCTAGCTTCTAACTAGTACCGATCCACTCAATCAAAGTTGGTTTGATAGTCAAACTAGCCAACACATCCGGCTCTAGCTCTAATCCAGGCCTGAAGTCATAACCAATTTTAAACTCAAGCTACTTCCACTTTAGAAACATCATTCCAAAACTGGCTTGTCTTATACTCAAAGCATCAAGGACTGCATTCCCCTTACTTGGCTTATAGGAAATGTTAAAGTTGTAGGAGGCCGGAAACTCTTTGCTGACGAAGATTAAGTTCCTTCTGTAAGAAGAGGTACTTCATCGATTTGTAGTATATGAATAACTCGAACCTCTCAAAAAAATAGTAAAGCCTCCGTATCTACAAATCGAATACTATCGCCACCAACTCCAAATCATGAGTCGGATACTTCCTCTCATGCAATTTCAATTGTCAACTAGCATATGCAACAAATTTTACCTTCTGCATAAACATCGCACTTAGTCCAATGCCATAGGTGTCTAAATATACCGTTAACCCTTCATTCCCTCTCAGAATGACTAACATCAATGCTCTCATTAACATCTCCTTTAGACTCACGAGTAAGTGCTTGCACCTTGCGTCCCAACAAAATTTTGATTCTTCTTCGTCAAATTAGTTAACTGTGCTGCTACCTTAGAGAATCCCTAGATAAAGCATCTATAGTATCCTGCTAAGCCAAGGAAACTCATCACATATGTAGCTCTCTTGGGTTTATCCTAATCCTAGACTACTCCAGCTTTTGCAGGAACCAATAACCGTGCCTTGCTCAGAAACAACATGACCCAAAGATCTCGCTTCTCTCCTCTAGAAGTAACACTTTGAAAACTTTATTCAAATGGTGTTTTCTTAACATCTCTAGCATAATCCAAAGTGCTCCTTGAGTTCTTCTTCCATTATCAAATAGACAAGTATATCATCCATGAAAACAAGTACAAACTTATTCAACTAAAACGTGGTTCAAGAGATCCACAAAGTATGTTGGTACATTGATTATCTCGAAAGACATAACCAACCATTCATAAAATTCAAATGGCATACGAAACATTATAATCGACACACTCCTTTACCACTCTCGATAGGTGGAACTACATTGCCAAATCCAGCTGAGAAAAATACTCTAGCATCATAGAGCCGATCAAACAAGTCATCAATATAAGGTTTAGATACTTGTTCTCCTTGTCTTCTTAATCAGCTCATGGTAATCAACACACAATATTAAAGAGCAATCCTCCTTCATGGTGAATACTACAGGTGTACCCCAATTAGATATACCCCTTCAAATGAATCCTCATTTTAATAACTCATTCACTTGCACCTCTAGTTCCTTTTGCTTCTTAGCACCAAAATCTTCAATGGCATAACTATTGTTCTAACATCCTTTACCAAATCTATATGGAATTCGATCTCTCTATTTGGCGGTAATCTAGTTACCTCTTCGAATATATCTAGATACTCCTTCGCTATCGGTATTGATGTAAACTCATCATGCAAGATCTCGAATGAATATAGAAAGCTAACCATCACCCCAATGTCTGGTGGGTAGCTTAATACTACTCACCGCTCATCCTCCAAGCCAGTTGTCACCATCAACCTCTCATAATCCACCACGTCCCCATATCTTCGAAGCCAATCCATCCCCAGTATAATACCGAACCCTACAAAACCAAAACAAAGCAATCAGAAATAAATATACATCCATAACTCGATAAGACTACATCACGACAAACCATACTAAAACTAGTCGAACCTCCTATGGGGTTTGACATGATCAATGCTCTACCTACTAATTCGGATCTCAATCCAATTTATCTACCAAGTCACTAGATATAAAGGAACGTGAAGCCTTGGTATAAAATAAAACATGTATGTATGTATCAGAAATAGAAAGCATACCCTATATAATGACGCTCTTCCCCTTCTCCTTTGGCGGTGGAGCACGTGATGAAGCAGAAACATCATACAAAGCATAAGCAGACACAACCTGCTTGTTCCTTAGTGGTTCTGGACAATCCTTCTTGATGTGCCTATGCTTGTTGAAGTTATAACTTTTCTTCTCTGCACTCTTGCAGTTGTTGCTATGATGGCCATTCCCTCTGCACTTATAGCATGTAGTGTCCCGCTCACCTTTATTGGCCACCCTTGCCTTGAAACTGCTTCTTTCTTTTATTGTTCCATTTTCTCTTCCCACTGCCACCACCTTGTGGTTTGGACTCTTCCTTTGGAACAACTTCCTTGGGCTTTGGGTAAAGACTCTCATGCCTCAAAGCCCTCTCCACTTCCTTCTCAAAGGTTTGATGTGGCCGATCATCTGCTCACTAAGATAGTCATTCAGCCTAGCGATGAACTTCTTGTTCTTCTTTAGCGGAGTATCAACAAAAGATAGACCATACTTCTACAAAATATCGAATTCAACCACATTCTCCATGATGGATAAGTCACCTTGCTTAAATCAGCAAATTTCCTAAAAATCACCAACTTTTGAGTAGCCAGTATATACTTTACCTCAAATCTAGATTTAAACTACTCCCAAGTGAACCGATCCTCATGAATAACTATCTTCACACCATTCCACCAATTCATGGCCCATTTCTGAAGTTGCCTAGGGTCCAACTTCCTCTTTATCGCAACTTCCAACTCCAAGTCCTCGAAGATGCATTCGTAATTGTCCAACTAATCTTGCACTTTGACTGATGACTGTTCCAAGAAACGGTTTGCTACCAAGATTAGAGTCACTACACCATACTGTCCATTTTTCCATACCCTAATGTAGAAAATTTGTCAAGGTCTTGAGCTGTGGCAATTTTTCCACGGTCTTGAACCGTGGCAAAATAAATTACAATGGTTGTGGGCCGTGGCAATTTTGCAATGGCTCCAAACCATTGCAAAGTTATCCTATTTTTTTAACCCTCCATAGCATATAGTATACACCTCGAATACGCTATATCCCTTCTCAAAACAAAGCCCCTGTTCCAAAATTTTCCCGCACACCCTAGCTAATTAATTTCTGCTTGAAGCATGAATCTTGCGCCCTAGATAATCAATTTCTACAGAAAGCGTGAATCTCGCACCCTAGCTAATCAATTCCGTTGCTTCGCCTGAAGTGAATTGCTCCAACCTGAACGTGAATCGCTCTGCCCAATCGCATGAATCGCTCTTTGTGTTCTCGATGTTCTCTAACGTGTGAATTGCTCTCGGTGTTCTCAAATCTCATAAATTGAGGTTTAAGGCTATTGTGGTATTCTACACCTAATTTTAATATTTGTAACAAATAGGAATTTCAGACACTTTGTATTTGAATATCTGAATTATTTAAATATTTGCATATTGGATTAAATGTAATTAAAATGATTTAATAAGCTTTTTAACCTCCTTTTAAATCATAATTAATGGTGGTAAACTTATTTTGAAAAAATGTTTACGAAATAAACACTTTGAAAAAATATTGATAATGTGACCGAAAATCGTTTTATCGATAAATAGTATTTTGACCATCAGAAGTTGTTCAGATTTTTTTTTACACACTTATTTACTTAGGAAATTAATAAAATGAAATAAAAACATTTTTTCACTTGTGGAAATAAATTTTTTTGATGATGTCATGCATGATGTAATGGAAGATATTTAGGAAATGACCTTTTATGGTAATACTTAACTTTTAAGTAAAAAGAGAGAGGTGTAAAGTTAACATGTGAAAATGAGGCTTCTTTATAACCTTTTATGGAAGGTAAGAGGTGTTTTGACCTTTTGTAAAATCCTATATAAGGAGGCATACCCTTAGGAATAAATCACTAATTCATTTAAGCTTGAGAGTTAAAAATGGTGGAAGTGCTTAAGCCTTAATCCACTAATTACTCTCTAACTTTTTCAAGTCTTAACCAAATCATATCCAACCTTTTTTAAACTTTGGCTTTGGGACTAAGACATCATGGGAGGTATGATTAGGAAGTAATAAGTAGGAGAAGGTGAGAGGAAGAGGGGGTTCCAAGGGGGGCTGTGAGCATGGATGAGGAAGGGGAAGTGGTTGCTTTGGTTTGGAAGTGCTAAAGGTTGGACCTTTTAGAGATTGGTGTTGGAAGAAGGTGGTTCTTTGGTTCTTGTGGCTTTGTGCTTGGGTTTGGCATGGATCTAAGTGAGTTATCTCACTATCTTACAAGTATATATTGTGTGCAAATTATAAAGCTAAAGTGACATTCACTAAGTAAAGTTATAAACTTTGGACCCTTCTTGCTTTTGAAAGCAAATGATAACTTATATTGTATAACATCATTTCTATTACCCTTCTTAACATGTGTCATGACCTTCACTTAATGTGTAAATGGTTTTTTAAATTGTGTGTTAAATTGAAGTAAGTTTGAAAGTGTTTGAAGCGAGAATAGTCGTTATAAGTGCATTTCCAAATCTCTTGTTTTCAGGAATTTTTATAAATAAATGAGAAGATATTCTTAGGGATTTCCTTCCATGCTTTTTAAGTACACTAATGGTAGTACTTATTATAAAAATTTCAAGTCTTATATCATTTTTTAAAGTGGTTACAACTAGTCGCAAAGATCATGCTTTTCAATGTTGTTTTTACAAGTACTTTTAACAGCATTTATAAATGTTGTAGTAAGTCGCTTATGTTTTTAAGTGTTTAAAAATGATATTTAAATTTGTATTTTTCACTAATCTTTTTAGAGATGTTTTCAAACATCTTTTCAAGTATATTAAAGTTGGTTTAAATTTTAAATATATTTTTAATAATAATACATAATTTAGAAAAAGTAAAGAAGAAGCTTGACACTAAAAGCCGACGAGGTAGACTTCTCTAATTTCTGAGAGTTAAGATTGATGTTGAGTAGGATGGAGAAATGATCTCTAAACTATCGGACTTCTCCCTTGAATGGGGAATAGTTAAGTTGGAATGTCGGAAATGTGTTAATCTTGTTGTTTACTTACTTGTTTAAAAGGTAATTAACTTTGCTTAATACTAAAAGCCGAACGAAGTTGGCTTATCTATTTTTGGGAGTTAAGATTGATGTTGAGTAGGGATGGAGCAATAAAGATCTAACCTACCGGGCTTTCCTCTTGAACAATGAATAGTTATGTCGAGAATGTCGGAAACGGGTTAATCATATTGTTTTCTAACTCGTTATGGAAGTCATTGATATTATACTTAACACTAAAAGCCGACATGTGAGATTCAAGAATGAAGTGCCTAGGCAAGGCTTTGATGCAACCAGTGCTCTAACTTACCTGGCTTCACACTTGAACGAGGAATAGTTAAGTTGAAATGTCTGAAATGAGTTAAGTATACGAATATTAATTTGTATAAGCAATTATTTTAACTAGATAATCCATTAGTCGACTATCGAACTTAACCAAATATTATCTTGGATCTTTAAAAAAATGTTTTAAAGATGATATAAGTATGGAATGGCTTTGGGTTTGTTGTGAAAATGTGTCAATTACATTTCTCTTTAACCTTTTTTTATTATACTTAATGTTTTAAAGATAAGCATAAGTAAAATGGTTTTGGGTTTGCAGTAACAATGTTTAAGTAATATTAGTCTTAAACCTTTTGAATAGATTTGTGAAAGTACTCAGGTCTTTAAAATGGATATTTTAAAGGGAAATATATGTATGTAATCTTTTGAAAAAAGATAGAAAAAGAAAAGGTTTTAAGAAAGAAATTTGGTTAATGATTGTGAATATACTTATAATATTTGAGATAAGTATATGAATACTTTTTGAAATATAGTAAAAGTAAAGGTTTAAAGTAAAAAATCTTGTTAATGATTTGTGAATATACTTATACCATTTGAGATAAGATATGAATACATGTTGAAGTATTGAAAGAGTACAAATGAATAGTAGAAATTCATAAACAATGTTTTATTAGACAAAAGAAGTTTTACTAATAAAAAGAATTTTAATTAATAAAAGATTAATTAAACAAAAAAGGGATTAGAAGTCACTTATGTGACTTGATCGTACTTTATGTGACTTGATCGTGCTTTGTATGTTTACTCGTTTATGGAAAACATTTAGTCGTATAATTAACACTAATAGCCGATGAAGTAGGTTTGTCTATATATGGGAATTAAGACTAATGTTCATGTAGGGATATAAGCAATAGAGCTCTAGCTTACCGACTTCACTCTCGATCGAGGGATAGTACGAGATGAAAATATCAACAACGTGATAAATATACGAGACTTGGTTACCATATGCAATCGTTCTCATTATCATTAAATGACTAAGTTTGTCGATTTAATCTTTAAGAGACAGAATCGGTAAATGTTTTACTTACCGAAAACCACTTCAAGGCTGAGATATGTGTTCTATCTCTTGGAAGTGGATATGTTTGAGATGTTGGAATTTATGTGGAGATTCGAGACTTGTTTAAGATGCTTGAATACATGTAGTTGTTCGTGTTCTATTCAGGATGTGGGAATCCATGTGTGATTCCAAGATCTGTTGAGATATGAGAATTCGTGTGTGATTTCGAGATCTGTTCGAGATATGAGAATCCAATTGGGGATTCATGTTTTGTTGGAGTGATGAAGACTCATATGAAAGGTGTCGAATGTGACATCGACATCGAAAATGGCTAAAGACAAAGTAGACTGCAAAATTTGGGGTTTTGCTAACCCACAATAGGATATTGTCAACTCCGAATCTAGAGTATGCTTATTGGTTTTGCATGTGGAGTTGATGGTATCTGGTACCACGCAGTTCATGTTTATGTTCGGATGCAGGCCTTTATATTTTCCTAATGGTATATTTTATCTAGAGATATATGACACTCAAAGTATGACTTCGGATCCTTGTGCATATATGGAGATTGGATTTCAGCTTGATCGAATGGATCTCCACGGAAAATCCAATATGCGAATGTTCCTTATCAGGTTTTGTTTGTACTTATAATAGGTTGTTGGATGTAACCAATATAACCATTACAGCTATGTTATAATATTTATACTCTACAACTTATGTACTTAAGATGGTGGTTCTTTTGAGGGGATAACCGTTATGACATTCCATGCAGTCTCAAAAGTACTGTTATATGTTGGACACATATTTTTTGAGTTTCTCATACGAGAATTATGTCTGACACTTAGTTTTTGTTCTTGCTAAATTCCTCGTGTGCTCTTTCGAGCAGTCTAAGAAAGGCAGGTTTTTCGTTGATGTTCATTGGAGCTCGAGAAGACGAGCAGGATGTTTCACCTACCGTACTGTTCTTATTTCCACTGCATTACTATATTGTACGTATCAGCATTTGTGAGGACATGTTGTTATAACTATTCATGCTGATGATAGTACTTAAGTATTGTAACTCTGAAATTTCTATATCGAAGTAATCCTTTGTACTGTTCTTTTGATAATATATATTATCGTTCCGTAGTGAAATTCTGATGTTGTGTTTTTTTCTTTCTTGTTCTATTTCTATTTCTTTTTATTTTACCCTAACTTTTCGCGTTTTTGACATTTTGATGCTCGACACGCGAATATAGTGGATGTATTAGTGTCGACAATCAAGGATCGAAAAGTTGATTCGTTACAATATTTGTGTTGCATTAGAAATTAACAGAGCGATTGAGGTTTTGTAATGCGGGTTGAATATCTTTTCCATTCAGCTATGAATTAGATTAAGCGATAGCTCATTTTCTTATACTCTGTGATGGTGTATGGGGTGCCAAAACATCTTGTAGGAACTGAAATACTAAGTTATTCTATGTATCCATATAGGATGCCTCCTTATCTTGGATCTAATGAGATCTTGATCTAAGCAGATTGTATGTTTCCTGATTTTTTTGCACTTTATGATGTATAATTTAGTTGTAGATTTGGATACAGGACTTGCTGTTTGAAATAAATATACACATTGTTGTGTTCTACTGCAATATACAATGCATATGTCAATGGTAAGCTTTAACACTAACATTGCTGGATTCTAGTCTCTATATAAAAGTCGTCCTTTTAACTAACACTGTTGCATTAACAGTATTATGGTATACTTCCTCTTTCTTTTAATTATTTATTTATTTTCTTACAAGGAAAGAAAAACACGGTATTAACATACACATTTAATAAACAATCTTTGAATGTTGTATATGATTAAAAAATCAAAAGAGTGCAGGTGTTGTTTGACAAAAGGTTGAAGAAATCTTATATACAAAATAACAGGTAATTTAGAAACTGAAAATGTAAGAAAGTATAAATGACTAAAAACAATTTAATATGTGTCTAAATGCCTAACAACATAACTATACTAATCCTGAATCCATAATACAATATCCGCTACAGATATTATGGCACTCAGGACAATGTCTTTCCTCTATAAAGTCCACATGCATGCTTTAAACATGGACTGCTTCAATTTATATAACAATTTTGAAGTTCGTTGATGTTACTAATCCGTTGAGTTCGTCAAGTTCGGCCAATCAAAAATGTGAAATCCTGAACTATGACCTAGAGGTTATTGCAACCGCTTCTGTATGTAAAGATTCGACAGCATCCATTATACAAGGGAAACTTGTACCTCCAACACATGAGAAGTTGGTCGTGTACAATATACGTCTGCTAGAAGAGAAAACAGCCAAACAAAATCATCATCCTGCTATGACCTTTGGTGAAGTTGGAATTGGTGGTTATGTGTCACATCCAAAGAATGTCATTCGATATCTAAAGACGTAGAAGCAGGTATGTATTATTATTATACTTAATTTTAAGTGGAAATTAGCCACAAGGGCCTATTTAGCAAGTGCAATTAGTTTCTAGGACACACAACTAAAATAATTATTTTTAAGGACAAAATTCAAAATAATTAGTTTTTAAGGCCTAAAAACCTATGAAATTATGTCCTTGAAAGTAATTGGACTGCTGACTTTATCCTTAAAAATAATTATTCTGCTGACTTTGTCCTTGAAATTAATTTCTGTGGATGTGTGTCCTAGAAACTAATTGGACTGCAAAGTTTGTCCTTGTAGTGAAATGCCCCTAATTTTAATGTAGTGATACACCATAGTTTATATCTTTATACAAATAGTTTATATATATGTCAAAATGAATACGAAGATCCAAATAAAATTAACATGATATTTAGTTGTTATAGTTTCTATTTTATACAACTTTTCCATGAATAAATGACAAAGAAAACAAAGAGTAGGAATTGTACTGGTTTACTGGCAATGACGTAGTATTTATCATGCTGGATTTTTATAGATTATAAAATAAAATTTAAATTGTTATCCGTAATTATTACTCAGTTTTTCTATATATTTAAAAATGCCAATCATCTTATCACATTTGACAAATTGCAAAACACTTGAACACTTGGTTGGTTTAGGGCAATACGCAATAGACCAAGTTAGTTTGACAGTAGCATGATAGAATCATTACTCTACTTTGGAAGATGGCATTATATATTATGGGTGAAGATTTCGGGTAGATCATCCAATAGGTTATTATTTAGATTCCTCTAATTTACTTATATCAAATGATTTGATGCAGCAGTAAAAATTAATCCTGGATAAGAAGTTCATAGAAGACGGGAACATTATCAAGCTAGTACATTAAGGACATCAGTCAATTTATGGTTAATTTTTTTTTAAAATAAATAAATAAATATTTAGTGTACAATGAGTGAACCATTAATCTGGACTTAAGAAAACATATTTTCCTACACTGAGAGCATCTCCAACAAAGGATAGGATCTCAGATAATCGGAGATCTGCACCGAAAAACAACTCCAACAAAGGTTGAGAAATTCGTATAGTGTGGAAATGGGGGCAACACAGTGTGAAGATTCCGGATCTATTGAGGAGCCTGTTAAACAGACGCCTGGAAACCAGGCGCTTGTTGAACAGGCGCCTTTAATCAAAGAAGTCAACAGAAAGTCAACAGGCGCCTGTTCAACAGGCGCCTGTTGAACAGGCGCCTGGCCTCATTTCTGTTGGAGAAATGAGGCCTCCAACATTTTGGAGTGTGGAAAATCCAATTTCCACACTCCAAACTGTTGGAGATGCTCTGAGTGAACCGGACTGTACAATGAGTGAACCAGTCTGAGCAATTCTCAATATATTGCGTTTAGTGAACCTACAATCATTTTTGTTTAAATAACTTTTAGAAACCTATTTCATATTTGGACCAGTCTGGACTTAAAAAACAATATCATTTTGAACTAGAGCTATTTCAGAGTGCTGCTAGTACATTTCAAATATTTTAAGTGAATTTGTCTTAAATAGTGACTTAAATGGGAAAATTTTATTTATTTATTTATTTTGAGGAACAATTCAAGAAAATTTTGTGGAATAAAAGAAAAGGCCTATGATAAAACTTTAAGCCTAATAATTTCTTTTTGAACTAAATAAACCGAGTTTTGCTGGTAGAGTTTGAATACTATTACCTGATAATTTCAGGTCCATGAGTTTTCACAGCTTGCTGAAACAGTTGTTTGCTTAAGCTTAGACGTGTAATTTTGTGAGGATCAACTTCTAGCATTTCACTTTGATCTTTGTTCCCTTTTACAATCCCAATTAAATCTTTATACTCCATACTTTGAGGAAATTGATTATCTTCACCATCGTGATCTTCATTTTCATGACTCTTTTCATCGTGATCATGGAAAATCTATTAGTGAAAGCATATACATGAACACACATAAATTTAAGGCAGCACACCTCATTTTCAGTACTACTGTTATCTTCATCTTTCAATAACTCATCAGAAAATTTCCGCTCTTCATTTTCTGTTTGTGCTTCAATTTCCATATCAGCTGAACACTTTGATTCTTTATTTAAATCTTTTGGTACTTTGGTAGAAATTAAAATTCTAAGTTTCAGTTCTTCAGGAGAAGGAAATTTCTCCAATGACAAATCAGAAGTGGAGCAAAACAAAACATCTTCAAACGTCGCTTTAGTCGACTAGATAACAAATTCAAAATCATTACTGTCATATACAACATTCAAAAGTATATCCTGAAAAAGATAATCATAGTTTAATTACAACTGCAACTTTGGCTTGAAGATCCGAAGTTAAGTGATCTTCCAGTGTAATTACAACTGGATAACATGATGAAACAAATGCATTTTCTTTAATCGACTTCAGGCATTTGCTTAATTCTACAAGAATAGTCAATGTCCTATACATGTATATAAAAGTGTAATGTCTATTTAAATGATAAATTAATGTCCAAATTTCAATGAAAATTACCTTCCATGACGAACCTCAACATCAGTCTTTGAATTGTTAGGCCATAAGTCAAGTTCAATTACTCGAACTCCCCTAAACAACGATATGATTATAGGAATATCACTAGATTCTTCATTGAGTTGGTTACCTGGTAAGTATGAGTTATGGCCTGTGTATATGAAATAGTGTGATATTAGTGCGGTCATGTCTTGATGAGCCTGAAATTTTCAAAAAATATGAACAAGCAAGTAGTACACTAAATATCTAACAATAAAAACATTGGTTTTTGAAAGCATGGTATAAATATTGATCTCTCAAGTAAACGGAAAAGAGCTGTTGTTGTACATAAATGATCTATTTCATATTGAGGAATCAACCGACCTTTTATTTACCATGTTTTTTGAACTCTATTAATTAAATGTTTTCTTAGTCTCTCATTCTCTCACTCTTCGATCATTATTGAACCTTGATGATAAGGATACACAACCTTAGTCTAGTTGTAAAGATGTTTTTTGAAATGACAATGGATTATTGACGCTGCTGCAACGTTATATGTTTATAGATATTAAACCAAAATTAGCTCAACACCTAAGATGTTACATAAAAAGGCATATTCAAAAAAATTCCAATAATGCTCTTTGGTTTCAAATTATTCATGAAATTATTCACAATTCAAGTCATGTGTTCAAAGACAAAATAGGCAAGTCAAAATATGCAATAGATCTTAATTTATTATCATTGAATACAATAGACAATGTGTACAAGACATGTCACTTGTTCAATAGTAAGGTTTTTCTCACAAAACATGTCGAATATGCAAATTTCTAATTGTCCAAGTCCTCATCTGTATATGTCGACGTCATCTTCTTTGTCATTTGTCATTTGCCATTAAAATGGTTTTCAAGCTCTTAAAGAGCTTAGAAAAGTTCTAGTCCAAAAAGTGATTTATGCTAAGAGAGGGAAAGAAGTTAGGGGTCCCTTTCCATAAGGATGTGAGCTTCTATTTATAGCAGTTGGAGGAAGTAGGACCTTCTTTCATTAGTTGATGTGAGTTGGCATTGATTGATGACCGGGCAAGATCAGCGTCACTTTTCATGATCTCTTTAAGGTTGAACACTCTACATGGATTGCTATCTTAGTGGTAGCCTCCTCAAGGAGGATGTGGTGGAATGTAAATGCCTTTGAAACTTAAATAAAGAAACTACACTAAAATCCCTTAATTCATTTGATTTTTCTCTCCTGGCATTTATGATTTTTAATCCTTTTTCTTTGCATAGACTTGAACCTACTGCATAGCATATTTGTTGGTTATCATGTTGTAATAGACTGGACATCCCGTTGATGCTCATCATCCTTTGCTTCTTAGATGCTCGACAACTTCCATAGTTTTGGAAACTCGACACCCCTTGCTTCTTGTAAAAGCTCGACATCTCTTCCTATTTGTAGAAGCTCGTCGTCTCTCCTTCCTTACAAGGCTCAGCATCTCTCCTTTGTTATAGAGGCTCGAGATTTCACCTTCCTTGTAGAGGCTCGACATCTCTTCTCTTTTGTAGAGGTTCGGAATCTCTCCTTCCTTGTAGAGCCTCAACATCTCTCCTTCCTTGTATAAACTCGACATCTCTACTCACTTGTAATACTTCCATATCCTTATATTGGCTTAGTTGCTTCTCTTTCTCTTGATGATTCTTCTAACATAGCAGTAGAAAATATGTGGATAACATTTGCCCCTTCCTTCTACAAAAGAAGCTTTTTACACTTTAGTGTAAAACAAAATATTATTCTTCTTCTTTCATTTTCTCTAATGTTTTCTTTTGTTTTGGAATCCCTTTTTCTAAACCTCTTCTTACACCCACTTGATTTGTCTCTGTCCACTTTTTTGTCTGTGAATTGAATGACCATTTTTTGCATTGTTAGTAGCTTCTTTGATGTATTGCCAATAGCTCTTGGTATTGACAATAGCCTTTACCTTAAGTGCTAGATAACCCCCTATTATAAACATTTGACATTTTTGTTTCTTCTATATATTGGGAATATTTCCATTTCTGTGGTGGTCTTGTCCTCGTGATACTTTTACTTTTATGATTCTACTTTTTCTTTGACCTCCTCCTCACTATTTAAATCACTTCTTGCATTTTGACTTCTTTCCTCGCTTCCTCTTCCTTCATTTCTTTTTTATATGTATACTTTTACAACTTCTTTTCCTTTTTCTTCTTTTTTTATAACTTTTTTTACAACCCTTCTTTTCTTCCTTTTTATGAAAATTGGAAGTTCCTTATTGAAAAATTTCTATTTGAAACCTTTAAAGAGTAATAATTGGAAAAAGCTTTTGAAATTTTATAAGTAATCTAACTTGTCAAAAGTATCTCTATAAGGGAAAGAACTTCTTAAATTTGTAGAATTGTACTCCATCTTTGTTGAAAAGCCAAATATCTTATAAATCATGAGCAATTTTATAGTTTCCTAAATAAAGAAAAACTTCCACTTGGGATCTTTATAAAAGTTATTGTGCATGAGTTAATAAAATAAACCAACTTTCTAATTTTTTGAAAATGATTTTGAAAGATGAAAACTTTCTAGGGGTCCTTTAAGGTTAGAAATTTTATCTGGATATGATGGGATCTTTACGAGATCATTCTTCACATTTCCTATTCAATTGGTTGGAACTTTTGATTTTGTTAATGACTGGTCTTCATCGTACTTTCCTTTCAAATGAATATTCATTCGAATTCCGATTAATGTTTCCTTGGGAATTTGGTGTCCTAACCATAACCGCTAGGTTGTTTCATCTTTCTCAAAACACATATCCATGTGGTTTACCATGGAATATATCTTAGCCTTTCTTTGATAGTTGGTTATCCACACCTCTTTTGGATGTCATTTGGGTTTAAATTTGAAGTGGTTTGAAAATCTTTTCGGAGGCGCCTTGCCCCTTCCAAGGCTTACTTCTTTTATGTCGGCATCTTTGACCAATCACCCACAATTTGAATCCAAGGTTTTGTTTTATACTGGCTTCTCTCACCTGTTGCATTGATAATAGATTCTCATCTTTCTAGGGTGGATGTTTTCATGGATAGATCACTTTGTTTAATTATCATTAATGGGACTAGTTTTTTAGAGTAAATATGTTTCCCTCGGTTTGGGTTTCTTGAATGATAACTTGATGATTCTTCTTTGTCGAACGAGGTTATATCGGCATAAGAATCTATTTGTCCTTTCCATTGAAGGTTGTTTTAACTTTGTCTTAGGAACAAATTGGTCATGTTTGATTGCACTTCCCCTTAGAAAACCGTTTTGATCCAACCTCAAGATGAAAATATCCTCGTCTGATTGACTTCTTTATATAAGGCTACCCATTCTATACCTTTAGGTAATGATTTAGGCTCTGTGTTGATTCCTTTTGTCCCCTTCTTACCCTCTTGATAAGGATTTAGGCCTTGTCCCTTACCACCATCTTAGGTAGTGATTTTAGGCTTCGTACTTTTCGCCCTTTACTACCATCTTCGGTGGTGATTTAAGCTTCTTACTTTTTTGTTCTTTACTACCATCTTGGGTAATGATTTAAGCTTCTTACATTTTCTCTCCTTACTACCATCTTGGGTAGTGACTTAAGCTTCACCCCTTACAACCATCTTTGCTAATGATTTAATCTTTACCCTTACTACCATCTTTGGTAGTGATGTAGGCTTCTTTTGCCCCTTACTAGTGATTTAGACCTCTTACTACTAATTTAGACCCCTTACTAGTGGTTTAGACTTCTTACGCCCCTTACTGTTGATTTAGGTCCCTTACTAGTGATTTAGGCCTTTATACTGACTTCTTACGCTAGAGCGTTAATAATGGCTTCTTCCAACGTTTGTAGTTGGGCATTCCCTGAACATCTGATCCAGGGTGCACACCGGCTAGTTGCAAGGTATGTCTTTGCTCAACGAATCTTTATTGACCTCGTCAGATCAAAATTTTCAATAAGCATAGTGCGCCTTGAACCAAGGGTAGTCCAATATTTAAACTCGATAGGGTATCGAGTATTATTATTATTATTATTATTATTATTA
This sequence comes from Allium fistulosum, assembly GCA_030737815.1. Classification (NCBI taxonomy): domain Eukaryota; kingdom Viridiplantae; phylum Streptophyta; class Magnoliopsida; order Asparagales; family Amaryllidaceae; genus Allium; species Allium fistulosum. Next base: position 823,535,648 of record CM060905.1, read on the forward strand.
TTTGAGGAGGCTTTTTTTATCATGACTCTTTACCAACTAAACCAAAGAAAGTTTTTGTAAAATTTGTTAAAACTTTTTTGGAAGCAAATTCGATTGAAGCTTCAACTTTTTCAAATATGAAAATTTTCCTTCGGTAGAAAGAATGGGTTTTCGAAAAAGAACTTCTCAAACTATTTGAATCCCTTGGTAGAGAAGCCAATATTTTCTCAAAGATGTCTTTGGTAAAACATTTTAAAATCAAAATAAATATTGGTGTATATTACTCCACATTTATATGATATGTATAATTTTACCACTTCGGGTTTTTCTTAGCAAAAAGGAATGTCTTGTTTATAAGTCTGAAAAGTCATGATTCATGAACTGGTAGTGTGACGCCCCACCTCTATACCCACGCTGGCCAAGGACACTACGGGGTAATGCCGTCAACTAGTGCGGAGAATAAGGCTGTTGAGGAGCGACCATCCGTGTAATTACTTTGTGCGAGTACCGATATGCCAGATAAAAATATAACTTTTCATCTCAAGAGGAAATCCGACATACCGATGCAAACTCAAAGCTACTACACAGTGGCTATATGTACTTCGGAAACCAATATAGAAATAAACATAACACAAATCAGTCACAGACATTCATATCACAAAGGCGGAAATAGATATGAATATAACACATGAAAGTGTACATCAGAGTAGTAGTCAAATAAGATCCACAATAACACAAAAGAATAGATACAAGTGCAAGGAAAAAGAATATGTATACATCAAGGAATCTAAATCTCTATTCTCTAATGTATACAACAAAAACTACTAAACTAGAGTAGTTAGCCAAAAGTCAGATGATGTTCCAGATAGGAAGTCATGAGGAAGCACCTAAAAAATCTCAGTCTGACCCGAGTATTATTTAATAAGAAAATAATAAACAGATCAGTCTAGCTATAATTATCAGATAAAATGAGATATAAGAAGAGATATAATAAAACGTATGATAACCAAAAATGTCATACCTCGACAAGTATACATTAGAAAATCAACACAGGAAAATCATACAAATATCTCACGAATCTCATAGCATAAAAAGAATGTCATATTCTTTATTTAATTCACCAAGCCATAATAAATGACATACATATCAATGCCAACTGAAAAAGGTGGTGAAACATAAATTCCAGAAATCACAACGAGAAATCCAGAAATCACAAGAAAAGAGGATGGCCAATCCCATAAAACTGAACATCGACGTACCTAGAAAGGTACGCCCCATGTAAAGTCTAGCATCAATACACCTAGAAAGATGCACCCCATGCAAAGTCGAACATCGACGCACCTAGAAAGATACGCCCCATGCTCTAGCATCGACGCACCTAGAAAGATACGCCCCATGCATAAATAAACATCGACGCACCTAGAAAGATACGCCCTATGTAATGTCTAACATCGATGCACCTAGAAAGATACACCCCATGCAAAGTCGAACATCGACGCATCTAGAAAGATACGACTCATGCATAGACGAACATCGACGCACCTAGATAGATACGCCCCATGCCCCGACTTATTGAGCCGATTGCTCCACGAAGTAAACAAACATCGACGCACCTATATAGGTACGACCCATGCGTAAAGTAAACATCGACGCACCTAGATAGGTACGACCCATGCGAGAAGTGAGACGAAGCTCATTAAAACGAGGAACAGTCCTCCACATGGACAAAGAGACATCGCACGTTGCTAGTCTAAACCATAAAATGATCATCATTGATCATCAAGAAGTGTCGATTACACTAAGCTAGTAAATATAAGAGTTTAGCTTCATGTCCCATAACCACTAGCTTAACTTAAATATTTACGAACAAATTGTAGATTCCCACTCAAAAATTGTCACAAGAGTTTCAATCGAACAAGTCCAAAAATTAACCGACGAAGTAAACGCAAGCGTTTCATACCACTTGTTTTGCTAAGCCGTTTAATTAGATTTTCTCATACGAATGAGGTAAAGGTTTGTATATACTAATAGATTAGAAAACAGTTTTATAAACGAGCTTTGTATTAAAATAGAGTTGAAATCATCTTTGTAAAAGAGTTTAAATATTTACTACTAGTATAGAAACCTTTGTATATTTAAAGTGACAAATCACAAAAACGATTGTAGAAACAACCAATCACCAAAAATGCACATTCGAAGATGTGAAGCAAATCCATAGAAATCGATACCGAATCCATCAAAGTGGATATTCCCAAAAATCCCGAAGAAGAAGTCACCAAAGTCAATAAAACTGTTAACAACTAATCGGATCAACTAAAATCGATAAACAATGGAAATTCAATCTAGAAAAGCCTAAACAGGCAGAAATGCATGTTTCCAGACGTCTGATTTGGAATCCAGACGTCTGGATTTGTTTTTCTAAAAATAGTTCAAAAAACCACCCAGACGTCTGGAATAGCAAATCAGACGTCTGAGCCATGGCCAGACGTCTAGTTTTGAATCCAGAAGTTTGGTTTCGTTCTCTGGAAAATTATCCAGAGAACACCCAGACGTCTAAAACCTCAAGTCAGACGTCTGAGACTCATCCAGACGTCTGATCTTGAATTTCAAACGTCTGGAAATAGTTTCTGACATTTTTTTAATAATCTGCGTGCATTCACTTTTCTCTCCAGGTCCAAACCAGACGTTTGGACTTGGTCACCAGACGTTTGGTCACCTGGTCAGGGCAACATTTTGCCTAGGCCAAAGTGGCCAAAACGTATCGAAAGCGATTGGATGAGCAACGGTGACTAAGGATTTACGCCCAACGACAACCCGACCTTAAAGGCTCCTCGATACACTCCGAATATCAATGTCCAAATGTCCATAGAAGGATTTTTCATAAAATTGGACCAAAACACCAAAATTGAAGAATTCACAAAACCAATTCAAATCACAACAAGTGAACACGAAATAGATGATAGGAATTCATACCTAACAACAAAGATAGTTATAGGCATAGATGTGAGATAAAAATCTCACCTTTTCACAAAATCAATGAAGAAGAAGCTATAGAGCAATGGCAAGGACAATCACTCTTCAATTCCAACTCAACAAGCTTGAATCTAAGCTTAAAAGAGAAACATTTCCTAAATTAGGTTTAGGGAATTTCTGAAATTGAAAGGAGAATGAGTTGGAGAAGATGAAGAGGATGCTTACCAATAGCTTCTCTTTGAATTTGGAGCTAGAAGAAGGATTTGCAAATGAACTAGGGCTTGGAGTTTTAATTTCCCATTCCACTCTCCATTTTTGATGAAGCTTAAGTGTTAGGAAATGAAAGTGAAGTAATGAAGAGGAGAGGGAGTGGAGCTTGAGTTAATGAAACCAGAATTGGGCAAATGGGCTGAACCAAACCCAAAGTCCAAAGTGAAAAGGTAGCAAAATTCTATTAACTCCAAACATATCGAAGTTTATACTCAAAAAGGTCGCAAACGGCATTTTGAACTCAATAGAAGGGGTCTCGAGTCCTAATTTGACAGTTTGCAAAAATTAGCTTTTCGAACCTCAATCCATTAACGATTCTATAATTAAATAAAATATTTAAATTTGCAATCGAAAAATATGCGGGTTGTTACAGACTCCCCTCCTTAAAGAAATTGCGTCCATGCAATACTTAAGAAGAAAATAAAGAGTAACAACCATAAAAGCATATCAACACAAAAGAAAATTTGAAATAAGAAGTTAACCATAAAGAGCACGAAAGAGTTAGCCCGATTGTGTTCGCTCAATGAATTCTCTGGATTCCCAAGAGAAATCCTTAGGATTTGAGAACCATCGGACTTTCACAAAAAGAACATCTTTATTTCGAAGGCGCTCAACCTCCGAAGCGATAATGCGAATGGAATGTTGCTCATAAGTCAAATAGGCGAAACGTCAATTTCCACAATAACACCGGGCTCAAGAATAAAAATCGAAATCCCAAAGGCATTTCCGTAGTTGAAAGACGTGGAAAACGTCATGAATATCGGAAAATTGAGCCGATGCAATGGCGTAGCACAAAAGCAGTACGCCCAGGAAACTGGAAACACGAATAACTCCGAACATCGACGTAGTACAATACGGTACGTCCAATGAACTGAAGCTCAAATAATTCGGAACACCGACATAGTACAAAAACGGTACGTCCAATGAACCGAAGGCCATGAAAGAATCATTGGATGCTAGTCCATAAAAGAAATGAGACGAAGCTCACTAAAACGAGGTACATTGAAACGTCCAATGAACTTGGTAAAAATATTATTCCTTTCGGACATCATCAAAGAAACAACCACTTGTTGCTTGCAACTAAGGATATTGGCAACATGATTTCCCCCTTTCGGGAGTATAAAGAATATCAAGATCATAAGATGTAAGGAACTCGAACCAACTTAAGTTCCTTATGAGAAAATAAATATTCCAAAGTTTTATGATCGAGGTGGAGAACAAATTTCTCCCCCAAAAATGATGATGCCAAACTCTAAAAGCGAAAATAATAGCCGCGAGCACCAGATCATGAGTGGCATACCTAGTCTCGATCGGCTTTAATGATTTAGAAGCACAAGTGATAGCACGTTCTCTTTTGTAAGAGAACGACATCCAAACCAATACGATTAGCATTGGTACAAAAGATAAAATCTTGGTTCCCTTCGGGAATCACAAGAATAAGAGTATCGAAAAAGAGTTCTTTTAAACAATCTTCTTTCCCGAAAAGCTAAAACTTTCAAAATTACAATTATCTTTATGTAATAATCTTTTCAGAAAAATTTACATTTTATAAGTCAATTTACTGTGTCTGACTGTCTCATCAAAGCGTTTAGGAGATTCTTTTCGATAACGTTGATCAAGCGCATCGACCAGAATTCTTAAAGCACTCAATGGACAATACAATCACAAAATCATCTTCCATATGATAAAGATATCTCTTAGAAGTTTTAAGAATATTCTTTGCTCATTGAAGAACAAAATCCAATTATACTTATAAATAAATCTTATGAAAAAGATTTGCAAAATTTTAAATTTCTACTTCCATCCAAAATCAATATATACAAGAATGTCTCATCGAAAAATTCATAGAATACTCAATTTATAAAATGGATGAAATAAGCTGGACAAACTGAATGACATAATAAGTCATTCATAAGTTTCATAACGAGTGCGGAATGCGGTAAATGGAATGCTAACTCCCACAACTCGTAGCAAATGAAAATCGGTGGCAAGGTCGAGCTAAAAAGACCTTATCACCACTAAATAGATTTCTTAGGATATAATCTTAAGACAAACTCAAAAATACTGGAAAATTCCACAAACTACATGAATGAGAGAAATAACACTTTCCTCATCATGTGAGCTTAAAGAATAAAATGATGCCATCAAATTGGAATCAAAATCACAAAGGAAAAACAGAAATCTGCTTAACAAATTGAAAATGTCGAAGACGAATAGTCCACACGGGACAAAGGATATGGCTTCATAATAATTAAGCCAATCCTTACAAAAGTCAATTCCGAAGCATAAGTAAAAATCGGCTCGAAAAGAAAAATCACATAAAATAATTTTGACACCAATAAAAAGCAAATTGAGTGTTGCGGATCCACCAATCCAGATTTGCAATCCTCAAAGAAGCCATCAAGCCCAGAAATGTTTAAAGAAAAAGAATCACAAGTTCTTTTGATATAAAAATAATGAGATGAAACCCATATAAAAATGAACTCGAATAAGATAATCACAAAATAAATGTCATCAAGGATAGAATAAGAAATACCTTGACCAAAAGAAGTGCTAGTAGAGGTTTGCACAACATTTAGCTTTCCCTCCTTCTTGCTTGAAGTATGGGACACGCAGATATGTGATGACTCAAACTTTTGCAATAGCGACAATAGAGGGGTTGCGGACACTCCTTTGCATAGTGGTCCATAGAATCACAATTGTAGCATCGTCCATGACTAGTGGTAGGAGTCTTTGCTACAGAAGTTTCTTGCTTCCCTTTCTTGTCGGAGTTGGGATTGGGACCTTTGAACTTAAAAGGCCTCTTCATGTAATTGTTGAAGTTCTGTTTGGCACCCACAACTTCAACATTACTTTCATTATCGGCCTCTTCAAGTCGAAGAGCGATATCAACAAGCTGATCAAAAGAAACTTCTAGTTTCAAAAGCAAAGGCTTTTTAAGGTTCTTATTCAACCCAGAGACAAATCTCTGATTTTTCTTTAATGGAGTATTAATATATTCGACCCCATATTTAGATAGAGATTCAAAAGATGCGACATAATCTGCCACAGAAGATTCACCTTGAACAAGGTCAATAAAGCGTCGGGCTAAAGTTACTTTTTCAGCCTTCGGCAAAAATTTCAATTTGAATCTTTCCCGGAATTGCTCCCAAGTGAGATCCGCTTCAACGATTTCAGAAATAAGAAGCTCATACCAATCCAATGCTCTTTCTTGGAGCATGCTTGAAGCCACTTGGACTCGGTGGAGATCAACAAGATTCATGCGAGAAAAGATGGGTCGCATGATCTAAGCCAAGCTTGGATTTCAATGACACTCTCAGATCCCCGGAATGGCCTTCCACCCAAATCGGTATAATCTCTACACAAGCGTGCAAAACCGGATCTAGGATGAGTAGGCCCTGGAATGGGTCTGATAGCTTGAGCATTCTTAACAAGATCTAGAAGCTGCTGGGTAGACATAAATACTCCCTCCTGAGGAGTAGCACTGGATTGACCGACGTTGGTATGGCAAGATCTAACCATTTCTCTTCTTTAAGAAAGAAAGAAGAAGAAAAAGTTTATTCTTGGAATGAATATCAAACAATCATGATTGATAAAACAAAGAATCATAAAAGAAAATAGGATAGAATGGACCCAATTGACTCGAATAAATTCCTAAAGCACGACTCCTAAGAAAGACTTAGGACATGATCCTTGCTAAATTATTCTACATTGTTCCGAAGTTTGGCTCTGATACCAAGCTGTGACGCCCCACCTCTATACCCACGCTAGCCAAGGACACTACGGGGTAATGCTGTCAACTAGTGCGGAGAATAAGGCTGTTGAAGAGCGACCATCCGTGTAATTGCTTTGTGCGAGTACCGATATGCCAGATAAAAATATAACTTTTCATCTCAAGAGGAAATCTGACATACCGATGCAAACTCAAAGCTACTACACAGTGGCTATATGTTCTTCGGAAACCAATATAGAAATAAACATAACACAAATCAGTCACAGACATTCATATCACAAAGGCGGAAATAGATATGAATATAACATATGAAAGTGTACATCAGAGTAGTGGTCAAATAAGATCCACAATAACACAAAAGAATAGATACAAGTGCAAGGCAAAAGAATATGTATACATCAAGGAATCTAAATCTCTAATATATACAACAAAAACTACTAAACTAGAGTAGTTAGCCAAAAGTCAGATGATGTTCCAGATAGGAAGTCATGAGGAAGCACCTGAAAAATCTCAGTCTGACCCGAGTATTATTTAATAAGAAAATAATAAACGGATCAGTGTAGCTATAATTATCAGATAAAATGAGATGTAAGAAGAGATATAATAAAACGCATGATAACCAAAAATGTCATACCTAGACAAGTATACATTAGAAAATCAACACAGGAAAATCATACAAATATCTCATGAATCTCATAGCATAAAAAGAATGTCATATTCTTTATTTAATTCACTAAGCCATAATAAATGACATACATATCAATGCCAACTGAAAAAGGTGGTGAAACATAAATTCCAGAAATCACAACGAGAAATCCAGAAATCACAAGAAAAGAGGATGGCCAATCCCATAAAACTGAACATCGACGTACCTAGAAAGATACGCCCCATGTAAAGTCTAGCATCGATACACCTAGAAAGATGCACCCCATGCAAAGTCAAACATCGACGCACCTAGAAAGATACGCCCCATGCTCTAGCATCGACGCACCTAGAAAGATATGCCCCATGCATAAATAAACATCGACGCACCTAGAAAGATACGCCCCATGTAATGTCTAACATCGATGCACCTAGAAAGATACACCTCATGCAAAGTCGAACATCGACGCATCTAGAAACATACAACCCATGCATAGACGAACATCGACGCACCTAGATAGATACGCCCCATGCCCCGACTTATTGAGCTGATTGCTCCACGAAGTAAACAAACATCGACGCACCTATATAGGCATGACCCATGCGTAAAGTAAACATCGATGCACCTAGATAGGTACAACCCATGCGAGAAGTGAGACGAAGCTCATTAAAACGAGGAACAGTCCTCCACGTGGACAAAGAGACATCGCACATTGCTAGTCTAAACCATAAAATGATCATCATTGATCATCAAGAAGTGTCGATTACACTAAGCTAGTAAATATAAGAGTTTAGCTTCATGTCCCATAACCACTAGCTTAACTTAAATATTTACGAATAAATTGTAGATTCCCACTCAAAAATTGTCACAAGAGTTTCAATCGAACAAGTCCAAAAATTAACCGACGAAGTAAACGCAAGCGTTTCATACCACTTGTTTTGCTAAGCCGTTTAATTAGATTTTCTCATACGAATGAGGTAAAGGTTTGTATATACTAATAGATTAGAAAACAGTTTTATAAACGAGCTTTGTATTAAAAATAGAGTTGAAATCATCTTTGTAAAAGAGTTTAAATATTTACTATAAGTATAGAAACCTTTGTATATTTAAAGTGACAAATCACAAAAACGATTGTAGAAACAACCAATCACCAAAAATGCACATTCGAAGATGTGAAGCAAATCTATAGAAATCGATACTGAATCCATCAAAGTGGATATTCCCAAAAATCCCGAAGAAGAAGTCACCAAAGTCAATAAAACTGTTAACAACTAATCGGATCAACTAAAATCGATAAACAATGGAAATTCAATCTAGAAAAGCCTAAACAGGCAGAAATGCACGTTTCCAGACGTCTGATTTGGAATCCAGACGTCTGGATTTGTTTTTCTGAAAATAATTCAGAAAACCACCCAGACGTCTGGAATAGCAAATCAGACGTATGAGCCATGGCCAGACGTCTAGTTTTGAATCTAGACGTCTGGTTTCGTTCTCTGGAAAATTATCCAGAGAACACCCAGACGTCTGAAACCTCAAGTCAGACGTCTGAGACTCATCCAGACGTCTGATCTTGAATTTCAGACGTCTGGAAATAGTTTCTGCCATTTTTTTAATAATCTGCGTGCATTCACTTTTCTCTCCAGGTCCAAACCAGACGTCTGGACTTGGTCACTAGACGTCTAGTCACCTGGTCAGGGCAATATTTTGCCTAGGCCAAAGTGGACAAAACGTATCAGTAGCGATCGGATGAGCAACGGCGACTAAGGATTTACGCCCAGCGACAACCCGGCCTTAAAGGCTCCTCGATACACTCTCAATATCAATGTCCAAATGTCCATAGAAGGATTTTTCATAAAATTGGACCAAAACACCAAAATTGAAGAATTCACAAAACCAATTCAAATCACAACAAGTGAACACGAAATAGATGATATGAATTCATACCTAACAACAAAGATAGCTATAGGCATAGATGTGAGATAAAAATCTCACATTTTCACAAAATCAATGAAGAAGAAGCTATAGAGCAATGGCAAGGACAATCACTCTTCAATTCCAACTCAACAAGCTTGAATCTAAGCTTAAAAGAGAAACATTTCCTAAATTAGGTTTAGAGAATTTCTGAAATTGAAGGAGAATGAGTTGGAGAAGATGAAGAGGATGCTTACCAATAGCTTCTCTTTGAATTTGGAGCTAGAAGAAGGATTTGCAAATGAACTAGGGCTTGGAGTTTTAATTTCCCATTCCACTCTCATTTTTGATGAAGCTTAAGTGTTAGGAAATGAAAGTGAAGTAATGAAGAGGAGAGGGAGTGGAGCTTGAGTTAATGAAACCAGAATTGGGCAAATGGGCTGAACCAAACCCAAAGTCCAAAGTGAAAAGGTAGCAAAATTCTACTAACTCCAAACATATCGAAGTTTATACTCAAAAAGGTCGCAAACGGCATTTTGAACTCAATGGAAGGGGTCTCGAGTCCTAATTTGACAGTTTGCAAAAAGTAGCTTTTCAGACCTCAATCCGATTAACGATTCTATAATTAAATAAAATATTTAAATTTGCAATCGAAAAATATGCGGGTTGTTACAGGTAGGCTTTATAAATAAGAACATGATTTTCTTTAAGAATCCCTCTTTTTAAAAAGGATTTCGAATACTAACCTTTTTTCCAAAAAATGGCTCGCAATGAAAGATTGATAATAATTCAGAAGCCCATAAAAAATCCATTGTTATATATAAATTCAGGCCTTGAGATAATGAGCTAGAATTTCTTTCGGATGTTTAAGTCATCCCTTGTTGCAGATAAAAGGAAGTTATAACTTTGAGTCTTTACTCATAGGTATTTTAGTAAGGGGAGAGTTTTGATCCTGATAGGAAGAGTCATAATACTATAAATTTTCATTTTGACAACAAGATCCATAACTCTGAATAATATATTGCTTGCACTTTCTTTCTGCTTAAAGAATTTGCTTTGGTAGTGGTGACTCACTAAATTATAGGAGACCAGAAATTTGCTTCATAGAGAAGATCATAAACTTCTGTTAATAGAAGACCAGAGAACCATCTAGCAATAAGACCATAAGTTTATCTAATATAAAAGATCGGAAATCTATCTGATATTAGAAGATCGGAAATCTATCTGATATTAGAAGATCAGAAATTCATCTGATAACAGAAATTTCCATCATGCTTTAACAAGAAAATTCAGAGTTTCTCGAATGTTTATTTATAGTAAATAAGTCTTTGTTTCAATCTGTAAGGAAACTTGAATTCCGTGTCAGTACATAATAATTTTTATGTATAACCAAATGGGATCAGAAATTTCGATGAGCAGAGTTGATCCACGATGGCTAATAGCCACAAAACTTCATGGTTTGGCTGGATTAATCTAAATTTGAAAATCCAAAAACTACTTCTCTTCTCGAATTTTTATCTTTGTGAATATTCCATTAAGGTAGCAGCTTTGTTTTGTTGAACTGCGCCAATTTCGGTGAACTTAAGAGCGGTTGCTCTTCATGGTTGAACTTATTGAACTGAAAACTACCTTCTATTTCAACATGCAGCAATGATTTTACTTTCAAGCACAGCCACAAGTTGAGAAGAAAATACATTTTCTAATAGTACGTTCAAAGAGAACATATGGATACTCATGGGTTCAAAGTTATGTTGATCAAAGTATACCATAGATAATTTGGCCATATTACTAAAAAGGGAATAAATAAACACTTGCTTTAATTGAAAGAGCAATTCTAACCTAAGATAACATTGTTCCATTTTATGTCACCTTCAAGTACTTAATAGTAAATGGGCCAGCGCATATAAAATATAAGAATTGTTTACAAATAAAAATTTTGGAAGCCTTATTGAATGTCATATAGTAGTAATATCTTTAGTATGTTTGAGACGTGATACTTAGTCTCACTTTAAGTCTTTATTAAATATTTTGCTTTGAATTTCAAGAAGCAATATTGGAAGATGTAGAGGAATAATCTGGAATTAAAATACATTTTCATATATTTGGTCCATTTGGTACGTGAACAAGCACTGACGTGTACCAAAATTTCCCACATACTAGAAGAAGTCCTCTAGATTAGATGATTACTGTTCTTAAACTGTTGATGTTCGATAACTCACCGCCTATAGAAACTCGACATGTTGGTTAGTTTCTCACATTATGAAGCTTAATTACTATGTTACCATATGAGTGTATTCGTGCCAACCTGATATAAAATACATATCCAAATAATATATTTATTTCCTAAGTTAATAGTACACAAACCCTATTGACTTAGCCATGTAAGAATTATATTTTTCATTATTCAATACTAGACAATGATAAGACCATTCAAATGCCATATTGTTCATGGCTAGCTACGGTACAGTATTTTATAATATTCAAATATTATGTTACCATACGTTCATAGGCAAGGGCACTTGAGCTTATAGATTTAATTAAAATTATATACACACATAAGGAAGTCTGCTTAAAACTATTTCTTTCTACAGGTCGACATCTTAACGTGCTCGACATTCTCCATTATTTACTTGCTCGGTACATTTACAGGTTTGACAACACCTAATTCTACAAGCTCGACACACATTAGTTTATAGGCTCTGCATGCCTTAACTACAGGCTCGATGGGCTCTACATCTACTTTAACGTATAGGCACGACATGTCTATATCTATAGGCTCTACATCTGGTTGCATAGCTTATTTTAACTCAGTGGTTTGTTTAATTATGATGCAGCGCGATCTACCTCAGATTTAAGTCGTCCCAGAATTTTAGGTCGTTCACGACCTAAGGAACTTATAGGTCGCTCACGAGTCAACTGCAAAGTTAAGGCATGCAAACGAGTCAACGAGTTAAAGGAACATGCGCATGAACGACCTAACGAAGAACGAGTTCACGAGTTAAAGGGAAAGACGCTGGAACGACCTAACATACTGATAAGTCGTATGCGACCTAACAAGAAAGATAAACAGATGGACCGACCTAGCGACTTACGAGCTAACAAGTTGAAGCCTTAGTTCGTGAAGACTTAAGTCGCGAAGTTTTCTGAAGCCGCTTCTTTTAGATCGCTGATGGGGATGCCGTTCATTTTTAGGTCGCTCGCTCCAGATGCCGTTCATTTTTAGGTCGTGTGAGTTGTATAAGTCGTATGTTGTAATATGTTGTATATTTCTTAAGTCGTGAGTAGTTAGGTCGTATACGACCTAAGTGTTGTAAATATTTGTTGTGTAAATGTTTGAATCGCTGCTGATAGGTCGCTGCCGACCTATGATGAGTCGTAAGTCGTATACGACTTAAGGAACCGTGTGTTTGTAAATTGCTATAAATAGGCGTGAGTTGTACATTTGAAAAGTAGTTGAATTTTGAATAAAAATTTGGTTTGTGCCTCCATTTTTAAATCGGTAGTTTAGTGTTATCTCCTATCTCCACTTTCGGCATTCGAGTGCGCTCGAATCAACGATCGTTGAAGCTAATTCACGGAATCAAGTGCGCTTGATCAACGTCCGAAGAATTGTAGATCTTCTTTCACGGCATCGTGCGCGATCAACGTGTTAGAGATAGCTAGAATTCGGTATCTTCGGATCAACGAATTTGGGCATTTCAGTATTCTTCATTCCATCGATTGCTACTTTTCACAGTAACATCATTTTGTTATTCCGCTGCTGCGCCATTTGGTATCAGAGCTTGTTTTAGCTAATCATAGCTAAATCGAGTCTTGGAGCCGAGAATTTGAAGTTTTGAAGTGTTAGCCGAGCTTGAAGTTTGAGCCGTGCAATTTTGTTTGAAGTGTTGAAGTTGTGTCTGATTTGTGAAGAATTTGAGAAGTTTGAACCATGCCGCCAAGGAGAGCTAACCGCCATCAAAATATTGAAGCTTTGTATAGAAGAGAAGAAGCTGACGAGATGGAGCAAAGAATTAATGAAAACTTTAATGAGAAGCTTAATGAAGGGATTGGTCGAATAGAGAAGATGATGTTAGAGATGAATCAAAATCAGAGAAGGGTTACACCTGAATCTAACCATGGGGGAAGTAGAGTTTCGCCACATTCAAATCGAGAGAGAAGTATCGATAGTAATCATAGAAGTATGGATCGAGATTCTTATAGAAATGTTGATGATCAGAATGTGAATGGTCGTGATCAGAGAAATGGTGGTAGTAGAGATGTTGGTGGTCAGGATCGACATCGAAATACATCTGATTTTGAAGAGGAGTATGACGGTGGTAGTGTTCGAGGACAAGGACGAGGTCAAGAAAGGAATTACTCTGAGTATGATCACAAGTGGGAAGCGGGGATGAAAACTGAAATTCCTGAATTCAAGGGTGGTATGCAAGCTGAGGAGTTTTTGGATTGGGTAGCTAATGTTGAAGAAATTTTTGACTTCAAGGAAGTTCCAGAACATCGTAGAGTGAAGTTGGTTGCTACAAAGTTGAGGGGTAGAGCTTTGGCATGGTGGCAACAAACCAAACTTACACGTGAACGAATGGGGAAGTCAAAGGTTGAATCTTGGGAGAAGATGAAGAAATTGATGAAAGCAACGTTCTTACCTTACAATTATCAATCTCTGATGTATCAACGTTTGCAGAACTTGAGGCAAGGCACAAAGACTGTTAATGATTACGCGGATGAGTTTTATCAGCTTATTGCAAGGAATGATATTATGGAAACAGAAGAGCAGCTAATAGCTAGATTTGTTGGAGGGTTGAGAATTCAAATCCAAGACATGGTGAATATGTTCGATCCCAGATCTGTTGCTGAAGCACATCAGAAAGCGTTAGCTTGGGAGAAACAGGGTAGACGAGGTGGTGGTGTGTTTACAAATTCCAACAATCCAGTGAAAGGGGCTAGTAGCAGTGCAAATGTTTCTAAGGCTGTTGCAAAACCAGTCGTTAATGAAATTGCTAAGACCAGAGTCAACACTGGTATCAAATGTTTCAATTGTCAAGAGTTTGGTCACAAAAGCAATGAATGTCCTAAGCCAAAGAAGCGAGCAATGATTGCTGAGGTTGAGGATGAGGAGGCTGAAGGTTCTAATCAATTACCGGTTGAGGAGGAAGAGTTATTGTCTGGAGATGACGGATATACATTAATGATGAGGAGGAATTGTTTAACACCGAAGCAGGAGGAAGAAACTAGCTGGTTGAGGAGTAACATCTTTCAATCAACATGTACTATCTTGGGAAGGGTTTGCAAGTTTGTCATAGATGCGGGAAGCTGTGATAACATTATCTCTACAGAAGCTGTAAAGAAGTTATCATTGAAGACAGAGAAGCATCCGAAACCGTACAAGTTAGCTTGGTTGAGGAAAGGTGGGGAGGTGAAGGTTAGTCGAAGGGCTTGTGTTAATTTTTCAATTGGAAAGAAATACAAAGACGAAATTTGGTGCGATGTTGTGGACATGGACGTATGCCATTTGTTAGTGGGGAGACCATGGCAGTATGATAGGGCGGTGCAACATGATGGGCGTACCAACAGTTACAGTTTCATGTTTGAAGGCACGAAGATTACTCTAGTTCCAAAGAAGCGACAACCGGAAGAAAACAAACTGGAGGAGATTGAAGAGCTGAAAACTTTATTATCCTTGAAGGAGTTTGTTAAGGAGGTTGAAGAGGAGCCTGAAGTATTTTTATTGATCGGACGGGAGAGTCATGAAGTGGTGGAAATACCAGAAGAAGTAAAACCAGTACTGGAAGATTTTGACGATGTATTTCCAGAGGAGTTGCCAACGGAGTTACCGCCGTTGAGGGACATTCAACATCAAATTGATCTTGTTCCTGGAGCTGTGTTACCTCACAGACCACACTACAGAATGAGTCCAAAAGAGCATGAGGAGTTGCGAAGGCAGGTGGAAGAATTGCTTGAACATGGGCGTGTGCAGGAGAGTTTAAGTCATTGTGCTGTACCAGCTTTATTGGTACCCAAAAAGGATGGAACATGGAGGATGTGCACAGATAGTAGAGCATTGAATAAGATCACAGTCAGATACAGATTTCCGATGCCGAGGCTTGATGATTTATTGGATCAAATCAGTGGGTCCGTAATCTTTTCTAAGATTGATTTAAAGAGTGGTTATCATCAAATTCGAATTAGAACAGGGGACGAATGGAAGACAACATTCAAGACGAGGGAAGGATTGTATGAATGGCTGGTGATGCCATTTGGTCTATCGAATGCACCAAGTACATTCATGAGGGTGATGAATCAAATTTTCAGGCCGTACATTGGGAAATTTGTGGTAGTTTACTTTGATGATATTCTGATTTACAGTGCTAGTACAGAGGAGCATGTTCAGCATTTGAGGAAAGTGTTGACTATTCTTCGGGAAGAACAATTCTATGCAGCAACTAAGAAATGTGTGTTTATGGCACGGAGTGTCTTATTTCTGGGATATGTTGTGTCAGAAGAAGGAATACAGGTAGACCAAGTAAAGTCGAAGCAATTAGAGATTGGCCGCAACCCAAGACTATAACAGACGTTCGAATTTTTCACGGGTTGGCTTCATTCTATCGAAGGTTTATTCCACACTTTAGTAGTGTGATGGTGCCGGTTACAGATTGTATGAAGGGCAAACAGTTTGCATGGTCAGAGGAAGCAGAGGTTGCTTTTGAGCGGATCAAAGAGCTTTTGACGACAGCACTAGTGTTAGCATTACCAGATTTTCAGTTATTGTTTGAACTACATACTGATGCATCCAAGGTTGGCATTGGAGGGGTGTTGAGTCAGAGGGGACGTCCTATTGCATATTTTAGTGAGAAGTTATCAGGAGCAAAGATGAGATACAGTACGTATGATGTGGAATTTTATGCTGTTGTGCAAGCCATTAAACATTGGAGACATTACTTATTTTACAAGGAGTTTGTGCTGTACACTGATCATGAGGCATTGAAACATTTACAAGGGCAAGACAAGATTTCAGCTAGACATGCATCGTGGATTGCGTATCTACAACAGTTTACGTTTGTGGTAAAGCATAAATCTGGAGTTACAAACTGTGTGGCAGATGCGTTGAGCAGAAGAAGTCATTTATTAACTACAATGAAAGTTGAAGTGTTGGGTTTCGAAATACTTCCGGAATTGTGTGTTGAAGATCCTTACTTTGCAAAGTTTGTTGATGAAGTCAAGGAGGGAAAGACGGATGAATTTGTGTTGGTAGATGGTTTTCTGTTTAAAGGAAATCGGTTATGTATACTCGATTGCAGTTTACGATTAAAGATTGTGAAGGAGCTACATGAAGAAGGCCACGTGGGGAGAGACCGTACTTTACAGTTGATTTCCCAATCTTATTTTTGGCCATCAATGAGGAAAGTAGTGGAAAGGTTTGTGGAGCGATGTCATATCTGTCAGGTTTCGAAAGGAACTGCGACCAATGCTGGATTATATATGCCATTACCTGTACCAACTAAGCCTTGGGTTGATGTGAGTATGGATTTTTTTTTGGGATTACCGAGGACTCAGAGGGGGAATGATTCGATATATGTTATAGTGGACAGGTTTTCGAAGATGGCACATTTTATTGCTTGTAAGAAGACGGCTGATGCAGTTCATGTGGCACAATTATTCTTTAGAGAGATATATCGTTTGCATGGTTTGCCGGAATCCATTGTTTCTGATCGGGATACCAGATTTCTAAGTCACTTTTGGCTAAGTTTGTGGAAGATGGTCGGAACGAAGCTGAATTTTAGTAGCGCTTACCATCCACAAACTGATGGACAAACAGAGGTGGTTAACAGACCGCTGGGGAATTTATTGCGATGTCTGGTGAAAGATAATCTGAAGAGTTGGGACATGAAGTTATGCCAGGCAGAGTTTGCTCATAATCATGCGGTAAATCGTAGCATAGGTTTCAGTCCATTCCAGATTGTATATTCAAGTTTGCCAAGGGGACCGTTGGACTTAACGGTAGTACCACAACCAAAGGGGACGGTAAAACGAGCTGTTGATTTTGTTGATGGATTGACTGAATATCATAAAATCGTTCAGGAACGATTGGAGAAAGCGAATGAGAAGTACAAACGATCTGCAGATCTGAAGCGAAGGAGTGTTGAATTTCGTGAAGGTGATTTGGTTTATGCAGTGTTAACAAAAGATCGTTTTCCGGTGGGAACATATAATAAATTGAAAGCACGGAAGATTGGTCCAGTGGAAATTTTGAAGAAAATCAATGAGAATGCATATCAGTTGAGATTGCCGGATGATGTTCATACGTCTGATGTTTTCAATGTCAAATATTTGATTCCGTATCATGGAGGTGAGACTGTTGTGGATGCAGAAAGTGCAAATTCGAGGTCGAATTTTTGTCAACAGGGGGAGGATGATGCAGCGCGATCTACCTCAGATTTAAGTCGTCCCAGAATTTTAGATTGTTCACGACCTAAGGAACTTATAGGTCGCTCACGACCTAAGGAACTTATAGGTCGTTCACGACCTAAGGAACTTATAGGTCACTCACGAGTCAACTGCAAAGTTAAGGCATGCAAACGAGTCAACGAGTTAAAGGAACATGCGCATGAACGACCTAACAAAGAACGAGTTCACGAGTTAAAGGGAAAGACGCTGGAACGACCTAACATACTGATAAGTCGTATGCGACCTAACAAGAAGGATAAACAGATGGACCGACCTAGCGACTTATGAGCTAACAAGTTGAAGCCTTAGGTCGTGAAGACTAAAGTCACGAAGTTTTCTGAAGCCGCTTCTTTTAGATCGCTGATGGGGATGCCGTTCATTTTTAGGTCACTCGCTCCAGACGCCGTTCATTTTTAGGTCGTGTGAGTTGTATAAGTCGTATGTTGTAATATGTTGTATATTTCTTAAGTCGTGAGTAGTTAGGTCGTATACGACCTAAGTGTTGTAAATATTTATTGTGTAAATGTTTGAGTCGCTGCTGATAGGTCGCTGCCGACCTATGATGAGTCGTAAGTCGTATACGACTTAAGGAACCGTGTGTTTGTAAATTGCTATAAATAGGCGTGAGTTGTACATTTGAAAAGTAGTTGAATTTTGAATAAAAATTTAGTTTGTGCTTTGTGCCTCCACTTTTAATCGGTAGTTGAGTGTTATCTCCTATCTCCACTTTCGGCATTCGAGTGCGCTCGAATCAACAATCGTTGAAGCCAATTCAGGAATCAAGTGCGCTTGATCAACGTCCGAAGAATTGTAGATCTTCTTTCACGGCATCGTGCGCGATCAACGTGTCAGAGATAGCTAGAATTCGGTATCTTCAGATCAACGAATTTGGGCATTTCAGTATTCTTCATTCCATCGATTGCTACTTTTCACAGTAACATCATTTTGTTATTCCGCTGCTGCGTCAAATTATATCCAATTTTGAGTACAAGTTTGACATGTATTAATTTACTCAAAACTATTACAAGATCTATTCAAATTCAATCACATCACTCATGAGCACAACCTATGCGATCAAACTCCTCAACTGACCATAACAACATCGTTAGACTCCAATCAAATCATTGAAGTACTTAATTTCTATTCAAAAATGATAATATACAACGTGGGCGTTGATGTGTACGCTCTTCCCCTTGTTCTGAAGGCTTGCGCATGTCTTTACCTACATGTTCTGCATAACATAACTATAGGTTTGACATGCTATAATTACAGGTTCGATAGCCTTAACTTATAGGCTAAGCATGCCTTTACATATGGGTTTCGACGACCTTAACTTATAGGCTAAGCATGTTTTTACTTCCATGTTTCGACAACCTTAACTTAATGGCTTGGCATGCCTTAATCTACAAATTTCAACATGCCATAATTTAAAGGCTCGGCATGCCTTAATCTACAGATTCCATATCTTTTTGCATAGCTTAAAGGCAATAGCACAATATCCAACTTACACTTCCAATAAAACTGAAGTGTTTCCAGGCATATAGAAATTTCTTGGTTGAAGAAAAGAACAAAAGTAAATAGGTCAAACATAAAAGCATCCATCGTTAGCAAATTCTTTCCAAGGCGTCCAAAATTATCCAGGTTAGGCTTATAAAGTTTAATCAAGGGGTTTAAACAAGTAAGTAGGTCAGAAATTCCTAAAGGCTCGACATGCCAAAACTTATAGGCTCTGCATGCCTAAAATTATAGGTTAGGCTTGCCTTAGAGCATCTCCAACAGCTCACGGCCCCTGAATGTTCAGGGGGAGGCCCGATAGTTGGACGCCGATTTAATTAGCGTCCAAGCTATGGGCGCTTATTAAATCAGCGCTCGAGGCTGGACGCCTCTAAGTGGGACGCCGAGCCCCTTTCCCCCTCATTCTTTCCCTTATTTATTTTGTTTTTAATAAAAAAAGGTTGAAATGCCGGCACGTGTAACCAAAATCGCAAGACGAACCGTGCTCCATCTGTCAGAGGAGCTTGTAGGACTAGCACACGTTGCTCCAGCTCTGGATACGACGATTTACCAGCTACGGATTCTGCACGAGCTGCTAGAGGGATACATTCATCGTATCTTCACGACATTGGATGCGGCCGAGATACAATTCTAACTAATAGATAACTACCCATTAAATAATGTTTATTAGATAGATATGTGATATTGTAAACACTACAACAAATACAGCTTATTATAACTTTAGTTTTACAATGTTTGTAATAAAAACATTGTAAAAAATCTTTTTTACAATGTTTTCAGAAAAATAGTTGTAGGAAACATCATTTTTACAACGTTTTGCCAGAAAATATTGTAAAACATGAATTTTTACATCATTTTCTCTAAAAACGTTGTAAAAACCTACTTTTTTACAACTTTTCTAAAAACGTTGTCACGATACTCTTTTAACGACAGTTTTAAAGTGTTGCAAAAAAGGTTCTTTACACCTAGATATTGTTTACTATAGTTTTTCTTAAAGTAGTTTTACTCATTGGTTTGTGATAGGCTTTTAAATATGTTTAGTATTGCTTAAAGTATTATAATAATCAATAATTTATGACAAGCACCATTGTCCTAGTGGTTAAGTGATTCGACTTTGGTGCGAGAGGTCACAAGTTCAAAACTTAAGTAGCTTGATTCGAACGTTTATTGACATGTGATAGGTTGTATATAAGTACCATTTCAAAAAAAAAAATCAATAATTTATAAATGTTAACATATATTTGATACTTACTTAAATAATTTATAAATGGTAGTTTATAAGTACTAATTTATAAATGAAAACTTAGACGGATAACTATTTATAATTTATAACCAATGATTATTAATAAATAATTTATAGTTACTAATTATGATCTGTATTCAACTTATTTTTTATATTTAATAATTTGTAATAATTAGTTGTTAATAACTAGTAAATTATAGTTAATATATATTAATTACATTCAATAATTAATATATATAATTAATAATTAATAACTAATATTAAATAATTACTATTGAATAAGTAATTAAATAATTAATATTTAATATTTAATTATAATTAAGAAGTAATAACTAATAACTAATAAATAAGAAATAATAATTAATAAGTAATAACAAATATATTTAGTAATTAATAATTGATAATTAATAATTAAGAAGTAATATTTCATATTTAATAATTACTAATTTTAATAATTATTAAGTACTACTAATAATTACTATTAATTAAAAATAAGGAGTAATTAACAATATATATTATGTAATTATTTTTAAAATTTCATATTTAGTATTTATTATTTAATAATTAATAATTAACTACCATTAGATAATTAAGAAATAACAATTAGTAATTAAAACTAATATTTATATTTACTATTTAATACTTACCGATAGATAAATAATCTTTAATAATTAAGAGGTAATAATTATTGTTTAGTACTTAATATTTTATGATTATAATTTATAATTATATCGTTTATTTAATATTTTAATTTTTTTTTGATATTTTCTAGTTTAAGTTTCAATGGATGTCTTATCCATTTCAAGACTTTATTTAAAGGTTTGTAATTAATTACTAACCTTGGAACACCTCTCTCTTGCTCACTATGTTTATTAACATAAAAAGCAGTACATGACCAAGGTGATTGGGATGGTTTTATTAATCTTTTTTGTAATAATGATTCAATTTCATTTTTACATAATTCCAAATATTCGGAATTCATTTGGCATGGCCTTGCCTTTGTAGAAATTTTCTTTTCATCAAAGCCTTCTTCATATGGAAGACTAACAACATGCCTTTTTCTATTCCAAAAAGCATTTGGATGTTCATTACATATTTCTAAAGAAAAATTGTTATAAATCAATTTTATTTTTTCTTCTAGTTTAGGATTATGTAGCTTTTCTTCTATATTGAAGAAATTAATTACTTGTTTTAAATAATTTAAATGAAAAGTCTTTTGTGTCAAAAGGTCTTTCATTTCATGAAGGACCCTTTTAAAAGGTTTAGTTATAAATTGGAAATTTATGGGTTTATTTTCATAAATTCCTATAATTCCCTTTTTATCAATATTAGTGATAGGATAGATTTTATCTAAGAATGGAGTTCCAAGTATAACTTGGTTAGTAATATTTTTTACTAATAAAAAACTTGTAGGAATACAAATTTTTTCTTTGCAAATATAAGCATGTGGTATTTTAAAACTTATATCAAGTTTTTGTCCACCTGCATGTCTTAAAGAGTTTGTAGTTTTTTGAAAGTATTTAGTTGGGATTATTCCTTCTTGTATTACATTCATATCCGCCCCACTGTCTACTAAAGCAATTAATTTTTTCTGAAAATAATTATCAATTAAGAGAGTTATCTCAATAAACCATTTTTGAGATGTTATAATTTCCATTTTCGAAAGAAAGTCTTTTTGTTCAGGAAATTCTATTTGAGAATAATCTTTATCTTTATCATTAATAATAATACTTTGCTTTGATGATTCTAAAAAGGATATTCTATAATCAAAATTTTTGTTATCCTTTTTTAATTCTTTGATTTCTTTTTTAAGATTTTGAATTTCATTATTCAAATCTTGAATGGTAATAGGGTATTCAATATTCTGTCTTTCTTTTAACATTTTATTAACCTCATTCATAGAATAAGGGTCTTTAATAATAATATTTTTATTTTTATTTTTATTTTTATCTTGGTTTTGACTTGATTCTGGAATATCTTCCATTTGATCTATTACTTTAGATCTTAATTCTTGGTCCTTAATTGATTTTAAGAAATCTACAACATTGCTATTGCTCAAAACATTTATTTTTGAATCTTGAAATTGTGAAAGAATTTTATAAAATTCTTCTTTATTCTCTTCATCTTCTTTTATTTGTCTTAAACAAGGCTTTCCTTGTGTACAAGGTTGGCAGCATTCATCAGATTCTGATGAATCATCTTCCAAACCTTTAAGATCTTCTGAACCATATGAAGTACCTGAATCATTTTCAGTTTCTTCTTCTGAATTATCTTCAGAACTTGAATTTAACAAAAGTTTTGTTAACGATCCTTTTAGTTTATTATCAACTTCTAAATTATCAATTTTCTTTTTTAATTTGCATCTGTTAGCATAATGGCCAACTTTTCCATATTTATAACAGTGAATAATTTTATCTTTCTTTTTATTTATTCTTTCTTCTTTTCTCTTAGCTTTTCTTTCAAGCCTTTTTTGAGAATAATTTCTCTTATTCTTTTTATAATGAGAATCTAAGTATCTTTTCTTTTTATGAAATTTCTTATTGGTTGGAATTTCCATACCAAATTGACTACAAAATTGTCCTAGTTGGTGTTTTTCTGTCAAATTTTGACGTTGAATTTGTTGATTTAATTTTATTTCATTACATAATGCTAAACCTTCTTGAATACATGTTCCAATAAGTTTCCCATAAGTATAAGAATCATAGGGAATACTTACCCTATCTTTTCTTAAAACTTTTCTTATTCTTTCAGCAAATAATGAAGGTAGACCGTCAATAAATTTAGATTTCCAATGAGAGCTATTACTCTCTGGAAGTTCTAAAACTCTATTTAAAAATGTATCTTTGTACCACCTAAAATCTGTTAATGTTTTACATCTCAGATTTTGTAATAATGTACGAATATTATCACTATTGTCAGATACTCTGCCAGTAAAATGTTCTAAAATTGTTACTACCAGTGTATATACAGCATTTTGGACTAATTGTCCATTTTCTTGCCTTACAGTTTTATAAATTTCTTCTTTTTGACTTAAAGGAAGATAATTATCCCACCAACCTTTTAGTTGGCCTGTGAATCCTGCAACTATCATTTTTGCAACGGTAACATCATCATTTCCAATTGTTTTACAGATGGTACTATACATTAACATTCTATGAACCAGAACAGAAATTTGTTTTTCTGTAAATGTATCTAAATTCCACTCATAGATACTTTTACCATTATAACTATTGTTATTAATATATTCTGGTTCTTCTGGTAAAGTATCAATAGGAGAGGGTCTTCTATAATAAAACAATGGTTGAGTAGGCTTATTAGCATACTTTTCAAGTTTATTTACTTCTTCTTGGATGGTTAAATTATTATGGATTGTTTCTTCTTCAAGAGTATTTAATCTCAAATTGTCCAATCCTATTTTCATTTTGTCCAATTTTTCTTTTAATCTTTTTTCAAATTCTTCTGATTTTAATTTAAAATTTTTAATTTCAGGAGGAGGTTGAAGATTTGAAGAAGTAATAATTTCATTGTCTTCCTCACTTGATGTTGGATTTGTTGGTGTCATTTTATTTATAGCAGAGAATAGTTTTTCTATTTTATTATGTAAAGAATTCATTTGTTCTCCAATTATTGTCAAATAAAGATTTGTAAAGTTCTGTTGTTCCATTATTTGATTTATATGTTTTACTGTAATTTGTAAAACATCATTTTCTAATATTTTGGAAAATGCATTAAAATTTAAATTCTTTCCATTTTTCTCAATCTGAAAAGATTGCTGAGGGGGAAAGACTGATTTTAAAATATTTCCATTTGAAAGTTTATAATCTCTTTCTAATATAGAAAGATATTGTTCAACATAGGTTGATGTAAACCAGGGAACAAAAGGAAATAATATATCTTTTTCAGATGTGAATTTGTAAAATTCTTCTTGAAAATATTTCTGTTCTTCTTTTGAGAAGTTTTCAAAAAACCATTTTCTAAATGGTTTCCATTTTGGGAGATTAAATTCATTTTTAATTCTCTGTCTAGCTTGGGAGCCAGGGCTAAAATCTAATTTTGATTTATAATCCATTAAATAGAAAAATTCATTTCTGATTCGGTTATATCATGTTCTTGGTTGTTATAAATTCCTTTTACAATATTGTCTTTATTTTTGTATAATTTTTCAACAGTATTTTATTTTGAAGATTCTTCATCAGAAAATCTTTCTTTAATTTGAGATGTTGAAAACCTAGATGGTGTTTCTACGATATAATCTAATGGTGAAATATGGGAATGAAAAGACTTTGTTTTAGGTAAAATTAATCTGCTAGAACTTGGTCTAGAACTAGAAGAAGTTCTTTCCATTTCTATTTTTATATTTCCCTCAGGGGTTTGTATAATTTGTGTTATATTATCATTTATTTTTGGTACTGAAGGGATAGCCCTTTCAATAATCCAACTTTCTGGAAGAGGAATCTCTTCCCACTTAATTGATCTTCTAGTAGTTATATTAGACTGACTAAAATTTGTTTCTATTAAAATTGTCTCATTCAAAGGTTTATCTACCAGTCTACACTGTGGGTTTAGAGTATATAAAGGTTTATAGTAAATTCTATAGCAAATACATATAACTTCAGATCCTGGAATATAATTATATCCATGAGTTTTAACATTCAAAGTAACAGCTTCTAATATGTTTACATCAGATAAGGAAAGCTGTAAATTCGGATATACATTAAAATATATTGGTCCATGTGCCAGACTAGACTGTATTAGTCCCATCAATGATTTTTTCCAGTCTAAGTTTCTACCATCTCTTAGAGCAGCTATAAAACTTTCTGGTAATCCTTCAAGGGTTAAAGGTTTGAAAGCAATTTGTATCAAACCTATGTGAATAAATTTATGTGTTTGCCTATAAGGCTGTAAATCATTTTCACTTAGCAATTTGATAATCATTTCTTCATTATCAAGTGAAATTGATTGTTCTGTGGTTTAACCCAAGTTTTTCAAAGGTTCCTAACTGATAGATTACCTTTGGTTCGATTTTTGGAATTGTCCATTTATTCAACAACTCCAAATTTTGGGGGAGATTATATTCTTGTTTAATACTGTTTTTAACAGTTTCCTTTTTTCTAATTATATTCATTTATAAGAAAATAAGTGTCGAATTACTCTGAACTTCACACTTATTCATGGCTCTGATACCATTCACACACACTGACTTACAAAGGATTTACACTAAAACAAAGTTAATTGCTACAGTAACTGCTACAGTAACTTTGCTACAGTGTTTTCAGGATCATCACATAACGAAACTAAAATTTAAAGTAAATCAGGGAATTTTACAAGTCAAGCATTGAACTGACAATGAATTCTGATGAACAAATCAGTGTAA
Source organism: Allium fistulosum (assembly GCA_030737815.1). Lineage (NCBI taxonomy): Eukaryota > Viridiplantae > Streptophyta > Magnoliopsida > Asparagales > Amaryllidaceae > Allium > Allium fistulosum. The sequence continues at coordinate 823,561,731 of CM060905.1, forward strand.
GACCTGTCCTAGACAACGCCTTCTCATGGCTAAAAATGGACTTTGGTACACTGTATTTATCAGAATTTATTGCCTTCTGATGCTATTCTTAACCCATGTATTTTAAATCTTTAGCTTATCATGTAATCCTAAAAATTAAATAGTCATGAAATAAAATGCAAAGCACAGAGATAATTCAACACTTAGATAATTAGCCTGCCATCAGGCTTAATATATTACAAAGATTAAAAACTTACAGATATAAAGAAGTAGTCTTCTTCCTTATTGTACACACCTTACACACTTATTTAATATTACACTTAATACTATTAATTGGCAGAGAGCTTTCTTGAAGGAGATGAAGAAGTTGGTTCTAAGTCTGCCCCTCAAAGCTGAAAGCTTCAGAATATATAAGGCTTCAGAATTCAAAGCCATTTAAATCCGCATGTGTTAGCTTTATTAAAGCTAAGCCACCTGTCTTCTATTATTGTCCTTCATTATTCGAGAATCTTATAAAGCCTTCTACTTTATTAGAGTAGGTATGCCACTCGTGACTATTTTTGAAAAGTAATTTGTTTGCTAGCCCTTGATTTCAGCTGATTGTTTTACCTTTACCCATATTGTGGGCCTCTCTTTCTAATTTTTCAAAAATTTCATTGAAATCTTCATCATTAAGATCGGAATAATGTTCCTCCTTGTCATCATTTGCCCTAGACGATGCCATTGATACGTCTGAAACATTATCTGCTTCAAAGTTTTTGGCCAAGTCTTTTTTCATTTCATCAATATACGCATATAAAATGTCTTCTTTAGTGACATTTTCTTTCTGCATTTGCAGCCTTTTATAGATATATCTAAAAGGACTTTGAACTGGTTTTTCCTGCCTTTTCTCATTCTACTCCTGATATTTCTTAATAGAGCTTTCAATATTTGAAATCATTTCTTGACCATATATTTGGCCAGACTCATTATCTATTCTGGTTAATTTATCCCAGAATTTTGTTAAAAAGCATCTTTTTAAACAAGGAATTTCCTTGTCAGTTTCGCCAATTTCTGGTTTCCATTTCCAAATCCAAGGAATGGAGAACTCCAAAAAGAAGAACATGCTTCCTGATCCTGAAACCATTAGACTTTGATCTAAATCACATAATTTAGGGGAAATTTTTACCCACCGAGAATATAATTCCATGATATTATTTGGAAGAATAGATAATGACGGACCATAATTTGTCCACCAGTCATAGAACCAATTAGGAATTGGTCTTTTGTAAATTTCACCACAAACCTTTATGAACCAGGAATGCTTCTTCTTAGTGTTTTCATAAAGAAACACTTTGCTTAGTGCTTCAACATAATCCCAATAGTTATACCTAATGGTAATTTTCTTATCTTGGAGGAATATTTCCTTTTCTTTAAGGGTTGATAACCCCCACTCTTCTGGCATTATGAGTTTTTTAATAATTATTTTACTGAAACCATAATTGCTTTGGTCATTACCTGTATTATAATGGGTAATTTCACAAGTTTCTGAAGATTTCATTATTGCTTCATAATATCCTCAGTTTTTGTAAGCTGTAATTGGAAATGAAGCAGTATCAAGATATCTCTGCATTAAATTCCAGGGATTATTTTCCCTTTTTATGTCACTAAATTCAAGGAAAATTATCATTTCCTTATGAGGATTTTCTGCATAAGATGTTAAACTTTCCTCATTTTCTTCATTAGCTATGCTAGCATATGATGATGATGATGCTTGGCTATTACCCTCTTGCTTTTCTTTAATATTTCATATTTAGTATTTATTATTTAATAATTAATAATTAACTACTATTAGATAATTAAGAAATAACAATTAGTAATTAAAACTAATATTTATATTTACTATTTAATACTTACCGATAGATAAATAATCTTTAATAATTAAGAGGTAATAATTATTGTTTAGTACTTAATATTTTATGATTATAATTTATAATTATATCGTTTATTTAATATTTTAATTTTTTTTTGATATTTTCTAATTTAAGTTTCAAAATATCTATAAATTTTTGAAATTATCATAACTCAATAATTAAAAAAATTAAAATTTTATAAAGTACCAAATTTCGAAAGTGTTAAAGAAATATTTCAAAATGAATAATAATTGATAATAAATATTTATTAATTAATATTGATTATTTAATAAGTAATAATTAATAATTGATGGTTAATAAATATTTCAATAATAAATAATAGGTATATACTAATTCATAATTACTATTGATAATTTATAATCAATAATATATACATTAATTTAACATTTAATAATTAATATTCAATTTTAATTAAGAAGTAGTAAATAAGAAATGATATTTAATAATTAAGTTTTAGTAATTAATAACTAATAATTACTACTAAATAATATTTTATAATCTATAACAAATAAGTAATATTTAATAACTTAAAAATAATATACATTATTTTGTATTTAATAGTTAGTATTTAAAATAATTTGAAAATTCGAATTTATTCTTAAAACTTAAAAGAAAATCAAAATTTTATTTTGTAACTCTCTCTTTTGATGAAAGTTTTATTTTGGTTTAAAAAAATATTTTGGCTTCAATTCCAAATTGTTGGCGCTGCTCCCAAATTTTCAACATTATTCTTTCCCCTCCGTAGTCTATGCTTCTCAAATCCAAGACAAATCAAAAACTAAAATCCCTCACCAGAAACCCTTAACCCCGCGTCTTCGGTAAATCGCAATCGCAGTCGCAGGCCGTGAAACCTCCTCCATATCACAACCGCAACCATAGGCCGTGACTTCTCCTCCACATTGCAACAGCAACCGCAGGCTATGACTCCTCCGAATCGCAACTGTAACTGACCGCACGCCATGAATACTGATCTGCAACCACAATCGACCGTGAATCCTTTAAATCAATTAGTACTTCAGTCGGGCTGATTTCAGATGTGGGTAGTTGATTTTTATTTTTTCACAAACATGTGAGTAAGCATAAGACATTTTTATTTTTTACTGTAATTAATGACATTCAATCATCAATAATTATACTATAAACGCCCCTATTTCCTGCAAAGTTGGATGTCTATCTTAGGTGCCAACAAAAAGGACCAATAAGTTACCGATGTAATACATTTTTTGATGATCTTATATATAGTAAAACTAACGGACAACATAGCTTATGTTAACAAAATTACCTGTTGGCTTAGTGGGGCAGTTGAAGTGAAAACCTGAAGATGAGTACACTGAAGGGTTGCTAGCAAGAACCTTGTGCTATACATCTCTGTCATACTAGCTACCAATGCGTTTCTCGTTTATGTATTTACCCCTGAAATTGCATAGCTTGGCCATACGCACTACTAAAAAAGGCACAGATTGGACACTGGATGAACTAGTGGTGATATTTTTCACTAATAACAGAGCAGTTTTTGAGTTTAATAGATCACCAGGTATGAGGCTGCTGACTTGCTTGACGATACTGGATATCAATACAGCAATGCGATTTTACACTTCAGCGAAGACTGTACACCTGAACAATGTATACTTTATCTATAATTGCATTTTTCAACCAAAACAGCCCGTGTTAACTATTTCAATATATAATCATTGAATACTATACATTTTCATCAAAACACTTGAATTAAATGGTTATTGTTTTGTATATTAAACAATAGTAACTACATCAGACATCCCAACACTTTTTTTGAGAGTAGCTGTAACATAGAATTCAGTTAATGATTTGATTTGTATAATTTGTATAGGTTGCTTATATTTTAATTGCCAATTCTTTCTTACAAGCAGCACTGTAGTAAATCTAAAATATATTATTGGTATATGTAATTTTCAAGTCATGGAAGAGCTGGGTTTAATTGGTTTACGGATTCAAAGAAGTGTCTTTTGGTCGAAGTGGCTTATTTTATAATATGTATTTGACTGCCCAATATCTATGTATATATACTTAGCTTTTGTTCTGTTCTTAATATAATTAATAATGTGAATACCTATGCAGCTGAAATTTCAATGTTTGATGGATGCGTTGTGGTGTACAAATTTTGTTCAGGACTTGCATTTCTTTATCACTGCTAGTGATGATTAAAATGAGCTCATAATAGCAACTGTTCAAGGATTGTATTATGCAGTCTGTAATCTCCTAAGGCAATATCTTTATTTCATTCTGTTTAGTAATATCTGATAACTTCAGTTACATTTTCCATGATTAGGCTTAAGTTTTTTTAATAGGGATGATGTCAGAGGCGGAGCTATGTACAAGCCAGATATGGCCAAGGCCCCACCTCAAATTTTGATTTTCCTATTGTAATAAGCTACTTTGGCAACTTAGGCCATACCTCAAAATAATAATTTGTCCTATCTCAACTAATAATTGCCAATTCTTTGTGCTTTTTTATTGCTTGTGAATGATTATATTTAATAGAATGGAAAGTATGCCCTATGTGAAGATGTGAGCTGGCTCCGCCCACTGGATGATGTAGAGAAGAGGTCCGCTCTTGAGAATCTGGATATATTCTCCTTTGCATTGAGGAAATTGTTAATTGCGGGTATGATGTTTCAGTTTCAATTCTCTTGTTGCATATTTTGATATATCCATGTAGATTCATGCTTTTATATGTTATGATCATTATATAGAAAACTATTGTCCTTGGTATTTTTTATCAATGCAGAATCATCCTGGAAACAGATGGTAATGTAATTGCTGGAAAAGTTGCAACTAACAATTTTGACAGTCCGACTGCATTTTTCTGAACAAGTAACTATTCATATGAATCGGTTACATATTACTTTTATATGTTTTGCATAAGCAGTATATGCAGATGGAAGCATATGCTTGGATATACTACAAAACCAATGGAGTCCAATTTATGACGTTCCAGTTATATTCACATCCATTCAGGTAAATTCTTATGAAATCACAAAAGCTTGAATGGTGTTTATATTTTTTTTAAACTTATACTTGTAAGTGCAGTTTTTCTTCTTATTTGTTGTTATGCTATCAGAATTCATTGAAGTTAACAATATAAAATGGATGTTTTTCTCTCTCTCTCCTTTGTGATCAGAATCTGAACTCACCTGCAAACTCAAAAGCTGCTCGAATGTACGATGAAAACAAGCGTGAATACGACCAAAAGTGCGAGATATGGTAGAGCAGAGCTGGACTGCTGATTGATAATGGCACAAATACGACTTGTAACATGAAAGATGCTTTTCTAGCTTGATTTAGCTTCTGGTGGTTACAAATACTGATTCTTGAAGAGTTGCGTTGTTGTCCTACTCCCTAACTGTAAAAATGAAGAGGAAAAAGTATGTTTAGAATTGATGTTATATATCATGTGTATTTTTTACCATGCCTAGTGTTATATATCTAGTAATTTTATCATTTTGTTATAAAATAAAGAAAGTAGAAGCCATTACCGAGAGAGGCTGAAGAAAGTAGAAGCCATTAGAGAGAGAGGCGGAAGATATATTATTCATAAGTGAAAATAATATATATTTATATTACATAGTCTTCTTTATATAAAGGCTTCAGAGCTAAGGATTTAATTAATTCCACGATGTGAGACTAAACAAAACAACATAAAAACATATTCATTTCATGATTTACATATATTGTAACACTCCCCCTTGAATATGCATTTTCCCTTTTTTAACACAAAAAATAGAATCAAAATCTTGAATGCTTTGATAACTTGAAAATTTTCCTTTCGAAACGTGTATGATGATTGCTCCATCTCATTATTATCTTGCTTGTATTTATCTATTTAGTCGATATAGATATCGTTCGTTGCCTTATTAAAAACCTCTATTAGGAAAACCCAGTGAGAAAAACATTGAACGAGGAAAAGAGTGCAACTTGTAAAATCATATTAAAAATGATATTATTTCTAAAGGGTTTGATACTTCGGGATCAAAATAATATCTCATTAAAACCTTACTAAGAAAAACACAATGAGAAAAATCTTAGTGAAGGAAAAAGAGTACAATGACGTATTTTATTTTCTTATTTCTTCAAATAAAGCTTAATACTTTTGAATCAAACTAATGCCTCGTTAAAACCTTACTAGTAAAAACTCAGTGAGAAAAATCTTAGTTAAGGAAAAAGAGTACAATATAGTATGACATATTTCAATAATTTACAGAATCAAATAGAGTTTGATACTTCTGGATCAATATAACACTTCATTAAAAACCTTACAAAGGAAAACCCGATGGGAAAAACCTTAGTCAAGGATAAAAATACAATTTAATTTAAATAACATATTTGAGATGTTATTTCTTGAAAAGACGTTTGATTCTTCTAGATCAAGATAACACCTCATTAAAATCTTAGTAAGAAAAACTCTGTTTTCTATTAAAAAGAAAGAGAGCAAGAGAGTATCTATGTATTTATTTGGTTTAATAAAAGCACCAAATATATCAACAAATCTCTTCTGGAGATATTTTATCATTACTAAATATACAAATCTCTTCTAGAGATTTATTATTATTATTATCACCACTTCTAGAGTGAACAAATTTCTATACATTTATTTAGTTTAGTAGTTAATACTATTGGCAAATATTTTTAGAACTTCAGGTTCCAATTTTACTTTAAAATAAAGTGTTTGTTTAGTACTTTAGATCCTAAGTGGTACAACTTGATTTTCATTATCAAACTTCAGGTTTGATTGCAAACATGGTTGGAATTTACCATAACCTGAATTAGCTTTTCTAATAATTCAAAGCTTCACATCTCAAATTTATATATTTGAGTTTTGATATATAATCCTTCCTTTTTTTAGGAATACAAACTTATATGCATAATTTTTATTTGAGAACTCCAGGTCTCCAATATTAAAAAACACAATGAAATAAGAGGACTCTTCATAATTGTATTCGAACATGAGAATAATAATACTATTTCTCTTCGAGGAAATAGTATTTACCACATTTGTAATGTTATTCTAGCATATTATTTTTATGTTATGTCTTATGGACATATCAACATATTCTTCTGAAATTGCTCGCTTATTTTCTTCAAGGCTTTATTTCAACTTATGAAAGCTTTAATCTTTCACCTTCTCACATATGAACTTCAGGTTCCTATTCTTTCATATAAACTTAATACGATCTTCTAGATACGTATTATCCTTATATTTGTTTCTCTAAGAAACAATGAAATATTTCTTCTGGAAATATAAACCATGTGGCAAAATCATTTTTACAGTTCTTATTGAAACCGAGATCCAAACAAAAATAAATTTCAAAATGAAAACCTTTTTTTTCACCAAACAAGGGAATGAGATCTAAAAGTTTAGATCTATGATAAAATGAGATCTAAAATGATAAGATTAATGGAGCAAGATTTTAGTCTATGAAACAATTTTAGTTTCAGATCAAACTCAAAATTATCACAAAAAAATGGATATACATGAATAAAAATTAAATAAGAGATCCGATGATTAAAATCTACAGATCTAAAAAAATCTATCATTTGAACATGATAGTAAAATCTACAAGAGATCTGAAAAAATAGAATTAAAAAAAAGATCTAATACAAAGCAAGATCTGAAAAACATGGACAAATGAAATAAGATGTACAAATAGAATCAGATCTGAATAATTAGATCAATGATACAATAAGATCTAAAAGAAATAAAATTAATAGAATGAGATCTGAAAATTTTGATCAATCAGATCAGAAAGATAGCTTATCGTTTTGAAGATTTATAAGAGCTTCGTGTTGATAACGTGTTATAAAATAAAGAAAGTAGAAGCCATTAGAGAGAGAGGCTGAAGAAAGTAGAAGCCATTAGAGAGAGAGGCGGAAGATATATTATTCATAAGTGAAAATAATATCTATTTACATTACATAGCCTCCTTTATATAAAGGCTTCAGAGCTAAGGATTTAAATTATTCCACGATGTGGGACTAAACAAAACAACATAAAGCATATTCATTTCATGATTTACATATATTGTAACACTCCCCCTTGAATATGCGTCTTCAAAATCTTGAATGCTCTGATAACTTGAAATTTTCCCTTTTGAAACGTGTATGATGATTACTCCCCCTCATTATTATCTTGCTTGCATTTATCTATTCAGTCGATATAGATATTGTTCGTTGCCTCATTAAAAACCTCTATTAGGAAAACACAGTGGGAAAAACCTTGAACGAGGAAAAGAGTGCAACTTGTAAAATCATATTAAAAATGATATTCTTTCTAAAGGGTTTGATACTTCGGGATCAAAATAATGTCTCATTAAAACCTTACTAAGAAAAACCCAATGGGAAAAATCTTAGTGAAGGAAAAAGAGTACAATGACGTATTATATTTTCTTATTTCTTCAAATAAAGCTTAATACTTCTGGATCAAACTAATGCCTCGTTAAAACCTTACTAGTAAAAACCTAGTGGAAAAAATCTTAGTTAAGGAAAAAGAGTACAATATAGTATGACATATTTCAATAATTTACAGAATCAAATAGAGTTTGATACTTCTGGATCAATATAATACTTCATTAAAAACCTTACAAAGGAAAACCTGATGGGAAAAACCTTAATCAAGGATAAAAATACAATTTAACTTAAATAACATATTTGAGATGTCATTTCTTGAAAAGACGTTTGATTCTTCTAGATCAAGATAATGCCTCATTAAAACCTTAGTAAGAAAAACCCTGTTTTCTATTAAAAAGAAAGAGAGCAAGAGAGTATCTATGTATTTATTTGGTTTAATAAAAGCACCAAATATATCAACAAATCTCTTCTGGAGATATTTTATCATTACTAAATATACAAATCTCTTCTAGAGATTTATTATTATTATTATCACCACTTCTGGAGTGAACAAATTTCTATACATTTATTTATTTTAGTAGTTAATACTATTGGCAAATATTTTTAGAACTTCAGATTCCAATTTTACTTTAAAATAAAGTCTTTGTTTAGTACTTAGATCCTAAGTGGTACAACTTGATTTTCATTATCAAACTTCAGGTTTGATTGCAAACATGGTTGGAATTTACCATAATCTGAATTAGCTTTTCTAATAATTCAAAGCTTCACATCTCAAATTTATATATTTGAGTTTTGATATATAATCCTCCCTTTTTTTAGGAATACAAACTTATATGCATAATTTTTATTTGAGAACTTCAGGTCTCTAATATTAAAAAAACACAATGAAATAAGAGGACTCTTCATAATTGTATTCGAACCTGTGCAGTTAAAGCGCTCGGTGGATTCAATGCGGTAGAGGTGCAAAAAGTCATAGCGGGGATGTAGCGAAGATATAGCGGGATATATCAGATTACTCTAAAATAGCATATAAATCCCATACTTGTTGTTTTTACAAATATATAGATAGTAATTATGTGAAAAATTAACATTCAATTGAATTATAATTAATACAAAAATAATTTTAAATAAAAATATGTGCAAATGTATTGTAAATGAACGTAAAACTGTTATATAACTTAATTTAATTTAGTAGAATATTAGAGTATTATCATTTCTAAACATATATAAAAAATTCAATGAAATTAATTGATTTCATAATTTTTATAGCGTATAAATATCATTTTTCAATCCAATTTTTTATAGAAGATATAGCGGAAATAGCGGAATATAGTGGAAATAACGGGATATAGCGGAAATAGCGGGGATTAAAGCGGAAAGGCTATATGTTGGGGATATATGGAAAAATCGTAGCGATAGGAATCCGCTATAAGATATATCGGAGTTATAGCGGGGATATAGCGGGGCATTAACTGCACAGATTCGAACATGAGAATAATAATACTATTTCTCTTCGAGGAAATAGTATTTACCACATTTGTAATGTTATTCTAGCATATTGTTTTTATGTTATGTCTTCTGGACATATCAACATATTCTTCTGGAATTGCTCGCTTATTTTCTTCAAGGCTTTATTTCAACTTATGAAAGCTTTAATCTTTCACCTTCTCACATATGAACTTCAGGTTCCTATTCTTTCATATAAACTTAATACGATCTTCTAGATACGTATTATCCTTATATTTGTTTCTTTAAGAAATTTGTTATTCTTTTTGAGTTTATCTTACTTTGTTAACAATGTACACTAATCAGACACAGATATGAACACATAATCAAACACAAATGCAAATATAAAGTAAAAGCAGTAAAGGAAAGAACACACCGGATTTTATACTAGTTCGGACTTACCCTACATCCAGTCCCGCAACACAAGTACGGATTTCCTTTCACAATCAATTCAACAATTACAACCCTCAGTTTCAAGGCTACGAGATACACCCTCCGGAATCATAATCCTCTGGGTAGAGATACTTGATTTACGGGCGACAAGTTCACCCAATTGATTTCCAAGGCTACAATCACACCTTCTCTCGCTCAATTGATTACAAAAAGTCTATAACTCAGATTAGCACTTGGACCTTGTAGAGATAGTGGAGAGAATCAATACCAGAAATAATCGAGTATGATTCGATGTTGATTTCGGCAGAGTAATGGTATGATTTTGTATTAAGAAATATGGAAGAAGAAGAGAAGTGAAAAACCAGAAAAATATGTTATATAATTCGTTGAAACCGACCCCTATTTATAGAAGAACAACAGTCATGACCATTCATGAAGAGTTATGGCGAATAGACACTTCTTTTGAAATTTGAATTTTGAATAAAACTGTCACCATGTCGACATAGTGCCTATGGGCATGTCGACATCCCTCAGCCAAAATTGATGTTTTGAATTTCTATAATAATATTTATCTTATATACAAACTATTTAAAACTTTATAAATATACTTGAATATAGTTGAAATTCATAAGTAAATATAAAGAACAATATATATATATTATTTAACTATAATTTAAATCAAGTATAAATAATTTAAAAGTTAAATATATTATTTGAAAAGATAGTTTAAAATCAGAAGAAATTTTGACTCTGAAAATAAAGATGTTTTGAGGCTAAAATTATTTTAAAAACGGAATCGAGGGTTTTGAATCTTTTTAAAAGGAAAGTTTTGAAATCATTTCGAAAACAAGATAATTTTGAAAAATCATTTTGAATTAAGATTAGTGGATACAAAACAATGTCCCACTAGATTTTCGTAGGTTCCATCCTACTTAGGGTTCCATCCCTTTAACGGGCTCGAAGTGGATTCCATTCTACGAATAAATTGGATATTAAGCTGCCAGTGCTTTTCTACGAGTTTTAACAAATATTCCTAATAAAACAAATTTAACCTTGAAATCTTGAACTCTTGATAATCTTGATACTCTTGATAATCTTGATACTCATGAGTCTTCTATCTCTTTATCTTGAATCTCTATATTGTACAGTCTTCATTCTTGATACCTGCATGGTTAGATCCTGCATATACATATATATCTAAACTTGTAATGTTAGTATTTATATTTTATAATCTATTCTAGGGTTGTTGTCATCAAAACCATCATCTCATGGACTAACAATCTCCCCCTTTTTGATGATGACAACCTTTGTTTATAAAATATTCCTTTTATCCTAATAACTCCCCTTAAAACTAACAACTCCTCCTTAATCTATGCCTAACTACCCTATTTTATATTTCTCCCCCTTTGTCATCAACAAAAAACTTACTCCCCCTTATTCTTGGACTTCAGTACCTGAATTGATAAACTATACAACGGAATATATAATATATAGATTAAGAAATAATGATACTTATGAGCATAATAACTTAATTAAAGACTATATTCGTTTCAGTGTATATATATATGTTTCACACACCAAACTTCAAACCCAATAAAATCAATCCACACAAAGTATCAATTCAAACCAAATTAAATCAAACAAATTAATTCAAACAAATCAAACAAAGAAAATCAAACGTTGCGAGGAACATCTACCCATCCATCTTCTCCAAATATAGGGTTGGCTTTAATTGCATCCCAATTCTCATTGTCATTGGTGAGAGAGACAGGAGGATGTTCTTCATTATCATCCTTGTGTAGAGAGGAGATCATCCATCGTATTGCATCGAAGTGTCTCTCTTGTTCCTTGATCATCTGCATTTGACTCAGTTCTAAGTGACGCTGGTTTCGTAGAATAAAAGAGAGAATATTCTTGAAGGAATTGAGTGTTTCTTCAAGATTTTCAGATAGATTGTGAATAGGATTGGCCATAATTGAATTAGAGAAATAAATGAAGGATATAGATAATGAAAAATAAATTTCAGTGAAGATTTCTGGAAGAAAAAGGTATATATAGGTGTAGAAATTCGTTTGAAATGAATAGACATTGGGTAGTTATTCAAATTTCAAATTCAAAATCAATAATCACTTCTGACCAATATATGTCGACATGGTCTTCTAGTGGATGTCGACATGGGTTAGTGAAAATTTATGACAACTTTGATTTTGTGAATAATTGTGTATATGTATATATTTATATAATATACTATCATTTATTCTAGAGATAAGATAAGGTAGATAACAGGAAGGAAATTTCATTTCATTACGATAATACAAAGATTAAGCATAATGAACTACATGAACATTCGAAATAAAACAAACTAAGACAAATACAATAAGATACTAAGAGATAAAACTAGTTAGAAGATGAAGATGATGAAGATAGTCCAAGTTTCTTGCAGACTTTTGAAAAGAACTTGTTCATCTTCGAAGAAATGTTATCCCACTTCTTACTAACAGATCGTTTTAAAATCCGTTGATTCTCCACAATTATCTTTTGATTTTTGAGAAGAGTTTTGTTGGTATGATTGGATGGATATTCAATACTTTCTGGGGATGTTTCTCCTTCTTCTTCTATTTCCATTTCATCCCCTTCTTCTCTTTCTTCCTCTTCCTCTTCTTATTCTTCCATTTCCTCATGAGCCAAACGCTCTTCCTTTTCGGTAAGGGTTTCATAAGGTTGGAAAACATATGGGATTTTCATGAGAGAAATGTTTGAGATATTAAAAACTTTTCTTGAAATAAATTCTTCTCCTTTGAAATCCACTCCAAAATAGTTGAAAATCCAAGTGAGATAGATTCCATGGTATAAAGTGTTTTCTTCCATTTCAAAATTTTTAGGACGAAGTTCATCCAAAATAACTTGCGCCCAATTGATATCATAATTTCCGAAAATAGCAAAAAGTGCTTTGCACACTTTTGAGGTAGGATTGTTAAAATTTCCCGATCTTGGGGTCAAAGTATGTTGTAAGAGAAGATTGACAATTCTTGCTTTAGGACGAAAGTTTCGGTTTTTAAATTCAAAGTTTTCATCTTCTTCAAAAATATGATGAAATGTCTCACGATCATGTTCATCGATTTTAAAACTAGAAAGATCCATTCCCGTGCTTTTGCAATTAAGAATGGTACCCAAAAGATCACAATTCAAAACAATTTGAGTGCCTTTGACACTACTCCAAATTTCATTCTCATTTCCAATATAAAAACCACGGTTTAAATTAGCATAGAAGATTTTGACAAGATTAGGATAGCAAACAAAATCATTTTGAGAAGAGTCAATAAGACTTAAAACACCATTGTTTGCAAAAAGAGAATCAATTTCATAAGAAGAAAAATCTTGAAAAATAGCAAATTTTTCAGGATGGACTTTGGCATAATTAGCATAATTGATGCATGCTTTAATTGCCTCCGGATCATTAAATAATTGCTCTTTGATTTTTTTGAAAATTTTCATGGTTGAGGGGTTGCTTGAAGAAGCCATTAAAGTAGAGAGTAGAGAGCTTTAAGATATGAAGAGAGAGTTTGAATTTGAAAATGAAAGTGAAAAGATATGATAAAAGATAGTGAATAAATAGACTTTCAAAGGACATATTCTCTGGTCAAAAGGTATCTTTTCAGAGAAATAAATGAAGTGAAAAGGTGGAGGGAAATTCGAATATTTGAATTCAAAATTTGAAATTCAAATTCAGGTAGGCATGTCAACATCATGGTAGGGGCCATGTCGACATGTGCCTTTGAATTTTCATGACATGATTATTCCTAAGTTATCTAATATACATATATATAAATATTATTATTAATGTCTATATTTCTGAAATATTATTGTACTTATAATATATTTCAGAATGTGTCAAAAATAATAAAAATAATAATAAAATAATAAAATAATAATAAAAAATAGAAAATAAATTTTAAAATTCAAACAACATATCAATTCAAAATCAATCAATCAAACAATCAAGCAACTAATTCTATGCAAGCAATTTCAACCAATTGTATTGTAAACGTGTACCTTTTTCTGAGTCAGTTTCTCTGAATTCGTCGGAGTCGTGAACTGCGGTAAAACACAAAGTCGAGTTATCCGTCTTATGTTCATCGTCGCTGGAGGATGAGTCAGAGTCGTCTAGAGTAGCAGTGAATGCACGTTTCCGTTTCTTTGCAGAATCATTGTTTGTAGGAGAATTTTGCTTATCTGGATGCGGACAGTTTCTTTTGATATGACCTGGTTCGTCACAATTGAAGCATTTGATAAAGTTTGGTACTGTAGTCTGATTACCGGAATTCTTAAAGTTGTTTCTCTTGGAACTATTCAATTTTCTATACTTCAGGAATTTCCGAAAATTCCTGGTCATAAATGCTATCTCTTCATCATTATCACTGTTTGAGTCTGATCCATCAATTAATGCATTGAATGCCATTGATTTCTTTTTAGATGCTTTGCTTTCTCTTCTCCCGATCATTTGAACTTCAAACGACATTAGATTTCCAATCAATTCTTCTATCTTTAAAGTACCGATGTCATTTGCCTCTTCAATTACAAGTGTCTTTTGATCCCATTCTAGAGTGAGAGAATTTAAAATTTTTCTGACTTGATCTTCTTCCGAAAATTCCTTTTCCAAAGCCATTAAAGAATGCACAATATCTTGAAATCGACTATACATATATGAAATAGACTCATTAGTATTCATTTTAAATAACTGAAACTGATTTGTGAGCACGGAAATTTTGGTCTGTTTAACTTTGCTTGTTCCTTTGTGAGTTACTTGCAAAGTTTTCCAGATTTCATATGCAGACTTACAAACTGACACTCTATTAAATTCATTTCTTTCAAGTGAACAAAAAAGAGTATTCATTGCTTTAGAATTATTTTGTGCAACAGTCTTTTGCTCAGTGGTCCACTGTGCAAAATTAGTTGTGGGTTCAGAATATTCAGTTTGTGTGATATTCCAAGTATCTAATCCTACAGATTGTAAATATATTTTCATCCTACATGCCCAATATGCATAGTTACTGCCATTAAAAAGTGGTGGTCTGGCAGTAGACTGACCTTCTACAAATGAACTAGTGTTGGTGGTAATAGCAGTACTAGCGTTAGTAGCCATTTTGAAATTTTTCAAAATTCAGATAATGAAACTTTTGAAAACAAGGCTCTGATACCAAATGTGGGAAATGCAGATTAAGGATCTTAAGGCTAGAATTAACACTAGAGGGGGGTGAATAGTGTTTTAAGAAATTTGTTATTCTTTTTGAGTTTATCTTACTTTGTTAACAATGTATACACTAATCAGACACAGATATGAACACAGAATCAAACACAGATGCAAATATAAAGTAAAATCAGTAAAGGAAAGAACACACCGGATTTTATACTGGTTCGAAGTTACCCTACATCCAGTCCCACAACACAAGTATGAATTTCCTTTCACAATCAATTCAACAATTACAACCCTCGGTTTCATGGCTATGAGATACACCCTCCAGAATCACAATCCTCTAGGTAGAAATACTTGATTTACGGGCGACAATTTCACCCAATTGATTTCCAAGGCTACAATCACACCTTCTCTCGCTCAATTGATTTCCAGGGCTACAATCACACCTTCTCTCGCTCAATTGATTACAAAAAGTCTATAACTCAGATTAGCACTTGGATCTTGTAGAGATAGTGGAGAGAATCAATACCAGAAATAATCGAGTATGATTCGATGTTGATTTCGGCAGAGTAATGGTATGATTTTGTATTAAGAAATATGGAAGAAGAAGAGAAGTGAAAAACCAGAAAAATATGTTATATAATTCGTTGAAACCGACCCCTATTTATAGAAGAACAACAGTCATGACCATTCATGAAGAGTTATGGCGAATAGACACTTCTTTTGAAATTTGAATTTTGAATAAAACTGTCACCATGTCGACATAGTGCCTATGGGCATGTCGACATCCCTCAGCCAAAATTGATGTTTTGAATTTCTATAATAATATTTATCTTATATACAAACTATTTAAAACTTTATAAATATACTTGAATATAGTTGAAATTCATAAGTAAATATAAAGAACAATATATATATTATTTAACTATAATTTAAATCAAAGTATAAATAATTTAAAAGTTAAATATATTATTTGAAAAGATAGTTTAAAATCAGAAGAAATTTTGACTTTGAAAATAAAGATGTTTTGAGGCTAAAATTATTTTAAAAACGGAATCGAGGGTTTTGAATCTTTTTAAAAGGAAAGTTTTGAAATCATTTCGAAAACAAGATAATTTTGAAAAATCATTTTGAATTAAAATTAGTGGATACAAAACAATGTCCCACTAGATTTTCGTAGGTTCCATCCTACTTAGGGTTCATCCTTTTAACGGGCTCGAAGTGGATTCCATTCCACGAATAAATTGGATATTAAGATGCCAGTGCTTTTCTACGAGTTTTAACAAATATTCCTAATAAAACAAACTTAACCTTGAAATCTTGAACTCTTGATAATCATGATACTCTTGATAATCTTGATACTCATGAGTCTTCTATCTCTTTATCTTGGATCTCTATACTGTACAGTCTTCATTCTTGATACCTGCATGGTTAGATCCTGCATATACATATATATCTAAACTTATAATGTTAGTATTTATATTTTATAATCTATTCTAAGGTTGTTGTCATCAAAACCATCATCTCATGGACTAACATTTATTTCAACTTATGAAAGCTTTAATCTTTCACCTTCTCACATATGAACTTCAGGTTCCTATTCTTTCATATAAACTTAATACGATCTTCTAGATACGTATTATCCTTATATTTGTTTCTCTAAGAAACAATGAAATATTTCTTCTGGAAATATAAACCATGTGGCAAAATCATTTCTACAGTTCTTATTGAAACCGAGATCCAAACAAAAATAAATTTCAAAATGAAAACCTTTTTTTTTCACCAAACAAGGGAATGAGATCTAAAAGTTTAGATCTATGATAAAATGAGATCTAAAATGATAAGATTAATGGAGCAAGATTTTAGTCTATGAAACAATTTTAGTTTCAGATCAAACTCAAAATTATCACAAAAAAGGATATACATGAATAAAATTAAATAAGAGATCCGATGATTAAAATCTACAGATCTAAAAAATATATATCATTTGAACATGATAGTAAAATCTACAAGAGATCTGAAAAATTAGAATTAAAAAAAAAGATCTACTACAAAGCAAGATCTGAAAAACATGGACAAATGAAATAAGCTGTATAAATAGAATCAGATTTGAATAATTAGATCAATGATACAATAAGATCTAAAAGAAATAAAATTAATAGAATGAGATCTGAAAAATTTGATCAATCAGATCAGAAAGATAGCTTACCGTTTTGAAGATTTATAAGAGCATCGTGCTGATAACGTGTTATAAAATAAAGAAAGTAGAAGCCATTAGACAGAGAGGCTGAAGAAAGTAGAAGCCATTAGAGAGAGAGACGGAAGATATATTATTCATAAGTGAAAATAATATCTATTTACATTACATAGCCTCCTTTATATAAAGGCTTCAGAGCTAAGGATTTAACTTATTCCATGATGTGGGACTAAACAAAACAACATAAAAGCATATTCATTTCATGATTTACATATATTGTAACACATTTTTGATTTTATGCTAGAAAAGTTTGTCTATTCATTTTGTTAAAAAAGTTGTATATTGTTAGCGTCAAAATTGGTCACTAACCCCCAAATCCAGATGAAAGCACCAAATACCAGTCACAGCTCAGAGGTAGAATGTATATAGAGAGTAATAATGTGAAGAACAGTTAAAACTAAAATGAAAGCAGTAAAGAACAGCAGATTTTATAGTGGTTCGGCTCACTCCGGCCTACGTCCACTCCAAAAGTTTGCTTTTTATTGCTGTAATAATCGATTGCAGTTACAAAATGGCAGAGTTGCCTTAGCCTTAGAGAAAGTAAGAGAGCAGAAAGAAGATCCCTTTTCACTATGCCCCTGCCTCTCTATTTTTAGACAAAGATGGGTTGGACTTCCCTGGTGGGCCTGGTAGCTGAATACCTCAGCCCAAATGGAGTGGTCTCCATGTGCCGAACCATAGATGCCGAACGCTAAATGCCGAACAAGGTGTGAATGCCGAACGATCTCCTCATGCCGATCAGAAGTGAGGCCGAACACCCTGAATGCCGTGGGAGGCATTTTCGCCGAACGATACCGGAGGCCGATCCAATGTATTCGTGCTGAACGACTGATTGCCGAACAACACTTAGGCCGGACGATACTCTGGCCGAACGCTATCAAGGCCGAACCATCTCTTGGCCGAACGATACTTAGGCCGAACAATAGTTAGGCCGAACAATAGTTTATGACGAACAATTCTTCCATGCCGAACATTATACCCTGCGGAACATCTCTCGATGCCGAACGTTCCTTGATGCCGAGCGCTTCCGAATGCTGAGCGCTTCCGAGATACCGAACGTATCTTGACGCCGAACGCCACCTGGATGCCGAATGCTTCATAGAATGCCGAACCATCCATGTATTCCGGACGCTCTATGTATGACGAGTACTCTTGGACGCTATTCGAACGTGAATGCCAGACGAACCATATGTGCCGAACCTCCATCATGCCGAACCATGTTTAATGCCGAACCATGTTTCCTAGACCCAAATTATAGTTGATTCATCTTTATCCAATCATATTTCCATCTCCCAAGCACATTGCATCATCCATCCATCCAGTCGACTGAATCCATCGTACTATAGCCTCGACGAACATGTAGTTGATTAAGTTAAACCCGTCTGTCCGCGGCCTTGCCAAAAGGCGGGTTAACACTTGCCCCCCAAAACATGCCTTGCTGTGAAAGGTGTGTTTTGAATAGCCTCAAGTCCAATATCCTAAGTATGTATGTTATCCACATCCATACTTTCCGATTCATAATCCAATCCATTACCAAGCCATCTTATCCGAGTGCCACAGCCATATCTTGATCCATTTCCACGACTGTTCTGAGTCGATGTCCGATTCCTATCCAGTAACCAAGTTCTTATCCAATTCCACATCCATCTGAACCCGACTACCGAGTTCTAATCCATCCATATCCAATAACCTATAACCATATCCGTGACCTCTCCGGGTCGATATCCAAATCCGGGACCGCTCCGGGTCCTTGTTCGAATTCTTAGCAATTCATAGCCAATATCCAAATCCGTAACCTCACCGGGTTCTTGCCAAGCGCAATCCACACTTGACGACCTATGTTAAGTAATTCCATGGTGTTCATGGTTCAGTGTCCCTGAACGTCGAATAATGTCGTGGCTTAAGTCCTAAGCCGAATCCTGGTCACTCCGGACCCTTGCAGAGCATAGTCCATACTCGACGACCTAAAATAGTAACCAATAATATATGACCTAAGTCCTAAGCCGAATCCTGGTCTCTCCGGACCCTTGCCGAGCATAGTCCATACTCGACGACCTAAAATAGTAACCGATAACCTGAGGCCTAAGTCCTAGGCCAAATCCTGGTCTCTCCGGACCCTTGCCGAGCATTGTCCATACTCGACGACCTGAAATAGTAACCGATAACCTGGGGCCTAAGTCCTAGGCCGAATCCTGGTCTCTCCGGACCCTTGCCAAGCATAGTCCATACTCGACGACCTGAATAAGTCAATTTGCCGTGCTTGGACAAAGCGACTTACCCCTTGCCAGGTATAATCCATACCTGGCGACCGTTTACTAAAAACCAGATAAAATCCAATCAAAAGCCAATCCGAAATCCAGATCAAATCAAAAAACAAAAAATCCATATCAAAAATCCAAACCAATACCCAAACCAGAAAACAATCATCCAAATAAAAGTCCAAACTAAGAAACAAACAAAACCAGAAGTTCAAACCAGAAAACGAGCAAAGCAGGGAGTTCAAACCAAACTCAAAAACCAAACTAGGAAAAGCAAATGTCCAAGCCAAAAAAGAAAAGGCAAATTTCACAAACTACAGCGTCGCGGTTTGTCATCATCTCAGAGCATGCCTAGGGGCTATCTCCGTCCCCGTACATGTGTAAGTGACTTGGCCGTTTGCCCAGAGTTTGCTACTTATTCCAAACCATCAAGATTAGTTAATGACCAATCGACCACCATTCTTACCGGCATCTTGTTGTGTGGTGTTACCTGGAATTCCTCCATGAATTGGTCTAGCATTTCCTGGTGGTGTGCCACCAAGCCTAGGTCCTTCCAGATTGATAGTCGTCTGCCGATTGGGGGCTGCCCCCTGCTGAGTCACTCCATCAACCTGCTGGTTGAGTCCCTCTGATCCAGCTCCAAAACCTTGAGTACCTGCAGTTCCCGATTGTCCAAATTGCCTAAGAAGAGCCTGCATCATCTCCTCTTGTCGTTTCATTATCGCTTCCATCTCCTCTCTGGTGATGTAGACCAATGTTTGACCTGCTCCATTTCCAGAGGAAGCCTCTTGACTTCCCTCTTGATTGCTTCTTACTGTCACTCGCTTCCTTATTGATGGCCTAGCAATTGCTTCCCAGAATCCTAGTTCCTAGCTTCAGAAATCCCGAGTGCTTGCCTTCTCAGTGAAAGCACCAAAGTGTTAGCGCCAAAATTGGTCACTAACCCCCAAATCCAGATGAAAGCACCAAATACTAGTCACAGCTCAGAGGTAGAATGTATATAGAGAGTAATAATGTGAAGAACAGTTAAAACTAAAATGAAAGCAGTAAAGAACAGCAGATTTTATAGTGGTTCGGCTAACTCCGGCCTACATCCACTCCAAAAGTTTGCTTTTTATTGCTGTAATAATCGATTACAGTTACAAAATGGCAGAGTTGCCTTAGCCTTAGAGAAAGTAATAGAGCAGAAAGAAGATCCCATTTCACTGTGCCCCTGCCTCTCTATTTATAGACAAAGATAGGTTGGACTTCCCTGGTGGGCCTGGTAGCTGAATACCTCAGCCCAAATAGAGTGGTCTCCATGTGCCGAACCATAGATGCCGAACGCTGAATGCCGAACAAGGTGTGAATGCCGAACGATCTCCTCATGTCGATCAGAAGTGAGGCCGAACACCCTGAATGCCGTGGGAGGCATTTTCGTCGAACGATACCGGAGGCCGATCCAATGTATTCGTGCTGAACGACTGATTGCCGAACAACACTTAGGCCGGACGATACTCTGGCCGAACGCTATCAAGGCCGAACCATCTCTTGGCCGAACGATACTTAGGCCGAACAATAGTTAGGCCGAACAATAGTTTATGACGAACAATTCTTCCATGCCGAACGTTCGTACATGCCGAACGTTATACCCTGCCGAACATCTCTCGATGCCGAACGTTCCTTGATGCCGAGCGCTTCCGAATGCCGAGCGCTTCCGAGATACCGAGCGTATCTTGACGCCGAACGCCACCTGGATGCCGAATGCTTCATAGAATGCCGAACCATCCATGTATTCCGGACGCTCTATGTATGCCGAGTACTCTTGGACGCTATTCGAACGTGAATGCCAAACGAACCATATGTGCCGAACCTCCATCATGCCGAACCATGTTTAATGCCGAACCATGTTTCCTAGACCCAAATTATAGTTGATTCATCTTTATCCAATCATATTTCCATCTCCCAAGCACATTGCATCATCCATCCATCCAGTCGACCGAATCCATCGTACTATAGCCTTGACGAACATGTAGTTGATTAAGTTAAACCCGTCTGTCCGCGGCCTTGCCAAAAGGCGGGTTAACATATATATTTTGCAATAGTTTAAAAAAGTTGTAAAATATATTCTACAACATTTTAAAGAAGTTTTAAATCATATTTTGCAACATCTAAAAACAGTTGTAATTGTAACTATTACAACCATTTTTGCAACATCAAAAAAAGTTGTAAAAGATGCGGATTCTATTACAACTTGGTCTAACACTACTTTTGCAAAAACGTTGCAAAATTCCTATTACAACATTTTTTTGATGTTGTAATTGAGGATATTTGTTGTAGTGAAAGTGTCTTACTTAGTTGTTTGAATTTAAATTGTACAATAATCCCGAACAACCCTTTAATATTTTAGTCCCAGTATGTCAGCTATCGTGGTAGTTGGGCGAAATGTACAGCGCAACAGTATGACACACTACCTTAGGTTTTAGTAGATAGGCTGCAGACTAGTCCTTTTGCATTGTTCTTACAGATTAGGCCACCACAATCTTTTGATTGTCCACTTATAGCAGCCCTAGTTGAGAGATGGTGGCCTGCGACACATACTTTTCATTTTTTGGATTTTGAGCTTGGCATTACCCCCGCCGATTTTATATGTTGACTGGGATTGAGATAGAAGGCTCTGACAGGATATCATTTCCTTTTGACCATACGTTTGAAGGCTCCGAGGTCTTCACTATTTATCTTCCCCAGTTTGAGGAGGTTCATATTGCCTCCGGGGCGGTCCCCTTTATATATCTACAGGCGTATATTGCAGCTCATACGGGCACCGAGGCTATGAGTGACGCCGTGCTTAGAGCATTTATGCTGTACTTATTTGGTTCGAATTTGTTTTCGAACCAAAAGAGTACCATTAGATTAGGTTATCTTGCAGCGGTAGTCCATTTAGATCAGCTGCACATTATAGACTAGGGTTCCGCTATACTCGGATATTTCTACACCACTCTTGATTCTTTGTGTTAGGGGAGGTTAGATAGATGTTTGGGTTTTGGTACATTCTGCCATGCTGGTACTATGAGTACACGGCGAACATGCTTCCACGTATTGTTGAGACTGTTAGTCATTCTCCAGAGACATATTTTCCATGCATGAGATGATGGGAGCATGTTTAGTTCGTTTCTCGGGCGCCTATGGGAGTGAGACATGACCTGATGGAGGGTCGTATGCAGATTGATATGAGGTGCAGGAGAAATATATTCCGGGCACCATGGGCTGCATATTGGATTGCTATCACACATGCGGGCCTGATGCATGATGCTCATCCACTATATATTTCGTATCACTTGGGCATGCGGAGGATGATCTTACTCTCACCGTCGTTTCTTCCTATTTAGTATTTGGGGGAGCGATGCTGGTTTCAAACTACTGGGGAGTTACGTATCCCTAGAGATCCATTATCTTGCCACGACATGTTCGACAGACGTCGGACCATTGGATTGCAGTATATACAGGGATTAAGGCAGACTGGTTGGGTATATGCTTCTACATTTTTCTTAGCGGAGGGACACTATGACAGCTACTGGTTAGAGTTGATCCTCGACGATACATGTTACCTGACTAGGCTCGAGGAGTGAACTCTGATCATATAGGCCCACACGTTGCCAGCGGTAGAGTTCAGGCACCTCCATTTTCTTTTGATCCCACTCCATCCCAGTATTCTCAACAGCCCATGGACTTTGGGCTGGACGCCTCTTATAGACGTATGATCTTACCAGTACTCTTATTGAGCAGCCGATAGTTTATCCCCCGGATCATGATATTGCCGGTGTCCCCACTGCTGGACTATACCCACCTAATGAGGTAATTCATTGTATTAATATTTATTTGTACAGTATTAGTTAATTAATTTAATATTGATATATTATATGTAATACAGTATATAGGTAGGTTGGACGAGCATAGGCATTATATTGCCGCCATTCAGCATATGACACTCGTCCATACCCAGTCGTTCAGTGTTCAGGCCCAGGCGATGCAGGCATAGATTGCTGATTTGCAAGCTCAGTTGGCTGCATTTCAGTTCGGTCATGGTGGTCCTGCTCATGACGACAACGCGGACGAGGATGACGACAGCGGTGACAAGGACGACAATGGAGACGACGACGACGACGATGTTGACTTAGGATGATCCTATTGTGTACTGTTACATTTATTTTACCGTTGATTTTATATATGATGCACTATAGTATTATATTGAGGACATATTACTATTTATTTATTGCGTTAGATAGTTTTTTTTACATTTACATTGATGACGTATTGTATTGAGGACATGGATTAAGGACTTGTACTATATTAAGGACATATATTGTATTGCACTACTTTTGATGTTTGCATAGATTTATTTATAGCACATTTACAGTGCATAGCTTTATTGGCAACGTCACGTCATATCGGGCACTGAATGCATGTTGCACAACTTTTGATGTTTACATAGATTTATTTGCAGCACATTTACATTGCATAGCTTTATTGGCAGTGTCACGTCAAATCGAGCACTGTTTGCACGTTGCACTTCTTTTGATGTTTGCTAGACTTAGCACTTTAGACTTATTCGAACACTGTACCCACTTGCATAGTTTTTGCCATAGGACATCTTCTTACTGCTATATATTCTATTACTTGGCAAATCTTTCTGAATTCATCTCAACCTATTAAACAAAAAATGGTGGATTATAACCATATTTCCTTACCAGAATCATACTC
Organism: Allium fistulosum; assembly: GCA_030737815.1. Classification (NCBI taxonomy): domain Eukaryota; kingdom Viridiplantae; phylum Streptophyta; class Magnoliopsida; order Asparagales; family Amaryllidaceae; genus Allium; species Allium fistulosum. The sequence continues at coordinate 823,586,352 of CM060905.1, forward strand.
GTACGAGGGTCCTTTAAATCACGAGAATATGCCTAATCCGTCTTACCCCGAAGAACCAATCGGTTGGTACATTGAGATGGATGAAAGACATTATGAAGATGTGAGAGAGCATGAGAGAACATTGCAAGAGCAGAGTCTTATGGAGGATGGAAGAAGGCAAAGGGAGGAGCGATGGAGCAGTAATGGGAGAAGGCAAAGAGGGCTTGAAATACGGGCTCAACAACCTCAACGAGAATAAGAGGTTGATTCTGGAGAAATATACTGCAATTGTGGAGTTAACGTTTTGTATTTCGTCATAAGAAACAGATCAGACATAGGTCGACGCCACTATAGATGCCGCAATTATCCTGATGGATGTGGACTATGGCAATGATTGGACGATCCTTTACCTCACCGTGCAGTGGTGTATGCAACTAAAGTTGAACAAGAAATTGAAACTCTCAGGAGGACACTTGGTTCGGTTTAGTTATCACGTGATTGAAGATAGATTTTAAATCATCCAGTTTGTATTTTTTTTAGATCTTGTTTGCATCGTTTCAATTATTAGTTTGGTACCACTGTATCGGTTTATTTCAAAGTTGGTTATCCTTTCTGTATCAGTCTTTTTCAATGTTGTTCGTAATATTACGTACTCAGTAGATAGTGAAAGTGTCTAATACATGGAACTTATAAAAAGCACACTTTGAACATATATAAAATGCATGGAACTGAATCCTAATATATTCAATTGTAAGGAAATACATAGAACTTGAACAGATATAAATAAAACTTCATTCGAACTGTCTAATATAGCTAACCTATAGATCATAATTAGCATGTCCAACAAAATTAGTACAATACTCCTAAAGATAGCGTGAATCATATGTAGCTCGTGTTAACTGAAATAGGTCTTCTTCCTTCATTGTGTTTATAATGCTTCTGTAACATTGACATGCTCTGGTAAACGTGACATAAGTACTGCGAGTATCCAGAATCCATCGAGTTAATCTACAATCAGAATGATTATTAAAGGATTCGTTTAGAGTAACCTAGAAATCTTGCTCGATCTCCTCTTCCATATGTCTTGTATCGGCTTCTATGTACGCTTTGATTAGCACCAAATAATCCCGTGGAGTCCAACTTTCATTTGCCATGGAATTTTTTTTACATTACAACTATGAAATTTTCACTTAAATAGGCAATTCAAACTCGTCATTATGCAGATCAATAATGACTGCCACTTGCTAAATTGGATTTAACTACACTATGCAGTATTTGTCTGTCACTTTCTAATGTTGATTTGACTACACGCTGAATTATTTGTCTGCCACTTGCTACAGTAGATTTGACTACACTATGCATTTTTGGTTTGTCGCTTGTTAGAGTTGATTTGACTAAACTCTGCATTTTTTGTCTGCCGCTTTGTACAGTTGATTTGACTACACTCTGCATTTGTTGGTCTACTACTTGATATAGTTGATTTGACTACACTCTGCATTTTTGTCCGCCACTTGCTAAAGTAGATGTAACGACCCAGAATTTTGAACAAATTAAATTGAAAATATTTAATTAATTTTAAATATTTGAACGATGATTTAATTTGAATTCCCGATCTAACTTTGAATTTGGCGATTAAATTATAAAATTTAATCTATTGTAGATTGGATAAAAATATGAATCTTCAGTTAAAGCTGATTTAAAATATTTCAAAAGCTTTTAAAATTCATATTGATAATACTGAAGATAATAGAAGCTTCAAGAACGAATTTGAAAACGATTTGTTCAGTTTTGAAATTTAATTGTTTGAACCGATATTTAAAAATAGTCATTTTTCAAACAGTCTCGGAAATGGATGAAACCAGTTCCATTGGATCCGGAATATTGTATTATTGCCGGGTTTCAAATTTCGTATTTTTTTTAGAGTTATATGTGTGCACACGATAGATAAACGCATTGAAATTTAAACGGATTTGATTTAAATTTAAATTTAAAATCTGGTCACATCAGCTACTTTCCCCTTTAAACACGCCATCAAACCCACCCCTTTGTTTCAGCCGAGAATCACGAACAAAAGAAATCGTGATAACCATGCCTCTATTTATTTTTAAATACCTTCGTTACTCCTCTTCAATTCAAGGAACAAATAAAAATCAATGGCGTCCACCTTTTATTTCATTCAAACGGAACCATCCTCCTCTCATTCCCAATTCAATGTCGACAGTTCCTTCCCAAACAAAAGAAAAAAAAAGAAAGAGATTTATGGCCGCGCGCTCGAACGAGATGGGAAATGGGTCGCGACTCGTGGATGCTCGATTTCGAGCATCGCGAGATGTTGGCGAAGCGGTGGTCGATGCCGCGTACGATAGCGATGTCAAGCGGTAGCTAGGGGTTCGCGTGAGCCTCGATGTGGGAAGCGGCGCGCGAGCGAGGCACTGGAGGAAGGAGGTCACGATAGCAAGGATGCTCGCAATCGAGTTCGTCATCAGGTAGGGCAGCTGGGTTCGTTCGATTAGGGAAGTGGTTTCTGACAGAGGCGACTTCGAGTCGCAGTCGAGGATTGGTGGTGGGTTTCGACTGTGCTCATCGAGGAGGCGCGGTGATCTCGAACGCGATGTCGAGGCTGCGACAGTGAGGTAATTCTATTTTCAAATGTTTGAATGTATATATATGTACATATATATATATACATATGGATTTGAGAAAATATATGTATAGTAAACAAGAAAAAAAAATATAAGCATAAGTATATTTCAACTTACTGTTAGAATTTGGAAAGAACTAGGGATCTATATAAAAAGATTTGATTTTTATCTATATAGAACAGTTTTGTAGATATATGTAGTTCACAGTAAAGAAAGTTTGTTTAAAACTAAATTTTTAGTTGAATAAAATTTTTTAGTTTCAATGAAAAATATTGTTTGCTTTTGGTTTTAACAGCGTATTGAGAATTTAAAATTTATATTGAACTGTAAATGACTATATTTATAGTTAAGTTGAAAAAAAATATATGATGATGAAATAAAATAAAATTGTTAGTCGAATTAAAATTCTTAAATGGCAAATTGAATTGTTCGATTTAATTCGAATATTAATAAATTGTATAAATTGTTTATACAAGGTTAATACAATGAAGCAATGATCAAAACGGAAAATGGATGGCAAATTAAAAAGCTAAGGTGAGATCTTCTCACTCAAATATAAAGTTGATGTTTGCAGTTATTGATTTGATAGTTGTTTGGATGTGATATTAGATATAGTAGGATATATCTATATATATATAGCAATATATACATATTGGCATATGTATATATTGGATTGATTGATTTCCCGCCTCGTATAGCGGATGAGACCCTATTGCGCCGTTAGTAAGCGGATGATTTTTATAAAATCCTATATACCACGATATTCCACCTCGAAGTGGAATTGGTATTGTGCTAACGTCTTTGGATGCAGGAAAACAGGTTGGAGGGATCCAACTGGACCCCTCACATTGATTGAATTTATTTCTACTGTGATGTGATAATCTGTGAATGATTATATTGATGTTTTTGATCATATTGATGTCTGGAATTTGCTTGAAAACTAAAAGTTAGCTGAATGGATTTTTGATATCATTGGATTCCAAAAAATAAACGAAATTGAATTTTTTGAAATCAAAATAGAATTTTCTAAGTAAATTTATTTTTAGAAATTGAATAAATTTTGAAGAAAGGAATTTAAAAGTATAAAAGTTGATTTTTATAATATTATCGAATTAATTCCAGAAAAAATGAAAATGATTAAATAAATGAATTTCGTATAATAGTGATTTTAAATTGAGGAATTTAATTTAAAATTTGGATTTTTAAATAGATTGAAAGAAACAATTGAAATTTATTTTCTTAAAAAGGAATTTATTTAAAAGGAGATAAGTTGGAAATCCAATTAGAAATTTAATTGGTAAATTGAAATAATTTGGGTAACCAATATAAAATGATTTCAATTTGAAGAATCCATTTAAAAACAGAATATTGAATAACTTGAGAAAAATAAGGAATTTATTTAGTAGTGATAAATACAATTAGAAATCAATCTGTAATTGATTTAATATTTGGAAATGAATTCTTGAGAAATCAGTATGGAAATTTTATTTGAAGTTGAAAATAAATTTAGAAATCAATATTGAAATTGATTTGGTATTGAAGTTTTTATAATTAGAATTGAAATTTATAAAAGTTGTTTATAAATCCGAAATCACTTATTTTGATAAGTAAAATATAGAAGTTAATAAAAAGAAGATTTATAAGTTGAAGTTGTTATTAAAACAAAAATAGAATTTACAAACGTCGTTTTATAAATTCGAAATCAATTAAGTTTGATAAATTAAATATAGGAGATTATTGAAGAAGATATATTCGCGATTTTGAATAGCGAATTTTTATCGAAATAAAATGTGTAGAGATTATTGAAAATGTGGTTAGTGAAGTATATTCACGATTTTGGACAGTGAATATATTATTAAATAAAATAGATTTATTTTTGAAGAAGTGATATTAAAAATGAAGTAAACATTTTAAAGATGTTTTAAAATGTATTATGAATCGAAAGCATATGTTTCAACGTTCATTGTTGAAATAGGCATTTTCGAAAATATAAGGAAATGATGGACTATAACACTGTTGTTATAGTAAATGATTTCCGAAAGGAAATGTTTTATATAGTATTGGGATTTATATATCTATCTAAATTTCGAATCCCTATACTAGTGATTTTGAGTCGTCGTAACGATGTTTTACGTAACATTCGTTTTGACTCAAATAGATGTAGTTATAGTAAATGTTTTCCTTAATGAATGAAAAATATACTCAACATTTATTTAAGTATATCGAATATTTTCAATGTTGAAAATAAATAGATTTGTGAAATACTTATTATTAAGTATGGAAATATTTTCCCAAAAAGAAATGAAACGTTTTGAGAATTTATCTTTGTAAAGATAAATTGAATATTTAAAATCGATTGAAAAACGTATATCAGTAGATATTTGGAAATATAGATTCACTATGGAATTTATAAAAGAAATGGAAATTCGTTTTGAAAATAAACGTTGATTTATTTTTAAAGTGTGGAAATTATATATCTAGTAAAGATATTTTGGAAAATAAATAATTGGGAAAATTATTTGGAATCTGATGATGTTACGCATCTTTATTGATAGTTAAATAACCGACTAACAATAATTACCTTGAATGGGTATTTGTTGTGATTTGATGAATTTGAATGCCACACTTATTTTTGAATAAGCACTCACTATTCGGGTTAGCCGGGAAAGGACCATGGGGTCGTATAACCCATTCCGAATATGTGATACGTCGTTATGAATCGCATTTGATGACCGGTGTTGAAGACCGGATATTTTTGAAAATGGAAGGATTACCGTCGAGTTACTCTACATCGGCTGATCTCCGATTTAGAGGTTTTATCACCCTTAGTGACGGGAAGTCCGAACGTGATTAGAAAATTATCCGGATGTGCAAGGGCTTCGTGAGAAGTGCCTTCGGTTCTGTTCGATCCCGGAACAGACTTGTATGGATTGTGTGTCTGACGTTAAAAATTGAGATATAAAGCTGATTTCTTTCAAATACATATCTGTTGGTGGCGGAGAATTTATTCTCTTAGCTTAACACCCTTCTCTGAGACGTACGAGCTCAGAGGTTATGTAGTTGAAATTTATCAGCGATATACTCCCAATTTGGTAACGTGACATGCTAAGTGTTGCTGTGAAATGATCAGTGTTTGATCATTTGTGATATGATCATTTGTTTGATCATTTATCTTTGTGATCATAGGTTGATCATTTGTTGACCCAAGGCATGGCTTTGTGAACAAAGCGTAGCTTTGTGGACGAGACTTCGTCGGACCTCACACCCCGGAAATGGTCAAAACAGGAAGGATGCGGCAAGGTTCTAGGGAGTAGCGCCCCTTAGTGTATGTCATTCCTTCTGGATAAAGGTGGTATCATGGTATGGAGCCCAGATACTTAACCTCTGTAGATGGTGCGAGTTTATTACTTTGTGGTAGTTGGAAATCGAGGATCCTCGGGAAGATCGGTGACGATCGGGGGATGGCATACGCGTGTCAGTAGTTACCTATTTTTGCAGAGGTAACCCGGCCTTGTGTTGGCAGAGATCTAACCGTAATGTTAGGTTATTTCTCGGGACGTCATTCCAGAGGCGTTTCCATGTGGCAATGGGAAGTTCCTTGGCCTGACCATTTGTTGGAAATCCAAAGAAACAATACGAGACTTGTACGGTTTTAGTTGTAGAACCTATCATTCACTTATGGTGGCGCCCCACTGTTTGGATGGTAGCTATAGTAGGCATACGATACTGGTCGTATGTTGGCTAAGATTTATATTCTACTTTTGAAATTTTTTCTACACTATGCACTAATAATAATATCAAAATGATTTGATTTTTGCGTATCAAGCATCTTTGGCTATCATAAGGAGAAATCTCCTCCGATTCTGCGTTTGCATTGTGTGTGTGTGCGGGAGGCCTTATGGTAGTCTCACTTTCCAAAAGCATTGCGAAATTGACTTTAAAATTATCCTGCTTTTGTTTTAAAGTTAAAACTGTTTTACGATCTCACACCAGTCACCATGACTGACTCGGAGTTTATTGTTTCCCTTCTAAACTCTGGGTGCCCATTATTTTCCACACGGGCAGCCTAGAGTTATGTTATCAGGATATTCTGGATATTCTGGAGCTTTGGAAGCAAGCTGGATGGCAAAACGTATCACCCGTACTTATTTATTTATTCCGCTGTGTATTCTGTATTAGGACAAGTTATATAACTGTCCATTGTTGTGCTGTGTTGTATTGAGTTGTATATTGACTCTGTTGATGTATGTATAAACTGATAAAATTCTTTGTTTAAAAGATTACTGATTTATCTATTATATATTGTTCCGCTGCGATATGTGAGATTCTGATATTGTTTCTGTTCTGATGTGTTTTCTGTTGTCGTTCTTCTTTCTTTCTCTTCTATTTTCTTTTTCTTCTATCTTTTCTTCTACCTCTTCTTTCTAAAACCCTAAGTATTCGGTTTTCCGGCATTCGTTTGTTCGGCAGTCGATACAGTGGACGTATTGATGTCGATATTCGGAAGCCGAAGAATCGGGTCCTTACAACGTGGTATCAGAGCATATGGTTAAGCGACAACCCTGCTCTGTTGGGTGTTACTCATTAGAGATAGAGTCAGTAGTACTCTAGAATGAGTTGAGTGTAATAATAGATATGAGCGCGTATTTGTTATTGAATATAAAATTGATTTGTATTGTGATGATTGGTTTATTGAGTGGCATATGAACCTTCGTCGGCACAGTCTGCAAAACTGTATCGAAGGGGTTTCTAAACATTTGAATAGAACAATTCGGCATAATATTGTTTTAAAATAGGGTAAATGAGATAATTTTACCCAAAACTATTTTTGTATAGAAAAGAAATGTTTTTCTATGAATTACTATAGTATATGGTTGCTTGGTTGTTAGGAAGTAATAACATTGAGATGTTATCATTTTTATATAAAATTAAATAAGAAATTGAAATCGTAACTCCAAAGTTAAGAAATTAATTCACATACAAATGAAATTTAAGAATGTAAATTATAAATGTGACTTATAATTGGAAATGGAATTCTAGAGAAGTATTTGGAAATGTTTTGAAAAGAAATTTTGGAGATTTGGAAAGTTTAATTCCTTTTTGATTTGAAAATGAATTTCAAAGGTTTTGAAAAGTATTTTGGAAAGTTGAAAGCTCTAAACTCTCTTCGATCGCTGGAAAATAACTTCGGTAATGACTGCAGCATCATCGATGTTCATTTTCGGGTTTCCAAAAGAGGAATTGCTGCCAAATAGTTTTAAATGGAAGTTGTTTGTAAAAATTTGGGTTTTATTTTGGAAATTCAAAGGATAATTTGAATTGTTTTCAAAATAATTTTTGAATGTTGGTAAGACTCTGGAATACTATATAAGAATATTTATGGAATATTATTGAATTGATAACTTATACAATTTGAATTTTGATAGAATAAATTTAACTTAAAGGATGGAGTTAAATTAATGTAAGTACAAGTGAATCAATTGAATAAAGTGAAATGATTACTTAAAGAAAATTTATTAAGTTAAAAATAAATTTGGAATAGTAACAAATGAATTGGAATTGAGTATTGAATTATGAAAATAAAATTGTGAATGAACAAATGAGATAACATTTGTAAATAAATGAATTGAAATTGAAAAATGAAATGAGACTTGAATCAAGTGGAATAAAATCCAAACTTGAGAAAAATGAAATGGATTGAATCCGAATAAACTACTTTGATAATTAATTAATTCATGAAATAGAAGTTGAATTAGTGAAATTAAACTTGAATTGTGAACTAAATAAAAGAATGGTTCGAATTTGCAAACATATTCAAGTAAGTAGAAATAAATTTCTGAATGAATGGAATTTACAGTTGCTAGTAAATAAAATTAATGATGAATGTTAAACTTTGTTTTGAATTTGTTAGTAAATGTAATTCAAGCTGAATATTGGAAATTGAAATTTAAAATGAATTAGTGAATGAAACTAATTTAAAGAGTGATATGAATTAGTAAATGAAAGATAATCGATAAAAATTCAATATTCAGAATAGAAGATAAAATTGAATTCGAATGATTGAAATGTAAAATTGAATGATAATGAATATGTAACTTCAATAGTGAAGTAAAAATGTATAAGTAGTTTATATTGGAAATTTTGTAATAGAATTTGCAAAATGATTTGAATGTTGTAACTAGATATTATGGCTAGTATGATATACAGGTGTAAAGGAATTGGAATTTTGATTTCAAAGATAAATTTGAATTGCTCGACAAAAGGTAAGTATTTAAGTTTCAATATGAGATTTGATGATTTTCTTGTCTAGCCGCTTGGTTTTTTCTTTTCTTTTTGAAATCTAAGAGTCCGTAGGGACGTTTTGTAGTTGTACCGTATTAGCCGCGCAAAGGAGACGCTGGCGAAATTTTTCGAAAATTTAGAGTGTTAGAAAATTTTGGGAAAATTTTGAAAGTTTAAAATTTGAATTTAAATTTAAAATTTGAATTGTGAAGTAAAACAATTTGGTTTGAAAACTATGAAAGTGTTTAGAAAGTTAGTTGAATTAATAACGAATCTTTAGTAGAAAGATTTGTTTTGATAAATTTGATAAAACTATTGAATTGTGAAAAATAGTAAACGAGTTAAGGACCATTTTTTCCTAACTTGTAATTTCGGGACGAAATTCTTTTAAGGAGGGGAGTTTGTAACGACCCAGAATTTTGAAAAAATTAAATTGAAAATATTTAATTAATTTTAAATATTTGAACGATGATTTAATTTGAATTCCCGATCTAACTTTGAATTTGGCGATTAAATTATAAATTTTAATCTATTGTAGATTGGATAAAAATATGAATCTTTAGTTAAAGCTGATTTAAAATATTTCAAAAGCTTTTAAAATTCATATTGATAATACTGAAGATAATAGAAGCTTCAGGAACGAATTTGAAAACGATTTGTTCAGTTTTGAAATTTAATTGTTTGAACCGATATTTAAAAATAGTCATTTTTCAAACAGTCTCGGAAATGGATGAAACCAGTTCCATTGGATCCGGAATATTGTATTATTGCCGGGTTTCAAATTTCGTATTTTTTTCAGAGTTATATGTGTGCACACGATAGATAAACGCATTGAAATGTAAACGGATTTGATTTAAATTTAAATTTAAAATCTGGTCACATCAGCTACTTTCCCCCTTTAAACACGCCTTCAAACCCGCCCCTTTGTTTCAGCCGAGAATCACGAACAAAAGAAATCGTGATAACCATGCCTCTGTTTATTTTTAAATACCTTCGTTACTCCTCTTCAATTCAAGGAACAAATAAAAATCAATGGCGTCCACCTTTTATTTCATTCAAACGAAACCATCCTCCTCTCGTTCCCAATTCAATGTCGACAGTTCCTTCCCAAACAAAAGAAAAAAAAAAGAGATTTATGGCCGCGCGCTCGAACGAGATGGGAAATGGGTCACGACTCGTGGATGCTCGATTTCGAGCATCGCGAGATGTTGGCGAAGCGGTGGTCGATGCCACGTACGATAGCGATGTCAAGCGGTAGCTAGGGGTTCACGTGAGCCTCGATGTGGGAAGCGGCGCGCGAGCGAGGCACTGGAGGAAGGAGGTCGCGATAGCAAGGATGCTCGCAATCGAGTTCGTCATCAGGTAGGGCAGTTGGGTTCGTTCGATTAGGGAAGGGGTTTCTGACAGGGGCGACTTCGAGTCGCAGTCGAGGATTGGTGGTGGGTTTCGGCTGTGCTCATCAAGGAGGCGCGGTGATCTCGAACGCGATGTCGAGGCTGCGACAGTGAGGTAATTCTATTTTCAAATGTTTGAATGTATATATATGTACATATATATATACATATGGATTTGAGAAAATATATGTATAGTAAACAAGAAAAAAAATATAAGCATAAGTATATTTCAACTTATTGTTAGAATTTGGAAAGAACTAGGGATCTATATAAAAAGATTTGATTTTTATCTATATAGAACGGTTTTGTAGATATATGTAGTTCATAGTAAAGAAAGTTTGTTTAAAACTAAATTTTTAGTTGAATAAAATTTTTTAGTTTCAATGAAAAATATTGTTTGCTTTTGGTTTTAACAGCGTATTGAGAATTTAAAATTTATATTGAACTGTAAATGACTATATTTATAGTTAAGTTGAAAAAAATATATGATGATGAAATAAAATAAAATTGTTAGTCGAATTAAAATCCTTAAATGGCAAATTGAATTGTTCGATTTAATTCGAATATTAATAAATTGTATAAATTGTTTATACAAGGTTAATACAATGAAGCAATGATCAAAACGGAAAATGGATGGCAAATTAAAAAGCTAAGGTGAGATCTTCTCACTCAAATATAAAATTGATGTTTGCAGTTATTGATTTGATAGTTGTTTGGATGTGATATTAGATATAGTAGGATATATCTATATATATATAGCAATATATACATATTGGCATATGTATATATTGGATTGATTGATTTCCCGCCTCGTATAGCGGATGAGACCCTATTGCGCCGTTAGTAAGCGGATGATTTTTATAAAATCCTATATACCGCGATATTCCACCTCGAAGTGGAATTGGTATTGTGCTAACGTCTTTGGATGTAGGAAAACAAGTTGGAGGGATCCAACTGGACCCCTCACATTGATTGAATTTATTTCTACTGTGATGTGATAATCTGTGAATGATTATATTGATGTTTTTGATCATATTGATGTCTGGAATTTGCTTGAAAACTAAAAGTTAGCTGAATGGATTTTTGATATCATTGGATTCCAAAAAATAAACGAAATTGAATTTTTTGAAATCAAAATAGAATTTTCTAAGTAAATTTATTTTTAGAAATTGAATAAATTTTGAAGAAAGGAATTTAAAAGTATAAAAGTTGATTTTTATAATATTATCGAATTAATTCCAGAATAAAATGAAAATGATTAAATAAATGAATTTCGTATAATAGTGATTTTAAATTGAGGAATTTAATTTAAAATTTGGATTTTTAAATAGATTGAAAGAAACAATTGAAATTTATTTTCTTAAAAAGGAATTTATTTAAAAGGAGATAAGTTGGAAATCCAATTAGAAATTTAATTGGTAAATTGAAATAATTTGGGAAACCAATATAAAATGATTTCAATTTGAAGAATCCATTTAAAAACAGAATATTGAATAACTTGAGAAAAATAAGGAATTTATTTAGTAGTGATAAATACAATTAGAAATCAATCTGTAATTGATTTAATATTTGGAAATGAATTCTTGAGAAATCAGTATGGAAATTTTATTTGAAGTTGAAAATAAATTTAGAAATCAATATTGAAATTGATTTGGTATTGAAGTTTTTATAAATAGAATTGAAATTTATAAAAGTTGTTTATAAATCCGAAATCACTTATTTTGATAAGTAAAATATAGAAGTTAATAAAAAGAAGATTTATAAGTTGAAGTTGTTATTAAAACAGAAATAGAATTTATAAACGTCGTTTTATAAATTCGAAATCAATTAAGTTTGATAAATTAAATATAGGAGATTATTGAAGAAGATATATTCGCGATTTTGAATAGCGAATTTTTATCGAAATAAAATGTGTAGAGATTATTGAAAATGTGGTTAGTGAAGTATATTCACGATTTTGGACAGTGAATATATTATTAAATAAAATAGATTTATTTTTGAAGAAGTGATATTAAAAATGAAGTAAACATTTTAAAGATGTTTTAAAATGTATTATGAATCAAAAGCATATGTTTCAACGTTCATTGTTGAAATAGGCGTTTTCGAAAATATAAGGAAATGATGGACTATAACACTGTTGTTATAGTAAATGATTTCCGAAAGGAAATGTTTTATATAGTATTGGGATTTATATATCTATCTAAATTTCGAATCCCTATACTAGTGATTTTGAGTCATCGTAACGATGTTTTACGTAACATTCGTTTTGACTCAAATAGATGTAGTTATAGTAAATGTTTTCCTTAATGAATGAAAAATATACTTAACATTTATTTAAGTATATCGAATATTTTCAATGTTGAAAATAAATAGATTTGTGAAATACTTATTATTAAGTATGGAAATATTTTCCCAAAAAGAAATGAAACGTTTTGAGAATTTATCTTTGTAAAGATAAATTGAAATTGAATATTTAAAATCGATTGAAAAACGTATATCAGTAGATATTTGGAAATATAGATTCACTATGGAATTTATAAAAGAAATGGAAATTCATTTTGAAAATAAACGTTGATTTATTTTTAAAGTGTGGAAATTATATATCTAGTAAAGATATTTTGGAAAATAAATAATTGGGAAAATTATTTGGAATCTGATGATGTTACGCATCTTTATTGATAGTTAAATAACCGACTATCAATAATTACCTTGAATGGGTATTTGTTGTGATTTGATGAATTTGAATGCCACACTTATTTTTGAATAAGCGCTCACTATTCGGGTTAGCCGGGAAAGGACCATGGGGTCGTATAACCCATTCCGAATATGTGATACGTCGTTATGAATCGCATTTGATGACCGGTGTTGAAGACCGGATATTTTTGAAAACGGAAGGATTACCGTCGAGTTACTCTACATCGGCTAATCTCCGAGTTAGAGGTTTTATCACCCTTAGTGACGGGAAGTCCGGACGTGATTAGAAAATTATCCGGATGTGCAAGGGCTTCGTGAGAAGTGCCTTCGGTTCTGTTTGATCCCGGAACAGACTTGTATGGATTGTGTGTCTGACGTTACAAATTGAGATATAAAGCTGATTTCTTTCAAATACATATCTGTTGGTGGCGGAGAATTTATTCTCTTAGCTTAACACCCTTCTCTGAGACGTACGAGCTCAGAGGTTATGTAGTTGAAATTTATCAGCGATATACTCCCAATTTGGTAACGTGGCATGCTAAGTGTTGCTGTGAAATGATCAGTGTTTGATCATTTGTGATATGATCATTTGTTTGATCATTTATCTTTGTGATCATAGGTTGATCATTTGTTGACCCAAGGCATGGCTTTGTGAACAAAGCGTAGCTTTGTGGACGAGACTTCGTCGGACCTCACACCCCGGAAATGGTCAAAACAGGAAGGATGCGGCAAGGTTCTAGGGAGTAGTGCCCCTTAGTGTATGTCATTCCTTCTGGATAAAGGTGGTATCATGGTATGGAGCCCAGATACTTAACCTCTGTAGATGGCGCGAGTTTATTACTTTGTGGTAGTTGGAAATCGAGGATCCTCGGGAAGATCGGTGACGATCGGGGGATGGCATACGCGTGTCAGTAGTTACCTATTTTTGCAGAGGTAACCCGGCCTTGTGTTGGCAGAGATCTAACCGTAATGTTAGGTTATTTCTCGGGACGTCATTCCAGAGGCGTTTCCATGTGGCAATGGGAAGTTCCTTGGCCTGACCATTTGTTGGAAATCCAAAGAAACAATACGAGACTTGTACGGTTTTAGTTGTAGAACCTATCATTCACTTATGGTGGCGCCCCACTGTTTGGATGGTAGCTATAGTAGGCATACGATACTGGTCGTATGTTGGCTAAGATTTATATTCTACTTTTGAAATTTTTTCTACACTATGCACTAATAATAATATCAAAATGATTTGATTTTTGCGTATCAAGCATCTTTGGCTATCATAAGGAGAAATCTCCTCCGATTCTGCGTTTGCATTGTGTGTGTGTGCGGGAGGCCTTATGGTAGTCTCATTTTCCAAAAGCATTGCGAAATTGACTTTAAAATTATCCTGCTTTTGTTTTAAAGTTAAAACTGTTTTACGATCTCACACCAGTCACCATGACTGACTCGGAGTTTATTGTTTCCCTTCTAAACTCTGGGTGCCCATTATTTTCCACACGGGCAGCCTAGAGTTATGTTATCAGGATATTCTGGATATTCTGGAGCTTTGGAAGCAAGCTGGATGGCGAAACGTATCACCCGTACTTATTTATTTATTCCGCTGTGTATTCTGTATTAGGACAAGTTATATAACTGTCCGTTGTTGTGCTGTGTTGTATTGAGTTGTATATTGACTCTGTTGATGTATGTATAAACTGATAAAATTCTTTGTTTAAAAGATTACTGATTTATCTATTATATATTGTTCCGCTGCGATATGTGAGATTCTGATATTGTTTCTGTTCTGATGTGTTTTCTGTTGTCGTTCTTCTTTCTTTCTCTTCTATTTTCTTTTTCTTCTATCTTTTCTTCTACCTCTTCTTTCTAAAACCCTAAGTATTCGGTTTTCCGGCATTCGTTTGTTCGGCAGTCGATACAGTGGACGTATTGATGTCGATATTCGGAAGCCGAAGAATCGGGTCCTTACAGTAGATTTGACAACACTCTGCGTTTTTTTTCTATCACTTGCCACTGTCTACGTATTGTAACACTTTTATAGAAGGACTTCAACTGCCATTCCATGAATCACACTTAACATCTTCTTTCTTTCTCTCCTAGCATTAAACTAAATACAACAATGAATACTTCATCTTTCCTCAAATGTGTTATGACGTTCGATAGTGATTCCGATGAAGAAGAGATACTCCAAGAGGAAGCCGAAGAATTGCAAGAAATAGCTGACATATGCCATGAAGCTTATGGCTCCACATCCCGAAAACACGGTGTGTCGGTCGTGAGTCGCAAACATGTAAACCGTAATCAATTTGCCGTCCACAAAACTCTGATGCAAGACTACTTCAACCCAAATTGCATGTATGGATCTGATATGTTCAGGAGAAGATACAGAATGAGAAGAGATCTGTTTTTAAGAATTTTAACAAGTATTCAAAACAATGACAAATATTTTATTCAAAAACCGAATGCATCAAAAACACAGGGGCTTAGCGGTGAACAAAAAATGGCTTATGCACTAAGGATGTTAGCTTATGGCACCCCCGCGGATGCATTGGATGATGCATATCGGATCGCAGAGACAACCGCGTTAGAAACTCTCGACTAATTCTGTCAATCTATGGTGGACGTTTTCGGCACTGAGTATCTTAGATCGCCAAATGAGGATGATGTGGTGCGGACCCGAGAAATGCACGAGAGCAGAGGATGGCCTGGAATGCTTGGAAGTCTGGACTGTATGCATTGGGAATGGAAGAACTGCCCCAAAGCATACCAAGGAGCTTACAATGGTAAAGAAAGAAAATCGACTATTATTTTGGAAGCTGTAACAACCCGAGATTTTGTAAAAGTAAGTTTTCGTCATTAAACGATTAATTGGTTGTTAATTGCTGTTGAGTGTTTTAATCAGTTGTATACATTTACAGTTTTGTTATAAAAATTATAGGGCTTTAAAAATTTAATCTCGGCCCAATGTTCCTTTAAAATTCTCGATGCTGTTCCCTTCTTATTTCAATTCGACCCGTTCCTTTATCAATTTTCATTCGAACCCTAGAAAAAAAAGCAAACGAAAGAAGAAAAAATGGCGGCTCTGTTCTATTCTTTGTTCGATCAAAAATAGAGCTTTGTTCTTCGTCTTTGCAACTTAGGGTTTTCGTGAATACGAAGGTGGCGACTTTAAAATGCTCGATTGAACTCGATTATCTTGCTCCATTTGTCGATCGTCTCTCGGCTACGACGTCGAATAAGTGCTCTTCAAAATAAAAACCAAGGTGAGTGATTTTAATTTTCACTCACATCTAATTCAAACACTTTATCGATTTTGAACTTGTGATTTTGTGATTTCCTCGGCTCTGAATTGATGTTAGACTTTGGTCACTTTGATTTTGGGAAAGTATTTTGGCTACGACCTCCTTTTGCTTTGCGAACTCAATTTGGGTTTTTGTTGATGGTTGCCGCTGCTATATCTCTTATCGTATTTTTGTGTTCGAGTATTTGATTCGAGATGAGCATCGTTGTGGGAATTTGCTTTTATGCTGTCTTGCTTATGCTCGAATCTGTGAATTTAATCCTATGCGTTGTTAATAGTTATCAACCCTTGGTTTTCAGGAGTTCATTTAAGATTCTGTATAGAATTTCTCTTTTGTACAAATGTACATCTCGGCCCTGAACATGATTTTGCACTGAGATCGTTCATATCGGCTGTGCCTATTTGTCCCTGCTGCTTTGAACTGTGATGTGTGAATTCATTTTTAATTTGATTGCTTGATGTTCCTTTTTGACTTCGGCTACTTGAACTATTTTGATTTTTGTGCTGTTCTATTTTGATATAGATATGTCTGCGTATTCATATATATGCATACATGCATTCTTGTATTTGTATTACTTGCTGCCTTGATTTTGTTCATTGACCTATACATGTTGTTGCTTGATTATGGTCTGCATATATGAAGTGCTCACTGACCTGAGCTGTTGCATTGGTTATCCACTTGACTTGGTTATTGGTTCGAGACAGTTTGCATTAATCGATACTTGTGTTTGCATTGCCTCTGACCTTTTGGCATACAAACATCATTTCATGTTGATCTATACTGTAACGGGTTGCCACTGTATATGTATGTCGGGCCTCGACTTGGTTATACATTGCATATTCATGTGTCATTTCTTTGCTTGCATCTGCTCATCCCTGTCGTACTTGTTGTCATGGTAGCTGCGCCTGTTTGTATGTGCAGTCCCACCTGAGCCAGGTTGTCTGGTCTTCATTTTTTCCAGTTGCATTGCTCCACGTATTTGTGTATTCTGGCCTTCATTGTGCTTGTAGCCTTTGTGCTTGTTACTGTGTTGCCTTATCTTGGGCACACATGCTTGTTTCACTTGTTGCCTCTGATCTTGTTTGGTATTGATTTGGGTTGTTCACTGGTATTCGAGGGTAGTTGCATTCATGTGTACATCACTTGTTGTTATGCATATGTTTGTTTCCTGACCTGTTGCAGTGTAATCTTCAGGTGTTTCACTTGCATTATTGTAGTGGCGAGGCAGTACACGCGTGCGTGTACTGCAGCCCTAGTAGAATTGACAGATTTAATTGATATTTCGATTGTTGAATTGTTTCGTTGGTTCAATTCAATATTTTGAGTTGTATTCTGATTTGGTTTAAGCTGATGATTTTGTTGATATCTAATTATCTTTTAGATAATTAGATTATATGTTTTCTAATTATCGTATCGATAATTAGATTTGTGTTATTTAAGCTATTTTATTGGCTTGGGTTTCATTTTGATCTCTGCAGTTTTGATTGTTGTTAGTATTCACTGTTGTGATGATTTCACGTACTGTAGTGGCGAGGCAGTGCACGCGTGCGTGTACTGCAGCCACACAGAGTTTTGATTTGATTTGATCATTTTGAGATTTGTCTAATTATCTATTTGATAATTAGATTCTGAGTTTCTAATTATTATTTAATAATTGGATTTTGTGTTAATTGTCGTTAGACAATTCTGTTGTTTTCTAATTATCTTCATTGATAATTCTTTTTATTTATCTTTGTTGATGATTTGGATTTGCTGATATGTTGTTTAACACTGTTTAGTGTTATATCTGCAGTTATCCGATTCTCTTATCGAGGAGTCGGATATACGAGATTTTTGTGACTGTCGTCTATTTGATATTTGATTATTATTGCTTCTGTGCATTAATAACTGAGTTTGAATTAGACTGACCCGTGTATTATTTTCTTCTGAATTTAATACTCGGGTCAGACCCGAGTTATTTCAGGTTGTAGATTTCCTGCTTGGGGTTGCTGTTTGAGCTTCGAAGACTTTTCATATCTTTTGAAGTGGTCTGCGTCGTTTTGTAGTAGTCAGTGTACTGATTAGGTTGATATGTATTCATGTACATTAGTTGATAATGTATTTGTATATATAACTTCCAGTGTCGACAGTTGTAGTTGTATCATATGTATTGTGTCAATTGTATTGTAACTGACATCAATTATATATATATATATGAGATCTTTTGTTATCTGTGTTCCGCATTTTATTATCTGTGTTATTATTATATATATTGTCCTAAACTATTATGAACCATCGTAGTTCGTTATATACTGGAATTGGGTATGTCGATGGGAGTAAATAAATAAGAGATGAAAAATGAAAAATATATACCACTCTTATCGAGGTAACCAATACTAGTGTAAGGCCAACTATGGATGGCCGCTCCTATCCAGCCTTATTCTTCGTAATAACAGACAGTATTACTTTTAATACTCTTTGTTTTTGTGAGCATAGAGGTGGGGCGTCATAGTTGGTATCAGAGCTTAGGGTTTATGGACATAATATAAAACATAAATTTGATGGAACATGTGTTACAACTATTTGTCGATGTTTTATTGTGACTTGAGTCAAAACTAAAGTTTTGAAATTTTGATGAAATTTTTAAATATCTTTATTTAAAAATAAAAGTGAAATTGTGTTTTGATAATTTGATTGATTTTTGTTTTGTTTATCAGAGTGCGCAGCGAAAACAGTGTGACTGGTTCGCTGAGTACAGCTGATAATTATTTTGATTTAAAAATCAAAATATGAAAACAAATTTAATTTCATTATGTTGTTTAACCAGTGGTTTTGATTTGTTGAAATTTTTACTGGTTTTCTTTAATGCTAATCACATATCTGATTAGATTTTTGCTGTTTTAAAATATCTTCATTGAAGATGTAATAGAATGTTTTCTTTGTTCATTTTGTAGTACGTGCAAATTTGAGTTGCACGTTACTGCATTAATTTTACGTTGAACCGATGTTTGGTTTAAACGTATTTTGTTGTCGTTATCTTTATAAAGGGATTTTTACATTGGTGCTAAATTTTTGAAGCATGATGTTTTGTTGGCATTTTTAATGAATGAAAATTCACTGGTATTACATTTTGATGTAAATTATTTTGATGAGATTTTGACGTATAAAAATTACTGTCGCTTTGGCTTCAGTAACCGTCGAATTTTTAAAAGTGGATTTTCAAGCGGTTATTCCGCAATGCTGATTTTGAGATACGATTTTACGGTGTTTTGGGAAGTACAATTTCCTTTTCGAAATTGTTACTAATATTGCTGCTTTAATCACGTGATTGGAAAATCATTTCAAAATGAAAATTGTTTCATAAAATTTTTAACAGTTTGCGCTTTCAAAAGAATTGTAACGACCCTAAATTTCAACCCAATTTAAATTTTAAATTCATCGTTTCAATAAAAATTTTGAAATTTTAAACGATCTAAATTTACATCCAAACTTTATTTGTGACATACGTCTAGTTAGATTTGGACATAGAAAAAGTTTCGTTGAAAAATATTACAGTAAAGTCCGTGCGCGTTTTACTGTATATCAGTCCATATAAAGCTGCGAAAAATTTATCTTCCAAATCCAAATATTTTTACACAGTCCGCTTGTAAAAATTATTCTGATCAAGATTTTATGATTCGTTTCGTCTAAAACAGTCATCGTCTGCTCCGTTTATCTTATTTTGCAAAACGCACAATTTAAGCGGCGTAAATGCAAATTTTATAAAATCATCGTATCGCAATAATCTGCATACCGTTGGAAGCGTACCGTCGCGCTGATCAAAATGGTATATTCGTTTGCATCATTCGGAGTTCGGAGTTGAAAGTTACAAATTGTTAACGGTTTGAACCTGTCCGTTACAATATTAAACCTGTGTCCATTAGGCTTCCCTAGGGAGTGGAATTCGAGGCATCTCCTGATCAGTAATTACTCCTTGAAACTCCAACAGTCTTTTAGTGTACCTATACAATCCATTAAAGACTTTTCAATTCTGTACTATTGCGTATAAACCAGGCTCCAATTCATAATTCACTGTTTAGCATTTCATTTTCTGGTTCGTTCTTCCTCCTCTCATATTTTGTTCCTCTTCTTCTCTGTTGTATTTCTTTCCTCCACCAACTAATGAAACTCCAGCCTCTGCCTCAGCAGCCCGCCAACCCAGTTCCCCACCTGACCCGCCTCCCCTACCCGCCAGACCCGCGCCTGACTGCCCTCCGCCACCGCCAGACCTCCGCCCGCACCCGCCTTCACCCGAACCGCCAGTCCCTGTCACCCCAGACTCCGCCCGAACCCCACCACCCGAACCGCCAGTCCCTACCTCCCAGCCCCACCAGCCCGACCCATCCCAGTCCCCTGCCAGCCTTCGCCCCAACCCGAACCCCTGCCAGCCCAGACCTCCGCCCCAGACCTCCGCCCCAGACCTCCGCCCAGACTCCGCACCCAGACCCGACCCAGACCCCGCCCAGACCTCCGCGTCCAGACCCGCACCCTGACCCCACCCCGCCTCCCCTTGCCTGCCCAGTTCCGCCCGGACCCACCCAGACCCGTTTCGCCTCCCCTACCCTGCCCAGTTCTGCCACTGCCCCACTCGCTTTCACCAGCTCTGCCACCACCAGCCCTCCGTCAGCCCACTGCCGTCCGCCAGTCCAACCAGCAGCCTCCGCCGCCAACCAACACCGTCGCTTTCATCCACTTCGACTTGGCCATAACTGATTTTGTTTTTATTTTATACGAGTTTATATGGAAAACTGTATATTACATAGCAATGAAATTCTTAGCATTCTAGTTGCTCACGTTGTTGCTATGTTTTATTTCCAGCTACTGCTTCGGAGTCCTAAGTTACCTTCAGCTTATCAGATCTGTCTTGCTTCATCGTTGTTGCATTCATTTTGCATTAAGCTTGTTAGTGTCTCGTATCTATCCGTCTTCGTGCTTCGTCGTCAAATCTCTAACCACGCAAGGTGAATATTTTCTATTCACGACACAAAATCTATTATACTAGGATAATTAGATGTTGGATGTTATGAATGTAATTTGAACGTTAAATTGATTGATGTAAAAATTTGAATTGAAGTTAGTATGTTAAATAGTTATGACACCAATTTACTATGTGATATTAAATTGTTGTTATTGTAATTAATAATAAATTTGAAACTGAATTTGATATAGAATAGATATAAAATTCCGAATGACATATGTTAAACTTGACCTCTTATATGATGAATATTGAATAGTTAAATTGACCCTTTAAATTGCTTGACTTGTGGAATTGATAAGTGTCACTTAGACTACTGAACGTATTGAATTAACCGTTGTAATTGAAATTGAACGACCAAGTGAAACTGAAATGTTATAATCTTTAATCTACATGAAATGATAGTGTAGATTCTAGAAATAGTTATATTAATTGGCGTAAATAACAAACGCGAATTAATACGATTATTTCGGGATTATTTGAAATTGTTGAATTGTTACAAATGGATGCTATTGCTTGTTTATTTACTTTGACACCATCCCAGCTATCACACTGCAAGTTCCCTTTGTATGTTTGATTTTGAATTTAAATAGAATTGGGTTGAAATGATAAATACCCAAATTGAATGAATTGGCCTAGGATAGATAATTAAAATAAGAAACCGAACGGTCAACAAAGAACGTTTTGAAATTGAGACTTATTTGAAATCATGGAATGAACTTAGAAAATGGTATTGAAATTTGGTAACGTAAATATAAAAAAAAAAAAATGATTTTATTAAATTGAATAAATGAATTGTTTTGAAATAAAAAAAAAATGATTTTATTAAATTGAATAAATGATTTGTTTTGAAATAAATAAATGATTTTATTAAATGAATTAATGAACTTGTTGAAATAAATAAAATAAATTTTATCGAATTAAATGAATTAGATTTGTTGGAATAAAGAATTTAATTGAAATAAATGAGAACGAATTAATGTAATGAATTGAAACGGATTTGTGAATTTATTTGGTTAAACAAAGTGTTCTGACAAAGTTAATCGAAATGAGATTTAAGAAGTAAATAGGTTAGAAGATAAAGTGATTAAATTTCGAGTTTTGATAAATGAATAAACGAAGTTTTGACAAAGTGAAGGTAGTAAATGAAATTGATATAGAAATGAACCTAGGAATGTAAATACGAATTTAAAGAATAAACTTGATTTAATGAGTTGAACTAAGATTTACTATTACGTGTAATCCTTGAATTTGAATTTGATTTAATAAGTGAAATGTTGTTTTAAAGTGAATACTTAAATTTGGTAACTAAAGGGCTTGAACTAGAATTTCTTTTCGAAATAAGATTTTATAAATAAAATGAACCGAATTATGAAATATCAAATTTGGAAGTCAAATTTGCAACTTGACCTTTGGACTTGATTTGTTTTAACTTTAATAAAAGGTTGACTGTTGGGTAATTAATACGTAGTTATTAAAGAGTCCGGGATCGGATTATGGACATACTCTCTGTCGATACCGAAAACCACTTTAATAACTAATATGCGCGAAGTGTCGATCCAGAATGAAGTGGATGGTTTTGATGAACGCGTTGACTGAAGAAAGAGAACGTTTTTTTGGATGACCCCTGACATGACTAAAACAGGAGCCGCGCCGGGCCATTGAGGTTCGCTACCTCTAGCGGACACACTTCTTCGATACCTTATCTATTACTTTTGTGATTCGATTTGGGTGCACCCCTTGATTTGGGAGTGTTGTTTCGCGGTGTTGGGATAGTAGCTGCTATGCCCAACATCAGTCCGGATCACGCAACTACTAGTATCCTAGTTGGTATCGCCTCATGTACCTTGTCATACTGATTATCCTATTCGCGACCACTACGATTTTGATTTGTACCTTTAGTATATGGATTGCCCTCTGGTGACTTCCGGTTTTGGGGAAACTACGGTCTTGTATATGCTTTTGGGAATAAACAGGTTAAGAGGTGTATGGGCCCTGCTTAACCCTATTTTGATATCTTACTTTATGGATTAGACATTATCTATTTAGCGTATTCTGTAAGTAGTTTATCGATCCCTTAATGATGTATTATTCACCTTTGAGTTATGGACTTTATTTTATGCATTTGATTATCCTGTATAAGATTTTGAGTCCTGACTCGAGTGTTTCTTTTGCATATGCTCGGGTCAGTCTGAAGATATTCCGTTGCTGGTCAAGGTTGGTCGAAGATGCTGAAGGCTTAGCTTTTATCTATATCATTTTATTTTCAGTATTTGATGTACTTTTGTATTGGACATCTTGTATCTCTTTCAGTCGCTTTATGTTGAGACATTGTTGTATTCTCTGTAGTAGCTTCATGAACTGCTATTATGACGATGTATTTTCCGCTGCATTATTCTGTGACTGTTCTGAGTCTGTGATGTTGTATTGATTCTCATTTACATTTATGTACTTATAATCCCATAATGTTCTGTGTTTTGTATTATTTAAGTTGACAAGTGTGGATTTTTGTCAATTTAAATGGTCCAAATATACGGGATGTTACAGTTGGTATCAGAGCGAGGTTTCCCAAAAAAAACCTTAGTTCGGGATTATAAGAAACTCATTAGAGATAGAGTAGCAATACTCTAGAATGAGGAGAATCGATTCAATATCCAAATCCTTTCAAAAGTTCAAGCTCCCTTGATTCGTTGATTAGTTTTCTTAGCATTCTATTATCTTATCTTTGGTTCTAAATCTCTTTTGGTATTTCAGGATGAGTACCAGAAGAAATGTTAGAGGTGGAAGAGGCAATGGTCCTGTCCAGGCTGCACCTGCCAATCCAGCTCCTGTCAAATTCACTACTCTTAGCAAGGAGTACTCACAACTGGGAGGTACTAAATTTTCTGGATCCGAGAACATCATAGAGGCTCAGCAATGGCTTAAGAGTTTGGAGAAGATATTTTCTGGATTGGAAATTACTGATGCTCAGAAGCGTCAGCTTGCTGCTTGGCAACTCCAAGATGCCGCACAAGATTGGTGGGAATCCGTTACTTCTCGTATCGAGGAGGACACCATCACTTGGGCCCAGTTTAGGTATGAATGGTTTGGATTCTAGTGGTTTAAATTCTTCCTTCTATCTTTGAAATGTTATTCATCTTGTCTATCTTTGATTAGGGATACCTTCTCGGCACAATGGATGCCAGCTGCTGGGAAAACCCAACTTTATAGAGCTTTCATGGATCTTAAGCAAGGCAGTATGACTATTTCTGAGTACGAGAGGAAATTTAATGAACTCTCCAAGTTTGGGCCGGGTTTGATAGACACACCACTTTTGAAAAACGAGAAATTCATTTTGGGAGCTAGACCAGAATATTATGACTTGCTCACCGGACACATTCGCTCCACTTTCACAGAGCTTATTGATTTTGCCCTTAGATATGAGTCGAAGCCTAAGGGATCCACTGCCAAGGCTGCCCCTACTCAGCCCTCTTCTAGCCAGCCTGGGAAGAGGAAGATGAACTTTGATCAACAAAAGAAAGCTTGGCAGAAGACTACAGGATTGGGTTATGCTCAGAAAAGCCCTATCGATCTTGCTAATATCACATGCTTCAAGTGCGATAAGAAGGGCCATTATGCCAATAGTTGTCCATCTACTGGAGCTGCTATTCCACCACCTTCTACGACTAGGAAGGATTTATGCTATGTCTGCCTCCAGCCGGGTCATTTCAAGAAAGAATGCCCAATGTATAAGCGTGGCACACCATCTGGAGTATTTGCTATCACCACTCCTACACCACCTCCACCACCTGCTCAGGATGACCAAGGTACCTTACGAAGTACTTTTTCTTTACATGATTTACCTATTAGGGTATTATTCGATACTGGTGCTTCTCATAGCTTCATATCTATTGATCTCTGTAATAAGCTCAAATTAGAACCTACTCTTGCTACTACTTCCTTATGCGTCTCCAATCCTATTGGAGGACTTGCCAACCTCAGCAGAATTTGTAAAGAGGTCGTGCTCTTATACGGAAGATATCGATTCACTTGGGATTTTTTTGTGCTTGGCTTCGCAGCATTTGACATCTTGTTAGGTGCTGATTGGTTAAGAAAATTCGATGCTTTTATTTCTTGCAAAGCTCGTTCTGTTTCTCTAGTCAATGACAAGGGCCTACCGCTTGTCATTGAATGCAAAACACCTCAGAAATATGCCGGAAGCTTCATATTCTCTCTTGATGCTCATCCGGATGATCTCAGTACTACACCTATTGTTCAGAAATTTCCCGATGTATTTGGAGAGGTTAACTCTCTACCGCCCAAACGGGAAATCGATTTCCGTATTGACCTTATTCCTGGAGCTACTCCCGTAGTTCTCCCACACCGAAGGATGGCACCTAAAGAAAAAGCCGAACTAAAAACCCAAATTGATGATCTATTTACTAAAGGTTTGATTAGAAGGAGTTGCTCTGAATGGGGCGCCGCAGTTGTATTTGTCACAAAATCAGATGGATCTCTTCGCATGTGTGTTGATTACCGGGAACTGAACAAACGCACTCTCAAGAATCGTTATCCGATGCCCCGCATCAACGATTTATTCGACCAGCTTCATGGTGCTAAGGTTTTCTCACAGCTTGATCTAGCCACTGGGTTCCACCAACTCAGAGTTGCTGAAGATAGTATCCATAAGACAGCTTTCCGTACTGAGAATGGATTCTATGAATGGTTGGTTATGCCATTCGGTTTGACCAACGCACCTGCTTATTTCGTTGACTTGATGAATCGAGTTTTCCGTGATGTGCTTAACAAGTTTGTTCTTGTTTTCATTGATGATATTCTCGTCTTCTCCAAAGATAAGAAGGAGCATGAGACACACCTTGCTTATGTTCTGGAAACTCTCCGAAATCATCAACTTAAGGCCAAATTTTCTAAATGCCACTTCTGGCGAGATGAGGTGAGATTCCTTGGCCATATTGTTTCTGAGAATGGCATTTCAGTCGATCCAGCTAAGATTGCCATAATCAACGTAAGTTTTATCATATTCGAAATTCTATTCAAACAATCTTATCTCCCGCTAATTTATATCAATTAATCTACAGGATTGGGAGACCCCTAAAACTCCTACTGATATCCGTAGTTTCTTGGGCCTAGCTGGATATTATCGCAGATTTATTGAGCACTTTGCCCGGATTTCTGCCCCACTTACTGCTTTAACTCGGAAGGATGTTAAGTTTATTTGGAGTGAGAAGTGCGAATCAGCTTTCAATGAGTTGAAGAGTAAATTAACTTCAGCCCCAGTTCTTGCAGTCATCGATGGAAGCGAAGGATTGACTGTTTATACAGATGCTTGCCGAGAAGGTTTAGGCGCTGTTCTTATGCAAAATGGAAAGGTTATTGCTTATGCTGGTCGTCAGTTGAAGACCCATGAATTGAACTATGCCACTCATGATTTTGAGCTTCTTGCTGTTGTATTTGCTTTGAAACTTTGGAGGCATCATCTTTTGGGAACAAAGTTCGAACTATTTACTGATCATAAGTCCTTGAGGTATATCTTTTCTCAAAAGGATTTGAACCAGAGGCAAGTTCGATGGCTTGAATTCTTAGCTGCATACGACCTCGACATCACTTATACACCAGGGAAGGCAAATGTTGTAGCAGATGCTTTGAGCCGCAGCAAGGCATTGTCTTGTTGCAATCTTATCGAAGGCATGTTATTCCAGCTTAGTATCTCTCCATCTCTTATGGATCGCATCAAAGCTAAGCAATATGAAGACACTTTGCTCTATCGTATGAAGGAATTAGTTATGGGCAGAGTAAGTAATGCCGACAACAAAGTGGGTGCACAAGTTGATAGTGATGGAGTTTTGAGAATCGACAATCGTATTTGTGTTCCTAATGTCGATGGTCTTAGACAGGAAGTGCTGCGAGAAAATCATAAGTCTTCGCTTTCAATTCATCCCGGTACTACCAAAATGTACCAGAATATGAAGAAACTATATTGGTGGAGTGGAATGAAGCGCGACATTTCTATCTATGTTAGCAGGTGCACCACTTGCCAACAAGTTAAAGCAGATCACAGAAAGACAGCAGGATTGCTCCAACCGCTAGAGATTCCAGGTTGGAAATGGGAGCAAATTTCTATGGACTTTATTGATGGGCTGCCTAGAACTAGAAAGGGTAGCGAAAGCATATGGGTAATTGTCGATAGACTGACGAAGTCCGCTCACTTTATTCCAGTCAAGACCACTCGTACAGCCTCTAGTTTGGCCGAGATATACATGAGGGAAGTTGTTAAACTTCACGGTGTACCATCTGGTATTGTATGCGATCGCGATCCTATTTTCACCAGTAAATTCTGGAAAGCATTCCAGGATACTTTGGGCACCAAACTGAATCTGAGTACAGCTTATCATCCTCAGACAGATGGCCAAACTGAGAGGGTAAATCAAATTTTGGAAGATCTTCTCCGAGCCTGTATTATCGACTTTGGTGGATCCTGGGAAGACCATCTTCACTTGGTTGAATTCACTTATAATAATAGTTACCAGGTAAAGAATTTGAATTTCAAATTTGAATAAGTATATTTGAATTTGAATTAATTATCCTTTAAAAAAAATACCAGGCAAGCATTGGTATGGCACCGTTCGAAGCCTTATATGGACGGCCATGCAAATCGCCAGCTTGTTGGATTGAGTCGGGAGATCGATTAGTGCTTGGACCAGAAATGATTATGGAAGCTTCTGAAAAGGTCGAAGAAATCAGGAAGAAGATAAAGACGGCACAGGATAGACAGAAAAGCTATGCCGACAAAAGGAGAAGAGACCTTGAATTCAGTATAGGAGACAAAGTATTTCTGAAGGTGTCGCCTTTGAGGAATATTGTTCGATTTGGAAGAAAAGGGAAATTAGCTCCCAGATTCGTTGGTCCGTTTGAGATTACAGAAAGAGTTGGAACATTGGCATATAGAGTTGCATTACCAGAAAAGTTTGCTGGTGTTCACAACGTGTTCCACGTCTCACACCTTCGCAAGGTTGTACACGATCCATCTATGACCATCCCTACTGCTCAGTTGGATGAAATAGTTATTGAGCCTGACTTGACTATTGAGCGAAAGCCACTTCGGATAGTTGATCGTGAGACAAAGCAACTCAGGAGGAAATCGGTAAATCTCGTCAAAGTACAGTGGAGTGCAGATGAGCGGGATTGCACATGGGAAACTGAGGATAGTATTCGGGATTCAAACCCCGAACTATTAATTTCAGGTATTATTCAAATT
Organism: Allium fistulosum; assembly: GCA_030737815.1. Lineage (NCBI taxonomy): Eukaryota > Viridiplantae > Streptophyta > Magnoliopsida > Asparagales > Amaryllidaceae > Allium > Allium fistulosum. Next base: position 823,614,884 of record CM060905.1, read on the forward strand.
TCTCGAAATCTATCTTAACTTTCTTACTTGTTTCATTTCTACTTCACTTGTCTCGTTCCTTTTCGAGGACGAAAAGTTTTGAGTGGGGGAGATTGTAACGACCCTAAATTTCAACCCAATTTAAATTTTAAATTCATCGTTTCAATAAAAATTTTGAAATTTTAAACGATCTAAATTTACATCCAAACTTTATTTGTGACATACGTCTAGTTAGATTTGGACATAGAAAAAGTTTCGTTGAAAAATATTACAGTAAAGTCCGTGCGCGTTTTACTGTATATCAGTCCATATAAAGCTGCGAAAAATTTATCTTCCAAATCCAAATATTTTTACACAGTCCGCTTGTAAAAATTATTCTGATCAAGATTTTATGATTCGTTTCGTCTAAAACAGTCATCGCCTGCTCCGTTTATCTTATTTTGCAAAACGCACAATTTAAGCGGCGTAAATGCAAATTTTATAAAATCATCGTATCGCAATAATCTGTATACCGTTGGAAGCGTACCGTCGCGCTGATCAAAATGGTATATTCGTTTGCATCATTCGGAGTTCGGAGTTGAAAGTTACAAATTGTTAACGGTTTGAACCTGTCCGTTACAATATTAAACCTGTGTCCATTAGGCTTCCCTAGGGAGTGGAATTCGAGGCATCTCCTGATCAGTAATTACTCCTTGAAACTCCAACAGTCTTTTAGTGTACCTATACAATCCATTAAAGACTTTTCAATTCTGTACTATTGCGTATAAACCAGGCTCCAATTCATAATTCACTGTTTAGCATTTCATTTTCTGGTTCGTTCTTCCTCCTCTCATATTTTGTTCCTCTTCTTCTCTGTTGTATTTCTTTCCTCCACCAACTAATGAAACTCCAGCCTCTGCCTCAGCAGCCCGCCAACCCAGTTCCCCACCTGACCCGCCTCCCCTACCCGCCAGACCCGCGCCTGACTACCCTCCGCCACCGCCAGACCTCCGCCCGCACCCGCCTTCACCCGAACCGCCAGTCCCTGTCACCCCAGACTCCGCCCGAACCCCACCACCCGAACCGCCAGTCCCTACCTCCCAGCCCCACCAGCCCGACCCATCCCAGTCCCCTGCCAGCCTTCGCCCCAACCCGAACCCCTGCCAGCCCAGACCTCCGCCCCAGACCTCCGCCCCAGACCTCCGCCCAGACTCCGCACCCAGACCCGACCCAGACCCCGCCCAGACCTCCGCGTCCAGACCCGCACCCTGACCCCACCCCGCCTCCCCTTGCCTGCCCAGTTCCGCCCGGACCCACCCAGACCCGTTTCGCCTCCCCTACCCTGCCCAGTTCTGCCACTGCCCCACTCGCTTTCACCAGCTCTGCCACCACCAGCCCTCCGTCAGCCCACTGCCGTCCGCCAGTCCAACCAGCAGCCTCCGCCGCCAACCAACACCGTCGCTTTCATCCACTTCGACTTGGCCATAACTGATTTTGTTTTTATTTTATACGAGTTTATATGGAAAACTGTATATTACATAGCAATGAAATTCTTAGCATTCTAGTTGCTCACGTTGTTGCTATGTTTTATTTCCAGCTACTGCTTCGGAGTCCTAAGTTACCTTCAGCTTATCAGATCTGTCTTGCTTCATCGTTGTTGCATTCATTTTGCATTGAGCTTGTTAGTGTCTCGTATCTATCCGTCTTCGTGCTTCGTCGTCAAATCTCTAACCACGCAAGGTGAATATTTTCTATTCACGACACAAAATCTATTATACTAGGATAATTAGATGTTGGATGTTATGAATGTAATTTGAACGTTAAATTGATTGATGTAAAAATTTGAATTGAAGTTAGTATGTTAAATAGTTATGACACCAATTTACTATGTGATATTAAATTGTTGTTATTGTAATTAATAATAAATTTGAAACTGAATTTGATATAGAATAGATATAAAATTCCGAATGACATATGTTAAACTTGACCTCTTATATGATGAATATTGAATAGTTAAATTGACCCTTTAAATTGCTTGACTTGTGGAATTGATAAGTGTCACTTAGACTACTGAACGTATTGAATTAACCGTTGTAATTGAAATTGAACGACCAAGTGAAACTGAAATGTTATAATCTTTAATCTACATGAAATGATAGTGTAGATTCTAGAAATAGTTATATTAATTGGCGTAAATAACAAACGCGAATTAATACGATTATTTTGGGATTATTTGAAATTGTTGAATTGTTACAAATGGATGCTATTGCTTGTTTATTTACTTTGACACCATCCCAGCTATCACACTGCAAGTTCCCTTTGTATGTTTGATTTTGAATTTAAATAGAATTGGGTTGAAATGATAAATACCCAAATTGAATGAATTGGCCTAGGATAGATAATTAAAATAAGAAACCGAACGGTCAACAAAGAACGTTTTGAAATTGAGACTTATTTGAAATCATGGAATGAACTTAGAAAATGGTATTGAAATTTGGTAACGTAAATATAAAAAAAAAAAATGATTTTATTAAATTGAATAAATGAATTGTTTTGAAATAAAAAAAAAATGATTTTATTAAATTGAATAAATGATTTGTTTTGAAATAAATAAATGATTTTATTAAATGAATTAATGAACTTGTTGAAATAAATAAAATAAATTTTATCGAATTAAATGAATTAGATTTGTTGGAATAAAGAATTTAATTGAAATAAATGAGAACGAATTAATGTAATGAATTGAAACGGATTTGTGAATTTATTTGGTTAAACAAAGTGTTCTGACAAAGTTAATCGAAATGAGATTTAAGAAGTAAATAGGTTAGAAGATAAAGTGATTAAATTTCGAGTTTTGATAAATGAATAAACGAAGTTTTGACAAAGTGAAGGTAGTAAATGAAATTGATATAGAAATGAACCTAGGAATGTAAATACGAATTTAAAGAATAAACTTGATTTAATGAGTTGAACTAAGATTTACTATTACGTGTAATCCTTGAATTTGAATTTGATTTAATAAGTGAAATGTTGTTTTAAAGTGAATACTTAAATTTGGTAACTAAAGGGCTTGAACTAGAATTTCTTTTCGAAATAAGATTTTATAAATAAAATGAACCGAATTATGAAATATCAAATTTGGAAGTCAAATTTGCAACTTGACCTTTGGACTTGATTTGTTTTAACTTTAATAAAAGGTTGACTGTTGGGTAATTAATACGTAGTTATTAAAGAGTCCGGGATCGGATTATGGACATACTCTCTGTCGATACCGAAAACCACTTTAATAACTAATATGCGCGAAGTGTCGATCCAGAATGAAGTGGATGGTTTTGATGAACGCGTTGACTGAAGAAAGAGAACGTTTTTTTGGATGACCCCTGACATGACTAAAACAGGAGCCGCGCCGGGCCATTGAGGTTCGCTACCTCTAGCGGACACACTTCTTCGATACCTTATCTATTACTTTTGTGATTCGATTTGGGTGCACCCCTTGATTTGGGAGTGTTGTTTCGCGGTGTTGGGATAGTAGCTGCTATGCCCAACATCAGTCCGGATCACGCAACTACTAGTATCCTAGTTGGTATCGCCTCATGTACCTTGTCATACTGATTATCCTATTCGCGACCACTACGATTTTGATTTGTACCTTTAGTATATGGATTGCCCTCTGGTGACTTCCGGTTTTGGGGAAACTACGGTCTTGTATATGCTTTTGGGAATAAACAGGTTAAGAGGTGTATGGGCCCTGCTTAACCCTATTTTGATATCTTACTTTATGGATTAGACATTATCTATTTAGCGTATTCTGTAAGTAGTTTATCGATCCCTTAATGATGTATTATTCACCTTTGAGTTATGGACTTTATTTTATGCATTTGATTATCCTGTATAAGATTTTGAGTCCTGACTCGAGTGTTTCTTTTGCATATGCTCGGGTCAGTCTGAAGATATTCCGTTGCTGGTCAAGGTTGGTCGAAGATGCTGAAGGCTTAGCTTTTATCTATATCATTTTATTTTCAGTATTTGATGTACTTTTGTATTGGACATCTTGTATCTCTTTCAGTCGCTTTATGTTGAGACATTGTTGTATTCTCTGTAGTAGCTTCATGAACTGCTATTATGACGATGTATTTTCCGCTGCATTATTCTGTGACTGTTCTGAGTCTGTGATGTTGTATTGATTCTCATTTACATTTATGTACTTATAATCCCATAATGTTCTGTGTTTTGTATTATTTAAGTTGACAAGTGTGGATTTTTGTCAATTTAAATGGTCCAAATATACGGGATGTTACAAGAATGAGGAAGCGACTTAAACGTTTCAGCAAAATCGAGGACTATGACCCCTTTCTTTTACTGATTCGCTTAACTCCGGACTTGTCCAGTTGAGAATGTGAATTGTTATTTTTATAAAATAAATAAAATTGTTTTCAGGAATTTTACAGTTTGCGCTTTCAAAAGAATGAGGAAGCGATTTAAACGTTTCAGCAAAATCGAGGACTATGACCCCTTTCTTTTACTGATTCGCTTAATTCCGGACTTGTCCGTTTGAGAATGTAAAATGTATTTTTACAAAATACACAATTTTGCACTTTCAAGGAAACGATGAAGAGAATCAAACGATTTAGTAAAACACGTGGTATGGGACATGTGCGTTTGCTATTTCGGTTAATTCCGGACTCGTTAATTGAAATATCTGCTGTTTTATGATTTTGTGTGCTTTCGAGCCACTTTGTTGGACCTTCGGGTTATTGTTGGGCCTTCGGGTCATTTGTTGGACCTCCAGGTCAATACCAGTACTAGACCTTCGGGCCATTTGTTGGACCTTCGGGTCATTTGTTGGGCGCCAAAATTATGTTAAGTACTTGGTAGGCTTCGGCCATTTGTTGATGCACGTGCGGCGAACTAAAAACTCGCCATCTGATGGGATCGATCCAACCTTTTATGTTGATTTTCTAGTCTTCTTAATTGATTTCTAGATATATGTTGTTTCTAATTATCTGCAGGTAATTGGATATTTGTTGTTTTTGATTATCGTTTTTGATAATCGGATATTTGTTGTTTCTAATTATCGCTTGTGATAATTAGATATTTGTTGTTTCTGATTATCGTTTTTGATAATCGGATATTTGTTGTTTCTAATTATCGCTTGTGATAATTAGATATTTGTTGTTTCTGATTATCGTTTTTGATAATCGGATATTTGTTGTTTTTAATTATCGCTTGTGATAATTAGATATTTGTTGATTCTGATTATCGTTTTTGATAATCGGATATTTGTTGTTTCTAATTATCGCTTGTGATAATTAGATATTTGTTGATTCTGATTATCGTTTTTGATAATAGGATATTTGTGTTTCTAATTATCGCTTGTGATAATTAAATAATTGTTGATTTGAGATTTAATTATCGTTTTTGATAATTAAATGTTTGTTGATTTGAGATTTAATTATCGTTTTTGATAATTGAATATTTGTTAATTTGAGATTTGATTATCGTTTTTGATAATTGAATATTTGTTGATTTGAGATTTGATTATCGTTTTTGATAATTGAATATTTGTTGATTATAGATTTAATTATCGTTTTTGATAATTGAATATTTGTTGATTTGAGATTTGATTATCGTTTTTGATAATTAAATGTTTGTTGATTTGAGATTTGATTATCGTTTTTGTTAATTGAATATTTTTTGATTTGAGATTTGATTATCGTTTTTGATAATTGAATATTTGTTGATTTGAGATTTGATTATCGTTTTTGTTAATTGAATATTTTTTGATTTGAGATTTGATTATCGTTTTTGATAATTGAATATTTGTTGATTTGAGATTTAATTATCGTTTTTGATAATTGAATATTTGTTAATTTGAGATTTGATTATCGTTTTTGATAATTAAACGTTTGTTGATTTGAGATTTGATTATCGTTTTTGATAATTGAATATTTGTTAATTTGAGATTTGATTATCGTTTTTGATAATTAAATGTTTGTTGATTTGAGATTTGATTATCGTTTTTGATAATTAAATAATTGTTGATTTTAGATTTAATTATCGTTTTTGATAATTAAATGTTTGTTGATTTGAGATTTGATTATCGTTTTTGATAATTGAATATTTGTTGATTTGAGATTTGATTATCGTTTTTGATAATTGAATATTTGTTGATTTGAGATTTGATTATCGTTTTTGATAATTGAATATTTGTTGATTTGAGATTTGATTATCGTTTTTGACAATTGAATATTTGTTGATTTGAGATTTGATTATCGTTTTTGATAATTAAATGTTTGTTGATTTGAGATTTGATTATCGTTTTTGATAATTGAATATTTGTCGATTTGAGATTTGATTATCATTTTTGATAATTGAATATTTGTGGATTTGAGATTTGATTATCGTTTTTGATAATTGAATATTTGTTGATTTGAGATTTAATTATCGTTTTTGATAATTGAATATTTGTTGATTTGAGATTTGATTATCGTTTTTGATAATTGAATATTTGTTGATTTGAGATTTGATTATCGTTTTTGATAATTGAATATTTGTTGATTTGAGATTTAATTATCGTTTTTGATAATTGAATATTTGTTGATTTGAGATTTGATTATCATTTTTGATAATTGAATATTTATTGATTTGCGATTTGATTATCGTTTGTGATAATTAAATATTTGTTGATTTGAGGTTTCTAATTATCGTTTTTGATAATTAGATAATTGTTGATTTGATATTTCTGATTGTCATTTTGTTAATTAGATAGATGTGTTTTCTGATTTTCGTTTTTGATAATCGGCTAATTGCTGATTTCGCTGATTATGAGATTTTCTAGCCTCTAATTGATTCTAGAGTATGTTGATTATATTGAATTGTTGTTTTCTATCTATCTCTGTTGATAGTTAGAGTTTGCTGATTATGAAGTTTGTGTTTCCAGTTATTTGTTGGATAACTGGATAATTGCAGTTTTACGAATTGTGATTTGTGCTTTCTAATCATCTTCGTAGATAATTAGATTTTGTTGTTTTCTAATTATCGTATCGACAATTAGATATTGTTGTTTTGTGATTTCTGAATTTCAGTTATCTAAATGATAATTGAATGTGCTGATAATTGTATTTATTCAGTTCTGCTGTTTTCTGATTATCTATCTGATAATCAGACTTTGTTGAGAATTTGTGAATTTCCTTTATGAAATTAAAAGATCTCTTTGGGTTGGAATCCTCGACCTCTATTTTTCTAGCTTAACTAGTTTATGTTAGAAAAATAATTGTTATTGACACCTTTAATTATGAAAATTGCGGAGACGCAATTTTTATAAGGAGGGGAGTCTGTAACAACCCGAGATTTTGTAAAAGTAAGTTTTCGTCATTAAACGATTAATTGATTGTTAATTGCTGTTGAGTGTTTTAATCAGTTGTATACATTTACAGTTTTGTTATAAAAATTATAGGGCTTTAAAAATTTAATCTCGGTCCAATGTTCCTTTAAAATTCTCGATGCCGTTCCCTTCTTATTTCAGTTCGACCCGTTCCTTTATCAATTTTCATTCGAACCCTAGAAAAAAAAGCAAACGAAAGAAGAAAAAATGGCGGCTCTGTTATATTCTTTGTTCGATCAAAAATAGAGCTTTATTCTTCGTCTTTGCAACTTAGGGTTTTCGTGAATACGAAGGTGGCGACTTTAAAATGCTCGATTGAACTCGATTATCTTGCTCCATTTGTCGATCGTCTCTCGGCTGCGACGTCGAATAAGTGCTCTTCAAAATAAAAACCAAGGTGAGTGATTTTAATTTTCACTCACATCTAATTCAAACACTTTATTGATTTTGAACTTGTGATTTTGTGATTTCCTCGGCTCTGAATTGATGTTAGACTTTGGTCACTTTGATTTTGGGAAAGTATTTTGGCTACGACCTCCTTTTGCTTTGCGAACTCAATTTGGGTTTTTGTTGATGGTTGCCGCTGCTATATCTCTTATCGTATTTTTGTGTTCGAGTATTTGATTCGAGATGAGCATCATTGTGGGAATTTGCTTTTATGCTGTCTTGCTTATGCTCGAATCTGTGAATTTAATCCTATGAGTTGTTAATAGTTATCAACCCTTGGTTTTCAGGAGTTCATTTAAGATTCTGTATAGAATTTCTCTTTTGTACAAATGTACATCTCGGCCCTGAACATGATTTTGCACTGAGATCGTTCATATCGGCTGTGCCTATTTGTCCCTGCTGCTTTGAACTGTGATGTGTGAATTCATTTTTAATTTGATTGCTTGATGTTCCTTTTTGACTTCGGCTACTTGAACTATTTTGATTTTTGTGCTGTTCTATTTTGATATAGATATGTCTGCGTATTCATATATATGCATACATGCATTCTTGTATTTGTATTACTTGCTGCCTTGATTTTGTTCATTGACCTATATATGTTGTTGCTTGATTATGGTCTGCATATATGAAGTGCTCACTGACCTGAGCTGTTGCATTGGTTATCCACTTGACTTGGTTATTGGTTCGAGACAGTTTGCATTAATCGATACTTGTGTTTGCATTGCCTCTGACCTTTTGGCATACAAACATCATTTCATGTTGATCTATACTGTAACGGGTTGCCACTGTATATGTATGTCGGGCCTCGACTTGGTTATACATTGCATATTCATGTGTCATTTCTTTGCTTGCATCTGCTCATCCCTGTCGTACTTGTTGTCATGGTAGCTGCGCCTGTTTGTATGTGCAGTCCCACCTGAGCCAGGTTGTCTGGTCTTCATTTTTTCCAGTTGCATTGCTCCACGTATTTGTGTATTCTGGCCTTCATTGTGCTTGTAGCCTTTGTGCTTGTTACTGTGTTGCCTTATCTTGGGCACACATGCTTGTTTCACTTGTTGCCTCTGATCTTGTTTGGTATTGATTTGGGTTGTTCACTGGTATTCGAGGGTAGTTGCATTCATGTGTACATCACTTGTTGTTATGCATATGTTTGTTTCCTGACCTGTTGCAGTGTAATCTTCAGGTGTTTCACTTGCATTATTGTAGTGGCGAGGCAGTACACGCGTGCGTGTACTGCAGCCCTAGTAGAATTGACAGATTTAATTGATATTTCGATTGTTGAATTGTTTCGTTGGTTCAATTCAATATTTTTAGTTGTATTCTGATTTGGTTTAAGCTGATGATTTTGTTGATATCTAATTATCTTTTAGATAATTAGATTATATGTTTTCTAATTATCGTATCGATAATTAGATTTGTGTTATTTAAGCTATTTTATTGGCTTGGGTTTCATTTTGATCTCTGCAGTTTTGATTGTTGTTAGTATTCACTGTTGTGATGATTTCACGTACTGTAGTGGCGAGGCAGTGCACGCGTGCGTGTACTGCAGCCACACAGAGTTTTGATTTGATTTGATCATTTTGAGATTTGTCTAATTATCTATTTGATAATTAGATTCTGAGTTTCTAATTATTATTTAATAATTGGATTTTGTGTTAATTGTCGTTAGACAATTCTGTTGTTTTCTAAATTATCTTCATTGATAATTCTTTTTATTTATCTTTGTTGATGATTTGGATTTGTTGATATGTTGTTTAACACTGTTTAGTGTTATATCTGCAGTTATCCGATTCTCTTATCGAGGAGTCGGATATACGAGATTTCTGTGACTGTCGTCTATTTGATATTTGATTATTATTGCTTCTGTGCATTAATAACTGAGTTTGAATTAGACTGACCCGTGTATTATTTTCTTTTGAATTTAATACTTGGGTCAGACCCGAGTTATTTTAGGTTGTAGATTTCCTGCTTGGGGTTGCTGTTTGAGCTACGAAGACTTTTCATATCTTTTGAAGTGGTCTGCGTCTTTTTGTAGTAGTCAGTGTACTGATTAGGTTGATACGTATTCATGTACATTAGTTGATAATGTATTTGTATATATAACTTCCAGAGTCGACAGTTGTAGTTGTATCATATGTATTGTGTCAATTGTATTGTAACTGACATCAGTTATATATATATATATATATATATATATATATATATATATATGAGATCTTTTGTTATCTTTGTTCCGCATTTTATTATCTGTGTTATTATTATATATATTGTCCTAAACTATTATGAACCATCGTAGTTCGTTATATACTGGAATTAGGTATGTCGATGGGAGTAAATAAATAAGAGATGAAAAATGAAAAATATATACCACTCCTATCGAGGTAACCAATACTAGTGTAAGGCGAACTACGGATGGCCGCTCCTATCCAGCCTTATTCTTTGTAATAACAGACAGTATTATTTTTAATACTCTTTGTTATTATGAGCATAGAGGTGGGGCGTCATAGAAGCCATTGCTTCATACGATTTATGGATATGGCATGCTTTTTTTGGAATGCCTAGATCTAACAATGATTTAAATATTATTGAAAGGTCACACTTATTTAATGATTTGGCACTTGGTCGAGTAACTCCAGTGTCGTTCACTCTTGGGCAAAACATTTCCGAGCGTGGATATTATCTTGGTGATGGAATTTATCCAAAATGGAGCACCATTGTGAAGACATGTCCAAACCCAATAACAGCAAAGCAAGCAAAGTTTGCTGCGATGCAAGAGGGACAAAGAAAAGATGTAGAAAGAGCTTTTGGCGTTCTACAATCCAGATTTTCTATGATTAGCAATCCATGTAGACTTTGGCCTTGGGAAAAAATGTCCAGAATCATGTTTGCATGTATTATTATGCATAATATGATTATTGAAGACGAAAGGGATATGGATGACCAACAACGTCACTACGAATATAATGGTGCAAGAAAAATGCCAAAAGTATTCTGCGATGATGTTCTTATAATAGAAGAAGCATTCAACGTTCATGTGGAACGACAACTTTCATACCACGATGTACAACTTCACAACCGGCTCCAAAAAGATCGTATGAATCACATTTGGAATTTCTTTGGTGATTCTTAAATAAATATTATATTAGATCTGTCATGTATGTATGCATTTGCGTTGTAGTAGTATTTAAGTTGTCTTATTACTATGTATGTCATTTCCTTCTAAATGTTATTCTGTTTGGTTATCAACTTTGTCTAAATGGTAATAAGAATGGTACAACAATAATTAATAACAAAATACAGTAGATTTAAATAAACGATACATTACACAGAAAATAATACAACTTAAACAATTCTAAGACTAAAACAAACTACTTTGCGGGAACATGAAAATAATTATTTGCCGTTTGCACTCCATCCAATACTGCGTTTGCATGTCATCCATCCCCGTCGGATCTTTATCCATAATCATCCGTTCTTCTCTTCCCCTTTCTATATCCAACTTTTATTGCTCTATTTCAGCAAACTTCCGCATCACATCGATCTTCTCCTGTGCTGTGCAGTTAAAGCGCTCGGCAGATTCAATGCGACAGAGGTGCAAAAAGACATAGCGGGGATACAACGAGGATATAGCGGGATATAGCGGATGACTCTAAAATAGCATATAAAACTCGTACTTAATGTTTTTGAAAATATATAAATGGTAATTAAATAAAAATTAACATTCAATTGAATTATAATTAATACATAAATAATTTTAAATAATAAGATGTGCGAATATACTGTAAATAAACGTAAAACTGTTATATAACATAATTGAATTTAGTAGAATATTAGAGCATTTTCATTTCTGAAAATGTATTAAAAATTTCAATTAAACAAAATTAATTTCATAGTTTTTATAATATACAAATGTCATTTTTCAATTCATTTCTTTTAAAGAAAATATAACAGAAATAGCGGAATATAGCGGGAATAACGGGATATAGTGAAAATAGCGGGGCTTAATGCGGAAAGACTATATTTGAGGCTATATGGAAAAATCGTAGCGGTAGAAATTCGCTATGAGATATAGCAGGGTTAGAGCGGGGTAATAGCGGGGCATTAACTGCACAGCTCCTACGCTAGCTTGGTTCTTTCTTGATGCCTTCTTTCGTGAATTTCAAGAGTGGCATTCACTTTAGCGTCCACCACGACATCAACTTTATTTTTCCTCTTTGCTGCTTTTGCCCCAATTGGTCTATAACCTTCATCTGGTCTCTGGTTGAGCGCATCTGACTCATTTTCTTCTTGAAATTGACTTTCTATACAAGATGAATCTCCCGGACTTGACGAGTATGAAGATTTCGATGTTTTGTTCTTTCACTTCCCCTTCGTTTGAACGTCTCGAAGGCTCTTAGCGTGATTGGAGTTCCACTTGGTTGTGCTCGTCAGCAACTCGTAACTGTTAAAACATTGGTAATAATGTGCTTTTTTCGCTCCGTTTTACCTAGAAAAAAACTTTATGAATTCTGCATTCGTCATTTTTTCTGTAAATCCAAAAAGAAAAAAATTACTAATCATATTTAATACAAAAAACTAATAATAACAAGAAACATACCAAATGCTCTTCGCCTTCCATTCCACTAGGGTTCGCTTTCTTTATTTTATAAATATGTAATTCATAAAACTGAGTTTGTCGATTGATTTTGTCGAATCGACCTTGAATCGCCAACAAAGATCGAGTATTTTCGGAATGCTTAAGGTTGAAGGTATGCATTATTTTCTTTCAAAACTTATCGTCGCTCTGATCGTTGCCTCTAATCGAGTCGTTCGTATAGTGACAGTAAATGTTGCATAAATCGTAGTACTCGTCGTTTCTCCATGGATTGGACGAATGCTGTATGGGAGGAGTGCTCGGTTGTTGCTGGCTGTCTTTAAAGTAATAATTTTGAGACTGAGAAGGATGTGTGAAGTCTTCAAAAGGTGAATTCATTTTCAGATAATAGACGTTATAGAAGAAATGAATGAAGATGTTTGCGTAGATAAGATGAGTGAAGAGAATGAATTTATAGAGAAGACGAAAATGGCCGTTGAAGGGAGAGCCGTTGGACTTTGGACGTTGATTTAATCAGCGTCTAGTTGGACGTTGATTAAATCAGCGCCCAGTTGGCCTTTGAATATTTGCCTTAATATTCAGCTCCGTTCCTTCTGTTGGAGTGGAAAGTTTAACCGAGCCTTAATATAAAGGCTGAATAACGAGCTGAATAACGACCCGTTGGAGATGCTCTTATTTTCCAACTTCAATAATTATATTCAACTGTGCTTGTTTAAATCAACAGCAAGGAGCATGGGCCATGTAGTACAAAGCAAAGTTGGCATTTACTTAAATCAAGGAGCTTTTATATGTGACCTATCAGCATGCTCAATGACCCTATCAGCATGCTCCTCATCTTAAACATTCAATACCTAAATAATTACAAGTTCTTCAACCTCTCTATCTATAGACTCGACAATATCTACAGCCTCGATATCATTATTATTTTATACCTTCACTTCCGATTATCATGCCTACTACTTGGGACTGTTTACCATTTTTAATTGTATGGCTTATTAAATAATATATCTAATATGTTTTACATATATCTATAGGCCTTTTTTCTTCATGCATGGTTTAGTTTCCATGCAAGGCTCTACTGCGCTTTAGTTAACTGATGAGCCTACTTTCCTGATATCAACTTGACATGCTTCATTTTTTTGTTTCCAGTTCGACACTACTGCTGGCAATAAACTCGCCATCTTCTGATACCACAAGCTCGACAATGCTGTTTTCTTACAAACTCGCCATTCTCTGATATTATTAGCTCGACGTATTGTTTATATCTTCGACAACCTCAAATTTGTTTCAGGAGCAATCACCTGTCTATATTTAAGATATCCCTGAGACCTGTTGATGCTCAAAAATCCTATGTTGATTGGCCACTCTTACACTGAGTTTTTCTTTTATGGTCCGACTTTACCTTGGTGGCCTCACGTGTTGACCTATTTTTACACTATATTATACTTAATCTGATAGCCTATTTTCCTATTATAATAGCTATATCTATCTTTGCTCAAAGCTTGATGATATGAGTACAGATCTAGAGATGTAACTGCCATGATTGTTGTATGTATTGACTTTTCTCTTGACGATGAACACCTTTATTTAAAGGGCATGTTGAGATGTTAAATGTTTAATCAGCTGTTGAATGTCGAATTTTTAATTAGTTGTTGAATGTCGAATTTTGAGCAAGTTGGTGAATGAATGTTGATTGAGCTATCCAACGGTGATGGCTTGTTTGTCAACTGCATATATTAATTATTGACAGCGGTATGTTTTTGTTAGCATCAAAATTAGTCACTAACCTCGTTCAGAAAGATTGTGTAGAGATATAAGTGATGAAAGTAAATTAAACAGAAAAGACAATGCTAATTTAAATGCAGAAAGTAAGAACACCAAATTTATAGTGGTTCAGCGTAATTGCCTACGTCCACTTTGAGGTTAAACTTTATTGATCTTCTTTATAATTGATTACAAATACAATTCGTGAATCAAATGCTTGAATGAAGTTATTAAGTAGAGAAGATGAGTCTCAAAAAGGGCAGAGTCTCCCCAGTGTTCTCTCTCCCAAAAAAGAATCCCTCTCACTGTGACCCTGCCCCTCTATTTATAGGCAAAGATGGGCTGGACTTCCCAAGTGGGCTGATGGCCGAACGCTCCAGCCCGAGTACAGTGGTCGCTGTATGCCGAGCAAGGTTTGCTGAACGCTCTGATGCCGAGCAGTCCTTTCTGTGCCGAACGATGTGGTTTGATGTTTGGGAAGTGCAGGGTGTTAGTCAGTCGAAGCCGAACGCTCTTCTTGACGCCGAGTACTCTTGTGCCGAGTACTTCTGATGCTACCGGGTACTACGCCGAGTACTCCTGTATGCCGAACCACAGATGCTGCCGAGTTCTCCTTGATGTCGAGTGTAGGGATGGCAATGGGGCGGGTCTAGGGTCCAAACCCGGTTGACCCGCCCCTGTTTTGGCCCGCCCAGACCCGCCCCATTGGGTCATCGGGGCGGGTAGACCCGTGACCCGTTCTTGAGAGGTCCGGGTCTAGGGTCGGGTCGGGGCTTGGCTGACCCGCCCCAACCCGACCCGCACTTCTAAGATCTCATGAAATCGCTTTAGTATTATAACGATGATTTGTTAATCTTTATATATATATATATATATATGTCTGTGTATGTTTGATTATGACATGGATATTATAATGTTCTAATCAATAAGATATAAAAAGTTTATAGTATTAAGCTGCATCATTGATATTTATAAAATAACATATGCATATTTTTTTGAATTATTTTGTACACCACATTTTTATTATCTTCCTTTATAATTGTAAACACATTGTAATTTGTATTTAATGTATCATTTAGTGACAACAAATATAAATACTTGTACATTAGTACACAATTTTGAATCAATACAAAAACCTTCACCGGGTCTCGGGGCGGGGCGGGTCTACCCTGACCCGTACGGGTCTCGGGTTGGGGCAAAATTCTGGACCCGCACCGGGTCTACGGGGCGGGTCTGGGGCGGGGTCTAAAAACCCCGGGGCGGGCCTGGGGCACAAGAAACCCGCCCCAACCCGCCCCATTGCCATTCCTAGTCGAGTGCTCTCATATGCCGAGCAGTCTCGTATGCCGAGCAGTCTTGATGCCGAGTACTCCTGTATGCCGAACCACAGATGCTGCCGAGTTCTCCTTGATGTCGAGTGCTCTCGTATGCCGAGCAGTCTCGTATGCCGAGCAGTCTTGATGCCGAGCAGTCTTGATGCCGAGCATTGGTTGACGCCGAGTGCCAGTTGACGCCGAACACTGTTGGGTACTTCGCCGAACATTACTGGATGCCGGACACTATGGATGCTGTGTACTTCGCCGAACACTCCTAGATGCCGAGTACTCTCTGACGCCGAGTTCCACTGGATGCCGAGTACTACGCCGAACACTCCTGGATGCCGGTCACTCTCTGATGCCGAGCACTGGTTGCCGAGTACTAGTTGCCTGGTCAAATCCCCAGGAAACACTTGCCCCCCAAAGTGTATCGCGTGGCCGAACGTGATGCGCTTTGAATCTGGTACAATTTACCTCGGAGGTACCTTCTCGAGAATGTTAGCGAAGGAGGTGCAAGACGAACAAGGTTAGGATGCCGAACGATACGTTCGAAGCCGAACGTACCTCGCGTGCCGAACGTCTCTCCGCTACGATGCCGAACACTCCGGTATTGACCGGTTCTACCGGGTATAGCCTCTTCGACTTCTACCTCCCTCTATATAACCAGGCGCCCTTCCACCATTTTTCTTTTACGCCTTCTTTTCTATCATTCCTAGAGATTTGCAACTCTTGCCATCCTATTAGATATAAAGTCTAGTTAATCCATCCTCAACTTCGATCGTCGAATTAGGTATCATTCCCACAATTACATTACTTCCACTTTAGGTTCATCACATGGAAACGGGGTATTTCCTTAGTTGTAAATGCGTGGCTAGTGGAAGTGGTTCGCTCGTTTGGAGTCGCCGAACGGTGTATGGTAGTTAAGCCTGGCTCCTTTGTGCTGATCAAGATTGGAAGAAAAAAGGAAGATGGGGAGTCGAGCGGCGTAACCTGCGCTGGGCGATCTGTCTCTGTCGTTCGGCGTAAATGGAGAGGGAGCTGGGTGGAGTTATGATCAAAGGCGGAGCGCCACTTTAGCCGAACGAACTTAGGCCGAACACTACCCTAATGCCGAACAAACACATACGCCGAATATCATTTAGACCGAACGACATAATCGCCGAACAACTGTCGTGCCGAACGGTACTTAGACATGCCGAACGAATACATACGTGCCGAACAAAACTTAGACCTGCCGAACAAACACATACATGCCGAACAGGACTTAGACATGCCGAACAAACACATACATGCCGAACGTGACTTAGACATGCCGAACACACATATATGCCGAACAGAACTTAGACATGCCGAACACACATATATGCCGAACAGAACTTAGACATGCCGAACACACATATATGCCGAACAGAACTTAGGTCGAACAATTTCAATGCCGAACAACATTCAAATGCCGGACAGTAACTTAGGTCGAACAATTTCAATGCCGAACAGTATAAATGTCAGACTACACTTAGGCCGGTCACTTTATAAATCATATGCTTTCTGAATCTGGAACTGTAATCGCCTCAAGGCAAGCTTTTTGAGACGGTCAGCGATGACGGTCTTCGAAGGCGATGATTCGAAGCTAATTATTATATCTTTAAAACCTTTAGATTCTTATTGCCTATACACAATTGCTTGCACTAGTTCACACACCACGCGGGGGGGGGGGGGGGAATCGTGTTGCTAATTCTAACGTTCAACGTTTTTTAAGTATAGCTTTCTCAAGCATTTAGCCAGGTTCATTATTTATCCGGGATGTCGAGAAAGTCTAGCTCTGCCACCATATCTGACAGGCCTGGGCCGTCAGCAAGGCAAGGAGCCGCTGATACTTCTAACCCATCAACTTCTCCCGCTCATAACTTGGCGCCTGATGCTCTGGAGGCAACCATCTTACTAGACAATCCGATCGATTCTCAAGCCTCGAAGATCAACGAAGCTGCTCTGCGACGGATATGCTCTATTCACGGGATTCCTTTTGCCGACGTGTTAGTCCCTTCGAGACACGATCGCCCTCATCTGCCCCTAGTCGGGTACACTACCTTCAACAAGTTCATGTGTTGGATGGGCAGCGTGCCTCCATTCAACTTATTTTTCCGGAATGTTCTGCAGTACATAGACATGGCTCCGTCGCAGCTGCACCCGAACGGCCATGCATTCCTATACGGGACTTACTTACTTTTCATGGCCGTCTTCTCCAGACCTCCAACCCCCGGTGATATCAGATACATTTATATGTTCAAGAGACGGAAAGACAGTCCTTCCTTTATGTTCCTCGAGCCATACCACAAATGCCAGATCTTGACAGGGGCATGTAGCAAATTCGCCCTGTACAAACAGGAATGGTTCTATGTGCGCTGCCCTTCTAGTTTCGCTAGGAGATGGGTTGAAGGAAGTAAGTCTCTCTGCTGAATCACTATTCGTATTTAATCGGAGTCATGCTTTTCCTAACTCTTCATTTCATCTTTTCAGGTATCAACCCGCGTCCGGAAGGCCGAGGATATTCTGAGGCTGTCGAAGCCATTAGAGCTCTTCCTGTTGAGGATCGAGACATCCGGACTATCATTTCAAATGAATCGCTGTCGGGGTTTGGCTTGCTAGCCCCTGGTCGTCAGATCAGCCTTCTAGAAGGTGTTACCATTCCCAAACCTCCGTCCGGTAAATGGAAAACTTGTCGGATCGTCGTCGCGTCGCGCTCCCGACACGCACGAAGAAGGCGAGCGCAAAGAGGATGATGCCCCTGAAACTCAGGGCGAGAACGTGGGTCCCGCTTGGAATCCGGCAATCGAAGTTCAGGATATTGAGACATCATCCTCCCCTTCGAAGGGAAAGAAAAAGTTGAAATATACGGTTCAAAAGGAGAAAGTTGGTGGCACCTCAAAAGTTACGCCTATCCCTCCTGAGAAAGAGGCTTTTTCGCAGCACCTGGAAAGTTCTCTGAGGGGTCTGTCCAACCTGTCCATCCCCGATGATTTACTTAATTACGGGTTCGATGATCCTGAAGCTCTCAAATTCTTTTCGCCCGCTAGAGGCAATGTAGGAGTTCAACTCCCGGCTCAAGGAGACAACACTCCGATTAGCAAAGATAAACGAATGGGTCCATCGGGGGGAACACTAGGACACACACGCACATGCGCATTCCATAATATACTTCAAGTCTTTTTAGCTCGTGAATTCTCCTTAACTCGTTGTTATCTCCATTCTTTGCAGGTGATATGGGCCGCTCTCACGGACTTGATCGCCTTCAGGGGTCTTCTATATTCCATCACTCTGGATGGGATTCCGGTTCAGGCAGACACAGGGACCGAGGTGATTATGAAGATAGGGACAATCGTCCTCGCGAGTCGTCTCACCGCAAGAAAGCACATTCTCAATCTTCCCAGTCCCGCGATCTTCCTCCTCCAACTGAGCCGGATAAAGAGAAGCCTTCGTAGAAGGGTTATCAGTCTGATGCTGCTCGAGAACAACACTCCAGTTCATCGAGTACGAGGCAAGTTCGAGAGCAACGTAAAAGAACGGAATTCTCAAAGCCTCCTCCTCCTACCCCTGCAGTGGACCCAACTATTGCGGAAAAGATGGTCGACCTTAAGGCCAAGTTTCCGAAAATCTGTTTTGACGGCTTGAAATTCCTCCCAGCCATCCATCACATTCCTGGGCACGTAAAGCAAAGTGCCATTGCCTGCAACAACGACGTCTATGTTCAACATGACGTGTTCGTGCACTTGGTGGAGAAGATCTCGGAAGTATCTGTTGAGCGTCAACACGAGATTGACCGTCTGAATCTGGAGGCTGACAGCGATAAGAAAATCATCAAACTCCAAGACGAAGAGCTCGCTTCGTATAAGTCAAAGCTAGAAGTCGCTGAACAAGGCGCAAAAAATACTGCCGAGGCAGTTACTCGTTTAGAGGCGGCTCACAAAAAAGAGATTGACGAAGCAGTCCAGCGCAGCGGTGCCCTCGCCCTAGAAAAAGACTCTGTCCAAAAGGAAAGGGACGCACTTGCTACTCAAGTCAAGGAGCTGAAGGAATTACTTTCCAAGGAGAAGGAAGACAAAGTAGCCGCTCAAGAAGAATCGCAGCGATACTGTGATGAGATTGTTGCTACCTGACTCCTGAAGGCAAAGCTCGATGATGAACTCGCCGGGGTCGAGAAAATGAAGGACAAGACCCGTGAGGAGGGCAAAAGAATGGCTGTGGAAGAGCTTGATTCTCGTCTCGAGGCGGCCGCAGAAGCCGGCAGGGAAGAGGTCAAAAGTATGTTTGACCCGTTGATCGCCGAGTATGGAGCCCGCGTCCTTATGCACCGCGACTTAACATTTCTGGGCGACGGCTACCTCGAATCCCTGGCTGAGGCGTGGGAAACTTTGATAAGGATCAGGAAGGTCGAGTCGGGCTCCAACGAGGTCGATGAGGATGCCTTGGTGAAGGAGTTCCTAAGGGGGAATGAGCCATCGGACTTATCCGCAGCATTGGCACTTTATAGCAAAGGCTCTTCCCCTCCGAAAGAGAAGAATGACGAAGCTGGCCCGTCTGGGGCCGATGCTACTACTCCTCACATTGCCGCTCCTTACGCTGCTCAATCGACCGGTCGGCCAACACTTGACCCATTCGAGCAGCATGCTAGTTATGATCCCGAAGATCCCGGGCTTGGTGTTCATGTGCTGTCACCTATCCTGGAGGGTGAAACCCCCCATGCCACCGATAGCCAACCGGACCCTGGCAGGAAATTCTTCTTTCTCTAGAAGTTGAAGAGTTCCCGTCATTTTTCAGCAGTGACTACTCGTTCTAATGCTCATTCCTTATGTTTTCGTGCAGGTTGCTCTGACGCCGAGCCAACTCCGAGGAGCGATGACGCCAAGGAGGAAGCAGAGAAAACAAGCGACGTTGCTCACGCAGGAGTAACTCCCGGTCCAGACGCTCAAGTGATCGGGGTGCTAGATGATGACAAACTTGATACTTCGTCTCCTGCCGAAGGAAGCAATGAAATTGAAATCACTGGCGCCTCCGAGCATACTTCAGAGATGAGCATTAAGGACCGTCTTGCCGACGAGGAGAAGAGAAAAGTCAAAGTCGAGTCTGAAATACTGGAACTCACTGACCCACGGAACAGACCTTTGAAAATCATTCTCCCGGGCAGGTCCAAACCACTAGATGTTCCGTCTCCTACTCCCGACTCCGTTTCTCTAGCAAGCAAAAAGTCCAAGAAAAAGCGTGAGGGAGAGGAGTCGTCGGAAACAACGAAGGAAGACAAAAAGAAGAAGTCGAAGAAATAATTGATACACTCGTTCAACGAGTTTTTTTGCTTAAGTCTTGTAATTGCTTTTATCTTCCACAACTTGCAGTTTGTATAGAGAGGTCTGAATTTTGTAGGAGTGATCATGTATTCCCATTTTGGACTTATCGAATAAAATTTAGTTTCTTTTTGTTTGAATGATTCTCTTGTCTTTATTTGGTTTGATGACTAATCGTAGCCATAACTCAAGTTCTTATGAGTTGCATTATCTCCCGGTCCATTCTTGTGCTGTTCAAACATTTTTGGACATGGCGTACCTCTCGTCCCACATCTTTTGAGTACTTGGACTCCTTGCTGACTCTGTGCCCCGGGGACTTGGAGGCTTGAAATAGTTTATACTCTAGTCCGCGCTCCGGGGAATTAGAGTACTTCGCTCCGCACTTCGGGGATTCGAAGTTTGAAAATCGTTTATACTCTAGTCCGCGCCCCGGGGACTTAGAGTACTCCGATCCGCGCTCTGGGGATTCAGAGATTTGGAATCGTTTATACTCCAGTCCGCGCTCTGGGGACTTAGAGTACTCCGATCCGCGCTCTGGGGATTCGGAGATTTTGAATCGTTTATACTCCAGTCCGTGCTCTGGGGACTTAGAGTACTCCGATCCGCGCTCTGGGGATTCGGAGATTTGGAATCGTTTATACTCTAGTCCGCGCTCTGGGGACTTAGAGTACTCCGATCCACGCTCTGGGGATTCGGAGGTTTGGAATCGTTTATACTCTAGTCCGCGCTCTGGGGACTTAGAGTACTCCGATCCACGCTCTGGGGATTCGGAGATTTGGAATCGTTTATACTCTAGTCCGCGCTCTGGGGACTTAGAGTACTCCGATCCACGCTCTGGGGATTCGGAGATTTGGAATCATTTATACTCTAGTCCGCGCTCTGGGGACTTAGAGTACTCCGATCCGCGCTCTGGGGATCCGGAGATTTGGAATCGTTTATACTCTAGTCCGCGCTCTGGGGACTTAGAGTACTCCGATCCGCGCTCTGGGGATTCAGAGATTTGGAATCGTTTATACTCTAGTCCGCGCTCTGGGGACTTAGAGTACTTCGATCCGCGCTCTGGGGATTCGGAGATTTGGAATCGTTTATACTCTAGTCCGCGCTCTGGGGACTTAGAGTACTCTGATCCGCGCTCTGGGGATTCGGAGATTTGGAATCGTTCGTACGAGTCTGTATGTCGTGCATGATAATGTAATTTATCATCCAATTAAGAGATATAGAAACTTCATAGAAAATATGGCTTCAAGCCTTTATTAATGAAAATCAACTAAATTGCTTGATTACAACTTTAGAAGGAAACTAAGTCATTATTGAATGGAAACATGCAGGAAACAACAGTGCCTACAACAAGAAAGGAAAACATGCTAAATGTAATAGTGCCGCAAATGTTCACTGTTCCATGCTCGGGGGAGTGTCGCGCCATCAACGGTCGCTAGCTTGAATGTTCCTTCTCCAAGCTTCCGTTCAATGGCGTATGGACCTTCCCAGCTGGGATTCATGCGTGATGGTACCGGGAAGACTCGTTTCAGAACGAGATCACCCACATCAAAGATTCTTGGGCGGACGCTGCCGTCGTAGTAACGCTTGACTCGATGTCTGTGCGCCGCCGCCCTTAATTCAGCTTCTTCCCGCTTTTCATCGATGCAGTCCAGTGATTCCAGCAAGAGGTTTTGGTTCGTCTTGGGATCATAGTATGTCACTCGGTGCGATGGAACTTCAAGTTCCACGGGTATAACGGCTTCAGAGCCGTATGCCAAGGCGAACGGAGTGTGGCCGGTCGTGGACTTATGGGTAGTTCTATACGCCCATAATGCTGTCGGGAGTTCATCTACCCACTTTCCTCCAACCTTCTCCAGACGCTTCTTCAATATGGACTTGATTATTTTGTTAACGGCCTCGACTTGTCCGTTAGCTTTTGGGTGTGCAACGGCGGCGAACTTTTTCTCGATGCCGTACTTTAAACAGAACTCTTTGAACTCTCTTCTTTCAAATTGCGTTCCGTTGTCTGTAATGATGGTGCGTGGAAGGCCAAAGCGGCATATAATGTTTTGTACAATGAAGTTAATGACCTTCTTAGAGGTGATAGTGGCCAAAGGTTCTGCCTCAGCCCATTTCGTGAAATAGTCGACTGCAACTATTGCGTATTTCGCACCACCTTTGGATAGAGGCAAAGAGCCGATTATGTTGATTCCCCAGATCGCAAATGGCCAGGGACTGATCATTTGTGTGAGTTCCGTTGATGGAGCCCTCGGGATTTTCGCATATCTTTGACACTTGTCGCATTTTCTTGCGTAGTCCGCGGCATCCCGGTTTACGGTGGGCCAGTAATATCCATAGCGGAGGATCTTCTTTGCTAGCGTTTGCCCCCCAGTATGGTCGCCGCATTCCCCTTCGTGAACCTCTCTCAAGACTCGCTTTGTTTCATCATGAGCGATGCATCGTAATAACGGGACTGAGAATCCTTTTCGATACATTGATCCATCCTGCATTATGTATCGCGCGGCCTTTCGAAGGACCTGCCGTCTTTCGCTTCTTTTTCCTGGTAAAGCCCCGGTCGTCAGGTACAGTTTGAATGGGGTTATCCACGATTCCTTCTCGATTTCTGTTCCCAACACGCGATCGACTTTCATTTCGTCTATGCTCGGGGCATGCAAGACTTCGACGGGATACAATCCCATTTGTTGCGCATCGTTGGTACTCGCGAACTTAGCCAATAAGTCGGCTTCTTTGTTCTGTTCGCGCGGGATATGTGAGATGTCATAACGCTCAAGATTTGATAGTAGTTCTTGGACCTGAATGAGGTACGGAGCAAGCTTTTGTTCCTTTGCTTGGTAGTCTCCCCGTACCTGGTAAACCACCAACTGCGAGTCACAAAAGATTTCGACTGATTCGATCCCGAGTTCCCTGATGAGCTTCAAGCCAGCGATCAGTGCTTCATATTCAGCTTCGTTATTTGTAGCCGGGAAATCGAGCTTCAGGGCATAACAGATCGATCGGTTTTCCGGAGTTACAAGAACTACGCCCGCGCCGGAGCAACGGTCGTTTGATGCACCGTCAGTGTATAATTTCCATCGAACGGGGGGAATGATGTCGTGATCGTCCGGTTTGATGGGTATGGTAAACTCAGCGATGAAGTCTGCTAATGCTTGCCCTCGGATGGCTCTCCGTGGTAAGTACGCGATATCGAATTGGCTCAACTCGATGTTCCATCTTAGCAATCTTCCAGAAGTTTCCGGCCGTTGGAGTACCTGCCTCAGGGGTTGATCGGAATAAACACCGATTGAATGTGCTTGAAAGTACGGGCGAAGCTTTCGTGATGCAATCACCAAGCAATAAGCCAATTTCTCTATTTTAGGGTAATTCCTCTCGGCCCCTGTTAAACGTTTGCTAACATAATACACCGGCTTTTGGATTCGATCCTCCTCTCGTACCAAAGCCGCACTTATCGCATGTGGGGATACAGCCAAGTATACGTACAACATCTCATGGTCAACTGGTTTTGATAGCATTGGTGGGCTCTCCAGATGCCTCACCAGATTCCGAAATGCTTCCTCACAACTAGACGTCCATTCAAAATTTCTCTTTCCTTTCTTTATTATGTCAAAGAACGGGATGCACTTGTCAGTTGCCTTGGATATAAATCGACTCAGCGCAACTACTTTTCCGTTCAAGCTCTGTACCTGCTTTATAGTCCTGGGCGCTTGTACATCTCGAATAGCTTGGATCTTTTCTGGGTTGGCTTCGATTCCCCTAGCGTTGACGATGAATCCCAAAAACTTCCCTGATGCAACGCCGAAAGAACACTTCAACGGGTTGATCTTCATGCCATAAAACCTGAGTATGTCGAACATTTCAGCCAAGTCTTGAATGTGGTCGTTTGACCGTCGTGACTTCACGAGCATGTCATCCACATAGACTTCCATGGTTTTACCCAGCTGGTCCTTGAACATTCGATTCACCAGACGTTGGTAAGTTGCTCCAGCATTCTTCAATCCAAAGGGCATCACTACATAGCAATACAGCCCGACATTTGTAACGAAGCTGGTGTGTTCTTGGTCCGGAATATGCATTGGGATTTGGTTGTATCCTGAGTACGCATCCATGAATGACAGTAACTCGTGTCCTGCGGTGGAATCGACCAACTGATCGATCCTAGGCAACGGGAAACTGTCCTTAGGACATGCTTTGTTCAAGTCAGAATAATCTACGCAAGTCCTCCATTTCCCATTCGCCTTCTTTACTAGCACGGGGTTGGAGACCCATTCCGGGTAGAGGGCGTCACGGACGAACCCATTTGCTTTGAGTTTGTCCACCACCTCTCCAAGAGCGGCGGATCTCTCCGGATCCATTCCTCTCCTTTTTTGCTTGACTGGGACGTATTTCGGGTCTATGTTCAACATATGACTCGTGATGGCGGGAGAAATCCCACACATATCAGAATGCGTCCAGGTGAAAACATCAAGGTTCGCCCGGAGGAAGTCGCTAAGGTCTTCAGTCGTTGCGGGGCCTAGCTGTGATCCGATCTTCAGTATTCGCGAAGGTTCGTCACGGCTAACCGAAATGTCAATTGTTAATTCAGCCGGTGCCGCCTTCTCTTCCCTGGGTTTCTCATCGTCGTCTCTCGGATCTATATCTCCGTAGATCCGAGAACTATGCCCGAGCCAGGGCTCGGGCACTACTTGTCAATTATCCGCATTGAGGATGCGGACGGGATTGTCCGCAACCTTTCCCTTCTCCATCCGGTGGGCCTCTCGGAGCTCGGCCACATAATAGGAACGACCAGCTGCTTGGTCGCCGTGAACAATGCCTACTCCTTTGTCAGTCGGGAACTTCAAAGTTAAACACCACGGGGCTAACGCTGCCCTAAACTCCGCCAGGGCCGGCCGGCCCAAGAAAACGTTATACGGAGAGTCCACATCCAAAACTACAAAGGGTAGAATTCGCACTCTCCGACGCTCGCCTTGTCCCAGTTCAACTGGTAACTCGACATATCCCACTGCATCAGTTGCAGCGCCGTTAAAGCCGTGGATACGAGCTTTGGATGGTTTCAAGTCTTTTGTTTCTAGCTTCATTTGATCGTAGGCCTTCTTGAAGATGATGTTGACTGAACTTCCAGAATCAATCAGAATTCTTTTTACGTATGCTGGTCCGATCGTTGCAGATATGACCATGGGGTCGATGGTCGGAGCCTCTACCTGATCAGCGTCTCTGCTTCTGAACACAATATCGTCTGTCATTACGCGCTGCTGCTTAGCAGGGGCTCCGTCCTCCATGTTCGAACAACACTCAAAATCTGCATGCTTCAAGGAACTTGCATATCGCTCCATCTCCTGCCAATTCTTATCCGCGGGATGAGGCCCGCCGATAATTGTATTTATGACCAGTCTACCAACGGTCCGGGCAGGCTCCTCGGGATGACGTGGAGCTGGTGCACGACCTGGCTTGGACGTTCCCTGTCCTCCTTCTTGTGGATCCTTCACAAATTCTTGCAATTTCTTCTGCCTGATCAACTTCTCGATAGCGTCGTGCAAGTGTCTACATTCTTCCGTATTGTGTCCATAAGTCTCATGGAAGCGATAATATTTCCCGGTCCGCTTCTGTTCTTCAGTTGATTCTTTTGGACGTGGTTTTCTATACTGAAAAGTATTGTAGGTGGATAGGTAAATGTTTTCAAGTGGGGCGTTTAGCGGAGTGTACTCGCTGTAGCTTGGAATTCTCGACTTCCACTTTCCTGCCTCTTTTCTTTTCCCTTGACTCCTTCCTCCGGACTCCTTGGGTTGCCCAGGTTTGTTCTGGACGTTGACTTGGACCTTTCTCGAGCTGTCTCCCGATTGCTTCACAGCGATGTTGCTCTTTATTGACTCTTGGACAGGCCCTGGCGCCTTATCTCGTCGTACCCACCTAGCTTCCTCTCTTCTTATGAACTGGTGTGCCTTAGAGTAGAAACGCTTTAGCGTAGCTGGAGGTTTTCCTGCCAGCCAGTCTCCAAACTCAGAGTCTGGATCCACACCTCTCATTACAGCCATCAGAATTGCATGGTCATTGGGATTACTGACTTCAGTTGCTGCCACGTGGAATCTTTGCAAATATTCCTTCAACGATTCCCCAGGATTTTGGATTACACTTGATAGAGACATCACGTCCTTTGGGCGCGTAGTGTGTATCCTGAACTGCTCAATAAACTTCTTTGCCAACTCCTCGAAATTTGATACGGATCGCGGAGGAAGTCGGGTGAACCACATAGTAGCGATCCCAGATAGAGTAATCGGAAAGCACCTACACTTGTTGGCATCATTCGCTCTGGCTGAATCCATCATCCATTCGTACCTCATGACATGTTGTCTAGGGTCAGTCTTTCCTTCATATGCAGGAATAGTAGGCATACTAAACTTCCTGGGGTACGCCGCTTGCAACACAACATCCGTGAACGGAGTATGACTTCTTGACACTCCCCAGTCATCATTTGATAAGCCCTGATTCTCTTTCATCAATTGCCTGATCATGGCTGTCAGATCGGGTGTCTGTATGGAAGGCGGAAGGTTGGAGTCTGTTCTACGCGCCTGTCCATGCTGATGCCTCCTCTCTTGGCGATCTGCCAATCGTGCATCTTGAGGTTCGATATCGTTAGCATTTTGATGTTCTGGGCCTCTATCTTCCATCTGTATCCCGGTCCTGAAGCTTCCAGCTCTTGCTTGGTCGCGGTCTCCAGCTGTTCGAACAGCAGCATCTGCTCGCGCAGCATCCGTCTTACGGCGTCTGCGCCTGGGAGGTTCATCAGAGGAAGTAGAGCTGTCAGATGAGGAGTAAGCAGCGGGATTGCCCCCAGCATTCTGTTGCTGCTGTTGAGTAAGTTGTGCCATCAGGTTGGCATTGGCTTGCATCTGCTCTCCTAGTTGTCTCCTACTTTCCCTGAGCTCTCTCATCAAGTCGTTGAACTCTATTCCGGTGACAACTGGAGTTTGGTCCTGAGTGGCAACTCCTGTATTTGGAATTGCTGGTTGATTGCTAGGCCCTGCTTGTTGCACGCTAGCAGTCTCGTGGGCATCCGCATTGTGAGAAGCTGACCTGGTACGTGGTCTTGCCATTGTAGAGTTATTGGTATGAACTCTGAGTAGAATCAACGGATGTCCTATCAGTGAGTCGGATCTTCTTTGGGGGATTTGTTCAATCCTGTAGCTTCAAAGCAGATCCTTGAGTTCAACTCTCAGTGAAAGCACCAAAGTGTTAGCACCAAAATTGGTCACTAACCTCGTTCAGAAAGATTGTGTAGAGATATAAGTGATGAAAGTAAATTAAACAGAGAAGACAATGCTAATTTAAATGCAGAAAGTAAGAACACCAAATTTATAGTGGTTCAGCGTAATTGCCTACGTCCACTTTGAGGTTAAACTTTATTGATCTTCTTTATAGTTGATTACAAATACAATTCGTGAATCAAATGCTTGAATGAAGTTGTTAAGTAGAGAAGATGAGTCTCAAAAAGGGCAGAGTCTCCCCAGTGTTCTCTCTCCCAAAAAAGGATCCCTCTCAATGTGACCCTGCCCCTCTATTTATAGGCAAAGATGGGCTGGACTTCCGGCTGATGGCCGAACGCTCCAGCCTGAGTACAGTGGTCGCTGTATGCCGAGCAAGGTTTGCCAAACGCTCTGATGTCGAGCAGTCCTTTCTGTGCCGAACGATGTGGTTTGATGTTTGGGAAGTGCAGGGTGTTAGTCAGTCGAAGCCGAACGCTCTTCTTGACGCCGAGTACTCTTGTGCCGAGTACTTCTGATGCTACCGGGTACTACGCCGAGTACTCCTGTATGCCGAACCACAGATGCTACCGAGTTCTCCTTGATGTCGAGTGCTCTCATATGCCGAGCAGTCTCGTATGCCGAGCAGTCTTGATGCCGAGTACTCCTGTATGCCGAACCACAGATGCTGCCGAGTTCTCCTTGATGTCGAGTGCTCTCGTATGCCGAGCAGTCTCGTATGCCGAGCAGTCTTGATGCCGAGTAGTCTTGATGCCGAGCATTGGTTGACGCTGAGTGCCAGTTGACGCCGAACACTGTTGGGTACTTCGCCGAACATTACTGGATGCCGGACACTATGGATGCTGTGTACTTCGCCGAACACTCCTAGATGCCGAGTACTCTCTGACGCCGAGTTCCACTGGATACCGAGTACTACGCCAAACACTCCTGGATGCCGGTCACTCTCTGATGCCGAGCACTGGTTGTCGAGTACCAGTTGCCTGGTCAAATCCCCAGGAAACAGTTTTAAAATTTAAAACTTAACAATGGTCGAATTTGAAAAAATCAAACTTTAGGGCATTTTGGTCATTTTTTGAATTCCCGGAGGTTCGAGCCCTCCTTCTAATGTTAAAATGTTAAACCAAAAATTGGCTCAACACCAAAGATGTAATAAAAGAAGGCAATTCGAAGAAATTCCAATAATACCCATTGGTTTCAAATTATTCGCGAAATTATTCAAAATTCAAGTCATATATTCAAGGGAAAATTTGGCAAGCCAAAATATGCAATAGACCTTGATTTATTGTCATTAAGTACAATAGGCAATGTATACAAGACATGTCTCTTGTTTAATAGTAAGGCATGCCACAAAATGAGTCGAATATGAAAATTTCTAATTGCCCAAGTCCTTATCTGCATATGTCAACATCATCTTCTTTGTCATTTGCCATTAAAATGGTTCTCAAGCTCTTAAGAGAGCTTAGAAAAGTTCTAGTCCAAATGGTGATTTACTCTAAGAGATGGAGAGAAGTTAGGAGTCCCTTTCTTTAAGGGGGTGAGCTCCTATTTATAGTTGTTGGAGGAATGCAGGGCTTGCTTTCATTGGTTGATGCAAGTTGGCATGGATTGATGACTTGGCAAGATCAATAGCCTTGATGGCGCTACTTGTCATGGTCTCTTTAAGGTTGAACACTCCACATGGATTGCTATCTTAGTGGTAGCCTCCACAAGGTGGATGTGGTGGAATGTAAATGCCTTTGAAGCTTAAGTAAAGAAAATACACTAAATCCCATTGATTCATTTGATTTTGCTCACCTTGCATTTATGATTTTTGAACTTGTTGCATAGCATGTTTGTTGGTTATCATGTTGTAGTAGACTCGACATCCTCTCGATGTTCGACATCCTTTGCTTCTTAGATGCTCAACAACCTCCATAGTTTTGGAAACTCGACATCCCTTGCTTCTTGTAAAAGCTCAACATCTCTTCCTGTTTGTAGAAGCTCGTTGTCTCTTCTTCCTTGTAGAGACGTGACATCTCTCCTTCCTTATAGAGTCTTGACATTTTTCCTTCCTTGTAGAGGCTCAACATCTCTTCTCTCTTGTAAAGGCTCGGCATCTCTCCTTCCTTATAGAGGCTCGACATCTCCCCTTCCTTGTAGAGGTTCGACTTCTCCCCTCTCTTGTAATGCTTCCATATCCTTCTATCGGCTTAGTTTCTTCTTTTATTTTGATAATTCTTCTAACATAGCAGTAGAGACTATGTGGATAACAAAAGGAAGTTCAATTGTGGTTTGTCGAGAACACAGGGAGAAGATGGAGGGATCTTATTTTTCAAAGAATCCGACCTGTTTTTGGTTTTGGAATCTAAACATTTTGGCCGAATGTTTTTTATTTCCTTATGCAACAAGACTAGTCATATTGAACAATGGAGAAACCAATGTTGTAACCATTATTATGTTGTTAAAATGAATATCTATGTATAACTTGTGGAAGTTATTTGATTTCCATT
The DNA here is from genome assembly GCA_030737815.1 of Allium fistulosum. Classification (NCBI taxonomy): domain Eukaryota; kingdom Viridiplantae; phylum Streptophyta; class Magnoliopsida; order Asparagales; family Amaryllidaceae; genus Allium; species Allium fistulosum. The sequence goes on from CM060905.1 coordinate 823,645,422, forward strand.
CATGTATCAAGTTTTCATTTATCAAGTTAGTCTTTAACACTGAATGTTTGATTTCCATTTAATTTATCAAGTTTTCATTTATCATTTTGGTTGAATGTCAGTTTCTCATATTGACAAAGATTGGTAAATTGAACAAAATATGTAACAGGATAGCCACGACTCTAAGTCGTGGCTAAATGTAATTTTGTACAAAACCATGATAGAAACTATTGTAATTTAGTCACGGCTAAATAAAATTTATCCACAACTTAAAGCAATGGCTAAATATTAGTCACTGCCCATTTCATCATGGCATTTCGCCACAACCCAGAGCCGTGGTGAAATGGCTTTTCTGATGTAGTGAGTGGTCCTTGATTAACTTTGCAAAGTTAGCCCTCGGCACTTGCATCAGAGCACTAATACCAACAACAACCGGAGCATTCCCTTGGGCATTCTACAGCATGTTCCTCAGCATATTATTGAACATAGCATGCACATTAGGGTTCACAACTACCTCAGCTCCCGCCCTTGCTCTATGCCGGAAATAGAAGTCCTAGTAGCTTTCCTCGTTTGTTGTCTCATTCTTATAAGTTGTAATAAGAATGATCAGTCTTTCAAACGGAATAAGTGGTGTCTATGAATGCAATGTGACTTATACTATATATACTACTATATAGTAAAACCAAAATATATAAAAAGTATGCTCTCCCATATTAATTGATCCATTCTATGGTGATAACTCCTCCTTATCTCCAATGGATCCAAGTATCAAATTAGGTTAACTATGCAACCCAAGCTCTGATACCAAATGTGATAACTGCCCTACACCTCCGGTGCCTACTATAACCTAAAAAGTACGTTGCGGCGGTACCCGATAGGTGTATGACAACAATTAAGGTGGTAAATGTAACTAAACAACCAAACCACAGAACCTGTAGAACATCTTATAACGCATAGACAAATATAATAACAAATAGATGCAAAACTGGTGAAATAGTAACATAATCAAATTAACCATAAAGAAGAACATCAGAGTGCAACAGGTTCATAAAATATACAAAAACATATATAATAGAGTTAAACATCCCAAATCTCCAAATAAACTTTAACAACTATTTCTCAAATAATACAAGTATAGATATAGCTCACAGTACTACACAACGGAATATGAGCGATAGTAAGCTCCAAAACATAGATATATAAAAGTATAGCCTCCTGCTCGCACTCTATACTGCTCCATGCCCTACCCAGACCTGTTATCCCTGATCTACTCATTTAATAGTACTCGAGATAATATGAAGCAAAGCATAAAACATCAAGTCAAACTATAGCTTTTTGTAAGCGATACATCACATAAAATACCGCATACAAAAAACTATATATAGTAATAAGGACATAGGGTATATAGAACTATACATGACATGTCCCTACATCCAACAAGTTAGCACATAAACACAGTATATGCTAAACTACTATTACGTATGGTGTAACAACTTGTATTTTATGTATCAAAGGATCGTAAAATATTAACATTATTTTTATATATAGGGTCATATGATTTTATAACTTTGGAAAATGACTACAAGGCCTAAAACATTTGATAAGAGCCGAATTGAGGTCTGAAACCACATTCATTAGATTATGATGATGGTTTCTCTTTTCGTAGAGTGGTTAGGAAAACAGACTTACCATTTAGTAGATATGGCTATTTGACGTTTCCATTGATTTTGAACAGCTTAGTGGGTAACTAATGGATTAGTGGCTAAGCCCAAAGGCCCATTTCAGGATTATAGTCTAGTGGGGCTGATGGGACCTTCTCTAATTATTTCACACTTCCATAAATAGTTAGACAAGTCACCATTAATATTCTCCAAGCCATAAACCACTCTAAAACCTTACTTTAATTAGTCAATCTTGTCATTAGGGAGATTAGTGGGATTAGCACTTGGTTTGAAGATTTTTTGTTTAAGACTCCTTGGATTCCTGATTTTTACTGTTCATCTAGGGATTTGGGTCATCTTCTGGTTGATTTGGGCTTAAGCGAGTGGTTGGAACCTCTCACTTACTAATTAGTCAGTATACACTCAAATTGATGTTTTAAAATGGTTTTTGGACTTTAAAACATGTTTTAAATCATATCTAATCACATATGTCATTTGCAAATGATTTTACAAAGTTTTGTGTAAATGTGTTCTTATGGATCATCCTAGTTCTTATTGATCTTCCCTATTTTCTTACCCTTATTCTAAGCTATAAATTAATGTATGTGAATGCTTGTTTGTTTGGATGTTTTTACATATTGAATGCTTGAATGTATGTTGTTTGTTTGGTTAAAAACGTCAATTGAATGATGACTTAGAATTAGTAACAGGGTCTTGGATCGTCACTGATCCAAGAAAGTGACATCGACCAAATTTGATGTGAGTTGTATGGGGTGACAAGGAATGCCTCATAAAGCTTTGTTTCAAATTTCAAGTGATTTCGAGTTTGTTTTCCCAAGATATAGTTGATGAAAGTATAGATCGGTCGTGCTATTAAAGAGTTGAATCTGCATGCTTCTACTTCGGGTTCCACACATGATGACTTCGGATCGCATAGGAGTTAACTTTGAGTTTCATTGGGAGAACAAAATAGCTCGAGTTTCTTGGTTCGGTAAATCATAGAACAAGTACATGAATCAGTGGAGCTCAGTTCGGGGGTGTATGGGTCGGTGGAGCTCATATCAGAGGTGCATAGGCGATGGAGTTCAGGTTGATGACACATGGTTCAAGGCTTCATGGATCGGGGTTTCTTGGTTCGGTGGTGGAGAGAATCAAAGCTTCTTTAGGTCGCTCGAGTGTTACCTCCAGGTCTTTACTATTCTTGCTTCAGGTTTTAGGCGTGAAGGCTTTGGGTCGCAAGACTTACTTTGGGACTTTGTGGCAATTTCTTCGGGACTATGGTGCGTCTCCTTCGGACTCAAGGAAAGGGAACTTCAAGTCATAAGCAAGACCACTATTCAATCACCTATATAGACTTCACCTTGGTTCTATGGTTGTGTGATCCATCATGGAGAGTCATGGTTCTCTTGTACACACGTAATATAGGTCGTATGTTAAATGGTTGGAGAGAAAAAGTAGAGTTATAGAGTGGAGGCAGTTGAGGCAGATTGTAAGGAGTGACATCTTCGATGATGGAACAGTTGTACTTAGAGACTCGGAGCATAGGGCTTTAACGCTGACCTAGGGGATCACTAGAGGATATTTTTAGGACAAATAACGATGTTCTATGATTGATGATGGTTGTCGGGAATGGTTCCAAACTTAACAACTCAATGATGAGAGTTGTATGATGATCCAAGGAATGAGTCTGGAGGATGCTCCACCATGGATGACATGTGCAAAGGGACTGTTGATACTCGGAGGTTTTGATTTGTACTAGTAAAGCAGGGTATGTGAGGATGCTCATATGGCCTATGATGTGTGCCTCGGATCCCATGATGTTTTAATCCATCTTACCCTAGACTGTTATGGAATGTGCTATTTTGTTTCTCGCCTACTGAGTTGCATGGATTTGAGTGCTGAATAACTGGGATGTTGAGTAGTGCCTGACTATATGGGGAGGTCATATGAGTATCATATATTCGACATACTAAGTGAGTTATGTGGGTATGGATGATCGATGCTATGTTTGCTTTATATGCTAGGGATGTCACATGACGTAGATATCTAGACACCCCATCTACACCTTAATGTATAGTGCACCCATGATAATTATGATGTTGTGTAGCCTATATTTTATGTTATTTGCCGACTCTTTGGATGCAGGGACATGTTATGAATGATTATTTTTATACCTATTATCCTAGTATAGTGACTTTAAACTATTTTGGGATATTTTATCACTCACACCAGATTGTTGTTTGATTTAGGATTTTATACTTTGCTTCCTATTATTTTATGTACTCTTAAATGAGTAGATTAGGGATATCAGGCCTGGTGAGCACGTGGAGCTAGACATGTGGCGAGCATGAGGCTATGTTCTCACGTATTACCATGTTTAACTATTATTGCTTATCATTCTGCTATGCAGCACCTTGGAGTTTACTAGTGCCTTAGCTTAGAAACATTTCATTTTGAGTTATTACAATTTGATGTATAACTCTATTATTTTGTGTATGACTTTGATGGATCTCTACGCTTTGATATGGTTTATGGTTCATCTAGTTATATTTACTATCTTGCTTATTTTATATCTATAATAACTACTATACTTTATCCTTACACTGTGAGATACATGATAGGTTCTATGGTGTTTTATTTATTTTACAACACCTTGACAATCATCCTACATCGACTAAGCATCATCACACCACACTTTACAGGTTATATCTAGGTGTCAGAGGTGTAGGACGATCATTACATTTGGTATCAGAGCTTAGGTTTCTAGTTAACCTAAGTTGATACTGTGATCCAGTAGAGATAGATAGGGGTTGTCACCTTAGACTAGATCAAGAGTATACACACACACACGTGAGAGAGAGTGCATACTTTTATATATTTTGGTTTTCAAAACTATATAGTAGTAAATATAGTACAAAGTCGCACTACACCCGAGTGATACTTATGAAAAATTTCTCATAGAGGGACTAATCGTCCTTATTACAGATTAAAGGATAAGTCATCACATGAGGAATGCCATTAGAACCTCCATTTCTGGAGTAGAGGAAGGAGCGGGCTCGGGAGCTACTAATCCTGACTTGCAGACGATGTTTAATACCGCGACGAGGAACATGTTATAAAACACTCAAGTAGCCTCTCTAAATGTTGCTGTTGAAGGTGATGCTTAAGTGCAGGTGCCCACATTCGACTTTGAGAAGCTGAATAAAGATTTCACTAGTCTGGGTAGCAAACCGTTCCTTGGAATAGAGTCGGCTATGAAAGTGCAGGAATGGTTAGACAAATTTGAAAGAATTTTTGATGACCTACAATTGGAGGATGCTACAAAAAGAAGATTGGCTTCCCGGTAGATTTAGGGGTGAGCCATGAACTTGTGGAATGCAGTGAGGGCTGCCAGTCTCGAGGATCAGTTTACTTAGGACCAATTCAAAACCCGATTTGAGGAGAAGTTTATTCTGATAGCTTAAAAGTCGGTCTTGTTCCATAAATTTGTAGATCTGAACCAAGGAGATAATACTATCTCCGAATATGTTATTGAATTTGATGCTCTATCAAAATATGGGATGTCTTTCATCGACAGTCCATTGAAGAAGAATGAGAAATTTATCATCGGCTTGGACGACTACTTGGGAGAGTGACTCGTAGGCCAGATTGATGAGGCTTTTGAGATGATAGTCGAGAAGGCTTTGAGGTATGAGGGCCTTTATCCGAAACAAAAAAAAGTTATTCCTAAAGAAGAGCCAAAGCCACAATCGGGCAGAGGAGGTAAGAAGAAATGGAATAATAATAACAAAAGAAACAGTTTCAGAATAAAGATTGTCAAAAGAAGAAGATAAAGGTGGACCAACTTGCTACAATTTCTTGGAGAAGGGCCACTATAGTAGAGAATGCAAAGCCGAGGGGAGAAAATTTTATAACTGCAACAAGTTTGGGCATATTCAGAAGGATTGTCCAGAGCCACTAAAGAAGAAACAAATGATGAAAGCATATGCTCTCAACGCTATCTCGGCTTCGTCGAGTGCTCCATCGACAAATGAAAAAGGAAAGAGCATCGTTATTGAAGGTATGCTTTCTATTTATGATGTTCCCATATGCGTTTTGTTTGATACTGGGACTTCACATTCCTTCATATCTTATGACTTGGTAGATAAGTTAGGATTGACACCCAAAATGGTTGAACGATCCTTGATTGTGACAAACTCTATTGCAGGCTCCACTAGCATGTGCATAGTTTGTCGTGGTTTGGTTTTATCGAGTCATGGATGTTTTTTTGCTTATGATTGCATTGTTTTGGGTTTTTTGGGGTTTGAATTATTCTGAGTATGGACTGGCTTCAGAGATATAGATTAGAGGTGGATTCTGGAGGTCGTTGGTGAGGATTGGGGTAGACAATGGGCAAAAGGTAGTGTTAGGCTGCCAATCAGATAATGGGTTAATGGTTAGCTTTTTATATTCGCTCGATGTCTCACATGATGATTTGTCACTAGTGCCTACGGCTAGGGATTATATGGATATATTTGAGGAGGTTGCCGAACTTCTGCAACATAGAGAGATAGAGTTCCATATTGATTTAGTGAAAGATGCCAGACAAGTGGTTATACCATTGAGGAGGATTGTGCCTAGAGAGCAAAGTGATCTCGAGGTGCAAGTGAATGGCCTATTGGGGAAAAGGTTCATTCATAGAAGTATTTCTGAGTGGTGAGAACTTGTAGTATTTGCCACGAAAGTGGCAATTCCCTTAGAATGTGTGTCAGTTACCATGAGCTGTATAAAGTGACAAAGAAGAACAAGTATCCACTTCCACATATTAATGACTTATTTGATCAGCTCCATGGTGCTAGAGTGTTTTCTCAGTTGGATCTTATGACAAGATTTCACTAGTTGAGAGTAGCGAAAGAGAGTGTGTTGGTTACCACATTTCGTACACTGTTAGGTTTTTATGAGTGGTTGGTTATGCCGCTCGGGTTGATCAACGTGTCGACATACTTTTTTGATCTCATGGACCGATTCTTTAGGGATTGACTAAATATATTCATGCTTGTGTTTGTTGATGATATTCATGTCTTCTCACAGATGGAAAAGTAACATAAGATACACTTGAGGATTGTATTCGAGGTATTGAGAAAGCACCGACTGAAGATGAAGTTTCAAAATGTCACTTCTGGAGAAGGGAAGTGTGATTTTTAGGCCATGTTGTTTCTAAGCTGGGCATTGCCAAAGATCTTGCAAAAGTTGTAGCAGTCCAAGATTGGAATAGACCTAAAATTGCTATAAACATGAGAAGTTTCTTGGAGTTGGCTGGATATTATAGACGATTCATCTAAGACTTCTCCAAAGTAGCCACACCATTGACTCATTTGACGGAAAAGAAATAGATTTTTACTTGGGATGTGAGATGCGAGCATGCATTCATGAGTCTAAAAGAAAAGTTGACGAGTGTACTATTGTTGACCGTTCCAAGCGGGAGTGAAGAGATAACAGTATACACCAATGCTTGTGGTATCAGATTGGGCGCAATATTGGTGCAGAAGGGTAAGGTTGTCGCATTTGCTAGTCGACAACTGAAGCCACATGACAAGAGATACCCGACCTATGATTTGGAGTTAGCAGCGATCGTGTTTACACTGAAGATTTGGAGGTACTGTCTTTTAGGAGAGAGGTTTGAATTTTTCACTGACCATAACTCATTGAAGTACCTCTTTTCGCAGAAGGATCTAAACCTTTTCCAACAGCGATGGTTGGAGTTCCTAGCCTTCTATGTCTTCGATATTGCATATACCCTAGGAAAGAAAATGCAGTTGCATATACATTGAGTAGGAGACATGCTAGCTTGGGAGCTATGTTCTAAGTGGAAGCGGTTGGAATAGTTTTTATTTATAATTTCTGACCAAGGTGTGAGCTAAAGCCAGTGATGTTAGTGAGCTTGACTATCAAACCTACTCAAATTAAGCGAATTGGTACTAGTCAGAGACATGATGCCAGACTAGTCGATATTATTGCTAAAATAGATAATGGAATGGAGTCTGAAGAAAAAAGGTTGTACAGACTCGACCAAGATGGTTGGCTCTGTAAAGATGGGAGATTGTTTACACTTGACGTTGATGGATTGAGGGATAAGGTGCTACATGAGTGCCATCATTTGAGATTGACTATACAACCTAGCAGTAATAAGATGTACCGTGATATGAAGCAGATCTGTTGTTGGGAAGGGAAGAAGAAGGACTTTGGTACTCTCATCTCGAAGTGCATAAAATGCAAACTATTGAAGGCAGAATAGAAGAAGCCTAGTGGCTTGATGCAACTGCTAGAATTTCCCAAGAGGAAATGGAAACAAGTGTCGACGGACTTTTTTGATGGATTGTCTGAGACTAGAGGGGGTACGATAACTTTTGGGTCATAGTCGATAAATTGAACAAGATGCTAGATTCGTATCCATGAAGTCTAATAAAATGATAGCCAAATTGGCCGAGTTGTATATGAAGTGGGTAGTGCAATTCCATGGTGTGCTGTAGAGCATTGTGAGTGTTCAAGACCCGTTGTTCACTAGTGCATTTTGGAAGAGTTTACGGGACGCGTTGTGGATATTGCTACGTCTGAGTATAACTTACCATCCTCAACTGATGGCTAAATCGAGAGAGTGGATCATATCTTGGGGGATCTATTACAGGCTTGCATACTCGACTTTGGAGGCTCGTAGGATGATCATTTACATCTTATAGATTTCGCATGCAATAACGGTTATCGGGCTAACATTGGTATAGCACCATTCTAAGCATTTTATGGTCGACCGTGTAATGCTCTTTCATGTTGGTGGAAAGTGGGCAAAAAACTAATACGGGTTAGGTATAATCAGAGAGACTTCTAAAAAGATCAAGATCATCTGACAATGGATGAATGCTGTTCAAGATAGACAGAAAAGGTACGTTGATAAGAGACATAGAGATTTGGAGTTATCTTTCAGCAATAGGGTGTTTGTCAAAGATCTCACCATTGAAGAATGTAATTTGGTTCTGTAGTAAAGATATGTTAGAACCGAGATTTGTATGTCCTTTTCCAATACTAGAGAGGATCAGGAATCTTGCTTATTGGGTCAACTTGTCCTAGAAGATGGCAGGGGTGCACAACATGTTCCACGTCTCTCATTTGTGGAAGTTTGTGCATGACTCAAGCATGACTATCGCACCAGATCAACTAGATGATATCGATATTGAACTAGAAACTTTGAGACCTCGTAGGCTTATCTGTATCATTGGACGTGATATGAAACATCTTAGGAAGAAAGTGGTGGAGTTAGTGAAGGCTTTAGAGTGAAAGCGAGGGCGATTGCACATGGGAGACCGAGAAGTGCATGATGGCAACTTATCCGGAGCTCGTTACTTGGTAAGACTTACTGTTTATTAGATTTACTTTCACATTTTGATATCATGAAGTATAGTCCAGTTTAGTATCCTTCATGCTAGGATAGGCATAGATGTTACTTTTTGATGTTTGATATTATATATGCATGGTTGCTATTTGATGATTGTCTATTTCTTGTATATGATTGTCAAGCATGTGGGGTGACCTTATTGATTTTGTATAGTGGATTTCAGAGGCGAAATTCCTAGAAGGAAGGTAATGTAACGACTTGTATTTTACGTATCGAAGGATCATAAAATATTAACATTATTTAATATGGGGTCATATGAATCAATAACTTTGGGAAATGACTACAATAGACATTTTCCATCCTTAGAATTTTTTCGAATAGTTTTGACCCTGAAAATCTTGTATGGCCTATAACTTTGATAGAAGCCAGATTGGGGTTTGAAACCACTTTCATTAGATTAGGATTATGGTTTCTTTTTCCGTAGATTGGTCATAATAAGAAAATGGACTTATCATTTAGAAGATACGGCTATTTGAAGTTTCCATTGATTTTGAACAACTTAGTGGGTAATTAGTAGATTGGTGGCTTAGCCTAAAGGCCATTTTGGTATTAGAGTCAAAGGGGGTTGATGGGACCTTCTTTAATCATTTCACACTTCCCAAAATAGTTAGAAAAGTCACCAGTGACATCCTTTAAGCCATAAACCACTCTAAAACCTTGCTTTAATTAGCAAAATATTATCACTAAGAGGGATATTAGTGGGATTATCACTTGGTTTGAAGATCTGATGTTTGGGGCTCTTTGGATTTCGGAATTCTACTGTTCATCTAGGGATTTGGGTCATCTTCTGTTTGCTTTGGATATAGGCGAGTGGTTGGAAACTCTCACTTAATAATTAGTCATTATACACTTAACATGATGTTTTTAAAATGGATTTTGGACTTTATAACACGTTTTAAATCATATCTAATCATATATGTCATTTTCCAATGATTTTACAATTTTTTTTGAAAATACGTTCTTATGGATATTCCTAGTTCTTATTGATCTTCCTTATTTTCTTACCCTTAGTTTAGGCTATAAATTGATGTATGTGAATGCTTGCTTGTTTTGATGTATTTTACATGTTGAATGCTTGAATGTATGTTGTTTTTTTGGTTGAAAACGCCGATCGAATGACGAAGTAGAATTAATAACAGGGTCTTGGATCGTCATTAATCCAAGAATGTGACATTAGCCAAATTTGAAGTGAGTTTTGTAGGGTGAGAAGTGTAGCGACCCGTAATTATATATCAGAGGATCGTAAAATATAATTTTTATATTCATATGAGGTCATATGACTCTATATATTTGGAAAATGCCTATTAGTGACATTTCTTATCTTTATAATTTTTTCGAACGAATTTACTCTTGAAAACTTGTAACGTATATAACTTTTGATAGAAGCCAAATTAACATTTGAAACCATTTCTGTCACTCCCCTATCTAGAGGCCCAAAACTAAGCGCTGCAGATGCTGTAGTCATCTATAGTATTAGCTTCCAACAACAAAATACGGCTATGTTAATGGTATTAGTAATATCAGAAGCACTTGAATATAAAACAAAACACAGGTTTCAAAAACAACTTTTACTTCATTATATTTCAAAACCAATTGTTTCACATTCACAACACATAATACCAAATCGTTCCCAGGCACAGATCAAATATAATTATTACAAAATACGCCAAGAGCGGTATATGAAGATACCCTTTTGGTTGATCAGAGTCATATAGTCATAATGGACCTAATACAAAACCACACAGTGGAAAAATCCATCAAAACATAACAAGAACTAGAACTCCTAAATAGCTATTTGTTTGCCTCATGCATGCCTTCGGTAGCTTTTTCGTCATCCTACAAAAACTTGAAAAAAGGCCTTAATCCCTCAGCCTACTCAAATTAATTTTGAGCACCCAAGAGATTAAGGGGAAAACATAAACTTCGAGTCGGACATAAAGGCTGGTGTGAATAATATTATACATCCCGGAATAATTATGTTAAGTGAGACCACGCCACTTAGCGGAACGGGTTTTCCCTCACTAACATCCTTTTAAAATATGTGAAAGTCTATATGGATCGATAATATAGTTAAACTACGACTAGCAAGTGCGGAATTATAAATAATAGTAAATGGCAATAATAAAAATGACACCAGGGATTTTTATACTGGTTCGAACTTCTCGTTCTACGTCCAGTCCCAGACTGCTTCTGGAATTTCTCGAATAACCCTCACTTAACCCAGAGGAACAGGTATTACACCGCCTGAGCAACCGAACAGGACTTTTCCGCCTAAGCAACCGAATAGGACTTTTCCGCCTAAGCAACCGAATAGGACTTCAATTACAATTTGGTAAATTGTTTCTTGACTTGTGTGTTCTTTGAATAACACGAATATAGTCAATGTAGTACACCCTTCCTATAATCTTCTTGATATGATGATTTGAATGTGCAAAAGATAGGAAGTAGAGAATTGAAAATCGCTTGTGATTATGATAATACAAAGCAAGTATAGATAGAAAGAATTGGTTAATGAAATAGTGGATTTTCATCTCTATTTATAGTATTGAATAGTTTTAATTCAATAGTTGCAACTATTAGAAGGAGTGCAACTGTTGGTGAAGAAGACAACTCTTCAAAATTTGAATTTTCATGAAGAGATGCTTCAGTTCGTCAAGTTCAGATGTCTGAGAAAAAGTGACAGATGGCTAAGTAAGTTTAAACAGTCAAATAGGCAGAAGAAACAAATTTCTGTGAATTTAGACGTCTGTTCATTTAATTTAGACGTCTGTTTTTATGACAGACGTCTGTATTAAAGTGACAGACGTCTGTTTTTATGACAGATGGCTAAATAAAAGTGACAGATGTCTGAATTTGTACTGATTTGTTCCTCTTCTTTATTTTAGTGATTCTGAACTTGAGAAACTTTTGAAAATACTTTTATGTCTATAAAAAGATATTTTATATTTGTAGAACATATTTTCCAAAAATTATTTGTGTGTGTGTGTGTTATCATCATATCAGAGATTGTACAAAAATAACTAACCGGAAATAATAATCAATATACTTAAGAGCTTTGAGCTTTGTTTGTTGACGATATGATAATAGCTTTTCTTTGTAGATTCCTGTAAGAATATTTGTTATCATAGTATATAGTTTGAAATATATAGTTGTCACATTAAAATCGAAGAAGGCAGGTTCCAACAATATGTCTTTGCAAAACCTTTCATAAAACCATATACTGTGCTCCTGCATCCACATGGTTAAATACTGTAAAGCAATCATTATGTAAACATACATAAATATCAGGTAATAATGAACTATCTGTTCAAACACACAAGTTTTATTTGGATAACTTTTAACCTTTGGCTGACTCGGGCCTACCAGACAATACAATCAAAATTAACCTAACACCTGTTAGATATTCTTCTTCTGGATAATCTATCCTTAACTATTTGTTAAACATATCCCATCTGGACGGTCTGTCCTTAACTATTGGTTAAATACTTCACTTCTGGACGGTCTATCTCTAACTTAATCATCTCCCAGGTCTTCCCGATCCTAATGGTTTTTCGGGCTCACCAATAACCTATCTGTATACAAACATATATTCCTTTCGGTGTGTAATCATAATTTTATTCTACATATGACAAAGCCCTACACACTAGAATTTTGGACAAACAATTAGTTGTGGCTATTAGCTAATGTATAGGGCGCGACCCTATACTAGTCCCATATGGTATTCTAATATCTGAGTCATTTTCACTTAAGGATCCCCTCCCATAATTTTCCTTGAAAACATTTTCAAAATGATCCAAAACCTTTAAATCAAACTTAAACAAGAAAAAGTATATAATCTTTATACTTTACACAAAGTCATATCTCCATGTCATATATATATTTTACTCAAAATTTAGTTGATGAAAACATTTAACCATTTGAAAGAACCTCTTTCTATACTTTGTAATCCTCTCTTTCAAAACCAAAAATCAAACCTTTCGAAATCATTCCTCAAACCTTTTGAAACCATTCTCCAAACCTTTCGAACCCATTGAAAAGCAAACCTTTCGAAAGCTATAAAACTTTGGACATCCATCTTTAAAATCACTTTAAAACATTGCCTTAGAAAACCATGGAAAACCTTCCGTTTAAACCTTTCGAATCCATTGAATTATACCTTTCGAAATCATTCAACTAAAACCTTTCGAAACCATTCAATAAACCTTTCGAAACCACTGAATCAAACCTTTCGAAATCATTCAACTAAAACCTTTCGAAATCATTCGACTAAAACCTTTCGAAACCATTATAAGCAACCTTTTGACTTTATCGAAAGTTCTACTTCGAAAGCTTTAAACATATCCTCTAAAACAACTCTTTCGAAAGCTTTGGGTTTTACTTCAATTTATAAAACAAGGGTGAATCACCTAAGTCGAAAGCTTCCTTTCGAAAGCATGGAGAAGCAGCTAGTTTTTAAAACAAGTAAACCTTTCGTCTTTGTAGAAAGGTTCAAAACAAAACATTTATAAAGCGGCAGTAACCTTTCGACTATGTCGAAAGGTTTCAAAACAAAGTAGTAATAAAACAGCAGTGACCTTTCGACCGTGTCAAAGGGTTTAAAACCTTTCTTTTAAATATTTTGACCTGGTTGAAAACAACCAATTCGAAAGCTCTTATTCGAAAGCAAGGCAGGTGAAAGCTTTTGGTTTATAAAACAAACATACCCCAACCTCTTTGGCCATCAACCTTTCGACTTAGAACCCTTCAACTCTGTCCAATTCATTACTTACCAAGTAGCTTGATACTATATGCATTGATTTGACCTTGTCGAAAGCTTAAAACCTCTCGACCTTGTCGAAAGGTTTGGGACAGAAGGTTTGTTGCCGTAAAGGCTGAAACATGCTAAAAGTATGTTTTCTTTGTTTTTAACTTAAAAAGATAACTTTTCAACTAACATGCCTTTTTTCAAATTTTCATTGGTTAACAAATTCTTTTTGGAAATATGCTGCCACTATTTTCAGAATTGAACAATAATTTCATTTTATAAAATGCCCCTTCTCCTTAATTAAATATATAAAACATTTAAGTCTCATACCTTAAATAATTTTATATATTCATCAAATAAATTAGGAAAAATCCCAGAAAATCTATTTTAATATGTTGCCTAACATATAAAAATTTCAACTCCAAATAATTATTATTTTAGCCAAAAATAATTTATAACCCAATAAGCAATTTCCTTCACTAGAAAATTGATATAAAATCCATATTAATACAGAAAATTATGAAAATTGAAATCCATCTCTAAAATATCATTTCTGACCTATATTTAAATTTTCAAGGCATTTGGATGTCATTAAATAGGATTTTCATGTCAAATATAAAGGCATTTGGATGTCATTAATCAGTATAAAGCTCAAATCGCTCTCCCAAAAGATAATGCCTCCACACCTTTAAAGCAAATATAATGGCAGCTAACTCCAAATCATGCGTAAAATACCTTACTTCATGTGGTCTGAGCTGTCTAGAAGCATAAGCAATCATTTTACCTCTTTGCATCAACACAGCTCCCAATCTAGTTCCACATGCATCAGTATAAACAACTAAATCTTGATTCCCCTCTGGAACCACTAACATCGGTGCATGGGTCAATAGGTCTTTCAAGTTCTGAAATGCTTCCTCACACTTATCAGTCCATACAAACTCCACATCCTTTCGTGTAAGATTAGTCATCGGTGCAGCTATCCACGAAAAATCCTTTATAAACCTTCGATAATATCCAACCAATCCAAGAAAGCTCTTAATCTTGGTCACTGTCTCGGATCTCTTCCAATTATTCACTGCCTCAATCTTAGTCGGATCTACAGACAACCCTTTCTTTGAGACATGACCAAGGAACTTCACTTCATTCTTCCAAAAATGGCACTTCGAAAACTTAACCTTCAACCGATGCTCCCTCAACGTTTCGAGCACAATTCTAAGATGAACTTCATGCTCCTTCTCATCCTTAGAGTATATCAAAATGTCATCTATGAAGACCAACACAAATCTATCCAAGTGCTCTCGGAAAATTCTATTCATTAGATCCACGAAGAATGTCGGTGCATTAGTTAGTACGAAGGGCATAACTAACCATTCGTACGATCCATATCTTGTCCTAAACACCGTCAAAGGAATGCTATCCTCTGCCACTCTAATCTGATGAAATCCCATCGCCAAATCCAGCTGAGAGAATACCTTGGCCTCACTTAACAGATCGAACAAATCATCAATTCTCGGCAATGGGTATCAGTTATTTATCGTCTTCTCATTCAACTTACGATAATCGATACACAGCCTCCACGATCCATCCAGCTTCTTCGCAAATACTGCGGCAGCCCCCCATGGTGAACTACTTGGTCGGATAAAACTCTTGCCTTCAAATCCACCAACTACACCTTCAACTTTCTCATCTCTGTAGGTGTCATCCTACTCGGCGGCCTACTCACCGGCTCTGCTCCAGGCACCAAATCAATCCAAAACTCTATGGCTCGTTTCGGTGGCAGTCCAACTACCGGCTCAAATACATCAGCAAATTCTATAACTACAAAGACTCGATGCAACTCATCCTCCAACTCCATAATATCCAATAAAGCATTCACCTCACAACTAAGGTTCTCTACGGCATAAACTATCCGATCACTACATCCGGGTGACTAAGTGGTATTTCCTATCATGGCAAAATATCCTAGCATCATATTTACTTAAGCAATCCATCCCAAGGATAATCCCAAATCCCACAAAGTCAAACACATGCAAACAGCAATCAAAAGTATGACCTAGCAAATCAAATTCTAAATGGTCACACCTCATCCCAAGCGTTGCATACCCTCCTATCGAATTTGCAACCCTTAAGGAAGTAACTAAGTATAAGGGTTCTAGGTTAAGCCTATCTACCAAACATCGAGAAATAAAAGAATGAGATGCTCCAGTATCAAATAGAATGCTAACAGACATACCGTGAATCTACAGCGAGCCTCCCAGAACAGCCTTCCCTTTTTCTTGCACAACCGACCTTGGAATTGCGGGCTCCAGTGAATACATCTGTCCCTTTCCATCTCTAGCAGGCTCAGGGCATTTGTTCCTATAATGGCCGACCAGATCATAATTAAAACATATGACATTCTGCTTTCCAACGGCTTCTTTCCATTTTCCTTTTCCATTCCCGGTACGACCCTCATTAGCATAGTGTCCCTTCTTATCGCATTTGTAGCAAACCACTTCAGCCTTTCCTTTATTTTGTGCTCCTCCCTTCCGAGCATTCTTTTTTTGGAAAAACTTCCTTTTCTGGCCATGTCCCAACTGGGCCTCCTTCATCTTCATCCTCAAGCAAGCCAACGCCTCTTCTTGTCTTAATGCCATTTCAACCACTACATCACTGGGATCTCTCAAATGTGGTAAAGTGGCACTTATCAACTCTGGCCTCAAGCCCCTAATAAACTTTTCATTCCTCATGATCACGGTACCTACCAAAGCTTACTCGTATCAGGCCAACTCCTCAAACTTCCTCGCATACTCCAAAACGGACATATCTCCTTGTTCCAACTCTGCAAACTTCCTCACCAATGCTGACTGCGCCATTACAGACTTAAATCTTTCTGAAAACCTTCTCTTAAACTCCTCCCAAGTTATGGTTTCCTCATCAACTCCAACAGTAACGGTATTCCACCAGAATAGAGCAGCTCCCTGCAGCTGCCTCGAAGCCAATCTCCTCTTCTATGCATAATTCAATCCTAAGTCGGCAAAAATTCTCTCACAATGCAGTAGCAAAATGTCTAACTCGATCGCATCTTCAGTACAATAAACGGCTTCCCTCCAAGCCTGATGTAATCCCTACTCAAGTTAGCATACTGATTGACCATCGGAACTTCCTGAGCTTCACCTCCAGCAGCATTACCTCCGATAACTCCGGCTGCTATTCCGGCTGCTATTCCAGCTTGCATCATGTTTACAAAGAACTGATACATTGCTCCCATGTCCATATGGGGAACACCTGCACCAACAGTTTCAGCTTGTGCCTGACCGGGATCTCTCCTAGTTTTGGTTGGGCATTTCCATTAGTTATGGTGCTATCTCCTCTAAGATTTACTCTGCCTCTTCTTCCTTCCATATCTGTATTCAAACCTTGTGAGATACAGATGAATAGCCTAACTAAGATAGGAGTCTAGAGAGATAGCATGTACTTATATATATATAACAAATACAAGTACGTTACTATAACGTTATCCCATACCCCGATCTTAACTCTAATTTCTAAGGATTATGTTTTCAAAATCATTTTTAATTAAAGTATTTCATAAACCATGCTCTGATACCAAGCTGTCACATCCCCTATCTAGAGGCCCAAAACTAAGCGCTACAGACGCTGCAGTCATCTATAGTATTAGCATCCGGTGATTAAATACGGCTATGTTAATGGTATCAATAATATCGGAAGCACTTGAATATGAAACAAAACACAGATTTCAAAAACAACTTTTACTTCATTACATTTCAAAACCAATTGTTTCACATTCACAACACATAATCCCAAATCGTTCCTAGGCACAGATCAAATATAATTATTACAAAATACGCCAAGAGCGGTATATGAAGATACCCCTTTGGTTGATCAGAGTCATATAGTCATAATAGACCTAATACAAAACAACACAGCGGAAAATCCATCAAAACATAACAAGAACTGGAACTCCTAAATAGCTATCTGTTTTCCTCTTGCATGTCTCTGGTAGCTTATTCGTCATCCTACTAAAACCTGAAAAAAGTCCTTAATCCCTCAGCCTACTCAAATTAATTTTGAGCACGCGAGAGTTTAAGGGGAAAACATAAACTTCGAGTTAGACATAAAGCCTGGTGTGAATAATATTATACATACCGGAATAATTATGTTAAGTGAGACCACGCCGCTTAGCGAAACGGGTTTCCCCTCACTAACATCCTTTTAAAACATATCTTGGCAAAACCTTTCATAAAACCATATACTGTGCTCCTGGATCCATAATGGTTAAATACTGTAAAACAATCATTATGTAAACATACATAAATATCAGGTAATAATGAACTATCTATTCAAACACACAAGTTTTGTTTGGATAACTTTTAACCTTTGGCTGACTCGGGCCTACCAGACAATACAATCAAAATTAACCTAACACATGTTAGATATTCTTCTTCTGGATTATCTATCCTTAACTATTTGTTAAAATTTCCCATCTGGACGGTCTGTCCTTAACTATCTGTTAAATACTTCACTTCTGGACGGTATGTCTCTAACTTAATCATCTCCCAGGTCTTCCCGATCCTAATGGTTTTTCGGGCTCACCAATAACCTATCTGTATACAAACATATATTCCTTTCAGTGTATAATCATAATTTTAGTCTACCTATGACAAAGCCCTACACATTGGAATTTTGGACAAACAATTAGTTGGGGCTATTAGCTAATGTATAGGGTGCGACCCCATACTAGTTCCATCTGGTATTCTAATATCTGAGTCATTTTCACTTAAGGATCCCCTCCTATAATTTTCCTTGAAAACATTTTCAAAATGATCTAAGACCTTTAAATCAAACTTAAACAAGAAATAGTATATAATCTTTATACTTTACTCAAAGTAATATCTCCATGTCATATATATATATATATATATACACTTTACTCAAAATTTAGTTGATGAAAACATTTAACCATTTGAAAGAACCTCTTTCTATACTTTGGAATCCTCTCTTTCAAAACCAATATCAAACCTTTCGAAATCATTCCTCAAACCTTTCGAAACCATTCTCCAAACCTTTCGAACCCATTGAAAAGCAAACCTTTCGAAAGCTATAAAACTTTGGACATCCTTCTTTAAAATCACTTTAAAACATTGCCTTAGAAAACCTTCCGTTTAAACCTTTCGAATCCATTGAATTAAACCTTTCGAAATCATTCAACTAAAACCTTTCGAAACCATTCAAAAAACCTTTCAAAACCACTGAATCAAACCTTTTGATATCATTGAACTAAAACCTTTAGAAATCATTCGACTAAAACCTTTCGAAACCATTAGAAGCAACCTTTCAACTTTGTCGAAAGTTCTGCTTCAAAAGCTTTAAACATATCCTTTAAAACAACTCTTTCGAAAGCTTTGGGTTATACTTCAATTTATAAAACAAGGGTGAATCATCTAAGTTGAAAGCTTCCTTTCGAAAACATGGAGAAGAAGCTAGTTTTTAAAACAAGTAAACCTTTCATCTTTGTCGAAAGGTTCAAAACAAAACATTTATAAAGCGGCAGTAATCTTTTGACTATGTCGAAAGGTTTCAAAACAAAGTAGTAATAAAGCACCAGTTACCTTTCGAATGTGTCGAAGGGTTTAAAAACCTTTCTTTTAAATATTTTGACTTGGTCGAAAACAACCAAGTCGAAAGCTCTTATTCGAAAGCAAAGCAGGTGAAAGCTTTTGGTTTATAAAACAAACATACCCCAACCTCTTTGGCCATCAACCTTTCGACTCAGAACCCTTCGACTCTGTCTAATTCATTACGTACCAAGTAGCTTGATACCATAAGCATTGGTTTGATCTTGTCGAAAGCTTAGAACCTCTCGACCTTGTCGGAAGGTCTGGGTCGGAAGGTTTGTTGTCGTAAAGACTGAAACATGCTAAAAGTATGTTTTCTTTGTTTTTAACTTAAAAAGATAAATTTTCAACTAACCCGCCTTTGTTTGTCAAATTTTCATTAGTTAACAAATTCTTTTCGGAAATATGCTGCCACTATTTTCATAATTGAATAATAATTTCATTTTATAAAATGCCCCTTCTCCTTAATTAAATATATAAAATATTTAAGTCCTATACCTTAAATAATTTTATATATTCATCAAATTACTTAGGAAAAATCTATTTTAATATGTTGCCTAACTTATAAAAATTTCAACTCCAAATAATTATTATTTTAGCGGAAAATAATTTATAACCCAATAAGCAATTTCCTTCACTAGAAAATTAATATAAAATCCATATTAATGCAGAAAATTATGAAAATTGAAAACCATCTCTAAAATATCATTTTTGACCTATATTTAAATTTTCAATGCATTTGGATTTCATTAAATAGGATTATCATGTCAAACATATCATAAAAACTAACATGAACATATATAATCCATCAACAATATATATATATATATAACTTTAATCATCAAAACATGATATATACTTGCAAAATCATTTTAGGTCTAATCTTAAAACCGAAAACTAAAAGAAATTGGAATGTAGTAATTATTCACCTTAGCTTTGAGATTATAGATGTGAGATTTGATGTTGATTTAGTTGATTTTCTTCCTTTTTTTGAATCCTAGCTTTAATCTTCTTCTTGAGAATGATAATGGTAGCCGACCTTAGGAAATTTTAGTTTAAATGAAATGAAAATGGACGTGAGTTCCATTCCTAAGGGTTTAGGGTATAAACTATATCTATTTTTCATATTGCCCCTCTCATATCCTAACACATTAACTTAGGTTATTTCATTTTAATTAACACACTAACATGGCATGACTACCCTTTGTTAATCAAATCTCAACCTTTTAATCTTCACATTATTTTATTTTATTTATCTAATTAATTATCCTAAATAATGTTATAAAAATATGGGGTGTTACAACTTCCATTAGAAAGATATGATAGTTTCCCTTTTCCGCGGAGTTGTCATAACAACGATTTGGACTTTCTGGCTAGAAGATACGACTGTTTGAAAATTGATAATTTTTGGAGCAGCATAGTGGGTAATCAGAGAGTTTGGAGGCAAGTCCACTAACCCATTTCAGGTTTGGAGGCTATAATAGACTGAACCATCATCTCCAAATCACTTTTACCACTTCTTAAATAGATCTAAGATCCCATTAACCCATCCAAAACCATTTATTTTCTCCTCCAAATCAAGTCTAAATCATATATTAAGTGTAGATTAGCAAGAGAATTCATTAGAGATCTTCAAATCTACATTTTTAGGAAGGAAAAATGACATCTTTGCTGTTTACTTTCGGATTTACATCGACTTTCATGCAAAACTTGTATTTTGGAGGTCTAGTGAGTGATTTATCACCTCTTACCATACTATATAAGTATCTATAGGTTTTAACATGTTTTGGATCCAATTTTCAAGTCAATTATGCTTTAATTCTATTTTAAAACCCAACCTATAGTAAAAAAAAGACGAATAAATAGATTTTTGGTGTTCTAGACATGATATTTAGATATGTGGTTGCCTTGATAGATGTTAGACTATGTTGTATACACCTTGTATAATGGTCGCTATGATTGATTGTGGGATTCGCATGTTTGAATGTTGTTTGGTGTATGTATGATGTTTGTTTGTATGCTTGTATGGTTGAAAATGCTCATTGGAGCGAACTAGAGGTAGGAACCATGATATCGAACTTTGACGGATAGGCTCTAGAGCGTTTGGAGTCATATTGTTGCATAGGCGATGCATGAATGTCAAAGTATTGAGTGTAGTGATGGAATCGACGTGATGTTGATGTGCTGAAAGAGCTATAGTGTAGCGACCCTAATTTTGACTAACATTACTTAGGACATTTAATTAGAAAAATTAAATGAAATAATGTAAATGGTTAAAGGATTAAGATTTGTATGATCATAAGGTAGATGTGCCTAATTAATCTAAAGCCAAAGAGAATTAAAATGAAGTAAGTAAAGGTAATAAGATAAGGGCAAAATAGGGATATGTTATATTTTATACCCTAAACCCTTAATCCAATTTCATTTACAATATTCACGAATTAAACTAAACCAAGAAGCTTAGTCGGTCACAATTAGAAGAGGACAAGAGGAAGTTAAGCAAGAATTCAAGAAGGAAGCTTAATCAAATTAATTCAATGGCAAATCTCAACCTTCTTAACAATCAAGCTAAGGTGAATAATAGATTACATCTCATATTTATTGTTTTCGGTTTCTAGATAAGATCCGAACTAATTTTGCAAGAATATTTCCATGTTTTGATTGTTTAAATGGATATATATGTCTGTTGATGATTTATGTTATTTCTTTTAGATTCTATAATAAGATTTTATTTGAAAAACCTATTAAATGACATCCAAATGGCTTGCATTTTTTATATAAGGTCGGAAATATTATTTTAAAGATGGTTTTCAAGTTTCATAATTTTTTAAGTTGTTGTGGATTTACTATGGATTTTCTAGCAAAGAAAATGGTTAAATTGGGTTTAAATTAATTTTGGCTATTATATATTAGCTTTGGGTCAAAATATGTTATAAAACATAATAAAAGTGATTTATGGGAATTTTTGGAGAATTTTCCTAAGTATTTTATTAAAGATATAAAATTATTTTAAGGTAAGGGACTTAAATGTTTTATATCTTTATAAAAGGAGAAGAGGCAATTTGCTAAATGTTTTAAATTGTTAATTACTGAATTCGGCAACACCTTTAGAAAAAAAATTGAAATAAAAATTAGCAACCAATTATGTAACGACCCGGAAATTTTAACGATTTTTATAACGTAATTGACTAAATTTTTCTTGAAAATCAATTAAATTTTAGAAATGAAAATTTGATATTTGGTATGCGTCTATTGAAGCATAGCAAGTGGCAGATTTTCATTTGAAAATTTGTAAGTTTGTTTGGTTGTGAAATTTCAAATTTAAATTTAAATATAAGTTGAAAATTTGATGGAAATAAAATATTTTTGAAATCTGAATATTTTTATATAATAAAATTGTAAACCTTTTTCTAAGTGAGACGTCGTATTTCGTTTCACCAAATTTGGATTGCTCTAGCTCCGTTTATATTATTTTTGACGGTTTAGCAGCATTTTGGCAGCGAATATCGACTTTTAATATGATGATTGTATCGCTGATATCTGTATACCATTCTGTTCATCTCGTCGCGCTGATCTCCGCAGTATATTCATTTGTGCATTTCGGAGTCCGGTGCGCGGCGAAATCAGTAAAATGATTAGCCGTATCAGTTCCGCATTTGGGCTTTTGGGCTTTCTGTGTCCATTCATTTACCCATCAGTAGAATCTAATAGTCATTTGCTTTTGATATTCCAGAAAATTTAAGTCGTGACTGTTGTTATTCCTACCTTTTCAATATATTAGTTGATTTGTCCAACACTGTTCATTCTCTTCCGTTCTATCATCATTCGTATAAAAAAAAGCTTTCATGTATATTATGTAACCTACTTGTTTCCCTTCCTCTCTTCTTCGTTTTTGTTCTATCATTTGCAAAGAAAATATAAAAATAAGATTTTATATATATATTGAGATCTGAGAAGTGAGAAGCCACCTCGTCCTCTTTTATAATTGCAACTCACCCCACTTTGTCCTTTCCCTTCGCCACCATATGCCGCACACAAGCCAACCAGGCGCCAGTGTCCCGCCGCCTTCCACACTCCGCCACCCATCCTCCTTCATCCTCCAGCCAGTCCACTAAAAACCCGAACCCTTTGTTTTCCATCGCTCCACCAAACAACCTAAATGCTCTCCCACCTGCCGCCTCTATTTCACCTTCCCACTCATCAAACTCGAGCCACCATCCACCTTCTAACAACTGCCTGATCGCTTCCTTGTTTGCACGTCACCCCACCTAGTCGACTCCAGCAACTCCAAACCCCGCCAGTCCTCCACACTCACCTCTCCATGTCGGCTGTCCACCCGCATCCTCCCCTCAACCCACTAGCGACACATCCCTCCAGCGCCAGCAGCCACTTGCCCAAACCTTGAGCCTTCCAGTTCCTCACCCCTAGTAGCCGAGCAATGCTCCGCCGGCCACTTCTCTGATCCGCAACCCACCATCAAAAACACAGCCACCAATAACTGCTCCAACCAGACACCGAGCACCCCTCCAGGCTACCAAACTCCACGCCTAGCACCCCTTCTCCGATAGCCTATCTCGCCTTGCCCGCTTTTCTCCGACAGCGTAGCCAAGTCAGCCCACTTCTCAACAGCTTTCTCTTCTCATATTTAAAAAAATGAAATAATGATCTGTTTATATATATATATGATCAGTTTATATATATATATATTAGATTCATCAACTTCAAGTCTAGCTTTTGCTGTTGTGCATGTTGGTGAAGATGCAGATGATTCCTCACCCTGAGCCTTCTCTATGTACAGGTTTCAGCTATTTAATTTTTTAGTCGTTTTTATTTCAATTGACCGATGATTTTATTAAAAGAGAAAATATTATATATATATATATATATATATATATATTTGTTTTTTATCGAATTCGAGATCGTGCTGCTTTGTTTCGCCACTGTCCGGATTCGTTCAACAGCGGTTTTCTAGCCTTGTCGCTTATCCGTGTGCGTGTCCGTGTCGCCTTCTTGTTACATAGCCTCGAAAGGTAAGCGATCACTCACGATTAACATTCTTATGTTTAGTAAATTTATATTCACATGAATGATGATTGAAATATGTTGTTAAATTTGAATTGTTAGTTATTTAATTATTGAATATGATATGTTAATATTTAAATTTGTTAACCTATGACATATGACACCATGACCCGTTGAATATATATTCTATTTAAATGGTTAATTATGATCATATTTGCCATTGATATGCTATGTCATTTTATATTATTACTTATTGTTCTCACTCTGCAAGTTCCCTGATAGTTAGGAATTCCCTATGGGTTGAAATGATACATACCCGAATGATATTATAGATTAGGGAAAATCGTTATGGGTTGAAATGATAAACCCAAGCGATTTTATTGATTTTTCTGAATTTTGGGATTGTGGGTTGAAATGATATATACCCGTAAATATTAAATTATTACAGATTGAAATGATAAATATCCGTATCACTTGACAATACGTTAGAAAACTATATACGGACACCGTTGGTCTATTTTTAAATGATTTCTAGGATTTTAAAAGGAAAATATATGGGTTTTAATAAATATTGATTTTTCAAAATATAATATAAATATTTTATTTTAATATGTGTAAAATTTAGATTTAAATTATATGTTTGGAAATTTTAAATTTATAAATTAAGTTTTGAAAATGTAAATTTTAAGATTTTACTCATAATTTTACTATTTTTAAATATATAAAATAAGATTTAATAAAATAAAATATATTCAATAATAAGATTTAATTTACTAAAATTTAATATAATTTAATTTAATTAGTATATTTATAATATGTTTAAAATATTTATTTAAAATTTATATTAATATTTTGAAAATAGATTTTTGTAATAACTTTAATAAATTAAGGTTGGAAAGATAAATTGAAATTCAGTTGAAATTTAATTTGTTTAAGAATTGTATTTAATAAGAATTGGTTTGAACTAATTAATTTTAGATTTTAAAGATATGGTTTTTTTAACTTGATAACTAGATTTTGATTAAAGGTGATTAAATGAATATTTTCAAATTTAAATAAAATTGAAATTGAATATTTAATTTTGATTTTACATTTGTAATCTGGGATTTTATTTAAATGGTTATTAAAAGTGATTAAGTGAATATTTTCAAATTTAAATAAAATTAAAGTTGAATTTTGATATATAAATGAAATTTATCAAATTGAGTTATTGTAAATTGTTTTATTATTTAAACTTTGAAACCTATTAAATTGGAAGTGGTTTAAATTTGTAGTTCAAATCTGGATTTGAAATCGATATAAATTAAAATGGTTTTAATGAGAGTTTGAATTGAATCTTTAACCCTTTTAATTGAAACTATTGAACTTAGATTGATTTAAGTTGAATTTTGGAACCAAAGTTGATTTGAATTAATTTATGTAATTGGAAGAAACAATTCTAATTTGAAACTATTTTCGATATAACCTATTTTTAAATATATACTATTTTAATATATATTATTTTAAATTTATAAACAATTTTAAATGTATATAGTTTAATATATAAACTATTTTTAATATATAAACTATTTTAATCTATAACCTATTTTTAAATATAAACTATTTTTAGTGTATAACTATTCCAATATATAAATTACTTTCAATATTCAAACTGTTTAAAATGGAACTGTTATGATTTAGATTTAATGGATTCAAATACGAATACTTTGATACAATGGTTTAACCTATTTTGTGGTTAAGATTTTGGAAGTGAATATGATTTCAAAAGTGATATGATTTCGAAAGTGAATATGATTTCAAAAGTGATATGATTTTGAAATGAATATGATATTTTGATATGAAGTATAAACTGTTTGAAATGAAATGACCACGGTGTGAAATAAGCGTTTGGTTGTTAAAGAGACTAGGATCGGATATTGTCATACTCTCTGCCAATACCGAAAACCACTTTAACAACTGTGTATGTGGTGGAGATTCCAAAACGAAGTAGGATGGTTTGGCGAACGTCTATATGAGGTATGAACGCAGCCTGACTCCCTCGAGTCAGCTTGATGTGACTGAAACAGGAGCCACGCCGGGCCAAGTGAGGTCGCACCTCTGATCGAGCACGCTTCTTCAATACCATTCTATTACTTTGTGATTTGATTGGGTGCACTTTTGATTATGGGAGTGTGTCTCGAGGTGGGCGGTGGTAGATGTTATGCATTACCACCAGTCCAGATCCGCAAAACAGTAGTATCCTACCCTGGGCATACCTCGCATGCCTTGTCACATGCCTTATCGCGCCCACTACGAGTTTGGTTTGTGTCGTACCTATGGAGTGCTCCCTGATAGCCCACCGGTTTGGTGGAGTTTAAAGTACTGTATAGACTACAGCATTTATATGAAAATGTGTTAAGGGGGATGTGGGTAACGCCTTAACGCTATTTAAATATCTTACATTACTATAGACATTATCTATGTAGCGTATTGTACTATGTTTGTAGATAGTTTAACAGATCCTTAAAGGGTGGAATCCCAAACATCCTTTAAGTTATTTGCATTTCACTTGGACATTTCACTTGAGTTGATTTACTTGCATAAGGATGTTAATCCTGACTCGAGTGTTTTGTGTTTTGCTTTATGCTTGGGTCAGACTGAGTGTCACAGCATTTGAGACTCACCTTCGGAGCTTGGAGCTTTGCTTGAAGATCTAGCTTTATTTATTCAGCTTTCAGTTATTTCCAGTTTTATGTTCAGACTTGTCATTTGCTTATGTATTGAGACTTCTATGTATTCGGGATTTCTGTTGTATTTTGTTTTAAGCTCTAATGTTCTGTGGTAGCTTCATGAACTACTATTTATCAATTTCCGCTGCTTATTGTTATATTACTCTGTGTCTGTGATTCTGTGATTGATTTATTTACTGTATATTCTAAGTTTGCCAAATATAAATTAACCATCTGTTGTTTTGAGCAGTTCAAGTCTGACATGTGTGGATGATTGTCGATTTGAATCGTCTGAAATGACAGGTCGTTACAAATTATATATTGACAAGTAAGGCAAGTTAGTTGGAAAGATATTACTTTAAAAAGTAAAAAAATCAGTTTTGTGAAGGATTGTTGCTTCGCCACTTTCGGCGGCCACCTTTTGACCCCATGCTACCACCTCCAACCTAGTCGAAACCAATACACATGGTATCAATGCCTTGGTACGTAGTGGATTGAAGATAGGTGGATGGTATAGTGTCGAAACATGCTTTCGAAGGGGTAGAAGTAGTCTTTATAAACTCAGAACTATTTTAGTTACAAAGTGAGGCTTTCGAAGGAAATAGCTTTCAACTTAGTCAAATACGCCTTTATTTTAGAAAAGGGCTTTCGAAAGAGGTTGCCGCCTTTTATTTTCAAAGTAAGCATTCGAAGGGATCGGAACCCCTGCTGTTGCATTCAACCTTTCGAATCAATGCCTTCGAAAGGGTTCTTTTGCCTTAAACTTTGAAGCTGCTTCTCCATGCTTTCGAAAGGGTTTGTTTCGAAACCATCCACTTTCTTTTACTTAGGAATAATGCTTTTGAAAGAATTGCTTTCGCCCCAGTTCTTTTAAGACCCTTGGATATATTGAAAGTTAAACCCAATGCTTTTGAAAGGAATGGTTTTAAAAGGTTTCGAAGCTATGTTCCACAAACTTTTACTTGAACCCAATGCTTTCGAAAGGTTTGTTTTAAGCAAGGAGTTTTAATACTTTCGAAAGGTATATAATGAAGGTTTCGAAAGAAAGATACCCCAATGTTTTCGAAAGGTTCACTTGGGTTTTTAAATGGAAGGTTTCAGATGCTTTCGTAAGGCAAGTTTAAAGTGTTTTGAAAATAGGATGTCTAAGGTTAATAAAGCTTTCGAAGGGATATCTTCAATGATTTCGAAATGTATGTTTTGGCCTTTCGGCCTAGTGTTTCAAGGTATAGTAGTAAACTTATTTGGAAAGAGGTACTTTCAATCGATTCGAAAGGTATTGTTTAAAGTTTTTAAGCAAAGGTTTCGAATGGTTTTCCTTGTGTAACGACCCGATATTTTGGACCATTCGCGTCCATTATAAGTGAATAGGTAGACACTTATGCCGGAGTTGAATTGCTCAAAATACCGCGTTGTTAATTTAAATTGGCAAAACTGAACATATACAGTAAATAAATAATCACAGATCACAGACACAGAGTAATAAGTGCAGCGGAAATAAAAGAGATAGTAGTTCATGAAGCTACTATATGAATATATAAATACATCAGAGTTTACAACAGAAGAGTAATACGATACATCAGAGTTAAACTAGATACAATCGGAAGAGTAACAGATTCATCAGATACAAATCAGAATACATCACTGGAATCATCGAATACCTGAAAGCTGGATAGATAGCTGGATCTCCAAGCGAAGCTCCAACTCCAAAGGTGAGTCTCGTAAGCTGAACTACTCAGTCTGACCCGAGCGTAAAGCAAAACACAAAACACTCGAGTCAGGATTAACATTCTTATATTAATAAATCCAACTCAAGTGAAATAGCAATTGAAATACAAGTAACTCAAAGGATGTTTGGAATAACCATCCTTTAAGGATCCGTTAAACTATCTACTAGGTAGTAATGTACGCTAAGTAGATAATGTCTATCAGTAATATAAAGATATCAAAGTAGGGTTAAGCAGGGCCCATACACCTCTTAACCTGTTTATTCCCAAAAGCATATACAAGACCGTAGTTTCCCCAAAACCGGAAGTCACCAGAGGGCAATCCATATACTAAAGGTACAAATCAAAATCGTAGTGGTCGCGAATAGGATAATCAGTATGACAAGGTACATGAGGCGATACCAACTAGGATACTAGTAGTTGCGTGATCCGGACTGATGTTGGGCATAGCAGCTACTACCCCAACACCGCGAAACAACACTCCCATAATCGAGGGGTGCACCCAAATCGAATCACAAAAGTAATAGATATGGTAACGAAGAAGTGTGTCCGCTAGAGGTGGCGAACCTCAATGGCCCGGCGCGGCTCCTGTTTTAGTCATGTCAGGGGTCATCCAAAATCGTTCTCTTTCTTCAGTCAACGCGTTCATCAAAACCATCCACTTCGTTCTGGATCAACACTCCGCGTATAGTTATTAAAGTGGTTTCGGTTCAGATAGAGAGTATATCCATTACCGATCCCGGTCTCTTTAATAACTTTCGTAATTATTACACCGATTGGTCGTTTGTTTATTTCAAAACCAAATCAATTTCAATTTCAATTTCAATTCGTAAATCAACATTTCACTTGTCTTTCGAAAACCAATTTCCATACTTTATGTTTCAAACTTTCAAATTATCATTTCAAAATCTTATAATTCAAATTCAATCTCTATTTAAACAATCCAAATATTAACTCAAGTTCGAATATAAGTTCATTTCGAAAACATTTAAATTAATTTAATTTAACATTTAAATCAATTTAAATTCATTTATCAATTTCATTCAATATCGTTAAATTAATTTATCATTCAAAACAATTTCTATTAAATTTCCAAATCATTAAATCAATTTCTTAAATTCAACTTCATTAAATCAAAACTTACAAATTTAATTAAATTAAATTCATCAAATCAAATTCTTTACATTTCAAGTCTTACATTAATTCCAAAATATCACATTTTCATTTCTTGTTAAAGAAATTCAATTTCACTTATTTACTTTCTTAAATAATTTTCCAAAACTTACTTAATCAAGAAAGCTCAATTTCATTTATTTACGAAGAAAAACTCACTTATTAAAAGTTCAATTCAATTTAATCACTAAATCATTCAATCTTATTTAATTATTAAATAATTCAAAACTTAATTATTAATTAATTTCAAAGTTTAATAATTTCAACTTAATTATAATTTCAAACTTAATTCAATAATTTCTCAAATTAAACAACTTTCTTTCATCAATTACATTTTTAATAATTTGTTTCAGATTATTTAAACATTAACATTTTCCTTTCACTTAAATTCAAATTTCAACTTCATTTCAAAACCATATTATTTATTCAAATAACATCTTCGTTTTATTCATAAATCAAATTATTGACCAATCGGGTTTTATTTAATTTTCTATCCTAGGTCAAAGTTCAATTTTTGGGTATTTATCATTTCAACCCGATTCCAATTCAATTCAAAAATCAACATACAAAGGGAACTTGCAGTGTGATAACTGGGATGGTGTTAAAGTAAATAAACAAGCACTAACAATAATCAATATCAATCCAATAATCAATTCAAATAATCCCGAAATAACCGTATTAATTCGCATTGTTATTTGTACGAATTAATATAATTATTTCTAGAATCTACACTATCATTTCATGTAGACTAAAGATTATTACATTACGGTTTTTCACTTGTCATCTATTACAATTTCATATGTCATCAATTTAACAACATACATTCAGTGGTTCAAAGTGTAATTAAACAAATCCCACGTGTCAATAAATTTAACAGTTAAAGGGGTCATATTATACAAATGTCAGTTAATCAAATTTAACATTTAATTATCCTATATCAAGTTCAATTTCATACTATTTATCATTTTAACAATAACAATTTAACGTCCAATAAATTCAACAATCAATCAATTATCAGCCAAACTGTATTATCATCGCATAAATAATTAACAGATAATGGTGTCAGATGTCACAGGTGAACTGATACAGGTAATAGCATATATAACAGTGTCATTAACTAATAGCAGCATATTTCAATTGTCGTTTCAATTGAAATCAAATTTAATAAATAAAAGAACGTTAATCGTGAGTGAGTGCTCACCTTTCGAGGCTAGAGAGAGATGAACTAGAACGGAGTCGAGTTACTAATCCAAGCACGAATTTCAAAGCAAAGCCGAATTGACACGAATACGACGAACATGGCTGATAATAGGAAATTGATAAAACGAATCAGAGCAGAATTGAATAAAGAGATGAATATAGTATATTTCTATTCAAATAAGTATTCGTTTTAAACAAATATATTTTGAATATATACCTATATATTTTTATTTTTATTTTATCAATAGTTTAACTTTAATATCAAAAATAAAATCTATACATATGTGAAAACCAAATCCATATACACTAAAACCGGATTATACCTACATTTATTAGAAATGCAAGATACCTATATATAATATATATATATTATTCACTGCAAAAAAAAAAAAAATACAATCATAACACTATACAAAAAAAATCTTTACTTCCTGTAATATACATCTGTCATATAAATGCAACTTGTTTTTAAAATATAACCATTGTAAGCATTATATACTGCACAAATTATATATATATATATATATCTATACCGTATCATAAAAACAGTATATATGTATTATTAACCAATATATACTAACATATATTATATAATAAAACTGTTATATAACCTATGTATATAATTTCAAATATCCATAAAATAAAATGTACATGCATGCTACTCATATGCAGCTGTTTTCAAAATAAACATATTACTAAAAATATGTATATAAACTGACATGCAGTATATAACTAGTAAATAAAATATACATATGTATAATATTATGTGCATTATTGTTATAAGTACAAACTGTAAAGAAACCTTACACCTTACAAACCTGACATGAGCAGAGATCTTATTATGACCTATTATATCCTATATAATATTAATAATAAACTTACTACTGTAACATATATATACGTGCACTCATATAAACAAAGAAGCTGGCAAATTATTATATTGTATACCTTATATCAATATGTATTACTTGCAACAGTGGAACACAATCCAATCCAATATTCATGCGTTTTAGACGATCATATATGCAGACCTTTATTCAAGTACACAACCTATACTTTATATCAATCTTTAACTTACTTTTTTTTTATAAATTAAATCATTATATCACTTACATACTTTATATATGAACACTTTATCATATAATACTGTTAGCTGTTATAACTTAAATACATATCAATACACCAAATCAACATATATATGCCTTTCATATAATAATAACTGATATTGTATAACTTATATAAATTAATATATTTAACTTACTATATATACATACCAATACACAGAGGATATGAACACAAGGCAATGGCTGGACGGGTAGACTCGGTGGCACGAGCGGATCCGGAGGGATGGAGTCAAAAGACTATGCAATTACGGTGGGGTTTGAGGTGGGGCTGACGATGGCAGCACGGCGGTCGGTCGCGTGGAGAGACGGTAGGTGTTGTCAGGTCGGAGGGTTGTGGATTTCAGGGAGGCCATGGTCGCGCGTTCACTGACGGGGAGGTGGGGATGTGGTGTGCATGAAACTCGGGAGGGTTGTGTGCATTGTGGTGGTCGGGACGTTGCTATGAGGCAGAGAGGGAGGGTGCAGGTAGCGTTTGGGTTGGGTCGACTGCTGGTTGCGGCTACTCGCCCGAAGTGATGGAAGGAAGGCCACATGGTCAGGGAAGGCACGCGCATGGAGGGGGCTGTTTGGGTGAGGCAGAGAGGGCTGCCGTGAAAGTGGGGTTGCGGGCTTAGGCGTTTGGCAGTGGCTGGCGGCGTGAGGCTGGGCTTGGCTTCTCTGGAGGCGGACGTCTGTTGGAGGAAGAAGGTGGATCGGTGAAGAGGTAACAGGAATGGTGGTTGATTTTCTTTTGAAAATATGACAGAGAAGAAACAAATAAAAAAAAGGAAGAAGAGAGAGAGGTCAGAGAACGAAAATAACTTTGGGCAAATGCATATATTTTGAATGCTGTACGATTCAATTGGGAAAACAAAAGGTCACGCCTAATTTAAGAAATTATTAAAAGCAAGCGGCAGTTCAATTTTGGAGGAACACGGTAATCAAAGGGTTAAACGGATACCGATGCATTTTACCGTTACGCAGTTTGAAATTTAAAGAAAACAAAAGGTCTCGGATCCAATACCGATACGGATATTTGTTTCGCGGTTTCGCCGCGAACCGAACATCGAAACACATAAGGGAATATACCGCAGTGATCAGCACGACGAGACGATCAAAACGGTATACAGATTTCAGTGGTACGATCAGCCGATAAAAATCGATATCGGTACCAGAATACTGCTATTTTGCGGAAAATAAGAACGACGGAGCCAAAGATGTCCGAATTTGGAAAAACGACAAACTGAAATCTTGCTCAGAAGATGGTTTAGAATTTTTCTATGTAAAAATATTTAGGTTTTGGAAATATTTTATTTTCATTACTTTTTAACTGATTAAATTGAAGTGAATATACGCGCGAAATAAACTTTCGTATTTTCGGACGAAAATTTACCAGTTGCTATGTTTAACTAGACGTATTCCAAATATAAAATTTTTATTTCAAAATTTTATCGTTTAAAATTTCACAAAATTTTAACTAATTACGTTATTAAAACGGTTAAAATTTTACGGGTCGTTACACCTTGGCTTCATGGCCTAAGATCTTTTAAGTTAAAGAGAGTTTTCAAGGAAGATTTGATGGGGTAGTTAACCCTAAGTAAATGACTCAGATGTTATAATACCAGATGGGACTGGTATAGGGTCGCGCCCTATACTTTAGATAATAAGCCCCTAGCTAATATAAGTCCAAAATTCCAGTATGTAGGGCTTTGCCACAAGTAAGACTAAAATGAGGTTGCACACATAATGGAATATACGGAGAGAAGATAGGTTACCGGTGAGCCCGCAAAACCATTAGGTTCAGTTGACCCTAGAAGAAGATAGTTAAGGGCAGTCAGCCCAGAAGTATATCTAACAGAAGTTAGATAATTAAGTATGCCTGGTAGGCCTGAGTCAGCCAATGGTTAATAGTTAGCCAAACAAAACTATATTTTGGGACAGATAGTCAATTGATTACCTGATTTATGTGCATATATAATATTGCTACTATTTCTTTAATCAGTTTGTTTGCAGGTTTTGATTTGCAAAGGATAAGCTTTTATAGGGATATTAGCGAGGGGAAACTTGTTCCGCTAAGCGACGTAGTCTCACATAATATCAATAAACCGAGATGTAATAGTATTATTCACAACAGCCTTTATGTCTGACTCGAAGTTTATGTTTTCACCTTAAACTCTCGGGTGCTCAAAATTTAATTTGAGTAGATTGAGAGTTGAGATTTTCAGGTTTAGTAGGTTTGACGAATAAAGCTTCCGAAGACGTGCAGGAGGCAAAGCTAGCTATATAGGAGTTATTTAGTTTTATTTCCACTGTGATGTATTAAGACGGATATGTCTATTTAATACTCTGATCATCCAAGGGGACATCTTCATATGTCGCTCTTGGCATAACTTATAATAATTATATAAGATCAAAACCTGGGAATCGTTTGGGATTATGTATCTGAATATGAAATATTGATTTGAAATGTAATCAGAAAAGTTGTTTTTGAATCTGTGTTGATTTTATTTCATATTCATGCGCTTCTGATATTATGGATACCATTAACATTATCGTATTTTATCACCGAAAGTTTATACTATAGATGACTGCAACATCTGTAGTGCTTAGCTTCGGGCCTCAAGATAGGGTATGTTACAACTTGGTATCAGAGCGATGTTTATGAAAAACTTAAAAGAAATTTCAGACTTAAAATGCTTTTGAAAACATAATCCTAAGGAATTGGAGAAAAGATTGGGGTATGGCATAACGCTATAGTAACGTACTTGTATTTGCTATATATAAATATATGCTTTATCTCTATTCTCCCATCTCTCTTAGGCTATTCTTCTGTTTCTTACAAAGACTCGAATATAGATTTTAGGGACGTAAGATATGGATGCTAGGAGTGAAAGAGTTAACATTGGTGGAGGAAGCACCACAACCAATGGGATTGCAGACCAAACACTAGAATGAATCCAGGTCAGGCACACGTTGCTAATGTGGGTGTTGGAGTGCACAAGTTGATATAGGAGCTATGTACCAGTTTTTTGTCAACATGATGCAGGCAGGAGTTGCTGCGGGTTTAGTTGGAGGAAATGCTGAAGGAGGAAATCAGGAAGCTCCAGTGGTCAATAACTATGCTGTATTGAGTAGAGATTATGCCAGGTTGGGAGGAAAACCATTTGTTGGTACTGAAGATGCAATTGAAGTGGAGAACTTGTTACCTTATTGCGAGAGGATTTTTTTCTTATTTGGGGCTTAATAATGAGCAAAAGAGAAGGCTTGCTTCTAAACAGTTATAAGGAGCAGCACTGTTTTGGTGGAATAGTGTTACTGTGGGAGTCAATGAGGAGACCATGACTTGGGCTGAATTTAGAAGGAGGTTCGAGAAAAGATTTATGTTAGAGATTGCTAAGTCAACTCTGCTCAAGAAGTTTATGGAGTTGGAGCAAGGAGATATGACAGTGCTTGAGTATGCAACCGATTTGAGGAGCTATCGGCGTATGGATACACTACGGTTGACACCGCCATTAAAAGGAACGAGAAGTTCATTCGCGAGTTGAAGCCTGAGCTTGCTAAGGCCACATTATCGCATATTAGGGATCCGCGCGATGTAGTTGTTGAAATGGCTTTAAGGCAAGAAGAGATGCTTGCTTATCTTGAGGGTACAAGGCAGAAGGAGCTCAAGGAGGGTAGAACCAGAAGAGGAAATTTTTCCATAAGAAGGGCGCTCAGAAGAGTGGAGCTGCCAAGAAGGGAAAGGCAGAAGTTATCTGTTATAATTGTGATAAGAAGGGACACTATGCTCATGAGTGACGGACAGGCAAAGGGAAGAAAGCTGCTGACAAGAAAGGAGTGAGATGTTTCAACTGCGATCAAGTTGGACGTTATAAGAACCAGTGCAAGGAGCCAACCAAGGATGGAAAAGGAAAAGTGTTTGCATTGGAGCCAGTTACCTCGAGACCAACAGAAGAAGAAAAGCTAAAAGCCATGTTGGGAGGTACGCTTTAGATTCATGGTGTATCAGTTAGAGTTCTATTTGATACTGGTGCATCACATTCTTTTATATCTCATTGTTTGTGTAACGACCCGCAAATTTCAACTGTTTTAAATAACGTAATTAGTTGAAATTTTGTGAAATTTTAAAACGATAAAATTTTAAAATAAAAATTTAATATTTGGAATACGTCTAGCTAAACATAGCAACTGGTAAATTTTCGTCCGAAAATACGAAAGTTTATTTCGCGCGTAAATTCACTTCAATTTAATCGGTTAAAAAGCGTTGAAAATAAAATGTTTTCAAAACCAAAATATTTTTACATAGAAAAATTCTAAACCATCTTCTGAGCAAAATATCAGTTCGTCATTTTTCCAAATTCGGACATCTATTGCTCCGTCGTTCTTATTTTCTGCAAAATAGCAGTATTCTGGTACCGATATCGATTCTTATCGGATGATCGTACCACTGATTTCTACATATCGTTTTGATCGTCTCGTCGTGCCGATCTCTACGGTATATTCACTTCGGTATTTCGGAGTCTGGTGTGCGGTGAAATCTGCGACACGCTCAGTGTATCGGTTCCGCAACCGAGTCTTTTGGATTTCTGGTGACTATTAGCTATTCAACTTGAAACCAATAGCCACTTAATAAATTCAAAGTTAATTATGGCCTTTACTATTTCCAACTCTTCAAATTTCTAAACGTTTCAGAAATCAACTTTCATTTTCACTTTCATTTTTCCATTCCCAATATCATACCGTTGGTTCACATTTCTTCTCTGCCACTAAAGTATAATGCTCATTCCATTCACCTTCTTTCCATTTGCAATTCACTTGCAACCCTCCATCATCTCATCCCATACCCGCCTGACCCAAACTCCACAACCGAACCCACTCTTCCCTCTGTCCTCCTCGCCACCAAAGCTCACCACTTCGGCCACATCATTGCGACAGCGCCCCTACCTTCACCCAAGCAACCACGCAGCCACTTTTCTCTCTCCACCACCACAAACTCTCAGCTCCCCTTGCTTCCAGTTCGTCCACCATTCACCCGCAACTCATCACCGTTCATCTACCTCTTCCACTGCCGTGAAGACAGCCTACTGTCGCGCCTCATAAACACAGCCCGCACCTTCCACACACCGTTCCTCCTAGCACACGGCTCATCAGCCGAGCACCCCCTACGACAACACTTCACCGAACCCCGCCTGACTGCCGAGAATCAGCACTTCGCATCCCACTTCGGCCTCACTTCTTTCACACCTCCAAAGCCTACGCCGAACAGCCCCGGCTCCCCACCAACGCCATCCCCAGATCCGAGAGCTTCCTCCCACCGTGCTTAGCCCACATTCCAACCATCATGTCAGTTCTCTTTGCCGGCCATCACAGCAGGCCAGACGAACCCCGGAGCCGTGCCTTCGTCCTCCAATGCTCGGCAGTTCGTTTTCCCCTCACGCAAGCATGCGGCAGCCCTCATCTCAGTCGAAGCCATGCAAGCAACCATCTTCCTTAAACTTTCACCTCCCATCATGCCGACTGTGCTTCCACTTGACAAGGCAGTAGGTTGTTCCCTCTTCCATATGAATATATATATATTATAGGTAAATTGTATATTATTTTAGTCTATATAAATATTAATTATATAAGTATATGTATGTTTCGTACAAACCTTCGTTTATATAAGTATATCGAGTACTCAGATTTATATACATATATATTGTAATATGTTAGTATTGATTTTATATCCAGTATTGTTTTTGATATGATGTGTGTGTTGGGTTATACACATCGGTTAAATATATGTATATAATGTGGTTAATTGAAATATGTTGTGCTTAAAGCTAAGTAATGATTTCGCAAAATATATTATATATACATATATCTGAATGCCTATATTAGCTTGTACTTGAAAAGATAAAATATTAAATAGTATATAAGTATAGTTGAAAGCTATTTATATCTAAGTATACATTTTATATAAGCACTATGTGCTGTTATTCGTTATTGGTATAGTTTACATTTATATTCTAGTATATATGTTTCGAATGAGGACTGTTTTGCAAATTTTATAGTAAAGTATGTTCTTATATTTAAGTTCGCTTGAGTCATAAAAGATAAAGTATATAATATGTTATTTGCAGTTTTCACATATGTATAAGATTTATATGAACTAGTATACGTGGGTTAACTTATGCCTTATATATGTTTAATTATAGTATTTGATGTTTGTTTTTCTTTTATATATAAGTTTGTATACTAGTTATATTAGTTTATAAACTGTATATGATTTGTATATATGTACAAACTTATGATTGTATCACATTATCTGTTGTAAATCTTATTGGATATGTATGTACAAACCCATATTAATATTGTATATTATATTGAGTATAAGATTTTAGTATTATATATATATATGATTAATTTAAAACAATAATTTTGAAATGTATATATCTTTAATTTAAAAATGTGTTTGTATTTAGAACATGTTTTATA
Organism: Allium fistulosum; assembly: GCA_030737815.1. Classification (NCBI taxonomy): domain Eukaryota; kingdom Viridiplantae; phylum Streptophyta; class Magnoliopsida; order Asparagales; family Amaryllidaceae; genus Allium; species Allium fistulosum. Next base: position 823,684,260 of record CM060905.1, read on the forward strand.
TATGTAAATAGTTATATTTAGTTATATATATAAGTTTGCTTATACTATTTATCCTCATCGATCCAGTTCTGATTTGATTTCGTCTATTCCTTATCTATCAGCTTTGTCCATCGAATGCGTGCCCATCTCACTTTGATTTGGATCTCGTGCTTGGATTCATAACTCATCTCATTCTCGTTCATCTCTAGCCTCGAAAGGTGAGCAATCACTCACGATTAACGTTCTTTTATTTATTAAATTTGATTTCAATTGAAACGACAATTGAAATATGCCACTGTTATATATACTATTACCTGTATCAGTTCACCTGTGACATTTGACACCATTACCTATTAGTTATTTATGTGATGATAATACAGTTTGGCTGATAATTGATTGATTGTTGATGTTTATATTGGACGTTAAATTGTTAATGTTAAAATGATAAATAGTATGAAATTGAACTTGATATAGGATAAATTAAATGTTAAATTTGATTAACTGACATTTGTATAATATGACCCCTTTAACTGTTAAATTTATTGACACGTAGGATTTGTTTAATTACACTTTGAACCACTGAATGTATGTTGTTAAATTGATGATGTTTGAAAATTGTAATAGATGACAAGTGAAAACCGTAATGTAATAATCTTTAATCTACATGAAATGATAGTGTAGATTCTAGAAATAATTATATTAATTCGTACAAATAACAATGCGAATTAATACGGTTATTTCGGGATTATTTAAATTGATTATTGGATTGATATTGAGTGATGTTATTGCTTGTTTATTTACTTTGACACCATCCCAGTTATCACACTGCAAGTTCCCTTCATGATTTGATTTTTGAATTGAATTGGAATCGGGTTGAAATGATAAATGCCCAAAAATTGAATTTTGACCTAGGATAGAAAATTAAATAAAAACCGATTGGTCAATAATTTGATTTAAAAATAAAACGAAGATCTTATTTGAATAAAAATATGGTTTTGAAACGAAGTCGGAAATTGAATTTAATGAAATTTAAACGTGAATATTTAATAATCTGAAATGAAATATTAATAAGGAAATTGATGAAAGAAGGTTGTTTAATTTGAGAAATGATTGAATTAAGTTTGAAATGATTTAATAATTAAGTTTGAAATTATAATTAAATTTGAAACAATTAAACTTTGAAGTGATTTGATAATTAAGTTTGAAATTATAATTAAGTTGAAATTATTAAACTTTGAAATTATTTAATAATTAAGTTTTGAATTATTTAATAATTAAATAAGATTGAATTATTTAATGATTAAATTAAATTGAATTTTTGAATAAGTGAATTTTACTTCGAAATAATTGAAATTGAGTTTCTTTATTAATTAAGTTTTGGAAAATTATTTAAGTAAGTAAATAAGTGAAATTGAATTTCTTTAACAAGAAACGAAAATGTGATATTTTGGGAATTAATGTAAGACTTGAAATGTAAAGAATTGATTTGACGAATTGAATTTAATTCAAACTGTAAGTTTTGATTTAATGAGGTTGAACTTAAGAAATTGATTTAATGATTTGGAAATTTAATAGAAATTGTTTTGAATGATAAAGTAATTTAACGAATATTGAATGAAATCGATAAATGAATTTTAAATTGATTTAAATGTTAAATCAAATTAATTTAAATGATTTCGGAATGAAACGTATATATAAACTTGAATCAATATTTGAATGGTTTAAAATAAATTTGAATTTGATTTATAAGATTTTGAAATGGTAAATTGGAAGTTTTGAAACGAAAATTTGGAAATTGATTTAGAAAGACAAATGAAATGTTGATTTACGAATTCTATTTGAAATTGAAATTGATTTGGTTTTTGAAATATATAAACGACCAATCGGTGTAATAATTACGAAAGTTATTAAAGAGACCGGGATCGGTAATGGATATACTCTCTATCTGAACCGAAACCACTTTAATAAGTATACACGGAGTGTTGATCCAGAACGAAGTGGATGGTTTTGATGAACGCGTTGACTGAAGAAAGAGAACGATTTTGGATGACCCCTGATATGACTAAAACAGGAGCCGCGCCGGGCCATTGAGGATCGCCATCTCTAGCGGACACACTTCTTCGATACCATATCTATTACTTTTGTGATTCGATTTGGGTGCACCCCTCGATTTGGGAGTGTTGTTTCGCGGTGTTGGGGTAGTAGCTGCTATGCCCAACATCAGTCCGGATCAGGCAACTACTAGTATCCTAGTTGGTATCGCCTCATGTACCTTGTCATACTGATTATCCTATTCGCGACCACTACGATTTTGATTTGTACCTTTAGTATATGGATTGCTCTCTGGTGACTTCCGGTTTTGGGGAAACTACGGTCTTGTATATGCTTTTGGGAATAAACAGGTTAAGAGGTGTATGGGCCCTGCTTAACCCTACTTTGATATCTTTATATTACTGATAGACATTATCTACTTAGCGTACATTACTACCTAGTAGATAGTTTAACGGATCCTTAAAGGATGGTTATTCCAAACATCCTTTGAGTTACTTGTATTTCAATTGCTATTTCACTTGAGTTGGATTTATTAATATAAGAATGTTAATCCTGACTCGAGTGTCTTGTGTTTTTGCTTTACGCTCGGGTCAGACTGAGTGTACCAGTATTCGAGACTCACCTTTGGAGTTGGAGCTTTGCTTGAAGATCCAGCCATCTATTCTGCTTTCAGTATTCGATGATTCTAGTGATGTATTCTGATTTGTATCTGATGTATCGTATTACTCTTCTGTTGTAAACTCTGATGTATTTTTATATATTCATATAGTAGCTTCATGAACTACTATCTCTTTTATTTCCGCTGCATTTATTACTCTGTGTCTGTGATCTGTGATTATATCTATTTACTGTATATGTTCAGTTTTGCCAAATTTAAATTAACAACGCGGTATTTTGAGCAATTCAACTCCGGCATGAGTGTCTACCTATACACTTATAATGGACGCGAATGGTCCAAAATGGCGGGTCGTTACAGTTGGTATCAGAGCTTTGGTAGCTCTAGGCAAAACTTAACATATAGGGTAAATGTATTTACAGAATCACTCTCATTCGAGTTCAATCTCTTCCTTTTGACTCAATTCCTTTGAATTTTGGAACGTTCCCCTCGGTTCCGAAATTCATTCGTGTCCTTCACTATTCGTCTTCTTTCAATTCTGGAGCACCCCATAACTCCATTCTGAATGTTATCTATAATAGATCGGCAGTCCCGCCAATCTTCGAATGATTCGTAAAGGAGTAAAACTCCTTTATAATAGACATCGATTTACCGGAGATTTCTGTATCCTCGGTTTACGATGCTATCTATTCCCTACTATACCTGAATTCATCTCTTGAGATCGAGTGTTGATTTACCTCGGAATTCAGCATCGATCCTATTCTTGAAGTTACAGACGACCCGGTTAAGGTTGCCCGTGAATAAAATAAACTCATCCATCTCCCGATTTTGGTAATTAAATTATCTTATCTTTGTTTCGAACTTATCTTCGAATCAAATTTCTCTTTGATTTGAGTCCATCAAAATTTAAACCCTATCCTTATTTTGAAAATTCATTCCTGTATCGTCGAGCAAAGAAAGGCATTTGTAAACTAATATTTAAATGTTAAAATATATTGTGTTGTTTGAGTTGTTGATGTTGATTTGGGTTTCCGATCGATTCGTCTGATCAACGCTATCGATAGGATTTCCAAAACACTTGAACAGAGCAAACTGACACAATATTATTTTCAAATTTGGTAAATGAAATAAATTTGTTGATTATATTGTAAAAATATAAGTTAAATTTTCTGGAATTTAATAAGTTAATTAAATTGTTGTTTGAAATGATAATATTTGATTATCATTTATTGTTCTAAATAAATTTGTAAATACAGTTTATATATTGATTTGGAATTTGAAATGAATTAAATTCAGGAATTTGAGAATTTAGTTTCCGGTGATTTCGGACTTTGTTTTTTAAATTTTAATGTATATATGATTGAAAGTATTTTCAAATAGAAATCGTTTTCAAAGAATTTCAAAATGTGGAAATCAGTGCTCTTCTCTTTGTCGCTGGAAAATAATTTCGGTGATGGCGGCCGCATCATCGACTTTCATTTTCGAGTTTCGAAGTGGAGAAACCATTCTGTAGCTTTGCTACGGTTTTGTTTTGAAATATTTTGATTTGAATTTCTTCAGTATAATTTGATTTATATATATATATAGGTATCTTATTTTAAAATTTAATTTGATTTGATATAAATATATTGTATATATCTCTAAATTGTTTAAAGTTAATCGAAAATCTAATTCTTAAATTTTGTTAAAAGATGATTTTAATTATAAATAAAACCAAAATTTGGAGTAAATATTTAAACTTGTATATTTGAATTGGGAAAATTTTATTTGTATATTGTTCAACTGCATTCTAATACAACTTACCTAACTCATTCAGAAGTTGAAAATGTAATTGGATAATATATAAGATAAATTGAATTTATAGATAAAATTTGAGTGTTTATGATAAATGTTATACACTAAATTTTGATTATAAAGATGTAAATAGAGTTAGATAGGATAATAAGTAAAACTCAGTTAATAATGAAATAAATTTGTTTTGAAGAATTAATAAATTGAAATTTGATCAACTTATGAAAATACTTTGAATTTAAAGGTAATTAGTGAATATAAATTTATTTAAATCGAAACTTTTATGGTTTAAATTAATTTATATGGGTTAAATATATGTAATAAGATATATTAAGTGGAACAAATCTAATAATAATTTGGAATAAAGAAGAATTAGATTTGTTGAATAAAATATGATTATAATAAAAGACTATTTAAATTTATGGTTTTAGAATTTGTAAATTGAAGAAATGGGATAATAAGATAATGAATTTAGAAATAGTTGAGATTGATTTTAGTGAAATCAAATGGATTAAATAAATTATTGAATATCAATTAATTTAAATTTGAATCTATATGGTTTAAATTAATTGTTATTTTGTATTTCAAATCTGTTTTCTTTCTGGTTGTTTCTATTCTCCTACCTCGTTCCTTTTCGGGGACGAAAAGTTTTGAGTGGGGGAGAGTGTAACGACCCGCAAATTTCAACTGTTTTAAATAACGTAATTAGTTGAAATTTTGTGAAATTTTAAAACGATAAAATTTTAAAATAAAAATTTAATATTTGGAATACGTCTAGCTAAACATAGCAACTGGTAAATTTTCGTCCGAAAATACGAAAGTTTATTTCGCGCGTAAATTCACTTCAATTTAATCGGTTAAAAAGCGTTGAAAATAAAACGTTTTCAAAACCAAAATATTTTTACATAGAAAAATTCTAAACCATCTTCTGAGCAAAATATCAGTTCGTCATTTTTCCAAATTCGGACATCTATTGCTCCGTCGTTCTTATTTTCTGCAAAATAGCAGTATTCTGGTACCGATATCGATTCTTATCGGATGATCGTACCACTGATTTCTACATATCGTTTTGATCGTCTCGTCGTGCCGATCTCTACGGTATATTCACTTCGGTATTTCGGAGTCTGGTGTGCGGTGAAATCTGCGACACGCTCAGTGTATCGGTTCCGCAACCGAGTCTTTTGGATTTCTGGTGACTATTAGCTATTCAACTTGAAACCAATAGCCACTTAATAAATTCAAAGTTAATTATGGCCTTTACTATTTCCAACTCTTTAAATTTCTAAACGTTTCAGAAATCAACTTTCATTTTCACTTTCATTTTTCCATTCCCAATATCATACCGTTGGTTCACATTTCTTCTCTGCCACTAAAGTATAATGCTCATTCCATTCACCTTCTTTCCATTTGCAATTCACTTGCAACCCTCCATCATCTCATCCCATACCCGCCTGACCCAAACTCCACAACCGAACCCACTCTTCCCTCTGTCCTCCTCGCCACCAAAGCTCACCACTTCGGCCACATCATTGCGACAGCGCCCCTACCTTCACCCAAGCAACCACGCAGCCACTTTTCTCTCTCCACCACCACAAACTCTCAGCTCCCCTTGCTTCCAGTTCGTCCACCATTCACCCGCAACTCATCACCGTTCATCTACCTCTTCCACTGCCGTGAAGACAGCCTACTGTCGCGCCTCATAAACACAGCCCGCACCTTCCACACACCGTTCCTCCTAGCACACGGCTCATCAGCCGAGCACCCCCTACGACAACACTTCACCGAACCCCGCCTGACTGCCGAGAATCAGCACTTCGCATCCCACTTCGGCCTCACTTCTTTCACACCTCCAAAGCCTACGCCGAACAGCCCCGGCTCCCCACCAACGCCATCCCCAGATCCGAGAGCTTCCTCCCACCGTGCTTAGCCCACATTCCAACCATCATGTCAGTTCTCTTTGCCGGCCATCACAGCAGGCCAGACGAACCTCGGAGCCGTGCCTTCGTCCTCCAATGCTCGGCAGTTCGTTTTCCCCTCACGCAAGCATGCGGCAGCCCTCATCTCAGTCGAAGCCATGCAAGCAACCATCTTCCTTAAACTTTCACCTCCCATCATGCCGACTGTGCTTCCACTTGACAAGGCAGTAGGTTGTTCCCTCTTCCATATGAATATATATATATTATAGGTAAATTGTATATTATTTTAGTCTATATAAATATTAATTATATAAGTATATGTATGTTTCGTACAAACCTTCGTTTATATAAGTATATCGAGTACTCAGATTTATATACATATATATTGTAATATGTTAGTATTGATTTTATATCCAGTATTGTTTTTGATATGATGTGTGTGTTGGGTTATACACATCGGTTAAATATATGTATATAATGTGGTTAATTGAAATATGTTGTGCTTAAAGCTAAGTAATGATTTCGCAAAATATATTATATATACATATATCTGAATGCCTATATTAGCTTGTACTTGAAAAGATAAAATATTAAATAGTATATAAGTATAGTTGAAAGCTATTTATATCTAAGTATACATTTTATATAAGCACTATGTGCTGTTATTCGTTATTGGTATAGTTTACATTTATATTCTAGTATATATGTTTCGAATGAGGACTGTTTTGCAAATTTTATAGTAAAGTATGTTCTTATATTTAAGTTCGCTTGAGTCATAAAAGATAAAGTATATAATATGTTATTTGCAGTTTTCACATATGTATAAGATTTATATGAACTAGTATACGTGGGTTAACTTATGCCTTATATATGTTTAATTATAGTATTTGATGTTTGTTTTTCTTTTATATATAAGTTTGTATACTAGTTATATTAGTTTATAAACTGTATATGATTTGTATATATGTACAAACTTATGATTGTATCACATTATCTGTTGTAAATCTTATTGGATATGTATGTACAAACCCATATTAATATTGTATATTATATTGAGTATAAGATTTTAGTATTATATATATATATGATTAATTTAAAACAATAATTTTGAAATGTATATATCTTTAATTTAAAAATGTGTTTGTATTTAGAACATGTTTTATATATGTAAATAGTTATATTTAGTTATATATATAAGTTTGCTTATACTATTTATCCTCATCGATCCAGTTCTGATTTGATTTCGTCTATTCCTTATCTATCAGCTTTGTCCATCGAATGCGTGCCCATCTCACTTTGATTTGGATCTCGTGCTTGGATTCATAACTCATCTCATTCTCGTTCATCTCTAGCCTCGAAAGGTGAGCAATCACTCACGATTAACGTTCTTTTATTTATTAAATTTGATTTCAATTGAAACGACAATTGAAATATGCCACTGTTATATATACTATTACCTGTATCAGTTCACCTGTGACATTTGACACCATTACCTATTAGTTATTTATGTGATGATAATACAGTTTGGCTGATAATTGATTGATTGTTGATGTTTATATTGGACGTTAAATTGTTAATGTTAAAATGATAAATAGTATGAAATTGAACTTGATATAGGATAAATTAAATGTTAAATTTGATTAACTGACATTTGTATAATATGACCCCTTTAACTGTTAAATTTATTGACACGTAGGATTTGTTTAATTACACTTTGAACCACTGAATGTATGTTGTTAAATTGATGATGTTTGAAAATTGTAATAGATGACAAGTGAAAACCGTAATGTAATAATCTTTAATCTACATGAAATGATAGTGTAGATTCTAGAAATAATTATATTAATTCGTACAAATAACAATGCGAATTAATACGGTTATTTCGGGATTATTTAAATTGATTATTGGATTGATATTGAGTGATGTTATTGCTTGTTTATTTACTTTGACACCATCCCAGTTATCACACTGCAAGTTCCCTTCATGATTTGATTTTTGAATTGAATTGGAATCGGGTTGAAATGATAAATGCCCAAAAATTGAATTTTGACCTAGGATAGAAAATTAAATAAAAACCGATTGGTCAATAATTTGATTTAAAAATAAAACGAAGATCTTATTTGAATAAAAATATGGTTTTGAAACGAAGTCGGAAATTGAATTTAATGAAATTTAAACGTGAATATTTAATAATCTGAAATGAAATATTAATAAGGAAATTGATGAAAGAAGGTTGTTTAATTTGAGAAATGATTGAATTAAGTTTGAAATGATTTAATAATTAAGTTTGAAATTATAATTAAATTTGAAACAATTAAACTTTGAAGTGATTTGATAATTAAGTTTGAAATTATAATTAAGTTGAAATTATTAAACTTTGAAATTATTTAATAATTAAGTTTTGAATTATTTAATAATTAAATAAGATTGAATTATTTAATGATTAAATTAAATTGAATTTTTGAATAAGTGAATTTTACTTCGAAATAATTGAAATTGAGTTTCTTTATTAATTAAGTTTTGGAAAATTATTTAAGTAAGTAAATAAGTGAAATTGAATTTCTTTAACAAGAAACGAAAATGTGATATTTTGGGAATTAATGTAAGACTTGAAATGTAAAGAATTGATTTGATGAATTGAATTTAATTCAAACTGTAAGTTTTGATTTAATGAGGTTGAACTTAAGAAATTGATTTAATGATTTGGAAATTTAATAGAAATTGTTTTGAATGATAAAGTAATTTAACGAATATTGAATGAAATCGATAAATGAATTTTAAATTGATTTAAATGTTAAATCAAATTAATTTAAATGATTTCGGAATGAAACGTATATATAAACTTGAATCAATATTTGAATGGTTTAAAATAAATTTGAATTTGATTTATAAGATTTTGAAATGGTAAATTGGAAGTTTTGAAACGAAAATTTGGAAATTGATTTAGAAAGACAAATGAAATGTTGATTTACGAATTCTATTTGAAATTGAAATTGATTTGGTTTTTGAAATATATAAACGACCAATCGGTGTAATAATTACGAAAGTTATTAAAGAGACCGGGATCGGTAATGGATATACTCTCTATCTGAACCGAAACCACTTTAATAACTATACGCGGAGTGTTGATCCAGAACGAAGTGGATGGTTTTGATGAACGCGTTGACTGAAGAAAGAGAACGATTTTGGATGACCCCTGATATGACTAAAACAGGAGCCGCGCCGGGCCATTGATGATCGCCATCTCTAGCGGACACACTTCTTCGATACCATATCTATTACTTTTGTGATTCGATTTGGGTGCACCCCTCGATTTGGGAGTGTTGTTTCGCGGTGTTGGGGTAGTAGCTGCTATGCCCAACATCAGTTCGGATCAGGCAACTACTAGTATCCTAGTTGGTATCGCCTCATGTACCTTGTCATACTGATTATCCTATTCGCGACCACTACGATTTTGATTTGTACCTTTAGTATATGGATTGCCCTCTGGTGACTTCCGGTTTTGGGGAAACTACGGTCTTGTATATGCTTTTGGGAATAAACAGGTTAAGAGGTGTATGGGCCCTGCTTAACCCTACTTTGATATCTTTATATTACTGATAGACATTATCTACTTAGCGTACATTACTACCTAGTAGATGGTTTAACGGATCCTTAAAGGATGGTTATTCCAAACATCCTTTGAGTTACTTGTATTTCAATTGCTATTTCACTTGAGTTGGATTTATTAATATAAGAATGTTAATCCTGACTCGAGTGTCTTGTGTTTTTGCTTTACGCTTGGGTCAGACTGAGTGTACCAGTATTCGAGACTCACCTTTGGAGTTGGAGCTTTGCTTGAAGATCCAGCCATCTATTCTTCTTTCAGTATTCGATGATTCCAGTGATGTATTCTGATTTGTATCTGATGTATCGTATTACTCTTCTGTTGTAAACTCTGATGTATTTTTATATATTCATATAGTAGCTTCATGAACTACTATCTCTTTTATTTCCGCTGCATTTATTACTCTGTGTCTGTGATCTGTGATTATATCTATTTACTGTATATATTCAGTTTTGCCAAATTTAAATTAACAATGCGGTATTTTGAGCAATTCAACTCCGGCATGAGTGTCTACCTATACACTTATAATGGACGCGAATGGTCCAAAATGGCGGGTCGTTACAGTTTGGTAGATAAGCTTAACCTAGAACCTTCATACCTAGTTACTTCCTTAAGGGTTGCATATCCAATAGGAGGATATGTGACTCTTGGAATGAGATGTGACCACCTAGAGTTTGAATTGTTAGGTCATGTATTTGCTTGCAGTTTGCATGTGTTTGATTTCGTAGAATTCGAAATTATTTTGGGTATGGATTGGTTAAGTAAATACGATGCTAGGATATTTTTCCATGATAGTAAAATATCACTTAGACACCCCGATTGTAGTGACCGGATAATATACTCCGTAGAAAACTCTAGTTTTGAGGTTAATGCTTTGTTGGGTATTGTGGAGGTAGAAGACGAGTTAAATTGAGTTTTCATTGTTAGGGATTCATAGATGTCTTTGAGCCTGTAGTAGGACTGCCACCGAAACGAGCTATTGAGCTTCGAATAGATTTAGTACCAGGAGTAGAACCGTTGAGTGGACCACCAAGCAGAATGACACTTACCGAGATGAGAGAGATAAATGTATAGTTTGTGGATTTGGAAAATAAGAACTTTATCAGATCAAGCATTTTGCCTTGACGAGCCGCCATAGTGTTTGCAAGGAAACCGGACGGATCGTTGAGGTTATGTATCGATTATCAAAAGTTGAATGAGAAGACGATAAAGAATCGATATCCATTACCTAGAATTGACAATTTGTTCGACCAATTGAGTGGAGCCAAAGTATTTTCCCAGTTGGATTTGGAAACAGGATTCCATCAGCTTAGAGTGGCTGAGGATGGTATTCCTTTGATGGCATTTAAAACCTGATATGGATCGTATGAATGGTTAGTGATGCCGTTCGGGCTAACTAACGCGCCAGCATTCTTTGTAGATTTGATGAACCGGGTTTTCTGAGAGCACTTGGATAGGTTCGATTGGTATTCATAGATGACATTTTGGTATACTCTAAAGATGAAAGAGAGCATGAATTTCATCTTAGAGTGGTGCTTGAGACGTTGAGGCAGCATCAACTAAAAGCGAAATTTTCAAAGTGTCATTTCTGGAGGAAGGAAGCGAAGTTCCTTGGTAATGTAGTCTCAGAGAAAGGGTTGTCAGTAGATCTAGCTAAGATCGAGGCAGTGAATAGTTGGAAGAGACCTGAGACAGTGACTAAGATAAGGAGTTTTCTTGGGTTAGCTGGCTATTATCGGAGGTTTATTAAGGATTTTTCGCGGATTGTGGCACGGATGACTAAGCTAACACAGAAAGATGAGAAATTTGTCTGGACTAATAAGTGTGAGGAAGCATTCCAGAAGTTGAAACACTTATTGACGAATGCACCTGTGTTAGTTATTCCGGAAGGGAATCAGGACCTAGTGGTCTACACAGATGCATGTGGAACAGGGTTAGGAGCCGTGTTAATGCAAAGAGGTAAAGTGATTACCTACGCTTCTCGACAGCTCAGACCGCATGAGGTTAGATATCCAACTCATGATTTATAATTAGCTGCAGTAATTTTTGCAATTAATGTGTGGAGACATTACCTTTTAGGAGAAAGGTTCGAGTTGTATACGGATCATATGTCGTTGAGGTATTTATTCTCTCAAAATGAGTTGAATATAAGACAACAGAGGTGGTTAGAGTTTTTAGCCACTTATGACTTTGGTATTGAGTACACATCAGGAAAAGGCAACAAGGTTGCTGATGCACTTAGCAGAAAACATCAGAATGCAGTATTGGCAATGATAGCTGAGTGGAAAGATTTAGAAGCATTGACTACATGCGGAGTACAATGGAGATCTAAGAGTGGTTCTAGTAAGGAAACTGCTATGTTGTTATGTTTAGAAGTTCGACCAGTGATGATCGAAAGGATTGCTTCTAAGCAAGGGGAGGATCCATTAATAGCTGAACGGATCAGAAAGTTAAGGGACGGAACAGAGAGCGATGACTTGAAAGATTTCAATCTTGACCAGAATGGGTGGTTGAGGAAGAAAGGACGATTATGTGTTCCAAATGTGAGAAACATTAGGAAGGAAGTTCTTGAAGAATGCCATCTTTTGAAGTTCACCATTCATCCAGGAGGAACTAAGATGTATCAGTATATGAAAATGAGTTTCCTCTGGGATGGCATGAAAAGGGATGTAGGCTTATGGGTGAAGCAGTGTTTGAACTGTCAACGAGTAAAGGCCGAGCATTAGAAACCAAGCGGGTTACTTCAGCCTTTAGATGTTCTAGTTTGGAAATGTGACTCTAACTCAATGGATTTTATCGATGGGTTTCCAAAGTCAAATAGTGGAAATGAAAGTATATGGGTTATAGTAGACAAGTTGACCAAGAGCGCCCATTTCATTCCAGTTAAGTTAACCAAAACGACACCTGTTTTAGCTAAGTTGTTCATGAAGAATATCGTCAGACTACATGGAATTCCTAGTAGTATAGTAAGTGATAGAGATTTCTTATTCACTAATTAATTCTAGAAGAGTCTACAGGAGACTTTGGGTACCAAGCTCAAGATAAGTACCGCCTACCATCCGCAGATAGATGGGCAAAAGAAAAGAGTTAACAAAGTCCTGGAGGATTTGTTAAGAGCTTGTGTACTAGACTTTGGGGGATCATGGGAAGACCACCTACATTTAGTCGAGTTTTCGTATAACAATAGTTATCAGACTAGTATAGGGATCGCGCCATTTGAAGCTTTGTATGGAAGGCCATACAAATCTCTCGTTTCTTGGTTAGTGACTGGGGATAGGTTAGTTCTTGGTCCGGATTTGGTTAGGGAAGCTGCAGAAAAGATTGAGTTAATTCGAGCTAAAATGAAGGAAGCTCAGTTTAGGCAGAAGAGTTATGCTAATAAAAGATGAAAAGACTTGGAGTTCCCTGTTGCAGATTATGTTTTCGTCAAGATATCACCGATGAAAGATGTAATCAGATTCGGGAAATCAGGAAAATTGACACCAAGATTTGTTGGAACATTTCCAATTTTAGAAAGGACCGGGAAACTCGCATATAGAGTGGAGTTACCGAACATTCTAACAAGAGTCCACAATGTTTTTCATGTTTCTCATCTAAGGAAGTATATTCAAGATCTAGAAACTACTATTGCACCGACTGTATTAGATGATTTAATAGTGGAACTGGATATGACTATAGTTAGAAAGCCAGTTCGTATAGTCGTGAGGGATGAGAAGAGACTAAGGAACATGTCAGTCAGATTAGTCAAAGTTCAATGGGGTGACGACGAGAGAGACTGTACTTAGGAAACAGAGAGCATTATTAGAGATACTTATCCTGACTTGTTTCATGGTATGTTTTACCTTTATGATTGATTGTTATAAGTACCTTATAGTAATTTCGAGGACGAAGTTCTTTAAGGAGAGGAGCCTGTAACAACCCTAATTTTGACTAACAATATTTAGGATATTTAATTAGATAAATTAAATGAAATAATGTAAATGGTTAAGAGACTGAGATTTGTATGATCATAGAGTAGCCGTGCCTAATTAATCTAAAGCCAAAGAGAATTAAAATGAAGTAAGTAAAGGTAATAAGATAAGAGCAAAATAGGAATAGGTTATATTTGTATATCCTAAACCCATAATCCAATTTCATTTTCAATATTCACAAACTAAAACTAAACCAACAAGCTTGGTCGGCCACCATTAGAAGAAGACAAGCGGAAGTTAAGCAAGAATTCAAGAAGGAAGATTAATCAAATTAATTCAAGGGCAAATCTCAACCTTCTCAACAATCAAGCTATGGTGAATAATATGTTGCATCTCATATTTATTGTTTTCAGTTTCTAGATAAAATCCGAACTTATTTTGCAAGAATATTGCCATGTTTTGATTGTTTAAATGGATATATATGTGCCTTTGATGATTTATGTTATTTAATATAAATTCTATGATAAGATTTGATTTGAAAAACCTATTAAATGACAACCAAATGGCTTGCATTTTTTATAAAAGGTCGGAAATATTATTTTAAAGGTGGGTTTCAAGTTTCATAATTTTTTAGGTTGTTGTGGATTTACTATGGATTTTCTAGCAAAGAAAATGGTTAAATTGGGTTTAAATTAATTTCAGCTATTATATATTAGCTTTGGGTCAAAATATGTTAGAAAACATATTAAAAGTGATTTGTGGGAATTTTTGGAGAATTTTCCTAAGTATTTTATTAAAGATATAAAATTATTTAAGATATGAGACTTAAATATTTTATATGTTTATAAAAGGAGAAGGGGAAATTTCCTAAATGTTTTAAATTGTTAATTACTGAATTCGGCAGCACCTTTAGAAAAGATTTTGAAAAAAAATTGGCAACCAATTATATGTTGACAAGTAAGGCAAGTTAGTTGGAATAATATTACATTAAAAAGTTAAAAATCGTTTTGTAAAGGATTGTTGCTTCGCCACTTTCGGCAGCCACCTTTCGACCCCATGCTACCGCCTCCAACCTAGTCGAAACCAATACACATGGTATCAATGCCTTGGCATGTAGTGGATTGGAGATAGGTGGAAGGTATAGTGTCGAAACATGCTTTTGAAGAGGTAGAAGTAGACTTTATAAACTCAAAACTATTTCGGTTACAAAGTGAGGCTTTCGAAGGAAATAGCTTTCGACTTAGTCAAATACGCCTTTATTTTAGAAAAGGGCTTTCGAAAGAGGTTGTCGCCTTTTGTTTTCAAAGTAAGCATTCGAAGGGGTTGGAACCCCTACTGTCGCATTCAACCTTTCGAATCAATGCCTTCGAAAGGGTTTTTTGCCTTAAACTTTGAAGCTGCTTCTCCATGTTTTCGAAAGGGTTGGTTTCAAAACCATCCACTTTCTTTTGCTTAGGAATAATGGTTTCAAAAGAATTGCTTTCGCCCCAGTTCTTTTAAGATCCTTAGATATATTGAAAGTTAAATCCAATGTTTTCGAAAGGAATGGTTTTAAAAGGTTTCGAAGCTATGTTCCACAAACTTTAATTTGGACCCAATGCTTTCGAAAGGTTTGTTTTAAGCAAGGAGTTTTAATACTTTCGAAAGGTATATAATGAAGGTTTCTAAGGGGAGATACCCCAATGTTTTTGACAGGTTCACTTGCGTTTTTAAATAGAAGGTTTCCAATGCTTTCGTAAGGCAAGTTTAAAGTGTTTTGAAAAGAGGATGTCTAAGGTTTATAAAGCTTTCGAAGAGATATCTTCAATGATTTTGAAAGTTATGTTTTGGCCTTTTGGCCTAGTGTTACAAGGTATAGTAGTTAACTTATTTGGAAAGGTGTACTTTCAATGGATTCGAAAGGTATTGTTTAAAGTTTTTAAGAAAAGGTTTCGAATGCTTTACCTTGGCTTCATGGCCTAAGATCTTTTAAGTTAAAGAGAGTTTTTAATGTACTATAGAGGGATAGATAATCCCATTATATTTTATCAACATTGTTTTGTGTAAAGTATGCATACCATGGCAATAATGTTTGAGTAAAGAAAAGAGTATATTTTCCTTGTTTAAGTATGATTTAAAGGGTTAAATAAATTTGAAAGAAATGTTTTCAAGGAAAATTTGATGGAGTAGTTAACCCTAAGTAATGACTCAGATGTTAGAATACTAGATGGGACTGGTATAGGGTGGTGCCCTATACTTTAACTAATAAGCCGCTAGCTAATATAAGTCCAAAATTACAGTGTATAGGACTTTGTCATAGGTAAGACTAAAATGAGGTTACACACAGAAAGGAATAAACAGAGAGAAGATAGGTTATTGGTGAGCCCGCAAAACCATTAGGATCAGTTGACCCTAGAAGAAGATAGTTAAGGCCAGTCAGCCCAGAAGTGTATCTAATAGAAGTTAGATAATTGAGTTTGTCTGGTAGGCCCGAGTCAGCCAATGGTTAATAGTTAGCCAAACAAAACTATATTTTGGGACATATAGTCCATTGATTACCTGATTTATGTGCATATATAATATTGCTACTATTGCTTTAATCAGTTTGTTTACAGGTTTTAATTTTCAAAGGATAAGCTTTTATAGGGATATTAGTGAGGGGAAACTCGTTCCGCTAAGCAGCGTGGTCTCACTTATTATCAGTAAACCGAGATGTAATAGTTTTATTCACACCAGGCTTTATGTCTGACTCGAAGTTTATGTTTTCCCATTAAACTCTCGGGTGCTCAAAATTTAGTTCGAGTAGATTAAGAGTTGAGGTTTTCAGGTTTAGTAGGTTTGATGAATAAAGCTTCAGAAGACGTGCAGGAGGCAAAGCTAGCTATATAGGAGTTATTTAGTTTTATTTCTGCTGTGATGTATTAAGGTCGATATGTCTATTTGGTACTCTGATCATCCAATGGGGCATCTTCATATGTCGCTCTTGGCGTAACTTGTAATAATTATATATGATCAAAACCTGGGAATCGTTTGGGATTATGTATCTGAATATGAAATATTGATTTGAAATGTAATCAGAAAAGTTATTTTTGAATCTATGTTGATTTTATTTCATATTCATGTGCTTCTGATATTATGGATATCATTAACATTACCGTATTTTGTCACCGGAAGTTAATACTATATATGAATGCAGCATCTATATCGCTTAGCTTCGAGCCTCAAGATAAGGGATGTTACATATAGTTTTTGGTTCGATGGAACTTGGTATCCTAAGAGATAGTTTGGTGGGGCTTGGTCCGGTATAGGATGGCTCGATTATTGGCTTCAAGAAGAGATGGTGTTGGCTCGGGTCCAAGTTGGTTCGGTGGTAGCTTGGATCCGGTAGATGTTGGGTTGGCAAGTGAAGGATTGGAAGGAAAATCATGTTCGGTAGATGTTGGTTCGGCTAGTGAAGGACCGGATAGGAAATCTTGTCTTGTATTTGTTTGTTTCAACGAGAAGGAGCCGAACATGAAATGCTATTCGATAGCTTTGGTTCGGCTACAGGATGGGGGACCATACAGAATGTGGAATGAATTTTTGGGGTGTTAGCTTCGGGCTCAGCATGGAGGGGCTTGGAGATAAGACTTTGATTTTCTTGATGGTGTTGGGAGTTAGTTTAGAGTAGGGATGGATGATTCCAGGATAGCTCAAGATGACCTTGGAATGGCAACCCATGAAGTAGGACGAATTTGATGACTCGATGTGGCGAGTGACTATAGCATATGTGATGGACCAAAGGGACAAGTTCTATGTGATAGCTCATAGAGTAGAACATGAGGTTGTGATGCTCGTTAGTAGGACATGGTAGTCTGCATGTATTCATGTGTTTGGACGTCTGTGTGTGTCCAGTCCTTAGCCATCTACATGGGCATGAGTTGAGCATCTGTGAGTAAGTTCTACTATCGGTACGTGTGGTAAGGGATCGATGGATGATTCTGTGATTGTGATGCTCAATGTTGAGACAAGTGGCATGCATGTACCCAAGGTGTTCTACATGTACCCATATTTTGGACCTCTAGGTGTGTCCAGTCTTTGTCATATGCGTGGGCAATGAATTGAGCATCTAAAAGAGTTATCATACATCTGAAGCACTTGAGTGAGAGATGCAAGGCTGTGCGATGGATTCTATGTTCGTTGCATGCTTGATATGCTGTGTGATACCCCTATACCCTCTATATTTTCTTATTGTGGTAGTAGTTTAGCATATACTGTGTTTATGTGCTAACTCTTTGAATGCAGGGACATGTCGGGTATGGTTGTTTATACCCTATTTACTATGTACTTTATAGTCTGTTTAGATGATGTATCACTCACACCAGACTATTGCCTGACCTAAGGTATTATGTTTTGCTTCTTATTATCTTGGGTACACTTAAATGAGTAGATTAAGGATAACAGGTCTGGATGGTGCATGGAGCTGTACGGGGTACGAGCAGGAGGTTACGCTTTCATATACCTATACTTTGGAGATTACTATTGCTTATATTCCACTGTGCCGTACTATGGAGCTATGTCGGTTCTTGTATTTTGAGAGACTATTATAGAGTTTATTTTTGAGACTTGGGATGTATAAACTCTTTATATCAATTCTGTATAATCTATGAACTTGATGCACTATGATGTTCTTATTTATGGTTCATTTGATTATATCATTGTCTCACCTGTTTCATCTATGTTATTGTGTTACATTTTGTCTATGCGCTGTGGATGTTCTACAAGTTTCATGTTTGGATTTTTCTCTACTTTACACTCTTGGCGCCATCCTGCATCGGTCAAGTACCACTATAGTGCACTATATAGGTATATTGGGTATCGATGGTGTAGGGAAGTCGTCACATTTGGTATTAGAGCTTAGGTTGCATAGACATCCTAAGTTGATACTTGGATCTATTAGAGATAAGGAAGGAGCTATCACCTTAGAATGAATCGAGCAATATATGAGCGAGCGTACTTGTTATATTTCGATTTTCAAAACTATATAGCAGTGTATATATAGTATATAAGTAGCGTTGCACTCATGGACACTACTTATTCCTTTTAGAGAGAGTGATAATTCTTGTTACAGCTTATCAGAATGTGCCGACTAACAAGGAACGCTACTAGGAACTCCATCTTTGGAGTTAAAGGAGGGGGTCAGATCAGGGGCTGCAAACCCCAACTTGCAGAATAAGTTCACTAAGATGGTGCGAAACATAGTTCAAAATGCCAAAGTTGCTCTTGCTGTAGTTGTTCGTGGTGGTGCTCTAGTGCAAGCGCCGAGGGGTGACTTTACCAAACTGAGCAAGGATTACTCCACTCTAGGTGGCAAACCATTTCTTGGAACGAAATCAGAGGTCGAAGTATAGGAATGGTTGGACACCTACAATGCATCTTTGAGGATATGGAGTTTAATAATGCGATGAAGAGAAAGCTGGCCTCTAGATAGCTTCAGGGTCGAGCTATGAGGTGGTGAAACGCCATCAAGATTACTACACCTGAGTATTAGATTATTTCGGAGCAGTTTAAGGTGAGATTTGAAGAGAAGTATATACCGGTCGCTCAAAATCCGGTGCTCTTTCGAAAGTTTGCAGACTTGAGACAACTGGACATGTATGTGTCGAAGCACATGGCTGAATTTGACACACTGTCGAAGTATGACTATATTTTATCGATACTTCGCTCAAGAAGAATGAGAAGTTCATTATGGGCTTAGATGATTATCTTAGAGAAAAACTCATAAGTCATATTAATGATACCTTTGAGAGGCTTGTGGAGAAGGCTCTTTGGCATGAGAGTCAGTATCCTAAGTCTTAGTCCATTGTCGCTCCCAAGGATGATCCAAAGCAGTAAGCTGTCGGGGGTGGAAAGAGGAAGTGGGATACTAACAAGAAGAAGAAGCAGTTTTAGAAGGGTGGCCAGAAGAATGGCAAGTGAGAGCCTACTTGCTACAATTACGGAGAGAAGGTCCATCTTAGCAAAGATAGTAGAAATGAGAAGAAAAGATGCTTTAACTGCAACAAGCCAGGAGATATCAAGAAGGATTGTCCATAACCGCTGAGAAATAAGCAAGTTGTGTCTACTTACGCTTTAAATGACGTTCCAGCTTCATCAAGTGCTCCATTGGTGAAGAAGTATGGGAAGAGCATCGTGATATAGGGTATGCTTTCTATTTCTGATACACATGTACATGTATTATTCGACACAAGGGCTTCACATTCCTTCATATCTAGTGATTTGGTAGATAGATTAGAATTGAAACCCGAGATAGTTGACCGACCTTTGATTGTCACTGTTGCGACTTTTCTATTGATTAGAAAAACACAAATTTCAATAAATTCTGCAAGCGCACAGGCGTGTAGTATGCAGGTCGAACACAGGGAATTGCGTTTTAAAACAATTGAAATTCATTTTTAAATCTTAGGCGTGTTAAACAAATTCGATGATGGTTTTGAACGGATAATAAAAACAATAATAAAAGCAATCACCCTGAAATTCCAAATTTCACTGAAACTAATCAACGAAATTTACTGTAGAATTCAGAGTAGAAATAAAAAGTACGGAAGGGAAATAAACAGAATAAACAACTGGAAATCAAACGAACTGTATTTAAATTACTGAAAAGAGTACTAAAACAAAAATAAACAGACTGCTAAAACTAATTAACAAATCTGTCCATGCTCTGAAATAAATAACATTGCTAAAAAAATAAACTAGAAGAAAGAAGTGCTGGGTAAGAGATGATCCTTTGGTTGCTGTATGATGCTGTATATATAGCCTTTTCCAGCCCAGAAAATCAATTGCTACTTTTTAGGAGGAACTAGTCTTTTGCTTGAATTGGTGAAAGATAACATATATACGTCCACATCATTGCTTGAATTGGTCCATATTGCTTTGAATTAATATTTGCTACTTGAGAGTATGCAGCCAATATTTACTAAGTCAAAGTATGTGCATGTTTTGCCACGTCATTGATTGAAGAAAATATATGTTGAACATTGGTTGGTCCCCACTTGCTTGAATTTATTAAATTTGTTCCATGCTTTGAGATTGAGCACGTGACTTGAGATATATATGATTTGTTTCCCATGTTGCTTGTACCCATATGCTGAAGTGAAAACGTGAACTGACTTATTACGTTGAAATATACATGTCTTATTGCTTGATTTATTCGGTGCTTAAAATGTTGCACTCTTTTCTACGTGTCATTTGAATCAATGGATGGCACAACCGATTAATTTCAGCATAGCACTTCGGAATCTATAATCTGCAAAACGACAACAAAATACCCGTATAGTACCGCTTTATTAAAATAAAAATATATGAAACAAACGGTTTAATATGCAGAAAAATACGTTCATCAAATACCCCCACACTAGAACTTTATTCGTCCTCGAATAAGCAAGAAAATAAAAACTAACGAAATCCTTTTTCGTAGGAAACACGATTGCATTGAGCATATGCAACAAGCCGTTAAACCTCTAGGTGTCCCTAGTAGGACGAGTGGTGTCTCGTGAGGGTTTTCAGCAGATACTACCCACAAAATCCAAATGCAGTATGTGAGGATCCTAATGTACTACATGAATGCAAAATTTTAAACAAATGGAGACTTGATTTATTTCAGAATAATTGCAACAAAATAATGTAGATCAGTTTTAGTCAACTTCTAGAAATTTTTTTTTTTGGTTCCTCACTAATCACAATTTTCAATATAACTCAAGTTTTCATACATTAGATTCTAGTTTGGCCAGTTGTTTCGGTCGATAACATGGTGCAGCCATGAAATAAATTCTTTATTGTTAATCACAGTTTTTTTCAAATGGTATTTTTCATTTCCATTTGTATAACAAGCCAAATCAATAAAGTCAAGAAGTGTTTGGGTTTCAATAGCTTAGTCTCTCTTTATTAATTTTTTTATATATACACCTAACTTTTGGACCAAGGTATACCACCCATGCACTGCCTCGCGGGCTTACGTGAGAGTTGGGACAGAGCTTGGCGGATTGTGCAAACCGACGCTGACTATGTCAGAAAAGGTCGGTAATCCTTAGGTGATTATTTATTTAATTTCTTTATACACCTAACTCAGAATGCTGAGGCCAGATATACCATCCATGCACTGCCTTGCGGGCTTACGTGAGAAGAGTACAGAGCGTGGCGAGTGTACACACTTTCATAAGTGTGTACACCTATTGACTCTAGGTGTTTCTTAAATCATTTTTTTTTTATAAAATGAATTAAAGAGAGTTATGCAAATCAACTTAACACCACTTAACTTCAATGATTTGAAATGTCAACGCATGTACTTTAAATCTACCATTTTTTTAAACAAAGACTACAATTTAGAAAGGATTTCATAACCATCACCTACGAATCTCCCTATATACTAACCTCACTATTATCGCTTGTAATTTAACTTTTCATTATATTTTACATTTGAAATTAGCGATTCACAAAAATTTTCATTAATTGACTTCAACTGTTTACTTACTTTGTTGTGACTATTTAAAAACAAGTCAAAGTCCTAATAATGGAAAATGAGGCAAAGACAAAATGAAATTTGAGAAAAAGAAAAAAAAAATATGATGAGATGAAGCTAACTTTTTTTTTTAAATGATGATGAGATGAACTTATGAAAAATGAATAAACAGTATAAGACATGTATCCCTCCCACACTGGAATGAGACAGTGTCCCAACTGTCAAATGGAATGCAAATGCAAAACTAAAAAAAAATACAACCTGATATGTACAAGAAAGTGAGTGACTCATGCCGAATAGCTAGGTTCGTGGAGATCCACGAATTCATCTTCCTCATGTTGTTCAAACTCAAGAAATGGCTTCAAGCGTTGTCCATTGACCTTTGAAATGGAACCGTCCCTAGGATTTTCAATTTCAATTGCACCATAAGGGTATACGGTTTTCACAATATATGGACCTGTCCATCGAGATCTCAACTTGCCCGGAAATAAATGAAGTCTGGAATTATATAAGAGAACTTTTTGCCCTACTTC
The DNA here is from genome assembly GCA_030737815.1 of Allium fistulosum. Taxonomy (NCBI): domain Eukaryota; kingdom Viridiplantae; phylum Streptophyta; class Magnoliopsida; order Asparagales; family Amaryllidaceae; genus Allium; species Allium fistulosum. The sequence goes on from CM060905.1 coordinate 823,707,144, forward strand.
GAATGTCTTACGAAGTATGAATTTATCATGATAAAATTTAGTTTTCTCTTTATAAATCTTTGCATTTTCATATGCTTCATTTCTTAGTTCTTCTAATTCTGACAGTTGTAATTTACGATGTGATCCAGCTTTATCTATGTCAAAATTAAGGTATTTGATTGCCCAAAGTGCACGGTGCTCGAGCTCAGCGGGTAAATGACATGCTTTTCCAAAAATTAATCGGTAGGGTGACATTCCTAGATTGGTTTTAAAAGCTGTGCGAAATGCCCAAAGATCATCTATCAACTTAGATGACCAATCTTTTCTATTTGAGTTCACTGTCTTTTCAAGAATTTGTTTGATCTGTCTGTTGGAAATCTCGACTTGACCGCTAGTCTGTGGATGATATGGAGTAGATAGTTTATGTGTGATAGAGTATTTCTTAAGAAGAGATTCAAAAGCACGATTACAGAAATGAGAACCGTTATCACTTATGATAGCTCGAGGTGTACCAAAACGAGAAAATATGTTTTCTTTCAGAAATTTGACAACAACTTTATTGTCGTTCGTTCTGGTGGGAATGGCTTCAACCCATTTAGACACGTAATCCACTGCAAGGAGGATGTACAGATTTCCAAAAGAATTCGGAAAAGGTCCCATGAAATCGATGCCCCAAACATCAAAAATTTCGATAACAAGGATTGGGTTTAGGGGCATCATGTTACGTTTGGAAATACGGCCTGTTTGTTGACACCGAGCGCATTTGGAGCAAAATTCGTAAGCGTCACGAAAAAGAGAGGGCCAATAAAAACCGCACTGTAATACCTTGGCAGCGGTTTTCTTTGCTCCAAAGTGTCCTCCACATGCGTGATTATGTGAAAAAGAGAGAATACTGTGGAATTCATGTTCGGGGACACACCTACGAATGATCTGATCAGGACAATATTTAAAGAGATAAGGATCGTCCCAGTAAAAGTTTCGAACATTGGAGAGAAATTTTTTTTTATCTTGTTTTGACCAATGGGAAGGTGTTTCATTTGTGACAAGATAATTTACAATGTCGGCGTACCATGGTGCATTAGAAATAGAAAGAATTTGTTCATCGGGAAAATGATCGTTGATTTGAGTGTCATCGACGTTTTCGTGCACAATACGGGAGAGATGGTCGGCTACGACATTTTCAGAACCCTTTTTGTCTCGTATTTCTAAGTCAAACTCTTGAAGAAGTAGGATCCAACGGATTAAGCGGGCTTTGGCATCCTTCTTCGTGAGTAAATACCGTAATGCGGCATGATCGGTGTAAACTATAACTTTAGAACCTACGAGATATGATCTAAACTTATCGAGGCCGAAGACAACTGCTAAAAACTCTTTTTCTGTGGTTGAGTAATTCAATTGAGCATCGTTTAGAGTTTTGCTAGCATAGTAGATGACTCGAGGAAGTTTATCGACTCGTTGACCCAAGATGGCTCCAACGGCATAATCAGAAGCGTCACACATTAATTCAAAAGGCAGAGTCCAATCTGGAGGTTGGATGATGGGTGCAGTGGTCAAGATCGATTTAAGGGTTTCAAAAGACGTTTTACATTCATCGGAAAAGTCAAATTTAACGTCTTTTGCTAGAAGATTTGAGAGAGGTTTTGAAATTTTTGAAAAATCTTTAATGAACCTTCTATAAAATCCCGCATGGCCAAGAAATGAGCGAATGTCCTTGACGGACTTTGGAGGAGGAAGGTTAGCAATAAGATCAACTTTAGATTTATCAACTTCTAGGCCATTTTTAGAGACAACATGGCCTAAGACAATTCCTCGCTTAACCATAAAATGACATTTTTCCCAATTAAGCACAAGAGATTTCTCCTTACATCGCTTTAAGACACGTTCTAAACGAAGGAGGCATTGATCAAAAGATGACCCATAGATTGAAAAATCGTCCATGAATATTTCTAAGAAGTCCTCCACCATATCGGAAAATATACTCATCATACATCTCTGAAAGGTGGCGGGGGCATTACAAAGACCGAAGGGCATGCGACGATAAGCGAAAGTTCCAAAGGGACATGTGAACGTCGTTTTGTGTTGATCCTCTAACGCAATAGGAATTTGATTATAGCCGGAGTAACCATCAAGAAAACAGTAATATTCATGACCGGCTAAACGTTCAAGCATTTGATCAATGAAAGGGAGGGGAAAATGATCTTTTCTTGTTGCTGTATTGAGTTTTCGATAGTCGATGCAGACACGCCATTTTGTTTTGACTTTTGTGGGAACAAGTTCGTTATTTTCATTTTTGATCACAGTGATTCCAGATTTCTTTGGTACAACTTGTACCGGACTTACCCAAGTACTGTCAGAGATAGGGTAGATAATGTCATTGTCTAAACATTTGATAATCTCTTCCTTTACCACTTCTCTCATATTGGGATTTAGTCGCCTTTGAGCTTCGCGGGTGGGTTTAGCCTCATCGATTAAATGTATTCGATGTTCGATGATTGATGGACTAATTCCTTTAATATCGGCGATTACCCATCCTAATGCCTCTTTATTTTCCCTTAAAATTTTCAAAAGTTGTTCTTCTTGGTCCTTAAGGAGATCGGTGGCCAAGATTACAGGGAAATTTTCCGAAGAATCTAAGTATGCGTACTTAAGCTCGATTGGAAGAGGTTTGAGTTCTAATTTAGGGCGTTCTTCGGTTGAGGCTTCGATGGAAGTCAATTGATTGAATTCTAGCGAATCATAAGAAGTGTGGAGCAAATCATTTAATTCAGAAATGTATTCATCCTCGTTGAAGTTGGAATTAAAATGATCTAGGCACATATTAAGAGATTCTGTGGTATCGCTAAAATCATTTTCTACAATTGTTTGAATCATGTCAATTTCTTCTATTTCAAGATCCCTTGGTTGTTTGTTAAGATTGAAAATATTTAGTTCGATGGTTAGGTGTCCAAAGGAAAGTCGAAGTTGACCATTCCTACAATTTATGATAGCATTTGATGTTGCCAAGAATGGACGGCCTAATATCAAGGGAATTTGACTGTTCGGATTTGAGACGGGAGCGGTCTCTAGGACTATGAAATCGACTGGGAAATAGAATTGCTCAATTTGTATCAAAACATCTTCAACTGTGCCTAATGGTTTTTTGACAGATCGATCAGCTAGTTGAATTGTGATGTTTGTAGGCTTTAATTCCCCTAGTCCAAGTTGACAGTACACAGTATAAGGTAGAAGATTTACACTCGCTCCAAGATCAAGTAGGGCATGACTAATGTGAGTGTTACCAATTTTACAACCGATTGTAGGACAACCGGGGTCCTTATACTTGATTGGGGAGGGATTCGAAAGAACAGAGCTAGTATTTGCAGTTAGAAATGCGGTCTTTGGAACGTTCGTGGCACGTTTTTGAGTACATAGCTCTTTAAGACACTTGGCATATTGAGGAATTTGCTCAATGGTATCAAGAAGTGGAATATTGATTCGAACTTGTTTGAAGATTTCAAGAATTTGGTCAAAATTAGCGGGCTTCTTCTTTTTGTTGAGTCTATGAGGAAATGGAGCTATGGGTTTATAGACTCGTTCGGTGGTTTTTTCATTTGAAGAAGAAGGTGTTATACTAGATGGTGAAGATAAAGAAATTGGAATGTTGGGGTTGCCATCATCAGAAGGTGAAGAGTGGTTGGGATTGCCAACCTTGGATGAAGAATGAGAGTTGATAGGATCGACAACAGTGGGTGTCGACCGAGTCTCAGAATTTTGATCATGGGTAGATTTAGAGAGGATGTCAGGGTTGCCGACGTGGTTGTCTACCTTCTTTCCCGACCTTAATGTGGTGACAGCATTAACTGGATTTATATTTTCGTCCTCACAAGAATTTGCTCCTCGAGTGTTATACTTTGGATTCACTTCGGGTTGACTAGGCAATTTACCTTTCTCATTGATTTTCATAAAGTCCTTCATCATAATCAACAATTGTTCATTTTGTTTAGTGATTTGCTCAATTCTCGCATCTTGGTTAGTGATTTGTTTTTCTAATCGAGCAATTTCTTGTGATGGTTGAGAAGGTTGGGCTGATGAATTGAAATTAGGATGCCTATATGGTTGATTCGAAGGTTTTGTTTGAGGAGTGGGTTGAGAATTTTGAGCATTAGAAGTTGGGGCTCGATAATTCGGATTTGGTATCATCGGATACAAATGTGATGGATTAGCCGCATTGTTAGGATTTGACCATGAAAAATTTGGATGATGCTTCCAGTTAGGGTTGTATGTGGATGAGTAAGGACTGTTTTGAGCTATAGCATTGATTTGGTCTTGTGTGTAGTAATGGGGTAGTCCTTCTCCTTCTTGAGGAGTTTGGGCTTCTATAGGAAGATGTGATGGGTCAATGGCATGTACTCCTCTGTTTGGAGTACGAATTGGAACACGAATTGTTTCCCATTGCATATCCTTTTCCGAATACTCTTCTAAAAATTCCCAAGCTTCCTTGTCTGTTTTTGCCATGAATTCTCCTCCGCACATTGATTCGAGTTGGGATCTTGTTTGATAGTTAAGCCCTTCATAAACGATTTGGCACAAAACGTGTTTAGGGATTGCATGATGTGGGCAACTATATAACAATTGATTGAACCTTTCAAAATATTTTGAAAAAGTTTCTCCTTCATTCTGAGAGAATTGATTGATTTCAGTTCGAATTTTAAGAGTTTTGTGGAAAGGAAAAAACTTTTTCAAAAATATAGTGACGAAATCATCCCAACTTTTAATTGAATTTTTAGGAAGAGAATTAAGCCATCTTTTTGCACTTTCTAGAAGTGCGAATGGAATAAGCCTTAGCTTGATGGATTCATTAGAAAGTTGTTGCATTTTAGTTGTAGAAGCGTATAACTCAAATTCACTAAGAAATTCATATGCATTTTCAGACCCAGTGAATTTTGGTACCCCTTGAATAAAAGAATGTTTTAGCTCAAAATTATTTCCTTCGGCCGGTGGAAATGAAATAACCGAAGGTTGAACAGTCCGAGTTGGATAGCATCGGTCTCTAAGGGATAGTGGTCTATTCTCATGAAATTCATTATTTCCAGCATCAGATTTAGGTGAACTATGATGTGAACTGTGTTGCGAACCGTGATTGCTCATATTTGTTTGATTTGAAATTTCCGTTGATTTGTTTAATGAGATATTCTGGCTTTCTAAACGATTAAAATTATTTCTTGCCCAAACGCGCATAAACAAATCAAGTTGTAATAGCCAAAAGTAAAATTAAACAGCTTTCAGTTGGGCACCAGTAGAGTAGAAAATTACTTACAGAGGGATATGGCAGTCCGTCCAGTGCAACTGAGCAGTGCTAGTGAATGGTTGCGATTTACTGAGTTGGAGCTATTTGACCAACTTTTCTTAGCTTTTAATTTCACTGACTTGGTCTACTCCTTACGCCTTAAAACCAGAACAAAACGTGAATATGTTACGTGTTGTGAATAGCAAAATAAAGCACAGTGTAATGTGCTAAAGGGCACGTAATATGCAGAACACGTAATACTGGAATGATACTGGAATGAGATGAAATGATACTGGAACTAGAGGTTACGTGAATGCAGCAAGTGGTATGAATGCAGAACTAAAATAGAGGAAGATGAATATATGCACATGAATATACGCAAACGTGAAAACATAAACAGAAACTAAACAAAACAAATTAGTGTGAATGTTTTAGAACAAAGACTAACTAAAATGAAACTAAAACAACAAACGTGTATGTGAACAGAACGGGTGAATGAATCTGTAACTAACGTGTAAATAATGCAAACAGAAACTAACCAAAATAATGCAAACACTAAGTGGTTACGTGTAAATAATGCAACTAACGTGCAACAGAATGGGTGAATGTTTTAGAACAAAGAATAAGTGGATACGTGTAAATAATGCAAACAGAAACTAACCAAAATACAACTACGTGAACATGGTGTATGTGAACAGAAAACAACTAAATGAGATGCAACTGACATGCAAAATGTAACGTGAAAAGCAAATGAAACAGAAACTAAACCAAACGTGAAACAGAAACCAACTAAATGAAAAAGCAACTGACATGCAAAATATGCAGTGAACGAAGAAAATTTTTTTTTTTTTTTTTTTTTTTTAAGTAAAACGCTACTTTAGTGAAAGGAACTGAAAAACGAAAAAAAAATTGATTTTTTTTTTTTTTGAAAAATAATGCAAAAAAAAAAAAAAATTAACACGAATAGACTTAAAAAATTGAAAAATCGAAAATTTCAAAATAGCAATTCCCCGGCAACGGCGCCAAAAACTTGTTGCGACTTTTCTATTGATTAGAAAAACACAAATTTCAATAAATTCTGCAAGCGCACAGGCGTGTAGTATGCAGGTCGAACACAGGGAATTGCGTTTTAAAACAATTGAAATTCATTTTTAAATCTTAGGCGTGTTAAACAAATTCGATGATGGTTTTGAACGGATAATAAAAACAATAATAAAAGCAATCACCCTGAAATTCCAAATTTCACTGAAACTAATCAACGAAATTTACTGTAGAATTCAGAGTAGAAATAAAAAGTACGGAAGGGAAATAAACAGAATAAACAACTGGAAATCAAACGAACTGTATTTAAATTACTGAAAAGAGTACTAAAACAAAAATAAACAGACTGCTAAAACTAATTAACAAATCTGTCCATGCTCTGAAATAAATAACATTGCTAAAAAAATAAACTAGAAGAAAGAAGTGCTGGGTAAGAGATGATCCTTTGGTTGCTGTATGATGCTGTATATATAGCCTTTTCCAGCCCAGAAAATCAATTGCTACTTTTTAGGAGGAACTAGTCTTTTGCTTGAATTGGTGAAAGATAACATATATACGTCCACATCATTGCTTGAATTGGTCCATATTGCTTTGAATTAATATTTGCTACTTGAGAGTATGCAGCCAATATTTACTAAGTCAAAGTATGTGCATGTTTTGCCACGTCATTGATTGAAGAAAATATATGTTGAACATTGGTTGGTCCCCACTTGCTTGAATTTATTAAATTTGTTCCATGCTTTGAGATTGAGCACGTGACTTGAGATATATATGATTTGTTTCCCATGTTGCTTGTACCCATATGCTGAAGTGAAAACGTGAACTGACTTATTACGTTGAAATATACATGTCTTATTGCTTGATTTATTCGGTGCTTAAAATGTTGCACTCTTTTCTACGTGTCATTTGAATCAATGGATGGCACAACCGATTAATTTCAGCATAGCACTTCGGAATCTATAATCTGCAAAACGACAACAAAATACCCGTATAGTACCGCTTTATTAAAATAAAAATATATGAAACAAACGGTTTAATATGCAGAAAAATACGTTCATCAGTCACAAATCCTGTAAGGTCGACTAGCATGTGCATGGCTTGTCGAGACTTAGCCTTATCAAGTCAAGGATGTTTGTTTGCTTGTGATCGCTTTGTTTTGGGTTTTGTGGGGTTTATATATTATACCGAGGGTGGACTGGTTGAGGAAGTATGTAGTAGTGGTGGATTACAAGAGGCTGTTGGAGATGATTGGGGCCGTGGAGGGACGGACAGTAGTGATTGGCTACCTGCTAGAGGATGGAGTTATGGTTAGCCTTTTATATTCGCTTGAGATTCCACATGATGAGTTGTCATTTATGCCTATTACGAGAGAGTATCTAGACGTGTTTGAGTTAGTGATTGGATTATCGCTACACCAGAGATTGAGTTCCACATAGACTTAGTGAAGAATGTCAGGCCGATAGTTATGCCCTTGAGGCGTATGGCACCCATGGAGTAGAAGGAGTTGGAGGTGCAAGAAAATGACATGTTAAGGCGATGGTTCATTCGTAGGAGCATATCTAAGTGGAGCATACTTGTAGTATTTGCCACTAAGGCGGATGGCTCTCTGAAGTTGTGTGTAGATTACTGTAGGAAAAATAAAGTGATGAAGAGAACAAGTATCCAGTCCCAAATATTGATGACTTGTTCGATCAGCTCCACTGTGTGAAGGTGTTCTCTCAGTTGGACCTTGCGATGGGTTTTTATAAACTGAGAGCGGCGAAGGAGAGTGTATTGATTACAACATTCCGTACGCCATTTGGATTCTCTGAGTGGTTGGTTATGCTGTACGGGCTAACCAACTCACCAGCAAACTTTGTTGATCTTATGAACCGTTTTTTAGGGATTAGCTAAATAAGTTCATACTTGTGTTCATGGATGATATCCTTGTTTATTTGAGGACGAAGGAAGAACAAAAGGAGCATTTAAGGATTGTGCTCGAGGTATTGAAGAAGCACTAATTGAAGGTGAAGTTTTCAAAGTGTCACTTCTGGAGGAGGGAAGAGCGATTTTTGGGTAATGTTGTTTTTGAGCAAGGTACTGCAGCAGTACAGGACTAAGAATATAATGATTTTTATTTTACGTATTGGATGATTGTAATATATTCCTATTTAATTAATATGAGGTCGTACGACTCTATAATTTTAGAATATGACCCTTGGGGGTATTTTACACACTTGTGATTTTTCCCGAATTTCTATGTGACCATTTTGAACCTGGAAATCTTTTTAGGCTATAAATTTTGATAGGAGTCGAATTAGGGGCTCTAACCTATTTCATTGCTTCGAAATGGTGGTTTCCCATTCCGTAGAATGATCATACTATAAAATCGGACTTACGGTTAATAAGTTATGCCTGTTTTAAGTTTTAGAAATTGCTGGTCCGAATTAGTGTGTAAGTAGCAAGTCCAATTAGTTGGCCCGTTAGTCTAATTAGTGAAACCTATAAATATGGGCTGAGATAGTTGAATGAAAGATTTTCCTCTCATTCTAAATCAGTTCCAAACCCTAATTTTGCCCTAGATATACTCTAATTCGCCTAGATTTCATCCTAAATCACACTAGATTGCTAATTAGTGATTAGATCTTCATTTAAAAGATTGTGCTAACCATCTTACTCGAATTGAAGTACGATTTTCTATTGTTTGGATCGGACCTACTATCGTTTTTCTTGAATTTTGTGATTGGTGAGTGGTTTATGACTTCTCACACTTCTATGTAGGATTATATTTTAGGGTTTTATGATTATATGCTAGAATTGTAAGTTTTGACATAAATTTGATAAGATCTAACATAATTTGGTAGTAGAAACATAATCTAACCCTAATTACATGTTTAATAAGCATATAGTCTAAATTGGCTTAGAATTCATCCTATATAGGTATGCATATTCATGATTTTAGGTGTATCCATGAAAACGATTGCTTGTCTTATTTTGATGATTTGCATGTTTGATTGGATGAAATTGTATGCTATGTTTTGTTTGAATGCTATGCTTTGATGTGTTTGCTAGTGTTGTGATTGCATAGGAAGTTAGAACGGAGAATTGAGCATATCAGAAGCTAAGTTTGTCAAAATTGGACGAAATTTAGAGGATAGGATCTGGAGCACGGTGGAGGATGGCATGTAAATTCGCATCGAAATTGGAGCTAAGTCCTAGAGTCGGTACCGAGTTAGGGGCTTGAGTCGACACCTACTCAAGGGCATAACTCGGATGGCATGGCGACTTTGGGGATGAGGTGAGCAAGGCTCTGGGATATTATTTATGGTTTGAGGCAGGAAATTGGCTAAGTGTGGAAGGATGAGATGAATTAACTTCTATGTCTTGAAGATGGATGCTTGGAAGAGAAGACTTGGATGCTACAATTGATAGGTCAGGGTCTATGACATCTGGGAGGAGGCAAAAGAGGTTGGAAAGAAGCATGGACCAAAATTTGACTAAGGGTGCACTTGGTACCGAGTTAACCCACTAAGCCGGTACCAAGTTAAGCAGGGAGGTCCAAGGAAGGTGCAACCTCTCGGGATGGATACGGGGGTTCAACAAGTCATGCTGGAGGTGGTGGCTCGTTCACATCATGAAGGAATGTGATGTAACAGCACGATGAAACTATGGTTCTTCGGTTGGTGACTCATATTTGGAGTAGGCACCGAATATGGCAGCTCGGGATGTACGAGGCTGCGAATAATGGAATGGATTAAGTGAGTAGGGCTCATTATCCAATGCGAAGCAGTGAAGGCTCGGATGCTATGGGAGTCCTAAGGAATCGTTGATAACTTAGAGTGTTCTTTTTGCACTCAAAGCAGGGGTATTGTATAGTGGGAACGCCCATGGATTGGTAGCGAGGATCTGTATACCCTGGACCACTGGATTGGGTCTAATGTCTAGCTTCGGGCTGAGTGACAGAGAGTATAATAAGAAATAGGATTTCTATTAGTCCCTGATATTTGAAGATGGTCATACGAGTTATCATATATTCAGGCATGTAGAGGGTGATAGCTAGATTTTGCTTGATGGATGTTATGGTTGCTATGGTTGCTCTTTTGGGTAGGCTATCACATATAGGTATTATGGAGAGAAGGGATACTGGAGATATGGCTGGTTGGATTTTTTCCATCCTATGTTGTGTACGGTACCCTTATGATGTTGTTGTTTAGCATATTATTATATGTGCTAACTCTTTGGTTGTAGGGACAGGTCGGGTATGAATCATGTAACTCTATCTGTTACCATATTTTTCTATATAGCATTTTGAGACTCATTTACCGCTCATACCAGACCGTCGTCTGACCCAAGATTTTATGTTTTTGCTTCTTATTATCTTGGATACTCTTAAATGATTAGACTAGATGACAGGTCCAGGTGATGTAGTAACTATTCGGAGGACGAGCTAGGAGGAGCTATGACATATACTATATATATATATTCCTTTGCTTTCCGCTAGGTAGCAATATAGAGCCTCGGTAGTGCTGCTACTTCTGTTTCTTTGTTTTGCCTGAGAGAGTGTTGTAGTGAGGATATTTTGTATACATTTTATATGACATTTGTGTATAACTTTATGATATTACTATGTGGTTGTTTCACCTGGTTATCACTCACTCTTCTGTTGTATATGTGATATTATATTTTGTCCATACGCTGTGAGATATACGACAGGTTATATGCTACATTTGTTTATTTTAACCCTAATGATCGTTCTATGTCGGCCGGGCAGTGTTACAATGCACTGCTTAGTTATATTTGTGCCAGTGGTATTGGGCGATTGTCACAAGGATTGACCCAAGGTGACGACCACCACAAACTTGAGGAGTTTCGTTGGACTGGTGGGATATTATAGACGTTTTATCCAGGACTTCTCTAAGGTAGCAGTGCCATTAACCAAATTGACAAAGAAGAATCAGGCTTTTATTTGGGATGCGAGGTGCGAGCATGCGTTTGTAAGTCTGAACGAGAGGTTGACGAGCGCACCAGTGTTAGTCATTCTGAGCAGAATAAGGAGCTAATAGTATACACAAATGCCTGTGGTACTGGACTAGGTGCGGTGTTGATGCAAATGGGAAACTTTATCGCCTACGGTAACCGATAGCTGAAACCGCACGAGAGGAAGTATCCGACTCGTGATTTGGGGTTGACAGCCATAGTATTTGCTTTGAAGATATGGAGGCATTTTTTTCCTGGAGAGAGGTTCAAGTTATATATGTACCATAAGTTGTTGAAGTATCCATTCTCCCAGAAGAACCTTAATCTTCATCAGCAGTAATGGTTAGAGTTCGTAACCTCTTATGACTTTGACATTTCCTAGACCGTTGGTAAGGGAAATGCAATCGCTGATGCATTGAGTAGGAGGCATGATAGTTTGGGAGCGATGTTCCTAGAGTGGAAGCAGTAGAGTTTATCGCTAATCATGATTCCAGACCCTGATGTGAGCTAGAGCCGAATGTGTTAGCTAGTCTAACAATCAGACCTACCTTGATTGAGCGGATCGGTACTAGTCAGAGACGAGATGCTAAACTATCGAAGATCTTGGTGAAGATAGAGGGAGGGGTAAGTCTGAGGAGATGAAGAAGTATGTGCTCAACCGTGATGACTGGCTTTGTAAGGATAAGAGATTGTTTGTTCCTGATGTTGATGGGTTAAGGGATGAGGTGCTATGTGAATGCCATCATACAAGATTGACTATACATCCCAGCGAAAATAAAATATACCGCGATATAAGACAGGCATTTTATTGGGAAGGAATGAAGAAGGATGTTGGGACATTCATCTCGAAGTGCATAAACTGTCAGTTGGTAAAGGCATAGCAGAAGAAGCCGAGTGTCTTGCTGCAACCACTCGAGGTTCCTAAGTGGAAATGGTAACAAGTTTCGATGGACTTCATTGATGGATTGGCAAGGACCAGAGGAGGGTATATAGCATTTAGGTCATAGTCGACATATTGACGAAGAGTGCCTATTTCATACTCGTCAAGTCTAGTAGGACATCATCCAAATTGGCCGAGTTATATGTGAAGTGGGGTCTGATTCCATGGTGTGCTGAAGAGCACTGTGATCGATCGAGACCCTTTTTTCACTAGTGGGTTTTAGAAGAGCTTATAAGAGGTGTTGGGGATGAAACTGCATCTTAGTAGCTTATCACCTACAAACTGATAGGCAGACCGAGAGGGTGAATCATATCCTGGCGAATCTCTTGCGAGCTTGCATTCTCAATTTTGATGGCACGTGGGAGATTATTTACACTTCGTAGAGTTTGCATGCAACAACGGTTGTCAGTCTAGCATCGATATGGCACCATTTGAGGCATTATATTGTCGATCGTGCAACGCTCCTTTATGTTAGTGGGAAGCAGGCGAGAAACTCATACTTAAGCCAGATATGATTAGAGAGACTTTAGAGAAGGTCAAGATCTTTTGACAATGAATGAAAGCTACTCGGGGTAGGTAGAAGAGCTACACTGATAAGAGAATACGTGATTTAGAGTTCTCCGTCGGTGATATGGTGTTTTTCAAGATTTCTCCGCTGAAGAATGTTGTTCGATTGGTACTAAGGGGAAGTTGGCACCGAGATTCGTTGGTCCTTTTCCAATACTTAAGTGGATTGGAAACCTAGCTTACATAATCGATTTACCTCAGGAGATGGCGGGCGTGCACAATGTGTTCCACGTCTCTCCCTTACGAAAGTTTGTCATGGCTCAGGTGTGATAGATGAACAGATTCACCTTGATGATATTGAGATTGAACCAGAAGCTTCGAGACCTCGTAGGCCTATTCGCATCGTCGGACGTGATACGAAGCAGGTTAGGAGACTGGTGAAGGTTTGGTGGGGTGAAAGCAAAGGCGATTATACATGGGAGACCGAGGAGAGCGTGAGGACCGCTTATCTAGAGCTCTTTACTAGGTAAGACTTTTATTATTGCATTTTCTTTCACTTTAGATATCATATACATAGTTTAGTATCCTCCATGCTAGGATTTGCATGGATATCATTTCTTGCTTTTGTGTGCATGTTTCATATGTTTGCTCGTGGATGTTAGGCATGCGAGATAGCCATACTTGATTTTACCTTGGTCGTATTGGGGATTTTAGGGGCAAAATTCCTAAAGGGGGAGAGTGTAACTGTTTACGCCAAAAATGGTAACAAATACCTTGTTATAAGCGCCAATGTCCAATATTTAGATCCAAACAGAGAAATATAGGTTCACATATCACAGAATAGATTGCAGAAAAGTAAACGAACACGCAAGATTTATAGTGGTTCGGCAAACTCCGGCCTACGTCCACTCCAATAATTTTTTATTTATACTGTAAGATTACAAGTACAGTTGTTTTTGCCTTAGAAAATTAATGGAGGAAGAGATAAGAAGTGATAAAGGAGAGCCAGCCCAAAAGTCCTTTGAAATGAGCCAAGTCCACTGTATTTATAGGTGAGGACGTGCATGAATCCGGCTGAAATTTCGGCAGAAGAACCTCCAAGCCCATACGACCCGAATCATAAAATTTAGGATCGATCGGACACCAAAAATAATTTAGGCCGATCGTTCCATACTAACTACAATGGAGCTGCGATCGTTTTTAAGGGGTCTCCCATGCCTTTGGTCCATGCTCCCAAAGTTTCGCGCCATTCCGACTTACCATTTGTGAGATATAGATCGATCTTTGTTGTTTTGACTAGAAATTGGATCATAGAAGATCATTCCATGTTTCATGATTTTGAGCAGCGGTCGATAATGGGGGTGCTCCATGATATATGATACTTGCTATCCAAATTTCATGAAATTCCGACGTACTGTTTGTGAGATATCGCATTTTCCGTGAAACTATGGATCGTTCTGATATGATCGTTCCCATAACGATCGACCTCTTTTTCAAGATTTGGGAGTTTTGAGTTACGATCGATCAGGGGGTGCTCCATGATGTAAGATACTTGCTCTCCAAATTTTGTGCAATTCCAACATTCCGTTTGTGAGATATCACATTTTCTGTGAATCTATGGATCGTTTTGGCAGATTTTGTACGATCGTTATGGAACGATCGGTATGTTTTTCTGATATTTGTGAGTTTTGACATTTGATCGATTTTGGGAACTCCTTTCTTTAATACATTGATGTTCCCAAAGTTTCATAGGTAATGGAGTTGTAGATCTTGAGATATTGATCGATCTTCGTCGATTTATGCTGTTTTATGGATCGTTCTAGATTGATCCATATAAATTCTTTATTTGCCCATAACTCGAGCATATGAACTAGGATTGACTTAAAATTTGAAATGTGACCTCATGGGGCCTTCCTTGTCACTTTATATTGATTACAGCTTGATTGGGATCCGGTCTGAATCTGCCCACCTATTGTCCATAGTTCCAAATATCATCGATTTCTGAGCCTGATAACCGTCTCTCCGGGCTTCCTGCCTTGATGAGCACAAAAGCCAGTTAGCCAACTTTTATGATATACTGCCTGGTCAAAAGGCGGTATAGCATTTCCCCCTAAAACATTCCTTGCGGTAGGAAGGCGTGTTTTGAATTGCTATAAATCCAAAATCTGAAATCCATAAACCATTGATAGCCAAATATTCCAATCCAGAATCCAATCCGTTTCTAACCCAATTCCTTGATCTCTCCGGATCGTTAGCAAAATCCATGACTGTTCTGAGTCGATATCAATTCTGAATCCATTCCAAATTCACTAACCAAATCTGTGATCTCTTCGGATAGTTTTATCCAAATTTGTATCCATCCAAATCCAAATTCATTGATGTCCAAAGCTGATATCTGAATCCATGACCTCTCCTGGTCGTTAACCAAATCTGATACCGCTTTGGGTCCATATCCAAATCCACGACCTCTCTGGGTAGATCATAGCTTCTCTGAGCTCTTGCTATACTCCACTCGCTCTTTGGCAAGAAGGGCACAACGATAAGTTGGCCGATCCTATCGCTCTCCGGTGAAGCAACCTACTTCTTGCTTTTTCTAGTCCCCTCTCCTGTCGGGACATAGCATGATATTTGGGGTATCCTTCTCCGGCCTTGATGCCTAGTCGATGGGGTAACCTTCTCCAGCCTCGATGCCCAGTCAAGGACTTAATCCATGGGGTATCCTTCTCCGGCCTCGATCCCCAGTCGAGGACATAATCCATGGGGTATCCTTCTTCGGCCTCGATCCCCAGTCGAGGACTTAATCCATGGGGTATCCTTCTCCGGACTCGATGCCCAGTCGAGGACTTAATCCATGTGGTATCCTTCTCCGGCTTCGGTCCTCGGTCGAGGACATAATCCATGGGGTATCCTTCTCTGGCCTCGATCCCCAATCGAGGATTTAATCCATGGGATATCCTTCTCCGGCCTCGATCTCTGGTCGAGAACTTAATCTATGGGGTATACTTCTCTAGCCTCGATCCCCAGTCGAGGACTTAATCCATGTACGAATCCATCCTATCGCTCTCCAGCAAAGGGACTCACGCCTTGCAGTTATTGCCCCGTCTCTTCGGTCAGGGCCACAACCGCGACCTGTGTTATTTATCACAGTAGTGCAGATCCAAGTATTTTAAGATTCATTAGTTATAGTGGTTTATCGTCATCTCAGAGCATGCCTAGGGATCGTCCTCGATCCCGTATATGTGTAAGTGACTTAGCCGTTTTAATGTAGAGTTTATTAGTTATTTAGTTCATGTCATCCCAATCAAAGAGATGATGACCTGTGCCCTTAAGCCAGGCTCACTTCGATTTGTGGTGGATGATGGCTGCTCCTGTTCCATCACCGTTATCCAATTCCTTCCATATTCAATTAGATCCGTTCCCCAGTTCCATAGGAAGCAGTGTTGATCCATTCTCCTTGGTCGAGGTTTTCCCCCAATTGCTCCAATCCATACCCAAGTCTGATAGTTTCTGCTTCAAGTCCTGGATTTCAATTTCCAGCTATTCCATCATCCATAAGTGGTCTCTGATCATCATTTCCATCCTACCCCCCAATTCTGAGAGGGAACCCCATATTATCCTCTTCCAGACGCGCATCCAAATTCTGCTTGACGCCAAACTGCTCAACATTGTCCAACGCCCCACCTGGGATCGATCTAGCATAACCCAGGACATGCCCTCGAGTCTAGATCAATCGACGCTGATCATTCTGGAACAGTCGGTCCCGATCGTTACGTGTCGGCCAGGGACTACCACCGGCTATACTGTTCCATCCTGCTGTCTGTTAGCTTCGTTTCCTTGGTATCCTGATTCTGGTTATCCTCGGCTCCTGCTGCTTCAACTCCATGATCCATATTCCAGTGTTTCCAAGTACTTGTTTCTGTGCTCCAGCTTGTCCTATCTGCCTGAGGAGATTCTAGATCATCTCCTCTTGTCTCTTTAGCATCCTTTCCTACATAGCATCCAACATCGGTTCCATCTCGTCCCTAGTGATGTAGATAGGTGCTTGATTAGCTCTAGCTCCAGAGGAAGCCTCCTGACTTCCTCCATAGAGGCTCCTTTCCGGTAGTGCTCTCCTATTCGATTTCCTAACCATTGTTTCTTAGCTTCCTAGATCCAATCTCCCAAATCCAAGATCCTAGCTTCTAAATCTGTGGGTGCAAGTCCTTCTCAGTGAAAGCACCAAAATGTTGCGCCAAAAATGGTCACAAACACCCTGTTATAAGTGAAAGCACTAATTTCCAATATTTAGATCTAAATAAAGAAATATATATTCACGGATCACAGAATAGATTGCAGAAAAGTAAATGAACATGCAAGTTTTATAGTGGTTCGGCAAACTCCTGCCTACGTCTACTCCAATAATCTTTTATTTATATTGTAAAATTACAACTACAGCTGTTTTTGCCTTAGAAAATTAATGGAGGAAGAGATAAGAAGTGATGAAGGAGAGCCAGCCCAATAGTCGTTTGCAATAAGCCAAGTACGTTGTATTTATAGATGAAGACGTGCATGAATCAGGCTAAAATTTTGACAAAAGAACCTCCAGGCTCATACGACCCGAACCACAAAATTTGGGATCGATCGAAAACCAAAAATAATTTGGGTTGATCATTCCATACTAACTCCAATGGGGCTGCAATCATTTTTATGGGTCCCCCATGCCTCTAGTGAATGCGTCCAAAGTTTCATGCCATTCCGACTTACCGTTTGCAAGATATCGATCGATCTTCGTTGTTTTGATTAGAAATTGGATCATAGAAGATCATTACATGCTTAATCCTTTTGTGTTGCGATCAATCATGTATGTTCCTCATGATTTTAGCTGCATGCTCTCCAAATTTCATGCAATTTCAACATACTGTTTGTGAGATATCGCATTTTCCATGAAACTATGGATCGTTCTGGCTGATTTGTACGATCGTTCCAATAAAGATCGGTTTCTTTTTCCAAGATTTGGGAGGTTTGAGCTGTTATCAATCTTGTTGGTTCTCCATAATGTATGATATTTTCTCTCCAAATTTCGTGCAATTCTGACGTACCGTTTATGAGATATCGCATTTTCCGTAAAACTATGGATTGTTCTGGTTGATTTACACGATCATTCCAGTAACAATCGACCTCTTTTCCAGATTTGAGAGTTTTGAGCTGTGATCGTTTAGGGTTGTGCTCGATGATGTAAGATACTTTCTCTCCAAATTTCATGCAATTTTGACGTACCGTTTGTGAGATATCGCATTTTCCATGGAACTATGGATGGTTCTGGATGATTTTGTATGATCGTTATCGAACGATCGATATGTTTTTCTGATATTTGTGAGTTTTGACATGTGATCGATTTTATGGACTCCTTTCTTTAATATATTAATGTTCCTAAAGTTTCATAGGTAATGGAGCTGTACATATTGAGATATTGATCGATCTTTGTCGATTTACCCAGTTGTATGGATCGTTCTAGATCGATCCATATAAAATCTTCATTTGCCCATTACTCGAGCATACGAACTCCGATTGACTTGAAATTTGAAATGTGGCCTCACGGGGACTTCCTTGTCACTTCATATCGATTGCACCTTTATTGGGTTTCGGTTCGAATCCGCCAACTATTGTCCATAGTTCCAAATATCATCGATTTCCGAGCCTGATAACCGTCTCTCTGGGCTTCCTGCCTTGATGGTCACAGAAGCCAATTGCCAACTTTTATGATATACTGCTTGGTTAAAAGGCAGTATAAAATTTGCCCCCCTAAAACATGCCTTGCGATAGGAAGGCTCATTTTGAATTGCTATAAATCCAAAACCCGAAATCCATAATCCATTAATAACCGAATATTCCAATCTAGAATCCAATCCATTGCCAATCCAATTCCTTGATCTCTCCGGATTGTTAGCAAAATCCATGACTGTTTTGAGTCAATATCCAATTCTGAAACCAATCCAAATTCAGTAAGCAAATATGTGGTTTCTTCGGATTGTTTTATCCAAATCTATATCCACCCAAATCCAAATTCATTGCTGTTCAAAACTGATATCTGAATCCATGACCTCTCCGGGTCATTAGCCAAATCCACGACCTCTCCGGGTCAATCATAGCTTCATTGAGCTTTTTCTATACTCCACTCTTTCTTTGGAAAGAAGGGCACAACGATAAGTACGCTGATCCTGTCGCTCTCCAGCAAAGCGGCCTACTTCTTTCTTTTCTGGTCCCGTCTCTCCGGTCGGGACATAGCGCGATATTTGGGATATCCTTTTCTGGCCTCGGTCCCTAGTCGAGGACTTAATCCATTGGGTATCCTTCTCCGGCCTCGATGCCCGATCGAGGACTTAATCCATGGGGTATCCTTCTCCGGCCTTGATCCTCAGTCGAGGACATAATCCATGGGCATCCTTCTCCGACCTCGATCCCCCGTCGAGGACTTAATCCGTGTGGTATCCTTCTCCAACCTCGATGCCCAGTCGAGGACTTAATCCATGGGGTATCCTTCTCTGGCCTCGATCCTTAGTCGAGGACATAATCCATGAGGTATCCTTCTCCGACCTCGATCCCCAATCGAGGACTTAATCCATGGGGTATCCTTCTTCGGCCTCGATCCCCCATCGAGAACTTAATCCGTGGGGTATCCTTCTCCGGCCTCGATCCCCAATCGAGGACTTAATCCATGTACGAATCCATCATGTCACTCTCCGACAAAGGGACCTACACCTTGCGGTTATTGCCCCTTCTCTTCGGTCGGGGCCACAACCGCGACCTATGTTATTTATCGCAGATCCAAGTGTTTTAAGATGCATTAGTTATGGTTGTTTATCGCCATCCCAGAGCATGCATAAGGACCGTCCTCGATCCCGTACATGTGTAGCTGACTTAGCCATTTTTATGTAGAGTTTATTAGTTATTTAGTTCATGCCATCCCAATCAAGAGATGACGACTTGTGGCCTTATGTCGGTCTTGCTCTGATTTATGGTGGATGATGGCTACTCCTTTTCCATCACCGTTATTTGATCCTTCCAGAGTCAATTAGATATGTTTCCACAGATCCATGGGGAGCAGTGCTGATCCATTCTCCTTGGCTGGGGTTTGCCCCTGGTTTCTCCAATCCATATCCAAGTCTTCTAGTTTCTGCTTCAAATCCTGGATTCTAATTTCCAGCTACCCCCATGATCGATCGTAGCTCAAAACTCCCAAATCTTGAAAAAGAGGCTGACCATTATTGGAACGATCGTACAAATCAGCCAGAACGATCAATAGTTTCACGGAAAATGCAACATCTCACAAATGATACGTCGGAAGTGCACAAAATTTGGAGAGCCGACTAATATCATGGGGAACCCGCCGGAGCAGCCCAAAATGATGAAGCATGAAGTGATCTCCTATGATCCAATTTCCAATCAAAACAACGAAGATCGATCGATATCTCACAAACTATAAGTCGGAGTGGCACGAAACTTTGGGAGCATGCACTAGAGGTATGGGGGCCCCATAAAACCGATTGCAGCCCCTATTGGAGTTAGTATGGAACGATCGGCCTAAATTATTTTTGGTGTCCGATCGATCCTAAATTTCAAGATTTGGGTCGTATGGGCTTGGAGGTTCTTCTACCGAAATTTTAGCCCGATCCATGCACGTCTTCACCTATAAATACAGCGGACTTGGCTCATTGCAAAGGACTTTTAGGCTGGCTCTCCTTTATCACTTCTTATCTCTTTCTCCATTAATTTTCTAAGGCAAAAACAACTGTACTTGTAATCTTACAGTATAAATAAAAAAAACTATTGGAGTGGATGTAGGTCGGAGTTTGCCGAACAACTATAAAACTTGCGTGTTCGTTTATTTTTCTGCAATCTATTCTGTGATCTGTGAATCTATATTTCTCTGTTTGGATCTAAATATTGGACATTGGTGCTTTCACTTATAACAGGGTGTTTATGACCATTTTTGGCGCAAACAGTAACAACTCGTATTTTACGTATCAGAGGATCGCAAAATATTATTTTTAAATTCATATGAAGTCGTATGACTCTATATCTTTGGGAATTAGTGCATTTTCTATCTTATAATTTTTCCGTATGATTTTACCCCGGAAAACTTGTAACAACTATAACTTTTGATAGAAGTTAATTTAGCATCCGAAACTACTTCCATTGCAAAGATATGATGGTTTCACTTTCCGTATAGTGGTCATAATAGCGATTTGGACTTTCTGGTTAGGAGATACAGCTGTTTGAAGATTGTCAGTTTTTAGAGCAACTTAGTGGATAATTACAAAGTTGGGGAAAGCCCACTAACCCTTTTCGGGTTTGGAGGCTATAATAGGCTGAGCTATCATCCACAAATCACTTTTACCACTTCTTAAATAGATCTAAGCTCCCATTAACCCATTCACTACTTAAAATCATCTCTTTTCTCCTCCTGATCAGTCTAAATCATAGGTTAATGGTAGATTAGAAAGGGGATTTATTAGAGATCTTCAAATCTACATTTTTGATGAGGGAAAATTACATCTTTGCCAGTCACTTTCGAATTTACATCGATTTGCATGGAAAACTTAGATTTTGGAGGTTTTGGTGAGTGATTTATCTTCTCTCACCTTAATATATATGTGTGTATAGGTTTTAATATGTCTTGAGTCCATTTTTAAAGTCAAAATTTTGTTTTAATACTATTTTAAAACCCAACCTGTAGTAAAAACGTGAATGGATTGTTGGTGTTTTAGACATGTTATTTGGATATGTAGTTGCCTTGGTAGATGTTAGGCTATGTTGTATACACCTTGTATGATGGTTGTTATGATTGATTGTGTGATTTGCATGTTCGAATGTTGTGTATTGTATGTATGGTGTTTGTTTGTATGCTTGTATGTTTGAAAATACTCATCAGAGCGAACTAGAGGTAGGAACCGTGATATCAGGATTCAACAGATAGGCTCTAGAGCTTTTGGAGTCATATTGTCGCATAGGCGATGGATGAGGGTCGAAGTGTTGAGTATAGCGATGGAATCAACATAATGTTGATGTGCTGAAGGATCTATAGTGTTTGGTTCGGTAGATCTTTGTAACGACCGGGCGATTTTCGATCCTTAAAAAAATCGACACTAATATGTTCACTGTATAGAGTGCCGAGCAATCGAGTGCCGGAAATACCCGATTGTTAGGGTTTTAGAAGAAAAGAGATAGAAGAAGAACAGAAATAACAACAACACGGTATCTCACATTCGCAGCGGAACGAAATATAATATAACAATAGATTTTTGTACAAAAAAACTGTAACTGTTATTATACATACAAATCATTAGAGTACGATCATCCATATATAAATCTGGACAATTATAATAACTTGTCCTCAAGTGCTAAATATACAGCCTACAATACACAGTGGAATATAATCAAATACGCGCAATACGTCTCTGCCATCCAGCTCGTCTTCTGAGTTCCAAAGCAACCTAACTTGAATCTGTAATACTCGGTCTGACCCGAGCATTACAATAAAGTAACACCCGAGTCAGGCTGGAAACCAGCGTGAGTAAACACGCTTAAATTGAACTACTAAAGTTATCAAAATCCTTCGAAATACCAATGTAACTCGTAAGGCCACATCACACATAAACATGATGGTTTTTTATCTTACGGTAACCAAAATAGTTTTATAGGAAATCCAGTGGTATTATAATTGTGTCTAAGTACAATTACTTATTAAAGAGGTCAAATTTGTTCAATTAATCCAATTCCAGCATATTAGACTCTATAATCAAAACCGTAAGGGTTCGTAGTGGTTGTTTGATCGAAGTGGTTCCGGATAATTCTTATATCCAACCTTGGACTCTTCGAATCTAAATGGTAAGTTTTAAAAGGCCAAATTGTTTAAAATAAACAGTTTATATTCGGAGTGTCAATATTCACATATGGGAATTTACTACATATGATTACTTTCAATAAAACGTGTCAACGTTTTATTCTAACCATTTTAATTCAATTTGGCTACTTAATGGCACAGACAGGAACAATTGAAATAAATATCCAATAACAATACCAAAGCATGGATCGTTAACTAATTTAACGATTAATAATTAATATTAAACAATTCACGATGTGAATTTAATCAACTTAAATTAAACCGAATCTACTTATATTTTTAATCCAAATTAATATTAAATTAAAGAAATTATAAAACAATTTATTGTTAGTTAAATAGGATTAAACAACCAAATTAATAACTAATTTATTTATTAACATGAGGTTAAATCAAATAAGTCCTAAATTAATTATCCACTTGATAACTAATTAACATAAGATTAAGTCAAAATAAGAATCTAACTATTTATTAATTAACATAAGATTTAATCAATTAGGATTTTAATTAATGACTCGCTTTAATTATTATAAAATAATTACACTTTATATTACAAAAATTTAACAACATTAATATTAGACTAAAATATTGGGTGATAGGAATTTCAGTACAAAATTTATCATGTTGATTTGATTTTAAAATGAAAGAGAACATTTTTTTAAAGGTTAAAAGGCTTTTAACATAAAACTTATTCAATGCCAAAAAAATAAAATACCAGCCCAACATGTTCGGCCCACGAAGCAAGATACGGCTCCAACTCCTTCTTACTTTTCTTCCCTTTCCCCTGCTTCTCTTCCTCTCCTTCCCTTTTTTTTCTTCCCCTCCATTTCTCTAACCCCAACGTGCACGATCATGTGCATATGCACACGCCCTCCTCTGGCTATCGAGAACCGCCGCCGACCATCCTCTCTGATCACCCCTGATACCCATGTCTCGCCTACGCCCCAAGAAACCTCTACGTGACCCAGTTCGAAAATTCGAACTTTCAAACCCAACTAGAAACAAGACGTGCCTGCTTAACCACCTCGTCACGCCGCCTCCAACCACTAACACCCACCAGACTTCGCCACAACCTCCTCCATCTTGAAAAACTTTTTCAAAAATGATATGGAAAGTATCATCCCCCTTTCCTTCTTACCACCATGAATCGCAGTTAACACGATGATTGCGTCGCCATCCTGGAGAAATCATAAGTAAACTTTAGGCATCAAAACCCCTCGACTTACACCATGGAAACACAATAGTCCGCAGCTACACAAAGGTTATGTTGCTATCACAGCAAAATCGTAAGTAGTCTGTAGGCAATCTCTGCCCCCCCGAATTACGCTATCAAACGAAACTAAACCACATAGATCGCAGCTACACAAAGGTTGCGTCACTATCCCAGTGAAACCAAACGTAGACTGTAGGCAATCGCTGCCTCCCGAATTACGCTATGGAACCAAACGACATATATCGCAATCTACCGATGTTAAGTCGCTATCACAGCGAAATCAAACGTAGATTGTAGGCAATCGCTGCCTCCCGAATTACGCTATGGAACTACGATAGATCGCAGTTACACAAAGGTTACGTTGCTATCACAGCAAAACCAAATGTAACTGTAGGTATAATACCCCTCGATTTACGCTATACAAACAAATGATCACCAGGAACTCATGAGTTTTTTCCGGACGTCCTCTAGGATCCCAATTATCATTGAACCCCCTGTGGATTCCAAGGTAGAACCACCCAGTGGATCTCCTACTCTAAGTTTCAACTTTCGTGGGGGTGCCTTTCCATACTTTTAGTTTCAAAACATATCATACTATATACATAGTACCTTTCAAATCACACACTTCATATGTATCACATATAAATTTTATCTATATAAAATCAATAGTTTTAAAATTCAGTTTACCCAATTTCCAAAGTCGACCATTTACCACAATCAAATGCCTTTAAAATTAAATAAGTTCTAAAACTATTTCAGTTTCATTCTCATATACATATAAGATTATTTTTTCCAACTCAAAAAATTTTAGGACCAATAATTTCTGAGTCTGCTTCATACTTATATAAACTCCATTTAGTATTTCAAATATCTTTCAAAGATCATTTCTCTTTGGTTATAAATTCAACAAGGGGAGTTTGAATATATAACTAACATATATAATCTCATTAGTGTCAATCAATAATTTCCAAGTTCGATTACTTTTCAAAGTTATTGGTAACATTTCTTACTTCTTATAAAGAAAATTTCAGTTATAGTAACTATTCAAAAATTATCATATTTACTCAAAATATACTATTTCACTTCAAAATCATTTTGCCTTAATATCTCGACTTCGGTTCCAATTCAAAATTGCTTCGAATTTCCATTTAGGTTATAACTTCAATTTAACCCAATTTGTATTTAAATCCATGATTTAAGTATAAACAAATTCCACTCTGACCAGTATGAATTTAGAAAATAGCTTGAATGGTTTTTAAAATTGTTAAATAATTAATCTAAGATAGTTTGAGTTTTGAAATGGTTTTTATAGTTAAATAGCTTGGAAAATCAAAATAATTTGAATATTTAAGAAGATAGATTTTAAACAGTTCATATTAAAATAATTTATTTCAAAATAGTTTCAAAGTCAAACTAGTTCAATTCTCAATCTTCCAATTCAAATCAATTTCAATTTCCACATTAGTAATTAAGTAATTATCAATTTACGTTCAAATCAACATAAAAACTGATTTTATATAAGATCTAATTCTACAAAATATTTCACAACATCGATAGACTACAACACTAGTAAGTTCAAACATTACATCCATTTATCCATATAAAAAGTCTTACAAAAGGTCATAAATCTTGATGCCTTAACAACTACC
Organism: Allium fistulosum; assembly: GCA_030737815.1. Classification (NCBI taxonomy): domain Eukaryota; kingdom Viridiplantae; phylum Streptophyta; class Magnoliopsida; order Asparagales; family Amaryllidaceae; genus Allium; species Allium fistulosum. The sequence goes on from CM060905.1 coordinate 823,732,575, forward strand.
TAGGAGTTTATAAAAGAATAGAGCCCTACTTATATTACAACGAACCCTATCCGCCATCTCTCACCATGCGTCCTTCAAAAAAAAACTTTCTTAAGTATTTCCTGACATCTCGTCAAAACCGTCCGTGCAATCCGTAATAGGGTGTCCCCACTTCTTGCATTTGCCATAAAAGAACTCTACACTTCCATCTTTATGGATGACTTTCACGCCTTCCGCGGGGAGTTCCACAACTTTCTCTTTATTCCATCTCTTGGGACAATCCCTAGCGATGTGTCCCATCCTTGTACAATGATAGCAAATGGTTGATCCGTCGATTGGTACCAAGGGTTTATGTTTCATCTTCCTCACCTTAGGGCAATGGTTTAGAAAATGTCCTTCCTCACGACACTTAAAGCATAAAATCTCAGAGCGAAACCGTTTGACTTCATCATTCTTTTCCTTTCTTAGTTTACTGCACTTAGCTGCGTAATGTCCTTTACTGTGACATCTATAACATATGACATTATCATAAGGACCTGGCCCAGCCCTTTCACTAATCCGTTTCCCATGTTCCAATCTTGCTTCTTCCCATGCATTACGTGAAGCTGCTCTCCGCTCCCTACGCCTTGCCTTCCATTCTTCTCCTTTTGCCATCCTTTACAACTTGGACTAGATTCTAGTAGGACTTCCTAATCTATAATTAAAACCTCGATTAGTTGAATTTTTCAACTTTTATTCTTATTACTAAATATCCTTTTATTTATTCTCGGTCATTTTTATTTACTACAAATAAATTCTATTTCCTTCGACATCCTTATTCACTTAGCATAAGTTAAATTTTCCATATCCAAGATTAAATTTTATAATTTAATCCACTAATTAGATAATCTGATTCATTTTAATTAATTCGAAGCCCGTTTTATTTCAAAAATCGTTTGAAATCATTCGTACATAACTCCTTCTTTTTCAACTTTTTATCAAATCTATACCTTTTCTCACTTTAATTTATTTAACTTCCATAAGTTAAATTTTATTTTATCTTGAAATCTTCAATTTCGAGTTATACATTAAAAAATTATTTAACTTGGCTTGAGTTAATTCCCAATTCGTTCAATCCATTTAGACTTACTCAATTTAAATTTTACATTTCAAGGTTCAATCCTTATTAATATCACTTCCCACTTATAAGCTCAAAAACTTATTTTTCCTTTGGTTCTACTTCTCATTTTAATGGGAGTTCCAGAATTTAAACACCATGTTATTTATTTCAAATCAACTTTGAAATCATATATATATATACATATATCCCATTTATATACCAAATCACACTTTTAAATTAAACCAACCTTGTTTTTATCCAAAACAAATTCCTTCGGAATTTCCAAAACAACCCTAGTTTTCAAAACCAAAATTTTCATTACAAAATTTTCTAAATAATATTATTTATTATTTCTTTAAACACTTTTGAAACACAGTTCAAAATTTTCGGGACATAGATTCGAAACTTCACAATTTTAAATTCATTTTAATTTATAAGTCACATTTATGAATTATGATTATATAATTCCACTCCCTTAAAACATTTCACCATGTTTTATCATTGTTTATTGTGTAATAAACATCCTTTATTAAGACACAACAACCAATTTATGATAATAATCAATATTATCAAACCTTGAAACCACACACATCATATATTCCATAATAATTTCCTGAAAAATTATTTATATATATAAAAAAAATTAGGGTAAACTTATTTCATTTCAAAACACTTTGAAAAACACTTCCGAAATTTCCGGATTTAAATTCTGGTTTGAGTCTACTTTTAGCCTATCCCATTTGTATAGTTTATTCACATCAATTTCTATTTGGTTATATATATATATAACCATTTAAATTTTGTAATCTTTACTTGATTATAATAATAACAACCAATCACCTCAACATACTATAATAATTTCAGAAAAATTTATTTCTTTTTATATCAAAATATAATCTTATATAAAAATTATTTTAAAATCATTTATCCTTTAAAATTACTATATAAGAAAACAACAAGTACGCTCTTATATATAATACTCTCAACTCATTCTAGGGTATTACTAACCCTATCTCTAATGAGTAATTCCCACTAGAGCCAAGGTTCTCGCTAAACCTTCACCTCTGATACCACGTGTAACGATCGGGAAATTTTTGACCCTAAAATATATCGACACTAATACGTTCAATGTATAAAGTGCCGAGCAATCGAGTGCCGGAAATACCCGATTGTTAGGGTTTTAGAAGAAAAGAGATAGATGAAGAACAGAAATAACAACAACACGGTATCTCACATTCGCAGCGGAACGAAATATAATATAATATCATATTTTTGTACAAAAGAAAAACTGTAACTGTTATTATACATACAAATTATCAGAGTACAATCATCCACATATAAATCTGGACAGTTATAATAACTTGTCCTCAAGTGCTGAATATACAGCCTACAATACACGGATGAATATAATCAAATACGCGCAATACGTCTCTGCCATCCAGCTCGTCTCCTGAGCTCCAAAGCAACCTAACCTGAATCTGTAATACTCAGTCTGACCCGAGCATTACAATAAAGTAACACCCGAGTCAGGCTAGAAACCAGCGTGAGTAAATGCACTTAAATTGAACTACTAAAGTTATCAAAAATCCTTCGAAATACCAATGTAACTCGTAAGGCCACGTCACACATAAACACGACGGGTTTTTATCTTACGATAACCAAAACAGTTTTATAGGAAATCCAGTGGTATTATAATAGTGTCTAAGTACAATTACTTATTAAAGTGGTCAAATTTGTTAAATTAATCCAATTCCAGCATATTAGATTCTATAATCAAAACCGTAAGGGTTCGTAGTGGTTGTTTGATCAAAGTGGTTCCGGATAATTCTTATATCCGACCTCGGACTCTTTGAATCTAAATGGTAAGTTTTAAAAGGTTAAATTGTTTAAAATAAACAATTTATATTTAGAGTGTCAATATTCATATATGGGAATTTACTACATATGATTACTTTCAATAAAACGTGTGTCAACGTTTTATTCTAACCATTTTAATTCAATTTGGCTACTTAATGGCACAGACAGGAACATCTGAAATAAATATCCAATAACAATACTAAAGCATAGATCGTTAACTAATTTAACGATTAATAATTAATATTAAACAATTCACAATCTGAATTTAGTCAACTTAAATTAAACCGAATCTACTTATATTTTTAATCCAAATTAATATTAAATTAAAGAAATTATAAAACAATTTATTGTTAGTTAATTAGGATTAAACAACCAAATTAATAACTAATTTATTTATTAACATAAGGTTAAATCAAATAAGTCCTAAATTAATTGTCAACTTGATAACTAATTAACATAAGATTAAGTCAAAATAAGAATCTAACTATTTATTAATTGCCGTGTTGTTTTCCTCCTGCTTTGCTAAGCCTTCTTCCTTCAGGCTTCCAGCTTTAACACTTAGTTTTCTTAAGGTTTTTAAAATGGCAGCTTGTTCTTCTTGTTTTTTTATTGAATGTTAGAATGGTATACGAGAACACAAACAACACAGTGTACTTATAGAGAAGAGGACAGGTTGGAAAAAGCTGAAGCTTATTTTCATGTACATGCTTATTTTTTTCATTTTATTTTATTTTTCTTTAATTTGATTTGAAAATTGTTGACATGATTTTGATTAGTTAGATTGACTTGAAAACTTGAGTGAAAGATTTGATTTATTATATGCTTGAGTTGATATGCATTTATCATAATGTCCCCTTATGTGCAAACATACATCATATATATATATATATATAAGTATGTATGTATGTATGTATAAATTTCCTATAACTTAGACCATAAGCACATGTTTTTGTTTACTAACATGTATATATATAACATGCCTAAGTATAAAGCAACACACAAGTATCTAATTCCTTATTTATATATATATATATATATTATTTTATTTAATATCATAAGTTTTGCATGTATATATCTATATATAATTCCATACACACTATACTTTAAGCATATATACATACACATATACCTACATATATTTTGTCATCACATATATATATATATTTACATTTGTATAATTTTTCATATACATTACTTCATATTGTATATATAAATATATATATATACACACTTATATACTTATATATATATATATATGTTTAAACATCATAAAGCTTTAAATATATGGATATTCTATCTTAAATTCTAGATGGTGGAGTTATATATATATATATATAATTTATCATATCCAGAAATTTATAATTTAAAATTAAATATGGTTTTATCAATTTTACACATTCAGATATTTCCAATATCAGAGAATTTGTTTATTCAATTTATAAAAATTAATATTTCAATAATTAAAATTAGTTAATTTCCCAATATCCGATGGCTAAAAAGTCGGGTCATTACAAGCTTGGTCCAATATGAGATAGTTTGATAGGGCTTGGTCCAGTATAGGATGGCTCGGTTGTTGGCTTCAGGAAGAGAAGATGTTGGCTCGGGCCCAATACAGTTCGGTGGTTGCATAGGTTCGATAGATGTTGGCTCGGCAAGTGAAGGACCGAACAGGAAATCTTGTTTAGTAGATGTTGGTTCGACTACTGAAGGATCGGATAGGAAATCATGTCTGATAGTCGTTTTGTTTAGCAAGGAGCAACCAGACAGGAAACGTTTTTCAGTGGCTTTAGTTCACTACAGGAGGGGGGACAAGACATAACATGCGATGGGGTTTTGGAGTATTGGCATGGGGCTCGACATGGAGGGGCTTCGAGGCAACGCTTGGATTTGGTTGGTGGTTTTGGTCGCTTGTTTGGAGCAAGGATGGATGACTCCGAGATAGCTCAAGATGACCTTGGAATGGAAACTGATAAAGTACGACAACTTTGAAGACTCGATATGGCGAGTGACTGTAGCATCTGGTGATGGACTGAGGGGACGAGTTCTGCATGATAGCTCATAGAGTATAACATGAGGTTGTGATGCTCGTGAGTAGGACATGACAGTCTGCTTATATCCAGGGAAGTCTACGTGTACCCAGGGTAGTCTGCATGCACACATGTGTTTGGATGTCTACGTGTGTCCAGTCCTTAGCCATCTTGGTGGGCATGAGTTGAACATCTATTAGGAAGTTCTACTATCAGTACATGTGCTTGGGGATCGATGGATGACTCTGCTCATTTCTACGATAGGGTACCCTACATGTACCCAGGGTGTTTTGTGTTTACCCAGTGAAGCACTTGAGTGAGAAATGCAAGGCCGTGTGATGGATGTTATGTTTGTTGTGTGCTTGATATGATAAGTGATACCCATATACCTCTATATTTCCCTATTATGGTAGTGGTTTATCATATACTGTGTTTATGTGCTAACTCTTCGAATGCAAGGACATATCAGGTGTGGTTGTTCATACCTTATACCCTATTTACTATATATGGTTTTTATAGTCTTTTGAGATGATGTAGCACTCACACTAGACTATTTTTCTGACCCAAGGTTTTATGTATTTCTTCTTTTTATCTTGGGTGAGTGGATTATGGATAACATGTCTGGATAGCGCATGGAGCTATAGGGAGTACGAGCAGGAGGTTACACTTTCATATTCCTATACTTTGGAGCTTACCATTGCTTATATTCCAATGCAGTACTGTGGAGCTATGTTAGTACTTGTATTTTTAGAGAGAGTTATAGAGTTTATTTTGGAGACTTAGGATGTATAAACTCTTTATTTTAGTTTTGTATAGTCCGTGAACCTGATGCACTCTGATGTTCTTATTTATGGTTCATTTAATTATATCACTGTCTCACCTATTTCAGATCTATGTTATTATTTTATATTTTGTCTGCACTGTGAGATGTCTACAGGTTCTGTGTTTGGATTTTACTCTACTTTACACTCTTGGCTACCGTCCTGCATCGACCGGGTACCTCCACAACGCACTATATAACTGTGTTGGGTACCAGTGGTGTTGGATGGTCGTCACAATAAGGAAGACCTCACAAAACTACGTTTCAAATTTCAAGTGATTTGGAGTTTGTTTGTTCAAGTTATGGTCAAAAGAAGTATGATCGGTGGTGCTGCTAATGATTGAATCGGCATGCTTCTACTCTGGGTTTCACATGTAAAGACATCGGGTCACATAGGAGTACACTTCAAGTTTCACTGGGAGAACAATATCTTGAGTTTTATGGTTCGAGGGAGCTCAGATCGGGGTGCATGGATCGGTGGAGCGAGGTTTGAGGGTGCATGGGTCGGTAAAGCTCAGATCGGGGGTGCATGGGTCGGTGGAGCTCAGATCGATGGTGCATGGTTCGGGGCTGCTTGGTTTGATGGTAGGGAGAATCAAAGCAACTTTGAGTCAGTTGAGTGCTTACCCTGGGTATTTACTATTCTTGCTTCGGGGTTTAGGAATGAAAGTTTCGAGTCACGGTACTTACTTCGACTTTATGGCGATTGCTTCGGGACTATGGTGCATCTACTTCGGACTCAAGGAAAGGGAACTTCAATTCATAAGGAAGACCACTATTCAATCGCCTATATGGACTTCACCTTGGTTCTACAGCCATGCAATCCATCATGGATAGTCATGGTACTCTTGTACATGTGAAGTATAGGTCGTATGGTAAATTGTTGGAGAGAAGAGGTAGAGTTGTAGTGTGGAGGCGGTCGGGGCAGATCGTAAGGAGTGACGACTTCAATGATGGGATAGTTGCAGTTAGAGACTTAGAGCATAGAGCTTTGGGCCAAACCTAGAGGATCACTAGAGGATGTCTTTGGGATAAGTAATGATGTTTTATAACTCATGATGATTGTTGGGAATGGTTCCAAACTTAACAACTCAACAATGGGATTTATACGATGATCCAATGAACAAGTCTAGATGATGACTCATCATGGATGATGTGTGCAAAGGGATCGTTGATATTTAGATGTTTCGATGTGTACTCGTAACGCAGGTATATGTGAGGATGCTCAACTGGGTTTTGATGTGTGCCTTGGATCTCATGATGTTTTGATCCGTCTTACCCTGGACTGTTATGTAGTGTACAGTTTAGTTCCTGGCTCGCCGAGTGGCATGAATTTGAGTATCGAGAAACTGGATGTTGAACAGTCCCTGACTGCATAGGGAGGTCATATAAGTTATCATAAATCCAACGCACTGAGTGAGTGGATGTGAGTATGGATGATGGTAGCCATGTTTGCTTTGTTTGGTAGGGATGTCACATGATGTAGATATTATTGACGTAGATATCTAGACACCTCATCTACACCTTGATGTATAATGCATGCATTATGATTACGATGTAGTTTAGCTTATATTTTATGTTATGTGCTGACTCTTTGGATGCATGTACAGATCTGGTATGATTCTCTATACCTATTGTCCTAATATAGCGGCTTTATAGTATTTTGAGATTTTCTACCGCTCACACCAGACTGTTGTCTGACTCGGGATTTTATGTTTTGCTTCCTACTATTTCGGGTACTCTTAAATGAGTATATTACAGATGTCGGGTCTGTTGAGCACATGATGTTGGACAGGTGGCGAGCAGGAGGCTACATTCTCACATATTACTATGTTTAGTTATTATTGCTTATCATTCCGTTGTGCAGCACTATGGAGTTTACTAGTGCCTTTATTTAGAGATAGTTCATTTTGAGTTATTATTATTTTATGTATAACTCTATTACTTCTATGTATGACTTTGATGGATCCCTGCACTTTGATATGGTTCATGATTCGTCTAGTTATATTTACCGTCTTACCTGTTTTATATCTATGGTGACTATTATACTTTATCCTTGCTTTGTGAGATATACGATATGTTCTCTGATGCTTTATTTACTTTACAACTCCTTGACAATCATCCTACATCAGTTGGGCACCGTGGCAGCGCACTTCAAAAGTTAAATTTGGGTGTCGGAGGTGTAGTTTAGTCGTCGCATATGGATGTACTACACTAAGTACAATATGGGGGTACAACACAACAATATGACATCTATATTAAGCACACATCAAATATAGCAACCATCACATAGCCTTGCATCTCTCACTCAAGTGTCGTGGGATATACGATAACTCTTATGATCCACACAGATGGTCAACAACTACTCAACGTCATAGATGCTCAACTAATTTCCACACGGATCGAAAGGAACTGGACACACACAGACGTTCAAAATACGAGTCAACACAAACTACCTGGGACTGGGCATACACAAATGTTCTAATTACGTGTACACAAAGACTACCCGAGGTATACACAAATTACCGTATCCCAATACAATGAGCATCATAACCTCAGAGTCATCCATCGATCCCTTATCATACGTACCGGTAGTAGAACCACCTCTTCTTCTACTCCCCAAGATATCACACAAAACATGTTCGTTCGGTCTACCACCAGATGTTGTAGTCATTTACCACATCGAGTCGTCAAAGTCATTACACTTCATTGGTTTCCACCCAAACCACGAAGTCATTTTGAATCATCCAAGAGTTACCCACTCTTGCTCCAAGTCACTAGCCAAAAACCCTTGAACACCCCTATGCCTGCCTCGAAACACCTCCATACCATGCCCGAAGAAAATGACAAAGACCTCATTCCCATGCTTTGCCCTGTATTCCACATGACCATCCCAAAGCCATGCAACCACAAACCAAAGCAAAGACCCAAACATGAAATTTTGTTTCGCATGCTGCTTTCTCAGAGTTTTAGCACCACCAATCCCAAGTCTTCCTCCATTGGACATGAATTCTTGCCCGACACTTCCACCACTGGCCAGCCACCATCAAACCAACCTATGCCGATCCAAAGTCTACCTCCCCTTAGCCCAAAGCCAACCACCAGCCACCATATGCCGACCAGACCCATGTAGTGTTTTCTAGTACTTCAACTTTTGCATCGATTCAACCACTACACTTGCCACTTCGACCCTTATGCATCGATATGACCCCAAATACTATAGAATCAGTCCGTCGAAGTCCGACTCTACATCTACAGATCCCCCGTCCTTTGTGCATCAAATCAGAGTGCACATCGATATTCCTTATACATAGAGACCCTTGACCATAAAATCGATAATTACCTCCATTTCACTCCGATGACCATTTACCACCATTCAAACATACAAAGAACATCCAAACAAGCATCAAACACATTCGTCCATCATCCAAACATACATCAAATCATGGAAAATCATCTTAAAACACATGCATAACGTAACCTAACATCTATATGGTCAACTAAACATCGAAATAATATGATTAAATCACTTTAATCGTTTAAATCTCATTTTTTACTTCAAGATTGATTTTAAAACAACCCTAAAATATATTTTTGACTTTAAAAATGGATGAAAACATATAAAAATATATATAATAAGTTTCGAGATGATAAATCACTAACCAAACACTCAAAAATCAAAGATTTGCATGCAAAATGAGGCAAATCCAAGAATAGATAGCAAAGCTCCAAATTTTCCTCTTCAAAAACGTGGATTTGGAAGTCTCCAGCTAATCTCTTGTTAGTCTACTGTTAATCTATGAATTTGACTTGATTTAGAAGAGATTAGACAAGGTTTTGGCTAAGGAGAAGTTTAAGGAGGTTTAGATCTATTTTGGGATAATGGGAAAATGATTTGGGGAGGCTATGGCAGCAATATAACCCTCAAAACTTGAAATGGGTTATTGGGCCTCACCTAAAATTCACTAATTAACCATTAAGTTGTCCCAAAAACTATCTAACTTCAAACAACCATATCTCCCAAACGGTAAGTCCAAAAATCTATTATCACCCTCCTATCAAAAGTTATAACCATTACAAGTTTTCAAGGGTAAAATCATCTAATAAAGTTGTTAAGGGTAAAAAATGTCACTGCTTAAGATTACCCAAGCAATAGCATCACACAACCCATATGAATTAAAAAATAATATTTTACGATCTTTCGATATGTAAAATATAGGTCATTACATATTTATTTTGTTTAATTAAAAGATTTTTTTTAAAAGAATTTAATTAAAAGATATGTTAATTTAGTTTTATAGATCTAGATTTCAATTACAAAATGTTTTATAAGTCAAAATTAGATATTTTAGATAATAAATTTGAGTTTAAATTTTATTGACTTGATCAAAATCTAATTAAATATTTTTTAAGTTTATTTTTTTAGTGTGTATACGAATTTCGAGATTTTATATGTGTGTATGTGTACATATATAGATATATATTTGTGTATTTTTGAATAATATTTTGAGACAGCTAATGCATATATAAATGGCAAATGTATACGTTGTAGATGCAAATCTCCAAATCTATAGATGTAGACATTAATTATGTGCACTTTGATATATGTTGCATATGCATGACGTATACACATGAGTATATTATGATATTTTCAATACTATATAATTACATATTAAATTAAATCATTGACTCATTAAATCAAAATATTAAATAAAAATTAATTTAATTTAAATTAACTAGATTAGATTTAATAAAACCCATTAGACTTCATAGGCCCACTATGATTCAAACGGTTTACTTTTTTGAAATTTATCCATTTCACCCACTATAGAACGACCTAGTTCCATCAATACGTAGGTATGCGAGTTAGTTAGCTTAAGTATATGACCGATTATTTCACTACATTACCTCAATCGATAACGAATAAATTGACAGCTATGTCATTTGGATAGTTTGTTTACGTAGCACTAATTTTCCACGTTGATCCTTTTTTTATATAGTCGATTTCAATATATTCAACATCGGGTTTACCCGAGGAAGTTTTTGCATCAAAGGTCTTTCTTATTAAATTACATTATTACATTAGAGAGCATATGGGAACCCTAATATGGAGGCTCCTGTCATTATTGCATTTTAGTGCTATTTTTTGGTTCAAAATTCTTACTGAACTAAAAGATATTTGGTTGAATATGTTGACTTTGATAGCCTACACACTATTGACTAGGCCACTGCCATATTTGGTGCATTATACACTACACTCGGCACTTATGTCCTCATTCGGGCCAAGCATATTTGAGCTATTTGGTATCTTTGGTTGTTTTGGTACTACAACACACAATAAACATGCACCCATAACTTCACTTGGACACAACTACTATAGGGTACATGTTCTAAGCCAGACTATGATGTTGGGTATGGGCTACGCATGCATGTAAATAACAAGTGATGGAGTTAAGAGTATGTCATGGGAGCAATTATGTAATTTGATTACATAACTTAGTTTTATGGAAAATCTTGTTAAATAAAAGTATGCTTTTAGTTTTATTTTTGTTATACATAAATAAATATCAATAATGTTAAGGGTAAATTATATAATAAATAGAAATCCTAACGACAAAGCATTCTATCACTTGATTTGAGACTAGAAATTGAACTCTAGAATGTTGTAATAACTTTAATCTTATTTTCAAACGACAATATGCGACCAATTTTTTTCATACATACTATAAAATAAAGAGCCATAGTTATTAAATAATTTATCTTCATCATTTCAAATAATATTAAGATATAGGTTGGGTGTAGGGAAGACATACCATCATTGTCTTGTAGCTATAAAAACCACCATTTTTCTTTTTAATGATAGCATTAAGGCAAATTGTGGGAAATTGGACGGAGAGGACGAGCTTTCGACCTAAAGATGACATGAAAATCCACTAAACTAGAAGATAGGTTTGTATACTATTTTTTCATGATGTGGTATAGTAAAAGTTAAGGGGTATACCCTTAGGGAAATTATGTAAATTGTTACATTCCCTAACTTTGAAACCAATCTCTTTCAAAAGAAAGTATGCTTTTGATGTTTATTTTATATTATATAATGTTTGTTGTGATATAAACAATCATTTAATATATATATATATATAAATAGAAAATCCTTGATAAAGTATTACAAAATTGCAGTTACAAATGTTATAACCATGTGTATCGAATCTTAAGTCAAAAGTACTTTTTTTTAAATATTCATGATCAAGACGTTTCAAGAAAGGATATCGATATATCTATTGAGACCAAAGTGCGCAACACTCTCCAAATAATGGACAGTGTATTACTCATGGCTATTAGGGACACCAAGGTTTTATGCACCTATAGTCATTGGATAACAACATAATGACTTGATTGAGAGTTTCTATTGGTGATAATAACTAAGGTCAAATAGTAAATTTCAGTGTGACGATGTTATGCAGTTCTTTCAACTTGAGAATAATATGGAAATTCGACACGACAATCCACTTTGACTCTAATTGAATCATGGAATAGAGATCATCAAATGACTATGGTTGGATTCGAGTTGAAGCATAGGAAGTAAAACATTATTCAATACATAATTCTCTCCTCTATTATTAGAGGTTAGTATCACAGTCAACTATGGTCAACTAAAAGTCCAAATCTCTGGCCAGAGTAAATCGATTCACAATAAATGTTATTGTTGAACTAAGGACTTTGAAATTGGACAATATAGTTATCTAGTTGTATATGGATATTCCTAAAATTTTGACCATGTCCAAACTCTATATATTGGAAGTGATACAGTGTTGACAAAGAGAACATGCATATAATATATCGTTGCTTAAGGGTGCTACTTAAATTGATCTAAAATATGATTTTAAAGAAAAGAACTATAAGCAATAAATTCAGCCAAAATATCACACAATCAGCTAAGGTGATGTATGAACATTAATATTTGAATTGTTCTGTTATCCGGCATTTTAACCCGGCTATATTAAACTGATTGCACAAGTCTGATTCTACTGCCATCAAGGTCGATGACTCCAGAGTGGTGATTGTGGAGCCCAGAAGTCAAGTACAGATGGTAACATGAAGTCAATGTTGAATGGACTGGGTGTATATGCAAGGCAGAATGTTTGAAGTATGAAATATAGTCCAATACATAGAAGGGATCGGCATAAGCTAACACGAGGGATTGGCATGTTTCAAGGAATGAAAGCATTCTTGTAGAAAACAATCGATATCTCGAGATCTACAAGACCAATGCCTATGAAACTTGGAGATTAAGACATAGGGACCCTAGGGAACCTACCATAGGGATAGCACCTCAAAAGGACAAGGTTGCATGAGGAAGCCACCATAGGGATTGCTCCCCAAAATTTGACCAAAGAAGGGATCAGTACCGATCCCTCCTCTTTGGCAATTAGGCCTAGTGATCCCTCTAGTGGGCCCATATGGTTTTGAGGGTCTTTCAGCCGAGTTTCCAAAGAGATAGTTGGCGACCTTCATCTATAAATACCATCTTGGTTGTTCATATTGAGGACTTTTACGCTGCTGTTTGCTTTATATTCTTGGTAACTAAGGATTTTGATCCTATCCCTCTTGTACTCAGATTATAAAGAAATTAATAAAGCAATCTATTCAAAGTGGACGTAGGCAAACGACGTCGAACCACTATAAATCATCTATGCGTGTTTTTTCTTTTAGTTAATTGTTGTTTCTATGTTATTATCCACTGTTTCCATTTTATTCTTCATTTAATTCTCTTCAAAAAGTTTCTATTGAGTGTTTGTGCCAATTTTTGGTGCAAACATTTTGGTGCTTTTACTGAGAGCCTTGATTCTCAGCTTATTAGGACCCCTTTGTTGCTACTGAATTGCATAAATCCCATGAAGGAGATCCATAGTTATCTTTAGGAAGTTTGCTCATACTAATCAGATTTGCAAAAATCTAAGCAAAATTTTCAACAATGGTGAGGAATACTAGATCTACTTCTCAAAACGTGGAAGGAAACGAGAACGCTAGTATCCAACAAGGAGGCCCGAGCAATCAACCAATGGATGTGAATGCTGAACAAGTTGAAGTCCAGAATCCAAATGATTCTATTACAAGAGCTGAATTCTAAAATCTGATGAGAGAACTAATGGATAGCCGGCGATAATTAAATCAGCAGATTCAGACCAATATCAACCTAATGAACCCACTCACATAGCAACAGTGAGGAAAAGCTAGGAGGGAGCCTACCCCTACTCGGCATCAGAGAGTTCTAGTTCATCGAACGAGTATCACAAACAATAGGAGCCACACAACAGATGGATATCGCGTAGAAACTTCGGGGCGTCAATAGGTAGACCATCGTGGTCAGCCAGGATCGATTGGTGTCGATCCCTCCTCCAGAGGAGGGAACTTACTTATGCACATTGGGAAGCAAGCTGGAGCTGCTGTAGCCGATTTGGATGAAGGATTTCGGGTAAACGTTGACCAAGTGCCCCTCCCCCTGCAATGATAATGAAGTGAATTTACGAGATACACATCGGGAAGATGTTGAACCAAGAAGGCATGGAACGGCCCATAGACATTGACCGGACCATTCACGTGAGGTGGAACGCGACCACCACTTGGCACCAACTATCCAAACGCCGGACTTATCGGCTATGGTCATAAAATTAGTGAGAGAGAACCAAGGCTTGACCAATAATGACTGGGGAATCTCAAGAAGCCATACCACGTTCACTGATAATGTCCTGCATGTAGAATATCCAAGGAGGTTCAACATGTCGTCGATGCCTGCCTTCGAGGGAAAAACCGACCCCAGGCAGCACATCATGAGATATGAATGGCTGATGGATTCCGCACAAGCAAATGATGCAACCAAGTGTACATGTTTTCCCATAACTCTCTCTAGAATAGAAACGATGTGGTTTACAAGTTTACCCACACAGTCGATCTCTAGATTTGATGATTTGGCAACAAGGTTTGTGGAGCAGTTCCGAATGCACGCGACTCGCCCCAAAGATGTGATGTCCCTGTCCATCGTGATCCAGACTCTGGGAGAATCGTTGAAAGGTTATTTGGAGAGATTCCATACAGCTGTTACAGAAAGCAGTAATCTGAATGACCATGCAATATTGATGGCGGTAACAAGAGGGATAGATCCAGAATCCGACTTTGGCGATTGGTTAGCTGGCAAGCCACCCGCAACATTGGAGCGCTTTTATGCAAAGGCGGCTCAGTATTTGAGGAAGGAGAAAGCCAAATGCTCTAGGAAGAAGAATGTTGTGAAACTAAGTGGAGATGAGGTATAGAGCAATATTGTAGTAAAGCAGTCTGGTGATAGCTCTAGAAAAGTTCAAGTGAATGTCCAAAACAAACCGAATCAGCAAAAGAAAGGTACAAATAGGAGCCGAGAACGAAAGAAGGATTATGGAAGAGGAAAGCCTAGGATTCCGATGTATGATACTTACATGCCACTGAATACGTACCTGGAGAATATATATTTGTCTACCAACAATACCATGTAATACAGGAAGCCGCCTCCAAAAGAATCAATAGAGAAGCAGAAACAAACCGAGAAAATATTGTCGGTTTCATGAATTCTATGGGCATAATACAAATGAATGAAGGCATCTCTAGGATATTATCAAAAAGTGGATTCGAGAAAGGAAGTAATAGCAGTTTGTAAAAACCCTGCAGGATGGCGGGCAGGGGACATCTGACCCCAACCAAGGACAAGCACCGCACAGGGTTGAGGAGCCTGCGTGGACTGGTGGAAGATTGGTGGTCAATATAATAGTCAGAGGACCGCATCCGACTGATAAGAGTTGGCATGAAATGGAGCGCTATGATAGCGCGATTAAGCATGCGGATTTTGAATGTTGTTCAAATACAGAAGATAGAGCTCCTACAAAACAGCAACGTACAATGGTAGATGATACCGTATTTAGAAACAGAGATGCAGACAAGGTGGAGGCTCCGACGATCGACCCAATGGTCATTTCAGCCATGATCGGTCTTGCTTTAGTGAGAAGGATATTGATTGATTATGGAGTTCTATAAATATAATTTTTTAAAAAGCCTATGACCAAATGAGGATGGAAGCCAAGGACTTGAAACCATCTAAAGCTCGAATTCATGGCTTTAACGATGCTGCAACTAAAGTTGTTGGGTATGTTGAATTACCTGTAGAGTTGGGATAAATTGACCGAATGAGAGTGCAGATTATGCCTTTTGTTGTTTTGGATGTTGACTCTCCATACAACGCTTTTCTAGGCCAACCGATCCTAGCTGAATTCCGGGCAGCCTTGCCCCATGTTGCTTAACTTTGAAGTTCCCGAAGGATAATGGTGTTGGAGTTGTTCATGGTGATCAGGGGGTTGGACGTGGCTGTTATGTAGCTAAATTGAGAGATGCTCAACGGAAGGGGAAAGGTAAGGGTATGGACAAGTCAGCCCGCATCCAAGCCACTGAAGATTGACAACTAGCGCCTGAACCTTGGCTTGGGCGCCACAATTAGCTCTATAGAGATATAGATCCGAGAGATAACGAGGAGGAGCCCAAAGAGACCAAAGCTACACCGGCTGAGCTGACAACGACGACCCATCACGGGTCCTAAAGATCGGATCGTAGCTCAGCCCCCCGATGATGAAAGAACTTGTGGGATTTCTCCGAGCGAACCTCGACATGTTCGCTTGGACTCACTCTGACATGTGTGGGATCTCGCCTGCCATTGCGAACCATGCATTGAATATCGACCCAAGGCATGTCCTGGTGAAACAAAAAAGATGTGGCATGGATCCGGAGAGATCTGCCACTCTTAAAGAGGAGGTGGATAGGCTCAAAGACAATGAGTTTTTTCATGACACCCTCTACCCTAAGTGGGTATCTAATCCTGTACTTGTGAGAAAGGAAAATAGGAAATGGTGGACGTGCGTTGATTACTCGGACTTGAACAAGGCATGCCTGAAAGATAGTTTTCCCCTTCCAATGATCGACCAGCCGGTAGACTCGACCGCAGGGCACAAATTTTTATCTTATGGATGCATACTCAGAATATAACCAAATCCCGATGCATATTCCCGATCAAGAGCACACTAGCTTCATTACCGATGTTGGATTATATTGCTATGTGGTGATGCAGTTTAGACTAAAGAATGCAGGAGCGACCTACTAGCGCCCGGTTAACAGAATGTTTAAAGATCAGATTGGAAAAATGATGGAAGTATATGTGGATGATATGCTTGTGAAGTCACGATAGTCTAGCGACTACATTAGAGACTTGGTAGAAATGTTCGACATCCTCCGACATTATAAAATGAAGATTAATCCTTTGAAATGCTCCTTTGGTGTTGCATTAGGAAAGTCCTTAGGTTTCATCTTTAATGCCTGTGGAATCGAAGTTAATCTCGAGAAAATCCAAGCTATTTGCAATATCCAAGCGTCAAAGACAATCAAGCAAGTACAGAGCCTGAATAGCAAGGTTGCTGCCCTAAGCTGATTTATTTCCAGGGCTATTTACAAATGTATTCCCTTCTTTGACTTGATTAGGAAAGGAAAAAGGAATTTTGAATGGACGCGGGATTGTAAAGACGCATTTCAAGCTTTGGTGAACCACTTACAGAGACCTCTCGTCTTATCGAAGCCAGTGAATCATGAAGATTTATATATTTACTTAACCGTGTCTGTACACGCTATAAGTGTCGCGTTGCTTCGCGAAGAGAATCTGATCCAGAGGCTGGTATATTACGTTAGCAAGCGATTGACGGGAGCTGAAAGGAACTATCTGAAAATAGAGAAACTGACATACTACTTGTTGATTGCATCACGAAAGCTCTGCCTAGGCACACCCGATTAATGTTTACACTGACCAGCCGTTACGACAGGTCCTACAGCAACCTGAGACGTCTGGTAGGTTACTAAAGTAGAATATCGAGCTTAGTCAATTCGATATCACTTAGTTCCCTCGAAGGGCTATCCAGGGTCAAGCACTGGTTAGATTTTATAGCAGAATTTACTGTGCAAAATGACTTCCTGGAGAGCAGCGAAATCCCTACCATACGGTGGAAATTGTATACTGATTGAGCATCCAATGATCATTGTTTTGGAGCTGGAATTGTACTTGTAACTCCCGAGGATCGGTCGATCTGCTATGCTTTAAAGCTTGATTTCCCTGCGACAAACAACAAAGCTGAGTATGAGGCTCAGATTGCTGGACTTAAACTCGCCAGAAAACTGGGAATAAAGTCTCTTAAAATCTTTTACGACTCACAATTGGTAGTATACCAAGTCAAGGGAGATTACCAAGCTAAGGGACAACGGCTTGCTCTATACCTTACCCAAGTCCAAGAGTTGTTGACTGACTTTGAGTAGTATGACATTACGCATATTTCTTGGGATCAAAACAGAGAGGCTGATTCATTGGCAAAATTTGCTGGCACCGGAAACGGACAATAGATGGGCTTGGTTCCGGTCGAAGTATTAAATGCCCCAAGTATAAACCTAATATAAATCGACAGGGTACTAGAGATGGAGCCTAAGAAGGAATCGTGGATGACTCTGATTAAAAACTATTTCCTACGGGGAGTCCTACCTGAACAAAGGAATGAAAAGCGACAAGTCCTTCGTAAAGCTTCACTGTATATCATATAGGAAGGAGTTATGTATAGAAAGGGTTTTACTATTCCCCTACTCTGGTGTATCGCTCATGATGAGATAAAACGAGCCCTAAAAGAAGTTCATGAAGGAGAATGTGGTGATCACACTAGGGGCAAACTCTGGCAAAGAAAATACTCCATTACGGTTATTACTGGCCAACCATCAATCGAGATGTTGCTGATTATGTAAGGCAATGCGACAAGTGCCAGATATATGCAAAGGTTCCAAGAGCTCCGTCGACTAAAATCACGCAAATGGTCAGCCCATGGCCATTTTCCATGTGGGGTGTAGATATTATCGGTTCCTTACCGATCTCTAAAGATGGTGCAAAGTACGCTATCGTCGCAGTTGATTACTTCACCAAATGGGCCGAAGCAGAACCTTTAGCCACGATTACAACCAAGAAAGTAATCAACTTCATCGTCCGGAACATCATCTATCGCTTTGGTCTTCCACGAACCATTGTATTAGATAATGGGACTCAATTCGATAGTGATGAATTCAAAGACTTCTGCCGGAGGTATCATATTGAGAAGAGATTTGCAGCAATCGCTCACCCTCGAGCGAATGGTCAAGTTGAAGCTGTGAAAAACTCATAAAGTCCATTCTGAAGAAGCGTTTGGAAAAGGCTAGAGGCAAGTGGGTGGATGAACTCCCGACGATACTATGGGCTTGTAGGATCACCTACAACTCCACGACTGGCCATACTCCATTCGCCCTTGCTTACGCTTCCGAAGCCATTAATCCCGTTGAGCTCGAATTTTCTTCTCATCGAGTGACCTACTATGATCCCAGAATGAATAAAGATCATCTCTTGGAATCTCTAGACTTTGTACATGAGAAGCATGAGGAAGCTAATTTGAAGGCAGCTGCACACCGACATCGAGTCGTCCGATATTAAAACACTAAAGTCCGACCTAGAACCTTTGAAATCCTACTTAGGAAGGAACATACATCATTGAGCAGAGGCCTGGAGAGGGAACTTTCAAGCTAGTGACTATTGATGGCATTATACTCCCAAGGGCGTGGAATAGTGAGCATTTACGACACTATTTCACTTGGTTTGTTTCTTTTTCATTCAGTTGTATTTATTTTTAGAATTTGCTTTAGCATTTGATTTTCCAAATATGTAATAGGACAAATTATGTCATTTCCTTCCGTTTAGCAAATAAAGTTTTGAACTTCTTTTATATTTGTGTTTGCATAGCCTTACATGTTAGTTACATTACTAAACTGACCGATGTCGGAATGTCTTAACAGGTTCCTAGAGTTTGGAATTAACCAATTACGCTAGTTCCCGATTGAATTAAAGAAGATGAGCATGGTCCTACCATTCATTTGATAACTCTCATTCATAACCCGATGGAAGGAATACATAATGAGGAATGGATGTGACTCGACCATCTGATTACCGAATAAATCCCCTCGAGTGATGGGATTGAAATAAATCAAAAGCGATCCTGACATGACCGATCGCTCGCTAAATCAAACCCCGGACCTTGGGGGAAAATAAATCAATTAAGGAAAGTATGATCTGACTATTTTTCGAAATAACTCTAAGGCCCTAGAACACGGACTGGAGTATAAACATAAGCCAGGTGTAATTCGACCACTCGCTGACTAATTCTTATCCTCGGAGTGTGGATATGAGTATAAACAAATAGACGAGTACAGTTTGACCACTCACTATTCCATGAACTCTGGCCTGAAACCAACAGGAGTATAAACCCGCAAAGGATGGAGTTCGACCATCCACCGTCTAACTATGCTAACCCGAGACTGGGAGTAGGAGTGTAATCCCTCAAGCCATCGAATCTGATAGCACAACATTAGGGCTCAAGCCCCGTATAACTTAGGGTCATGACTGCATGGAAGCATTGGGATAGAATTAATGGATTATCATCTGAAACAACGAGCAACGAATTACGAGTACATTGAATGGAGAGTAATAGCTCAACTACTTAAGTAACAATTCACACGTGGGTTCAACAGAAAACAAAAAACTTTTATTCACATAATCAGCTTCAAAATTGTGATACAAGTTTATTTAGAAAATGGGGGCCATACCCGTACAATCATGACCGATAAAAGGAATAACAGCAAAACAAGCTACGCGCAAACAGAGCTGAAATGAAGGCTATTTGTGTTGTCTTCTCTCCTTTTTGGATTTTTCGAGAGTGGATCCACCCAAGTTTCCGCCTGTCCACTTCCTCGATCCTTTACCGCCTTTGGCAGTGGATCTTTCAAATGTAGGAGGGAGTTTTTCAAAAATCGACCCACCAAGTGGGATGACTTGTAATGGGATGAGATTTGGATCGTCAATGTCCACATTAACGGGTTCAGACTTGGCTTTTTTCTTCAACAACTCCTCCCTCTCAATGCGCTCCTTCAAGCTGAGCTCATCGGTATGTTTAGTGGTGCCGGTGATCACAACATCATCAGATTTGTCCAGCGGTAGCGGATCTTCAGCATTATCGACATCAAGTGCTCCAATAACTTAAGCATCGGGCCTTGGAGCGTCAATGACCGCCGGAATCTCAATTTATGTCAATTGTTGCTTCATGGCGACACTACTTTTTGGAGTTTGGTCTGGACCCAGAACACCTGTAGATTCGCAAAAACAAGAAGATAAGCCCACGATATTGGACATGAAGAAAGAAATCGATCAAAAAGTGGAAAATGGAGCGGAATACCTACATCCGGCTAGCTTTCAGTCATCGCTGGGGTACCCCTTCTAGAATAGGGGTCAGCACTTTAGATTGACAACCAGGTTTGTCCGGATAGTAGCTTAGATCCTATCCCGAGCCGAAAGAAACTAATGCTCTGGCTGCTTGAAAAGAAGAAGGGCCCTTGGGATCAGACTGCGAAGACCCCACGATATTTTTCCCTTTGCCGGAAGATGTTAGAATGTCGAAGTATCGGAGTCTCGCGGTGGCAAGGTCTAGGGGTTCATTTCCGCGAAGGATCTCCCGCACTAATTTCTCTTCATCTAAATTGGCTTCACCAAGGTCTCTCTTTCTCATTTCGACAATATACTCCCAGGCCTCGGCGAGCGACTCAAGATAACCCTCACCAAGAAAGCTCGGATCATGGCGGAGAAGGACTTTAGCATTGTATTCGATGATCAGGGGATCGAACATGTCCTTGGCTTCATTCCGACCGACTTCCTTGGCATCCTCTACCTAGGCCTTGAGTTGTCCTCTCATCTCATTGCGGCCTGCTTCCTTTGCCTCTTCTTTAAGGATTTCAATCTGAGTAAGTTGCTCATCAAGCTTAATCTTTAAAGTCCAGGCCTCAAAAGCTTCTTTGCAATATCACTAGGATTCTTCTTGAGCTTCGATCTTCTCTTCCCTCTCTTTCTTTAGAAGCTCTTTAAGCTCCTCAATGTGGAGGGCCAAGATATTTTTCTCCTTTTGCAAGGAATCTTTTCCAGAGTGAGTGTGCCGCTGCGATTGAGGGCAGCATCAAGTTCCTTCTTATGGGCAGCTTCCAAACGACTCATTGCCTCAGATGTTTCCTTGGCATTGTTTTCGACCTCAATTAGTTTTGTCATCAACTCTGAGATCTCAATATCTTGGGCTTAATTATATCTTTATCGTGGATCGCCTCTAGCTTGAGCCGATCTATTTCATGTTGTCACTCGATTGACACCTCAGAGATCTTTTCCGCTAAGTGCTGGAACGATTCATGCTGCACAAAAACATCATTGACACATGCAAGAGAGCTTGCTTTGGCATTCCCTGGGATCACATGAATTGAGGGAAGAAGCTTAAGCCCGTCAAAACGGATTTTTGGGGATGTGACCTTGAGTTCGGCCAATTTCTCTATTATGGAAGCATCCAGAGCAGCGGTCGGCAAAGATGGATTGGAAGTGGCGATTGGATGCTTGCTCGATCTACGGTCGTGAGATTGCATGGAGCTAGAAGAACCAGAGTATTGCTCATGTAGTATGGCAATTTGAGGCCCCTTGAAGGATGTCTAATCTCCGCAGTAAACAAGAAGATTGGGCCAACCTTCCTGGTGAACTGATTGAGACTGGGACATGCACCTGGAAGAAGAAGATTCCCTCAAGCGACGACTACTTTCTCGGTCATCGTCCCTCTCTCTACGTCTAGCCGATTCTGAATCACGTCTGGATCCATATTGCGTTGAAGAGCCCCTTAGGTAATCGAAAGCTCGAGATTGAGACATCGAACTTGCAAAAAAACAAATACCAGAGTATAAGTAACTATTGTACAAAAAGTAGATGAAAAGCGTGCGGTGAGGTGCACGTGATTGTCGGTGTCCTAGTGTTCCCCCCGAAGGACCGGTTGCTATAGCCTTACTAATAGGCGTTTTTTCTCCTTGACTGGTGGGAAGAGCGCCATCACTGCTTCTGTGAGGAGAGTCGAGCCCCCCAATACTGATATTGGGAAAATCATAAGTCAAGATGTCTTCGAGGATTAGAAGATTCGAAAACCCTTTCAACGAGCTTTCTAGATGTTGGGAAGATGGCTCTTCATCGATTGAAGTGATAACGAACTTTGGATCCTTAGCGGTCATTCTTCTGCAAAGTTCATATGTAAGCTTCTTTCTTCTTTTAATAGGTGTGTGGGGTTGTGCGCCCAATGATGGTTAGACTACAGGTGCCTTGCATGGGCCTGCAGCGGCATCGCCAGGCTCATTGATTTGGGTACCCCTAATTTTTACTTCTTCGGCGTCGTCCCGAGTCCCCTTGACTGGGGGCACGATATTGATATCCCCTTTTTGTTCTATAGCGTTTCTTGGCAATGCAGCACTTCTAGGAAGCCCAATGTTGTGGCCTTCTTCCAATAGCCCAAATAGAGATAACAACTCATCGGTTACGAGAAGTATGATGTCCCTATCTTCAACAGGGGTAGCACGAATTGCGGAGATCGCCCTTGAAAAATTATCGCCCTCTGGACGTGGGCGGACACATGTGGATATTCAGAATGTTAGTTGATCCAGAATATGACTTGGATTAGAGAATTTGAAAACAAATTGAAGACGACACTTACGGCCTTCCAACCATCGCCTTGCAAAGCCAGCGGGTATCAAACGTAGAACCATTTGTGTTTGAACAGGGTAAGTTTGTACCAAGCACCAGTTAAGACTTGGCATTTAGGTGAAGGCTTGAGAAAGACATAAGAGGGACTTCCTGATCAATGTTTAAAGTTATAAATGAATCTTATGTCCTTAGGATTTGGCGGGCAGAATAGAACACTCATGAATAGTTAAAAAGTTCCATGGAGAAAGGAGTAGCTGTTCGGGTGAAGTTGAGTGGGGACAATTCCAAGATATCTTAACATTTCGAGAATAAAAGATTAAACGGCAGCACGCATCCGACCCAGCACATGAATTTGTTGCATGCTGTGTACACCTCCAGGGGCAAGTGAGCCCTATCGTTTATCGAAGGAGCCAGGACGAATGGAATTTCGTGTCTGGAACATAATCTGTGAAGGGCGGCCTCGCCAATTCTAGAGGCTTGAGAATCTATTGGGTTATCTAAGAGAATGGCGACTTCTATAGCATTCAGTGCAGGACTTACGTCTTCCTCCAAGAGGATGGGAGCATCGGAAAAAGGGTTGGTTGACGAGCCAGAAACTTCCGTTTGTTCAGTTTGATGACCAAGAGAAAGCTTGCTAGATATAGTCGTAGAACTTGACTCTGCTTCAGGATTACTATGCTGCGAGGCTGGTCCAGAAGACATTGCAGCTAAATGCTCTGAGCGTCTGAAGTCCATGTTAACTATACTCAATAGACAATCGAGATTAGAATAGTTTACCTATTTTCCCCGTGTTAAGTGTGAGTTAGTGCGGTGTAGTGTATAACAAAAATAAATAGCTTTAAATAAGAAAATGAAGTTAAATGACGAGACTTTGGATTCCGACCAGAGTGACTGTCAATGCTGAGCGTCTCAACTGGTGGAGAGACTGATCGGTTGTAAAAGCTTTGGGATCAACTGTCGGCGTATCAAAGAGTGAAATCTATTATTCAGGTCTGTGTGCTAAGTTTTAGTTCATGTTAAAAGTTCCAAGGATTTGATTGTTCAATCTCAAGTTCAATAGTGAATATGCAAGTCCTGTTGTTCATCGTCATCATACGTTCAAGTTTATTGAGGTGGATTAGTAGTAATTGCTCAAACAAGTAAATTTGGATTAGGTTTCAAGTTCAAAGAACATGTATGCCGATCCCTATGTGCCGACCCCTCTATGCCGATCCCTATATGTCGATCCCTACCCTGGAGCATTATGACCGATCCCTCTGTCCAAACATAGGACACCGATCCTCTTCCTTCTACAACTATGCTAACCCCACCACACCGACCCATTACACTGATCCCTTTACTTAAACAAAGCTTACCGACCCCTAATCTACCGACTCCTACTTTTCTTCCACAAATCATATCGATCCCTCTACTTCACCATCTTCTACCAAACTTCCAACACCTGTCCTCCCACATAAATTTTAGCCATCCTCTCATCAAGCCTCCATACAGATCCTTTTCCCAAGCCATCAAACGAGTGATCGGTATTCCACTCTATTGATCCCTCCTCTATTCTCCCTTCTTCCTCTTTGCTTATTCTACCGAGCCCTGTCACACCCCACAACTCACCTCCTCCAGACCACTTCGGTCATGTTTCATCGTTCCATCAAATGTCATCATGATCGCAGATGGCATAGAA
This sequence comes from Allium fistulosum, assembly GCA_030737815.1. Classification (NCBI taxonomy): domain Eukaryota; kingdom Viridiplantae; phylum Streptophyta; class Magnoliopsida; order Asparagales; family Amaryllidaceae; genus Allium; species Allium fistulosum. The sequence goes on from CM060905.1 coordinate 823,757,700, forward strand.
TCTGTTATCCCATCATAAAATCGAAAAGTATAAATTAAAAACTTACCTTTGTGAGTATATAGGTTAGAGTGTGGGCGAGTATTTGGAGATATTCAAAGTGGAAGGTGAAAAGAGGCAAGTTTGTGGGATAAGTTGGATTGCAAAAGGATTCAAGCTAAAGGTTGGAGGGTTTGGTTTTGTGAGGGTTCGGTGCAAAGGAGGATGTTTGGAAAATAAGGCAAGTGAAGTTAGAAAGGTAGAATGATAACTTATATAAGGAAAGAGGGTTCGGCACGCAAAACAAGGGAAGGTGGATCGGCTGGCAAGGTGGAGGGATCGGCATGAAATAAATGAAAAGGGGGTTCGGTCCAAATTTTCTATTTGAAGCAAAGGTAAAGAGTTCGGCATAGAACATGCCGACCCTGAAAGTGTGAAGAAAAGGAAGAAAGGGTTCGGCTAAGTATATGCCTATCCCTAATATATATAATAAAAAAAATAAAAAAATAGAGAGTGAGGGAGCGACCATGAGTATGTACTCAAATGAGTATAGGCATGAAAATTATAAAAAGCATGTACCTACAAAATGTAATTAAAATTGCTGACAACCCATGAACGTATAAGCAAGTCTGAGAGCCAACGACAAGAACGTGCACGTGTTGACCTAAAAATTTCAATTTTTGAATTTGACAGAAATTGAAATCAAACCTAAAGCCCTCGAGTTCAAGGCTGAACCAGATAACCAAAGCTTGTTAGTCTTGTGGAACCAGACTTACATACATCAACTGATGGAATATAGCCCTAGATTTATACTAGTGGAGACCGACCACGTGTCATGACGACCAATGAGAAATGCAACACCTTGGAAGAATAATTCGGTAGATGGATAGCAACTATTCAGAAAACTGGACGGATTTATTTTCGACGAATTTAACTTGCTTCGATTCAAAACACGTCGTGTTCATCACAAGACGTACTTTGTGGGGCAAGTGTTATCAGGCATTTTAACCTGGCTATATTGAACTAATTGCACAAGTCAGATTCAACTACTATCAAGGTCGATGACTCCAGAGTGGTGATTGTGGGGCCTAAAAGTCAAGTATAAATGGCAACATGAAGTCAATGTTGAATGGACTTGGTGTATATGTAAGGCGGAATGTTTGAAGTATGAAATATGGTCCAACACATAGGAGGGATCGGCATAAGCTAGCTTCAACAAGAGGGATCGGCATGTTTCAAGGGATGAAAGCATTCTTGTAGAAAACAATCGATATCTCAAGATCTACAAGTCCAATGCCTGTGAAACTTGGAGAGCAAGACATAAGGACCCTAGGGAACCTACCATATGGATCGCACCTCAAAAGAACAAGGTTGGAGGGATCGGTATATATCCCTTAGAAGGGATCGGCAGAAAGCAGCATGCAAGCCATGTTGAATCAAAGATCAAGCAATAACTCAAGCTCCAATGATCCCAATGACATGAAATTGGGAGGCTAAACATATTTTTGCATGAGGAAGCCACCATAGGGATCACTCCCCAAAATTTAACCAAAGAAGGGATCGGTATCGATCCTTCCTCTTTGGGAATTAGGCCTAGCTATCCCTCAAGTGGGCGCATATGGTTTTAAGGGTCTTTCAGCCGAGTTTCCAAAGAGATAGTTGGCGACCTTCATCTATAAATACTAGCTTGGTTGTTCATTTTGAGGACTTTTACGCTGTTGTTTGCTTTATACTCTTGCTAACTAACAATTTTGATCATATCCCTCTTGTACTCATATTATAAAGGAATTAATAAAGCAATCTATTCAAAGTGGACATAGGCAAACGACGCCGAACGACTATAAATAGTGTGTGTGTTTTTTTTCTTTCATTTAATTGCTATTTCTTTGTTATTATCCACTGTATCCATTTTATTCTTCATTTAATTCTCTTCAAAAAGTTTATATTGGGTGTTTGTGCCAATTTTTGGTGCAAACATGTTCAATATTTCTCGTCAACTGAAGTCACACATGTGAGTCACACAACTATATCTACGAAATCTTCGAAATACTACCTGATTTAATTAGTTAATAACGTGTTACAAATTAATTAATATTTAAGGAATATTGATTATAAGTGTATTTGATGACTGAGGTGTATTTACTAATTGGGGTAGCTCTTAGAAATTTTCGGTGTATATATAAATGTTATACACACACACATATTGATATTGATATAAATTTAAATAGGTTTTAAATATGTATATAAAAAATTAAATGGGAGTGAAAATATTGACATATGATATGTCCATATGAGGCATGCCATATAGGGTATATAAGGATTTGGAATATGCTTGAACTGATTTGAGGAGATTGAGTAAAAATGAGCAAGAGATTTTCTTTTCTTCTTAGCTTTTTCTGTAAATACCAATACAAACACATTCCTCTCCACATGGTTTTTGGATTGCCCTAACCACCTACACTATGGTTGCTCCTTCAACTTCATCTCCTCTAAACTCAACACTTCGTTGATGGTGCATCTCGATCCTTTACAACCTCAAGCAATGGATTTAGAATCCTAGGAGACTAAAGGTAGATGAGCGTATTACAAACGACTAGGTCTTCAAAGGTAATCAATTTATTTTGTATCTGTTTAAACATTTCTCAAACATTATATCATATTATTTCAGCCATTGAAGTATATTTTTATTTTAATTAAATTTATTTTATGTAATTATATTTTAAATATTTATATATAGATGAAATATATATTTTGTAGATATTTATATACAATTATTGTTTTTCATCTATAACTTATTTATCATATTGTGTATGTGTGTGTGCGTGTGTATATATTAAATAAACATATTATGTTTTATTTAAAATGCTATTTTATCATGTTTAAACATTTTATTAAACTTTTTCTTGAATTATTTATAAAAAAATTTAAAGAAGTTACTAGTTGGAAAAATATATGTTAGCATATATACATATATTAACTTTTGAATTTTATATATTAAATATATATGTATGTGTATGTGTATGTCTATGTGTGCATGTATGTATGTATCTTGCATGGATGTATTCTAGCTTCTGAAAGTACGTAAGTATGTGACCGCCTTCCATAAAGATCCCATTTATAGTATATTACTATATAAATAATAGATGTATTAGCTATACAAATAGCGGTTATATTAATATGCGAATAATATATATGATCGCCTTCTATGTAACTATAGTAGTATATAATCAATAGTTACATATGCATTCGTTGTTTGAATCATCTTCCATATTTAATATTAGTCACATATTAATTGAAATTTAGGGGATATACATTAGCATATGTATATATATATATATGTGTGTGTGTGTGTGTGTGTGTGTGTGTCTGTGTAGTTAAAGCGCTTGGCAGATTCAATGCGGCGAAGGTGCAAAAAGTCATAGCGGGGATATAGCGAGGATATAGCGGGATATAGCAGATGACTCTAAAATAGCATATAAAACTCGTACTTGATGTTTTTACAAATATATAAATGGTAATTAAATGAAAAATTAACATTCAATTGAATTATAATAAATACATAAATAATTTTAAATAAAAACCTGTGCGAATATACTGTAAATAAACATAAAACTGTTATATAACATAACTGAATTTAGTAGAATATTAGAGTATTTTCATTTCTGAAAATATATTAAAAATTCAATGAAGTAAATTAATTTCATAATTTTTATAATGTATAAATGTCATTTTTAAATTCATTTCTTTTATGGAAGATGTAGCGGAAATAGAGGAATATAACGGGAATAACGGGATATAGCGGAAATAGCGGGGCTTAAAGAGGAAAGGCTACATTTGGGGCTATATGAAAAAATCGTAGCGGTGGAAATCCACTATGAAATATAGCAGGATTATAGCGGGGTAATAGCGGGGCATTAACTGCATAGGTGTGTGTGTGTGTATTAAATTAGAGACTTTAAAATTATAAATTATTTTGGACATACATATATGGTTGGAAATAATATTGATAAATAAATACATGCGTATATATGTAATATACATTGATGTACATATGATATACATCTATGTATACAATAATTTCAAAAAAGACAAAGCCAAAAATAACATTAAATACAATCTAATATAAAATTAAATTATTTACATAAGCCTAACAACGATCCGTTAAGGGGAAAAAGTTTGAAATCTACTAAATTTACCCATTTCCAAACGTACCAGATCCAACAATGGTGTCATAGCCCAATTGGTTTATATAAATAAACTTTTTAGCATTTATGCCAATTACTGGGTTTTATTGTCTAACAGGCTATAGTATTTAGTGTCTAAGGCGTGGGGTTGGAGCAACCAATGGCCTTCACTCCCTGGCTTCAATCCAGTATAATGGATAGTAAAAGTCTGTAAGTTAGCTAAGTGTAAGGCCTGAAGAAAAAAAAATTGGGCCTTAGACAAATTCAAATAGGCTTATTTGAATATTAAAAAATATTTTGAATCTAAATTTCAATTTAAAATGTGAAAGTTCCTGAATATCAAAATGTTTTAAATTTAAATTTTAAATATATATGTTGTAATGGTTACAGTATGTGTGTGTATATGTGTAAAATTTTAAAATTATTTTAATTTTATATGCATGTTGTAATTTTATAACATACAAATTTCGAATATTATTTTGGGAATTTTAAATTTGAATAATTTTGAATTTGAATTTTTTTTAATTTGAAAATAAATTTTAATTAAATTGATTAATTAAAATTAATAAATAATTAAATCATTGATTAATTAAAGGATATATGTGTATATACTAATATATGTACAGATAACTATAAATGTTATAGTTGTATGATATTTCCTAACCATGTTTAATAAAATAATTTGAATTATTCAAATTTAAAATGAAATGAAATTAATTTAATTATAATCAAAGATTAATTATAATTGTTTTAACTAATAAGATATATATATATATATATATATTATGTAAGTTAATTACATTATAATAGGTTATAAATAAATTAGACTTATATGAATAAAAAAAAATAGTTGTTATGGTTAAACATATATTTAGTTTACAAAATTTATAATATATATCTATGTAAATAATTATAAATATTATAAATGAACATATTAATTTAAAATTGCTTTGAATTGACAATTAAGATTTTGTGAAATCTTGAATTAGTAATTAAATACATATAAACTTATGTATATAATATAAGTATTAATTGAAATTATGAAAGTTATAAGTAAATTAATATTATATGTATATATATAAGTAATATGTATAACGGCTGAAACAAACTCAACATATATAAGTAATATGTATAATGGTTGAATCAATATTCCTTAAATCGATGGCACTTTTAATTATTAAGGATTATGAATCTCAGTAATGGTGTGCTCTATCATTTATATATTAGATATATTACTTCCATATGTGTTGGTTATTAAGCAAACTCAAGTCATGGCTGTTATATGTAGTGCTATTTAGTATGCTCTAGATGGGTAAGATAAATGCTTGTTTTTGTTGAGCAAACTAAAGGTATAAGCATCTATATTAAGACCGATGTGAAATGATAGGTCGAAGTGACTAATCTCGCTTGGCTTGTTGAGAAAACTCGAGGTCAAGATTGAGATTAGGGAAAAAGCACAGTTAGAAGTTATATAGGATATAACCGATAAAATAATCCACCACTTGTGGGGCTATGACTTGTTGAGGAACTCAAGGTTGGATCCCCAAGTCAAGTGGGTCCTAACATCAATTAGAGAAATCAAAAGGTTTCCACTTTCTCTTAGGATTATAAATATAAAATCTGGTGGGACTATTTTAGATAAATGAAATATAAATTATATTTAACCAATCTAATAAGTATTAGAATGCATGTAATATTATAATATCTATCGATATAAATCTGTGTAAAATATTCAATAAATGTTTACTGATTAAGATATACATAGTGAACTAAAATTAAAGCTTGTTAAAGAAATGTAAATTCACCTGAAAATAATTCTTATGGCTTGTAGTTACTTCAAAGCCTACGATAATAAGCAAAGTGTACGATCATTTCAATTTTCCGAATCTAGGTCCTTTTAAGTTTTAACCTGCTTAATATTGTTTGTATTCATATGAGTATGGAATCTATAGATAATATGAGAGTACATATATTTGATTTATATTTGATCATACAATAGTTGTATAGTGAATAGATTACAAAATAATACACGGATTTTGAATACTTGTTACTTGAACAAAGCAAATAAAACTTAGAATGAAATCATACACCTAAAATAGTGTATTTTGCTTGTTAGAAATAGTTCCAGACCACGAACTAAAGATAGACCCAATTAACTAAAATGCGGGCTTGGTCCAATTAATTAATTGCAAGACCGATATGCTTCATCTGTTAAGGTTGAACTGTAGCAGTTGAGCATTAGAATTAGGCCATGATTGTAACAACCCGTAAATTTTAACTGTTTTAATAACGGAATTAGTTGAAATTTTGTGAAATTTTAAACGATAAAATTTTGAAATAAAAATTTGATATTTGGAATGCGTCTAATTAATCATAGCAACTGGTAAATTTTCATCAGATAATTTGGAAGTTTATTTTCTAGTGTAATTTTATTCCAATTTATATCAGTTAAAATTGATGATAATAAAATGTTTTTCAAACCTAAATATTTTTACATAGAAAAATTCTAATTCATCTTCAGACTAAGACGTCATTTTTTCATTTTTCCAAATTCTGACTTCTTTAGCTCCGTCGATCTTATTTTTCTGCGTTTTCCACTAGTAGAAAATTCGAATTTTTATAATTCAATCATACCACTGATATCTATATGTCGTTTTGATCGTCTCGTCGTGCTGATTCGTGTAGTATATTCGTTTCCGTATTTCGGTGATCGTTACTCGACGGAAACTATGAAACGGATAGCTGTATCGGTTACGAAATTTCAATTTTTGATTTCTGGGCCAAACCCAACAGCCACTATTATTTATTATTTTCAGAAAATCAATGCTTGACTTTATTTTCCACTAGTCCCAATAAAGTTTAACCGGTTCATTATTTTTTTTTTGAGAATCCAAAGCCTATTCTTGTTCCTTATTTTCTTTGCTGTAACCATTCACCTGCTATTTTCTCTAAAACCCACCTCTTCCACTTTCCTCTCTCCCTCACGCAAGCTCCAGAACCACATGCGACCACATGCCTTCACTCGCCATCAACCACTGTTCCACCTCTCATGACCTTCCCCGACCCATGCGCACTTTTCTCCGATCCAAACCTTCACCTCGACTAGTCTCCAGCTCACCACCGAAACGCCAAACCTCCGCCTCCATTTGCCTGCAGATCCCTTGACCCATCAATTCATGCAACCCATCCTTCCACTTGAACCAGTCCACCTTGCCGCAGCCCTGAGCATCACCACCACTGGCCGACAACCCATGCCTCCTTCCGAGCCTCACGGCAACCACACAGGCAATCACCCATCAGCCGCCTGCGCACAACAACTCGAACACTCCTCTGTCGCTTGGAGCCATGGCCATAACTGCTCCAACTCACCACCGTTTCCACCGCCACCAACTCCGTGGCGCAGCACTCCACAACCGAACACACAGCACCGAGCTTGCTTTCCTTTTCGCTACACTTGCCTTCCACCGTAAGCTATCAAGTTTGTGAGTATATATTTTTATATTTAGTTATACGCATCCATATATATGTATATAGATTTCGAAAAAAATAATATATGTTTTGGTTTTGTTTTGAGTGTATATGTCAGTTTTCCTTGTATAAATGTTAGTTCATAATATTATATAAAGCAAGTTATATAGAAGTTTAGTTTTATATAATACTATGTTTCAGGCCACTTTGTTTCATAGTTTCATATCTTACAATTCTAATACTTGCGTACAAATGCAAACTATTGGGCTTTAATATATGTAAGTTATAAAATATTTGTTCTTTATATTGTTTTATATTATATATATAAAAATATATTTGACATAAAATATAGATAGTTACGTATGCAATATATATGTTTTTCTAGCATCTACGCTTCACTAAAGATAAATATATTAAAAAAAATTGATTTTAGACTTATATACAGATTTTGAAATATAGCATATAAGATGTTTTCGGTTTGTATTTTAAGTATTTGATGTGAAATATAATAATACGTCGAGTTTTATATATATAATTATGTTCATTCAAGGTATATGCGTATTGATTTTATAACTGGTTGCTGTTTATATATATGCGTGTACATATATATATGTTAGCTATACAGGCTAATGTATGTAAGTATATAGATTTTGGAATAGCTTTAAAATACGGTTACATGTTGTTTTGAAATTTTAAAATATATATATGTATTTTATTCTTGAGATATAGATTTTTGATTTTTTTCATATCTGTACGGTAAACATTGTATTGACTGTCAAGTATATAAGACATTGGTATATATATGTATATAGGATCTTTATGGGTTTGTATAGAGGAATTTATTTTAATATGAGTAAACATTAGGCTTTAAATTTAATATATATATATATATTAAATTTAAAATGTGTTTATATTTAAAATATGATTTGGTTTATGTATATATATATTTACTTATACTATTTATCATCATCGATCCAGTTTTGATTTGATTTCGTCAATTTCTTATCTATCAGCTTGTCCGTCGAATCGTATCCATCTAGCTTTGATTTGGAATTCGTGCTTGGATTCATAACTCATCTCATCTTCATCCATCTCTAGCCTCGGAAGGTGAGAAATCACTCACGATTAACGTTCTTTTATTTATTAAATTTGATTTCAATTGAAAAGACAGTTGAAATATGCTGCTGCTAGTTATTTACATTGATATACATATGCCATCATCTGTATCTGTTCCCCTATGACATCTGAAACCATTATCTGTTATTTATATTGCTATATATATGCCATTATCTGTATCTGTTCACCTGTGACATCTGACACCATTATCTGTTATTTATATTGCTATATATATGCCATTATTTGTATCTGTTCACCTGTGACATCTGACACCATTAACTGTTATTTATATTGCTAGATATATATGCTATTATCTGTATTTGTTCACCTGTGACATCTGACACCATTATCTGTTATTTATATTGCTATATATATACCATCATCTGTATCTGTTCACCCGTGACATCTGACACCATTATCTATTATTTATATTGCTATATATATGTCATTATCTGTATCTGTTCACCTGTGACATCTGACACCTTTATCTGTTATTTATATTTATGATATATGCATGTTATATTATTATCATATCTGTTATCACTCTGCAAGTTCCCTATTAGTATAGAATCACTATGGGTTGAAATGATACATACCCGAACGATCCGTAGAATAGGAGAAAATCGTTATGGGTTGAAATGATAAACCCAAGCGATTTTCATTGAATTAAATTTGAGATTACGGGTTGAAAAGATATATACCCATGTATAATTTAAATTACGGATTGAAATGATAAATATCCATACCACTTGACCATAGGGTAGAAAATTTTATACAGACACCATTGGTCTATATGTATAAATATTTTGAAATTGATTTCTATGGTTTTGAAAAGAAATATATGGCTTTAATAAATATTGATTTTAAAGATTTATTAAAGTTGATTTAATAAAGTTGATTTGAATCAATATAAAATATGTTTAAGTATTTATGTAAAATTAATATTTTCAAATATAGAGTTTAAAATGTTTCAGGTTGAAAGATAAATTTGAAATTGATTTGGAATTCGTAATTATTTAAGAATTATACTTAAATAAGTTTGATTTGAAATCTATTAAATTTGAAATTTTAAGATATGTTTTATAACTTGAATTTGATTAAAAGGTGACTTAAATGAATATTTCAAACTTATATGAATTTAAATGGGATATTTTGTTTATATAAATTTGTAAATTGAAGTTGTATTTAGATGTATTGAAATGATTAAAGAAATATCTCAGAAACTAAATATAATGAAATTAAATTAAGATATAAATGGAATTATCAAATGTAGTTTTTGAAATGTGGAATATTTAAAGCTTTGAAATATATTGAAATTTAATGGTTTATTGTGTGTTTCAAATCTGTATTTGAAATCGTTATAATTCGAAATGATTTATTGAGAAATTGAATTGAGTTGAAATTTATGAATTGAGATTGAATTAAGTTGAATTTGGAAGTCAAGTTAATTTAAATCGATTTGTGAATGTGTGGAAGCTATTTTATTTTATAAAGTATTTTTAAACTATATCTACAACTACTTATATTTTACTTTATAAATTATTTTAATACAAACTATTTTATAAAAATCATTTTCAATATATATTATTTTATTTTAAACTATTTTAACTTATAACTATTGTGTATAAACTATTTTTATTTTATAAACTATTTTATTATATACACTAATTTTAATATCTAAACTGTTTAAGAGGAAAGTGTTACGAATTCCAAAATGTTATGATTTCAAACTATAGTTTCGAAGTGTTATGAATTTCAAGGTTTTGATTTCCAAAGTGTTTGATTTTAAAAGACTTATGATTTCGAAAGCTATATAACTTTGGAAAGTGATATGATTTTGGAAATGGATTTATTTGAAGTGAAAATGATATCGTATGGATATGGTTTTGAAATGGCAATGATATTTCGGTTTGAAATATAAACTATTTTGAAAGTTTATTAAATGACCAATCGGTGTAATAATTACGAAGTTATTGAAGAGTCCGGGATTGGTTAGGGACATACTCTCTGTCTAAACCGAAAACCACTTTAATAACTATTATACGCGGAGTGTGATCCAAAATGAAGTGGTTGGAATGATGACGTTGCTGGATTTGAAGAAAGAGAACGATAATGGATGACCTTGACACTTGTGTCAAATTGGAAATGACTTAAACAGGAGTCGTGCCGGGCCAGTGAGGTTAGCTACCTCTAGCGGACACACTTCTTCGTAAACTACTCATTACTTGTTTTTGATTGGTGCACACCCTTGAATTGGGAGTGTTGTTTCGCGGTGTTGCGATCGTTGCGGCGATGCGTTCTCACCAGTCCGGATCAGGCAAACGGTAGTTTCACTACCTTGGATATTGCCTCATGTGCCTTATCATACTTGTATCCCTATGTGCGACCACTACGATTTGTTTTGTGTTATACCTATGGAGTACTCCCTGATAGCCCACTAGTTTACGGTGGAGTTTACAGTGCTGTATAGACTGTGACGCTTATATAAAATGTGTTAATGGGGATAATGGTAACGCCTTAACGCTATTTTGATACTTTATATTACTGGTAGGCATTATCTACTTAGCGTACACTACTACGTAGTAGATAGTTTAACGGATCCTTAGAGGATGGTTATCCCAAACATCCTTTGAGTTACTTGTATTTCAGTCGTTATTTCACTTGAGTTGGATTTATTGATATAAGAATGTTAATCCTGACTCGAGTGTTTTGTGTTTTCTTTACGCTCGAGTCAGACTGAGTGTACCAGTATTCGAGGCTCACCTTTGGAGTTGGAGCTTCGCTTGGAGATCCAGCTATCTATCCAGCTTTCAGATATTCAGTTGATTCCAGTGATGTATTCTGATCTTGTATTTGACTATTGTATTCGAGACTTCTGTTGTATCTTGTTTAACTCTTTTATATATATAGTAGCTTCATGAACTACTATTCTTTTATTTCCGCTGCATTATTGTTATATTACTCTGTGTCTGTGATCTGTGATTATTTTATTTACTATATATGCTGAGTTTTGCCAATTTAAATTAACAATCCATTGTTTTGAATTATTCAAGTCTGGCATGTGTGGATTTATTATCGACTTGAATGGTCCAAAATAGTGGGTCGTTACAATGATCTCATAGTTAGATTTTCTCCTAAAGATATGACATTTGAGGAATGAAACAAAAATTTAAGATGGTAGTAATAACATTGGTACTGTTGGGATGAATAGATGGTGAATGTCACCTCAGATTCATGAAGTGATATCAGATTTGTACTTATACTAATATTAGAATATGCTTAAAAGGAACATGAAATACAATTTCAGGTTCTTGTAAAAGATTACCTTCCATAAGTCTTATTTCATAGAACTTTTGGATACTGGATCCGAAATCTCAATTGCAAATTTGTTACAATAATTGAAATAGAAAGCCCATGGTTAAAGTGGTAGAACTTCTGATTATTGACGTCGCTATAGTAGCGGAAGAAATAGTGGGAGCTCATTATATGAGTTTTGTTAATGGACACATTTAAGTTAGGATATATATTTTCAAGAATACTGATATCATTTTTTGAAATAATAAATAGTTTTGATTTGATTGAAAATAAACATAATTAGTTCAAATATGATATATAATAAACTTGTCAAGATATGTCTTGACAATATTAGCATTCTTGACTAAATGGTACTAGCTTAAGTTCCTTATAAGCATGTAAATATCAAGTATAACTAATTTTAGAGCTTTAGACTATACTATTGATTATTGAGATGCATTACACTATACATATATATATATATATGAATAAATTTGTAACGACCCACCTTTTTGGACGGTTTTAATCGACAATAAACCACACATGTCAACTCAAACCATTCAAAAGGGAGGATTGTCAATGGGGTAAATAAGAAAATAAGAGAGAATAATAGAAAAGAAGGAAAAAACATAGAATCTCACAACAGAATGACAAAATATAAAACTCAAATAAACAGTTCATGAAGCTGTTTTATAATACACATTTGATTACACAAATTTTATAACAATCATAGTACAACAACGGCATACCAAAAATGATGCAGCGGAAAATTACTAATAATATAACATACCAAACTCTATTTTCATCCTCCAGAAATAAAGTCTTCAACACTGAAATGCTCAGGTTGACCCGAGCGTAATGAAAAGACAACACACCCGAGTCAGAACTAAATGATCTTATGTAAGTTAAATCAACAATAAGTAAATATGAGTGTAATGGCGTCAGAGATGTTTACGGGATTTTACATCCCTTATCCAGTGTATAACGTGCGTGTAATAACTTAAGAGATGTTTCGGGATTTTCCATCTCCTAAGGATCCGTTAAACTATCTATACGTAGTAAAATACGCTATATATATGTAGTGTCTATCAGTAAAGTATTAAAATAGCGTTAAGTCGTTACCCATATCCCTCTTAACACATTTTTATATAAGCATCGTAGTCTATACAGTACTGTAAACTCCACCGTAAACTAGTGGGCTATCAGGAAGCACTATATAGGTACGACACAAACCAAAATCATAGTGGGCTCGATAAGGCATATGACAAGGCACACAAGGCAATGTCGGGGTAGGATTCTACCGTTTTGGGGGACAGGGCTGGTGGTAACGCATAGCCGCAGCTACCACCCACCTCAAAACAACACTCCCATAATCAAAATCGAAGGTGGCCACCAATCAATCACAAAGTAACAGATATGGTATCGAAGAAGCTTGTTTGATAGAAGGAGCAACCTCACTTGGCCTGGTTATGGCTCCTGTTTTAGTCATATCAAGCTGATCCGAAGGTCAGGGCTGTGTTCTTACCTTATACCAGCAGCGTTCGCCAAACCATCCTACTTCGTTTGGGATTCTCCACCACGCGCACAGTTGTTAAAGTGGTTTTGGAATTGGCAGAGAGTATGACAATATCTGACCCCGGTCTCTTTAACAACCGAACGCTTATTTCACACCATGGTCATTTTATAAAATAATAAATCCAGAAAACAGCTTATATCTTCATATCAAGATATCCATGTACTTATTCCAAAAGTACAAATATATTCATAAATACCAAGGAAGATTTCTTTCAATCAATTTCGAAAATAATTTACAAATCTCTCTTAAACCATTTATAAACTTAATGCTTTAAAACCATTTATAAAGCTATTTATAAATTCCTAAAACGGTTTACAACTCTTCCCCTTTTCATAAACTTCTACGCAAATTCCTTTAAAACGCTTCCAAATCCCTTTATACAAGTTCTTTTATAATACCCTTTATAAAATCCTTTACCCTTATAACTCCTTTATAAAACCATAATAAAATCCTTTATAAAAATCTTTTATAAAATCCTTTTATAAAATCCTTTTATAAAATCCATTATAAAATATTTTACAAAACTTTTATAAATTCCTTACAAAACCAATTACATTTTATTTATTAAAGTTATTATAAAATCTATATTTATTATATTAAATTGAATTTAAATAAACCTCTTAAAACTATATTAAATATTTTATTAAATTAAATTTTATATACATCTCTTAAAACTATATTAAATATTTTATTAAATTAAATTTTATATGTATCTCTTAAAACTATATTAAATATTTTATTATAAATTTTAAACCATTTAAAATATATTTTTAAAACAAAATAAAATTACAAGTAAAAATCTTAAATTTACTTTTTAAATCATATATTAACTTATAATTTGAAACTTTAAAACATATAAAAAAAATTATTTTCCAAATATAATTTTTTAAATAAAATCATTAAATTAAATTTAAAAATCAAATTTATAAATCAAACATACTTTACCATTTAGAAAATAATTTAAACCGACCAATAGTGTCCGTATATAATTTTCTACCCTATGGTCAAGTGATACGGTATGTATCATTTCAACCCAAAATAGTTAAATTTTCCGGGTATATATCATTTCAACCTGTATCTCGAACCAAAAAATTCCAAATCAATAAAATCCCTCGGGTATGTATCATTTCAACCCATAACGATTTTCCCTAATCTATAAGATCATTCGGATATGTATCATTTCAACCCATAGTGATAACAGAGATATAAACATCCAATCATCCAAAATGTCAACAAATAACATCCATCACAATCAACATCCAAATCAGCCAATAAATCACAACAATTAACTGGTTATCATTATCAGGTATTTAACTAACAATTTAAATGGCAATTTAATTCAAATTTAAATGACAATTTAAACTACCAAACAGCAATCAATAAATTTCTTATGACATCATAAACTTAATCAACTAACATAAGAAGGTTTAGTATTGCGCGAGTGGGTTAAATCACTCACCTTTGATTTATCGTCGATTTAAAATCCAATAAAAGCCCAAAGTTTGAATATTCTCCAAATTCAACCAAACTAGTTCCATGCTGTCTGGAATCTCGATACGAAACCAATGCAAGAAACCGCGTCCAAATCTGAGCTCTTATGAAAAGGTTATTAATGTTAGAAGATTGAAAATTAAAATTAATAATAAAAGGGCAAAGTTGTAAATTGCATTACCATCTCCAAACCCTAACCGAACGAAGTCGAACCCACCACGTATGCTATAGTCACCATCACGCAACCACCCACAGCCACGCCCACGTTCGCCAGACCCACGATCTGACCTCGCCACTGCAAAGCTCAACTCTGGCTGACCCCATAGTGGTCGCGCGACCACCAGCGACGCCACCTAGACACTCCACCACCGCCACCGTATATCGCCATTTTCTGGCGATCTCGTGCACCTCTGATACAAACGAACCACATGGATTGAAAGCCCTTGATGCCCTCTACAACGCAGCACCTCCCGATCGCTCTGAAGTCGAAGATCTACCGTTGAAAACAAAACCCTAGTTTCAACGGCCAAGACTTCTCCACTAATTTCTGGCCAAACCGTATCTCAATTGCAAAAACGAATCGCAGAAGTAGATCACGCTGGTCGAGAGCTTCACAATGATATATTATTCGATAGGTTTTGAGGAGTTTGAATTTTCGATTTGATTTGAAATTGGGAATTAGGGTTCTGGAAAGTATGCCATTGAGAGGATAAATGAACAGATACGTACAAAAATATGAAAATGAGAAACTGCTAGGGTTTATAATAGCCTATGGATAGACAGAGATGGATAAGAATGAATGGACAGATTGAATCGGGTCGAAACGAGAACGACGACTCGAAAAGCCTGTTTCATTTCCGAAACAAAAGTAGGTAATCCAATATATCGAAATATAGGTTTTCGATATTTTTAAACTTAATGGACCTGGTTTCAAACATCGATTCCATTGTATACAGAAGTTAGCTTTTAAAATCAAATTATATTCATTTAAATTCCATTAATCGATTTCTACGCGTTTCGATCTCGCACAATCAAATGATAAGTCTGATCGCTACGAAACTTGAAATCCTATAATAATTCATTGTTACTGATCCGATGAAACTGGTTTCGTCGAAATCCAAGACAGTGCCCAAAAACCCAAATTTACACGTTAATTAAATAAATTATTATTTTAAAATCAATTTAATCACCATTAAATTCTAGATTAAAAGTTAACAATTTTCATCATTTTTAATTAAACAGGGATTTATAATCTTTTAAAATAAAATTTTCCATATTAAATCCAATATTTAAATATTGCACTAACTTCAACGTTCAATTACAACTGTAATAAATCCATTCATTATAATTTAAATTTCAAACAAAATCTTTTATTTAGATTTAAATTCTTATATTAAATCACTATTACCTGATGAATTAATTTAACATAAGTTTCCATCTTACTATTCTCATCACTCAACAGTTAACGTCTTTTACCATATTAATTGCAATATTTCAATTATATTAATTTTGTTGATTTCCAAATTAATTTCAAATGGATAAAATAATTATTAAAACAATTACTACACATTAGTAATTCAAACATATTTCTGAGTTTATTGTTTATAAAAAAAGCTAATAAATTTACGTACAAATTAATTTATTCATATTCTATAATAAACCTATTTCAATTAATAACAATTAATTTCAACATTTAATTTATTGCTTATTTACAATTTTAACCAAATTAACTTTACAAGTATTTCAATTGATTGAAATTACATTAATATGGTTGTCAATAACATTCAAACCACGCTATTAAATCATATTCTAATTATTTTTCTCATTAATAAATCATAAATTTTAATTTCTCACAATATTAAATTTCAAAAATCTTATTTAATTTAATAGTTTTAATTATCAAAAATACGGGTCGTCACAAAATTCTTCATTTTTTTATTGTGAATCATGATGAAGGATGTCTCGAGTAATTGATAGCAAAACTCATGTTCAATAGGAGTATAACCAGATTGATACAACCTTGGTTAATATCATGGAGTAACTTAATGTGTCACCATAAATGAGTTTGGGCCTGAGCAAGCATTATGTTTGGGATAGACTGACAAAGATATCGTAGTAAAAAAACCAAAATCAAATCCACCTACTTCATTTTTTTCATTTAAATGTATGAGATACCGACTTATGTAAATTAATACATTGAGTCATACTTCCATAGTGTACATGGAAGTAAAATTGATATTGTGCAAAAGAGTTAAAAATAATTCAATATGATCGAATAAGGTTAGTATATTTGATACAAAGTTCCAATAAATGCCTAAAATAAAATATGGTTTGTGCAGTTAAATTGTTAGCACTTTTATAGCAGTGGAGATGCAAAAGGCTATAGTAGGGATAAAGCAAGATATATCGGAAAATAGTGGAGATGTAGAAATCTTTATTGGAGATAAAATCAAACATTCAAAGTTGGTTTATTTTCATTTCCATATATTTTCTGTAGAAAAAGGAACATTGTTCATTCCAATATAACAAAACCGAAGAATATTGTGATTTATGCAGTTCAGATTTGGCGAATATAATAGAGTTCTAATTTATGTTTAGTGCTTAGGACTTGAATTTAGATCTATATCCTAAATTTTTGATTTGGTTTATAGAAGAACTGGTCAAATTAACCTTTTTATGTTAAAGTTGCTAAAGCGGGTGCTAGAAACCCCATATTTAGCGGACATAGGGGAAAATGGTATGGTTTTAAGCGCATCTGCTATTTAATAGTGCTAAATTGAAAAGGCATAGAAGTTGAAGTGTGCTAATTGCTTTAGTGGGGGCATTGGTTGGGCTTTAACTGCATGGGACTTTTATCTCAAATGTTACTCCTCATTTGTTATATTATGATGTATAAGGAGTAATCAAACCGTTATTTGATTTAAATAAGTAAGATTGAGTTAAATCTTTCTTTACGGTACCTGGTTTTAGATACATATATTAATTCGCTACTATCTAAAGCCAAGTCTACTATTCATATATGATATGATATAAGAAAGGCAGCATCTAAAAAGGTTAAGATACAAATTTTTTGACGTATGTTTAGAACGTAAATCACGCAAACTCAAAGGTACATTTATTGTCATGAAAATTATACAAGCTTTTGGTAGCTTATTCAATTTCATAGAGAAATAAAATATTCTTTAAAAAATGTCACCTCTTATATGAGGAATTTCAATTTGAATGAAATTAGTGGAAATGTGGCTGACTTGGATAAGATCCCAAATAATGAAATGAAAATAATTAGATAATAAAGAATTAATCTAGCCAAATAAGGACATTGCAAATTAGATCATTTGATAAGGAGTTTCCTATGCAGAAGAGAAAATGTGATTTTCTTAGTACGAGAAAAGACGATTGAATCGGCTACCCACAAATCGTTAAAGTATAGACTTTTCTACTTGGAAAGATGTTGGTAAGGTCTAGAATGGAATCCAATTATATTGACGAAATATGGTTTTTGAGGTATGTACTATGAGATATAATCCATCAGATTCAAACAAATGTAAGTGGAAAGTAAGCAAAGGAAATTAGGAAATGATTTGATCGATTCAGATGTTGAATTTAAAATCTATTTTGTTGAACACCTTGCTTAATTCTATTAGAAATTCACCCACAAGTTATCGAACTCTATTGATCCGAACATTAAATGTCTCGGGGTCAGTGGAAGCGATGAAGATCCTATGAATTGGATGTTAGAACCCCATTTGTACATTTTAATGATGACAACTATATCTCTGTGTATATCTAGTATATAATATTATGTAGGTATAAGGAGCCCTTGAATCAAAGAATCAAGGAGAAAGCGATGCGGATCATCTACATATCAAAAGCTAAGGATATACAAATCGTCAAGTCAAATGAATTTATTTGGCCTTAGATATACTTGTAAAATCACCTTAGTAGTTCATACGCGCGCGCGCGCACACCTATATACACATATTTTCAAATATCAAAGAGTTGAACAAGTTTTTAAAAGGCTGTTTATATAAAAAAAAGTTGTTTTTATATAGTTCAGTCGATTGAAAATATTTTTAGTCGACTGAGGGTAGTCGAATGAAAATATTACCAGTCAACTGAACTCTTATATTTTATTATATAAACTCAGTTGACTAATTACCCTGTAACGGCTATTTTCTAAAAAGTCACCTCGAATGGTTGCGATCGTTCATGAATATCTCAACAAATAGTAATTGCTCTTCTGAACGATTACAACTATTCGATGCAATCTTCAATATCTATAAATAGAGATCAACTTCTGAAATCATTTATCAACTTTCTTTCTAACTCTTCTAACTTTCTAATCTTTCTCTTGATCTCTATTCTTTTGAGCATTCTTGAATTCTATTGCACTCAAATCATATTCTCTACTCAAGAATCACTAGCTACACTTCCATAATCATGAAGCACGCATCTTGAATCATCAAGGAGACTATAGGAAGAGTTGTATAATTAGTCAAAATCTGTGCTGAAAGGATACAAGCTTGTCTGTATTGCATGTTCCTTCGGGCGAAATGAGAGTATTTAGTTAAATGAATTTCTCAAGGGGAGCTTCGAGACTGGACGTAAGACAGAAGGTCCGAACTAGTATAAAAATCCTGGCATGGTTTTTATTTACTTTACTTTACAATACTCTGCTGGTGAGTACTTCTTAGTCTAGACTATATACTTGAATATACATATAAGCCATATTATACAAGATCCACGCGCACTTTCATTTTGTATCAGAGCTTGGTCATTACAAACTACCGTAACAAAGTATTTGAATAATTATTATAATATGGCAAGCACTTTTTTAAAGGGTTGCTCAACTACACGTCCTCCACTATTCACTGGATCTAACTATGCTATTGGTCTACACGTATGAGAATCTTTATGAAAGCTAACGGTCTTGAAACCTGACAAGCTACTCAAACTAAGTATGAAGCTCCTGCTACTGAAATAAGCACTTGGATAGATGCTTAAAAGATCGCAGCAACCAACGATGCTAAAACTATGAATGTATTGTTCAGTTCACTTGATAAAAATGAGTTCTCAAGAGTTATGCTTTATAAAACTGCATATGATAGCCGGTGTACACTACAAAAGTCACTCATGAAGGCACTCATGAAGGCACAAATAAAGTAAGACAAACCAAAATATCTATTTTATAGAATCGGTCAGCATCATTTAAAATGAAAGCAAATGAGACTATCATAGACATGTATGCTAGATTTCAAATGATTCAACACGATCTCATAGAACTAGGAGTTACTTTTACAGATTTTGATCTAGTTACATGTATTTTAAACTCCTTAACTGTTAAAGGGAAAGAAAAGTTTTAGCTATCGAAGAAGCTAACGATCTTTCTCAACTCAAAATTGAATAATTAATAGGAAATTTGATGTCGTACAAAACTAATTTGCAGGCAAGAAAAGAGAAAAATCAAGAGAAAAAGTGTATAGCCTTCTAAGCTAATAATGATGACTCGGATTTGGATGATGATGAGATCGTATTCATTGCAAAAAATTATAACAAATTCAAGAAATTCAAGAAGTTTACAAAGGTACAAAACGGTGGCAATTCAACGAACTCATCTAACCCGACATCAATCAAGTGCTACTGGTGTGATAAATTTGGCCATATGAACAACGAATGTCCACAACTAAACAATGAAAAGAAGAAAAACAAGTTAAAAAGTTCAAGAAAAAGAGAAAGGCATTCCAAGTTTCATGGGACAATTCAGACTCATCTTCTTCAGACAGTGACAGCGATAGTGGTTCAAACCAAGAAAACGTCTGTTTTATGGCCACCACTGTAGGGGTATCCAATAACAAAAATAAGTAGAAATGGATACTCGATAGTGGATGCTCCAAACACATGACGGGCAATGCAAATATGTTATCTGGTATGACATATATCGATGGAGGTACCATAACATTTGGAGACGACTCGAAGGGATTCGTAGTTGGAATTGGGAACATCATCAATGTCGGTGTATCTACCTTTCCTATAATTTCTAACGTATTATTAGTAGTAAATTTAAAACATAATCTTTTGAGTATAAGCCAGCTGTGTGATAAAGTTTTTTAAATTAATTTCGAAAAGGATAAGTGCAACATTTTTTATCAAAATAAAATTTTGATTTTTGAGGGAACAAGAAAACGTAATATCTATAGTTTAAAAATGAATATTAAACTTGATAATGACTTGTGTCTAGTAGCCAATCACAATGACCATGGCTCTAACACAAATGGTTTGGCACATTGAGTTTAAGTATATCGATAAATTAGCTAAGAATGAACTGGTATAATTCAGTTGGCTAACTTAATTTTTTACAGTCGACTAAAAATTGCATTTTGCTCTTGGGAAACACTATGTATAATTTCAGTCGATTGAATAGTACAGTCACTCGACTGAATTGGTAGTTTTCTGTTTTTAAAATATAAATAGTTGTGTCTCTTCACTTTCATTGTTCACTTTACTCTTTCAAATTTTAAACCCTAGTTTTTCAAAAGCTTTCAAAAACGAATCCATTGCTTCAAAACAGAAACTCTAGAAACTCCCTATTACAAAGAAAAGACAACATAGAGAAAAAGCTTTGGCTTCAACATCTGACCCTTCTCATCCCAGTTTGCTTCCGATAAGCAAATTCTACTTTGGTTAAATGGCAGCAAAATTGCTTTGAAACATTTCAATGAATTGAACGACAAACGGGTCTTTCAAGAAACCTTTTATAAAATGTCGAATTTTGAAGCCTTTGGGATTGAAGCACTCGCTTGGGAACATGAATTTCTTTCTTTAATCGATGCTAATCAAAATAAGGTAAAGATCTACCCTTTTTTAGTAAGAATGTTCTATGCAAATTTGTATGGAACATTTTATAAACTTGAAAATGAAGACGGATTGCTTTTGAGTAAAGTTCTTGGTGTTGAAATTAAGTTGTCTATAGAGGATTTGGGGTCAATCCTAGGTTTTTCTAGTTTCGGATATGAATTAGAAGATATTGACCATTATGAATTTGCTTATAACTCTACTAGTTACCTTTTCTGAATGGAACAAACCACAAAAACTTCTTTAATTTACATCCCCAAGCTAGGATTCTCAACAAAATGATTATTCATACAATCTTACCACGAACCGGTAGCTGCGAAAAGATGTATGATAATAATGACAAGATTTTGTATGTTATCTACTCCAATAAGAAATTGAATTGGGCCACGATCATTCACAATGAGATCAAGAGTTTTCATGCACGATCTAGATGCACGATGTTCATTGCGTCATACTTGACAAAGATTTTCATTTAATACAGTGTTAATGTTGAAAGCATGCAAGGTTTCATTTTGCCTAAAGTGATGGGCTAAAAATCCATCTCCTTTATGAATTTACCCTCGAAAATGGAGCCTCTTGTATTACACAACATTTATTTAGATCGTATTTTCAATAAGACTTAGCTCAATCTTCTTCACTAACCCCATCGACCTTACAACAAGCTACTCAACAAGAAATTGCCGAAGAGGTGGAGTGGAGTTCCGATAGTGACAAGGAGTTTGTATTTGTTGACCCTTCCAAGAATATCTTCGCCAACGCTGCCATTCTCAAGAATTAAGAGATTCACTATAAGCAACAAAGGAAAATGATTAAGCGACAAAAGAATCTCGAGAAGACAACGCTTTGGTTTTTGGAGAAAATATGGAACAAACTCTCTTCATGTTCTTGACCATCCTCTCCACATGACTCGGAGCCGAAGAACTACATATTCATCCTGGTTTGGTAAGCTTGTTTTATGTTAGTTTGTGTTTTAGTAATGAACTTGTTATTGGTCTTGTAATAATTGTAAACTCATGTGTTGGTTGTATGGTGTTTTGTGCTGTTTAGTACTGGTACTCATGTTATTATTGTGGTTGTGAGTTGGTTGCCTGTGTTTGGACAAACATATGTTGTTGAAGTTATTGTTATGGTGAACTAGTGGTTATGTTGATTAAGTTTGTTTATTATCGTTGTAGTTATGTGAATTTGTGCTCTTATTTTTATAGTACTATATGTTTTGTTTATATGTTTGTTTGTTTTGCATTCATATGTGTTTGTTTTTCAAATATTTGATATTATTGTGTATTTCATACAATTCCCAATGTACATATTTAATCCAATCTCTGCTAATTAACTATATAATTTAAGTATATTAAATAGAAAACTCTTAAATTATATGTTAGGTGATAGTAATTACAATATTTGTAATCATAGGAAATTTATCACATTAAAATAACATATTATTTTAAATATTCTTAGTTAAGATGTTTCAAGAAAGGATATCGATTCATCCATTGAGATTAGAGTACACAATGCTCTTTAAATGTTGGGCAGTGTATTTATCATGATTGTTAGTGGCACCTAGAGGTCATGTACTGATAGTTATCGGATAACTATGGAATGACTCACTCGAGAGTTTTTTGTTGGTTAATATAACAAAGGTCAAATAGAGATTCTCGAAGTGACGATGTTACACATTTCTCATGACTTGAGAATACTGTTGAACTTCAATATGGACACCCTATTTGATTATAGTTAAATTCGGGCATGAGGTCCAGCGAACGACTATAGTTGGATCTGAGATGAAGCAGTGGTAGTGAAACCCTATTCAATAGAGAATTCGTCTCCTTGGTTATATGAGGTTAGTATCACGGTCAAGTATTGTTAACTCAAAATCTTTGTCTAGAGCAATGCAATTAATAATAATTGTTATTATTGAATCGAGGATTTTGTATTTGGAGTAGTCAAGTTGAATGTAGGCGATGTTAGAATTTTCACCAAAACCAAATTCCATAAAAACCAACGTGATACATTGTTGACAAAGATATTGGGTGCAAATAATCGTTACTACCGGGTACCGCTTATAATTATTAAAATTGGATTTTATCGAAAAAATGTGTAAGTCATAAATTTAGCCAAAATGTCACACCACCAGCTAAGGTTATGTGTGAATGTTAATATTCGAATTATTCGATATTAATTGCTAACTGAATTTACACATATGGGTCACACAACCATGAATATTCTGACTAAATCACATGATTTAATTAATTTATATTCTTTGTAAACTAATAAATATTATTGTGAAATATTAATTATTAAATTTTATTTTATGTTTGAATACCATTAGTATTTAATAAAATATGTATATATAGAAAGATATGCATACGCGTATCGATATATAATTTTGGTAGTATGTTTAAACTGGATTTAAATAAAATAAATACTAAATGGGTATGGACATTTTTTAGGCTCATTCCTCCTCATGTTATGTTTGGCCAAGGGGGAAGGAAGAGTTTTTCAAATTGAAATGAAAAGGCTGAAGCATAATTAAAGGCAGGTGAATCACCCCTATCTTTAATTATCTTTTATTGCCTGCTTTAAACGATTTATTCATTCAGTCATTTGCTAATCTCTTCTCTCATGTTCTAGCCGAAAATAATAGCTTCCAGAGCCTAAACATTCCAAAACAAAAATCAAAATAAAATAAAAAAACAAAAGGTGGTTCACATCCCTTGATTCCTGCAAGATTTAGAGATTGATTCAACTGAATCTAGGAGCATTGATTCATCACTCAAGGTGTGATATTTAGTAGCATCCTAAGGTATTACTTTGATATAAGTTGTTTATGTCTTTATCTTGTTCATATGCTTGGACTCTATATGATTCATCTTGTCTTTTAATTGTTCATCTTATAATATGTAATTCTAATTCCTTTTTTGTCCATTTCAATTAAAAAGTGTTTATTATTTTGATTTGATTCAGATCCACTTTTGTTGTTTATCACTATTCACTATGCTTTCATTGTGATTGATATACTTTAGATCCTTTATCTCCTATAATAATTTGTTGTTGCTCTCTATATTACTTGGGTCTGTATGTTCTTGTTATGAATTTACATGTGCTTAAGTTGTTCGGTTCTCTTTTCTTTTGTTTTGGAAATTTTTCTTAAAAGAAAAAAGGAAACTAATTTAGATAGAAAAACTATTTTATAATTTTATAATATTTGCATACACAAATGCAAATAAACTGTACATGTTAATTATTTAAGTTTGCCTTGAAAAATAAATTCTTATGTTATATGGTTAATGTTTTGAATACATTTGTTTTGGGTATTATTTTCATACGAAAAGAAGTTTTTCAATCTAGAGTTCATGGATAGACTTTTGTGTAAAATCCAAAACCTTTTTGTTTCTTTTCTAATTTAAATTTTTGTGTAAAATTCAATATATTTTGTTTCATTTCAATATTGAAAGTTTGATTATAAATATTAACTTTAAAATCAAACATACCTACACATATATTATAAATTTTAATCATTGCATATATAAGTTATTTTAAATCTGAAGCGTTACTTGCAATACACATATACGTAGAAATATATATGTGTATGTTGTGTTAACTCAAATTCTTGAGATGTTCTACGTAAAATGGTAATGTTTAATTTCAAATTCTTCCTTAATTGAAACTAATCCATTATTGTCGATTTTATATTTCAAATCATATAAAGTTACCAAATGTAATTTCAATATTGATGTTCACATACTATTATACATCTTTTATTATATGTTTTTTAATTCAAAAACTTGGACAACAAAGGCATATGTAAAGGGGAAATGGGTCCGCTGCGGTGTAAGTCCCAGCGCCTGCAAACGATCACAGGAACTATGGATAGTTTTAATATGTAGCATGTGCAACTTTTTAAGAATATTAAATAAAATGAAGATTTTATTGAAGTTTTTTATATTGGACCTAAAATCCATTTAGGCATCATATACTCAACAAAGATCACAATGGAACAAGAGGTGTTCTATTATTGGTACAATGTTAAGGAAAACTGATGACCAAAGACTTGATGATTGATCATAAAGCAGGACTAGTGGAGACACCCACCGAGTACCTGTATGGATCTGTATCTTTGGACCATCTAAGCGGGTTTAGATTTCCCAAACATCTGAGTGCATTGGACATTGATGAAGCCACAATATAAGTAGTCATTGACCTTTTGATGGTGGTCATTTGCATCATTATATATCAAAGTGCAATGTGAGTACGAAGATGCTTGATTGATAGTTGTTATAGTTATCTTTACTGATGTCAGGTATTATCGAGTCCAACACCCGAAAACCCAAGTATATCCATAGATAGAGTAATATACCCTTACTCATTGTATTTTAGCATGGTGTTTAGTATGTGCTAACTTGTTGAATGTAGGAATAGGTGAGGTATGACTTCTCATAATATATCAAACTTAACCTACGATATATTGAGTCCATATCTATTGTTTTAGACTTTTAAATTATTCGTACCAAATAATTATCTGACTTGAGATTCTTTATATTTTTATTTCTTATAACTCTCGAGGTCTATTTATGAGTAGATTGAGAGTCGGTTATGGTGATACCGCACAAAGCTGCACATAGGACATGCAAAAGGCTTATGTTTTTTCACATTACTACATATAGAGCTACTACTTTTCCATTATGTAAATTTGTGGGGTTTCCAAAACTTATATATGTGTATAAAGAGAGTTTTCTTTTATGTAGTCATTAACTCGTATCTACACCGTGAAGTATAATCACATGAACCACATTGCACTTAGTTGAAGGTTAGCTTATATTATTTGATAATAGTATTATCGCACCTATTATATATATACATATATTTTATATTATATTTTATCTATACGTTGTAAGGTATATGATAGATTCTTGGTATTTTTTACCCATGACAAACCCTCATTGGTCGGCTACCTTGCAACACATGATTCTTTCATATGAGTACTGAAGGGGAGGGGCATCATGATTTTTTATTTACTTAAATTGTAGGGTACTTAATAATAAGATAAAAAGGTGATTTAAGGAGAATCAAAAATAATAAGAGAGCTTCAATGAGCAAAGTGTATTGCTTTATACTTTATTATTATTTAACATATTTATTAAATATATCAATAGAATTAACAGATTAATAGGTAGATTTTACTTTAGTTGCATTTACTATTGTTTGCACTTGTGCAAAGAATTTGTAAAAAGATTATTAAAGAGAAAAGGAAAAAGGGTATTATTATTTAAAGGACAAACTATGAACTTTTTTGATCTCTAATGCACCAACTTTTGAAATCGGTCAATAGAACAAAACAAACAATATGTATCTTCTTCTCCAATCACATTTTCCAACCCATCGCCCTTACTAGTGATCTCCTTCTGCCCCTACCCTTTCAGTCGTCCTCCTCTACCGCTGCCACATCAATCGCCGCCACTCATTACTTAACCGCCAACTACTATGCCACCAATCTCTACCCACCATCTGCTTCCACCACCTCCACTAACTAGATGTTGGATCAGGTGCACTAGCAGCATGGGAAAAGGGTAAATTTCAAAAAAAAATTACATTTTATTAAATTGCACAAGATCTTTATTTTGTATTTGTGTAATTAATTTACTTAATTTTATTAAAATATTTATTTATTGTTAATCTTTGAATAAATTTATTAAAAATTTTAATTTAAAATTAATTTACTAATTTATCTAAAATATATGTTGTAATATGTTATGACATTCATATTCACAATATGAGCATCACAATAACAAAAGAATATAAACTATCCTAGGGGTTCGTAGGAAAATTGACTGATGTGTCATACGGTCAATAAGAAGTCATACATGATAAAGAGAAGTCAATTTAATGTAGTAAAATGAATCGTATGATATTGTATTTATACTTATGCAAAATGAAATAATTTTTTTGCACTAATATTTTACAAATAGTATTTACATTTAAAAAATACATGAAATAAATATATTTATATACGAATATAAAATTATTATAAAATATTATTGTTTGTTGTAAGCTACTAATAAATAAATTATATGTATATATATATTAAATATAATGTACATATATATATATATGAGTAATTATTAAATTTATTTTGGCTCTTAATAAATGGTTTAAAATTCAAATTTAAATATTTGACTTATTCAAATAATTTTTTCTAAATAGCTGCAACTGTAAGTTATTTTTTTATTTCAAACCCAACCAAAAATATAATATTGTTGAAAAATTCAATTTCTAAATTTTTTGACTTATTAATAATACACACACACATATACATTTTTTTGAAACTGGGTTAATTTGGTTATTATTATCCAATGGCCTTTGCAGCCCAAGCTAAGATCAAAGCAACGATACAAAACACAACTTTACACCAGAACGTTCGGCATCCTTTTCATTTTACAGCAGAAACGTTCCAAAATTAGATCTAAATTATTTTCATGGCAGCCGAAAGCCAATGATTCCTTCTCGATCTCCTCCGCTCACTTCCTTCCATTTCAAGCTCACCAATAGTTATCATTTCTCTCTCGATAGCTTGGTAAGCATCTTCTTTGGCAGTCTATTTATAATTATACTTGCATCTCTAGCAATTGACTAAGTCAAAGTAAACTCATCTTTCCTTTTGTGCTCGAAAGTCCTAGAGTTGCATTCCCTCCCAAGATGCTAAACTGTTGTTGTCAAGTTAATTTTGATGAGCTCCCTTACCAGATCCAAAGCATAATACCTATTGTGCAGGTTTGTTGCTTCTACCTGAAGCTCCTTTACCTCTTCGGTAACTCTACATCTTAATTTCATGACTTTCCACACTCTGTTGCTATATTTGCAGTCAAAAATAGGTGTTTGTGAGTCTCTTCACTTTGCATGTGACAAAGTTAGTGGTATGCTCTAGTGGCAATTATGTAATTTGTTACATATATCTAACTCGACGACCAACCTTATTCAAAATAAAATGTGTTTTCTGTTTATTATACACTTGTTATATAGTGATAAAAAATAAATTAAATAATTAAGTTAAAGTATATAGATAGAAAATCCTTAAATGATATATTATGTGATAGTAATTACAAAGTGTCGTAGTCATGAGAATTTTATCACGTTGAACATATCGTTTTAAATATTCATAGTGAAGATGTTTTGAGAAAGGACATCGATTAATCCGTTGAGACTAGAGTACTAATGCTCTCCAAATGTTAGGCAGCGAATTTCTCGTGGTTGTGGGCACCACCAAGGGGTTACATACTGATAATTATTAGATAACTATAGAATGACTCACTCGAGAGTTTTCTGTTGGTTAATATAACTAATGTCAAATAGAGAATCTCGAAGTGATGATGTTACACAGTTCCCTCGGCTTGAGAATACTATGGAACTTCATTGTGGTAACTCCACTTTAATTATAGTTAAATCATGTCATGGCGTCCATCGAATGACTATAATGGGATTTGAGTTAAAGCATTGGAAGTGAAATATTATTCAATAGAGGATTTGTCTCCTCAGTTATACGAGGTTAGTATCACGGTGTAACAATCCTGCTTTCTATGTCATATAATTAATAAATTAATAAAATAATAAGTGTTTGAGTTGATTTGAGATGATTTATATTTTAAAATAAAAAAATTTAGTTAATTAAATTCTATTAATAAAGGATTTTTGTTTTAGTAAATTGAATTAATAAACTCTTTTTGAATAAATTATTGAAATCAAATAAGATGTTTTGATCAATATAAATATTTTATAGTGTTGGAATAATTGAAAAAGAAATTTATTTTGTAATGGAACAATGAACGATTAAATAAATAAGCGGACATCAAATTGAATAAGATTGTGCATTTATCGTTATACACTAGACAACGAAGTATAAAATCAAATCAAAACCGAATTGAATTAAATTTATAAATAAACTGAAAGAGTGGACAATTGGCGATGTAAATTAAATACAACCGGTCCAAAATCAACAAAACCCAAACCAGTTTGAATGCAGACCCTTCTATTTTTTTCTCAAAGTCTCTCCTATTTTCTAATTCAAGCCTGACCCCTAAATAACTTCAGCTCTAATTCACCTAAAGAAGAAAAATTGTGATTTGCATTTTAAAAAAAGAAAGAAAACTCGCACGCGATTGAGAATGGAAGTTGTGATCTGGGCTCGTGCATCTTGAGGGGGAGCGGTAGGGGAGCTGAGATTGCTGAGGCGCTCGAACACAGGTTTCATAGAGACAGGCTTCACGACCTATGACTTGAAGATATGTCACGGTGGAAGGCTAGAGGGCGATGTCGACGATGATCAGGGCTGGCGTGGGCTGTAGGTGATGATGAGGTCACGTGTTTGTGCAGGTGAAGTATGGCTGTGATTTGGTACAGCAGTCGATCGATGTGTTGGTAAAGATGTTTGCCTGAGCATAGAGGTACGGACCAGCAGGTGATGATTGTGCATGGGTAGGCAGTTGCATGCAGTCTTGTGCACAACAGGGAGAGAATGGAGATGATAGGATAGATGGAAGCTAGAAATCGTCATTCTGCAATTCAATGAGTTTTTCTTTAAACTTACAACTATATCTATATTGCGTTAAGCATATATATATATATATATATATATCATCCCGATTTAAGATTGAATTGAACGGTTGAATTGTTTAGTTGAAATTGATCTTGTATCATGGATTATTGATTATTAGATTGAATTGATAGTTTGGTATATTGAATTGACTGTGTGGAAATGGATGTGATTATGGATTGATTGAGAGAATTTGTGTTAGTTTGTGTTAGTTGGATGTATCGATTTACAAATGGAGCATTGTCCATTTGTGAAATGAACTAGATGATTATTTGTATGTTAATCTATAAACATTTTACTAAATTTTATTTAATTTAGCTATTTTTAAATTTATACATATATTTTAATTATAAACATAAATATAGTCTTCAATTGGTTATAAAACTCTATTTCAAATCAGTATGGTAACCTATTATAAGTTTTGAAATTGTTTTAAAGGAAAATATAATATATTGATATTTTTATAAAATATAATATGAAATCAATAATGTTATTTCTAAGTGATATATAATAGGTTATGAATATATTAAATTATTTGTGATAGTAGAATATTACACAATAATAGTATTTGATTATATAAGATTATGAAATAACCTTTATATGTACTATTCAGCTTTATAAACTATTTTGGGAATTTAAATTGAGTTTTCAAATGTTATTAGTAAATATTTAATAATTGACTAAGTTTATGTAAATCTGGGAAATTAGTTATTTATTGTAAATATTAAATTATATTTGAGTTTAGATAGTTACTTATTTACTTATGGAATCTATATTTATTGTCTATTTCTTAATATTTAATTTGTTATATAAAATTATATGTTATGAATAATTTATTATTAAGAATTGATTTTTTTTATTTACATTTATTTGAATAATCTATTTTTTTATATTAATTTCCTGATCGTTCTTTCTTGTTTATTGAATAAGGATTATATGAATGATTCACCATTGATATTGATTTGAGTTATATTTTAAGATGATATAGTGATGACATCCTTCTATTTGATTTGTGAGATTTCATTTCTATGTGATAAGAAATTTGAATAAACAGATTAGTGATACCGTCTGGTATGACATTTTCGGTAACACTTTTTCGGTTATTTATCGGACTTGTCATATAGAGATATCTAGTATGGGTCGAGTGTAGTTTACAAGCCTTAAAAAATTATTCGAATAACATGCGGTGGTATGGGATGTCGTTATGCTATTTGTTTGATTATCCATTTTAAGTAAATATCACTCAAACGGAGATTACACTCATGTGTATATGTGATACTCGGTGAGAGATATCATATTGTTAGATGTTGGCTTACTAAAACCGCATGTCAGCCTACTATTAGAGATATGCATAGCTATAGGACATGAGTACTATATGACCATCCACATTGAGTCCAGCTTCCTTTATTTTTCGGGAGTGAACCAAATTGGCTAGTATCCACCCTGGTGACCTGATCGTGGGGTTGCGCCCTAGAACCACGACACCGTAGTTATATGTCCCTTTGATGCGCATTATAGTATTGGTAGTAGTAAATGGGTTGTTGCCCATAGCCTATTGTTTCGCTTAGACCAGCAGTCTGCTACAATTAGGGGCAAAGCAAGGTCATGAACGGGGCTACACATAGATGAGCCATAGGTGGATAGGGTCACAATATTCGTCGAGGTAACTGAAGACTGTAGGAATAGACAGTACTCTATGGTAGGCGAGTAGACCTGGGCTTCTGGAGCAGGCTTGCGGTAGGCAGCTGTTAGTCTCCCTATCTGGTTCAGGGTATGTAACTGTATTAGATTGACATATACCTTGAAGATTATAAGAATAGACGGTTACTCTACGGTTGGTGAGTAGACCTGTATTCCTGGAGCAGGCTTGCGGTAGGCGGTTGTTAGTCTCCCGTTAGATTCATGGTATATGTGTGTGTAGTGGATTGACATATATGTCTTGTTCCTGTGATGAGTTGACTAGACTAGAGGCTAGTTGAGTCTAAAGGTTTGGTATTCTAGAGATAGCCTTATTTATCAATTGTGATTGATTATTCTTATGATTTATATGATACTGGATCTCATTTGAAAGATTTGATGGGATATCTCACATTATCTATTGATTATATGATTTTATGATATTATATTAGGGCATTTTTGTGTATTAGCCCTATTTGCTAGATGGTTTCGTTTTTCTATGATGGTAATTTATATTGTGAGATTGAGATATATTTGGGGATAACAGTGTTCTTGCCCGATTATACTTAAGGATATCTCATTATTTTTTATTTCTGGATCTGATAGTGATTTCAAGGTATAGATGATTCACCCATACGATGTTATTTTATGTGAATTCTGATTTGATGTGTTTTATATGGGTGATGACATCTTTATGTTGTGTTTTGAGAGTGTTGTTATTATGATATACTATTGTTAGTATGTCTCACCAGTATATTATGCATATTCTATTTCTATGTATGTATTTACCAAAATATTTAGATGTAGTCTTACCAATGTGTTATTTATATAATATTCAAGTCGGTCTGAGATATTTTAGGTACAGGGACGATACGACCAGCATTTGTTTACTTTGGGCTTAGAGGAGTATTATATTAGGATGATTACATGATATTTGTATGATATTGATTCACTGTATGTATATATATAATTGACATTTGAGTTGTATTGTATTCTTATAATATTATTGTACTATATATATTGTATGTTATCGTTGCGACTGACTCTGTGTTCTCTATTACTCATTACATATTGTGTATTGTTCTGCCTGGAGGCACACATGACTATTGCTTTGTACCGATACTAAGTACATATAGGTGATTTATATATTTGATGTTTTAATACGTACCAATGTTAGCCCAAGGGAATATTCACGTGTGTACCCTATATCGTCTTATTCATCGTATTATTCAACAATATTACTTTGTAATACTCTTGGATAATATTGGTATAGAGGTGGGGGTGTTACACACGGTCATCCATAATCAACTCGAAGTCAAAATCTCTATCAGAGTAGTGTAGTTAATAATGAATGTTATTATTAAACCAAGGACTTTATGTATGGACTAACCAAGTTGAATGTGGACGATATTGGAATTTTGACCAGTACCAAATTCCATAAGTCTTAATGTGATATAGTGTCAACGAAGAGAATTGGTGTAAATAATTATTGCTAAAAGGTATCGGTTTAGAAACTGCGAAATTTGATTTTACTGAAAAGATCTGTAAGTAATGAATAGGACCAAACTATCACACCACTAGCTAAGCTGATGTGTGAATGTTAATTGTTGAATTGTTCAATATTAATTGTTAACTAAATTCACACCTTTGAGTCACACAACCATATTTGTTAATTCTCGTAAACCCACAAGATTTAATTAATTGGTAAAATGTCGTAAGTTAATCAAATTAATTAATACTTGAGAAATATTAGTTATTATTTAATTTATTTGCTGTTTGGGAGTTATTTAGAATTATTTGAATGCATATATAAAAGTTATATTTGCACAGATCGATATAGGATATTTGTGTATTTTAACACAAGTTTAAATAAAAGATAATTACATGAAGGGATTTATAGAAATTTTGTATCATTTGATGGCATGTAATTTCAGCCATAACATGAAAATTGCTAGGAATTGGGGGAGAGAGAGGAAAAAAATTAAGGGAATTGATTAGGGAAGTTTTAATTAAAAGAATAAGAAATATTTAATTCTTTCAATTAAAAATAAATCCACTAATTCATTTCCTATAAAAGTTTTTTATTTATTCACTAGTTTCTTCTCTCCTTGTAACTTTCTATGGCTAAAAATCAAATCAATATTTCCAAAATTTTATCAACTGCAATACCAGATGCAAACATCAAATAAAAAATAAAATAAGTGATCCATCATTGTCTTACAAAGATGGATGGTGATCTACTTGAGATCTGAGGAGAAATATTAAATCAAGGGGTTACAAAGGGCGAGACTTTTACAGATTTAATATAGGATGATCTACCACTAAAGGTATAATCAACGACAACATCTTCAAGGTTATATTGCTTGGTGGATAATTTATAGAACGATTATGTATCCGCATATGTTGCTCACCCATTTATCCATGATTAAATTGATGTGTTTTGCTCATTAGGAAATATTAAATTATAAATCTTTGACTAAAAAACAAAATAAAAAAATTTGTTTGGACTCATATATAATTATATATGTATATGATTTTGTATTTTCAAAATCATTAAAAATATATTTCAAAATCTCAAATCATCGTTATAATTTGAATTTCTAAACTAATATTCGATATATTATTTTGTAAAATATTTTGATCTATATCCATGGTTGAATTGAAGCTTAATATATACAGTTAAAGATTTCAAATAGTCTAATAAATGGTAGTTATGATTCAAATGTTTTGAATTTATTGTATTAAGATCATTCATCATTCAGAATGTTATTTTACCAAATATATAAAAAAAAGTTGCAATTACAAGCATTTAAATTTAGGATTTAGACCTAATAAGTGGTAATGAATGTAGTTTTGAACTAAGAAAAGTTTTCTTATAAATTATTTTCAAAATCAAAATTAGATTTTATTAATATTGAATTTCAAATATAAAGTTTTGACTTTGTCAAATTAAAAAAAATAGTTTGAAACTTAATATATATGCATGTATGTATATTTACTTATCTTAAATAGTCAAAGAGGCATTTGAATTGCTAGATCCAGATCTAGTAAATGGTTGTAAAGAAAGGAGTAAATTAGGGGTAGTTTGTCCCTTGATCTCTTTCCTTTTAAAATCGCTTATGCTTTCAATTTGTATATAAACATATATATAATTAAATGTGTACATATTTAAGTAATAATTTTAAGACAACAGATGTGTATATAAATGGTGAATGTGTCTGTTATAAATGTAAATCCCAACATCAATATACATACACATTAACTATGCATACTTTATTATATGTTGCACATGCACTATATTTGCTAAAAAGTGTATTCTGATTTACTCATATAATATACAAAATGCCTAATAATTAAAGTCACTAATTGTCTAGTTAGAAAATTAAATAAATTTGGATTTCATTCAAAGTAATTAGATCAGATCTAATAAATGAATTTAGACTTCATATGTCCAATAAGATCTAAAATGGTAAAAAAAAATTGAAATTTACCAATTTAACCCACTGCATGCTGGTCTGGCTCCATCAATGGTATCAGAGCCAATTGCCTATGCAGTCTAAATTAGTCATGTTAGGGCTAACTAACTAAGCTTACCAATTTAGTAGGGTGTCTAGAAATTAGTGTCTAGGCTTGGCTTTGGGTAATCAAGTACCTTGCTCTCCCTGGCTACCAACCTGGCCCGAAAGGTGAAGTAAGCCCAAAGGTTACCCCTAATAGAAAAGGCCAAATTTGAATTTGGGCCTTGGGCTAATTTTCAAAATTGTTTTGAAATTAAATTTAAAAGTTAAATTTTAATAAAGAAATACATTATTATAAATTTTATAATGTGACTTTCAAAATTGTTTTGAAATTAAAATAAGATTTATATCTAAAAAATAAATTTAAAATAAGAACTACATTATAAATGTTATAATGTGATTTTCAAAATTGGTTTTTAAAACTCTATATATTATAAGTTTTATAATATAGTTTTTAGAAGTGTTTTAAATATATAATAAACATATTTTTAAAATTTTAAAATATTAATAAGATTAATAAAATAAATTAATTAATTAAAGTATATACATGCATAACATATACAATGATATATATTACATGATCTTGAATTGTTTAAAATGATGTAAGTATACACACATAGAGATATATATACACACACATAAGAAATTTTTGAAATTAATATTTAATTAAAATTGTTTAACTAAATAATAAGTTAATTGAAATTTAATTAACAAATAATAAAGTACATATATATAATGATATATGTAAATGTTATTGTATACATATTCAATCAAAATGTTTAATTGAATAACATAAAATTAGTAAAAAAATATTAATTAATTAAATTAATTAAATAAGATTTAAGTAATATAATATACATAAGACCATTATATAAGTTAATTAAATTTTAAAAGTTATATATTAATTAAACTTATATAATATAAATGTAATTAAAGGTGGAACTGGAAAGAAACCCAAATTAGATTTAAGAAATAAATATATATGTATAGTACGTATACCATGATTTTTGAAGTGTCTAACACTTGGATCACGAAGGTATTTCACAAGAAATACATTATTCCATAAACCGATATCACTCAATTACATATATTAAAGATTATGAATCTTTAGTATAAAGTTGTCCTCTACCACTTATATATTATAGATTACTTGCATACTCCTTAGTTGTTGAGCTTTCCTCAAGCTAGTGATGTTATGTGTAGTATAATTAATATATTTAATAGACGAGATAAGATAAGTGCATGTATTTGTTGAGCTTTCCTCAAGGTATGTGCATTATACTTAGGCCATTGTGAAATGTTGTGCATGACTGAATAACCTATCTTTATTTACTGATCTTTCCTCAAGGAAAGAGATGATTAGGACAGGGAATCATGGGTTAGGAGTTGTATATGATACAACCGATAAGGAGCTATCCATCGTATGTGGGCCTATAATTTGTTGAGCTTTCCTTAAGGTCGGAATCCAAAGACATAAGAGTCCTAACACCCACTAGAGAAATGAAATATTTCTAAGTTTTCTCTTAGGGTTTCAAAAAACATAAAAGTATAGTGGGAGTCTTATTAGAAAAATGAAATGGTATTGTAAGAACATTTGCTATATAGATTTAAAATAATCTACATCAATAAATTTATGCAACTAATAAAAATTAATAAAATGGTTATCAGTAAAATATACAAATGAATTAAATTAATATCGACATAGAAAAACAAAATATACTCACCAATAAATCTTTTGGCATGTTGTCATTCCATAACCCATGTAAGAGCCTAATTCTATAACTATTAAATACGTTCGTACCCTAGTCACTTGAAAGTTTATTTTCCCAAGACTATGTATTTTCTTTTGAGTTTTGAACTCTTAAGCAATACAAGAAAATGGATATCTGATAAATATTCAATCATATACAAATTTGTATGGAGAAAAGTCGTTGTTTGTAATGTACAAAACCTCGATGTAGCTCATTTGGAATAAAAATATATATCATAGTGTGAGATCGTGTATTTAATATGATTCATTATATTAAGGATTTTATTTGAATGGTTTGATCATTTTGAAAAGGAAAGCAAATGTACGAGAGTTATTGTAACTTTGACATGGTTGGGATGAAGAGAGTGATTAGTCACATATAATTCATAAAGAGACATCAGAAACAAGAATTGTATAAAATACTAAAAGGTACTTAATATGGAATGAAAAATATGATTTCTATTCCAGATAGTATTCTCATACAGAAAATTGTTTTCTATGAGATTTATTTCTTTAAGTTTAAGATATTTGTTCTAAAACTCTCGATTGTAAACTAGTTACGATGAATGATATAAAATCCTGTAATAAGTAGTTGAATGAAGCTTCGTATTTTGTATACTATTATAGTAATGGTGGAAATAGTGGGAGCATACCATTTAATACTTATTAATAGTCGCTTTAATTCATGAAAGAATGTCTTCGTAAATATACCAAGGATTATTGATGAAATAATAACTATTTACGGTATTGATAGAAAATAGATATAACTTTATTTTAACATGAATATATTGAATATTCGTTCTGAAATAAATTTATGATATGGTATTTATAAAATAAATGCTGCATTAGAAATTACAAAAGTATCTAAAATTTTACAATTATTTTTGACTTATGGACTAAACATATCTTTGAGAAATGATTCAATAACCATATGATTATGAATCATATGGTTCGATGAATTATATCTTAGAAGATTAAAGGTAAAGTAACCATCCAGTGGGAGCAACATAAGAGTTGGTGAACTCCTTGGATTGATATATTTGAATGTATGCAATAATACGTCTAATAATACCAAAGTGGTTCTACATACTTCATTAAATTCATAGATGAATTATCATATAAATAAAGCATGTGTATTTGATACACAAGTAGTATGTTTATGATAAGTCCATAGAATTTAATACACAAATAGAAAACATAACATGCAAAGGTAATAAAAAGAATGCAGTTTGATTGAATATGTGAAAATATTGGAAAGAGTTCCAAATGTACCTAAAAATTAATAATGTTTCAATCTCAAAAGTCACTCCTCATGTGATACATAATGATGTATCAATAAGGAGTAGCCGAACTTTATTAGATAAAATACGATTGATGATTAGTGAAGATGAGTTAACTTCTTCCTGTAAAGTCGTGTACTTAAGAGTAGTATGTAAGGTTAAAATTAATTCATCCAAAGAATAGTTTACAAAATCATCCAAGATAAGCGTTTGTAAGAAACACCAACATATCATAGGCCAAGGAGTTGGCAGGTTGTATGAATCAAAAGACTGCACATAATAATTGTATGTGAGGGATCTTGTATGAATTGCCCCAAAAGGAGTTTGAGAACGAACGTCATTGGATGACCAATTCATGTTTTGAACATAAGTATTATAAACTAAAACCAAATCGGTTTTATAAATAATACAACCTGTAAAGTGTTTACGAATACTTATTCTATTGCATTGAAAATAATTGTTGTTTCAAGAAATACCAACTTCGTAGCAAAGGAATTTCTTTTAAAAATTATTAGTAGTAAAATGGATTTGGATACGATCCAAAGATGAAATTGATTGTGTGGGATGAAATAAAATTAATCTAACATAAATGAACACAATGCATAAGAGTGTCTAATAAGTGTTCTCGCACGTTGAAAAGAAACTATGAATTTCTTATCAATGTTGAAAATAGATAATCCTCGGTTGTCAATTAAACAAGTAAGGGTACTGACTCTATTATACGATATGATGCAAAAATCCGAAAGGATTCCAAGTACATTATCAAAATATGATTTTGATAGATGTACCTGAAGGGATATGATCCATCGGGCACAAATGTGTCTTCA
This sequence comes from Allium fistulosum, assembly GCA_030737815.1. Taxonomy (NCBI): domain Eukaryota; kingdom Viridiplantae; phylum Streptophyta; class Magnoliopsida; order Asparagales; family Amaryllidaceae; genus Allium; species Allium fistulosum. The sequence goes on from CM060905.1 coordinate 823,797,293, forward strand.
AGAGAAAGACTAATGCGGTTGGAAGATAGTGAGTAACATTAATAAGAATAACATCGTAAATTTCAATTACTGAAATTAGTATAACAGATTCTCTATTCGATATGATCAAGTTATTCAGATTGTACTCGCAAAATTATCGCCTGATATGACTTTGTGTATTGGTACATATATATTGAAGCGGAAAATTATAAATAATGATTTAGAACAAACCGTTTCCACGTAACAACCAAGGTATCTTGAAGTCAGTGGAAGCGATATTGACTTTGTGGGTAATTGGATATGATCCAAAAATGGATACGAAAGTATCATTCGACAAGCATCAAAGTTGAACAAGTGTTTTGATAGAAATATCAATAGTTTGATTTTTAGTCAAATGTAGAGAAAGCGTGTGTACAAGGAAGAACATTATAAGGTACATGTAACTATAGGTAAACAACATACCTTTGATTGTTAACGATGTACATATGTTAAATCGGTTCTACTTTGGTTGTTTAATAGTGGATATTAGATTTGTAAATTATATCTTTTATAGTATGTATAAAGGATGTTGGGAATGTCTCAAACGATATGCAAAGACATCTTATTAAAATGTTTAATATGGAATATGTAAGTAGGAATTATCATACATGTTGCATTGTCTACCATATTTTGATTTGCTTATGTATTTAATGTATGATGCAAATATAAAATCCAAATTAAGATTGATAAATGGTAGTTTAGAGTGTTCTCAAGTATTTATGAAACACTAGAGAATTGTTTGTAGAAATAATGAACTCCTTATGAAGGAGAATTCAGACTCAAACTTTGTAAGTTCTATCGAGTATAACATGTCAATATTAAATTCATGTTCAAACCTTAATTAAGAAGCTTTAAGTTGGAAATGTTCCAAATGAAACATTGTGGCTGACTCAACGTGAAGGATAAGTACATCGCCTTGAATAGCACCAGAATAAAAGCAATGTAGAAATAGAAAATGCATAAATTTATAATCGACGTAAGGGCAATCCCAAATGTTGAGAATCTCATGACATTGTTATACGATAACCATGTTGCAATATAGTTCATAAATGAACCTAGAACTCGCTAGAAGTGAAGAGACATACTCTGGATAGTTCTACATGATAAATGCAGTTTATTAGCATCAGAGAGAGTTGATTAACGAAGTAGATAATTAAAACAAAATAGCATACTCATTCACTAAGGGATGACTTGATTTGTTTTTGAGAAAAACCAATCAATGAATTTGGAATAAGATTACATAATCGACCCCAAGTGCAAGTGGAAGATTGATAGAGTTAGGGGTATCCTATGGGAAATTATATAATTTGTTATATATATCTAACTCGATAACCAATCTTGTTTAAAATAAAAGGTGTGTTTCTTTATTATATACTTGTTATATGGTGATATAAATAAATTAAGTAATTAATTTAAAGTATATAGATAGAAAATCCTTAAATGATATATTATGTGATAGTAATTACAATGTTTATCATGATAATTTTATCACATTGAAAACAACATGTTGTTTTGAATATTCCTAGTCAAGATGTTTCGAGAGAGGATATTGATTCATCCATTGGGACTAGAGTTCGCAACGCTCTCCAAATGTTGGGCAGTGTATTTCTTATGGCTGATGGAGCCCTCAAGGGGTTAGCACTGATAGTTATTGGATAACTATGGAATTGACTCCCCTCCTTATAAAAATTGCGTCCCCGCAATTTTCATAATTAAGGTCATCATTAACAATAAATTTTCTAACATAAACTGGTTAAGTTAGAAAATAAAAGTCGAGAATTCAAATGCCAAAGGAATCTTTTAATTCCAATAAAAGAGATTCGCATATTTTTCAACAAAATCTAACTACCAATAGATACTCAGAAAGCAGCAAAACTGAATAAATGCAATCATCAGCAATATTCAATTACCAATTAGATGATCAAATTTCAAATCAGCAAATATTCGATTATCAAAAGCGATAATCAAATTTCAAATCAGCAAATATTCGATTATCAAAAGTGATAATCAAATTTCAAATCAGCAAATATTCGATTATCAAAAACGATAATCAAATTTCAAATCAGCAAATATTCGATTATCAAAAGCGATAATCAAATTTCAAATCAACAAATATTTAATTATCAAAAGCGATAATTAAATCTCAAATTAGCAAATATTTAATTATCAAAAGCGATAATTAAATCTCAAATCAGCAAATATTCGATTATCAAAAACGATAATCAAATTTCAAATCAGCAAATATTCGATTATCAAAAGCGATAATCAAATTTCAAATCAACAAATATTTAATTATCAAAAGCGATAATTAAATCTCAAATCAGCAAATATTTAATTATCAAAAGCGATAATTAAATCTCAAATCAGCAAATATTTAATTATCAAAAGCGATAATTAAATTTCAAATCAACAAATATTTAATTATCAAAAGCGATAATTAAATCTCAAATCAGCAAATATTTAATTATCAAAAGCGATAATTAAATCTCAAATCAGCAAATATTTAATTATCAAAAGCGATAATTAAATCTCAAATCAGCAAATATTTAATTATCAAAAGCGATAATTAAATCTCAAATCAGCAAATATTTAATTATCAAAAGCGATAATTAAATTTCAAATCAACAAATATTTAATTATCAAAAGCGATAATTAAATCTCAAATCAGCAAATATTTAATTATCAAAAGCGATAATTAAATCTCAAATCAGCAAATATTTAATTATCAAAAGCGATAATTAAAAGCAACAAATACCGATTACCAAAAACGATAATCAGAACTCATATCAACAAATATCCAATTATCACAAGCGATAATCAGAAACAACAAATATTTAATTACCGATACGATAATTAAATCTCATAACATCAGATATCTAATTACCTGCAGATAATTAGAAACAACAAATATCTAGAAATCAATTAAGAAGACTAGAAAATCAACATAAAAGCTTGGATCGATCCCATCAGATGGCGAGTTTTTAATTCGCCGCACGTGCATCTCAGAGTGGCCGAAGCCTACCAAGTACTCAACATAATTTTGGCGCCCATCAGATTGACCCGAAGGTCCGTAGAGTGACCCGAAGGTCTAGTACTGGTATTTGACCCGAAGGTCCGCAGAGTGGCCCGAAAGCCCAACAAATGACCCGAAGGTCCAACAAATGACCCGAAGGTCCTCATAGTGGCTCGAAAGCACACGAAATCATCAAATATTTCAATTAACGAGTCCGGAATTAACCGAAATAGCAAACGCACATGTCCCATACCACGTGTTTTACTAAATCGTTTGATTCTCTTCATCGTTTCCTTGAAAGTGCAAAATTGTGTATTTTGTAAAAATACATTTCACATTCTCAAACGGACAAGTCCGGAATTAAGCGAATCAGTAAAAGAAAGAGGTCATAGTCCTCGATTTTGCTGAAACGTTTAAATCGCTTCCTCATTCTTTTGAAAGCGCAAACTGTTAAAATTTCTGAAAACAATTTTATTTATTTTGTAAAAATAACAATTCACATTCTCAACTGGACAAGTCCGGAGTTAAGCGAAACAGTAAAAGAAAGGGGTCATAATCCTCGATTTTGCTGAATCGTTTAAGTCGCTTTCTCATTCTTTTGAAAACGCAAACTGTTAAAAATTTATAAAACAATTTTCATTTTAAAACGATTTTCCAATCACGTGATTAAAGCAGCAAATCAGTAACAATTTCGATAAGGAAATTGTACTTCTCAAAATACCGTAAAAACGGTCACAAAACAGCATTGCGGAATAACCGCTAGAAAATCCACTTTTAAAACTTGACGGTTACTGAAGCCAAAGCAGCAGAAATTTTTTTTTTTGAAACGTCAAAATCTCATCAAAATAATTTACATCAAAATGTAATATCAGTGAATTTTCATTCATCAGAAATGCCACAAAACACTGTGCTTCAAAATAGCACTGGTGTAAAAATCCCGTTATAAAAATAACGGCAACAAAATACGTATCATAACCAAGCATCGGTTCAACGTAAAATAATTGCAATAACGTGCAATTCAAATTTTGCACGTATTATAAAATGAGCAAAGGAATCATTCGAATGTATCTTCAATGAAGATAATTCAAAACAGCAAAAATCTAATCAATATATGATTAGTACAAGAGAAGCCAGCGGAAATTTCAACAAAAATCACATAACTGTAATTTCTTCAAATCCTCAATTCGGATTCGAAATTCTCAAAGAAACAAAATAATTATAGCTATGTAAACAACAAATGAAATTTATTTCAATTTCTAAATCAAATAGATTATCAGTTGTACTCAGCGAAGACAGTTTCACTGTTTCCGCTGCGCACTCTGATAAACAGTACTCAAATCAATCAAATCATCAAAACACAAATTCACTTTTATTTTTAAATAAGGATATTTAAAAATTTCATCCAAATTTCAAAACTTTAGTTTTGACTCAAAATACAATTAAACCGTCGACCAATAGTTGTAACATATGTTCCATCTAAGTTATGTTTTATATTATGTCCGTAAACCCCAAGCTCTGATACCAACTGTAACGCCCCACCTCTATGCTCATAATAACAAAGAGTATTAAAAGAAATACTGTCTATTATTACGAAGAATAAGGCTGGATAGGAGCGACCATCCGTAATTGGCCTTACACTAATATTGGTTATCTCGATAGGAGTGGTATATACTTTTTATTTTTCATCTATTATTTATTTACTCCCATCGACATATCCAATTATCAGTATAAAACAAACTACGATAGTTCATAATAGTTTAGGACATTAGATATAACAATAACACAGATAATATAAATGCGGAACACTGATTGACAAAAATCTCATATATATATAACCGATGTCAGTTACAATATAGTTGACACGATACATATGATACAACTACAACTGTCGACTCTAGAAGTTATACATACAAGTACACTATCGACTAATATACATGAATACATATCGTTCTATACAATGACACGACTACTACAAAATGACACTGACAACTTCAGAAGATGTGAAAAGTCTTCAAATCCCGAACAACAACTCAAAGAAGGAAATCTACAACCTGGAATAACTCGGGTCTGACCCGAGTATTACATTCAGAAGAAAATAATACACGGGTCAGTCTAATTCAAACTCGGTTATTAGTGCATAGCAGCAATAATAATCAATCTCAAATAGATGACAGTCACAGAAATCTCGTATATCCAACTTCTCGATAAGAGAACCGGATAACGGCAGATATAACACTAAACAGTGTTAATCCACAAAACAGAAATCCAAAGCAGTTTAAACAATTGAAATGTCAATTTAAAAACATCAATGCTAATTGGCTGCAGTACACGCTAACGTGTACTGCCTCGCCAATACAGCCTACGAATTACGCAACAGGTCGATGAATCAAGAACAAAAGAAATATCGATTAAAATCTGTCAATTCAGTGTGGCTGCAGTGCACGCACGCGTGCACTGCCTCGCCACAACAGAATATAAAGTCACCACAACTCCGAGTACTAACAGTAATTAATACGTCGAGAAATCAAAATATCTAACCCAGATTGGTCAGAAAGTAAACAGTCTCAAAAGATATCACAAGAGATACGAGTGAAGCCACAAGATAAGCTTCAACAAGCATAGGAACATGAACAGCTAAAGACAGTAACAAGAATGGGCAGACATGACTCAACATGTATGAATGGCCTCAACGTCAAAGACAGAGAGGCCAAAATGAAACTGCACATGCCTCAATTAACAACTACATGGAACTGGAGCTTGCAACTTAAATAGAAAATGCACGTGAACCTCATGGCAACAATTCAAGGCAACAGTGACAACTCAATTACAATCCAAATGCCATCAGTGAATATGATAACCCTGCAACAACTACGCTGCGAGTACCACAGGCACATGGAGATGCAGTGAAGCCAATAAGGCAAATAATGATGAAGCATATAAGTGCAGGTAACGAAAATTAGAGAAGTACAAAATGGTCAAGCTGTAAAACCAAGACTACAGGCACATGGTCAAGTGCACTAGTTCAAAAAGGCACAAGAGAGTCAAAGTGCACAAGAGATACAAGTGCAGACACAACTGAACAAGTTCAAGTGACGAACAGAGGGAAGCAGTGAAGCACAACAGTGAAGGCTACAGGTTCAGGCAGCTTCAAGAAATACAACTTGATAAACTCAAGTGTCAAGTGCAACCCAGGCAAGTGAAATCAAAAGTGCACAACATGATGCAATACACAAAGGAGGCTTTCAACAATGCAAATGCAACAGCCACAATAATCAAGCAACAGAGGCAAGAAGTTGTAGCATTTGTTCTTAACAGTTTAAATTCAGAAATCATGGGTGCAACAAATATATATGTATATGGATTATACATATACATTGGCAACCAATTGAAAAATGGAAATGTTAGAATCAGAAAAGGCAATAAACTGGAATCGTATCATTTAATTCCAGAAAGAAGCATCTGTGAAATCAAATATACATGTGGTTCATAAAGGCAACAAATGATATTCGTAATCAAATCAATGCCGAGCAAAATGGACAACAAAATGCAAAGGTCAAGTCACCGCAATCGTGGCTCGACTCAATGCCACAAAAGATCAACAGTATGCATATGAAGTATACACATGAATACAAGTCAAAATGCTCAGATCAAATGGAACAAACGAGTGAACAGCAGCCACAATGGCAACTAAAAATGGCAATAGTGAGATGAACTATAGCAAGGTAAAGGAAGCACAGCTACAAAGTGTACACAGTGAAGTCCACAGGCAAATGATCAAAAGTACACAGGGGAGTCAAATGTAAAACTGCAATAACAATGTCTACAGTGCAGTAACTACAGAAATGAGCAATCAAGTAACCAGAGCTACCCAAGGTTCAGATGAACTATGTTTAAGTCTAGTAACAACATACATGAATGCAGAACCTACTCTAGTTAGTGAATAAATGCCAACTGCCTCTAAATGTTGCAAGTGTAACAGTTCAAGCATATACAGCAAGCAATTCAAAGAACAGTGCAGAGATGATCAAGTCAGGTGATATGTACAGTAAACATATGTCAAAGCTGTGATGCAAACAGTGAAGAACACTATCAAAACATATGGAAAGAGGAATCAAACAGGCATAGTACCAAAAACATATCAGGAGACCAGTTCATAGTCAAAGAAGATGATAAACAGGTCGAAAAATGTCAATGCAGACTTGCTAAATCAAGTGCGTATCTGTTATTTTCAAAATAGTCAAGTTGTATAATTTAGGAAAGTGTCAGGTTCAACGTTTCAAACAAAAGGATCGAACGTTCATAAACAAAGGCCATGAATCAGAAGAAATTCCCAAAAATACCCAAGTTTTTAAAACAGGAAAGTTTCAACAACGTGTATAACACGTAGATCAAAGCATTAGCCAAAATCACAGAGACGAAAGCAACGTCGACGAACTCAAACTCATAACAGTGATTATCCACGAGGACAAACATCTCTAAACAATCGAGCATAACAGCAGAATAATTCTCGAGTATGAATTAGAAGTGAGCAGAACTCACCTTCTTCTACGAGCAAGCACGAAGAGTAGAAACTTCGATCGAGACAGGCAACATCGAAAACATTCAACAACGATCGAAACACTCGCGTGCTTCGAATTACAAAGCCCAAAGATCAGAGCAATCGAAAGCCCCAATTTTCCAGATCGAAGGAAGAGCAATCGCGAGTTCGAATCGAACAAAAACAGGAAAAATCATCAATATCCAAACGAAATCGAACAGCTAACCATCGATCTCAGAAAACATATACGACTGAGAATCATCAAATTCGAATACTAATGAACTGGAGCTGGAATTAGATGTGAGAAATTTCTCACCTTTCATCGCGACGAAGGCAACGAGATCTGATCGAGCCACCCAAGTCGAAGCCAAAGTCCAAGTCGCCAGAGAATCGATCGCCTTCGATATGAACGAGCCCTAGTTCTTGCAGATGGACGCGGAAGAGAACGAGCGCTACCGTTTTCTTTCTCTTAGACTTAGGGTTTACCACGAGAAAATGAATTGGGTCGGGTATTCGAAAATGAAGGAGGGAGGAACGAACGATGTCGCCATTTTCGTTTCTTCGTCTATTTTAGGTTTAGGGTTAGAAATGAACGAGAGAATGAAAAGGGGACCGGGTCGAATTGAATAAGAAGGGAACGGCCACACAAGGATAAAATAAAGGAGTGAGGCTTCCTGGGCCAAGATTGAATCGAAAGCCCGCATAACTTCTTTGACGAATTCTCAAAAGAATTTCAGCTTGATTAAAAATTTTCCAACTACGATAACCCAACAGATTAATCATTAAATGACGATGACAATTTAGCAGTAAAACCTCGGGTTGTTACAGAATGACTCACTCGAGAGTTTTCTATTGGTTAATATAACTAAGGTCAAATAGAGAATCATGAAGTGACGATGTTACACGGTTCCCTGACTTGAGTATATTATGGAATTTCAATGTGGACACTCCACTTTGATTATAGTTAAATCAGTGCATGATATCTATCGAACAAGTATAGTTGGGTTTGAGTTGAAGAATTGGAAGTGAAAACTATTCAATGGAGGATTCATTACTTTAGTTATATGTGGTTAGTATCTCAGTCGTCTGTGGTCAACCCAAAGTCAAAATCTCTGGTCAGAGTAGTGCGGTTAATAATAAGTGTTATTAGTAAACCAAGGACTTTGTTTATGGACTAACCAAGTTGAATGTGAACGATATTGGAATTTTGACCAAAACCAAATTCTATAAGTCCTAGTGTGATATAGTGTTGACAAAGAGAATTGGTTTAAATAATTGTTGCTAAAAGGTACCGCTTTAGAAAATATTAAATTTGATTTTACTAAAAAGGTCTATAATCGATGAATTTGACCAAACAGTCACACCACTAGCTAAGCTGATGTATGAATGTTAATTTTTGAATTACTCAATATTAGTTATTGACTGAATTCACACCTCTAAGTCACACAACCGTATTTTTGAATTCTCGTAAGCCAATGAGATTTAATTAATTTATAAAATATTATAGGTTAATTAAATTAATTAATACTTGAGAAATATAAATTATTATTTAATTTATTTGATGTTTAGGAGTTATTGGGAATTATTAGAATGCATATATAAAAGTTATATTTGCACGCATCGATATACGATGTGTACTTTTAAACAAGTTTAAATAAAAGATAATTGCATGAAGGGATTTATAGAAATTTTGTACTATTTAATGACAAGTAATTTCAGTCATACTGTGTGAATAGATAGGAATAGAGAGAAAGAGAGAGAAAATTAAGGGAATTAATTAGGGAAGTTTTAATTAAAAGAATGGGAAAGGTTTCGTTCTTTCAATTAAAAACAAATACACTAATTCATTTTCTATATACCTTTTTTTATTCAGTATTTTCTTCTCTCCTCGTAGCTTTCTATGGATGAAAATCAAATAAATATTTCCAAAATTTTATCAACTCTAATAACAAATGCAAACATCAGTAAAAAAATAAAATAAGTGGTTCATCCTTCTCTTACAAAGCTGGGTGGTGATCTACTTAAGATCTAAGGAGAAATCTCAAATCAAGGTGTTACAAAGAGCAAGACTTTTGCAGATTATATACATGATGCTCTACCATTCAAGGTGTGATCAATGACATCTTCAAGGTATATCTCTTATTTATATTTTAGTTCACATATATAGTTTTCTAGATAATTTATAGAATGATTACGTATTCACATATGTTGTCTCACTCATTTATCTATGATTAAATTAATGTGTTTTACTCATTAGGTAATATTGAATTATGGATCTTTTACTAAAAACAAAAACAAAGAAACTTGAATTTGGACTCATATATGAATATATATGTATATGACTTTGTATTTTAAAAGTCATTAAAAATAGATTACGATATCTCAAATCATCGAATTTCAAAACTAATATTCGATATGTTATTTTACAAACTATTTTGATTCTACATCCATGGTTGAATATAAAATTTACATATACAATTAAAGATTCCAAATAGCCTAATAAATGGTAATTATGATTCATATGTTTTGAATTTATTGTATTAAAACCATTCATCATTCAAAATGGTATTTTATAAAATATATACAAAAGTTGTAAATACAAGCATTTGAATTTCCTATTTGGACCTAATAAATGGTAATGAATGTAATAGTGAATTAAGGAAGTTGTCTTATAAATTATTTTCAAAATCAAAGTTAGATTTTATTGGTATTGTATTCAAATATAATGTTTTGACTTTTTCAAATTTAAAAAAAATGGTTGGAAACTTATTATATATGTATATGAATATACTTATTTTAAATAGTCAAAGAGGCATTTGAATCGCTAGGTCTAGTAAATGGTAATAAAGAAAGGAGTAAATTAAGGAGAGTTGGTCTCTTGATCTCCTTCCATTTAAAACCACCTATGCTTTCAATTTGTATCTTAACATATACATAATTAAATGCATACATATATTTAAATAATAATTTTGAGATAACATGCAACGACCCGAAATTTTTAACGATTCAAATGGGAATATTTGATCTATTTATATATTCGAATTTGATTTAAATATAATAAATAAAAATAAAATCAATTGGTAATAAAATGAATTAATTTTTAATGATGAATTTTTATTTGAATTTATAGGATTTTTCCATAATTTTTAGTTTGAAAAATAATTAGATTAGCGGTTGACGCGTTTTTCGGCAAATGTTGGTATTTTTAAACTGCATAGAATAAGTGAACCAGTGTATTTTGTGATTATTTTATGATCATGTCACATTGTTGTGCACGATCGTATTTTTATTCATGTCGTTTGCGGCTTATACACGAACGTAGTGTTGTGTAGCAGACATCTTAAAACAAACAAAATCTACCTTAGTTATCTTTTCTTCCATCTTTTCTTTCTATTCTTCTTCTTTTCTTTGCTTAGCTTTTCTTTACTGGCATATACTGTGTAGATTGGTAAAAAGGCATCATTTTGTTACTATGCCTTATCATTTCAATTTTCAGAGCAGCTGCCTATAGGTATGTAACACTTTTGCTTGCTGACATTATTTTTCTCTTCTTCATATTCTCTGAGAATTTCAGAACCAAAGAAATAAACTCCTCCTTTTCTCTTCAAAAATCATTATCTCCTAATCTACTCAAAATTAGCCAAATTTCCCAAAATAAAAGTTGTTTATTTAGGTCTCTAGTAATTTTTAAAAATAGCCGCTCATCATTTTGTCAAGTGTGGTGGCAGAAATCGTGATATTACAGTGGTGTTCGAATAATGGTAGTTTTTCGATGATCATGGAATGGAGATTGAAGGGCATAGTTGCGTTTGTATCAACGAACCATGATTTTTGAAGTTGCTTTCGCGACTTTTAGTGGCGGGGATCGACGTGGGGAGACAGATGATCATATTTTGGTTATCTCGGGTGACATGGAAAGCTTTGAGGCATACGGCGGTGTTGGAAAGAGGCTTGGGTGATGGCAGAGACATTGGAGGTGGTGGCAGAGGTTTCGATGGTCGAAGGTGGTGAGTCGAGGTTGTTTTAGGGTCTTGGGTTTTGTTTTGGGTGCATGCGTCTTTTAATGTGCTGGCAGAGGAGGGGGCCACCGAGTTGGCCTTGGTGTGGCGAGGAGGTGAGGCAGTGAGTGGCGATTTGAATGGCATTGGAGTCGGTGGTAGTAGGTGTGTGAGGCGGTGGTGAATGGGGGATAAACGTGTTTGGAAGCACGTTTTCGAAATTGGGCTTCATGGTCTGAATTTAACTGGAGGCCCCGGAGACAAGGTGGTGGGGTACAATTGATCGAGCTCGAGGAGAGGAGTTCGCTGGTGGCCATGGTTCGACGTACGGGTAGGCGGTAGGCCGTGTTAGGTGCACACCGTGCATGTGTACGTTTACTGGAAGAGAATTGGGGAAAGCGGGGGAGGAGAAGTACTGTTGCAAACGGGTTTGGGATGAGTTGGGCTTTGGGTAAGGATTTATTTGATTTATGGTTTAATTAGATTAATTAAATGTGTTAACTTCAAATTGAGGTATCGTGTGCATTTAAATCCGTTTAACCAGTGGATTTTTGCATTAGACTCGTATTGACGAGTACAACACTATGGTATAAATAGTTGATAGTTTTAATTAAGTATAATTAATGGTTAATAATACTGATTTATTACAATTACGTTGATTTAAATAATAACGTAGTTAAATTAATTATACTTCATTAATGGCATTTGTTTAGCAGAATAAAACATCATTCTGCTATAATCAAATTGATTGGATTATTTTGGACATCTAGTGAGCAGAACAAAACACCATTCTGCTATTATATTAATTTGGACATTTATTTATATGCTGGTTAATTAATATGCGGATTAATTAATATTGGATAAATGATGGGTTAGCTATTGATTATTAATGGTTAATTTAATTACACATATGCTTGCTTATGTAAATACCAGCAATATGACTTAGAGAGTTGAATTAAAATAAATGGTAACTTGTTTAAGTGCAATAGTGGTCGCTAAGTCTCTTTTCAAATTTGAAAAATTATGGATTTTAAATTAACTTCTACTATATAATATTTTAAAGTAAGATGTTTTCAATATCTGCAATGGTTTAAAATATAGAAAGTAATGGAGTTTTACAAAAGGGTATATAAATATTTTAAAAGAGTTTCGAAGTGGTTTAAAGGCTATTTAATTTATAAAACAAGTTTTAAAATTATGGTCCATATAATGATAGTCGCTATGGATGCAGTTTTGGAAATTTATGATTTTTGTACGGTATAAAAGTTATCTACGTTATATTTTGAGAACTGTTTTCAAATATGAAAGGCATTCCTTACTGGACCGACCCACAAGACCAGATTTCTTAGTCATTCTAATCCCTATTTGGATTGATCTTGATCTTTCTTTGGCTATCCTTTAAACCAGTCGAACCAAAGCCAATTCATAGGATAGGACTTCGTTAATGTAAGTGAGCCCAAGTCCATTTAGGTAGAAGTAATCCTCCTTCTTTGACCCCTCTTTATAAAATTATATAATTATTTTAAGAAAGGTTTGGAATTATTAATATATTTTAAATAATTTAGTAATTTTTAATGTAAAGGTGATTATTATATAATTAAACTTGTTTATCTTGTTTTAAACGGAAAGAGATTTTTAAACAAAGGATTAAGTAATTATTTCAAAGTAATGTTTTGAATAAGAGTTTGGATTTTCATTTAAGTATTTTAAAGTGTATAATTGATTTATAAAAAATAGTTTTATAAATATATTTTTAAAGGAGATTTACCAAAGGAATATTATAAAAGGAAAGAGATTTGATTTCCATAAATGACCTTCTTAATTATGGTGGTATGGAAACATTTTTTTCATACTTAACAACGAAGGAAAAGTGGTTTGGTTTATAGTAAGCAATGTTTTAAACGACATTTATTTTTGACCCATTTAATATGATTTCGAAATATTAGAAAATCTTCCTTAAAGATTTTGTGAATATACTTATACCGCTAAGATAAGTATATGGTTACATTTTCTAAGTAATGAACGCATAGTGTTTTGTGAATATACTAATACCGTTGAGATAGGTATATGGTTACATTTTCTAAGTATTGAAATCATAGTGTTTTATGAATATACATACCGTTGTGATAAGTATATGGTTACATTTTCTAAGTATTGAAAGCATAGTATTTTGTGAATATACTTATACCGTTGAGATAAGTATATGGTTACATTTTTCTAAGTATTGAAAGCATAGTGTTAAGTAAATATACTTATACCATTGAGGTAAGTATATGGGTATTTTTCCAAGCATTGAATGAATATAAATGAATAGTGATTGAGTAATATACATATGAATATTTTGTAGAAGCATTTGATACAAGTATTTACAAAGTGGTTTTAAATTAATGAAAGATATCTAAAAGAGGCTTAGTGGTTCCCACATGAAATTTAATCTCTGATTTGAATGTTTGTTTATTTAATAGTTAAATAACTGACTATTAAATCTTGACCAAATATAACTCTGGAAATATCCAGAAGAAACATGGGATTATATGGTACAATTATCTTCGGTGATGCTATACTATATGTATAAACTCGTTGTTTTCTTCTAAGATAAATGATAAGAAAATCCATCCGCTTAAACGGTTAGGAGGTGATCTTTGCTCTTATGTATTGTCTATTTATTTCCAAAAGAATCGGAATTGAGTTTATCGAAAACTATCGATTGGTTTTGGAGCGACCGACGAGCAAGGGAGTGTACCTATATGAGATGATTCAAAATCATAACCACTCCAAAACCATATACGTGTTCTATGCTTTAGAAGAGGTTCAGATTGGTTTGAGATGATGTAATCGAAGATGGAGTTCTTTGAAGTGTAAGGGCTACTTGCTACTAATCCTGAGGGGTGATTCCAAAATGAATGTAGTAGAAGTAGTGCTTTCGGTTTGCTCATATCCTGAACAACTTGTATGAATGAATATTGGCATTGCATTATTGCTTGGAGGGTAGTGTTAGCATTCCAAGTAGGATTTGCTAAGAGAAGAAAAAGGTAATCGTTCCCTCACAAGCCTCATAAACAGGGGATATGCTTCAAGGCTATGCGGTTCACTACCACTAGGAGCGTCATTCCTCGATCTAGAATCAATATGTATGGATTTGGTATGCATGCGCATGGAAAAGAGTGGAGCCATGGCCTGGTGCATCTATTTGCAGCCTTGGTACCCGAGGGATGATGTAATCCGACTTGTCATGTTAGAGGGGCGGGCCGGCTCTGATTCGCAGGGGTCAATAGGTTCAACCTCGATACATTTTTCTAAAGGTGTATTGTGGCAGGCGGTACCCCAGTAGCCTCGTCATTGATGGAATCCAATTTCAAATATATGTCTTTGCGGACTTAATTGTATACTCAATATGCTGAAATGTAATTAATGTAACCATTTTGGCTATGATTAAATATTTATTTTAAACCCTAGACATTATTATAATATCACTGATATTTCTTGTAGAAATGGTTTGGTTATCGTAAAGTAAAAACCCATCTGTATTTATTTGCAGCATGGTCTTATGAGATACCTTTATTTCGATAGGTTTTCATAACCTTAAAAATCCATATGATGTGTGTTTTCTCATGCTGGTTTACCAGACTGATCCAGACGTTATTTTCTTATAATGCTTAGGCAGCCCGAGCATATTTCCATATTTAGTTATGGATGCTTTGGAGCTTCAGGAGACAAGCTGGATGCCTCCAAGCTGTAGTCACGTATCTTTTATTTCTGCTACGTTCGCTATTTTGTATTTATCAGCATTTGTAAGGACATATCGTTATAACTGTCTAGGCTGATGATAGGTTGGTTACTCTGATTTATGTATGTATATCGCAGTTTTCTTTTGTAAAGATCATTGGTATATTGTATATTACTCGTTACGTTATGAGATTTTGTTCTGTCTTTTCTTTGCTTTCACCCCAATAATCTGTCTTTCTGGTACTTAGATGCTTGGCATGTGAATACCGTGAATGTATTAGTGTCGACCTCCGAGGATCGAAAAGGTGAGTCGTTACATAACAGATGCGTATATGGATGACGAATGTGTCTGTTATAGATGTAAATCCTAACATCTATATACATACACCTTAACTGTGCATACTTTATTATATGTTGCACAGGCACTATCTTTACACATGATTATATTATGATATACTCGTATAATATACAAAATGCCTAATAATTAAATTCACCGATTGTCTAATTAGAAAACTAAAAAAAATTTAGATTTTATTTAAAGTAATTAGATCATATCTAATAAATAAATTTAGACTTCATAGGCCTAATAAGATCCAAAATGGCAAAAAAATTGAAATTTACCCATTTAACCCACTATGTGCTGGCCCCAGTTCCATCAGCATGCATAAATTACCTATCGATTCTTCTATAATACCCCAATTTTGCAAGTGTATCGTTATTAGGCGGTCTGTGTTTGAGGGCTTAATATACTGTGTGTGTCATTTTAGGATTTTAACTTCTACTCCACGTAGGTTTGTACAATTGGCAAATCGAGTGATGAGTTTTGGTAGCTTCTCATGACATATGGATGTTGAATTAGCCCTTACCAATTTTTTCCAAGTTCATATATCATTTTCCCTTCCTATGACTAATAGAATAGCTTTAATTTCTGCTTTTAGATTCCTTGTTATAGTCTACATATAACTTCCAGTTTTTATGGCTTATAATAGAACTAACCTTCCTATAGAAGCACCTAAAGCAGAGTAAGTGTCCCATCCGTATCTCCTAATTAAGATTTTTCCATTGATCCATGGATCTCTCCATAAGTCAGTGTTTTCGCCTTTAGCAATATGTCTATCCATCAGTTGACTTATTTGATCTCTTTGCTTCGGGATTGTCTTCCATGTTGTTGTTGCATTACTGTTAATTCTTAATGTCCAAAACTTGTCTTCAACATATCTTGCTCTCATCTATTCAGCTTATAGGTTCTTGAATCCAATATTTTCCATACCAGTTTTAACCCATATACATTTTACAATTTAAATAAATTCTTCAGACCTACTCACCCTTCCTTCATTAGTTTACACAACTTTTCATATCTAACCTTATGCACTCCTCCTCTACATATGAAATAAGCACACACAACATTGATTTTAGCAATAGAACGGTCAGGTATTTGAAAATTTTGAAGCTAGATTATAACTTTGGAAGTTATCACTATATTGACTAGTTCCACTCTTCCCATAAAAGACAACAGTTTTGATCTCCTACCCTATAATTTTTCTCTTATATTATTGATAAGCTTTTAACATTCAACATCAGTGATAGCATTATTTGACGGAGTGAGTTCTAAAATTTAACTGGAAGCTCTTCCCTATAACATCAAATTCCTCTAGCCATCTTGGTCTCTCTTTAGAATTTGTTGACATGGCACTTAGTTTTCAGCTCATTCACCTTTAACCCTCCATGTTCTTCCACCTTTTTGAAAATATCTTGTATGGTATAAATAGCTTGAGATTCTGCTTTAAAACACGTTAGAAGATCATCGGCATAGATGAGATGAGTGACTTCAGGTTTCATGTTGTATATAGGTTTAATCCGCTTAACATGTATCGCCAGTTCCATTTGTAGGAAAAATTACTCCACTGAAATGGTAAAAATATAAGGGAATAAAGGATCCCCTTGTATCAAACCCCTTGAGCTATGGAAGTAACCCTTAGGCACTCCATCAACCATGATATAAAATGTAGGACTTTTAATACAATGCCCAATGATATTGATCATCTGTTGAGGGACACCCGTATTTCTCAACATGTGTAGAATAAGATCTCTGTTAACTCCATTATAAACCTTATGTAGTTATTTTCAAACACATTATGTCATAAACATTTCTCTCACATTCCCTGACTAGTTCATGGGCTTATAAAGAGTTTTCTAAAATAAATCTCCCCTTGATAAAAGCACCTTGACATTGTGAAATTATACCTAGAAAATTCTTATTAAGTCTTTGACATATCACTTTGCTCCATGCTTTATAAATCAAATTGCAACGAGGTATAGGCATGTACTCTTCAATTTGTGAGTTTATTTACTTTAGGCACAAGAGTAATAAAAGTATGATTAATTTCCTTAATAAATACCCCACCGATTAATTTCCAATGCATCTTGAGAATTTTTCCCCCATACCATCAGGACCAGGACTGGAGTTACAGTGGATAGAGAACAATGCCTCTTTCACCTCCCTTTCATCACTCTAGCCATCAACATTTCCCTTCCTTCTGGAGAGATTGTTTTTTTGCATTTTATTTCAGGTCAATTTTCAGTATAATCACCATTATGTAGCTGAGTAAAGTAGTTAATAACTTATGTTTCAATGTCCTCGAGTTTTTGTACAAGTTCCTCATCCTCTTTTACGCAGTTTGTCACATTGTTGTAATTTCTCCTCTGGGCCATTTTGGTGTAAAACAATTTTCTATATTCGTCACATTGAGTTAACAACTTCTCCTTTGATTTCTATCTGATTTCCATTGCTTGTATATTCAAGGCTTCCTTCAGTTGTTTTTGCATTTTAAAATAATCAGAATTTGGATCTTCATGTAAAGGATCCTTATCCAACGGCATTTTCTATTATTCTAATTTTTCCTACAACTTTTGGATCATATATTCATCTTTTGTTCTTGCCATGTTCTATTCTGTAAGTCTATTTATCATAATTTTACAGTCATTACAAGTTCATACATTGAATTGCCTGGATTGGTATATCATTAAAGTTCACAATGTCATTGTATTCACTATACTTGCACCAATGGTTAGCATATTTAAAAGGATTCCCTTTATTAACATGATTCTCATTGTTCAACTAAATATAAAGTGGACTATGGTCACTTGTAGAACTTGGAAATACTGTCACTATTAAATTAGGAATACTAGTTAAAAGTTCATAATTTACCAAAGCTCAATCTAGTCTGCATGAAATTTTCTTGACCTTTACCACTTAACCATGTGTATTGCAGGCCTATATTGGATGCTTCTATCAACCCACTTGCTACTATATAATCATTGAATTTAGTAGTCTGGCAACCCTTCAATATAAATCCTCCCTTCCTTTTCATTTTCTCTTAATACTTCATTAAAATCACCAGTTACCATCCATGGTCATTTTAATGATTTTTGAATTTTGCACAATCCGTTTCCATAAATCAACTCTGTTTGTAGCCCAGTTACTTGTTGAAACCAGGTCAATCAGAAATAGGTGAAATATGTAGATTTAAAAAAATTGGATATATTGGGCATACGAAGTTTAAAGAGATTTTAGATCCAATGTAAAATGTGTTTTAAATAAAATCCTTATTTTATTTAATCGGTTTAAAAGAGTTTGAGTTTGATATAAATTTAAATGTATGAATGTATTAAATATACCCATGTGAGTAACAGTCACTTATTAAAGTCGATATAAAGAAGGAAACCTTCTGTTTCTTTCTTTAAAACTTATGTAATCAATTGAGGGAAGATATGGTTTTATATGGAGAGAGAAAACTTTCATCCCTCTCTCTAATTAGACTACTAATTTATTAAATATCATTGATGGTCAATTTAAACATAGCATGAAATATGAGTAGACCCAAATATAGTAATAGTGTATATTGTGTAAGTGCAATGTATAAGAAGTGTGCGTAGTCAATGTTTCCTTTGCATGTGTCTTTGTTGTCCATGGTTTTATTTAAAATACATGTATACAATAGAACTTATATATATGTTAAAATTAAGTTTCACTGTTTTTATAGGTTTAAAATTAAAAACAACAATTTTAAATAGGGTTTCAAAGTTAGGAAGGATTTAAAACTGATATTATGATTTTACACAAAAGTCCATTTTATAAATCTGAAGTTAAATTGATACACACACAAATAACAAACATTGTAAATTATGTTTCAAACCAAAAAAACATGTACATGTATAAATTTTAATACGTGCTTCGAAAATTAAAATAACAAAATAAAGTCTAACTTTGACTTAAAAGGAAATCAAAGGATTTGTGACATTTTACAAAAAAGTCCAATTATAGTTATTTAATATAAAAAATTAAACAAAATTCAAAATATGCAATAATTAAAAGATTGTATTCGAAACAACAAACATAAAGCATATGTATAAAATTTCCAAAGTGATTTCAAATAGAAAACATATGGAGTTCATTCATATTTGCACATGTAATCACTAATATAATTATGCCACTAATTAAAGCTTAGGTTTCAATCAAAAGTATTTTTTTGACAACATATTTAAAACAATAGCAAAACAAATCGGACAAATTAGGCATATATGTATTTGTTGCAAAGGCTTTAGATCTAAATTATATAAACAACGTGAATAATTATTAAATGTGAAATCATATGGAATAGTTCTAAAGACAGTAAGGTGAAAAGGTAATTAATCAATGTATATCTTAAAATGGACTCAAAATAAAATAACATGGTGAACATATGTCATTAATCAAGATGTAGCAAAAAAAGAATCTAATATGTGTAATTGAGTAAAAAATATACAAATGAGATGAAATATGTGACAGATCTAATTCTTATGAACAAGGCGAATGATGAATAAATGAAAATAAAATTATTGTCTTGAAATATAGCCAAGAGAATGCACCTTGAACGACGAGATAGCTCTTAGATCCAAAAATAAACCTCCACATTTTGCAGATATCAAGATGTATAAACCACTTTTAATAAATAGATTTGATTTTGGGAATTCGAAATCCATGGAAGACCTCATATTTTTGGCCATTGCTTGATTGAAGAGAGGATGGAATGAAGAGTACAAAAACAAAAGAATAAGGACTTGTTTTTAAGAAGGCAATAAATGTAAAATTAAGGCTAGAGATTTTTCTCTTTCCCTTAATTAATCCCTTGCCTTTTAAAATCCAATTTAAACACTTTCCTCCCCCTTCATTTTGCCAGCTAAACATAGATGCCACATGGGCTTCAAAAGATCCAAAACCCACTCAACATTTGTACCATTTAAATCCAATTTAAATAATCTATCAATATCATATATCGATATGCGTGTTTATAACTTTTATTTACGCACTTCATTAAATGCTAATGGTACTCAAGCAATCAAAATAAAATTTAACGATCAATATTTCAAAAATATTAATTAATTTTCAATTATTATAAATTAATTAAATCATGTGGTTTATTCAGAGTATTCATCATTACGGTTGTGCGACTCAAAGGTGTAAATTCAATCAGTGATTAATACCAAACAATTCGAAAAATATTAAAGTTCACACGTTACCTTTGCTAGTGGTATGACATTTTGGCTGAATTTATCGCTTACACATCTTTTCAATAAAATCCAATTTCACTCCTTATAAGCAGTACCTGGTAATAACGATTATTTATACCAATTCTCTTCATCAACACTATACACATTAGAACTTATGGAATTTAGTTTTGATCAAAATTTCAATATCGTCCACATCCATTGGTTAGCACAAAAACAAAGACCTTGGTTCAATAATAGCTTTTATTATTAACTGTACTACTTTGGCCAGAGATTTTGACTTGAGTTAACTATAGTTGACCATGATGCTAACCTCGTATAACTGAGGAGATGAATTCTCTATTGAATAATGTTTCACTTTCAATTCTTCACCTCAGACCAAACTATAGTCATTTAATGGATGTCATGCCATGATTTAACTATAATCCAAGTAGAGTGTCCATATTGAAGTTCAACGGTATCCTCAAGTTGAGAGAACTATGTAACATCGACACTTCAAGATTTTATGTTTGACCTTAGTTATATTAATTAGCGGAAAACTCTTAAGTGATTCATTCCATAGTTATCCAATAACCATCAGTACATAACCCCTTGGTGCCCCCAGCAGCCACGAGAAATACATTGTCCAACATTTGGAGAGCACTACGCGTAGTCTCAACAGATGAATCAATATCCTTTCTTGAA
Organism: Allium fistulosum; assembly: GCA_030737815.1. Lineage (NCBI taxonomy): Eukaryota > Viridiplantae > Streptophyta > Magnoliopsida > Asparagales > Amaryllidaceae > Allium > Allium fistulosum. Next base: position 823,818,816 of record CM060905.1, read on the forward strand.
ACATCTTAACTAGGAATATTTAAAATAATATGTTGTTTTCAATGTGATAAAATTATCATGATTACAACACTTTGTAATTGCTATCACATAACATGTCATTTAAGGATTTTCCATTTACATACTTTAAGTTAATTACTTAATTATCTATATCACTATATAATATAAGTATGTAACAAAAAGAAAACACCTTTTATTTTGTACAAGATTGGTTATTGAGTTAGATTTATGTAGAAAATTACATAATTGCCCCTAAGGCATACCTCTAACTTTTTTATTACTAGCATATACAAATGTGAATACTATAGTAAGTCCTTTAATATTTAGGAAATTAACAGTAATTTGTTGATCATCTTGGTTAACCAAAGTGTTAGTCCATACATCAATTTTCCATAGAATCATAATTCGTCCCTTAACTTCATTTGGATTGGTGTGCATTAATTCCTACCAACCATCAATTTGTAGCTTAAACATATCATAACTTTCCACTGAAAGTTTGTTCTCAAAAACAACTAAGATAGTAGGACTATATTTAGCTCTAATATTGTAGGGATCTAGTTTCCTAGCATCACTATTTAGACCCCTAACGTTCCAACATATAATCGTCATTTATGATATATAGTTTTGCTCCTTGTCAAAGGTGCATAAACTACCTCTGGTTTTTGTGTATCCTCCTTCTCTACAACAAATTGTTTGTCATATTTCTAATTAGACAATGTATACATTTTGTTGCTTTCCTTGTCTTTCTCTTCTTCATCATCAAACGTTTCAATATTGATGTCAAGTCTTTAAATTTCTTTTAAAGTGCTAGGCGGTTCCACCTTTTGTGCCAAGTCCAAACCTGGCTCCTCCTAGTTCTCCTCAACCAGCTCCTGCTCAGGACTTTGCTTCTTTCTAGTAACAACTTGATGAACTGCTTTATTAGTGTTGTTTGTAGCTAAGGGTTCTGGTAACACGGTAGCATTTTGCATTATACCTTTTTGAGCTGCTGTAATTTTTAGGGTAACATCAGATCTATGATTTTGTGTAATATGCTCTATAGTGGTCAGACAATTAGAATTAGTGCATTGCTCTATGGTAGAAGTAGAATTAGTTTATATATTTGTGTTCGATTTTGCCACCCATATTAATACACACACACAAAATATATATGTTTACTACTCATATCCGATTTTCTAAAATTAAATATCCATGCGGAATTTAATTATATATATACTACAAATATATATATAAGAAAAAACTTATAATCTTTTTAAACTGAAATAGTAAAGAATTGAAAATAATAATTTTTTATAAATTCAAAACCGAAAACATAATAAAAATGATTTTTATATAAATATAATGCTTATCAATTTATTTTGTCGAGAATTTTTTTTAATTATATATATATATATGTATGTATGTATGTATATATGTATATTTAAAATATTATTTATATTTTAAAAGGGTTTTGAATAAAAAATGATTGTCAAATATACTTTTAATTATTTTTTGTCAAACAAAATAAAGGGGTAATGATGATTATAATAACATATTTTAAAGGATATATATATATAAGGATCCCGTATTATACCTTTAACCGAAAAATCATACCTAGAGTCTAGCATATTGTTTATTGATTGCTTCCTCTTGGAAAAAGTGCACTAAAATAGAGTGGAGGCTATAATATATATACCTATGGTAGGGTGCTAGGTATAGGCGGCTATGGCAGAGAGAGCTTAGCAAAAAATGTACTAAAATAGAGTGGGGGCTATCCTATTTGCAGCCAAGGGTTTGCACTCTCTTCCCCACCAATATCTCTTGCCTATGAAGACTTGGTAAAGCCCTCAAATATCCCCTAATATGGTTGGCCTTGGTGTTGACTAAGCATGGTCAAATACCCATTTGACTCCTATTTGAATCACCGTTTAATTAATCAATTTTTAGCACCTTAATTGATCAAACCGTCGTATAACTTTTATACATTATCATGTCCAATTTTAAGCTTGAATTAAATAATTAAAATAGTCACATAATATCAATACAACATTTGTTTTGATTTATTATTTATTTATAACATATATAAAATAATTATCCCATCGGTCGAACTTGGAAATAATTAACAACGCGGTTGTGTTGACTCTTTGGTGTGGCTCGATCCACATTCAATATATAATCAACTTAAATATTGAAGCACATACAAACTTTGCTGAAGCACGATATATGTTCAAGTTCAATGCTTACAGACCATTTAGGTGAAATCGTATTTCTAACTAAATAAGCTCACCTATTAACGATAATTTGTACATGTATTCTTTTCTTCATTACTATATCACTTAGATGTTTAGAGTTTGGTATAAAGTCAAAAACTCTATTAGTATTCGTATTAATTGTATAAGTCACTTTAAAGTCCTTTGTTCAATCTGGTAACATTTATTGATCAACCATTTACTCTGGCCAGTGATTTTGACTTTAAGTTGGCTTACCAATTATGGTGATACTGACCTTTTATAACAAAGGAGACGAATCCTCTTTGGTTACTGTCGCACTTCAAATAGTTCAACTTATACCCAACTATGGTCGTAACAAGGTCGCCGTGCCAAGTATTTAAACCATAATCAAAGTATAGCCTATTGACTTAAGATCGAAAGTACCCTCAAGTAAGAAGACTGTTTTTATGTCGTTATTATGAGTTTTTTTGAAACGATCATAGAATGACTCGATGAGAGTCTTGTATAGGTTAACATAACTAAGTTTGGTGCCTCTAATAGTCATGAGTAAATCACCATCCATCGTATGTACAACATTACATACACTAATTTCAAAGGATGTACTGATATACCTTTCTTAATACATTTCAACTAGGAACATTTAAGGAGTTAATGTTTTATTTATATCGATTCAATACTCATAGTTACAAACATATTTGTAACCGCAATCGATTAAACATTACTCGTAAGGATTTTCAACTTATATATGTTTAATATGATTAATTCATTATTTATATCACAACATAGCAATACATACAATAGAAAACAAAACTAAAAGCACACTTTATTATGAATAATATTTTTTACAGAGTTAAGTTTATATAACAAATTATATAATTTCCCATATGGTACACCGTTAACTCTATCAATCTCCCACTTGCACTTGAGGCCAATTATGGAGCCTCATTCCCATGCCTTCAATCAGTCTTCCTAAAACGGACCGAGAATGCGCCGTAGTGAATAGAATTTCCATGTTATCTTTTGTATCTACTCTTTTGATCACTATTTCTCCATCACTGATAAACTGCCAACAGTACTTGCATAGGATGTATCTCGACTTCTTATAAGCTTGTGGTTCCTTAGCAATCCGCATTGCCATATTATGGTCATAATCATCAGACCTTCAATGCTTGGGATCACTCCTAGCTCCTTAATGAATTTGCGCATCCACACCGCTTCTTTTGCCGCATCGTTTAAGGCAATGGACTCGACCTCCATGGTAGAATCACTATCGACTTCTTGTTTGGAATCCAACTAACGCCCCTCCATTAAGGGCAAAGACGAACCTCGAGGCTGACTTACTACCATCAATATCGCTCTGAAAACTTGCATCCAAAAACCTCTTTGTAATGAGTTCGTTGTTTCCATAAATTGGAAACAAATCCTTAGTATTTCTTAAATACCTAAGGATGACCTTAACTGATGTCCCATGGTTTTCTCTTAGATTAGATTGACATCGACTTACTCCATATAGTGCATAAGCGACATCTAGCATAGCACATAACATGGTGTGCATGATCGATCCTATTGTTGAAGCATAAGAAACCCTACTTATGTGTTGTCTTTCCTCATTTGTAAATGGGAGTCATTCTTAGAAAGGACAATCCCATGTCGCGCTGGAATATTTCTATGCTTAGAATTTTCCATACAAAATCGTTTTTGTACTATATCTACATAAATATATTTGGATAGTCCAAACATCCTTTTAGATCCAACTCCATAGATCTTTATACTTAGTACAAGATGCCTCACCTAAATCTTTCATTGAGAAATTATTGAACAACCAAGCTTTCATCGATTGTAACATCGGTACATCAGTACCAATCAGTAGCAACATCAATGTATAGTACTAAGAATATTATAGCAACATTGTGCTCTTTCTTGTATTTGCACACTTCCTCTGTGCCCCAACTGAAATTAAACTATTTGATTACCTTGTCAAAACACTTATTCCAACTTCTAGATGATTACTTAAGACCATAAATTAATCTTAAGAGTTTACATGCCTTATCGTCGCTCCCACTAACTTCAAAACCTTATGCTTGTGACATATAAATAATAATTTTGAAATCACCATTAAGAAATGCCTTTTTAACGTCCATTTTCCAAATTTCACAATCATAATGAGCTACAATTGTAAGTACCGTCCGAATGGACTTACGCACGATAGTTGGCAAAAATCTTTCGTCATAATTAACATCTTGATTTGATGAAATCATCTTGCGGCCAACCTTGCTTTGTAGGTTTGAACATTTCCATCAGCATCGATCTTTTTATTAAAGATCCATTTGCAGCCGATAGGTTCCCCCCCTCCCCGGTTTCATTTTCAAAAGTCCTTTTTTTTTTGTATATGAAATCCATCTTGGATTTCATTGCATCAACATATAAGACACGGTCTTTACTCCTTAAGACCTGTTGGTATGTGAGGAGATCGTTGCCGTGAATGAAATAATCCACGTTTTCATAGTCAATAAGAAATCCATAATATCTCTCTAGAGCGTAAGATTGCCTGTTAGACCTTCCAATGGGTTGCGTATTTTCATTGGTGTTGAATTACTATATATATTCGGTCTTTATGGAAGTTCCTTGGATCTCATCCATGTCTATCGTTTACCACTAATATCACATGTGAGAAATTCTATTTCACAAAGATGGTTGTCTGAAAATAAAAAAAATTTGTTCCTCGGTATCATAGAAATATGTATCCATGAGAATTTATTGGATACCCTATAAACTCACATGAAATCGATCTTGCCCCAAGCTTACTGGGATTTACGTTCTTAACATAACTCGGACAACCCCAAAATGTAAGGCGATTAAGGTGGAGTTTCTTTCCATTCCATAACTTGTATAGATTCTTAAGGATAGATTTAAATGGTGCTCTATTCAACATATATGTCTTGGTTTCTTGCGTGTATCCACAAAAATGAAAGAAACAACACAATGTCATTTATCATTGATCAAACTATGTTGCAGAGTATGTAAAAGGGTGACTTGAGAGAGAATCTCATTCTTTTTTAGGTACTCTTCGAGTTTAGATCTAATGTCCTTATCGCCTTGACCGAATCAAAGTAATTTTACTTTCTTATTAGTCTGGTTTTCCTCTTCATTCTTATATTCAAGGAATTTATCGTAGAACTCTTATTTGTGTTTCATAAGAAATGCATATCTATATCTTGATAAATCATTGATGAAAGTTACAAAATACGAGGTTCCACCTTTGGTATTTGTAGACTAGAACCACATGCATCTGTATGTAGTAGCCCTAGGAGTTCATTAACTCTTTCATTCCTCCCACTGAATTAGTGCTTAGCCATTTTACCCTTAAGGCATGAACAAATATCGAATGATTTTGAATCAAACAATGGTAGAAACCCTTGGTTTTTTAACTCGTTTAGTCATTTCTTGCTAATATGGCATAGTTTATAGTGCCAAAGATAACAAGCATTTACTTTAGACACAATATTATTCTCAACAGCAAATACATGATTCATATTAAGAACATAAGTGATATTACTTAAAGCACCAAATCCAATTGTTTTATTTCCACATCAAATATTCATAATATTGTCATTACAAACAAAACTATATTTGTTCTCTGTCAAATGAGAGACGAAAATTATTCCACTAATAGACTTGAGTACACAATGGAAATTATTAAAATCTAAATCATGTGCACTCACAAGCTTTACATGATATTCTCCTATCACGATTGCAGCTACAATAGCTCCATTTGCAACTTGAAAAATCCATGCTCCCTCTTGCGACATGCCAGTTGCTCCTAAAACCCTGTAAGGAATTATAGATATGTGTTCTAGAACCAGTATCTAAAACCCAAGTAGAAGCATGTACAGACAAACAAATTTCTATATGAAAATAACTTTAGGAGCAGAATTTGATTCATTCCCCTTGAGCGTCTTTATGTAGTCTGGATTGTTCTTCCAATGTCCCTTCTTTAAGCATAAGTAACAATAACATTTCTCTTGTGCCTTCGCTTTACCCTAACCACCCTTAGACTTGATAGAGTTAGGAGTATGCCTTATGGACAATTATGTAATTTGTTACATATATCTAACTAGTTGACTAATCTTGTTCGAAATAAATGTATTTTCTTTCTATTATACACTTGATATAATGTGGTTATATTAATTAATCAATTTAATTAAAAGTATATTTAATAGAAAATCCATAAATGGTATGTTTTATGATAGTAGTTACAAAGTGTTGTAACCGTAAGTAATTTATCACAATGAAACAAATATACCATTTTAAATGTTCCTAGTCAAGATGCATCGAGACATGATATTAATGTATCCGTTGAGACTAGAGCACGTAACGCTCTCCAAATATTAGGCAGGACGATAGAGCTTGCGATGGTGGAGGAGATGGTGATGTCGATTGGCCGTGTAGTTGACCAGAGAGGGAGGGAGAGGTGGAGGGTTGGTTGGTAGGTTGGGTTTAGAGCAGGCAAAGGCGGGATTATGAAATATGGAAGAAGGATTAACTGTTAATAGGTAATTATTAAACTAATGATGTGTTAGAAATTAATTAATTTATTTATTAATTTGAAAATCTTATAAATGCCATATTTAATTCATACGATGTCAGAATTGAACGCGACGAGTTGCGTTGGATTCGTAGCTGCGAAATATATAATCTGGAATCGATTTGGAATCGATTGATGTTAGCTGGAATTTTTTGACTAAATCGAACGTCGTTCGATTTAATTTAAAATTGGAACGATCAGCAAATTAAAATTCAAGGTGAGTAAATCTCACTCATTTTGGATTACTGGGTTTAATTTATAATAATTAAAAATTAATTATTAGATGATTGGTTGAATTGATATATTATTATCAGTTGAATGTTATATTATATATATTACGGGTATATTCCCGCCGATTGGGGCGGATGGGACACTATGCGCCCTACATAACAGCGGATGACCCTATATTATTGTGATATCCCACCTCGAAGCGGGATTATTATTTTATGTTATATAACATCTGTGGTTGTAGGGAAACAGATTAGAGGGATCCAACTGGATTCCTCAAAATATTGATTGTTTTTCATATATAGCGATATATGATGTGATTGAATAATTTGTTATGGATTGTTGTGTGATTTGATTTATTGGATGCTATAGTAGCACTGGCCTTAATTTTGGTATTTTAAATACCATAAATATTATTTTTGAATTTGAAGGAATTGAAAGGAGATTTTGGATACAAAAATATTTATATCGAAATTTGGATTATTTTAAAGGAAATTGATTTGTATAAAACAATGATTTGATTTCGGATTTGTACTCAACTTTTCATAAAATGTTTTAATTAGAGATTTAAAAATTATTTATATAAGGGATTTTTAACAATGGATTTTTAAGTGATATTTCTGGATTTATGGAAAAGGAGTTGAAATTGATATTTAGAATAGATTAAAAAATAAATGGGATTTATAAAGTGATAGATTTAAAAAAATGAAGTTTATAAATGAGCATGTTTTATAAACAAGTGAAACCCAAATGAGTTTATAAATTTTTAAACAATGTTTATAAATAAAGTGAAATGATTTTCATTTGATAAATTGGAAATATAAATTCGCAGATGAGATATAGAAATCGGTTTAGAAAGAAATAGTGGATTCTATTAGGAAATAGTTATGAAATTGGAGACGCAAGTCGATTTGTGATAAATCGAGAGAGATTTATAAATGCTAAAATGGTTATATTGGATTTTAAAAATAGATTTTTTATCGAGAAGTTAAGTTGTTTTTAGAAAGGGATTTTAATTTATTAAACTATGTAGTTTAAAAACTGTTTTAGTATTGAAAATATTTCGAAAAGTTGGTTAGTCAAATATTGGATATTAGTTGAAATGAATTATAATTTTTATAATAAGCTTGGTAAATCAATTAGTATTATTTATAAAGGAATTGGGAATTGGTATCGCTGTTTGTTTAGAAGTGTTTTGGATATTTTAAATGATTTCTTAAACGTGTTTTGAAAATAAACTATTGTTCTTTAAAAATACTTATTATTTTATATATGGAATTTAAAGGCAAGTGATTGGGATGTGTTTATAAATACTCTCGAGATTTGTAAACCAAGTTATTTAATGGAGGTGGTTTTGTAAGAGAAATTTTACAATGGAATTCTGGAATCTTAAGAAATTTCCAAAATGTTTTAGATATGGGAACTTCGGAAATGAATCGGAATTCATAAATGAAGTTATAAATTGTTAGTTGGGAATATAGATAAGTATAATTGGTTTTTGGAAATTGTAAAAAGGAATTTAGTAATAATTCCGGAGATTTATGAGATAAGTTATGAAATATATTTCCTAAGTTTGATATTAAAATGATTTTGAAGAATATGTTTATAAATATTTTCCTAAGTATTGAAAAGAGGGTTTTGGAAATATTTTAAGTGTGAAATAAATGGTATAGAAATATTTTTCTAAGTGTTATAAATTGAATTCAGAAATATTTCTAAGTGTTGTTATGGTTTGAAAATATCCTGTTATGGATAAGTATTTGAAATTGTTTCCAAATGTTGGAATGCTGAAAGAGAGTTGAATATATATCTTTGTAAAAATATTTTGAAATGAATGTTTTGAAAGATTTATAAAATTTGGCCTAGTGATTGCTTATATGTATAATTTGATAGTTAAATAACCGACTATCAAATCTGGCCAAATTCGTTGATTGTTTCGAAGAGACCGGGATCGGATTTAATTATCCGAAAAGCACTTCGATTCGATTTGTGCGTTACGAATTGTGATATCTCGAAGATAATGGAGATGGTGACTTTGAAGGAGATTCGGTTTGTTCAGACCCAGAACAACTTGTATGGATGAATGCTATCATTGCATCGTTGCCTGGAAGGAAGTGTTAGCATTCCAAGAATGAATGCTATTCTTAAGGTGAAACGTAGCCTCAATCCTCATCAACCGGGAATGACTAAAACATGGGAGATGCAGCAAGGTTATGTGGGTCGGTCCCATTAGGGTATGATCATCACTCATCTAGAGTGGACATTCATCATCGTCACTATTTATCATTTGTTGTGTTTTGGGGGCCCATTAGTGGTGATCATATTCGGTACTATCCAGTAAGGGGTAGGCCGGTCTTGTGTTGGTAGGGATCGATAGGTTCGATCTCGATACATTTTTCTAGAGGTGTATTGTGGCGGGCGGTATCCCAGTAGCCCTATCATTGTATGGAATCCAATATCCACTATGAGCCTGTATGGTTTTAGATGTGCCCAACTATGCTGAAATGTGAGATGCAAGCATTTCAGCTATTTTATAGTTTATATTCTATAGACACTATTATAATATCAGATGATTTGATATAAAATGTTTTGGTTATCGTAAGGTAAAAACCCATCGTATTTATGTGTTACGTGGTCTTACGAGATACCTTTGTTTTTAAAGGATTTTGATAATAGTAATAATTCAAATTGAGTGTGTTTTCTCATGCTGGTTTTCCAGACTAACTCAGGTGTTACTTTATTATAATGCTCGGGTCAGACCGAGTATTGCAGATTCAGATTAGGATGCTATGGAGCTCAGGAGACGAGCTGGATGATTTCAGATGTATTACACATACTTGGTTATTTTCGTTGTGTGTGTTATGCTGTATATTCAGTACATGTGAGGACAAGTTATTATAATTGTCCAGATTGATTGTTGACTGTTGTACTCTGATGATTGTATGTATATTACAGTTATAGTTTCTTTGTATAAAGATCTTTTATTATATATTATATTTTGTTTCGTTGCGATTGTGAGATTCTGTATTGTTGTTTTAGTTTCTTCTTCTTTCTTTCTTTCTTCTCACCCTCTCTCTTCTTTCTCATGACCTTCCGTCATTCTGTGCTTTTTGGGTCGAACATGCTTGGTTTATTGTTGATTCAAAGGGTACAGAACGACGGGTCGCTATAGAGTATATGTGATATACTCTAATTTATATTCATATTAAATTACAGTGAAACTTTATTCATGAAATTAAATAAAATATTGATTTTATTTAAAGGAAACTAAGAAAAGTTCTAAGTTTATTTAGACTTCATAGGCCCGTTAAAGATCCAAAATGGTAATTTTTTTGAAATTCACTCATTTCTTCCACTACGGGCTGGCCCAGTTCTAACGATGGTATCAAAGCCCAATAGCCTATGCGGTCTAAATTAGTCATGTTAGGGATAACCAATTAAGCTTAGGCACTTAGTATGGTATCTAGAAAGGTGATGTTTAGGATTGGAATTGGGTAATCAAGTGCCCTATCCTACCGGGTTACCTGCTTGGCCTGAAAGGTAAAGTGAGTCCAAATATTTGCCCCTGATAGAAAAGGCCCAAATTGAATTGGGCCTTGGGCTAATTTTCAAAATAGTTTTGAAAACTAAAATTAGATTTTAAATTCAAAATAAAAACATGTTTATTATAAAAGGTTTATAATATAACATAAATTTCCAAAATGTTTGAAAACGTAATGAAAATTTCAAAATGTTCAAAACTATTTAAATATTAATTTCGAAATGTAAAATTTGTTAATAAGATTAACAAAATAAATTAATTAAATGAGTTAATTAATAATACTTATATGCATGTATTATATATGTTGATATATGTTATGTTATTTTAAAGTGTTTAAGATAACATAAGCATACATATATGTATATATAAGATAAATTTTGAAATTAATTTAATTTAATTAAAATTGGTTAATTAAATAAATTAATTAAAGGTTAGTTAGTTAAATAAAAATACGCATATATAAGATATATGTGTTATATTATAAAGTTTATAGTATACACTATAAAGGTTATAGTGGATATGTCCAATATAAAAGTTGTATTGGAATACTAATATAAAATTAATTAAAGAGTTAATTAATTTAAATTAATTAAAAAAGATATAATTAAATAAAATATTATACATAAGACTATCATATAAGTAATATGAAATATGAAAGTTATATAATAATAAAACTTATATGATATGAATGTATAAACTAAAGGTGGAACTTTAAATAAACCCAAATAGACTTAAGGAATAAATACATATGTAAATGTACGTATACTGTGATTTCTAATCTGTCTGACACTTGAACTACGTGGGTATTTCATAAGAAATACTTTATTCCATAAGTCGATATCCCTCAATATAATATATTAAAGATTATGAACCTTCAATATAATGTTGTCCTCTACCATATATATATATATATTGCATACTCCTTAGTTGTTGAGCAAACTCAAGCTAGGGATGTTATGTGTAGCATTATTAATATATTGAATAGATGGAGTAAGATAACTATATGTATTTGTTGAGCAAACTCAAGGTACATATACTATACTTAGGCCACCACGATATGGTAGTATGAGTGAATAATCTCTTTCGATTTGTTGAGAAAACTCGAGGTCGAAATGAGGTTAGGATACTGAAACATGGGTTAGGAGTTGTATGTGATACATCCGATAATGAGTTATCTATCGTTTTTGGGGCTGTGATTTGTTGAGCAAACTCAAGGTCAGAATACCAAGACAGACGAGTCATAATACCCATTAGTGAAGTCGAAAGACTTCTATGTTTCATCTTAGGGTTTGGAGAAACATATAAGACTAGTGGGAGCCTTATTAGAAAAATGAAATGGTAGCATTTAACCTTTCTAATATTGTAAGAACATATGCTAAATAATGTTATAATTATTTACAATGATAAATTTGTGCATCTAATATGATTGATAAAACGTTTATCAATTAATATATACAAATAAACTAAATTGAAAATTGACAAATAGAAATATAACATACACTTACTGATAAAAGCTTACTGCATGTAAATGTTTCAACACCCATGCAAGTGCCTTATTTTACAACTACTAAATACATTCATAGTTTGGTCACTTACGCGTTTATTTGGTCGAGACCGTGTATTGCATTCTATGAGTTTTGAACTCTGAAATCAATACAATATTATGGATATTTGATCCATATACAATCGCATATAAATGTTATATGATGAACGATCGAAATTTGTAATGTACAATGTTCCGATAAAATTAGTTCATCCAAAAAATCAAATAAACATTAGTGTTTGAGATCGAGTATTCAATTTGATTGATTACAAAGGATCATATCATGTTAAACATAACACTAGATCAAAACTACAATATAAATCTAAGAACCGGATTACTGAAATGTCAGTTTGATCAGTTTATGCAAAGCGCAACATATATGATGTCTTTAAAAGTTAAGGATAATCGAATGCACATTTGTAAAGAGTTCATTATGATATTGTAGTAAAGGTTTTTCTTTTGAATGGTTAGACCATATAGAAAGATTAACGAATGTACAATAGTAGATGCGATTTAAGGTATAGCTGGGAAGAAGAAAGTGAATGATTACTTTTGCTTCATAAAGAAACATCGGAGACAAGAATTTTAATGATAATAAAAGATACTTAACACTGGAATAAGAAATATGATTTCTATTCTGAAATGTATTTTGGTATAGAAAATTGTATTCTATGGGATTTATTTCTCCATGTTCAAGATATTTGATCAAAGAACTCTATACTGCAAACTTGTTGTCGTATATGAAATAAATAGTCTATATTAAGTGAATGATGGACCTCCAAATTAAGTACGTTATTACAGTAATGGTGGAAATGGTGGGACCATGCCATATAGCACTTATTGATTGCATCAAATTACGAGAAAAAAAAATTCGTAAAACATACCGAACATTATTTATGAAATAATGACTATTTTTTGGTGCCGACTTAAAAATAGACATAGTTGTCTTTCATTGTGATATGAATATTCATTATGAAGTAAAACTGTAATGTGGTATTTGTTTTCACAATAAAAGTGATGCATTAAAAATATAAAAGTATCTAAAATTATTTTGGAATTATAGACTAAGTCATTGTTTTGAGAAATAATTTTTATTATATGATTATGAATCATGTGACAATGGTTAATTATATCTCAAACAATTGAAGGGTTATGCACCCAATTAGTGGGAGCAACATAAGAGTTGACAAACTTTTGATGGTTGATACATATAGATGTATGAAATCGTAAGTCTATTAATATTAAAATGATTCCACGTACTTCGTCATATTCAGCAATGAGTTATCACCGACATGGACATGTGTATTTGATACACATGTAGTATGTCTATGGTAAACTCGTAGAGTGTAAAACAGAAGTAAATAAAATAACATGCAACATAAATGATTCAATTTTATCGAATAAGTGAGTATATTGGAAAAAGTTCCGAACATACCTAAAAATGAATAAAGATTCAATCTCAAAAGTCACTTCTCCATGTGATACATAATAATGCATCGATAGAAGTAATCAAACTTTGTTGGAAAATGTGCGATTAATTATGAGTGAAGTTGAGTTAGTTTCTTTTTATAAGGTCATGTACTTAAGAGTAGTACACAAGGCTAATGCTATTTCATCTAAATAACAGTTTATAAAATCACACAAGATGAGGGTTATAAGAAACCCCAACATAACTTAGGCCATGGAGTTGGTAAGTTGTGCGAGTCGAAAGATTGCACGTAATAATTGTTTATAAGGGATCTTGTGTGAATCTCCCCAAAAGAGTTTTTGGAAGACTATCATTGGATGACATATTTATTCTTTGAAAATAATTTTTGTTAACTAAAACCAAATCAGTTTTATAAATAAATAAATTCATAAAACGCTTATGAATACTAATTCTATTGCACTGAGAAACAATTGTTGTTTCAAGAAATAACAACTTCATTATGAAGAAATTTCTTTGAGCCATTACTGGTAGTAAAATGGAATTGGATACGATCCATAGAGAGAATTAATTAGATGAGATGAAATTAAATTAACTAACCTAAACAAACACAATGCATTAGAGTGTCTAATAAGTATTCTCGCACATTGAAGAGAAACTATGAGTTTCTTATCAATGTCGAAAATATATAATCCTCGGTGGTTTAATTAAACCATTAAGAGTGTTGACTCTATGATATGATGCATAAATCTAAAAGAATTCCAAGTATGCTATCAAAATATAATTTTAGTAGTCGTAACCGAAGGTATGTGATCCATCGGCTGAAATTGTGTCTTTATGAGCAAGACTAATGCAGTTGGAATTAAATAAGCAACGTCGATAAGAATAATATCGCAAATTTCAATTGTTGAAATTAGCGTAATAGATTCAATATTCAATGTGCTCAAGTTAATTCGAATTAACTCACAAAATTACCACTTAGTATGACTTTATGTTCGGTACATATGTATTGAAACATAAAATTCTAAGTAATGATTTAGAGTAAACTATTTACACATAATAACCAAAAATGTCTCGAAATTAGTAGGAGCGATATTGAGTTTGTAAGTCTTTGGATATGATCCAAGAAAAGATAAAAAGTATCATTTTATAACCATCAAAATCGAAAAAATATTTTGACAGAGATATCAAATAGTTTGTTATTAATCAAAATGCAGAGTAAGCGTGTGTTCATAAGAAAGAACATTAAAAGGTACATTGATATTTCTAAACTATAACAACACGTTGTTGATCTTAACGATGTACTTGTGTTAAAATCAACCTCAGTTGTTTTAATACTCAACTTTGGATTGTAAATGATGTCTTTTATAGTGAGTATAAAAGATATTAGGAATGTCCCAAATCGATATGCAAAGACAACTTATTAAATTGTATAATACAGAACATGTAACATCCCGCCCTTCTGACCGCCCCTAGTCGGTAATTAAACCAACTCGAAACGTTCAAAAAGACGGATTGTTGTTTAGTTTATAGAGTTTAAACAGAATCAGCCACAGAAACACAGAATAATCATATTTCACAAACAAATGAATTTTATTTCTTTCCTTTTTACAATATTAGAGTTTATACAAAGTATTAAATTTATACAGCGGAATATTTCTTTTAAGTACAAAATTTCCTGAACTAAAATGATTCTTTTACCCTCTCTCTCTAACTTCGCTGCTCAAAAATCTTCAAGCTGTAAAATACTCGGTCTGACCCGAGTATTACATTCAAAAGAAAATAATACACAGGTCAGTCTAATTCAAACTCAGTTATTAGTGCATAAAAGCAGTAATAATCAAATAGACGACAATCACAATAATTCTCGTCTATCCGACCCTTTTTAACAAAGAAAACGGATGACGGTAATTATAACACTTAACAGTGTTAAACAACAAATCAGCAGATTTAAAAATATCAGCAGAAATAAATGAAAAGATTTTTAAATGAAGATGATTTTAGAAGAGAACAGAATTGCCGAAACGGCAATTAACAACAAAAATCATCAAATCAACCAAATCAATTTAAACAATTGAAATTGTCACTTTAAAACATCAATACTGATTGGCTGCAGTACACGCACGTGTGCACTGCCTCGCCACTAGTATAAAATGCACAAAAGATCAATGCATCAAAAACAAAAGAAATACCAATAAAATCAAGGTGGTGTGGCTGCAGTGCACACGTACATACATGCGCACTGCCTCGCCAACTCGAGTGCACAAGGTCAAATCAAAATCAGATTTAACACAAGTGCAAATGGCCTCGACCAAAATATCAATGATCACTACAACATGAACTGTGCATGTACATAGAGAAATCAAACAAGTTAAAGCATCAATGTACACTGACAATCAAGTTCAGCTCAGAGAACAAAAGCAAGAGTGCTACTGAACTAAAGCAAAATGAAGGACCTAAATGTTCAAATACTCAAGTAATACAAAAATATCATGTACAAGTCTGGACAACAAGAATGCCCAGATTCAACAAATATCACATGTATGGTGTCAAGTGAACGGGCACAGACAAAGGCAACATGAGACCAGATGCTCAAGTGCAATTAGGACCAAAATCAACTAGGCAAAACACTTTAATACAATGGTAAACTGCAACATGTACTGCAGCCACCACTTGAATTCAATGGCCAGTACAAGGGACAACCAATCAAACTGCAAATAAATAAAAAAATCAGTGCATCAATGCAATGAAACCCAACAGGGACAAAATCTCAACAATAAAGCACTGCAGCCACCACAGATATTTAAGGGCAAGACTGCAACAGTGAAATGAAACAGTGCATCCAGTAAAAGAGGCAACAAGTGAGGTACAAATGAATACATCATTAAAACAAGATAGACTATAAGTCAAGTGCCAGCGTATAAGACAGCAAGCACATGAATGTGCAACAGTGAAACATACATCTATATACATACATGAATGTATGTATACAAATGGTCAAGTGAACAGAAGGCAATTGAACAACTACAAGTACAGGTAGCAGCAATAAGGCGAACTACAATGTCACAGCAATGAGGTGCACCAAAATAGGCTACAAGATATCATAGTGCAGACAACAAAAAGAATGGAACAACGACTAACTCAAATGAATACAGAACAGTAAACATATATGCAAATTCGAACATACATATATACATATCAAATGATGTATATACATACATGACTGCATACATATATATGAAGACTAAAATGCAACTGGATGCAAATAGTCTCAAAAACATAAATGTACTCAGGTAGACTGCAAACTGGAATGCAATGATGGATCAAAGAACCCAAGTTTTAATGCAATTTTAACAATGCAGTAAATTCAGATACACTTAGATAAATGTATGCAAGAACCAATGGAGAACAGACAACCCAAATATACATATGCACAGTTAACCGAAGCAAACAGAGACGGCTATGTGAAACTGTACCCAACTGAGTCTACGATGAACACAAGTAAATGTGGCTGCAGTTTAAATATATGAAGATAAGTATTCAAGCAGATGCAGATGCAGACCACTGTGAATCAAGGTAATAGACTCGAAGCACCGTGCACATCTAGCAGTGAAGCACACGAGCTAATACAAACAACAAAGAAAATATAACTTCGACTAACCGGAGTGTCAAGAGAACCAAATTGTTTTTCGCAAAACCAAGCTTTCAAACCAAGTCCAAATGTATCAAGTTCGAACAAATCCAAAGTCATAACAGAAATCGAACAAATATCAAAATCACAATGAAACTGCATTTACACACGTGAATAACTGCTATGTAATTATGGGATACCGAAGTCAAGTGCTATAGGTTACTGCATATCAATTATGCAAACCAGTTATGCACAT
The DNA here is from genome assembly GCA_030737815.1 of Allium fistulosum. NCBI lineage: Eukaryota > Viridiplantae > Streptophyta > Magnoliopsida > Asparagales > Amaryllidaceae > Allium > Allium fistulosum. The sequence continues at coordinate 823,836,233 of CM060905.1, forward strand.
AGAATCTCACTCAAGACCGAGACATAAGGAAGCCAGCACCATCAAGATTCAGGTCAAGGCCGAAGCCAATATACTATCACAAAATCAGAGTACCAGAGAATTTCAAAGCCGTGTAAAACACACAAAATCACAAAAATGTCTGAGAATCACAACGGTGGTAATAGGTTCGAACAAAGTCAAACTAGCAAAAATCGAAACTGTGGTGATCAAGGAGATACAAAGCCGCGAGTATCAAAACATCACCAAATCATACGAAGTCAACAAAATCAAGGAATTAACAATCACCAAAACAAAATCGAATGGCTGAGAGAAAGATTTAACTATTTCCAAAAATCATCAGCAAAAAATCAAAATGAAACTCACGAATTAAAACAAGACAGAAATCATCTAAATTTAAATTAGATGTGAGTGAATATAACATCACTCACCTTTAATTGGAGCAGTCGCGAGCGAGAAACGAAAGTCGAAGCCGAAGCCCCAATTCGCCAGCAAAACGAACAAGGCAAAGCCCTAAATCCAGTCGAGCAAAAATTGAAGAAGATCGAGCCAGATTCGCCAGAGAATCGAAAAATCGCCGAAACCCTAATTTTGAGTCGCCATTTTTTTTCTTCGATTGATTTTTTTTGTTTTAGGGTATACGAATGAGAAAAGGGGAACGGGTTCGTGGTTTTGCAGAGGAACATCGTGTCTAGGCATGGGCTGGGCGTGATTTTTTTTGTACTAGAGGTATGTTGGTTTATTTATTTTTATTTAACTTAAAGATAAAATGTTATTAAACTAACCATCTCAAATTTTTAAATTCAAATATGTTCTTCATATTTAACTTGAAAAATTCAAACAACTTCACAGTTTCAAAAGAATTTCAATTCGAAATTAACAACCAATATTAATTTGTCAATTGACGAAGATTTTTATCGTTACAATAATTTAAATTGAATTCGATTTATATTTTCTACATGTTCATATGTCGTGTGTTCACAAAATAATTCCGATAAATACGAAAATTGAAATCCGGTAATAATTCAACATTACGGACCCAATGAAACTGGTTTCGTCAAATTCCGAGACTGTGCCTCGGAAGGCTATCTTTAAATTCAATTTAAACGATACAATTTCAAAACTGAACAAATCGCTTTCAAATTCAATTCTGAAACTTCTATTATCTTCAGTATTATCAATGTGAATTTTCTAAGCCTTTAAAATATTTTTAACCGGCTTAAAATTGAAGATTCAAATTTTATTCAACTTTCAATAGATTAAATTCAAAAATTTAATCGCCAATTCATTCTGATAATTTGAAATTCAAGTCAAATCATCATTTCAAATATTTAAAATTAATTAAATATTTTTAATTTAAATTGTTCAAAATTCAGGGTCGTCACAATCTTCCCTTCTTAAAACTTTTCGTCCTCGAAAAGGAAAGGTTGTTAAAATTTCACCAATATTTATACCCTTCATAATTTTACCAAGCTCAATACTTATTTAAAAATAAATAAATATAGAGTTCATTCCATTTGTTTAATCTCACTAGCTTTGTTCATTATCTCCTTTTGTTCATTGATTTCTACAATCAAGACGAAAAAGTCTTTTACCAAATTTTTCGATTTACAAAACTCAGATTTTTTACTTAAAATTCTTCATGTTAGAGAGTTGCATATCATATCTTTTCCAAAACTGTGGACTTTCAAAACATTTCAAAGATCTTCTTCCTTAATTCATTAGGTTGGAATTATGTAATTTTAATTTCAGACTATCGATTTGCTATTTACAGTTTGAAAATACTTACTAACTCGAAGTTTAATAAGTCTATCTTCGTTCTTACAGACATTAGGCATACGCTGGCCAGGCGCAGGACTAAAAATCTCCAAGTACTAAATATACTTGTTTCAACTCTCAGTGAAAATACTTAAAAATTCTTTTTCAAAAATGGATATGGAAAGCACGTTCCCCCATGGATCACAGTTACCCGGCAGTTACGCTACTATCCCAGTAGAATCGCTCGTAATCTGTAGATTTCTCATCTCTTAAATTTTGCCATGGTTGTCTCCATAGATCGCAGTTCACCCGGCGGTTACGCTACTATCCCAGTAGAATCGCTCGTGACTGTAGGCATCACGCCCCTCAAATTTCGCTTTGGCATCTAGATTGCAGTTTACCCGGCGGTTGCGCCACTATCCCAGTGGAATCGCTTGTAACTGTAGGCATCTCGCCCCTCAAATTACGCTAATCAATCAATATGATCCCATCGACATGATCCATCTCGAGGGATTCCAATTCAAATAGTCACTCCGACTAATGGAAATTCTACGTAGCTACGAATTTCAAATGGACACTCATCGAGAGTTCCAAAACCTTCACAAATAATAAATGGAAGGTACTTTTCCATACCCTCAGTTTAGAAAACATAATGTCATATATATGTAGTACTTCATTTCACATTTCGTATATATCATATCTATGTAAACTTACATAAGATTTCCATAACAATTGCTTTCCAAACTGACGGTTTTCAAATTTACCGCATTCATATATATAAGTTCTGAAAACCTACATATCCTATATCCATAACAAATAGAGGATTTCAAAATTTTCCTCTAAGTCGATTTGGAAATTTAAGGTTATCTCAAACCCAATTCATATTCATAATTCCATTTATTATCGACTTCACATTCGATTTGGATTTCACGTTACATCGTCAATTCTCAACACAGAATTGATGTCTATCGATATATAACCTCTGAGCTCGTACGTCTCAGAGAAGGGTGTTAAGCTAAGAGAATAAATTCTTCGCCACCAATAGATATATATTTAGATCAATTGCTATGTCATCAATTCACAATGTTAGACATACAATCCAAACCATCATCTGAAATTCAAAACTCAACTTATATTGTCTTTAGTGTCGAAGTTAAACTCAATTTAACTCAACGATTCAATCTTTTTTGAAAAATTTCAAATTGAACTAATTGTTCAAATTTCCCATTTAACATTTCAACTTCGACTTTGAAAATGAATTTCAAATCATTTATCACTCACGGGATATATTCACAACATTTCATTTCATATTGGAAAAACATTTCCATACTTATTTAAAAATAAGTAATTCACAAATCTAATTTATTTTCAACATTTGAAAATATTCGATATACTTAAATCATAATTAAGTATATATTTCATCTTTTAAGGAAATCATTCTCTTTCACACATTTATTTGAGTTAAAACGAATGTTACGTAAAACATCGTTATGACAACTCAAAATCACTAGTATAGGAATTCGAAATTTAGATAGATGTATAAATCCCAATACTATACAAAACATTTCCTTTCGGAAATCATTTACTATAACAATAGTGTTATAGTCCACCATTTCCTTTTATTCGAAAACGTCTATTTCAACAATGAATGTTGAAATCTATGGTTTCGATATTCAATGCCTTTTAAAACATCTTTAAAACAATTAACTTTGTTTTAAAATATCGCTTTCCCAAAACATGTCCATTTTATTCAATAATATATTCACATTGGATTTTACTAACATTCATTCATATTCAATTAGTTTGCTTTCACTAATTTATATTCAAGTTAGTTTGCTTTCAATTCAAATCAAATTTGATTCTATTTAGATTTTCTTATCTTTCAATTTGAATTCAATTACTTAGCTTCCAATTTCCATTAATTCAATTTCATTAACACTTAATGAATTTCTATACAATCAACTAGCAAAACCAAATTTATTTACTTTGCTTACATTCAATTTGGTTTAACACATTTAATCTCAATTGGTTTATATTCTAATTCAGATTGAATTCTTATACCCACTATATTCACAACTTCTTAACTTAAGTTTTATTCAACTCTTAACACAACATTTCTAATCCATGTTTATTCACTAATTCACTTTTACAATTAAAGTTGAATTTCCTTTATATAACTCAAATTCATATTCATTACTTCACTTTATTAATTCATTTCGATATCAAATTCAACCTCATTCAACATTACTTAAGCTATGTTTCATTTCTAAAGTCATTTTATTTAACTTTTACTAAAGTCAAATTCATATCACTATCCAAAATTCAGATTTTGTTTTACTTATCAAAACTGTTTAACCATTTTAACAACTGGTTTTACTTAAATTTTCTCATTTTATAAGTTATACAACTTATTAATTTAAACTTCACAATTCATATTGTATAATCACTTATCTTTTAAGTTTAAATTTCCATTTCAATAATTTATCTAATCCAGTTCAATTTATTTAACTTTCCTTTAGTTAAATTTCAAATCATATATTTATTAATGCTAACTCAATTCAATTTAACTTTTCTTAAGTTAAAAATCTTTATTTCATATTCAATTTAATTTATCAAAACAAAATTTCAAATCACTATTCACTTTACTTATATAAGATCTATTCCAAATTCATTTATCTTATATTTTACTTTTCATAAATCTCAGCAATTTGATAATGGGTTTTCGAATGATCGGGACTCAAATATAAGAAGACCTTACTGAAGAGAAACTATCGCAAACCTACATTTAGAGAGGGAAATTTCCAAAAAGGATTTGAATTTTCTAAATACTTTTTATTTTCAAAAACAATTTTATACTTCTTTAAATTTGGAAAACGCTTTCTTTAAAGTGATTCTAGTAACTATTCAAATTAAACACCATAAACTAAGCTTTGTGTAAACCAAAGCTCTGATACCACTTTGTAACATCCCGCCCTTCTGACCGCCCCTAGTCGGTAATTAAACCAACTCGAAACGTTCAAAAAGACGGATTGTTGTTTAGTTTATAGAGTTTAAACAGAATCAGCCACAGAAACACAGAATAATCATATTTCATAAACAAATGAATTTTATTTCTTTCCTTTTTACAATATCAGAGTTTATACAATGTATTAAATTTATACAGCGGAATATTTCTTTTAAGTACAAAATTTCCTGAACTAAAATGATTCTTTTACCCTCTCTCTCTAACTTCGCTGCTCGAAAATCTTCAAGCTGTAAAATACTCGGTCTGACCCGAGTATTACATTCAAAAGAAAATAATACACAGGTCAGTCTAATTCAAACTCAGTTATTAGTGCATAAAAGCAGTAATAATCAAATAGACGACAATCACAATAATTCCCGTCTATCCGACCCTTTTTAACAAAGAAAACGGATGACGGTAATTATAACACTTAACAGTGTTAAACAACAAATCAGCAGATTTAAAAATATCAGCAGAAATAAATGAAAAGATTTTTAAATGAAGATGATTTTAGAAGAGAACAGAATTGCCGAAACGGCAATTAACAACAAAAATCATCAAATCAACCAAATCAATTTAAACAATTGAAATTGTCACTTTAAAACATCAATACTGATTGGCTGCAGTACACGCACGCGTGCAATGCCTTGCCACTAGTATAAAATGCACAAAAGATCAATGCATCAAAAACAAAAGAAATACCAATAAAATCAAGGTGGTGTGGCTGCAGTGCACACGTACATACATGCGCACTGCCTCGCCAACTCGAGTGCACAAGGTCAAATCAAAATCAGATTTAACACAAGTGCAAATGGCCTCGACCAAAATATCAATGATCACTACAACATGAACTGTGCATGTACATAGAGAAATCAAACAAGTTAAAGCATCAATGTACACTGACAATCAAGTTCAGCTCAGAGAACAAAAGCAAGAGTGCTACTGAACTAAAGCAAAATGAAGGACCTAAATGTTCAAATACTCAAGTAATACAAAAATATCATGTACAAGTCTGGACAACAAGAATGCCCAGATTCAACAAATATCACATGTATGGTGTCAAGTGAACGGGCACAGACAAAGGCAACATGAGACCAGATGCTCAAGTGCAATTAGGACCAAAATCAACTAGGCAAAACACTTTAATACAATGGTAAACTGCAACATGTACTGCAGCCACCACTTGAATTCAATGGCCAGTACAAGGGACAACCAATCAAACTGCAAATAAATAAAAAAATCAGTGCATCAATGCAATGAAACCCAACAGGGACAAAATCTCAACAATAAAGCACTGCAGCCACCACAAATATTTAAGGGCAAGACTGCAACAGTGAAATGAAACAGTGCATCCAGTAAAAGAGGCAACAAGTGATGTACAAATGAATACATCATTAAAACAAGATAGACTATAAGTCAAGTGCCAGCGTATAAGACAGCAAGCACATGAATGTGCAACAGTGAAACATACATCTATATACATACATGAATGTATGTATACAAATGGTCAAGTGAACAGAAGGCAATTGAACAACTACAAGTACAGGTAGCAGCAATAAGGCGAACTACAATGTCACAGCAATGAGGTGCACCAAAATAGGCTACAAGATATCATAGTGCAGACAACAAAAAGAATGGAACAACGACTAACTCAAATGAATACAGAACAGTAAACATATATGCAAATTCGAACATACATATATACATATCAAATGATGTATATACATACATGACTGCATACATATATATGAAGACTAAAATGCAACTGGATGCAAATAGTCTCAAAAACATAAATGTACTCAGGTAGACTGCAAACTGGAATGCAATGATGGATCAAAGAACCCAAGTTTTAATGCAATTTTAACAATGCAGTAAATTCAGATACACTTAGATAAATGTATGCAAGAACCAATGGAGAACAGACAACCCAAATATACATATGCATAGTTAACCGAAGCAAACAGAGACGGCTATGTGAAACTGTACCCAACTGAGTCTACGATGAACACAAGTAAATGTGGCTGCAGTTTAAATATATGAAGATAAGTATTCAAGCAGATGCAGATGCAGACCACTGTGAATCAAGGTAGTAGACTCGAAGCACCGTGCACATCTAGCAGTGAAGCACACGAGCTAATACAAACAACAAAGAAAATATAACTTCGACTAACCGGAGTGTCAAGAGAACCAAATTGTTTTTCGCAAAACCAAGCTTTCAAACCAAGTCCAAATGTATCGAGTTCGAACAAATCCAAAGTCATAACAGAAATCAAACAAATATCAAAATCACAATGAAACTGCATTTACACACGTGAATAACTGCTATGTAATTATGGGATACCGAAGTCAAGTGCTATAGGTTACTGCATATCAATTATGCAAACCAGTTATGCACATAGAATTCTCACTCAAGGCCGAGACATAAGGAAGCCAGCACCATCAAGATTCAGGTCAAGGCCGAAGCCAATATACTATCACAAAATCAGAGTACCAGAGAACTTCAAAGCCATGTAAAACACACAAAATCACAAAAATGTCTGAGAATCACAACGGTGGTAATAGGTTCGAACAAAGTCAAACTAGCAAAAATCGAAACTATGGTGATCAAGGAGATACAAAGCCGCGAGTATCAAAACATCACCAAATCATACGAAGTCAACAAAATCAGAGGAATTAACAATCACCAAAACAAAATCAAATGGCTGAGAGAAAGATTTAACTATTTCCAAAAATCATCAGCAAAAAATCACAATGAAACTCACGAATTAAAACAAGACAGAAATCATCTAAATTTAAATTAGATGTGAGTGAATATAACAACACTCACCTTTAATTGGAGCAGTCGTGAGCGAGAAACGAAAGTCGAAGCCGAAGCCCCAATTCGCCAGTAAAACGAACAAGGCAAAGCCCTAAATCCAGTCGAGCAAAAATTGAAGAAGATCGAGCCAGATTCGCCAGAGAATCGAAAAATCGCCGAAACCCTAATTTTGAGTCGCCATTTTTTTTCTTCGATTGATTTTTTTTGTTTTAGGGTATACGAATGAGAAAAGGGGAACGGGTTCATGGTTTTGCAGAGGAACATCGTGTCTAGGCATGGGCTGGGCGTGATTTTTTTTGTACTAGAGGTATGTTGGTTTTTTTTTATTTAACTTAAAGATAAAATGTTATTAAACTAACCATCTCAAATTTTTAAATTCAAATATGTTCTTCATATTTAACTTGAAAAATTCAAACAACTTCACAGTTTCAAAAGAATTTCAATTCGAAATTAACAACCAATATTAATTTGTCAATTGACGAAGATTTTTATCGTTACAATAATTTAAATTGAATTCGATTTATATTTTCTACATGTTCATACGTCGTGTGTTCACAAAATAATTCCGATAAATACGAAAATTGAAATCCGGTAATAATTCAACATTACGGACCCAATGAAACTGGTTTCGTCAAATTCCGAGACTGTGCCTCGGAAGGCTATCTTTAAATTCAATTTAAACGATACAATTTCAAAACTGAACAAATCGCTTTCAAATTCAATTCTGAAACTTCTATTATCTTCAGTATTATCAATGTGAATTTTCTAAGCCTTTAAAATATTTTTAACCGGCTTAAAATTGAAGATTCAAATTTTATTCAACTTTCAATAGATTAAATTCAAAAATTTAATCGCCAATTCATTCTGATAATTTGAAATTCAAGTCAAATCATCATTTCAAATATTTAAAATTAATTAAATATTTTTAATTTAAATTGTTCAAAATTCAGGGTCGTCACAATCTTCCCTCCTTAAAACTTTTCATCCTCGAAAAGGAAAGGTTGTTAAAATTTCACCAATATTTATACCCTTCACAATTTTACCAAGCTCAATACTTATTTAAAAATAAATAAATATAGAGTTCGATCCATTTGTTTAATCTCACTAGCTTTGTTCATTATCTCCTTTTGTTCATTGATTTGTACAATCAAGACGCAAAAGTCTTTTACCAAATTTTTCGATTTACAAAACTCAGATTTTTTACTTAAAATTCTTCATGTTAGAGAGTTGCATATCATATCTTTTCCAAAACTGTGGACTTTCAAAACATTTCAAGGATCTTCTTCCTTAATTCATTAGGTTGGAATTATGTAATTTTAATTTCAGACTATCGATTTGCTATTTACAGTTTGAAAATACTTACTAACTCGAAGTTTAATAAGTCTATCTTCGTTCTTACAGACATTAGGCATACGCTGGCCAGGCGCAGGACTAAAAATCTCCAAGTACTAAATATACTTGTTTCAACTCCCAGTGAAAATACTTAAAAATTCTTTTTCAAAAATGGATATGGAAAGCACGTTCCCCCATGGATCACAGTTACCCGGCGGTTACGCTACTATCCCAGTAGAATCGCTCGTAATTTGTAGATTTCTCATCTCTTAAATTTCGCCATGGTTGTCGCCATAGATCGCAGTTCACCCGGCGGTTACGCTACTATCCCAGTAGAATCGCTCGTGACTGTAGGCATCACGCCCCTCAAATTTCGCTTTGGCATCTAGATTGCAGTTTACCCGGCGGTTGTGCCACTATCCCAGTGGAATCGCTTGTAACTGTAGGCATCTCGCCCCTCAAATTACGCTAATCAATCAATATGATCCCATCAACATGATCCATCTCGAGGGATTCCAATTCAAATAGTCACTCCGACTAATGGAAATTCTACGTAGCTACGAATTTCAAATGGACACTCATCGAGAGTTCCAAAACCTTCACAAATAATAAATGGAAGGTACTTTTCCATATCCTCAGTTTAGAAAACTTAATGTCATATATATGTAGTACTTCATTTCACATTTCGTATATATCATATCTATGTAAACTTACATAAGATTTCCATAACAATTACTTTCCAAACTGACGGTTTTCAAATTTACCGCATTCATATATATAAGTTCTGAAAACCTACATATCCTATATCCATAACAAGTAGAGGATTTCAAAATTTTCCTCTAAGTCGATTTGGAAATTTAAGGTTATCTCAAACCCAATTCATATTCATAATTCCATTTATTATCGACTTCACATTCGATTTGGATTTCACGTTACATCGTCAATTCTCAACACAGAATTGATGTCTATCGATATATAACCTCTTAGCTCGTACGTCTCAGAGAAGGGTGTTAAGCTAAGAGAATAAATTCTCCGCCACCAACAGATATATATTTAATAGAGATCAATTGCTATGTCATCAATTCACAATGTTAGACATACAATCCAAACCATCATCTGAAATTCAAAACTCAACTTATATTGTCTTTAGTGTCGAAGTTAAACTCAATTTAACTCAACGATTCAATCTTTTTTGAAAAATTTCAAATTGAACTAATTGTTCAAATTTCCCATTTAACATTTCAACTTCGACTTTGAAAATGAATTTCAAATCATTTATCACTCACGGGATATATTCACAACATTTCATTTCATATTGGAAAAACATTTCCATACTTATTTAAAAATAAGTAATTCACAAATCTAATTTATTTTCAACATTTGAAAATATTCGATATACTTAAATCATAATTAAGTATATATTTCATCTTTTAAGGAAATCATTCTCTTTCACACATTTATTTGAGTTAAAACGAATGTTACGTAAAACATCGTTACGACAACTCAAAATCACTTGTATAGGAATTCGAAATTTAGATAGATGTATAAATCCCAATACTATACAAAACATTTCCTTTCGGAAATCATTTACTATAACAATAGTGTTATAGTCCATCATTTCCTTTTATTCGAAAACGTCTATTTCAACAATGAATGTTGAAATCTATGGTTTCGATATTTAAAATTTGAAATTTCGATATCAATTTAAAATTTAAAATTTCAACAATAGTGTTATAGTTTCAACTTTCAATAGATTAAATTCAAAAATTAATCGCCAATTCATTCTGATAATTTGAAATTCAAGTCAAATCATCATTTCAAATATTTAAAATTAATTAAATATTTTTAATTTAAATTTTTCAAAATTCTGGGTCGTCACAGAACATGTGAGATTAGTTCCTTATGCATTGGCAATAGGAATTATCATACATGCTATGTTGTCTACGATAACATGATTTGTTTATGTATTTGATACATGAAGAAAATATCAAATCCAAATTGATATCACTAAATCGTTGTTTGAAGTGTTCTCGTGTATTTATGAAATACTAGAGAATTGTTTATAGAAACAAAAACTCCTTATGCAGGACTGTTCGGACTCAAACTTCATAAGTGATATTAAGTGTAGTATGTCAATAATAAATTCAAGTTAAGAATCTATAAGTTGGAAATGTTCCAAATATAAGTGCACGAATTTATAACTGAGCCGATTCCAAATGTTGAGATTCTCATAACATTGTTATATGATAACAATGTCGCAATATAGTTTGTAACAGAACTTATAGCTCACTACAAGTCGAGAGACATACTCCGAATTGTTCGACATGATAAAGCAGTTTTTCACCGTCGGAGAGAGTTGATTGACAGAATAGGTAATTAAAACATAATAGCATACCCGTTCACAAAGGGGCTGACTCAATTGGTTTTGAGAAAATGGATTGGAGAAGTTGGAATAAGATTCCATAATTGACCACAGTACAAGTGGGAGATTGATAGAGTTAGGGGTATGCCCTAGGGACAATTATGTGAGTTGTTACATATATCTAACTCCTTGACTAATCTTTTTTGAAATAAAGGTATTTTCTTTCTATTATATACTTGATATAATGTGGTTATATTAATTAATCAATTTAATTAAAATTATTTAATAGAAAATCCATAAATGGTATGTTTTGTGATAGTAATTACATAATGTTGTAACCGTGAATAATTTATCACAATGAAATAAATATACCATTTTAAACGTTCCTAGTCAAGATGCATCGAGACTTGATATTAATGTATCCGTTGAGACTAGAGTACGTAACACTCTCCAAACGTTGGGCAGTGTATTACTCATAATTGTTAGGAGCACCAAGGGGTTACGTACTGATAGTTATTGGATAACTATGGAATGACTCACTCGAGAGTTTTCTGTTGGTTAATATAATTAAGGTCAAGCGAAGAATATCGATGTGACTAATTTACACAGTTCTCTCGACTTGAGAATACTGTTGATCTTCAATGTGGAAGCTCCGCTTTGATTATAGTTAAATTGTGGCATGGCGTCCATCGAACGACTATAGTTGGGTCGAGTGGAAGCATTGGAAGTGAAACACTATTCAAGAGAGGATTCATCTTCTTAGTTATGTGAGGTTAGTACCACGGTCAAGTCAACTCAAAATCAAAGTCTCTGGCCAAAGCATTTCGGTTAATAATAATTGTTACTACTGAACCAAGGACTTTGTGTTTGGACTATAAAGTTGAATGTGGATGATATTGAAATTTTGACCATTATCAAATTCCATAAATCCAAAGTGATATAGTTTTGACGAGGAGAATTGGTGTAAATAATTATTACTATTAGGTACCTCTTATAATAAGTAAAATTGGATTTTACCAAAAGATGCGTAAGCGATAAATTCGGCCAAAACGTCACACCACCTGCTAAGTGACGTGTGAAATTTAATATTCGAATAGTTCGATATTAATCGCTGACTGAATTTACACCTTTGAGTCGCACAATCGTAATGATGAATTCTCCGAAAAACCACATGATTTAAATAAAATGTTGTAAATTGATTAAATTAATTGATATTTGAGAAATATTAATTATTATTTATTTGATGTTTGGAAGTTTTTTATTATAATTATTTTAGTTCACTTATAAAAGTTATATATGCGCGCATTGATATACGATATCAATGTAATTTAAAGATAATTGCATGAAATGATTTATGGAAATTTTATGTCATTTGATGGCATGATTTATGAAAATTTTATGTCATTTGATGACATGATTTGTGGAAATTTTATGTCATTTGATGACGTACGTGTTAAAAAATGTTTGGAGAGAGAGAAACAATCAAGTGAATTAATTAGGGAAGTTTTAGTTGAAGAATGAGATAGGTTTCATTCTTTCAAATAAAACATATTCTCTAATTCATTCTGTACGTACAATTCATTTTTTCCTCGTTCATTCTTTCTCTTTCTCCCCTCCTGACCTTTCATGGTAGAAAACAAAATTAATTTCCAAAATCTTTCAACTCCAAATAAAAAGGGATCAAATAAAATAAAACAAAAGTGGTTCATCCATCTCTTGCAAGAATTGGATGGGGATCTTGAAGATTTGAGGAGATATCATCATTCAAGGTGTGATTTCTAGGCAACATCCTATGGCGAATTCAATTTCAAGGCATGCTCTAAAGATTTGGGTAATAAGATCAATTTATGGAATCTAAGAGGTTTTGATTCACCGTCCAAGGTATTCTCTTGGGCAATAATAAGGTACCATCTAGATTTACAAATTCTTATAATCATTTATAACTGATTATTACATGCTTTTGTCTAATTAATGTATCCATTATCATAATTCCTTATACATATATGTTGTTAACATGAGATGCAACATGATCATACGTATGTGTATATTTTTGATTAAAACTCTATTATGTTTATATGTTTGGAGATGTAAATTTTTTGTTGAATTCATAATTGTATTTTTCTTCTTACCTTTAATTTTGACAAGTTTTGAAATAAGTTTTATTAGGTTAACTTTAATCTGTACAAATAATTTCATATATAACTTTATAATCATATGATTTTGCTAATCAACAAAATTTGTTTATATGTTCTATTTTATAATAAAGAAAATTGCATTTTTTAATATGTAGTTGTTAAATTTAATCATATATGTTTATACATGTTTAATTGTTTGCTTGCACATTTGTCAAATTGAATTCACATACATATTTTATTAGATACTAATTATGTGATTTAAAATAGAAAGGGAAAGTTTTGCTAATTTACTTTGTGCAAGGAAAGTTTTATTAAGGTGTTGTGTAACCGTATATTTGATTATATATAAAGGGGAGTTTTGTTAATTTGTTTAGTGTAAGCAAAGTATTGTTCATATATTTTGTAACCATATATGTGATCATATATATATAAACATACATATATATATATCTATGTATGTATATATACATAATTTTTTTTAATCTCTATATTCATATACAATCATATATATATAAACATCTGTTTAGTTATAAAATTATTTTGTAATTTAAAGTGCATTAAAAATGTCTTTATGTGTATTTTAAAACATTCATTTATGGTCATAAGTATGTAGAGTATAAATAGTTATTCGTTGCCAACTATTACTTATTCAAGGATTGCTTTAGTTGGTGTTGGTAACTTAAACTTAAAAGTACAATCCAGTTTACAAGTATTGTATTGATGGTTAGAAATTCTGACATTTTATACCACAATTGTATGAGTATGCATATATATAAATAAATGTGAAAATTCATATCATTTATAAACACCACTATGTTGCACATTCATATTTCACACCAGAATATATTTGGACAAACTTACATTTTATGCCATGTATTAATTGCTAATTAATGGCATTTAATGTATCAATCAATTTAATTAAAGAGAGAGAAATGAAAGGTTTCTCTCTCCATATAAATAATGTGCCCCCTCGTTAATTGAATAAGTTAAGAGAAAGGAAATGAAAAGTTTCCTTCTTTAAATGAATTTAATATGTAACCTTCACATGCAAATATTTATATAAGAGTATATGTGATATACTCTAATTAATATTGATAATAAATTACAGTGAAACTTTATTTATGAAATAAAATAAAATATTGATTTTATTTAAAAGAAATTTAGAAAAGTTCTAAGTATATTTAGACTTCATGGGCCCATTAAAGATCCAAAATGGTAAAAAAATTGAAATTCACTCATTTCTTCCGTTGTGGGCTAACCTAGTTGCAACAAGACTTACTTTTCTCTTATTCAAACCATTCGAGGAAAAGCCACCATCGACAGTGAGCACTGCACTTGATTCATTCATGAACGTACTCTCACCTGTCCTTAACATATAAAGGTGGTCTATAATGATACACTTCAGTGATTTCATATTAATGTTCAATATGAATGGATCGAAATATGGAGTTAACGACCCAAGAATCAAGTCAGTATGAAGCTCGGTATCAAGTGTAGTGCCAAGCTCGGCCAATCGTTCAACGTATCCAATCATGCTGAGTACATGATCTTGGACTAAGATGAAAGTGTACGTGTAGTACTAAGGATCATGTAATATGGTATATAAATGCGGAAACTGGTAATAACAGTAAAGTAAAAATTAAAGTAAGCACACCAGGAATTTTTTATACTGGTTCGAACTTCCCGTTCTACGTCCAGTCCCAGAATACCCTCTGGATTTAAACTAAACCCCTCACTTAACCCGGAGGAATAGGTATACGACACCTGAGCAGCCGAACAGGAATTTTTCCGCCTCAACAACCGAAGAGGACTTCAGCCTAATATAAATTGTTTGTTGACGAATGTGTTCTAAATAACACTGATTGTCTTTATATAGTACAACTTTCCTATAATCAAATCCTCGAGAGTATATATGTGTGTGAAGATTTAGAAGGAAGATAATCACATAGAATCGAAGTATATAAATTAAAACAAGGATTCTAGTGATATTAATTAAGAATGAAAACTTTTATTTGCAGAAATAAATAGAGATTAGATTTCAGAAATATAAACAAGAATCGGTAATTGTAGAAGTGAATTGAATATGTTTATATAGTTGTAGAAGAGTTATAATCTTTCATGAAGAGTTTCAGTCAACAGTTGTGTCCATATCTCTTGAAACAGAGGACATTCCTCTTCATGAAATGATCGCATCTCTTCAGTAAACTAGCCGTTATTCTCTGGTCGGTCGACCGGAAAATCTGGTCGGTCAGGTGAGTTCGAAATCGTACAAAAAACAGAAAGTACCTGTGCACATAACACAGGGTCGGTCGACCGAGGATCCTGGTCGGTCAGCCGACCTGATGTTATTTGCACAGTGTACACTTATATATGTATAAATTAACATGGATAAATTTGTGTGTATGTGTGACTACCTGAGGAATGATTTTAACAATATTCTAAGACTCAATAAAATAAAATATTCATACTAATCTCTGGATTGTAGTCTTATCTCCTTTGTAGTTAACAATATTCATTTATTCTCTTTTTGTCGCTTTCATATAGTATTCTCTTTGTATTTTGTCATATGATCTCTGAAGCTTGTGTCATGAATCAAAACTCATGAATCAACATTCTCCCCCTTTTTGATTGATGACAATACTTATATGACGAAGTAAAACTTATCTATATTATAATTCTGCCCCTGAATATATGGCGACTTTTCGTTGCTATTGACATTGCCTTTGCCGATGATATATCCTTTTGAGTTATCTCCAAAGGTGACTGCTCCTCCATTTGAGTATATAATGTTTGACAACATTTCTTTGTTTCCAGTCATGTGTTTTGAGCAACCGCTATCTAGAATCCATTTTCCTCTCTTCTTTTGTGGTACATCGTCTGACGAAGCCATGAAGCATACATTTGCTTGTTCATTATCACTTTCACTCTCTGATGAGGATGATGAGTCAGTGTCTTCCCAAGTGACTGAAAAAGCTTTTCGTTTGGTTTTATCCTTCTTGAAGTTATTCTTTTTACGATCTGGGCAATCCTTCTTCATGTGTCCTTTCTTATGACATTCATAACATTCCATTGTTGAAGATGATGGTTTGTTGCTATTGGAATTGTTGTTGGAATTATTTTTGTTTCCCTTGAATTTGTTTCTGTTGAATTTCAAAAACTTTTTGAAATTTTTAGCGATCATTGCCATATCTTCATTATCTGAGTCGGAATCATCTTTTTCTGCTTGGAATGCCACATTTTTCTTTTCTTGTGCACCATTTCGTTTTGCCTGCAAATTTACTTCGTAGGACATTAAATTACCTATCAATTCTTCTAGTTTTAATGTTGACAAATCAGTTGCTTCTTCAATAGCTAGGACTTTTCGTTCTGATTCGTCCATTAAAGAATTTAAGATTTTTGTAACAACATCAAAATCAGTAAACTTTTGTTCTAATGATAATAAAGCATGATAAATATCCTGAAATCTAGAGTACATGTCATTTATAGATTCATTTGGCCTCATTTTAAAATTTTCAAACTGATGTTTCAACATTGAAATTTTGCTCAATTTAAATTTGTTCGTTCCTGTTTGCGCCAAAATTGGTCACAAACCCCAAATGTTGTGAAAGCACCAGTGTATGGATATAAATCAACAATATTCACACACAAATCTCAAATCTAAGCAAACAGAGTATCACAATTCAGAAATAATGAACAGAAACACGAGATTTATAGTGGTTCGGCGATCTTGCCTACGTCCACTCTGAAGTTGATGATTTTATTGATGTTCACTCGATGATTACAATCTCTTCTAATGTAGTATAACTGAAATTATATGCTAAGTCTCAATCTAAGGTAGCGGTGGTGTTGTGGAGTAAATCTGGCAGAATCTGGGCGCTCTTTAGTACTTAGAATTATCCGACCCCTTTTCTGAATGACTAGGGGCTCTATTTATAGGTGTAGGAGGCTGATATTTCGCCTAAAATGAGGGGAGACCAGTTCTGGTACGTCAGGGGGCCCACATGGCCGAAATCTGGAGATCCGGGCCCACTTTGGGATCGATTCGACCCTTGGTACGAATCGATCAAGAAATCATCCAATCGAGTTGAAATTTGGTGTGGACATTCTTCATCATGTGCTCAAGCTACTGTCCAAATTTCATAGCATTTGGACTTGTAGATCTCAAGTTATGATCGATTCAAGATTGCATTCCTGGTTGACACGCTTGCTTCGACTCGATTCGTTCGAATCGATAGGCTCGACTCGATGGCCTCGCGCGCCTTTGCGATGACGTGGTGCGCATTTCCTGGGTTGATCCACTTTTCACTCCGAGACGACTGGGTCAACTCCACCTTTTCTGCTGCCTCGACTTAGTGGATTCTAGAGAATGGATTCGAAGGCGTGATCGTTCGAATCAATTATGTTACGCTACAGCCAATCGATTCGAAGTCATCATAATAGGATGGGTTCGAAGGTATTCATTTCGATGGAGTCGAAGGAAGGCACTTAATGGATTCAAACACGCCACCCTCGCATGGATTCAAAGCAGAGCATCTGATGGGTACGAAGTGGAGTAGCTTCATGGATTCGAAGCGGAGTATCTGATGGGTACGAGGCAAGATGTCTTCATGGGTTTGAGTGATGGATACGAACCATCGAGCACAGATGGATACGAAGGTGTTCAATCTGAAGGTTACGAGGCGAAGTAGCTCTGTGGATTCGAAGTACTCTGGCTTGATGGATTCGAACGCATGTTTCTGCCTATGGATTCGAACTCAAGGTCATTTCCTCCAATTTGCATCGATGATATCTTGAGCGTACGAACTCGGATTGACTTCAAACTTGGAACGTTGGTTTGCATGGCTTTACTTGTCATGTCTTATCAATTGTAGCCTGATCCGGACTCGGACAAAATTCATTGATATCCATGGTGAAACAGTGTATAACGAACTTTAACGACGAACTGTCTTTAGTTTTCCAGTCAACTTTTTGGTGTCACGGCCTTGCCAAAAGGCGGGATAACATTTGCCCCCCAAAACATGCCTTGCGATAGGAAGGTGTGTTTTGTAGTTTCATAAGTTGGATGTTCATATCCTGTTGATGACCTGCAAAGACATTGATAGTTTTATTTGACCTTAAATGACGACCGTTCGCGATCTAGCCATTTTGAGGTGGAATGCGACCGTTCGCGATTTAGTATTTTTTGTTCGACCTTAAATGACGACCGTTCGCGATCTAGCCATTTGAGGTGGAATGCGACCGTTCGCGATCTAGCATTTCTATATAGCCCCAAATGACGACCGTTCGTGATCAAGCCATTTGAGGTGAGGGGTGCCATTCGAGGCGAGTTGTGATCATTCGCGATCGGGTGACGTGGAAAGAGGAATGTGATCGTTCGCGATCGTGTGCCGTACGAGGCAAAAATGTGATCGTTCGCGATCGTATGTCGTATTAGGTTAATTGTGACCGTTCGTGGTCGAGTGCCGTTCGAGGCTAATGGTGACCGTTCGAGGTCGGTGCCGTTCGTGGCGAAGTGTGATCGTTCGTGATCGAATTGTGACCGTTCGCGGTCGGGTGCCGTTCGAGCCGAATTGAGTGTGCCCGAGGAGGGACTCAGTATCATCAATACCAGGTTTCACGTTCGGGTGAATTCCCGGATTGTTTGTTGCAATGGTTTATTGCCATCTCAGAGCATGCCTAGGGACCATTCGTGATCCCGTACATGTGTAAGTGGCTTAGCCGTTATGAAATCACAAGTAGCATTTTTTCATTGAAAATAAATCTTTAGCAGAAATGTTAAACAAAATTAAGTTCAAATATTCAAATCAAGATGAAACAAAAGCAAAGCAAGGATGTCGAAGTGTAAACTCCCACAACGATAGGGTTAGTAGTCATTCAGAGCATGCCTATGGACCGTTCGTGATCTCGCACATGTGTAAATGACTTACCCGTGTTGGTGAGAGGTTCACGACTTGTTCATCGTTATTTCAATTAATTGATAATCATACGGTGTCCCGGCTCGGGGGCACCCCTAGCTGATGTAGATGGTGGTCGCTCTGGCTCCACTGCTGGAGCTCGCCTTCTCACATACTGAAGTAGCATACCGTTCCTGATGTGCCCTTCCACCTCATCCTTCAGATGTCTACAGTCGTTAGTGTTATGACCATTCAGTTCGTGGAATAAGCAGTATCTGTCTGATTTCCTCTCGTCAACAGTGGGATCCCTTCGTATTGGCCTACGGTAGGGAACTTGCTCTCGTGTATCTTGGTAGATTCGCTCCAAACTTTCATTCAGCTCTGAATAAGTGGTGAATCGTGGCTCTCTCCGCAGTCGCTTTGACCTGTCACCATTGTCCTCAGCCTTTCGTTTTCCTTTATCCTTGCCTGAATCATTTTCGAGAGGCTTTTTGTCTTTAAGTGCATAAACTTCTATTCCCTCTCCTTATTCTCTTTCAGCATTAGCGTCTTCCAATCGTAAAAACTTTTCTGCCTCGTGATAGAATTCTCCTAGATCCAATGGCGGATCCTTAGTTAATGAATTTTTGAATTCCGTTCCATCAGCTACTCCGGACACAGCTGCCATCATAACCATGGATGGATCTGGCCGATACACCGATGCTGCTGCCGCATTGAACCGCGTCAAGAAATTCCTTAAAGACTCCCCAGCTTTCTGCTTTAGCGTTGCCAAACTCATCACATTCTTGGGTCTCGAAATATGAACTCTGAATTGCCTCATAAATTTCTCAATCAAATCGGTCCATGTCCCAATGGAGCCGCTCTCTAGCTGTCTGAACCATAAAGCTGCTATGTCTGTCAAATACAATGGGAAGCACCGGGCCATGACTTCTTGTGATGCCCTCAGCACTTCCATGTGCCTTATATACCTCGTTAAATGGACCGCAGGGTCTGTCCTCCCATCATACATTTCTACTGTTGGCAGCTTGAATTCTGGTGGGTTCCTAGCCAACCTAATCGCTGGAGAAAAGGGACTCTTGTTCACGTCTTCAAGATCTTTGTTTACCAATCCACCTCTCATGGCTCGCCTGACCATCTCTGCCAATCTATCATTGTCTCCAAGCTGTAGTCCTTGTTCGCTACCTTCGATATGCCCCCCGAGTCCGTGCGAGCTTTTGGGTGTCTGCCCCCCTGGCTGAGCGTTCATCCCTCTATTCCCGCCAGGTTGCTCGGATGTCCTTGTCTCTCTTCCCAGGTTCGGATCAACATGTCCTAAGTGTATGCCCCCCAGCTCCGGCGCTGCGCCAGATGGTCCTGCTCCGTTCTGGATTCTGGTCGTTCCTTGATTTTGCGCTCCAAGTTGTCCAATATGTTGAAGCAAATTCTGGATCATCTCCTCCTGTCTCTTCATCATTGCCTCCATCTCATCCCTGGTGATGAAGATCGATGCTTGGTTTGCTCCTGAGGAAGCCTCTTGACTCCCTTCGTGCTGACTTTGTTCTGGCCTCTGCCTTCTACTTGTTTGTCTTGTCATGATTCCTCGGATCTGAATCTCTTAACCTTCTGATTCAACTTTCAAATGATAGAACTCCTGAGTTCAGTTCTCAATGAAAGCACCAAAGTGTTTGCGCCAAAATTGGTCATAAACCCCGAATGTTGTGAAAGCACCAGCGTATGGATATAAATCAACAATATTCACACACAAATCTCAAATCTAAGCAAACAGAGTATCATAATTCAGAAATAATGAACAGAAACACGAGATTTATAGTGGTTCGGCGATCTTGTCTACGTCCACTTTGAAGTTGATGATTTTATTGATGTTCACTCGATGATTACAATCTCTTCTAATGTAGTATAACTGAAATTATATGCTAAGTCTCAATCTAAGGTAGCGGTGGTGTTGTGGAGTAAATCTGGCAGAATCTGGGCGCTCTTTAGTACTTAGAATTATCCGACCCCTTTTCTGAATGACTAGGGGCTCTATTTATAGGTGTAGGAGGCTGATATTTCGCCTAAAATGAGGGGAGACCAGTTCTAGTACGTCAGGGGGCCCACATGGCCGAAATCTGGAGATCCGGGCCCACTTTGGGATCGATTCGACCCTTGGTTCGAATCGATCAAGAAATCATCCAATCGAGCTGAAATTTGGTGTGGACATTCTTCATCATGTGCTCAAGCTACTGTCCAAATTTCATAGAATTTGGACTTGTAGATCTCAAGTTATGATCGATTCAAGATTGCATTCCTGGTTGACACGCTTGCTTCGACTCGATTCGTTCGAATCGATAGGCTCAACTCGATGGCCTCGCGCGCCTTTGCGATGACGTGGTGCCCATTTCCTGGGTTGATCCACTTTTCACTCCAAGACGACTGGGTCGACTCCACCTTTTCTGCTGCCTCGACTTAGTGGATTCTAGAGAATGGATTCGAAGGCGTGATCGTTCGAATCAATTATGTTACGCTACAGCCAATCGATTCGAAGTCATCATAATAGGATGGGTTCGAAGGTATTCATTTCGATGGAGTCGAAGGAAGGCACTTAATGGATTCGAACACACCACCCTCGCATGGATTCGAAGCAGAGCATCTGATGGGTACGAAGTGGAGTAGCTTCATAGATTCGAAGCGGAGTATCTGATGGGTACGAGGCAAGATGTCTTCATGGGTTTGAGTGATGGATACGAACCATCGAGCACAGATGGATACGAAGGTGTTCAATCTGAAGGTTACGAGGCGAAGTAGCTCTGTGGATTCGAAGTACTCTGGCTTGATGGATTCGAACGCATGTTTCTGCCTATGGATTCGAACTCAAGGTCATTTCCTCCAATTTGCATCGATGATATCTTGAGCGTACGAACTCGGATTGACTTCAAACTTGGAACGTTGGTTTGCATGGCTTTACTTGTCATGTCTTATCAATTGTAGCATGATCCGGACTCGGACAAAATTCATTGATATCCATGGTGAAACAGTGTATAACGAACTTTAACGACGAACTGTCTTTAGTTTTCCAGTCAACTTTTTGGTGTCACAGCCTTGCCAAAAGGCGGAATAACAGTTCCTTCATGTGAAACTTTAAGAGTTCTCCAAATTTCATAACCGGAAGTGCACATGCTAACTCTATTGAATTCATTTCTATCTAATGCACAAAATAAAATATTCATAGCCTTAGCATTTGATGTAGCATCTAGTTTTTGTGTGTTACTCCAAGTTGAGTATTCTCCAGTAGGAGTTGTGTACTCACTTTGTATAATATTCCAGATATCAAATCAACTTGATTGCATATAGATTCTCATTCTAGTTGACCAATAATTGTAATTTATACCATTGAAAAGTGGTGGTCGTGAAGTCGATTGACCTTCTGTGAAACTAGAATTAGTGTGAGTGTTAACATCGTTAATTTGTGTGGTTGCCATATTACTAGAAATAAATATCAAATAACTTTGTGATGGTTATAGGATAACCTTGCTCTGATACCAAATGAAAGTGTACGTGTAGTACTAAGGATCGTGTAATATGGTATATAAATGCGGAAACTGGTAATAACAGTAAAGTAAAAATTAAAGTAAGCACACCAGGAATTTTTTATACTGGTTCGAACTTCCCGTTCTACGTCCAGTCCCAGAATACCCTCTGGATTTAAACTAAACCCCTCACTTAACCCGGAGGAATGGGTATACGACACCTGAGCAGCCGAATAGGAATTTTTCCGCCTCAACAACCGAAGAGGACTTCAGCCTAATATAAATTGTTTGTTGACGAATGTGTTCTAAATAACACTGATTGTCTTTATATAGTACAACTTTCCTATAATCAAATCCTCAAGAGTATATATGTGTGTGAAGATTTAGAAGGAAGATAATCACGTAGAATCGAAGTATATAAATTAAAACAAGGATTCTAGTGATATTAATTAAGAATGAAAACTTTTATTTGCAGAAATGAATAGAGATTAGATTTCAAAAATATAAACAAGAATCGGTAATTGTAGAAGTGAATTGAATATGTTTATATAGTTGTAGAAGAGTTATAATCTTTCATGAAGAGTTTCAGTCAACAGTTGTGTCCATATCTCTTGAAACAGAGGACATTCCTCTTCATGAAATGATCGCATCTCTTCAGTAAACTAGCCGTTATTCTCTGGTCGGTCGACCGGAAAATCTGGCCGATCAGCTGAGTTCGAAATCGTACAAAAAACAGAAAGTACCTGTGCACATAACACAGGGTCGGTCGACCGAGGATCCTGGTCGGTCAGCCGACCTGATGTTATTTGCACAGTGTACACTTATATATGTATAAATTAACATGGATAAATTTGTGTGTATGTGTGACTACCTGAGGAATGATTTTAACAATATTCTAAGACTCGATAAAATAAAATATTCATACTAATCTCTGGATTGTAGTCTTATCTCCTTTGTAGTTAACAATATTCGTTTATTCTCTTTTTGTCGCTTTCATATAGTATTCTCTTTGTATTTTGTCGTATGATCTCTGAAGCTTGTGTCATGAATCAAAACTCATGAATCAACATAAGTTGCCCTTACTCATTTGAATCTGAAACAATTTTCCTGAAATCTCATACCTCGTGGTATGAGACTGCTCATCGTACAACTTTTGTACGTTTTGAATATTGTATGAGTATTCATGTTGTCTTTGGAGTTCAACGCTCATAGTAGACAACACGTAGTAATGAGCAAGTTCACGGTCTATTAACCAATCCGCATAATCCTTAGTCTATTCGGGTGTGGCATCTTTATCTGGTTTAGCTAATGGCTCTGTGGCGACAATATACTATAGCTTTTCATAAGTGAGCGCTATTTTAACATTTCTTAGCCAGTCCTTATAATTTGCGACATTAAGTGTGTAGTTTTCAAAAAATAGCTTCATTATTGCCATTTGGTCTATACAAATTCAATATTATATTAGATATCATTGCATATGTTCTTATTATGATTGGAGTGATTTATTATATTTATCTAATAAGGCTCCCACTGAATTCTACATTTCTCAAGAAACCTAAATGAGATTCAGACATTTTATAAGTTCCTTTAGTGGGTATTAGGATTCGTTTATCATGTTGCTACGATCTTGAGTTTTTTCAACAATTATAGTCCCCGTAAATGGTAAGTAACACTTTACTAGTTATATCTCATATATAACTCCTAACATATTTTAACTATGCTCCTAGTCATCTTTATGACCTTGAGTTATACCCTAGACCCATTATTTCACGATATCCAGGGGATTAATGCAACCTTTGAGTTTGTTAAACAAAGTTACATAAACATTTTTACTTCTCTAAAGATAGTATAAACATCACCTTAGATACTCTATGGCTTATGTTTGCTCAACAACCAAGGATTGCAAGGTACTCTATTTGTATTATAAATGATAGAGAGCATAATTAATTTAAATTGATAATTTAACATTAATTTTGTAAATTAATATCAAGTATTTAGCAAACAAGGGTAACCATTGTAACTCATGATATCACATATCTTTTATATACACATCGAATGTATATTCCCTTAAGTCTCATGGGTTTAATTTATTTTTAACCTTCTATTTTTCTTTATACATATAATATATATACATTTAATTATTATAACATTTATAATTTTTTAAGCTAATATATATATTCATATGTATTCTTTTATTAACTAAATGATTTAATTAATTTTAAACATAACATTTATATTTATTTTATTTAAATTTAAAACAAATTTAAATTTGCATCATATAATTATTTAATTTAAAAAAACTTAAATTACTTCTATAATATTAAAATATGATATCTAAATTAACATATGACTTAAAAATACTTTTAAGTCTTCCACAAGGGCATATCCTAAAATATATCATTTCGACGAACCTGGTAAAAGTCAAGAGATCGGGAGGTTATCCACCTATAGTGGTCCTTAATTAGAGTAACATTCTCCTTAGTTTAAACACATTTTCTAAAGCATCCATCCACTTTAACTTTTCTAAAAATAGTGCCCTATGTATTGGTTAATTTATTTAGACAAACACAATGCGGACTTTGGTACCATTGTTTGATTAGGTGCACTGACAATGGAGGTCAAAGGGTGAATTCAAATTTTTTAGCTTTTATTAAATTGACACGACCTTTATTTTATGTTTGTGTAAATAATATTTTATCTATACCAAACCAAATTTAGTGTGTAATTAATAAAAGAGTTTTGATAACATTTTAATTTATTTAATTTGATTAAAATATTTATTTAATTTTATTTAGCAAAGCTAGCCGGCTTTAAAGTGGGTCGTGCCACTGTATAAATATAGGGGAAACAGGTGTTCTGCACATGTACAGAACAACTAAACGGGCGCAAAGAGCCCACACCAAAGAGCAAATAAAGAACAGGAGTTAGGCAAAAGGAGCCTAAACTACTAACCCACTAAGACTACGCTGCCTTTAGAGAAGAACAACCACTACCAACATTAGCCGACGGGCCAATAACATGAACATACCTAGAGAATAGAGTAGCCAGATGTGGATCATAACCTTCAGAATCAGGAGAATAAATAAACTTCATATCCCAGCTGACATCATAAAACTTACTTTTATTCTCCTCACCAATGTCACCAATCCTAGTCAGGGACAGACCCTCACCATCAATATGATATATCAGACATCGACTCTCACCCTCAATATCACTGATAAAAGCACAAAATGTATCAGACCACGGCGAGTAATGCATGTAAGAAGGAACATGGAGCCAGAATCGCTCTTCAGAATTTCAAATAATAGAATAGGACAAAACAGACAAAGCACAATCAATATGGGCCCTACCAATAGGATCGACACCATTTGGAGCAACTCCAGAAGAAACGATAACAGTTGGGTCAGTAGAAGGGGAAGCAACAACAGACAGGACAGGGTCAGCAGATGGAGTAGCGACAACAGAAAGTACAGGGTCAGCTGAAGGGGTGGACGAAGCAACCTTCGGGACCTACTTCCTGACAGGCGGACGAGGAAGTGGAATTCGCTCAGATAATGGAATAGGGCCAGCAAGGTCCAATCTATAACACGCATTCGAAAGATGCCCAAAGGACTGATAGGACGTACAGATGTCCGGTTTCCAACTATAGCGAATCCTGACCACAGCAAAGTGGTCCACATCAAGTCTGACTTTCAATTCCGAAGGCAACAGCTTGGCAGGGGTTATTTCAATCAGAGCTTTGGCATACACTAATCTCTTTCTAGCTACAATGTTAGTGTCATAACAAATCACCTTACCAACTTGGCCAGCTAGCCAATCAATCCCGATCAAAGGTTTAAGAACAGATGGGATATGAGAAAAGCGAGCCCAGGTTGGAATAGATAATACCTGATCTTTGGCTTTATCAACAGACGGACTCCAGGTTGTAATAATAAAAGGTTTCCCATCAATGAGGATAGGATCGACCTCAAGAATTCGTTGTCTTTCCTCACAACACGAGAATTTAAAGTAGAACATTGCGTTATCAAAGTGAACACTTATGCCCCCTTTAGGCTTCCAAATCTGATTGCAACGCGCCTTAATGAGATGGTAGGAAAGATTTGAATCAAGGAAAAAGCCCACCAAATGGTCCTTCCAGTAATCAACACTGGCCTCAATAACTTCCACCGGAGGAATCAAAACTCCATCAATATCCACTTTGTCAAAGCACCTAGGGGAATGCACACCCGCATTTTTTGGCATGCCGGTGAATAACGACGACCACTTAGGGCCTGTCCGCGGCAAGGAAGGAATCGTAGGAACCTGACCAATCATGCTAGAATAGGCGGCTGCAGGCTCGGCATTTACTCGAGCAGTTGGAAGGCAGCAATGATCCTGGATGATTTCAGCAGATGCAACACCAACTGACCCAGCTGCACACGGAGAAACATCTCCAACAACACCATTAACAAAAGACATTGACAAGGCTATATATATATATAAAGATGGACAAGAACGAATGGACAGATCAGATTAGTTCGAAACGATAACACGACCCGAAAAGCCGGTTCCGTTTTCGAAACGAAAGTAGGTCATCCAATATATCAAAATATATGTTTTCGATATTTTTAAACTCAATGGAACTAGTTTCAAACCCTAATTCCATTGTATATAGAAGTTAGCTTTTAAAATCAGATTATATTCATTTAAATTCTATTAATTGATTTCTATGCGTTTCGAGCTCGCACGATCAAACGATAAGTCTGATCGCTACGAAACTTGAAATCCCATAATAATTCATTGTTATGGATCCGATGAAATTAGTTTCATCGAAATCTGAGACAGTGGCCAAAATGACTATTTTTACGTTAATTAAAAAAATTATTATTAAATTGATTAAATCACCTATAAATTCTAAATTAAAAGTTAACAATTTTTAACATTTCTGATTACACAAAAATTAATAATCTTTTAAAATACAATTTTCCATATTAAATCCAATATTTAAACATTGCACTAATTTCAGTGTTCAATTACAACTGTAATAAAATCCCAATTAATTATATTTTAATTTCAATAAATTCTTTTATTTTGATTCTCACTCTTATTATTCAATCATCCAATACCTTATGAATATAATTAACATTAGTTTACATTTTATTACAGTCATATTCTACTGTTATCATCTTAACTCCTATTAACTGCAATATTTAATTATATTAAATTCACATTGATTTCCAAATTATTTCAACGGACTAGATAATAAAATAAAAATTAAAACAATTTTTACACATTAGTAATTCAACACCTTTCTAAATTTATTGTTTACAATCAAAACTAATAAGTTTACGTACCAATTAATTGATTTCATATTTTTTAATAAACTATTTCAATTAATAACATATAATTTCAACGTTAAATCCAACATTTAAATTTATTACTTATTTACAATTTTAACCAAATTAACTTTACAATTATTTCAATTAATTGAAATTACATTAAAATAGTTTTCAATAACATTCAAACAACATTATTAAATCATATTCTAATTATTTTTCTCATTAATAAATCATAAATTTTAATTTCTCATGATATTAAATTCTAAAATCTTATTTAATTTAATATTTTTAATTATCGAAAATTACGGATCGTTACACGTCACCATTAAAGTCATCATCTTAGAATCTCGTGTCGTTCTTCAATGGCCTTGCCACCCCTTCAATGATGACTTTGATCGCAAATCCTAGCCGTCACTAGGAATGGCAATGGGGCGGGTTGGGGCGGGTTTCCTGTTCCCCAGACCCGCCCCGGGTTTTTTAGACCCCGCCCCAGACCCGCCCCGTAGACCCGGTGCGGGTCCGAAATTTTGCCCCGAACCCGAAACCCATACGGGTCAGGGTAGACCCGCCCCGCCCCGCCCCAAGACCCGATGAAGTTTTTTTTATCGATCCAAAATTGTGTACTAATGTACATATATTTATATTTGTTGTTACTAAATGATACATTAAATGAAAATAACAATGTATTTCCAATGATAAGGGAAAATAAAAATATGATGTACCAAATAGTTCAAAAAAATATGCATATGTTATTGTATAATATCAATGATGCAGCTTAATACTATAAAATTTTATAGCTTATTGATTGGAACATTATAATATCCATGTTAGAATCACACACATAAATACATGTGTGTGTATTAACAAACCATCATTATAATACTAAACCGATTTTATGAGATCTCAGTAGTGCGGGTCGGGTTGGGGCGGGTCAGCCAAGCCCCGACCCGACCCTAGACCCGGAGCTCCCAAGAACGGGTCACGGGTCTACCCGCCCCAATGACCCAATGGGGCGGGTCTAGGCGGGCCAAAACAGGGGCGGGTCAACCGGGTTTGGACCCTAGACCCGCCCCATTGCCATCCCTAGCCGTCACCCAATCCACCTACCCTCTACCAGCGACATTGGCCTATTTAGATCTCGCGATATATTGCTGTGAAAAACGTCGTGTCCTTCGTACAAATTTTTCGAACTGCTCCTCTATTTTCTGGAAATCTCCATTCTTGCGCTAAAAAATAAATTAGTTGCCATAGAGGACAAAAAAGACCAAGAATGCGTTCTTTTAGCATACGAAAGGAGCATGAGAAACGGACATTTGAAAGAGGTATAAAAGGAGAATGTTTGATGGAAGGAAAATGCGTTCTTGTGTTGTAAAAGAGGCATTTGAAAGGGACATTATAAATGCTTTATTATAAATATTTTCGTTAGTATTGTTTTTAGGTTTAATTATTTTTTAATTAAGCATTCAAATAATATAATTAAAAAAGACAATTTTCATTGATCACTAGAAATTTAAATAAAAATACAAATAAAACTAGAAATACAATGAAAAAAATAGGGTAGTGGGTAAGATGATGGCTAGGCGGGTAGGAAGGCGGACGGATCATCATATACTGCTGATATTTGATTGTGCGTTGCGAACATTCTATCTCCAACCATAGCCAATTCCGAACGTCGTGTCTTCCTGTTACGACCCAGGGTTTGGTCGCTTTAACTAGGAAATTATATATTTTTTATATAGTCAATAAATATATTTTTATTAATAAATAAACTCATTTTAATTAATTAATAATGAGGGTAAAATTGTTTTCAAAATTTGTTTATCAAATTAAATAGTTCGTAGAAAAATAGAAAATGTGACCGAAGAATGTTTTCCGAAATTTCGACCTTTCGACACCAGAAAGTTGTCGGGAATGTTGTTCGTCTTTGTGCACCATATGTACACATATATACTAGATAATTAAATAAATAATAATACACTTAGGAATAGATTATCTTATGTTAATTGTAATTAACTGGTGGTATGACAATTCATAACTTTAAAAATAATAAACATTATATATAAAGATATATTATTAAGTGTTGTCATATCTTAATATTTTCATAATTAAACATCATTACTCATCATGGGCTTAAGGATTTGACAAGAGAAGGAGGGGGATGTGACAAGAGAGAGGGGTAGGAAGGTGGTGTGATTTTTCAAAAATCATGACATATTATGTTAAGTCATTAAAGGGTAGTTTGGTAATTTTCTCCAAATCTTTTTGCCTATAAATATACATCCACACACACACATTCTCATTTTCTTTCTCCTCTTCACTTTCTAAAACTTCCTCTCAAAAATATCCATGGCTTTCATAGTTTGCAAAAGTTAGAAAAAAAATCAAGTTTCTCCACTTTGAAAAAAAAATTCCTTAGCTAAAACCCTTCTCTACCACCTTACAATCCTCCTCCATCAAGCAAGTACCCACATTCCTACCCTACACCCCAAGTCGTGCCAATAAACCATCGGGCCGAGCCCATTAGTAGCCAAAAATCCAAGAAAGCAACTTCCTTTTTGAGCTCTAGAGTGATTAGTAAGGTCTAGTGAAAGTTAGAGTTAAATCTGTGGAAATTTCGGTGAGTAAACTACCTTATTTTGGAAAAGATTTTTACTTTATTATCAAGTCATTATTATAGCGATAATATAATGTAAAGTTGGATGGTAACCATGTGGTTTGATTATGATTTGGATGATCTATTATAGCTTGATTTGGTTATGGAAATCGATGTTGTATTATAAAGTTAGCAAGTATGTATGTACGAATGTACACTTGCAACATATGAAGATGGTTTGTGTTAGTAATGTGTTGATTGTAAAACATGAGCTATGGCATGAGTTTTGGTAAACAAAGTTAGCTACTTTGTGCAATGGCGATGGATTTGAGGTCCGGTTGGAATCGATGTTGTTTTTCGAAGTTTAAAATTTTGAAACGGATTAAAGTTTGTAGCTTTAGTTTCAAAAGTCTTTTTTATTTGTTTTTTCTAAAGAATGTTTCAAACCATGAAAAAAAAGCAAAGGGTTGTGAAGTGGCTAGCTAAGAATAAGTTAGAGCGAACTGCGCCCAAAGCGATAATCGCTATGGATGCAGTTCGACGAAATTTATCGATTTTAGTTTCAAGTAGTTTTAACTTGAAATTGTTTTGTAAAAGTTTTCAAAACAAACTTAATTAGTAATTAAAAAGTAATTAAGTTTTGTAATTTAATTATTTAATTAATTAGTTAAATAATTAAAGGTAATTAGCCTTAATTAGTAATTAAGAAGGTAATTAGTAATTAATCAACACTTAAGTTAAGTTAATGACTATTGTTTGATTAATTAAGTCTTAATTGGTATTTAAATTGGTTAAGAAGTAATTAATGGTTAATAATTATTTAATTAAGTTAATTAATTATTATTTAATTAAGTGATTCTTTAATTAATATTTTAATTAATTAGGGCTTAACTGATAATGATTTGATTTAACCTTAATCAAGATGCAGTAGAAGGTTAATTATGGCCTAACTAAGTTCATTAAGTCTAACTAGAGTTTAACTATGATTTAATATTGATTTAATTTGGATTAATTAAGATTTAATTAGGTTTTAAATCGATTTATTTATTTAATTAATTAAATCTTTTCCAAATGCGATTTTAAATTAAACTGAATGTGTTTTAACCAATATTCTTCTCAAGGTGAATTGATTCCAAACCAAATGATCTCTTGTTTGGACCATTAAGTAGCCAAATGAATTAAAGTAGTGATTGAAAACGTTGACTCGTTTATGGAAAGTTTTGTAATTTAATTATTTAAGTTTTGTAATTTAATTATTTAACTAATTATTTAATTAATTAGTTAAATAATTAAAGGTAATTAGCCTTAATTAGTAATTAGGAAGGTTATTAGTAATTAATCAACACTTAAGTTAAGTTAATGACTATTGTTTGATTAATTAAGTCTTAATTGGTATTTAACTTGGTTAAGAAGGAATTAATGGTTAATAATTATTTAATTAAGTTAATTAGTTAATTAATTATTATTTAATTAAGTTATTATTTAATTAATATTTTAATTAATTAGGGTTTAACTTATAATGATTTGATTTAACCTTAATCAAGATGCATTAGGAAGTTAATTATGGCCTAACTAAGTTCATTAAGTCTAACTAGAGGTTAATTACGACTTAATCTTGATTTAATTTGGATTAATTAAGATTTAGTTAGGGTTTAAACCGATTTATTTATTTAAATTTTTTCCAAATGCGATTTTAAATTAAACCGAATGTATTTTAACCAATATTCTTCTCAAGGTGAATTGGTTCCAAACCAAATGATCTCTTGTCTGGACCATCAAGTAGCCGAATGAATTAAAGTAGTGATTGAAAACGTTGACTCGTTTATGGAAAGTAAGTGACTTGTGTTTAGCACGAATGTTGGATATCAGAATTGTGATAAACATAAAGTGGTTAATTTCGGTAAGCGGGTCATGATAACTTAAGTATGGAATGTGTTTCCATATGTTAATCTTCCACCTGATAGTGAAGCTGTTCACTATCAATAACTTGACCCTTTTAAATTATCGAATGTTGGTTTGAATAGACCGGGATCGGATGACAAGCTATTATCCGAAAACCACTTCAAACCAACGTAAACGTTCGAATTGGAAGTATTGAAGTCATGATCAAGATTCAAGACTTGAAGTGTAACGACCCAGAATTTCTGTCATTTGAAATTCGTATATTTAATTGATTTTTTAATATTAACAAGTGAAATTTGTAAGCCGAATAAATTTAATTTCGAATATAGTGATTTAATTGGATAATTAAATCGATAATTCAATATTTGAAATTCCAGAAATAATTGATAATTGGGTTTAATGTGAATGAAAATGATTTATAAAGTTATATTAAATTATATTGGAGTTCGGAAAGTGGGTAAAACCTTAGAAACGCCAGTCGGCACGTTCGATTTCGAGTTCGGAAATTTTCAAGATGAATAGTGTTTTGGCTATTTTCTATAAAAGGACCCATTTTCTTCCATTTGCAAACAAACTAGGGTTCAAGCTTCAGCCGCCACTTTCAACATCAATGGCCGAAAAACTTCAATTCTTTCTCCTTTAATTTATTCCCATCCGTAAGCAATTACGTAAAACTATCAACTACAAAGTGATAGAGCTTCACGAGATCTATAAATCCATATGGCGATGATCATCGACAGAGCACCATATCGGCCAAATTTCTGCCGTGAAGTCATGTGTTTTGTTCACGATTTCCGAGGCAAGGGAGCAGCCGAGTGGGGTCGTCCTCTGGGCGTTGGTGAGGGGGAGCGAGGCGCATGGAACGGTGGTTCCTGATCGAAGTGCAAATGAACGATGGAGGCTCGATAAATTTGTGATGAACGGCGGCATGGGTTATGACGTTCGAACTGGAATATTAGGGAAGAAGCAATTTCGTGTGGCCTAGATCTAGGGTTTCAGAAACGAACGGCTATGATGAGTAGGGTTTGAAATAAAAATAAAAATGTAAATTAATTTATATACTAAATTGTATAAACTTTGTATTGTCGTATCTTTGTCATACGAGGTCGAAAAATTACGAAACGAATTGCGTTGGAATCGTTTCGACGAACACTACGCAATGGAACTGGATTGGAGTCGATTGGAGCTAGTTTAAATTTTGGATAAAATTAAATGCTTGTTTAATTTTATTCGAAAAGAAAATACTGCAACTGATATCAGAAACTCAAGGTGAGAACTCCTCACTCAATCGAATTGTATTTCGATTTAAATTTTAAATAGCTAGATTTAAAATTGTGGATAGTGTTAATTGTGTGAATTGAATGATGGTTGTTATCTATTGTGTTGAAATAGACCCTATACGCCGTATATTAAGCGGAGGTTATTTATTAAAAACATATACCGCAATAATTCCACCGTGAAGTGGAATTGGTATTATATATGTATTTGGAGTTGATTTCCCGCATTATATAGCGGATGAGACCCTATTGCGCCGCATAATAGCGGATAATATTTATAAATCCCATATACCGCGATATTCCACTTCGAAGTGGAATTGGTATTGTGCTAACATCTGTGGATGCAGGGAAACAGGTTGAAGGGATCCAACTGGATTCCTCAAATTATATGAATTTGTTTCATATGTTTTATGAATTTGTTTCATATGCTGTGTGATTATTTATTTATATCTGTGAATGATTATACTGACGATTGAATTTGTTGAAGGCTATAATTTAGCCGAATGTGTTTTTTGTATCATTGGATACCAGAAATAAATAAAAATTGGATTTTTGAAATTAAAATTGGAAATTTTAAGTAAATCCTTTTGAAAGAATTAGTTGAATCTCAAAGAAGGAATTTTAAAAGCGTAAAGTTGATTTTTGTAATCTTATCGAATTATTTCCAAAAATATAGGAAAGGATTTTTATAAAATGATTTTGAGTAATATTATTTAAAAGTTGAAGAATTTATTTAAAATGGAATTTTAAATGGTTGGGAAGAGATAAAGGAATTTATTTTAAAAGGTGATAATTTGTTTGAAATCCAATTGATAATTGATTTAGTATTTGAAGATAAATCTTTGGGAAATCGACATGAAAATTTATTTGATGTTGAATGAAAAATTGATTTGTGTTGAAATAAATTGGAAATCGATTTGTAAAATGATTTGGGATTTAAAATAAACTTAGAAATCAATTTGTAATTGATTTGGGGTTGAAATAAATTTAGAAATCAATTTGTAATTGATTTGGTGTTTGAAAGTGAATATTTGGAAAACGATTTGAAAATCGTGTATAAGTGAATATTTAGAAATTTAAATTCACAGTGGGAATTTATTAAGAAAAAGGGAAATGAATAATATCGGGAATTTCATTCCACGAATGAATTGATTTGAAAATTTGTTTTCAAAGTGATGAAGTGTGAAAATGTAATTTGAAATTGGTTTTCAAATGTGGAAGTGTGGAAAATATATATCTTGTGAAGATATTTTGAAATTTAATAATTTGGGAAAATTATTTAAATTGGTTGATTGTTGTGAATGTTGTTGATAGTTAAATAACCGACTATCAATATTTGCCTTTGAAATGGCACTTGATTTGTTTTAAAACAAGCGCTCATTATTCGGTTAAGCCGGGAGGGGACTTTGTGTCATATAACTCATTCCGAATAATGATACGACGTTATGAATTGCAATTGAAGACCGGTGTGAAGACCGGGTATTTGCGAAAATGAAAGGACAACCTGTCGAATGTCTCTGCACCGAGTTGCTCCGGTATAGAGATTTATATCACTCTTCTTATGATGGGAAGTTCGTACGTGATTAGTGAATATCAGGATTGCAAGGGCTTCTTTGGAAGTGCCTTCGGTTCCGTTCGATCCCGGAACGGACTTGTATGGATGTGTGTCTGACATTACACTTTGAGATGTAAAGCTGGTTTCTATCAAATACATTTCTGTTGGTGGCGGAGAATTTATTCTCTTAGCTTAACACCCTTCTCTGAGACGTACGAGCTCAGAGGTTATGTAGTTTATGGTTACTAGTGATACATTCCCAATTTGGTAATGTGGCATACGAAGTGCTGTTGATCATTTGTTGATCAAAGCATGGCTTTGTGAAAAAGCGTAGCTTTGTGGACGATACTTCGTCGAGCCTCACAACCCGGTAATGGTCGAAACAGGAATGTTGCGGCAAGGTTTTTAGGGGTCGCGCCCCTAGGGTATGTCATTTCCTTCTGGATAAAAGGTGATATCATGGTATGGAGCCCAGATATTTTACCTATGTTGATGCTGCAAATTTATTATACTTTGTGGTTGTTGCTTTGTGGTTGAGGATCCTCGGATAAAGGTCGGTAACGACCGGGGGATGGCATAGCTTGTGTGTTAACTACCTAGTTACAGCTGTACAGCGTGAGGTAGCGTCGGCCTTGTGTTTGCAGAGAGTAGGTTGACTCTCGGGGCGTCATTCCAGAGGCGTTTCCATTTCGGTGTAAGGAAGTTCCTTTGCCTGGCCATTTGTTGGAAAATCCAAAGAAACAATACGAACCTTGTACGGTTTTAGTTGTATAACCTGCTATGGAATGTGGCGGTAACCTGCTATTAAACATAGTAGCTATAGTAGGCATACAATAATGGTTGTATGTTGGCTAAGATTAATATTATACTTTCAAAATGTTTTCCACACTATGCACTAGTAATAATATCAAAAGAGTTTTCTTTTGCGTAGTTAGCATGTTTGACTATCATAAGAAGAAATCTCCTCCAATTCTGCGTTTGCATTGTGTGTGTGGCGGGAGGTCTTATGGTAGTTTCATTTTCCAAAAGCATTGCAGATATTTTCCACTTCCTTTGTTTAAAGATAAATAACTGTTTTAGTTCTCACACCAGTCACCATGACTGACCTGGAGTTTATTGTTCCTTTCCTAAACTCTGGGTGCCCACCAATTTCCACACGGGCAGCCTAGAGTCAGGTTATCAGGTCATTCTGAATTCAGGAGATGCTGTGGAGCTCAGTGGCGAGCTGGATGGCGAGGCGTATCACTTGTATATGATATTATTATTCCGCTATGTATTCTGTATGAGGACAAGTTTGTATAACTGTCCAGTGTTGTATTATTGTTGTAAACTCCGATGATGATGTAATGTATAAAATGATATAGTTCTTTGTTTTAAAAGATTATTCATTTATCTATTATATGTTGTTCCGCTGCGAATGTGAGATTCTAATATTGTTTCTGTTTCCTTTTCTTTCTTTTTCTTCTGTCTTCTTCTACCTCTTCTTTTTAACCATAACAATTCGGTTTTCCGGCATTCAATTGCTTGGCAGTTGATACAGTGGACGTATTAATGTCGACTTTCGAGCGTCGAAAATCCGAATCGTTACATGAAGTGCAAGGGTTGTCTTGTCATTAACCTTGAGGGTGATTCCAAAATGGGTATAGTGGAAGTAGTGCCTTCGGTTCGTTCATCTCTTGAATGACTTGTATGGATGAATGCTGAAATTGTGTCAACATCGGGAAGGCAATGTCAGCATTCCAAGAGAGAAGTGATATATGTGAAAGGTAATGACGTAGCCTCAGGCCTCATCAACCGGGAATGACTAAAACATGGGAGATGCAGCAAGGCTAAGTGGGTTGCTCCCATTAGGGTAAGGTTATCCCTATCTAGAGTCCCTAATATTAATTCATGTATGCTTCAGTATGGTTACTAATCCCAACCGCGGGGTGATCTTATTCGGTACTATCCAACAAGGGGTAGGCTGGTCTTGTGTTGGTAGAGGATCCAGACGAGGTCCTCAGTGTTATTTTATCTAGAGATACACCGTGATGGGTGGTACCCTAGTAGCCCAGTCATTGTATAGAATCCATTCTCCAATAAGTGCCATACATTTTTAGTTGTACACAAATATGTTGAAATGTGAGATGCAAGCATTTCAGCTATGTTCTATTTTACTTTAAAACCTAGACATTATGATAATGTCACTGGATTTCTATATAAAGCGTTTTGGTTATCGTAAGGTAAAAACCCATCCGTTTTTATGTGCGGCGTGGTCTTACGAGATAGCCTTGATTTTAAAAGTGTTTTAAAAGTAATAATTCAGTTGTTTGAGTTTACTCACACCAGACCCATGTCCGACCCAGAGTTTAATTTTCTTTTCCTAAAACTCTTGGGTACTCAAATTTTTATGAGTAGCCAAGTGATTTAGGTTTCTCACGATTGCATTTTGGAGGAGCTGGAGCAGGTGGTTTCAACGTTAGCTAACTACTATCTTATTCTGATGTGTATATATGTATGTATTTTGTATTAGTGATGTAAGGACAGGTAGTTATAACTGTCCTGGTTTGGAACTTGTACTATAATGACTCTGATGTACTATTATGGCAGTATCCCTGTAAAATCTTAAGTTAATTAATATATGTTGTTTCATTCCGCTGTGAGATTCTGTGATTGTAAAGTTTCTTCTTATCTTTCTTTTTCTTCTACCCTTAATGACTCATCTTTCGGAGTAAGAAAGACGGTTCGTTACACTTCCAAAGAACTGAATGCTTCTCACTAGATCATATCCTACGTTTGTTTTGCTCTACAAACTCTGTCATACCGACCATTTTCTTTTTAGTAACCAGTATTTGTAGCGTGCGTGATCGTTTGTTACCAGTATTTTATTCCAAAGCCTCATTTGTTGTTCTAATTTTCTTACGGACACATTTGAGTTATTTCCGACCATATCTTTATTAATAGTTGGAATAGAAACACAATTTTTGGATCCGGTCGTGAACTTCTGAAATTTCCCTTTATATACAAGCTCATATAAAAAATTTAAACAAAATAATGACAAAAAAGGTAAATG
Organism: Allium fistulosum; assembly: GCA_030737815.1. Taxonomy (NCBI): domain Eukaryota; kingdom Viridiplantae; phylum Streptophyta; class Magnoliopsida; order Asparagales; family Amaryllidaceae; genus Allium; species Allium fistulosum. The sequence goes on from CM060905.1 coordinate 823,874,736, forward strand.
AAAAAAGTATAGCTCTAAACATTAGATGCGCACCACGTTAAATGCACATACAGTTCAATAGAATATTTGATTGAATCAAAATTTGACTGCATCAATTATAGAACTCTGCATGTATAGTAATATTCATTACCAGATAAATTACGACCTATTCAATATCATGCTATATCTACAGAAAATTGGACCGCGTCAGATATAGAATTCTACATATATATATATATTATATATTCATTAGTAGATAAACTATGACCTATTCGATAGCGTGCTATGTATAGAAAATTGGACCGCATCAGTTATACAATTATGCATATATAATAATATATTCATTATTAGATAGACTATGACATAATCAATGCACGTTATCTATGTTATGCCTTTCCAATTTGACCGAATCCTCGATGCTAAGAAGAGATTCAAACCTTTATCCCTCAAATATCTAATTCTAGAAAATTCTACAATCCCTATAAATATCATATGAAAATTTCCTCTCCTTTTCACTTCACCATTCACAATCAGTTCAACTTTCTCTACCACTCCATCACTTCTAGTGTTCTCCGCTCTTTATTGTTATCCGTCGTTATTCGCTGCTGCTCACTACCGTTAACCTCCAGCATCATAGTTCTTTCAAAGCTTCAGGTCAGTCTAGATGCATAATTTTAAAAGTTTAGTGATATTATCATATATATATAAATGCATATATATATAAGATGTATAATATTTTATTAACCATGAATCTAGTATGTTGTATATAAATCTAATGGCGCTTTCCATGATCTTATCTTTATTATTATTATCTTATCATTAATATTTTAATATATTAGGCATGGGTTTTATGATGGGTCAATGCATTTAATATTGTACGCATACATTTTGCATGTTCTAACTGTACTCAATTTGAATTGATATTTCATATTTTATATCCTGTTGAACTAGATTGCATCATATTTTTATCTATAATTCTTTATACTATATTCAGCAACGCCAAGTACACCTGCAAAAATTATTTAACCTACAAAATGATCTGTATGAACTACTAACATTGTCACTATTGCTTTCATTTTCTTGTTCTGACAATTATCACATGAACGGATCATGATAAAAAATTATGATTTTTATTTTCCAACTTAATATCCTTTCGAAAACATTATCACATTACTTCCTTATAGTTATTTTTTAAAATTTGCAATTTCATTGGATATAAATCGTTTATGTTCCGTCATCGCTCGGAGGATGCAAAATTTCAGTTTTCAACCTTTGAAACCCAACTATCGTGACATATTTATTTTGTTTGACTTTCATATGTTAACTGGTGTTTGATTTATCACGCAATGATAGTGCTCAGACTTATTTATAAGAAACAGAGAAATGAATTCATCAACTAAAACAAGCTGGAAGTTCGTGCTTATATACTAGTGCACGTGCTTACATTATTAACAACATATAAAACGGTACCAACAGAAAGTAAATGACATACTGCTGCAACAAATATCACTAACACTCTCCCACAATTCAATCTCTCTTCATCTTTTTCTTTGACAGTTTAGCTCTTGCTTTCACCTTTCTTCATACCTGCAACAGCATCTACATTTAATTCCTTTCTCAAATTTATAAACCTAGCACATGACAGTGATTTAGTTAATATATCAGCCTTTTGGTACAATGCTGGTATATGATTAATACAAATCTTCCCTTTTGCTACTTGTTCTCTCACAAAATAGAGATCCAGTTCAATATGCTTCGTCCTTGAATGTAATACGGGATTGGCAGCTAACATCACAGCACTTGCATTGTCACACCAAACTGTAGCATGCTTTAGTTCATCGTTCAGCGCTTCTGATAACAGGGACTGCAGCCACATAATTTCAGAAACAGTGCTCGCTACACTTCTATATTCTGCCTCTGCACTCGATCTCGACACAGTAGATTGTTTCTTTGAACACCAAGACACCATATTTCTGCCCAAATACACACAATATCCACTAACTGACTTCCTGTCATCTCTGTCAGCAACCCAATCAGCATCAGCAAATGCGCTGATTTTCAATGATTCACTAGAATATAACTTTAGTCCATACTGCACTGTTCCACCTAAGTATCTTAGAATTCTCTTTACCGCCTTCCAATGTTCACTTGTTGGGTTTTGCATAAATTGACAAACTTTATTTACGCTTAAAGATATCTCGGGTCTGGTGATGGTGAGGTACTGCAGAGCACCCACAATGCTCCTATAAAGATGTGGATTGTCGATAGGATCACCTGAATTCTTTGATAGCCGAAGGTTTGTCACCATGGGTGTATTTGAAGCTTTCGCTTTATCCATCCCAGCTTTCTTCAGTATACTTCGAATATAATTTGCTTGACTTAGAAGAAGACCTCCATCTTCAGTTCCATTAACTTCGATGCCCAAGAAAAAATTAAGTAACCCAAGATCCTTTAATCTGAATTGCTCATTTAAATACTTAGTTAATCTATCTATTTCTGTCATGTTACTTCCAGTTATGACAAAGTCATCGACGTATACGAGAATATAAGTAACATGATTGCTGCTTCTTCTTATGAACAATGAATTATCGGATTTTGTATGACTAAATCCAAGTTTCACCAATGTTGCTTTTAATTTCTCAAACCATACTCGAGGCGCCTGTTTCAACCCGTACAAAGCTTTATTCAACTTGCATACCATGTGATAATTTTGATTGTCTTCAAACCCCTTTGGTTGCTCCATATACACCTCTTCCTCCAATTCTCCATTCAAGAACGCATTATGAACATCCAATTGTTTCACCAACCAACCATTATGTAAAGCAATGGTAAGCATTACTCTAATTGTAGTAGGCTTTACTACCGGTGAGAATGTCTCCTTGAAATCAAATCCTAGTTGTTGTGTAAAACCTTTCGCTACGAGTCGAGCTTTGTACTTATCTATAGTTCCATCTGCATTGTGCTTGAGTCTATACGTCCACCGACACCCTATCATTGTCTTGTTTTTGGGCAGAGACACTAAAGTCCATGTACCATTATTCATCAATGCTCTCTATACTCCTCTTCCATAGCTTTCCTCCACTTGCTGCATTTTATAGCTTGTTCGAAGTTTACTGGTTCTTCAGATACACACTGAATCGTATATACTTTAGGTTTGAAAATGCCATGTTTTGCTCTTGTCATCATAGGGTGTCCTTGAGGCTGATCTTCCACTCGAGTTCGACTACTGGATGAAGCTGCACTGTTTGTATTATTTGAATCTTCATTACTTGTTTCATTCTGATGCTGCACGAAATCATAATTTGTACTATTATTCATTTCTTCAGTTTGAGTTCCCAGTAATTCATGACTTTCTACAGCATCTTCGTTGGTAACATCAATGTCATGATGTTCTTCAATCCTGCTACACATAGGTATGGGTGGCAATGATTTCTGCGCATTGATAACTTTCCTAGTATTCTTCATTTCCATATTAGCAAATGGAAAAACTCTTTCGTTAAAAGTGACATGTCTTGACATAACAATCTTACCTTCACTTGTTAAGCACGTGTATCCTTTTTGCCTTGTTCCGTATCCACGAAACGTGCATGGAGCTGATCTGAAATCCAATTTATGAGAAGTATACGGTCTCAAAAAAGGAAAACATAAGCATCTGAATACCTTTAATCTTTTGTATTCAGGTTTAATGCCATACATAGCTTCATATGGACTGGTATTCTTTAGCACTTTGGTTGGTAAACAGTTGATCAAATACACTGCTGTTGAAAATGCCTCAGGCCAGAACTTCAGAGGCAATGAACCTTGTGCTAACATAGTTAAACCCATCTCCACTACATGCCTGTGCTTCCTTTCCACCATGCCATTCTGCTGTGACGTATGAGGACAAGTACACCTGTGTATTATCCCTTTATCGTTGAAGAATTCTCTTAATGGCTTGAACTCAGAGCCACCATCAGTTTGGAAGATTTTCACTTTCCTGTCAAACTGTCTTTCCACCTGTGTAACAAATTGTCGCACTGCTTCACCTGTCTCTGATTTCAACTTTAGAAAATAAATCCATGTGAACCTTGTATATGCATCTACAAAGGCAACATAATATTTATATCCGTAATCTGAGCTCAAAGGTGCAGGACCCCAAAGGTCACATCCAACTAACTCCAGTGGGTTATGATATACAGTTTCAGAGTGTTTGAAGGGTAATCGATGACTCTTACCCAATTGACATTGACTGCATATATTAGGCGTTATACACTTCAAATGTAATAGATTTTCTTTATTCAATATTACCTTTATTACACTTTCATTTGGATGACCAAGCTTTTTGTGCCATATATCGTATTCATCATTTACATCACTATTAACTACATTGTAACATACAACTTTTTCTTCAACATTACCATCGGTTTTGAGATCGAACTTGTACAATCCATTATGCAGCTTCACCTGTAACACAGTTTCCTTGCTCACATTATCTTTGATCAAACATATGTTAGAATGAAATTCAAAGAAGACATCATTATCATTCGCAAACTTCGACACAGTAATCAAGTTCTTTTTAATTTGAGGTACTCGCAGCAAATTTCTTAGCAATAAAGTTCGATTTCTATTTTCAGTGGTGAACTGAGCATGACCAACATGAGTAATATTAACTGGTGCACCATTACCCATGTGAATTAATTTTTTACCTCTGTATGCGGTTCCTCCAAGGTTCAGGTTCTGCAAGTCACTAGTCACATGATGTGTTGCACCCGAATCAGGAAACCACGCTTCGTCTTCAATATCTGAGTTCTTGGCCAGTGTGTCTTGATGCTTGACTTGAGAGTTTTGATTTCTTGGATTGTATCCAGTGCTTCCTTGTACCTGACTCAGATTAATATTGTATTGTAACAACCCTGTATTTTGTGATTATTCTAATTATTTATTTTGGTTATTTTAATTGATTTCCTGATTTAAAAACTTTATTTTATTTATTAAAATGAATAAATTTTGTTATTTTAAATATAAATTTTGATTTTGATGTGAATTAGAATTCCAAACATGACTAAAAAGGATATTTTCCAGAAAAGTGAATTTTGGTCAATATGGTCAAACTTTGACTTTTAATTTAGAAATTTTAAAGTTTGAAAATTTGAATTTTATCTTTTATTATGAAAGTAAATAAAATTTTAAGAATAATGCTTTTCGTTTCGTTAAAATCTGATTTATAATGTGAAAGTTATACCCTTTTAAATATTGTGTGTAATTTGTTGTATTTAACAAAATTATTTATTTTAAATTATAAAAAAATAATATTTTATTTGGTCATGTAATATTATAATTTATATTTATATGGGTAAAATAACATGTTATGTATATACTTTGGTTTTAAAACATTTTAAAGATATAATTGGCATTTTCCAGTGTTAGCTGTATTTTGTTTAAAATTCTAATTTCCAGTTTCAATTAATTAAAGTAATTCTTTATTTGTTTTTCTATTTTTTTCTTAAAATCTTATTTTATTCTCATTCCCACTTTATTTTGTTCCTCATTTATTTTATTTATTTGACCTTTTATTTGTTTAAAGTGAAATAGAAATTTTATAAGGCTAGTGATATTTATTTGTAATTTTCATGTCTTATTTCCAATTTTTAAACATTTTTCTTTAGTTTTTTTTTCTATTTTTTCTAAATTAAATTATTTATTTCACTTTTAAAATACTTTAGAAATTATTTTATTTCAAAATTTTTCTTTAGAATATTTTTAAAATGAAGTAGATAATTTTCCAAAGACAATCGTGATTTATTTGTAATTTCTGGACCCTGTTTTCAATTTTTAAGCAATTTCTTATATTCTTTTTCCATTTTCTTTAAAATTAATTATTTATTTCTATTTATAATATTTTGTTTCAGTTGTTAGAGCTTATTTCTGAGTTTATTTTTGTTTTATTGGAATTAAAAAGAAAAAGAAATATGAAGGGTTTAAAATTGCTTAGAAACCGATGTCCTTTCACCTCCTTAAGTCTTTTCAATTGCCATAACCCCTCCTTTATGCTTTGGCCATGACTTTTACTTTTGTTTTCACGTGAAAACTCTCATTTTTCATTTCATCATTCGACCACTTCAGATCTGAAGCAAAATCTTTTGGTAATGGTTTCATTTTTCTTCTTTTCTCCTTATTTTTCTATGAAAATTGCCTTGTTTTCTCTTGTTTTTGGATAGGCCTCTCCTCCACATCCATGGCCACAAACTCCTACATCTCTTCCCTGCCATCAACACCAGCTACTCCTCTGGTCTTGACCAAGGCCGAGCCACCATGATGCCAAAACTCCACAAAAATTGCAAAACAAGCCATAAAAACATGATTGTTTACCACTATTGCTTCACCACTCCATTTTCCACCACCACCACCTTAGGCCGCCTCCACCACCTCTGGCCAGACCACCACACACCTTTCCTTCCACTGACCTGATCCATACCCCTTTGACCTGACCACACAAGCCCATGGCCGAGCCATTTTTGTGAACAAAACCCACTTATTTTGCCTTAAACTCTTCATATTCCTTTGTATAAACTTCCTCCTCATATTCTACTACCTAGGCCATGCATACACATGACCAAACCTGAGCCAAACTTGTTCAAACCAGATCCAAAACTATCCCTAGGCCATGAAAAAAGAATAGAGAAAGCATGGCAAAAGATTTGGCATTCGTATCTCTCTTTATTTAAAAGTTATTTCATTTCTAGTGTATTGAAATTTATGGTTTGCTTTGATTTTTGTTTGGGTTGTAACACAAGATCTATATCATTGGATTTGCTCTCCACACTCAAATTGTATTAGAGTAGTCGTGCCTTCGTAATCTTTGTGTTGTGTGCTTGTTGGCAAATCTCCAGCTTAACAGGTGAGTTATTCTCACCAGACAATCTGTACCTATATAACTGATAAACCGACACCACTTGAACCTGTAAATGTATTGCATCCTGTTATAACTGCTATGTTATGATTATATGATGTTCACCCATGCTTAAACACCTGTTATATCATATGTTACTGTTATATTATGTTGTTCTTTTATTTTTATCAGTTTATCACACTACAAGTTCCCTTTAGATTAGAATCACTATGGGTTGAAATGATACATAGCCGAACGGACTTTAGAATAGGAGAAAATCGTTATGGGCTGAAATGATATGCCTGAATGATTTTCAATTATTTTCATTTACTTGGGATTGCGGGTTTGAAATGATCAAACCCGGGTATCTTTGTAAATTACGGGTTGAAATGATAAATTACCCGTATCACTTTACCTAGGCTAGAAAATGAAATATAGACCCGTTGTTAAAATATGTTTTATAATTTTTTTTTAATATTTTAGAAATGTAAATATTATAATATTTTGATTTAAACTAAATAAAAATGATTTTTGTAAAGCATTATTGATTTTTTGAAAATTTATAAGTGAAATAAATTAATGGTAAAATTAGAAAATTTGAAATGTAAGTTATTTTGGGAAATTTTAATTTGGTGATAATTGGAATTTAAATTAAATATGAAATGTGATAAATTCATGATAATTTGGATTAAAGTGAATTTAAATGATTTTATAATATATTAATGTTTTTTTTTGAATAAAGTTAAAATGTGAAATGAATGAATATTTAAGTTGAAATTTTGAAATATATCTAAAATTGGAAATTTGTGAATTTGGCTTAAAAGTGAATTTTTAAGTTAAGTAAATAAAAATGGAATTAAGTTATATTTGAAAATTTAAACTTAAGTGTTAAGTTAATTTAATTTAATGAATTTATAACTTAATATTGGAATTTAATAAGTGAATTATTATTAAATTTTGATTTTTGAATGGAGTTTTAACTTTATAAAATCATGAATATAAGGGTATTTGAATAATTGTTTTAAAAGTGAAATTATATGATTTTATAAGTAAAAAAATGATTTCAATAAAAATATAATTGTTTGTGAAATTATACTGAATATTTGAAGTTAGTTAACTGCATTTCTGAAACGCTATTAAATTCTAATGTAAATGATAATGCAACATTTGTAAATGCTGTAGTTGATAATAATGAACCAAATGGCTAAATTTAATTAAAGGCTATTATAGCATTTTTGTAAATGTTATAATGGTTGAATTTAACTAAGTTTATTTGAAACTAATGTAACCATATTACAGAATTTTAAATGTTGTCTTTTGTTAAATTGAACTATTTTAAATGTGACTTTCCGTAGCATTTTCTAAATGCTGCGAAAGTTGAAATTTCATTGTTTTAATTAATTTAAGTGAACGAATGAACTTTGAAAAGTTAAATTTTTGGAAATTTAAAATTTTAATTATTAAATATACTAACTTCATTTTTATGATTTAAAATGAAGTAATTTGTTTCGAAATATAAATTATTTTGAAATATGATATTTTGATATTTTGAAATGGATTTTATAAGGATATTGAATTTTGAAATGATATTTGATTTCGAAGTATAAAATACCATCTTGAAATTTTAACCACGGGATGTATTTAATTTATAGTTTAACTGATCCTTAAAGGATGGGCGATCCCAAGCATCCTTTGAGTTATTGTGCATTTCTACTACAGTTCACTTGAGTTGGTTTACATTATATAAGTATATATTGTCCTGACTCGAGTGTTTTGTGTTTTACTTTACGCTCGGGTCAGCCTGAGTATTTACAGCTTAGCTTTGGATTTCTTTCTGGAGCTAGGAATCGCTGGAGATTCTGCTTGTCTAGTTATCTGTTCCTTTCAGTTCAGTTGTTCTATTTCAGTTCTGGTATTCATAAACTTCTATTTATTTGAGATGTCTATTGTATATGTTTTCAAGCAGATATTATGTATTATGTTTTGAGAGTTTGTTATAGTAGCTTCATGAACTACTATGGTTTTTTTATATTCCGCTGCGAGTTATTCTGATATGTTCTGTGTCTGTGATTCTGTGTATTTGATTTCATTTGCTCCAAATTTATTTACAATCTGTTATTTTGAATTATTCAAGCCAGACATGTGTGGATTATTGTCGATTTGAATGGTCCAAAATACCGGGTCGTTACAGTTGGTATCGGAGCTTTGGTTTTAGGCAAACCTTAGCCTGCGGAGCAAAAACTCATTAGAGATATGGTAGAAATACCCTAGAATAAGTGAAATCAATCTCAGAATCATTTCTTTGTAAGAGAACGTATTTTCGAAGTATAAAATGATTTTCAAATGATTTTTAAAGAATTTTCAAAGATTATTTTGATATAAATTTCCTTGCTTTAAAAGTAAAATATTTCTTAAACTTCATTCCTTTCGTATCTACCTTGTTAGTAATTTCTTTGATTAGGATCCTCTAAAATTTTGAACTTCTCTCTTGATTGATCTAGATCCTTTGTTGATAGGAATCTATTTTGGGTATGGCAAAATCAGTAGTTTGTTAGGATGCTTTGAGTAAACTCTGTTGTATCTTTTGCTTAGCTAAAGTTGTCCAACTAAAGATATTTATGCTTCTGTTTTCGTATGTTATGAATTCGAGTCTTTCCAAATTTTGAATGGGAATTTTTCTGTATCGATATAGGTTATATTTCTCTAATCTTCGTTTGGATTCTTATCGAATAAGATTCCTTTGAATTTTGGAATGCTCACTTGTTCTGAAATCCATTTCTATCTCCCCTAATTGTATTCTTTTGATTTTGGAGCATTGCATCACTCCACTTTGTATGACCTTTATAGGGTGGCGATTCCGCCAATCTTTGAATGATTATAATTGGCATTGATTCACCGGAGATTTCTGTATCCTCGGTTTACGATGTTTTCTATCTTCTGCTATATTTAGATTCTATCTCTGGCAATCGAAGGTCGATTTTCCTTAGATTTTCGCATCGATTATATTCCTGAAATCACGGTTGACCGGTTAAGGTCGCCCGCGATTCATATAGGCTTATCCATCTTGTATTTGGTAATTTAATTATCTTATCTTCGTTTGAGCCTATCTTTGAATTAGAATTCTATTTGATTAGAGTCCTTCTAAATTTGAATCACTGTTTTGCTTTGAAATCCATCCTTGAATCGTCCCTTGGAAAGTTTGTGGTTGATTGTCTTTTAAAATTTTTGTATTCATCGTAGTTTTATTTTGATAAGGATGACCATATTTTTATATAAAGATGAAATGTTTTTGATAAGGATTATATACCTTTTAAAAAAAATGAGAATTTGAAGTTTTGAAAGGATTTGAAATTGTGAAAATTTTATAAGAAATGGTTTCATATAAAATGATTTATAACTGAAGGTTTTGAATCTGAATTTAAGTGATTGAACTCCGGCATTTTGGAACTGGTTTTAAGATTTTGAAATAATAAATAATATGATTGAAATTATTTTTCCGAATAAGTAATGTTTCAATGATTTTAATGGGTTTTAATGATTTTGAAGGAATTTCAAAGAAGTTTTCAAAGTAAATGGAAGTCCAGAACTCACTTGTGTCGCTGGAAAATAATTTCGGTGATGAGTGCACGCATCATCGACATTGATTTTCGAGTTTCTGAGTGAGGGAGAGGCCACTTCGGTAGCATTACTATGCGATTGATTTGTGAAACCAATTTAGATTTCAAATTCCGAAGTGTGATGTGATATTCGAAAGATATATGTATATATATTTGTAAAATTTGAAATGAGCCGGTGTTCAGTCCTTGAGTTTTGGATTTGATTTGATATAACCCTATTTTTGGAATGGATTTACTGATTTAATTGTGATTTCCAACTCTTGGATTGAAATATGATTTCTTCAACTATTTTAAAGGTTCGAGCACTTCCAAATCAAGGTTAACTTTTCAAAGCTAAGAAATTTTGAAAAGTAATTTGATAAAGTATATAAGTTTGTTTTGAATGTTTAAGTATGAAGTAATATGATTTAAATAAGTTGAAACTGTTTGGTTAAGTAAATGAATAAAGCAATTTTAAAATTTTCTAATATGAAATTTAGATTTGAAATGTTTTGAAAAGAATTTGGTCTTCAAAATATTTTGAATAAAATTTAGTTTAAATGTTTTAACTTAGTAACATCTTTATGAAACTATATATTTAACAAGTTGAAATAAATATATAAGTTGTACGTATGCTGTTTTATTCGCATAATTAATTTGATCCAAGTTTGAGTACACAAGTTCGAGGTGGATTACACCATTTCGTGTTAGGATTTTTCATTCGATTCTTGATGGCGAATATTTGATATGGATTTTGGGCTTGATTCCAGAATTCTCTATCATAGTATATGGCTATGCAAGGAGACTGATGGCTTCTAGTCGAGAAACCATATCGAAGTCCGCATTAGGGAAACCGAATGGACAATACTAGTTCGAAAGCGAACTTGTGTGATCGAGCGAGCGATCAAATGTGATTTTGCGAAATGATGACGTGTGTACATCTTATATTCTAATATCAGTGATATATTTTGACGCTGAAATTGAAAGCTGTCGGGTTAGAATATCTTTGCTTACTTTTCCAATTTAAATTACAAAGATATATAACCTATAAAAGCAAAGATATTCAAATCCCATATGGCTCTTCATACAGCGAAATTTATTTTGGAAAATTTGATCCTTATATAAGACGGACCTTACGTAAGTATAAGATGATTTTGAAAACATTTGATTTTGGAAATGAATTGGTTGACTTAAATTATATTGATTTGGAAATTTGGATTTATTTTCAAAAATCTATTATTTTGGAAACTTTGAAACTAAAGATACTTAATTTGAGAAGAAAATAATTTGGTGAAATTGTATATGATTTTGAAATTGAACTGATATTGAAACAAATTTAAATTTGAGAACCTTATGTTACTAAACACTTGATTTGGGAGTTGTCGAACTTATATAAAATTGATTTGTATGAGTATGAAATTGATTCGAAAACTATAGATTTGAAAAGGTACTCAATTTGAAAGTGAAATCTTATATAATTGAAGTCTATATAAGTATGATTTGATATACTATTGATTTTGGAAAGTATTTGAATTGAAAATTAAATCTTATATATAATGGATTTTATATAAGTACGATATTTGAAAGTGATTTGAAAAGGTACTATATGATACATATTTTCGAAGTAAAGATATGGAAAGTGCCTTCTGCTTGATATCCGATTTGTGGCCACATCTTGGATTCATTCTATCGATATTATTCTCTCTGATTTTTGATTTTCCGGATATGATACTCGAGTGTCCTTCGAATTCCATGGCGTTACCCATGGTCTTACGATCGTGACTACATAGCGCAACTGCCTGGCTGAGTCTTGCCTAGGGGTACAGATTGTTTCCTGGGGGATCCAGGCGTAACCATTGTGTATCCTGCAATCTGTGTAGGTCGCGAATAGTAGCGCAAATGCTTGGCTGAGTCTTGCCTGGGGGTACGGATTGTTTCCTGGGGGATCCAGGCGTAACCATTGTGTATCCTGCATTCTACTAGTCATCATGGCGTAACTCGCAGGGCTGAGAAAGCTTACGGATATGGATTGTTTCCTGGGGGATCCAGGCGTAACCATTGTGTATCTACGAACCATGGTTAGACAAAGGTTTTGTTTGTTTTTGTTTGGATTGTACTTTCCATATCTGTTTTTAAAAGTTTTTCCAGTATTTTCACTGGGTGTTGAAACAAGTCTACTAAGTACTTGGAGAATTCTAGTTTTGCGCCTGATCAACGCACTACCAGAGTCTACAGGAACAAGGATAAACTTGTTAAGACATCGAGTTATAAAAGTATTTTGATAAAATATTATATAAATGATACTTTGATTAGTTATTTCCTTTTTAAACGATTTTAAAGTGTTTTAAATATTTTACCTCTTCAACCAACAATTTTAAATTAATGGCTCATCCTTGTCTTTCGTCCTATTTTCCCTTCTAGCTATTCCTATTCTCCACCTTATTAAACTTACCCATAACAATAGTTATCAGGTATAATTTTAATCTTCTTGTTATCTTGTCTTAATCCTATTCCATTTTATCTTTTCTGTGTTTTCCGTACCTCATTCCTTTTCGAGGACGAAAAGATTTGAGTGGGGGAGAGTGTAACAACCCTGTATTTTGTGATTATTTTAATTATTTATTTTGGTTATTTTAATTGATTTCCTGATTTAAAAACTTTATTTTATTTATTAAAATGAATAAATTTTGTTATTTTAAATATAAATTTTGATTTTGATGTGAATTAGAATTCCAAACATGACTAAAAAGGATATTTTCCAGAAAAGTGAATTTTGGTCAATATGGTCAAACTTTGACTTTTAATTTAGAAATTTTAAAGTTTGAAAATTTTAATTTTATCTTTTATTATGAAAGTAAATAAAATTTTAAGAATAATGCTTTTCGTTTCGTTAAAATCTGATTTATAATGTGAAAGTTATACCCTTTTAAATATTGTGTGTAATTTGTTGTATTTAACAAAATTATTTATTTTAAATTATAAAAAAATAATATTTTATTTGGTCATGTAATATTATAATTTATATTTATATGGGTAAAATAACATGTTATGTATATACTTTGGTTTTAAAACATTTTAAAGATATAATTGGCATTTTCCAGTGTTAGCTGTATTTTGTTTAAAATTCTAATTTCCAGTTTCAATTAATTAAAGTAATTCTTTATTTGTTTTTCTATTTTTTTCTTAAAATCTTATTTTATTCTCATTCCCACTTTATTTTGTTCCTCGTTTATTTTATTTATTTGACCTTTTATTTGTTTAAAGTGAAATAGAAATTTTATAAGGCTAGTGATATTTATTTGTAATTTTCATGTCTTATTTCCAATTTTTAAACATTTTTCTTTAGTTTTTTTTCTATTTTTTCTAAATTAAATTATTTATTTCACTTTGAAAATACTTTAGAAATTATTTTATTTCAAAATTTTTCTTTAGAATATTTTTAAAATGAAGTAGATAATTTTCCAAAGACAATCGTGATTTATTTGTAATTTCTGGACCCTGTTTTCAATTTTTAAGCAATTTCTTATATTCTTTTTCCATTTTCTTTAAAATTAATTATTTATTTCTATTTATAATATTTTGTTTCAGTTGTTAGAGCTTATTTCTGAGTTTATTTTTGTTTTATTGGAATTAAAAAGAAAAAGAAATATGAAGGGTTTAAAATTGCTTAGAAACCGATGTCCTTTCACCTCCTTAAGTCTTTTCAATTGCCATAACCCCTCCTTTATGCTTTGGCCATGACTTTTACTTTTGTTTTCACGTGAAAACTCTCATTTTTCATTTCATCATTCGACCACTTCAGATCTGAAGCAAAAGCTTTTGGTAATGGTTTCATTTTTCTTCTTTTCTCCTTATTTTTCTATGAAAATTGCCTTGTTTTCTCTTGTTTTTGGATAGGCCTCTCCTCCACATCCATGGCCACAAACTCCTACATCTCTTCCCTGCCATCAACACCAGCTACTCCTCTGGTCTTGACCAAGGTCGAGCCACCATGATGCCAAAACTCCACAAAAATTGCAAAACAAGCCATAAAAACATGATTGTTTACCACTATTGCTTCACCACTCCATTTTCCACCACCACCACCTTAGGCCGCCTCCACCACCTCTGGCCAGACCACCACACACCTTTCCTTCCACTGACCTGATCCATACCCCTCTGACCTGACCACACAAGCCCATGGCCGAGCCATTTTTGTGAACAAAACCCACTTATTTTGCCTTAAACTCTTCATATTCCTTTGTATAAACTTCCTCCTCATATTCTACTACCTAGGCCATGCATACACATGACCAAACCTGAGCCAAACTTGTTCAAACCAGAGCCAAAACCATCCCTAGGCCATGAAAAAAGAATAGAGAAAGCATGGCAAAAGATTTGGCATTCGTATCTCTCTTTATTTAAAAGTTATTTCATATCTAGTGTATTGAAATTTATGGTTTGCTTTGATTTTTGTTTGGGTTGTAACACAAGATCTATATCATTGGATTTGCTCTCCACACTCAAATTGTATTAGAGTTGTCGTGCCTTCGTAATCTTTGTGTTGTGTGCTTGTTGGCAAATCTCCAGCTTAACAGGTGAGTTATTCTCACCAGACAATCTGTACCTATATAACTGATAAACCGACACCACTTGAACCTGTAAATGTATTGCATCCTGTTATAACTGCTATGTTATGATTATATGATGTTCACCCATGCTTAAACACCTGTTATATCATATGTTACTGTTATATTATGTTGTTCTTTTATTTTTATCAGTTTATCACACTGCAAGTTCCCTTTAGATTAGAATCACTATGGGTTGAAATGATACATACCCGAACGGACTTTAGAATAGGAGAAAATCGTTATGGGCTGAAATGATATGCTTGAATGATTTTCAATTATTTTCATTTACTTGGGATTGCAGGTTTGAAATGATCAAACCCGGGTATCTTTGTAAATTACGGGTTGAAATGATAAATTACCCGTATCACTTTACCTAGGCTAGAAAATGAAATATAGACCCGTTGTTAAAATATGTTTTATAATTTTTTTTTAATATTTTAGAAATGTAAATATTATAATATTTTGATTTAAACTAAATAAAAATGATTTTTGTAAAGCATTATTGATTTTCTGAAAATTTATAAGTGAAATAAATTAATGGTAAAATTAGAAAATTTGAAATGTAAGTTATTTTGGGAAATTTTAATTTGGTGATAATTGGAATTTAAATTAAATATGAAATGTGATAAATTCATGATAATTTGGATTAAAGTGAATTTAAATGATTTTATAATATATTAATGTTTTTTTTTGAATAAAGTTAAAATGTGAAATGAATGAATATTTAAGTTGAAATTTTGAAATATATCTAAAATTGGAAATTTGTGAATTTGGCTTAAAAGTGAATTTTTAAGTTAAGTAAATAAAAATGGAATTAAGTTATATTTGAAAATTTAAACTTAAGTGTTAAGTTAATTTAATTTAATGAATTTATAACTTAATATTGGAATTTAATAAGTGAATTATTATTAAATTTTGATTTTTGAATGGAGTTTTAACTTTATAAAATCATGAATATAAGGGTATTTGAATAATTGTTTTAAAAGTGAAATTATATGATTTTATAAGTAAAAAATGATTTATATAAAAATATAATTGTTTGTGAAATTATACTGAATATTTGAAGTTAGTTAACTGCATTTCTGAAACGCTATTAAATTCTAATGTAAATGATAATGCAACATTTGTAAATGCTGTAGTTGATAATAATGAACCAAATGGCTAAATTTAATTAAAGGCTATTATAGCATTTTTGTAAATGTTATAATGGTTGAATTTAACTAAGTTTATTTGAAACTAATGTAACCATATCACAGAATTTTAAATGCTGTCTTTTGTTAAATTGAACTATTTTAAATGTGACTTTCCGTAGCATTTTCTAAATGCTGCGAAAGTTGAAATTTCATTGTTTTAATTAATTTAAGTGAACGAATGAACTTTGAAAAGTTAAATTTTTGGAAATTTAAAATTTTAATTATTAAATATACTAACTTCATTTTTATGATTTAAAATGAAGTAATTTGTTTCGAAATATAAATTATTTTGAAATATGATATTTTGATATTTTGAAATGGATTTTATAAGGATATTGAATTTTGAAATGATATTTGATTTCGAAGTATAAAATACCATCTTGAAATTTTAACCACGGGATGTATTTAATTTATAGTTTAACTGATCCTTAAAGGATGGGCGATCCCAAGCATCCTTTGAGTTATTGTGCATTTCTACTACAGTTCACTTGAGTTGGTTTACATTATATAAGTATATATTGTCCTGACTCGAGTGTTTTGTGTTTTACTTTACGCTCGGGTCAGCCTGAGTATTTACAGCTTAGCTTTGGATTTCTTTCTGGAGCTAGGAATCGATGGAGATTCTGCTTGTCTAGTTATCTGTTCCTTTCAGTTCAGTTGTTCTATTTCAGTTCTGGTATTCATAAACTTCTATTTATTTGAGATGTCTATTGTATATGTTTTCAAGCAGATATTATGTATTATGTTTTGAGAGTTTGTTATAGTAGCTTCATGAACTACTATGGTTTTTTTATATTCCGCTGCGAGTTATTCTGATATGTTCTGTGTCTGTGATTCTGTGTATTTGATTTCATTTGCTCCAAATTTATTTACAATCTGTTATTTTGAATTATTCAAGCCAGACATGTGTGGATTATTGTCGATTTGAATGGTCCAAAATACCGGGTCGTTACATGTATGGATATGGCTTTACAGTATTTTGATTTGGAGAGATCTGCTGATTGCTTGTATGGCTGGAATCAAATCTGAAGTAGCACCGTATAGCTGTATGACCAAGTTTCTCGCAAATCTGACATTTCGACCGATTATTAGTGAACCTGCCTCTTCCTCTTCCTCTACCATACGTATCTCTTCTTCCATACATCTGGCTTCCTCTACCAGTTTGAGGCATCTGACTATTGCTTGGAGAATCAGATCTAAGGTTATACTGTTGATTCTTCACATTACCAGCATAGTTGATAGAGAACTCTTGCACTGCACTGTTTCTCTGCTCAAGTCTTCCTTCATGGCCAAGTAAAACAGAACTAACATACTGCACTGATGGAGTTGTTTCCTTTGAAGTTATAACTGCTACCACAGATTCAAATTCATCACCCAAACCATTCAGAATACTGAGGACATGTTCAGTTTCACTCACTTTATGTCCTGACGATTCCAGCAGATCACATAGATTCTTGATTTTGCTCAGATATTCTCTGACATTTGAGCCTTCCTTCTTGATGTTCTGCAGCTGTCTTTTATAGCTCATGATCCTTGCTGCCGCTTGGGAATTGAAACTCTGATGTATTGCATTCCACACTGCTAGAGACGTTTTGCATCCAATGACTTGAGTTAATAGATTGGGACTTATTGAAGAAAGTAACCATGAACACAATAAGCTATCCTGTCTTTGATACACAATATATTCAACGTTAGCAGTTGACAAACCATCCTGCCCAGTAATGAATTGTTGCGGTATTATAGTTGTCTCATCTATAAATTTATGCAAACCGTACCCTCTAATTGCTGTACCAATCTGAAACTTCCATAGCAAAAAAATTGTTCTCATCTAGGGTTACCGTGATTAGCTGCGTCTGTGGATTCGTGATTGATTTCAATGCTTCCTCAAGTGATTTCGAAGTCTGAGTAACAACTGTATTGGTAGTATGATTAGAGTCAGATCTAGATTGCAAATCGCCACTGTTCGCCATGATTCAACTGGAAGGATGTGATTCAATGAGTAGATGATTAATCGATTTGAGAGAATTGAAGAAAAGAGATTGGGATGAATTCAGATCTGAGTTTGTGATAATCGTTTGATTTAGGGCTCTGATACCATGATAGTGATCAGACTTATTTATAAGAAACAGAGAAATGAATTCATCAACTAAAACAAGCTGGAAGTTCGTGCTTATATACTAGTGCACGTGCTTACATTATTAACAACATATAAAACGGTACCAACAGAAAGTAAATGACATACTGCTGCAACAAATATCACTAACACGCAAAATGCTATAATCCAAAAAAACATTTTTTTATCATACAAAGTACTACAGTTTAGCCCCTCGAACCAACAACAAATTATGACATAAGTAGTCAGTGACGTCATCAATCAAAAATCAGTATGTGATATTTTGGAAGGATCAGATAATGCACATGAATATTATTGAAGCAATATCGGTATGATTGATAAAAAGTTAGAATATATGGTAATAACAAAAATGTGAACTCCTATTTTTAGCAATTTAAACAACTGTAATATAGTTAACATTCCTATATAGAAATTTTGCATATTACTTTGAAGTTTCGAAAAAATATATTTACGTACAAAATATGTGCAAATGATGTTAATTCCCTTTTAGCACTGTAAGCCAACTGGAATATAATATGATAATATAACTAAATAAAGAATTTGCATATATACTTTAGTTATACTGAAACACGAAATATTTATGTACTTTTTTACAAAATGATGATATTTAACTTCTTCCACTGATAATTGCATTAGTTACAGTTTGTGACGATGCTTATATTTTGCACACTGTAAAAATATGATAACCCAGGGTACACCTATTTCAATTATTATTATACGCATATTTTATAATATTTTATTTGCATGAAAGGGTACAGGAATAGGCAATACACTATGTATTAACGTTTTTATAATATTATTATGTGAGTGAAAGTAGTGCATGTCAGTGCAAATCACATCTTCCTTATTTTTTAGCTTTTATTTTAGTGAAAGATCTCATATGGACCAAGGAACAAGCTGCGTTATAATTAGTGTGCTCTATGTATAAAAAAATTAATTTCAGTCCCATCACATCTTCTATATTTTGAATCATTTTTTATTATAAAAAAATATCTGTATTCCCAAAGTAATATGTTTTTTCATTATGAATCATTTTTTAACATGTAAGATGTGCATATAGTAGGCCTGTACTATCTAATCCATCAAAATATGCTAATTCACTTTGAATTAGCTAAATGAAGTTTATATAGTATGCTTGTACTGTATATTACTATTGTATAAATATGTACAACATTGCCTCAAGTTTCTTTACATCAACTGATATCATGATTGCATATTCTCTTATCAGCTTATCATTATTGAAGTATTTATTTTTAATTAATGTCACCTGTAGCATTAGTTGCCTGTTGCATATTTTTATACAACGTATGAAAACAATGATATAAATATATTTGGAAATAATATTTTCTTATTATGTAAACACAATTAGAGAATACATAATCATTATATTAGAATAATATTTATTACGTAAACTGATAATGTTTAATTTAGAAATATAGTATCTATATTAATGACATATCCACCCATTATAAGGTATATTAAATTTTGTGTCATGTTATCTTAAATAATACTTTATGTTTAGGAATTTTGTATAAAATACTATATAATATATTTGGGAATATCTCATATTATGCAGTCACTATCTTCTGGAGAGGATTGATAATTTGTGTTGTATCGCGTGCCATTAGTACTGCATTTCAAGTATACATGTATGTTTAGTTAGCATGCACGTGAAAACCGATGCAGTAGTGACTACAATAGTATTTAAAAAAAAGATTTATATTTACTTGGTAATATCATTCAAGATAATATTTTTCTACAAAAGTTCTTTATTTATACTCACAATAAGAACATTATCATCCTTCCATCAAGTAGAGCATACGACACAATTTATCATCCAAACAATGGATACTAAATACTACGATAAGCAAAGGTCGACTCAAAAAGATGATATATCTCCAAAAGCATGCATCTTCAACGAAGGATGGTGCACATGTTCAAAAACCAACAAATGCTAATAAAAAGTCACTCTCAACGAATGATCTTTAGGATGATAAATTTACTTCTAAAGTGGTAAATGGTATATCAATCAAAAATTTTGACAAAATAATATAATTAAATTTTATTGTCTTATCGGTTTTCTCTTCATGTTTTTGCAGATAAAATTTATGGAGGAAAATGGATGATGATGATTATGAAAAATTTTTGAATACAAAGTCATCATGTAGGAATAAACTATAATGAGTAGCAATAAAAAAATTAACATCTATTTAGTGGTACATTTTAGGTGTTGTAGCTCTTACTATTAATAAAGAAATCACTATACAACTTCTATTTTTATGTATTCCATTTTTGAAATAAAGTTCTTATATTAATGTTTGCAAATAGTATAATTACCTTACCCTTTATGTGATGTTGGAATTCAGTTTCATTATAATAATTTTACTATTATAATTATCGTTACCTTAATAAGTACCATCAACTACTATGTAAAACAAAGTATTTAAGATCAAAAATTAATAACATAACCATATTCATTTTTCAGCTGACTATATATCAAAGATGAATAGTCAAGGAAACGAAATTGAAGAACAAAGAGAAATGCATCGTATGAGAGATAGAGAATGAAGGAGAGCTGCATCTCAAGAACAAAGAGTAAATTATCTAGCTCAGCATCGTGAAATGTATCAACGAAGAAGAGAAAGATCCCAAAATGCATCTTTAGGGGTGAATATAAATACTATAAGCAATGAATCTCATAGTTACTAACAAGAAAGAAATCCAAGGATACAAAGAGAACAAACAGTAACTACACCAGTTGAGGATAGAGAACATACTATAGATGGCATACCACAATCTAACCAGGAGCAGAGACAATTATCACAAAATAATAATTAATTATAAAGGCGTTAAACTGTGAGAAGAAATGTTAGCTCATAATGTTGTAAAAAAATTCAAAGATCATACTGCATTTTGAAAACATTTATTGAAACAACCAACATTTTGTCTACATTGTTCGGCAAAATTATTTCAACACGAAAGTGGATCATTGTGTTGTTCAAATGGAAGATCCATACTCCCCTTAGTGCATTTACCAAGTGAGCTCTTGGAGCTCTATAATGATACAAGTGCTGATGGTATATTTTCAAAAGAAATATTCGATCATATAACCATGTATTTTCCTTCACTTCAACGGAAGTGCATGTCGATGAAAACCTAACAAGTGAAAGAGCTGGTATTTACACTTTTCCTGCTAAAGGATGTATATATCACAATATTGGAAGCCTACTTCCTAAAGAAGGAGATAGACCTAGATTTCTACAACCATATATATATATATATATGATGCTGATCATGAAATTGAAAATCGAATAATTGAAAATGAAGACTTGAATAGAGGAATATTGGAAAGGATGCAACGTATACTGGATGAGAATAATGATTTTGCTCAATACTTTCATCGAGTTTCACGACTTCCCGAGATCCATAATTATAAATTTATAATTAAGAAAAACCATTACACCAACAATATGTACTGCCTACATCTTCACAAGTTTCAACAATGATAGTTGGTTAGGATGAGACAAGTCTTATAAATGGTAGGGATATTATTCTACATACGATGATAGGTCAACTTATGAGAATTCCAGAAACACATGGTTGTTATGACCCTCTGCAGTACCCTCTCCTACTACCTTATGGAAGTTATGGTTGGGACCTTAACAACCGTAATGTAAATGGAACTCCTGTTACATGACGTGAGTACCATGCTTATATTCTGCAGGTACCAAGTACATTTACATTCATAAAATTATAAATTTATAACTAACATCATCATATGATAAAAAAACATTAGTTATTGGACATAAATTTAAACACAATTGATGATATAATGGATTTCATTCTTTGGATTCACACTAGAATTCAAACATAAATAAAATAGGCATCGAGATCTAGCAATTCTAATAAACTTAAGTAATTATTATATAGATAATATATATATATATATATATATTCCATTTGCTATTTCTAATCAACTTAAACTTTAGATTCGACGTGAAGATACTTCTATCTTCTTACATGGATGGCGTTTATTACAACAACATGTCGTGGATAACTATGTGAAAATTTAAAGTGGTAGAATGAGATGGTTTCGTCAACAACATCATATTAGATCGAAATTACACGTGGGACTTCAGGGTGCATTGAATGATGGAGAAAATAATGCAATTATGACACTTTTCCCTTCTCTTTGGTCTATTTTAAAAATATATACACATACACATACACACACATATATATAATTTTATATCAAATTAATTTTTTTATATAGGTAACATAGGCAGTTGAGTAATATTACCCTCTTCGTTCAATGGAAGTTCACGTAATATGTACCAACGTTATTAAGATGCAACGACTTTAGTACAAAAGTTTGAAAAGCTTGATTTATTCATTACAATGACATCCAATCCTCTATGGGACAAAATTACATTAGAATCATCACATGGACAAACTTCCCAAGATTACCCAAATCTTACTGCTAGAATTTTCATGTCAAATGCGAGGAATTAAAGCATGATATCCACAGCAAACAAATTCTTGGATTAGTTACAACATATGTTCATGTTATTGAATTAAAAAAAGAGGACTACCCCATGCTCATATGCTTATTATTCTAGACAACGAAGGTAAATTACACAGCCCAGATGATTATGATGCTATTGTAAGAGCTTAAATCCTGAATCGTGATGAAGAACTAGAGTTGTACAATTCTATCATTAAGCGGATGCTTCGTGGACCATGTGGAAGAGAACGACCAAATGCTCCATGTATGAAAGACAAAAGTTGCAAAAAAAATCATAAGCAATTTTCACCATGTACTATTCAAGGTAATGATTCATACTCTATTTATCGAAGGCGGGATAATGATATAAACATTGCACTAGACAATGATGGTGATATTATAATGGATAATCGATGGGTTGTTCCATATAACCCATGGCTGCTGAAAAAGTATGATTGTCACATAAATGTTGAAGTTTGTAGTAGTATCAAATCAGTCAAATATTTATACAAGTACGTATACAAAGGTCCGGATCGTGCAACAGTGAAAATTCATCCAACGTTTTAAAATGATGAGATCAAAAGCTTTTAGACGCAGGGTGGATATGTCCCCAAGAGACCTATTGGAGAAATTTTGAATTCTCATTGCATACAATTTATCCTTCAGTTTAACGTGTACAGATACACCTTCCAAGCAGAAAACAAATGACTTATCATGCTAACCAAACAGTGTATGATGTTTTATTGGATGAGAACCTCTTTACATCAATGTTAATTGAATTTTTCAACACAAACTCACAAGATTCAAAAGAAAGGAATTTTTATATCGTGATTTTCCAAAGAAATACACCTGGATATCAGATATTAAAAAGTGGAGATGAAGAGCATCACATAAAAAAGTCATAACATGCATTTACAATGTTTCTCCATCAGAGGGAGAATGTTACTTCCTACGAATTCTTTTAAATCGTGTAAAAGGACCAACATCATTTGAATATCTTATAACCATCGATGGTATCACATATCCGATGTTTTGGCAAATAGTGGAAAAGATGAGATTACGTGAAGAAGACCAAAGCATAAGACATGTTTGCTTGTTGTTGAATATGCTAGTATGTGATTTTTGTTTGATGATAATAAACACATATATATATATATATATATATTCATTTAAATGTATTTGTTATTGTACTATTTTTATTTTCACATAATTAATTAAATATTTGTTGAATAAAATAAATAACACAGAATTTAAATTCAAACAGATATTTTATTCAAACAAATATTTTATTACAATTTTGAATAGTACAGATTTGAGCTCTCACTATATATATACAATTTTTGATGACAATACAATTTCGATTACATCACAATTTTTAATTTACATTTGCACCTCACTACATATCACTCATTCACTCGTATTTATCTTCAACTCTATTCCAGATTGAATCTAGCATCCGAGCAATCTGCAAAATACACACTGACGCAGTAAAATTGAAAAGGAAATATTTTTGCAGTGTAAAATAAAAAGTGTTTTTGAAAATACTATTTGCCTCGGTTATTTGGGTTGATTCATCATCATATTTATTTTTGAATTCATCTACACGAACAACCTGTGACATGCACAATGTATCACTGTACATGCCACAAGACCGTGCACACCGATATACACTTGATAAAACTGCAGGGACAGGTGAGCACAAGGCCAAACCCGAGCTATAAGCTGGATTCAACTCAGGTATAAAGTGATGTACACATGAAGCCATCAACAACAGAGGCTAGGCGGTTCAACCAGACTCAAGTACACACGAAGACACAATGAACCAGTACAAAAAGAGGTGGACAACACAACATCAATGTAACATGTTCAATGAACTGGTCAGAGCAACTAGACTACAAAGAAACCAAGGCCAAGACCAGATTCAAGTATACATGAAGATCATCAGGGATGCAACTCAACTCAACCCAGACATGCAATCATGTACAACAAAACTGGTGCATAACAGCAGACCACATGAACACAGTAGCAAGCATATAAACAAGTTTGGCCACAACAACTACTCAGGCTAGTGGCATAACTCAAAGGCATAGATCTCACTCAAGTAAACAAGAAGGTCGCAGACACAAGAAAATGAATCAAGCGGTTAAATTCTACCAGACTCAATACAACACACACATATATACATACATGAATGTATGTATACAAGTGGAGATGACCATCAACATCAAAGAGCAACAAAACTGGAGTATGCAAAAGTCTTGAATAAAGAAGCACGAACAATCAATGAAACAAAATGAACAGACCAGCAAACAACACATGTACAGTTTTAAATGCAACAGACCAGTGAACTAATGAAGCAACACCAATGATGAAGGCATATACAAGTGCACTAAACCACACAAGACAAAATGTATATATGCGGTGCCAACCAGATTAATGAGCAAGGCAAAATGAAGACAACAAAGTACAAACCTGGTAACATATGCAAACTAGCTCGAAGCAACTACTCGATGCAAACCAAAGCTTCACAAGTACACATATATACATACATACACTTACATACACACACACACATATGCAAATAGTGTCAAAAAGACCACATCAATGAAGCTTCAAACATATAACAGACATCAACATCAAGGAGATGTGCAAACAGTTTTTGAACACATCCAGGGTCACAAACACATGACATCATACATGAAATAAATCCTTGCATCAAGTACACACGGCAATGGTCAGTGCTGCAGACTACAAGACCAAGTCTTAAACAAATGCAGTGATAATATGAGATAAACCAAGATAGCAGTTCAAATAACAAATTGTCAGCAGTTTTCATGAAGCCGTGAGTCAAACAATTTCAAAAAGAGGTATATACAGTAAATCGAACAAAGTCCAGATTAACACAAATGGCCAAAGTCAATTCCCAAAGCAAATGCAAAGCCGTGGTGACCAAGGCAAGTAAAATGAACAAGTCAAGATAAATCAACATCGTCAAAGCAATTCAAAGCCGTGATAATCAAGTAAACAGAAATTATACGAATTGAAGAAGTCAGAAAACATCACATGCGTTCAATCAAAAATCAGTGGCCGAGAAAAATCAATTGACGAATTCAAGTAAATATATTCGAACGAAATTATAGGAATTCAAATCCTATATAAACCATTAACATCATCGGCCTAAAGGTAATCGAGTTCAAGCAAACTAATCAGAAAAGCAAAAAGGAAATTACATACCGAAGTCATATCGAACTCGACGAAATTGAATCAGCCGTGTGCAAATCAAAGAATTGATCAGTTGACGAAGCAATCAACTTTAAACAATTATTCGATTGATCAACTAGTATCGGCAGTATTCAATTCCAGAAGCCCTAATTTAGAATGAAGAAGAACGAACAAGTAAAAAAGGAAGTAGCCATATTTTCTCAACGCCAGGATACTAGGCCGAAGTAATAACAAAGAAAAGGGGGACAATATTTTACACTACATTCTTTATTTCCTTGGGCCGGTTATAAATTGTTATTTGGGCTTTAAAATTTAAAATTAGGCTTTTATTGTTTTAAGTTGTTTTTTAATTTGTATTTTTCCTTTTAATCTTTTGTAATTTATAGTCATTTGACCAGGGGACGAACTACAATAGTGTAGTTCGAGAATTCGCAACTCAGTGGCTGAGTTGTGGTAGGGTTTTGAGCGTAGAGTTATGTTAGTCGATAGCGGGTGTCGCGAGTTTACGTGTGTAAGCGTCTGACTACTTAATTTCTAGTAGAAACCTTGGGGGCAACACGTAGGCAGAGTTTGCCGAAGCTGGGTAAATATGTGTTGTTCTATTTCTGCTTTTTATATTCTGCTATTATCTGTGTTGCTATTATTCTATTATTATCAGTGCTGTGATTATTTTCGGCATTAAATTTTTATAATTATTAGTATCACCCTATTCACCCCCCTCTAGGGTGAAATCGATCCTACACTTGAAGCACGTGAATGTCGTCATTTTTAAGAAGATTATTTGTGACGATCTTAATTTATTGTGCACCAATGGGAGTGAGAAAATTATGGAAAGAATTTTTCTGTCATATGATTGAAGATTATCCAAGTTCAAGTACAACGGCTCAACCTATACTTGAAAATCATCTCTACGTGATCTTAATGATCTATTAATGAATCAATATAAACTAATATCTGATTTTGACCTTCCAGATATTAGGAATGATATAGATGATAATTCCCTCGCTTCAAAATTATAAAGGAACAATATTCTACTGTAACGCCTAAAGATGACTTTACATTTACTAAAAAGTTAAATGAATGTCAAATATATGCATAATGCAGTTTACAATAAAGAAGACAAAATCTTTTTCATAGATGGCCCTGGTGGGATGAGAAAAACCTTCCTTTATCGAGCAATACTTGCAAAACATAGGCAAGATGTTTAATTGAATTTGCAACAACTACATCGGGGATAGTCGCAACAAGCTTACCAGGTGGTCGAACAACACATTCGCGGCTTAAAATCCCAATCAATCCAACTTCAACATCAATGTGTATACCAAAACAGTTTGAAGTGGTTGAACTTATGAGATTAGCGGCCGTTCTTATTGGGATGAAACAACAATGACTCACATATATGCTTTTGAAGAACTGGATAGAACTTTAAAAGACATGTTGGGAAATGACATGCCATTTGAATGTAAAGTTATAATCATTAGAGGGGATTTTAGATAAGTTTTACCAATTGTACAAAATGGTACAATATCAGAAATAATTGATGCGTGCATAATTAAACCATCATTATGGAAACATGTAGAAGTGATTCATCTCACTCAAAATATGAGGGCAAAAATAGATACATTCTATGCAGATTTCCTACTACGAGTTGGTGATGGAAGTGAGCCACATATATGTGAGAACATGATAAGAATCCTAGACGAAATGGATATACCATGGGAAGATGAAAAATCAATGATTACTCTAATAAATTCAACTTTTCCAAACTTATACGTGAATGTATTCAATACAAAATATACGATTACAAGGGCTTTGACAACTCCAGTTAATGAAAATGTGAATATGTTAAATGATAAAGTTATAAATCTTTTTCCCAATGATCTTCATGTTTACTACTCTTTCGATTTCGTGGAAGATGATATAAGAAATCTGTACCAGCTTGAATATTTGAATTCAATAAATTTAAGTGGTTTACCCCTACATAAATTGGTCATGAAGAAAGGTGCATCAATTATGCTACTAAGGAACCTCGATCCAAAAAATGGGTTATGCAATGGTACACGACTTATACGTCGTGAACTTCACAAAAACATCATAGATGTAGAGATTGTCATCAGTCACTTTGCTAGAACTCGGGTTTTCTTACCAAGAATACCTATGAATCCCTTTGAATATATCCGTTTACCATTTACTTTATTACGTAAACAGTTCCCTATAAGACTAAGTTTTGCTCTAACTATTAACAAAGCTCTAGGGCAAACAATTCTAAATGTTGGAATTTACCTACCTCAAGATGTATTCAACCACGGTCAACTTTATGTTGCATTATCAAAAAGAGTTGCAATGAAAAACACCAAGGTTTTAGTAAAAACAATGAAGTTCAAGGGCAATCTGGAACATACACTAGAAATGTTGTGTACAATGATGTGCTAATACCTTCAAAAGGGCAAATTTGATATCCTTTTTCATTAGTTATCTCTTTTTGTGATGTTTGACACATAATTTAATCACAATTTTTATTTTTAGTTCTTTTTTTAAATAATACAAGCTTATAGAATAACAATCATCAAAGATGAAATAAATCTTCATTTAATTGATTATTTTATATTTAAAAGTTCGCTTTCGTGCATGCCATTTGTATCTCAATTTGCACTTGCAAATCATGTATTTTTCTGTTACATATATATTCTTGCATTTTTGATATATATATATATATATATATATATATATATATATTGAAATGATACTTAGATACAACATGTCACTGGGACAACAAATCACAAACCATGTGTCATAAATGTTCGAATCATGCTACGTAAGTTTCGAATTTGTGACCTCTCGCACCAAAGTCGAATAACTTAACCACTGTGACAATGGTGCTTGTCTTTTGAAACATATGTTGTTTGTACTATTTAAATGCAGTGCGTAGCGCGTCCCATTAGGACTTAAATAAATAATTTTGGTGTAACACTTTTTTGCTATCAACGTGAACGTCCACGAACGTCTCTCAATAGATATTACCAAATGTTAATATCACTTAAAAATATGATCTAAAAAATAAACTTCCTATATATTTTTGCTCCTTATTAATTGATAACAGAAACAAAAATTCAACCTAACAAAAAATTAGTTGTTCCAATTTAAAAATTAAAATTCAAACTGACCGCACATGATTTCAATACAAAACATACACAAATATTTGAGGGAATTAGAGAAAATGATAAATTTTGAAAAAAATTTAGGCCGAAGAACACCAAGTTTTATTTTTATACTGAAGGACAAATGCTAGTTATAGTTAATATTATATTTAACTTTTACATTATACAAAATGCTAGTTATATAGTATCGTCCTTCAGTCTAAAAAAACAAACTTGTTGTCCTTCAACCTTTTTTTAAAGTTTGTCCTTATGCCTATTTTTCTATAAATATTTATCAAAATCATTTCTTTTGAATATAGATTAAACACATATAATTTATAAAAAAATCAATTTATCCGCAAAGCGTGTGCTATAGCCATTGCTATTGCAATGCAGTCAATCATAAATAGTTATCTCCTAATTTTTTCTGGGACCAAATCGAGGACTTCGGCGGGTCACAGGCGCCCAACTACTGCGTCGACGCGACGGAGGTACCTTAGCCCGTAAACAATTTCCCTGAAAAGCAAAAAGAAATTATAATTGTTTTCATTCCCCACTTTGTTTTGTACCTCTTTTCTTCCATCTTCTTTTCCAGCCCTTCCTGATTCCGATCTTTTAAACCCCCAGAACTCTCCCCAAATCTATCAAATCATGGCATCTTCAAGTTCTGGAACTCATGCAGAAGTAGAAGATGACTATGATCAAAACATGGATGAAGTAGCTATAATTTCCCTCGTGATTTATTTTCAAGATAGGATATCTCTGGATTATTCTTACCCATTGTTACTTTTTTTAATATGTTTTTACTATGTAGCTTGAGTGCTTTGATGATTTCACTGTTGCATCTTCATGGGAAAGGTAGTTGAATTTCTATAGTACCCCTATTTTACTGACAGTTCATAGAATCGATGGAAGATTAATGTTATTCATGGTTTCAGATTGATTTCAGATATAGAGGCCGTTTGCCGGCAATGGTTTGCTGATGGTCCAGAGATTCTGAAAGTATGTTTGCTGCTCTTTTTGTGTGCAGGTGTAATTGATTATATGGAAATATATAGATATCTGTATCTTTTGTAGCAATTTTTTCAACATGATTATAGATGCCAATCAGATTCATGCCGCCCTTCTGATTTTTTGGTTACAACTTACCACGTCTCTTTCAGTCTGCTTTTCTTTCTTTTTCATAAAAGTTGTGCATTGATATACGGTTAAACTCTGAATTTTGTTATATGAAGAAATCTTGGAAAAGGTCGCCAAATAAATAAAAAATTGTTGCTTTTTTTACACAGAGAAGAAAATTATTTGCTGGACATCTTTTGAACTTAAATATTGCATTCTGGAGGATGTTATGTTGAGGCATATTATGTTCACTAACATGGATTTGTGTGTCTGCAAGAATTATTTATCTTGTATAGCGAGTAGGAACTGGTCATGAACTTCATTCTAGCTTGCTTAGCTTTGACCTGTGTGCTATATGAAACTCTGATTAAACCTCCAAGTTTCCTAATTAATGATCAAATTGTAAACTCCTCTGGTAGATGTAGTTGTATGCAACATGTACTTGGGATCTTGTACAAATTGCAAGGTGATTATTTCCACCACATTTTTTTTCCTTGTCAATTCATTGGGACATAACATAGGTTGCTAGATCCTAGAGCAAGAGCAAGAGCAAGGCCACATACAAACAAAAGAAATAAAAGAAAAATAATAGTTGATGTTTCAATTTACACACGATAAACATGAAGCAATATCTCAAACTTTATTCAAACATGTTCAAAATACCATGCAAAGAATTTCAAATAATTAGATGCGATTCAAAGTTCGAAACAGAATCCAATCACAATTTATTTACCAATTAAAAACTAGTCAATATAATTTGATTAATATATGTTTGACAAAAGTATAATTGTAGTTTCAAGCATGATGCAACAATAGCATCAAACTGGACCACCACAATTGAACCAATATTTGGAAACACACTGCACTAAAAGAATTGCATGCTATTATTGCCCAAGTTCCATGGTACTCAATATTCATGAAGTATTTTTCTTAGCTTAACGCACACATTCATAGAACCTGCAATACAATCTTTTGTTTTTTCTTTCTCTCATTGAACATCTTGTCTTCTTGTAGGAAAAGGGTGGAGAAACTGTAGTTTCTAAAAATAATTTATATAAGGTCAAATGTGAGGTGAAATATGGTATGAAGTTATATTGCATGGAGTACTACTTTAAGGGCTTAAAAAACGGTACTATGAAATTGGATCTATGTTATGCATGTCTGGAAGTATTTCACTTCTATTTAGAATGCACTAGGTCAAACTTCTTTACTTACAGTTGGTCCTACTGAATTCAGGTAAAGTTGCACCATGGGAGGAAGATTTGCATGCTATACAACTGTCATTTGGAGTTACTGAATTTTTGGTACAATTCATATACCTCTATCATTCGTAAATAACAAATATGTATAAATGCACATAAACCTTAGTATTTTACACAGTTATTGTGTTTGTTATGTAATTTAAGTCATTCTTTTCGAACAATGAAATATGACTGCTTAATCTTATAATAGGAATATAGAAAGTGTACTCTATGACATTATGCGTTTTTACTTGTCAAAGACAAAATAATCAGGTAACATATCGACAACTTTCTCATTGAAAGATCAAAAGTACGACTTTTGGAGAACAAACTCCTTGAATACAAATACAAATAATTAAATGAAATCACATGACGCGATACTATATGCAGAGAGGGAAATGTCATTTATTATTTTATACTAGCATGTTCGGCACCTCCAAAAAATAACTATTAATGCATTTATGTATCATCACCATAAAAGAACATTATTACTTGCTTTTGCCAATGTGAAATTGTTGGAATCAACATGAAGATGGAAACTGCATTCTCATGTGTGTGGGGGTGGCAATGACCGAGTTCATGTTGGAGCATAAACCCAGAATTGTTATATTTATACCAACCTTAACTGTTTGGTTAAGTTGAAGATGACAACATTTGTTATGTATCAGTACTACACACGTGTTCCATGTAAACTTATCAAGTTATATATTTTTGTTCGTTCTATCTCAAAAGTAGATATGAGTGAAACAAATATGATGTGTAGGATTCAATGCTGGAATTAATTTTAATTACTTTACCACTTGAGGATATCATAAATTTTAAAATCATTTTTTCCCATAGACATATGAGAGTTTTGGAGAAGAATATGTGGAAAACCCCTAATTAATCCACATAATTAGTTAACTATGTAACATGCTATTCCTTTTTAGGACTTATTTTTCCAGGAAACCAAAGACATGTTATTGTCAGTAAATATCTAAAGTTCCGTGAACCAAATAACATTGGAATGCTATTATATTTTAGGAAAAAGTTTTTGAAGTTATCCATGGATTCGTTTTAACTATTATTTTTAGCTTCAGTGCACTGCTTAAATACCTCATACAATCTAGATTCCTATAATTGACTTCAGGTTTACTGGTGTTGCTTCTATAAAGTTATAGACATAAACTTGAAGCCCAAACTAATCAGTGTCTGTGAAGTGAACCCAGCCAATATTACCTCGATTTCCCGATAAAAACTACTACCACTATCCCTACCCCTACCACCACCACCACCACTTTTTTTTACACTTTTCCACCGGTGTAGAATGTTTTCACATAAGAAAGTTGAACTGAATAGTTTTGAAACTTGAATTTATTTACTGCCAGGTTATTTCTCCACTGAGTGCCAGCGGTGTGGTTCTTGATTCACCTGAATCAAGCAAGCTTTTAAGTGCAGTCGCAATAGCTCTATCAAATTGTGGCAGGTGGTTATTTGTTAGCTAGAATATTTTTCATTCAATCATTAGCTCACATTTATAATATTATTATAACCGACAAATGGTAAATGGGATAAACTTGTATATGACAAGGTTGTTCATTCAAACTTATGTTCTTTCACAATTTCACACTAGCTGCATGCTTCAACCTAACAGTATTAAAACTATAAATAATCTTTCTTATCACTGGACATGTTAATTTGTTTTATTTGGTTGGGTATAACATAAAAATGATGTTGTTGTTGTTGTTCTAATTCTTCTTATTATTACTTTTACTATTTGCAGCAGCAGCAGCAAGCTGACAGTATATTTTGAATTAATATTTCAAAAAGAAAAAATGCAATGCATCACCACCCAAAAGCAAAAATATACAGATGCCATTGAAACATTTAAAACTTCAGATTGATTTATCTTACCTTGAATTTGAGGATGATAAACTTTGACAAATGATCGTTCTCAATTAGAAGAAAGACATGCACCTATAAACGCAATCCAATTAGGAAAAAAAGTGGAGTTTTGATTTGAAAAAGAAAAGAAAAGAAATTTTACTATCAAGTCATAGCTATAAAAGCAAAATAGTTATCAGGCAAAATTAACAATTCAGAATTGCTATGGATAAATGAAAAGAAAATAAACTATTCGAGAAAAATGACAAATAAATAGTTTTAGCAAATTATTACTTGAAATTAGGTCAAATTATGCACTGGAATGGGAATTCACCTATGTTCCAAATAGAGGAATACATATGGAACTACTAGTTACCGGTTTCAGATAACTTGGTTTCTTACCTTTTAAACCCAGTTGCAACAAAAGAGTGCTTGAGGTGCATGCTTTGTAATGTTTATGCTATGTGTCATGTAGAGTCCCCTTGTTATTGAAAAACTCGCACATTTGAGTATCTGCGATTTTGCCTCCTATATGAATCAGTCCCTGCACATTTCTTTCTGTAACCATTCTTTAAGCTCCAACATTTTAAAACAGTGCTTTGAACTAGCCACACCAGACATCTCATTTCGTTTTGTACAGGTAAATTTGTATGACTATTTTCACAGCTGTAGCAAATTAGTCACTGAATCTATTTCTCCTTCAAAATCTTAACACCTTTATTGAAATACAAACTTAGCAGGCTTTAATTTCGATGAACACTTAGTCATTACGATCACAAGTCTATATATATGAACTCACTTGTTCAAACACTAACAAATCTCATCATAGTATTGAAAAATCGACAAACGTTAAAAATGGATCATATTCCAATTTAGTATAGACCATCAACAGCTTAAATATAAACTTATTCAACATGATAAGAATCATGTTGTCATGTTGGGACCATGTATGATGCATACACCAACTTGTAACATTTTTACCATCAAGCTAAACCAATATGCATCGTTGACAAAATTTTCCATTAACTGACCTTGCTGGATTTTCAACTATATGGGCAACCCATGTTTACTTACTAGTTGCTACAGTCCGTTGACCTGTTCCTGATTTTTTTTCTTTTTCAGCAATTGGCCAACTTTTGTTCCTGTACACGATCCTTCTCGAAAAGCGTATATTGGTATTCAAAATCTGGGAACAACATTCACAAGGAGGTATGATGCTGACAGAATCAGTAGCCAGGTTCCTGTTAGGCTCATGCATATGGAGGGGCTATATGAGTTATTTGTCTCCAAATTTGTGAGTACACAAACTGCCATTCTCATATTTATATCCCATGCTTTTGACGAGTCTTATTTTTTAATATACATTTTTCCTTGGTTAGAGAAACCTTAAGTCATAACTTACTAGTTAAGACTTTCAAAATAGCTGCCTGTATTTTGTTTGTGGTGAAACATAAAATATGTTACTTCTTCATGATTTCAACGAACATTTTTTTAAATGACAATTGGACACATTTTTTCCCGTGGTATAATAAAAATGATATATAAACAGTAACAATGCTGTATTGACAATGAGTTATTTGTCTCCAAATTTGTGAGTACACAAACTGCCATGCTCATATTTATATCCCATGCTTTTGACGAGTCTTATTTTTTAATATACATTTTTCCTTGGTTAGAGAAACCTTAAGTCATAACTTACTAGTTAAGACTTTCAAAATAGCTGCCTGTATTTTGTTTGTGGTGAAACATAAAATATGTTACTTCTTCATGATTTCAACGAACATTTTTTTAAATGACAATTGGACACATTTTTTCCTGTGGTATAATAAAAATGATATATAAACAGTAACAATGCTGTATTGACAATGATAACACCAATTTTCACAACCATCGAATTTATCACTGAATAGTTTAACAACTGCAGTGCCTACAGTTTATAACTTACAGGTGCTTATTCAGCATATTGTATTTTGACTTTAAAGAAATGCTATTCTTATATGAATTTTATACTGTTTTTTTAACTCAGCCCGGTTCCTTCATATCTTTATTACTTTGACAGAATTTCCTTAACATTTGATTTCAGATTACATGTTTCCTAAATATATAAAATTCTGTCTAATCAGAAGAAAGTGACACCTTACCTTTGCAATAAATTATTTTTCAGTTTTTGGATAACTCTATATCTTGGAGCAACTTAATCTTAATTTTACAAGTATTTTTAATGTATATGAGATTCAAAGATGTAAATATACACTTATTTCAGACTTTGACAATGTTATGTTTTGTACCATTGTTTTGTGGCAAACTGAAATAATTTGAAATTAGGCCTTATCCTCAATAGACTTCTCAACCTCCTATATCAAAGTTCATTGCACAATGAAGTTGACATATAGAACACCCCCTTATGATGTTGATGAAGATGACGTGTTTCTCGAAGCTGAAGATAAGGAATCAAAAGGAGATTATGATATTTCAAGTCATATAAAATCACAATGGGATGATGATTGCCCATGGGCAGAATGGTATTCTGCTGAGGATCCAGTTAAAGGTACTTAAGTTTACCTTTATGAAACACAGTGATTTGCGCAAAATCACATTTAATATACAGTATCACGTTTCACTAGCCACGCCCCTCCCAATTTTCTCTTGTTTGATACATACCTTGTTTAAAGCAGCTTGATTGTTTGAAGTGGCTTGTGTAACCCAAGTTCTATAAAGAAGTTTAAACCATGTCTAAAGGATGCACAAGAAGTTATTTTTATTCCAAATATAAATTCAATATATATGGTGCTAAAGGGATTTGAGTCCTATATTTCTTGCTATATTCTCACAGATTTTTTTTGCAGCGTAATGGCTTTGCTTATGTTTCCTACTGATTTTATATTTGTTGTATATGTTAACTTCCACCTAAATTTAATTTGATGTCTGATTATTAGCATTATAAGGAGTTGGGGAAGAGGGGTGTGTTTGTTAAGGTATATGATTAATCAAAGATATATTGTTTACCATATAATTTTCTTCTTCTGAAATTCCGTTAACGATTTTTGTTATTGATGTGTTAACCCTAAATCATAATTCTACGGCAAATCGTACCAATTGATGCACACCATTGTTGTTGGACTATTACTGGTCGATAGAAATAGGTAATGTGCATTGTTTAATATCAGAATTAAGAGTACCAAGAAAAGAGTCACGTGGTCGGAGAAAATTATGAATTGAATAATTTTTTGAAGGGGTGGCTATTTGGATATAAAATAGAACACAAAATGTGACAATAGATCTTGACCTTTTGATCCCATTGTGCTCACATTTGGGGTTGAAATCAGGGGGCGATCTAATGGTCGAGATCCATTATATCACCAATTGTTTCACCAACTTGTGTCCCGATAGAATTTCCCATTTTTGTAATATGATGATATTATGAAGTTCACCTTACATTGGAGAGTAAATGATTGCCTTCAAATTAAACACCAAAAAATATTTATTGTCCAACCTGTCCTTTTGATCTAACCACATGACCGTCAGTTTCTATTTACTCATAATAAGCTTTCATAGATTTGTATATATAAACGGAATGGTATTTGGATATTAAATCACCATATACATAAACCTGTCTTTTGAAGTTAAACCATCTAAGGCTCTACATCGATTTCGATCATTTCTAGTTGGTTTCGTTTATGAGGGGTTATGAAAACCAACGCTTGTGAGTTTTTTTAAGCACCGGTTTTGGATGTTTTATAAACCAACCAAAACTAGTGGTGTAATTTTAGTCGTTTCTTTCGACCCATAAAATTGGTGGTTTTTTTGTCGTTTTTTTATATATTTACTTCTAGTTTTACATCTTTAAAACAATTGTTTGAATACTTCAAGTTCAAGAATAATTTTGATTTTATATTTTCTACTTTAAAAGGGTTTAAATTTTTTATTATTACAATGATGACATCTTAACGATTTTTTTAAAAGAAATCTTGAAATTGTTAGTCAATTATTTTAAACCATTACTTTTATTTTTTCTTCTTCCAATTCTCTATGTTTTATCTTCTAATTAAATTGACATTATAGAAATTTGATTTTTTTAAAGATATAGTTTATTATGGATTTATGGTATTATTTGTTAAGTCTAAGTTATTAATTTTGAAAGATTACCTTCTGACAATTATTTTTGGTGTAACATATTTTTTTTTTGTTTAGATATATGCGTAAATTCACAATTTTAAAATGATTTTGAAAATCCACGAAAATTTAAACCGGTCGTAAAACCTCTCAAAACCGAACCCCTCATTCGTGGGCAAGACTGATACGCTCAAAGCCATAATAGATGCTACTAAACTCCCAAGCGGAGCATAAAAGCTGCATACATTTTTTTCTGAAATATGATGCAAAAATGGACATTTTGTTTTTGGATAAAATTATCATGTAATTTGTTTCTGGGAAGGTGGTACCTAGAAACACTTCACTTAAATTTACATAATAATATTTGTTTACAAGTGTTATTGTCACTAGGTCAATCTATTGCATGCTTCATATTTTAGTGACATTTGTTTTCGTTTTCTGAGTACGTATTTTGTATTTAACACCCTGTCGATCTGTTGAAAAGACACATTAAATCAGCTTATATGACAGATGAATACACACAGATACATATACATAGAGGGAGATAGAGGTCTTTTGATAGTCTTTCTTTTCTGACAGCAATAAATATTGATGTAACTTTTGAAGCAATGTGTTTATATTCGTGCTTCACATATAGATTAATATTGAAATATGTTGTTTTTCTTATTTATTGAAGGTTTTGAATTGACTGCAATTTGGTCAAATAAGATATATGAAAGTTCACTTGAGATGGCTGAGCTAGAGAATGCTTCCTCATTTGATGCAGAGAAGTGGATGGTACATCTTGTTGTATCTGAAAACATGTACGAAACTGTTTTTAGGCTATAAATGATCCCAAATTTATTTCTCAAGCCATTTTTTGACATCTCTAAATCTCTATAAATTGGTACTTAATTTGAGATG
The DNA here is from genome assembly GCA_030737815.1 of Allium fistulosum. Lineage (NCBI taxonomy): Eukaryota > Viridiplantae > Streptophyta > Magnoliopsida > Asparagales > Amaryllidaceae > Allium > Allium fistulosum. The sequence goes on from CM060905.1 coordinate 823,913,218, forward strand.
ACATGCACAAATAGTAGTTTTCCTGCCTTGTTTGCACTCTTCCTAAATGCACTGTGATGGGTACCATTCCAGTTTATAGTGCATATTCTTTCACGTTGTTGGAGTTTATGCAAGTTTCAGGTGAAATAATAGTAGTTGGCATAATAATCATCAGGGATCATGCAGATGATCTCGATGTGGTTAACACTAATCTATACAGATGTTAGAACCTATTAGTTATTAGTTTTGGCCAACCAAATCTGCAAATACTAATAAGAAACTTTAGAATATTCAAACTGCACCTAATTTATTAAGAGGGGGACAATAATATAATCGTCACGAGGGAACAGTTGGGTAGGACAAGCTGAAAAATATAATGTACATCTAACCAGTTTACCTTTCAAATTGATAGAGAACATTGAAAGCCCTGTATCCCATTCTTATTGAGCAGCAGTTCAGCTTTATGATCTAAATTGGGTGACATATAAGTTATCCAAGGTGCAATTCCTGCATGAAAATGATATGAGAATAAAAATGCATATTGTTAGCTAAGTGATCCATACTGTATATAATAAACATTTTGATATATCACAAAAAGACCTTGATCAATTTTTATGACAAGTGTTTGGCATGGGCGATCCATGTTCATGTAAAAGGATATGCACAAAATATTTATGAATATAGAAAAAGATTTAGAATATGTTTACTTAAATTTTAATAAATACATTATTCTTGTGTTTAAAATTGTTGTGAGAGACTATCTAACAAAATTTCTAAAATTAGTACATGATTAAAATGGCATGAAGGTTAAACACGAGGTTTTTCAATTGAAAAGAAAATTATTCTTTTATTATTTTATGTTTTAAAAAAATATGTTGGTTTTTTACATGATTGCTTATACATACATATATGTATGTATGTATATATATGTATGGTTGGACTGATTGTTATCTAACTCTTATTTTATAGCCAACCTTTTCTACTTATTTTACCGTTTTTGAATTTATTGGCTTTATCTAATATTCTCAATTGAATTATGGGTATTTATCGAAGTTCATGTCAAAAAAGAAAAGTGATGTGAAAGGTATTGCAACTAGTATTAAAGATAAAATATAATAAAGTTTTGCAAATCAATGATATAAGAAATATATAGTTTGAAGTAAGTTGACATTATTCAAGCTCAATATGTTAAAATTCATACAATTAAAAGGGAAATTTATAAGATTTCAAGATCACAAAGGAAGTATAAACATTTCTATCAATAATTTCAATTTCGTATTCTAAAACAAAGTTTGCATGGTATTACAATTCTATTTTAAAAATTAATAGCAAAGGAGATCATTTAACAATGAATATTTTTGAACAAGAGAAATATTTTTTGTGAAGATAGACAGTTAAGTAAATAAAATATTAAATATATGTTTGTAAAACAAAACTGTGAAAATATATATTCTAAAATATCTTGTGTTATTAAAACTATAAAATGAAACCATATGAATTTTTTTAAAGCTTTTGTTAGAATTAGGTTTCAAACTCGTGATCTTATAAAAAATAAAAATTATTTTTTGTTGGAAGCTGGATTAGAACTCGTGAGTTAAGAAAAAAAATATAAAAGGCTTTTTTGTGAAAAGTGGGATTTGAAGTCGTGACCTCATATGTATAAACACTGGGGGATTTTTGAAAGTTCGCGTCTACATCAGAAAAATGCGACACTAGAGGTATTGCGATCATTAATAAAGATGTTGGAAAGCTAAAATAAGTCATTTGATATCTTTTGGCAGATCAGTTCGATATTGTTGCAAAGTGTCAATAATTTTTTTTCCATATTCCTTCAATGTAATTCTTACAAGTCAAAAGTTTGATCCTTTGTTGAGTTTTCAAAGCTTTTATTAGAGATCTAATAGTTGGGTTTTTTCCCCTTCGACATAGGCAACATGATTTCTGAATTTTTTTTATCATCTGTTCCAATTTCTAATTTTTTGATCACCAACTGTGTAGCTCTCATGTTTATTTGAAAATGTAGTTCTTTTTTAAAATAAAATAAATAAAATTGGTAATCAATGCCTGGGAGTTTCAACCCAAAACCTCTAGCTTAGCTAGTGGTCTTGGACTTGAAAATGAACTTGACTACTGGTCCTGGATTACCACATATAAGCATGAATTGATGCTTCCTCTTTACGTTTCTGTGTTTATTAACCCTCATTTTATCTAATTTTTTAATACAGTGTGATGAAAGAGTTTGATAAGGAATTGAAAATTGGTCTTTGTTTTTTCTGTTTTTGTTTTTTTAATAATCATACTTAAGAATCAGAAGTTAACAGATGAATTAAGAATAAGCTGATAAAGTTGCCCTGTTGTGATTTTCCTATTCAGTTAATAAGAGAGCACTATGTCACCACAAATGACATTCTCTCTTTAACCATATAATAGAGAGATATATAATTTTAGTCTAGTTAGTAATTACAATAACAAGGTGTCACCTTTGATATAATGTAATTCTTTGTAGGATTGACGATTCACAAGGACGGTTAACTGGTTTTGCATCTCAACTGAATCTTCTCATAAAGGCGTTAGAAAAATCATTTGAGGCTAAGTTTCTGGAGGATTTTGTTGCAGGTACCAATCTAATATCCATAGTGCTTGCAAATAATATCAATAATACTAATGTTTTGTTTTGTTATGTTAGCCAGCTGAAAATACGGGTTCTGATAATTCAAAGCCATCAACCTCTGTACCTCCGCCTACTGTCATTGATCGAATTCTTAAAGAACTTTTCCATGAAGGTAATTCTTGGAACTTTTAATACTGCTGTATGCTATCAGCTGGATAATATAATACTCATAGAGTAAAATCCCTTTACCGGTAATATTTGCAAAAAATACCAAGTTATTTACTTAGGACCCCTATGGGATCTGTAAAAACATTGCAGTTTTGTGCCTTGAATCTTGAGCAAATAAACATCCCTGAGTGGACTCGTCATTTACAAATTAGGTAGGATTGGATTCTTATCCTGCTTATTGTAGCCTTGTCCACTATACATGGTTATGCTTCTTGCTACTGTATTTCGATTTGGTATAAGTGCACATATGTAAAACATGCTGATGTACATTTGCAACAGCTCTGTTGTAACTTGTAGCACAAAAGTTAAATTGTCTGCTTGAAATTAGGTTGTTTGTTCAGGCTTTTGTTTGAAGGACTAAATGACACGACATTAACATACTAGTATTTTGAACCCGTATTTCTGACCCCTTAGTCCTGAAATATATAACACCGGACGGGAACAATATGCCCACAGATTTTTGAATGTGCAGTCAACTGGCATTCTGGATTATGTACAGTTTCTGCCTCTATACTCCTTATGATCTGGAATTTGCAGGGATTGAAGATACTGTGTTCCTGCAGTTTATGTTTTCTTTTCTTTTTTTCTTTACAAAAAAAGGAAAAAAAAGAAAAAGAAAAAGAAAAAGAAAAAACAATAAGTTTGCAACTTATAATCCAAACTATTGCTTGATGTGTTTCCTAGGTAGTCAAAATTCCGGTCATATCCCGTTCGAACATAAAAGATCCCGAGCGATTAAAGGAGCCCCTTTGGATTCTATTTTCTCCCAGTTCTGTTTACATGCCATGTGGTTTGGAAATTGCAATATGAGAGGTTTGTGTCGTTTGTTATGAACACTAATTTTCTTTTCTGAAATTAATATTGCACGATGGTGAAGTTGTAGAAAAATCCACAATATTTTTGCGCCAATAACAAGTTTCCGAGAATTTTGCCTATCTGTTTGACACATTCCTTGTATAAGAATGTGTTGGTGAAGGAAATTGGAAGTTAATACCAACACAGGAAAATTGCATTTTGTTCTGTCGCATTATCTTTCTTATAATATCCTGCTATGCCTATTATTTACAAAGTTATGAACATTATATTGCTTTCCTCAATTTAATATTGGTGTAAATGAGAGCTGAATTGCAGAAAAATCCACATTATTTGTGAGCCAATTTACATGTTTCCAACACAAAAAGAGAATCTTGTTATTCGCCTACCTATTTAGTATGTTTTGTGTACAAATGGTGTGTCGGTGAAGGAAAATTTGAAGTTAATATCAGCATGGGATAAGTACGTATATTCATTTTAACTTATGTATATAGGATCAATAACACTCTTTATTTAGCACCATTTGTAGCCCCTGATATCAGTCATAAGTTTATATTTAAATATTTGGTCCATGTGACAGGAGAGATAAAAACAAATATTTAAATAGAAATTTGTGGCTGATATCGAGAGTCTACGAAATAGTGCTAAATAAAGGAGGCCGTTGATCCTAGCTCATACACACACACGTGCGCGTGCGTGCTCATGCACACACACTCTCTCCCATGCATATACACATACATATACACATACGTACGTACATACACACACACATATGTATATGTCTGATATATTTGTGTATATATGTATCTATGTCCGCATGTATGTATCTATGTCCGCATGTATGTATCTATTTGTGCGCGCGTGCGCTCTGTTATATGATATGGGGACCAAAAGTAAATTGAATTTCTTACAGTTCATCCATGATTTAGTTAATCTAAGCTTTGAATATTAACCTCTACTCTCTCTGTGCGTGTATTAAAAAAACTACATTTTTTGCTAATCAGCTATTGCAACACTCTGGATTGAGTTTGTACGAGAGATTCGCTGGTGCTGGGAAGAGTCTCAACCACTACCCAGAATACAAACTGATTCTGGCATTGACCTGTCTGCTTGTCTCGTGCATCAAAAATTGCAAATGGTATGTATCGGAAGCTTATAATTGACACCTAGTATTCTTTACTCATAATATCTCTTGCATAATTCACTTCATGCCTCTGTTTTACATCTATACAGTTGCTATATTTTTTTATGATGATTACTTCGAATATGACAGTTTCATCATTAATTTAATTAACAACATATGCAGATGCAGATTGTCGATTGTCGTTGACAAATTGCTCGTGTATTTTTTTTCTTCTGTAGTTTTGTTTTAGTACTTTTGTTTTCTATTAAGATTTGTTTTTACCACTCAAGTATTTTTCTGATCTGTTTTTTTTTTGAAATTGGATACTTAGATGATAGTACATATTAGTATTACAAGTCTTAGTAGTATACAACATACCACATGTCAATATATGTTCAGCGGTTTGAATCATGCTACACAAGTTTTGAACCTATGACCTCTCGCACCAAAGTCGGAGTGCCTAACCACATGGACAATGGTGCCGGTCTTAGATTTTGGAATATATTAATGTCATATAACATGCGTAGCATTCATGTGATAACCTGCACCCTAGTGTGTTCGATTTTTCGCTAAATCAAAAGCCCAAGTCCACCAAAGTACGGATCGTTGGTTTTGATATCTTGCAAATAAACAAATGCATATTAGAGCACCACCGATATAAACTCACAGCGGAATAATAAAACATATAGCTACCGATCAAGGTTGACACTTCTGTTATCTAGTGTCCTTATCAATGTCGAGCATGCATAAGAAAATCTGTCCTTCCACCGTTCCCGTCTTCCAGCAGTACCCATCCCTCTAAAATTATCCTGTGGGTTGTAACGATGAGGGTGTCAGAACAACGTTCTGGTGACTGGTAAATTACACACTTTATACATAACACTAGTTTATTCAAATTGTCTTACATTACATGTTATGTCTTTTATTTTACTTAGTCATCTTGACTTCACGTACGCATACGATTCGCTCCATCTACCACAGGTAGACAATAACTACATACGTGTGTGTGCGTATATATAAGTACAACAACCCTCATTGGACCAAGATACTATCCCCGTTAGTATCCGTAACTCAGCGACTTGTCAGGATCCATCATCAACGCAGTATCAAGTCCTCGTCGTCATGCATACCAAGGAACCCCCATAGTGCCTAATAACGATGTCACAATAGTTAGTCGTATTCTATTCGTTTTGAAAGATCTCCATAAAGAGTTATCTAGCCTTGCTCCTAGCAAACAATTTAGCAAACAACTGCGGCGGTGCATGACCTAAACGTGATCTACACTAGTAGAAGGTGTAACCATTTAGACGTAATCCTTATCTTTTGGCCGACCATTCAGGACTGATAATGTTTTCGATCTATGTACAACTTCTACTCCCTAATATGATATCAAATACACACTGATATAGCGCCGAGTCTTGCTCACCGTTTCATTTAGATTGTCTAATGCAATCAAGGTAATATCCACTTGTTACTTAATAACCCTTAAAAGGTTGAAACAGACTCTACTTATCCTTTGACACTTCGACCGAGGCGAACCTACTTGGGCATCCCTTACCCATACGTGAATGTAGATAACTCCACGGATCCTACAGTTGGATATGTTCCACATCAGTATAATGTATACACAAATGCTAGCAACCCCTTGCTGGGAGTAGACTTCTGTTGTGTAACACTACTAACCTGACATTCCAACCCATTTAATGACTAAGTCGTTCTTATTTAATTTAAGCTATTAGCTAACTTCAATTGTTCACACCCGTCATAAACGCATACTTGAGGCTATATATATATGTATGTATGTGATGTAGCTCAGGCCAGGAATGAAGGCATAAGTCGTAGCCGAGTTATCAGAGCGAAGGACATAAGTCGTGACCGACTTATGGAAGACGAAGGCATAAGTCGTGACCGACTTAAGAAAGGCGAAGATATAAGTCGTGACCGACTTAAGGAAGATATACGTCGTCTCCGACTTATAGAAACAAGCATGAGTAGTGACCGACTTAACTGGAGAGAAGACATAAGTAGTGACCGACTCAACTCGAACGAGCTACGACCTAAAATTACAGGAGAAGCAACACGAGGTGGAAAATGTGAAGGCTTAAGTCGGCAACGACTTAAGGAAAGTGATAGGTCGGCATCGAGTTACGACTTATTTAAGTCGGTCGAAAGCCTGATGCCGTTGGATGATCTGCCGAGTTAACCTCCACCATTGGTTCCTTGAGTCGCCGCATGTTTTTAAGTCGAAGTAGCTGTGGCCGTTGTTTTCTCTGCCGCTTAAATCTGGACCGTGGATTTCTTAAGTCGTTACTAGTTGAGTCGTGTAGAGCTGTTAAGTCGGCAATGACTTAAGCGGGTCTGTTTGTAGTTTCTGTTTGTAAGTCGGTATGTTGTAAGTCGGCAACGACTTAAAGAGTTGTCTGTTGTATTTTCTGTCATAAGTCGGTTGTAATGCACATGTAAGTTGAGTCGCGTCATGTATAAGTCGTATGTCGTCTGACTTCATGAATCGTTCTGTTTGAAGGCAAGTGTTGTATCGGTTGTGTCTTAAGTCGTCACCGAGGTAGGTTAAGTCGTAGGTCGGAAGTTATAACTCGGAACCGACTTAATACTTGTAATTTTTGTTGTTTTTTTTGTGTGAGTTGTAAACTGCCTATAAATAGGCCGAGTCTCTCATTTGTAAAGGTTGTTGATTTTTGAATAAAATTCTCTTTTGATTGCTTTGTGCTTTCATTCCAAATTGGTAGTTGAGTGTAATCTCCTATCTCCTCTTTCGGATAATCGAGTGCGCTCGATTCAACGATTGTAGAAGCCGATTCGCGGAATCAAGTGCGCTTGATCAACGCTTGAAGAATTGAAGATCTTTGAACCTGGTATCGTGCGCGATCAACGAGTTCGAGATAGCTAGAGTTCGGTATCTTCGGATCAACGAATTCGGGCAATTCAGCATTCATCAATCCATCGATTGCTACATTCAACGATCTACATCATTTTTGTAATATCCGCTGCGTCAGTTTGGTATCAGAGCTTGTTCTAGCCAATCATAGCTAGATCGAGACTTGGAGTCTATTCAATTTGAAGTTTGAAGAGAAGCCGAGTTTGAAGTGTTGAGACACGGCCGAGAGGAAGAAGTTGTTCGCATTGATTTGAAGATTGAAGTACAGATTTGCATTGGAAGCCGAAACTTTGTCCATCGTGTTCATCGCGATTTGCTACAAAGTGGAAGTTTTCGATCCGTTTCATTTTTGGATCAAAATCCGGAAAGTGTTTGAATTTGACGTGTTTGAGAATTTGTGAAGTTTTCAAGTATGCCGCCAAGAAGAGCTAATCGCCACCAAAACGTAGAAGCTTTGTATCGAAGAGAAGAAGCTGATGAGATGGAGCAAAGAATCAATGAGAATTTTAGTGAAAAGCTTAACGAAGGAATTGGCCGGTTAGAAAGGCTTATGACAGAGATGAATCAAAATCGGAGAAGGGTTTCACCTGAATCTAATCACGGAGGTAGTAGAGTCTCACCGCATTCTAATCGAGACCGAAGTGTTGAAAATGATCAAGGGCGTGGGAGAAACGTGAATGATCGAGAGCGGAGGAATGTAGATAGAAGGGATGATGGTGGAAGGCGCAATGGTAGTAGAGATGTTGGTGGTCAGAATCGACATCGTTATGCATCTGATTTTGAAGAAGAGTATGATGGTGGTAGTATTCAAGGAAGGGGTCAAGGAAGAAACTATTCTGAGTATGATCACAAATGGGAGTCGGGAATGAAGACAGAAATTCCTGAATTCAAGGGTGGTATGCAAGCAGAAGAGTTTCTAGATTGGGTAGCTAATGTTGAGGAAATTTTTGACTTTAAGGAAGTTCCAGAACATCGTAGAGTGAAGTTGGTTGCTACGAGGCTGAGGGGTAGAGCTTTGGCATGGTGGCAGCAAACCAAGCTTACACGTGAACGTATGGGGAAGTCAAAAGTTGAATCTTGGGAGAAGATGAAGAAATTGATGAAAGCAACGTTCTTACCTTACAATTATCAATCTTTGATGTATCAACGTTTGCAAAACTTGAGGCAGGGCACAAAGACAGTTAATGACTATGCTGATGAATTCTATCAACTTATTACGAGGAATGATATTATGGAAACAGAAGAGCAGCTGACATCTAGATTCATTGGGGGATTGAGAATGCAGATTCAGGATATGGTTAATATGTTCGATCCAAGATCTGTGGCGGAAGCACATCAGAAAGCGTTGGCTTGGGAAAAACAAGGAAGACGAGGAAGTGGTGTGTTTACTAATTCTAGCAATCAAGCAAAGAATGTTGGAGGAAGTTCTAATGTTTCCAAACCTATCAGTAGACCAGTGTTGAAGGAGGTTGAGAAGGCAAAGGTTAACAATGGCTTCAAATGTTACAATTGTCAGGAATTGGGTCATAAAAGCAGTGAGTGTCCAAAGCCGAAGAAACGAACCATGATTATAGAGGTTGAAGATGAGGATGTTGATGAGGATTGTTCTAGTCCAGTTGAGGAGGATAAGCAAGATATTGCGTCAGGAGACGAAGGCTGTAACCTAATGCTGAGGAGATCGTGCTTAACACCGAAACAGGAAGAAGCTAGTTGGTTGAGGAGTAACATCTTTCAGTCAACATGTACTATTCTGGGGAAGGTGTGTAAGTTTGTGATCGACGCAGGAAGCTGTGATAATATTATTTCAACCGAAGCTGTGACGAAGTTGAAATTGAAGACAGAGAAACATCCGAGTCCATACAAGCTAGCATGGTTGAGAAAAGGAGGAGAAGTGAAAGTGGATAGACGAGTTCGTGTACCATTCTCTATTGGGAAGAAATACAAGGATGAAATATGGTGTGATGTAGTAGAGATGGATGTTTGCCACTTATTATTGGGAAGACCATGGTAGTATGATCGAGCAGTACAACATGACGGTCGGACCAATAGCTACAGTTTTATGTTTAAAGACACGAAGATTATCTTAGTTCCGAAGAAGAGATCACAAGAAGAAAGTAAGTCAGAAGAAATTGAAGAGCTGAAAACTTTATTGACTTTAAAGGAGTTTGTTAAAGAAGTTGAAGAAGAGCCGGAAGTATTCTTGTTGATTGGACGAGAAAACAGTGAAGAGGTTGAAATTCCAGAAGAAGTTAAACCAGTTCTGAAAGAATTTGACGATGTATTTCCAGAGGAGTTACCAACGGAGTTGCCACCGTTGAGGGATATACAACATCAGATAGATCTTGTTCCAGGTGCTGTGTTGCCACACAGACCACATTATCGAATGAGCCCGAAGGAACATGAAGAGTTGCGGAGGCAGGTAGAGGAATTGCTTGAGCAGGGGCGTGTGCAGGAGAGTCTGAGTCCTTGTGCTGTACCAGCTTTATTGGTACCCAAGAAGGATGGGACGTGGAGGATGTGCACTGACAGTCGAGCATTGAATAAGATTACCGTGAGATATAGATTTCCAATGCCGAGGTTGGATGACTTGTTGGATCAAATAAGCGGAGCTACTATCTTTTCTAAGATTGACTTGAAGAGCGGTTATCATCAGATTCGCATTAGACCAGGGGATGAATGGAAGACAACATTCAAGACGAGGGAAGGATTGTATGAATGGCTGGTAATGCCGTTTGGTCTATCGAATGCACCAAGTACTTTCATGAGGGTGATGAATCAGATTTTTCGACCGTTCATTGGGAAATTCGTGGTGGTATATTTCGATGATATTCTTATTTACAGTGGGAGTTCAGAGGAACATCTGAATCATCTTAGAGAAGTGCTGATGGTACTGAGACAAGAACAATTTTATGCTGCTACGAAGAAATGCGTGTTCATGACGCACAGTGTTTTATTTCTGGGGTACGTTGTTTCAGAGAAAGGAATACAGGTTGATCAAAGTAAAGTTGAGGCGATCAGAAATTGGCCGCAGCCCAAGACGATAACGGAAATTCGTAGTTTTCATGGGTTGGCTTCATTCTATCGAAGGTTTATACCACACTTTAGTAGTGTGATGGCGCCTGTTACAGATTGTATGAAAGGCAAACAGTTTTCATGGTCAGAGGAAGCAGGGATTGCTTTTGGGAAGATCAAGGAATTGCTGACGACTGCACCAATTCTTGTATTACCAGATTTTCAGTTGGTGTTTGAACTACACACTGATGCATCCAAGGTTGGGATTGGAGGGGTGTTGAGTCAGAAGGGGCGTCCTATTGCATATTTCAGTGAGAAGTTGTCTGGAGCAAAGATGCGTTACAGTACATATGATGTGGAATTCTATGCTGTTGTACAATCTATTAAACACTGGAGACATTATCTATTTCAGAAGGAGTTTGTTCTTTACACTGATCATGAAGCATTGAAGCATTTGCAAGGGCAAGACAAGATTTCAGCGAGACATGCATCGTGGATTGCATATCTGCAACAGTTTACTTTTGTTGTGAAACACAAGTCAGGGGTGACAAATCGTGTGGCTGATGCTTTGAGTAGGAGGAGTCATTTGTTGACTACACTAAAGGTTGAAGTGACGGGATTTGAAATATTGCCAGAATTATTCACTAATGATCCTTACTTTGCAAAATTTGTTGAAAGGGTCAAGGAGGGAGAGACGGATGACTTCGTGATGGTAGATGGTTTTCTGTTCAAAGGAAATCGATTGTGCATACCGGAGGGTAGTCTGAGAATGAAGATTATCAAAGAGTTACACGAAGAAGGACATGTTGGGAGAGACCGTACCTTACAGTTGATTTCACAGTCCTACTTTTGGCCATCGATGAGGAAAGAGGTGGAAAGGTTTGTGGAGCGTTGTCATATTTGTCAGGTTTCGAAAGGAACTGCGACTAATGCTGGTTTATATATGCCATTACCTGTACCAATTAAACCATGGGTTGATGTGAGTATGGACTTCGTGTTGGGATTACCGAGGACACAGCGAGGTAACGATTCCATATATGTGGTGGTGGACAGATTCTCGAAAATGGCACACTTTATTGCTTGTAAGAAAACGGCGGATGCTGTTCATGTTGCTCAGTTGTTTTTCAGAGAGATCTATCGACTTCATGGATTGCCAGAATCTATTGTGTCGGACAGGGATACTCGTTTTCTGAGTCATTTTTGGCTAAGTTTGTGGAAAATGGTGGGAACAAAGCTGACGTTTAGTAGTGCTTATCACCCGCAAACGGATGGACAGACTGAGGTGGTTAACAGATCATTGGGAAACTTGTTGAGGTGTCTTGTTCAAGATAATCTGAGGAGTTGGGATGTGAAGTTATGCCAGGCAGAATTTGCTCATAATCATGCTATGAATCGAAGCACTGGGTTCAGTCCATTTCAGATAGTATATTCAAGTTTACCGAAGGGACCGTTGGATTTGACGGTAGTGCCACAATCCAAGAAGACAGTTAAGAAAGCTGCTGATTTTGTTGAAGGGCTGACGGAGTGTCATAAAAGCGTTCAAGAACGATTAGAGAAAGCAAATAAGAAGTATAAACAATCTGCAGATTTGAAACGACGAAATGTTGAGTTTAACGAAGGAGATTTGGTTTATGCAGTATTAACAAAAGATCGTTTTCCAGTGGGCGCTTATAACAAGTTGAAAGCCAGGAAAATTGGTCCGGTGGAAGTTGTGAAACGGATCAATGAAAATGCTTACAAACTGAAGCTGCCAGATGATGTGTATACATCGGATGTATTCAACGTTAAGCATCTCGTACCATATCATGGGAATGAGTTTGTTGGGGATGAAGAGTGTGCAAATTCGAGGTCGAATTTCTCTCAACCTGGGGAGGATGATGTAGCTCAGGCCAGGAATGAAGGCATAAGTCGTAGCCGAGTTATCAGAGCGAAGGACATAAGTCGTGACCGACTTATGGAAGACGAAGGCATAAGTCGTGACCGACTTAAGAAAGGCGAAGATATAAGTCGTGACCGACTTAAGGAAGATATACGTCGTCTCCGACTTATAGAAACAAGCATGAGTAGTGACCGACTTAACTGGAGAGAAGACATAAGTAGTGACCGACTCAACTCGAACGAGCTACGACCTAAAATTACAGGAGAAGCAACACGAGGTGGAAAATGTGAAGGCTTAAGTCGGCAACGACTTAAGGAAAGTGATAGGTCGGCATCGAGTTACGACTTATTTAAGTCGGTCGAAAGCCTGATGCCGTTGGATGATCTGCCGAGTTAACCTCCACCATTGGTTCCTTGAGTCGCCGCATGTTTTTAAGTCGAAGTAGCTGTGGCCGTTGTTTTCTCTGCCGCTTAAATCTGGACCGTGGATTTCTTAAGTCGTTACTAGTTGAGTCGTGTAGAGCTGTTAAGTCGGCAATGACTTAAGCGGGTCTGTTTGTAGTTTCTGTTTGTAAGTCGGTATGTTGTAAGTCGGCAACGACTTAAAGAGTTGTCTGTTGTATTTTCTGTCATAAGTCGGTTGTAATGCACATGTAAGTTGAGTCGCGTCATGTATAAGTCGTATGTCGTCTGACTTCATGAATCGTTCTGTTTGAAGGCAAGTGTTGTATCGGTTGTGTCTTAAGTCGTCACCGAGGTAGGTTAAGTCGTAGGTCGGAAGTTATAACTCGGAACCGACTTAATACTTGTAATTTTTGTTGTTTTTTTTGTGTGAGTTGTAAAATGCCTATAAATAGGCCGAGTCTCTCATTTGTAAAGGTTGTTGATTTTTGAATAAAATTCTCTTTTGATTGCTTTGTGCTTTCATTCCAAATTGGTAGTTGAGTGTAATCTCCTATCTCCTCTTTCGGATAATCGAGTGCGCTCGATTCAACGATTGTAGAAGCCGATTCGCGGAATCAAGTGCGCTTGATCAACGCTTGAAGAATTGAAGATCTTTGAACCTGGTATCGTGCGCGATCAACGAGTTCGAGATAGCTAGAGTTCGGTATCTTCGGATCAACGAATTCGGGCAATTCAGCATTCATCAATCCATCGATTGCTACATTCAACGATCTACATCATTTTTGTAATATCCGCTGCGTCAGTATGTATGTATGTATATTCATATTTATTTATTTACTAGGCCTCCAATGTCCAATTGTTAATAATATTCCTTTACTTCTTATTACATTAATGTCAATTTAGTGTCGTTTACCGCTTACTTTTAACTTAAAAGATTTAAATATCCTTTATTGTTCATTTTCCCTTTTTATTGTTAGATCTATTTTCTATTCCTTTTTGTCTCATACTATCTTCCTTTGGTTACTAACTTCATCACTTACTCATTTCAATAATTTACCTATATTTCGTCGCTTATTGTTTAATTTCTAACTTGTCTTTTATTGCATGTATTAGTTTTACATTTTGACTGTTATTATTATCCCTACTTACAATTCTTTAGTTTATACTTGGGGGTTTCTGCATTTTAATACATTGGAATTACATCTTTTCCAAAAGGAATTGTTAATACTGTAAACTTCTATAATTTACCCAAAAGAGGATTTCGTTACGTTTGTAATCACAATATGATAAATATCCTTATTTTGTACATCTCTTTCTTTAATGCAAATTCCTTATTATTTAAAACGTTACACGTTTATTCATATTTATAAAACTAGATAATTTATAGAAATTTACATTGTAACGAACTTCATTTCAATGAATTAAGATACTACTTAAATCCCAATTCAATTTATAATAATAACCTCTATTCCATATTAACTAACATATACCATTTAAATCTACAACTTGGAATATCTATAAAATCTTATTAATCTAGAAACTACAACTTACACCCTTACTTTTTAGATTCAAGTTAACAGTTCACAGAATATGTAGACATGAGTTTCAATTTTATTACATGCATATAATTAAGCTAACAACTCCAAATAATTATATACAGGCATAAAAAAACATATTTACAACGAAATAAATTCAATATTATATAAAAATATATAATTTTTCATTTACCATTTTAGCTTTCTAAATTTTCAGATCTAAATCCATTCTTTTTATTTGACTCACTTTACCAAAATATGTATTAAATTGTATACATGTTTATTAGAATTATAGATCCAATAAAAGATTTGAATTAAACGTAGTTGTAAAGTTTTAGATTTAGAACTTATTTCTTTTTTGCAGAATTGATTCACCCCTTATTCTTTTTCTCTTTTATTTTCCACTATTCTCCACATATATACATACACACACACATATATATATTATACTACTTTATAATTTCTATATTTCCTACAATTTGTGAAGAAAAGAAAATGGTGGAGCTTCACTTCTTGATTCAAAAAATATGAGAAGAAAAGTGGGGTTAAACCTGTATTTATAGGCGCACAAATCAATTCCATCGGTAGCCTGTATATATGTTAAGCATTCATTTTATTCCTTTTATTTCGTGCGACTAATTTTATTCCATCCGATTTGATTTATGTTAACCTTACTTAGTGGCTAAGTATTTGTTCAACGTTAATTAATATAATTTATTTCCTAATTTTCCTCCCTTCGATGTTAACGTTCTTATTTATTAACGTTTGTTTTAACGTTAATTAATTCTCATTTATTCCCTTTTGCGTTCAATTTATTTATTTCCTTTTATGCTTTTTTAATTAGGTTTGATTTGATTGAACACTATTAATTTACATATATATTTAATGGTTGCTTAAACACTAAGTTGATAATATTTATTACCATTGTTTACACGTTAAACGTTCATAATTATTTATACGTTAAATGTTGTTTTAAACGTTAATATTTATTAACATTACCCACATCAATTCTTATTTATTTCCTTTCAATGCTGATTTAATTAGATTTATCACGTTCATTTCCTTTAACATTAACATTTTTATAAATGTCCATTTTAATGCTAAGTTATTAACATTTACTTCATTAATTGGTTTTGAATTGTTTCCAATCCGAAAACTTCAAACGTTAATATTTTTTCCGCTTGAACTTCGATCGTAAAACTTTATATATGAGAATCGATCAGAAAATTGCCACGAACACAATGGTGCAGGTTTCGTAGCCAAATTCCGATGTTTTAAAAAAATCTATTTTTGGGCTTTAATGATTATTTATTAATTTTCTTTAATTAATTGTCATCCAATTTACGGGGTGTTACACTTCGATAACTTAATACAGTATGGTAATTTCAATTTACATTAGTTATTTTTCTTAGTTTGAAGTTATATGCAAATACTCTGTTCCTTTTTTGCTCAGAATTTTCTGCCTTTTGTGCTTATCAACCAGGTATATTTGAACGTTTTTTTTGAAGGGATATTATTTAATCACGTTTAGTAGAACTTTGAGGAATATGTTAGAGAAATATGATATACTTCATTAGATTGATCGGAAGAGAATAACTTGTCATTTTTTGAAGACATGGCATATATCATGGTGAATTGCTATTAAATCCGAGGCTGTCAAGGTGCAAGCCTTGATGCGCTTAGGCCTAGAAAAGTGCAAGGTGACATCTTTCTACCCTCTGAGGCACACGAGAGCACTTCTTTTGCAAGAGAAAAGTGCAAGGCACGCTTATTTGCACCTTAAGTATCTTGAGGTCTGGAGGAAATATGTCCAACGCGTATCAAAACCCAACCCGATTACGATTTTCTTCTGTCTTTGATGCAACCCAAGTACACGCTTAAAATTTTTCTAATATTTACAGTTTACACAGCATACTTAATTTATGAATGTAGTACAATAGCATTTGAAGTCTCAATCTGCTTGGAGAAATATTTACACAAATTTTGCACAAAAAAGAAAGGTAGTAAATTCACAATAGGCACAGTAATCATGCAATCTGCACAAAACTTGCATAAATGTACAGTTGCAGATTTGCGCAAAAGAATGCATGCAATAGCGCCGTAGCCAATAGTGGCGTAGGCACAAGGTGCCTTGATGTGCATTTTACCACCATATTTAATATTTTTCAGTCTCAAATAGTATGCAATAAGCAAAATCAATAAACAACATTAAAATTAATTTTGAAAATTGAATTTCAAGATTTTTTTTCTTCCAGACACACACACACACACTCTCTGGTATCAGAAAGCCCAATACACTGAATACATCATTTGGTTAAAATGATTTGAGGGCAGATCTTGATTATTGGCTTGTGACAGTTGCCATTTAGGACCCTACTCATGGCCTACCTTGTATGGGTTATTGTTAGACACCATGAAGCATCAGAAGGTGGTGTCTGAAATTGAATTAAATCGTAAATCTATTTTGGTTTTCTACCGTGACGGTCTTCAACAGAGGCTATTGGACTTTCCGAACAACTAATTAAATAATATAAAGCATGAGATAAAGACTTATGTTCTACTTATTAATTTGAGGTATACAATAGAACCAAAAAAGGTGTTACTCTGAGTTTTAGTGAAGAAGAAAATTCCTTGAAAGAGTATATTTCCTTAATCAAAGACATTATAACGAAGCATTTATGAATGTGTAAACTTATAGTGGATATTTTTATGATCTTTCGATCATTGTGGATTGCATTGAAATTCGATTATAATCTTTTCATCAGTTATTGTAAAGAATCCCCTTCCAAGACATATGCAGATGATGTATCATGCAGAAAATAGTTATATCATGACATATGTTATTCATCGACAACATCGTTAGGAAGACAGTGTAGTATAAAGTTATGTCTAAAGACATTGTTGCCTAAAGGCTTCATACTTAATAATAACCAGTACATATGATATTTTTTAGTAAGAAATAATAGAGATCAAGGTTTTGTAGAGGTTGATGATAAAACACGTAACTGTGATCAAGTGTTGTAAGTATCGTGAATTGTTTATTCAAAAGGATACACTGATTGCTGGAGAAGCGGGACAAGTGAGCAGCGTTAATTGCGATCTTGATGTAGTTTAAGATTTTTGTGTGTGTGAAACAACAGTTACACTTATATTGTATAATACCAAATGTTTCGTAAATGAGAAGGTTGTGTTGGATTTGTGATGGTTGGAGAAAATAAAGTTAGAAATATTATTTTTGGAGAAAAGCTAGTCATGGTGGCACATAAGATGAGGGGGGAGAGAGGGAAGGAGGGGGGGGGGGGGGGGGGGGCGGGGCGAGGGAGGGATTCTTTAGTGTAATTGTGATTCTTTAGTCATTTCCGATTGAAACTACTGAACAATGCAGTTATGAAGATAGTGAAAAGTGGAATTAGGAGACATGAAAACTGGAAAAGACATGTAAATGTTTAGAATTGTGAAGGAAATTATATCTCAGAGAGAAGATGTCATTAGGTTGTGAAACATGGTGAGCTAATAATTGGCAACACAATCCAACATGGTTTTTCAATTGTACTTTTATTGCCAATTTCCTTTATCGAGATTAATGCTAGATGCAACACTTTCCCCTTGAAGACCCTCCGGTGCACAATTGAGGGGTTAAACGAGAGCAAGAACGTCGTATAATAAGATATATTACTTGCAAAACATTCATCATTGCCAATTTAATTGTATTAACAAAAGCTATGTATTTCAATATCTTGTTATTGACACCAATTTTTGTCTTCATAAATATATTTTATACTACAACATGGTTTCTATTTTCTTTATGTTAATAGTTTGCAGTCGCTGAACTTATATTGAATTGACTTCTGATCTTTTTCAGCAATAAGAATGAATTTTGTTATGCTCGGTTGCTTTTTCTATTTTTTGGTTTGGAATATGTTGTTGATATATTGTTACGGTGTGCAGTTATTATGTCCTTTTTGGAGTTATTACACTCCCCCCCCCCTCTCTCACACACACGTACATACATTTTTTGTTGAAAACTATGTACGTACATATACATGTATGTATATACACATCACGTGCGCACACACCCAAGTTTTGAGCTATTATAAATAATTAAATTGTTGATAATTTGACAGATGCGTGGGCATTAATACGGTTCATATGAATATATAGTACACATTAAGTGGTAAGCCGTTTTGCTCAATGAAAAATTGTTGGTGCTAACATTGGTGGATGAAGGAAAACATTTGGTCTCCCCCATTTGTTTTTATATTTCTACGGATCAAGATCCATGATTATGTTAAACCCCCACCCAAATTGCATATGAACATAATTGTGTTTACTTTACAAAACTCTCAAACCTTTTGTCACGCATAGTTTATTTATATAATATTATTCATGTCTTCTAGAGAATTTTGCTCAAACAGCAAACTCCATCTATCAAACTTCATCTGTCTTCCAAAGAGTCAAGCAAGTATAGTCTTGGAAATTTTTTTATTTGTCCAATATCTGGCATTGCTGAAGATACGATGTAATTTAGCTAACACGCATGAAGTGTTTATATCAGTTTTTTTCACAAAAATTCTGCGTTGTAGTTGAACTAATTGAATGGAAAGATGCTAGAATTGTGTTTATATATATTCGTAATGTTAATAGCAATACTGACGTTTACACAAATTTCACTTTCTTGTAAGCTTGCTATATGCATTCGGAAGAAGAACTTGAGAGAGAATAACCTCTACAATGACAACATTGTCAGCAGACAAACTCCTGAGAACGAGGTGATTTTCCATCAATTATCAGGCTTCTGTAGATTTTATGCACTTTATTAACTTTGCTATATGTGCACATGTATAATTTGATTTGTCATTTCATTAATGATAATTGGACTTTCGGTTGGATGTAGTCTGAATTTTGGGAGGCTAGTAATCAACCTCTGGATTCATTGCCTGAGGATTTATATGATGGTGCAAATAAAAGGTGAAATCAAATGCACTTGGATATACCTATGTTTTTCTGAAACCACACTTCAGTAGTAGTTTGCAAAAGTTGTTGATATATGATGCTCATCATGACAAGTGACATGTAAGCAGTGTCATTGATTCAAGTACTGGAATGAGACATGCAGATCAACCAAATGCAAGTACAATGAGGAGGGGATCTGCTCGCATATTAGAATCTATGAAACTTATAAACTCATGTCAGAAAATGCATGTTCCACATACTCAGGTATTTTGTCGTCTTTGATTTCGTTTTTGCTTTCTTCTGTTTTTTTTGCACTAATTTTAATGTAACTCCGTTCTGAATTTTCAGGAAGCACCACCAATGACCGAAGACATGCATGAAGAAAGGCTTCGTGCAGTTGAAGTTCTTGGTGATGCATTCGTAAGTTTAATTCTCTAAAAATATTAATAGTTGATAGTGAAATTTGTTTCGACCTCAAAAGCAAAGAAGAATAATCTCCTCTTAACAGATTGTTGCTTACAGAAAAAAGATCCTTGTTCTTGTTGAGCTTTTTAGGAGATTTATATGTCGGGGTGGTCTTATATTTAAATTTAATGCATTTATGATTAGAAAAATAGTAAAAATAGAGCTTGGTCAATCATGGTTTATTTAAAGCTATAGCAATATTTTTGTGAGTTATCTGTCCTAACCATTCTCTTTGTCAAGTCTCTCTTCTGAATATATGCTATTTCTAACATAATATTCGTTCAATCATGTTTGGCACTCATTTGGGTGGATTTGGTTTTTTTTTATATATGTACAATTTTTTTTAAAACAAAAACTTATCAGTAATAACGTTCCAGTCAAGACAACCAACTAACCAAGTCAACATTGTAACAGTTACCAAGTAGTAATTTAATAAGGTTTTGAAGTTAAGTAAAACAGCCATGTAATTAGAAACTTACTTAGACACAAAAAGATAGTAAGTAAACTTAAGCTGCACCTGGAGTTTCATTCAAATTAGATTCAGCAAGAGTGCAACCCTTTTTTTGGAAGCAACATAAGAATAGATCTAAACAACACCAAATGCATCCTTGAGTTTGGCAAAGATGCCACCAAATTCGTCTCCATTGATTTCACCTTGTTTAGTTCCACATTCCACGATTTTTGAGATAGTCTGGTGGTACTGTAACACAAGTTGATTTGTAACTATGGTAGTCAATTTGAAACAGAGCAGCAAGATGCAAGACTTGTCCCTGGAGACAATTTATTATGTAAAATTGCAAATGTAAATTTGTAATGCCTATTTGTTAGTTTTATTCCAATCATAATTTAATGTATACTGCACAGCTTTTGTGTAATATTTCACCAAAAAATTCTAGACTTCAAGTCTAGGATTATATTATAGTAAATTAATAACATTCTAAATTAGTAGTCAATAACACTTTGAATCAGTATAAAGTTTAAAATTCTATTATATTAATAATATTTCAAACGGGGAATTAAAATAAAAATAAGCTGTAAAAAATAAAATAAAATCATGACTAAAATGGGATAAATCATCTCTTCAATCGGTTTTACCTTCAGATTAAAGCTTTTAACAAAACCGAACAGGTCAATGACAAGTGGGATGGAATTGCCATAATTGTAATATTTTTTGGGGAAAAAAACAGACGAAAAAAAGTTATGTAAGAAACGACAAAAAATGGAAGAGAGAAAAAGAAGAGAAGAAAACAGATAAAATGTTAATATGGTCGCATTATTCGTAAGGTGCATAAAAAGCACATCTTGCACCATTCCAGTTTTTGCTAAAAAGTGAATTTGTGCGCCCTTATTGAGACCTGCACCTATGGAGTAGAAAAAACACACATTGACAACCTTGTTTGTAACTAGTAATATGTAGGCTTGTAGCAACAACAATGTGTAGCTGATGCATGAGCGATAATAAATGAGTTCACACATCATATTCCTGACAAGATAAATAGAAAGTTGGGTACCATTTTGCTTTACAGCTAATAACATAGTATGCTTAGGTTACAATTTAATTGGTTTTCCTGTTGTGTTCTTTTCTTCTCCCTTCTCCACTGTGAAGGAAGAAGGTAAAATTAATAGCATTGATTATATTACAAGTTATATGCCTCTGTGTTTGATGTCTAATCAATATTGAATAGTTGGACATCTCACCCAATGGGTAGATGGTAAAAGACATGCTATATGCGACACATATTGCGTTAAATACGTAAATCTACCATGAGCTTTATTCATGCATTGTTGGATATAGGTTTTGTAGGTGTTTGAATTAATGATCAAATTTTGGAAAGTCTTTCTAATAATGGTGGTAAGACTGCACACATCTCATCCACATCAGATCCCTCTCAAGCGGGAGTCTTGTGCACTGGATAGAGAATGATGGTTATTAGACATTAAGTTACATGTTCTTATTGGGAAATTGCCATAATCATCTCTCTTATGAGAATCCCATCTTCAGTGTGATAGTGATAATCCGTATGATCAAATAAGTTAAACAATTTTTGAGACAATCTGTATCCATCTTCAGCTGTTTTTTAAGTTACTACAGCCACCTCCTTTTTGTCACTGCATGCATCTTCTTTAAAGTGCAGTAGTGATAATCATATATTATCTGAGTGCTATTATGTTTTCTATTAATAGCAGTTGTGGGTTTTCGTTTATTCATACACGATCATCTTGATATCGTTTGCTTTCAAAGAGAATAAATTTTGATAGAAACACAGGTTATCATTTGACTTCCTTTCTTATGATGAAGTGTACATACATGCATATTCTGATATAAGGTTTTTATTACTTCTGAACAAGGATGATGCTTTTAACCTATTTTATATTTTGCAGAGCTTCGCTGGTCAACTAGAAAGGGATATACTATCATCTGGTAAGAGATTTAAGTAGATATATGATTTTGTTGAAATGCGATTATCACTGAAAAATCTTCATTAGAAAACTTTTAAATATCTCAGCGGATCAGTTTTTTTTATGCTTGATGGAACCTTACAACCATGAGTTTCACATTCTTATATTTATCATGCTTTACTGGTTTTGCCTACTTACCACAGAATTTGGTACCCAACTTTATAGTGGATAATCATGATTTGCGCACACGCTTGTGTGCATGTGCATGATAGTGTGTGTGTATGTATACATATGTATGTGTATGTATGTATACATTTGTATGTGTATACATACATACATACACGTTTTGATCGGATGTTAAATTTCCTGCCCTTGGCATTGAATGCAAGCGTCCAACAGATGCATATAAATGAATATTACAATGTTGCTGCTTCCAAAAGGAGCTCGTACAATTTGAGATGATAGGCCCTTTACTTCTTAATGCATGAGAGGGTGAGATTTTTTTTATGTATCAGTACCTACACAATACATCATCTTGTCATTGAGTAGCAGTAGGACATAGATGTTAGTGGCTGGATGTGAATTTATTAAATATGCAAGTCATTTACTACGAGGCTATGCCAAACTTGTAAAATCTTTTACTACCATCATTTTTCTGAAAATAAAATTTACCAGTTTTCAAAAATAAAGTAAATATATAATATAAAGTCAGTTGCTTGCATCCGAAATTCGATAAATACATTGTTAAATTCTTTAAATAAATAATTGTGTAAATCTTCTGAGTAGAATCAGTCCTTGTCATAAACACCTAAACACACCTATATTTGACATTCCAATTAAACTGATAAAATTGTCATGCTGCAGACATGTCAGCATTTAAAGCTGCCAACCCAGATGCTGTTTTTGAAGATTTTATTAGGTGGCACTCACCTAGTGATTGGGAGAATGATGAATCTGACATTGGATTTCAAAATGGAAAAAATGAAAAACATTCTGATTGGCCTCCACATGGTAAACTATCTCAAAGAATGTCTGAACAAAATAATTCATGGAGAAGAATATGGAATGACTCTCCAGCACTGCCGGCCTCTGAGCAAAAACCTCTTTTTGATCCCATACGAGAAGGAGAAAAGGTGCACCTTTTAGCTTTTTCTTCAGTTCATTTATAACCTTCTCTAGCCCTCAGTTTTTGTATATTTCCCTTATGATGTTAATTAGAGCATACACCCAATTGTTAGCATATAATCTATTTGTTTAAAAGCTTCAAAATTTTGTGAGATACAAACGAATCTGTAGGATTTTAGAATCTGTACAAGGATTGATATTTATTTGGACGAGCTTTTTACGTATCACCTACCCTAGAAATGTGATGCATGCGCATGTTATAAAATTTTGCACAATTCTAAGGTGTTGAATAAGAGCTCTACTTACACTATATTAAGATGTTGAAGATGAGCTATATTTGCACTGTATAAAGGTGTTGATGAAGAGTTATACTTGCATAATATTAAGGTGTTGAATAATTATTTGTTTGGATTCAAATGCCATCATTAATGTTCAATTTTTTTCATTCCTAAGAAGCTTTGGAACTAAAGAAGTAGATATGGAAACAGTCTTAGGGATTTGGCGTCAATGAAAGGACTGGTCTTTGTTAGATATGTCACAGCAGAAAGTCTATAAATTCAAGCATTAATTAGGTAAACTTACAAAGTTGAAGGCGTTTGCCTGTACACATTGATTACTTAAAGTTTGAATTTACATAAGAATCACTTTAGTTTAACATATTCTATGCAGGAAAAGATGGTCAAAATTTGATATGCTTTCTTTTCCTGTGATAAAAAGTAGTGTTCCCTTTGAATATATTTTTGCTACTCTTGCTATACAAGTCTCATAATACTTGGTTCTCCATGCAGACACTACATTACTTGGAGACACTAAGGCCACATCAGCTTCTTGAGCAAATGGTTGTCACTGCTTTCAGAGCCTCAGCTGACACTTTAAATCAAGCTACGTTTGGTAATTTCAAACTTATGAAGACGAAAATTGACCAACTATACCAAACTCTAGCTTCTACATTGAGGTGGTCACAGGGTATGTTTAATGAACATATGGTTTGTATGATACACTTACTTTATATAAGCTGTCAATTCTGGCAACAGTCCCTAAATCTGTTGTTTGCTTTGAACTCTCCAACTGATCAATATATTACTATGTTGAAGTATCTCTTTCTTGGAATACATCTTTTCGTCTCAAGGGTGAAACTATCTTTTTCTTTCTGAATTTGCAACAATTATTTAACATTTGGAGGAAACATTGACAATTTTATTGTGAATTATTGGATTATCGCCAATATAAAATTTGATGCTTCATGTTAAATGGCCTTTTAGTTATTGAACACCTTGGAGTTACCAAGGACCAATAGCTTTCTTTGGTACTTGAATTTCTAGCCCTCACTTCTCTTTTACGTCTATGTGCATGTATTTGGGTAGGTGGCCATCAACATGAATTGATAGAGTTAATTGGGGATTTAATGCAACTATGCCGTGTATTCGAACACGTTGAAAAGCTATTGATCCTTGCAGCTTCAGTCCATCGGAAGTTGTTAGATGCTCCACGTCTTTCTGAAGCACTTTTCAGTGACTATTTTAATTTTTATCTTCCTAAGATGGGAACTAGTTCTGCAAGTCTATGTTTTGAAAAGGTACGTCCGTGTGCATATATACTCCTCACCTGCTATCACTCCGCCAATCTTTAATTAACCAACTGTTGTATAATTGGAAGCAAAGTCTGCGACTTTATCCATTTCATATAGATAAAATTAAACTAGACAAACCTTTTCCAATTTTGGCATAGCTTGAAAAGCCAAGTACATATTCAAGCCACATACACATTGCAGGTTAGAGACATTCAATTAAGTGCTTGTGAACTGTGACTTTTTGGTACGGATGCTCGCCTAACACATTCTGATGTACTCCATACGTGCTTGGCTTATGATATTATACCTGTCATGTCTACAACACACATCCATATGTGGGATTTGCTTCCAGTTTATTGTCTATTGTGAATTTGGTGTTTTTGTGATTACTTGGTCTTGTTTTTTTCATACCAACCTTTTCTCTAGATATCAGTACGCATATGACCCATAAAATTTGTATTGCATATAACTGGGATATCATTCTATGTTTTTTCAATCAAATTTTTTTAAACGGTGGATTATGTCTAGGGGTTTGAATCCAAATTCTCTAACTCAAACTAGGGACATTGACATTTTTTATGTGTAGTTTTTTGGTTATCATTTTCACTTTCTTATTGTTTAATTTAAATAGATGGAATTGTTGACATATGTTATACAATGTATACAATCGAAAAGGTGGTTGAGAGCTTCACAATGGAAGAAATCGGAGGTAAATGGGAGATTACGGTTTGAAAGTCATGTCCAAAACAGCCGTTGATGTGCAGGTTGACAAAACTGGTCGATTAGTTTTACTGGTCGACCAGCGTAAACTGCTCTTTTAGTTGACTAAATTTAGCCGGTCAACCAGTTTCGAGCTGAAGTTGAGTTTTGGGATTGAGATTTCGGATGCTTCAAATGATTCCATGTGCTATACAATGGTCCTTGATGATCAAAGGTTTATACATACACCTAGTTACAAGTATCAAATGATTTTGAATCAAACGATGGCAGAATCCCTTGGTTTTTTTAACTCGGTTAGTCATTTCTTGCTAATATGGCCATAGTCTACAGTGCTAAAGAATAAAGATAACTAGCATTTACTTTAGACACAATATTATTCTCAACAGCAAATACATGATTCATATTAAGAACACAAGTGACATTATTTAAAGCACCAAATCCAACTGTTTTATTTCCACATCAAATATTCATGATATTGTCATTACAAACAAAACTATACCTGTTCTGAATGAAACTATTGAAACTATATCCGTTCGCTATACAACGGTCCTTGATGATCAAAGGTTTATATATACACCTAGTTTCATCTTCTCTTCTAAGGTTGTTGCAATTACTCATCCATTATTCCAAGATAGCGTTCATTATATTAAACTTTTTGTAAAACTTGCTCAATAATAAATTATTTTTCTAAAGTGGACATTCATTGTCACATCAATAGACCACTGTAAATCCGTCTCCTTTATTTTCTGTTTTTATGTTGCTTCTGAAATTATGAGAATTAGAAGTTGTTCATTACTATCAATTTATTGCTCTTTTTTTTTTGCATGCATGCATAGAGCGATCCATCGCTTCTATGATGCGGGTTGATTTGGGGATTTTTGTCAATTAAAACTCAGATTTCCCCTACGGGAATCAGTGAAATAATGCTGTAGTTATACACATTTTGGAGACTTAATCTTAGCAAAAATAGGTTTAGGGTGGTTTTCTCTTTACAAAAGTGTTTATGGTCCACAATGGCTAGTACAGGCACTTCCGATAGACTGCTAAATTGGTTTTTGGTGTATTTAGAACTGTGGATCAAAGTTTTCAAGATGTGATTTAAATCGTAAATCGTAAAGTTCGAACTTTATATCGAAACATGATTTAAATCGTAAATCGTGGATTCAAAAGATCCATATTTTAAGGTTTGTTGTACGCACATTTTGATGTTTGAATTTCTACAACTAAACTTAGAACTTAATTTTCTCTTTATTACATTTTCATTTTGTTTTGAAAACATTATAATTGGAATTGTGAACCAAAGTAAGTATATTATGTTAGTATAAGTTACATGTTTTTTATATTGCGATTTTGATTGAGTTTGAATCGGAATGTAAATCGAATCCTAAAGGGAGAGATCTGAATCGGAATTGAAATTGTAAGATTTTAAATTTTTTGACAACAATGTCGTGGATGACAAGGTCTAAACAATCTTTCATGTTTTAGAGTTGTTTTGGTGCATGCAGTGGTCTTTGAGCAGATGATAGCGTTAGGGTTTAGGCGCACAAAACTTAACAAATGATAAACAAGTTGTGCAAGCATATCTCAAGATATTTTATTAGCAGATAATATTAAAAATAAAAATATTCGAACACAACAATAATTGCAATATCAATTTTTGAATACAAAAATCCAATGCAAACAAGATTTCACCTAACTTGTCCGCGGGTGCGGCGCAGTGGAAAGGAGGCTTGGGTTCTGGTAAAAAGAATCAGGTTCGATCCCTACCATGCGCTTCCCTATCCTATATAAATTTACCCGGGGGTAAGGGGGGTTGGATCAGCGGACGACTTTATTATACTCTCCTCAGAAGTTTACCGGTCCGCCGGGTTCTCCTGGGTTTCAAAAAAAAAAGATTTCACCTAACCACTCTTTTTTTAATCCTCAAACAATTGTGTATAACTAATCTTATCAAATAAAACTAAGCAAAATACAAACCAATCTGGATTGAGGATGAAGTCGATCTGGATTGAGGATGAAGTCTTGATCTTGATGACAAAGACTTCTTAGTGTTTGGGGGAGAAACCCCTAAATTTCTTCTCTTAGGGTTTTCCTTTTGATTTTAACTTGATTCCATTTTTTCACGCATCAGCGAAAAGTGAAGACATTATTATACAATGTCCCGAACAATTAAATAATTCGAAATCAATCCAAAGCATCGAATACAACTTTCCAAAATGAGACCTGGGCAATTTCTTCGAAGATCGATCACCGACAAAAATGACATGGCCTATTGTAGGAAATGAGACCAGTCACCTCCCCAAAACCATATGGTAACCGAGTATGAGTTCCAAGCTGTAGTCTAGCATGTTGCTCCAACCTCAAACAGTTGTATCTCCTTGTTATATCTTAGATTTGCGAACCTTTTCCACATTGCAAAGCTCTCAATCTCCTTTTCGATTTAATATATGATATTACATACTTTTAACAATTGAAACCATATTTGTATCGTAAAATTTTAGTGCTTCATCTTGATACAAATATCTTCACCTTGATACTAACATCACCTCATTTCAGTATAAACTTGATCTCTACATTTCAAGCATTCGTCTTTAAAACGAACATACTAAGATGACTCATCAAATAAATAATACACAAGCCTTACCGTTTTTAGATAAATCGCAACTTCATTTTTGTCAATCACATCAAATAACTCATTGTTGCCTCCAAAAACAAGTGATGTATTCTTACTATGAGACATAACATAACAGTGGACTTTAAAAGTCTTTGTAATACCACAAAGACCTCTACAATCTTCATGGATTTTTCAATTCGGCGTCTGCCTATCATTCGATCTGATCCCACCTCACAATCAACATTATATGTCAAGAATCATCAACACGAAGACATTAGAAATATGATCATCGACATGATCATTACAAGCGATGCACACATTAATCTTTCTTCCTAATTGTGGACTAAGCTCATCAACTGTTGTTCACCTTTTATTGTCCACAAGACCAATCACCTTATAAATGTTTTCATTGGTCAATACTCCTTTCATCACAACACGACCACCATTCTTCACTCTCAAAAATCCGCATCGAGTCTCATAAGTGCAACAACTAACAACCCAAATAACCAAGAGAGATAAGAATATTTGAACTAGTAGGTATATGTCTCACGTTTGAGACTTCCCTAACCACACCATTACGCATATAAAACTAAACGGATTCAATACCACAAACTAATTGCTCTTCGTTGGCAGTTCTAATCATGTTATTCTTCTTACAAAAAGAAAAATATCTCATAGCATTCAAATGTGAAAACTGACATGAAATCCATCATAATTTTCCCTAGTCTAAACTCTTGGACTGGTATGAGAGGTCATAGGTTCAAAACTTGTGCCACGTGATTTGAATATTGGATATATATTGAAATTTAATATGCTATACAAGACTTGTAGTGCTACTACGTACTATCACCTAAGCATCCCATAAAATAAACATTTTCGAACGTCTCTTATAAGATTTATAATTGTTGCGCACATGATCTTTTTTTTTACAATAAAAATAAACGGTATCCTTTTACAATCAGCGATCTTTTTATTCCATCTAACATCCCTCTTCGAGCTTTAGCTATCATAACCCCATCTAAAATGAATTTCCCAGCTGACTCTTTTCTTCAAAGCTTCTCATACAATAGAATACCCCAAACTGTATTTAAGGAGATAATTCCATTGACATTGTAGTTACTCAATAATACAATCGAAATTTCTCAACTCTCAGACAACGAACTCATCAACAAAAAAGTGTGTAACTCATCATCAAATTCGACATCCACACCGGTCGACTAATTACATCTTTGGATTCATTGAAATGTTGTGCACATACTTCTCTCCGTTTGGTATCAATTGAACCAATTTTTGAACAAGAAAAGTTTCACTACTAGCACTTTTCGATTCATACGAAAATACCAACTTGTCTTACAAAGCCTTTGCAGATTCACAACTAGCAACATGATGTGAATCATTAAGTACCGACGAACCAATACAATCACCTTATCATCCATCTTTTTTTCGTTTTCCATCCTCTGTATTCAAGGGCTCTTTCTCATCACTTTCAGTCCATTTATGAATATCATTGAGATATAAAATATTCTTCATTCCGAGCTTTCAATTTGATTCCACTGTTTCACGCATTATCAGCAGAAACCATATGATAACGATCCGAAGCATAAAAAATGGTCCAAAACAGACCCGAACTGGACAATTTCGCCGAAGATCAATCAGCAACAAAATTGACATGGTGGCATGTCTTCCCTGTCGGCTTATCGCAGGAAATTGGACAGGTCACCATCCAAAACCACATGGTGATCGGTTCTGGGTTCCCGGCTGCAGTCAGGCCTGTTACTCCAATTTACAATGCTCAGATCTCCTCCTTTATAGCTCCGCTTTACGAAATGTTTTTGCCGTTGCGAAGCTCTCGATCTTCTCTTTGTTGATATATAAATCACATACTTTTTACAATTGAAACCAAATTTGCGTCGCAAAATTTCAAAGGAGGGTGGTGTTGGAAAGTGCAGGTAGAATGGTGTTATGGAAGCTTTCCTGAAAATTGCTTTCAATAATTGTAGATGAAAACATTGGAAGAAATCCCGTCCAAGATCAAGCACATTTTATTAATAAAAAACAATTAAACAACAATAATTTTACAGTTTAAACTAGTCTTTTCTTCACTTGCACAGTTTTTCCATACACAAGTACCTGCACTTTTGTACACTATGCACATAAACCCAAGGTCCCGAACACTTACTCCACTTCTCGACATCAAATTCATTCGAGCCTATCAACATCATAGTTCTACAATAGCCTCGTTTTGACTCATCACACATCTCTTTGGATCATGACCTGTCTTTCTCTCTATTTGCCTAAGCTTTGATAGACCCAGTCTAAGCTTTACTTCTTAGCTTGGTGCCTGAACGTCTAATAATATCATTGTTCTGCCTTTTTATGTTGTTGCTTACTAAAATATTGTGTTTTTCGAAATTCTAACCCTTCGGGCTTTTTTCCACCTGTAACACCCTAGTTCTCTTTTCATATTGATGTACCCCTCCAGTGCCCGTAATTAGGCTACCAGTGTTCCTCTTTGAAGACTCGGTCCATTTGCACGACTTTTGGGAGCATTGTTATCAAAATCTTAAAATCTTACGATTTAAATCTCGTTTCGGATCGGGTCTCTCCAGTTCCGATTCGATTTACATATTCCGATCCAAACTCATTTAAAAGCACAGTTGAGAGAAATCATTCAACACATATTGATATATTCAATATGTTTATCATTCAAAATTCTAATTGTAGTGTTTTCTAACCAAAATAAAAATGAAACAAGAAAAAAAAAATGAATTTTTAAGTTTTATACGTAATGTTTAAACATCATAATCAATTTTAAAGTGTCTACAACCTTGACCTTCTAAATCTATGATTTACGATTTGAATTCCGTTTTAATAACCTTGTTTGGGAGTACTTACTATATTTTACCTTCATGTCCTGATCTCCTCTCTCTTGCTAGAGATGCAGGAGAGACATGTTTTTTTCCGCTAGTTTATGGGAGTCTGACATGAGCTAGATGATTAAATCCAAATTTGCGTTCACCATAATGCATCTAGATTGAGTCTAGTTGATTTTTTTTTTTCAAAAAATCATCATTTTAACATGTGTTGGGCAAACCGTGCCCATAGCTGCTGCCCATAGCCAATTGGGAGCATGTCAAAATGCTGCCAGAACACCTATGGCTTGAATGGGATTGGTCTAAATCATCATGTTCATGCAGCTTGGGCAATATGCACCTAGCATGGTTGCTGATAGCAACTCGAAACCATGCTGAAATGAGTACCAAGGTTCCACCCTAAAATCTTGATCGACATCTCACTTTGAGGGTCAGCGGTATGAAGCAAATGATAAAAACCAACTAAATCTTGTTTGGATAGTCACCTCATTTAAAATCATATCATGATATTCAGGAATAAATTGGATTGGATGCATCTCCACATCACTATACATTTTACTTCAAAACATTTTGAAATAAAGTATCCTTATTTTACCAATTTTTTTTTTCTTTCTAAACCTCTCCTATTTCACATATCGACTACATTTCCCTATATTATAAAATACTGAAAAATCAACAAATGATGACCAAATGTGCCGAATTTGATGTCGATAGATGTGGCTCGATGAGATGAGTTGATCAGTGTGGAAGATTGGTTGAAGTTCTTGTCTGGTTTGGATCTAGGGTTTCAACTGGAACATTAAAATTAGAGTTTTTGGTAGAGGCGACAGAGAAATTGAGGTTGGTACCGTTAAGTGCAGATTTTGATGTAGAGTAGAGTGGTGGTGGGTAGAGGCGGTGGTGATGGAAAAATTCTAATCAAAACTAGAGCTGTGATAATGTAGCAAATATTTGCTAGATTTAACATATAAAAATTTAATGGAAATGTAATTTTATTGTGTAACAGCACACATTATTTTGCATATATTTGCAGTGGAACACAACTACAAATAATTGCATTGCAATTTTTTTGTATGGTAAATATTTTATGCATGACATGACAATTATTATACATGACAAATATCTACCCTATAAACTGATAGTATTTTTAGATATAAACTGTAACAGTTTTTGAGTACTTTTGATTCAATTTTGGTATTTATAATACTTTCGAAAAATATTGGATTCGATAATAATTGAAAAAAAAATGTACAATATTGATTCTAATATCATTTGAACAACAATTTTATAAATATGAAAGGAGAGATCTGATTTACATTGTTTTCAAGGAAGTGCCATAAGGTTACTATTTTTTCAAAATAGGGAGTTGAGCTAAGATCCCCCTTATTTATATTCTATATGGCATATAACATAATATAAAAGCATCTTCTATGCAGTTATATTTTAAATGCTTCAAATCATGTACGATTCGGATGCATTTATTTGTATCATGATAATTGAGTAAATCATTTGTAACTATATAAGAAACAACTTAGATATAGGAGAGCATCTTCAATGCAATTGTGTTTTTAAGAGTTACCAATTGCACTTATCACAAGCAATGTGGTGATGGTATATAATAAACACATTTTCCAGTGCACTTTATTGAAATCAATACTAGAGAACAATGTTAGGATCAGTCTATACTTGACATTGTGTGCAACATCAGTAGTAGAATTATACCGAGTAATATGTTTCTCAACAAATTTATGCCCTATTATATGATACATCATCCGTGTTACCTAGATATTTAACAATTCAATCATTGAAGACGCTCTTGAACATCTTCAATGTACATGCCTTCTAAAGTTCTAAAAATCTTTTGACCATTTCCAATTTAAATTGGCTTGAACAGTCTTATAATCCTACGTGACATGGATGGTGTAACACATAAAACAATACAATTTTAAATTTAATTGAAAATGATATTTTACAAAGCACATCTTTAATAGTATCTACAAGAAAACAAAAAAGAAAGAACGATGATTTCAAGTGAGTTTGTTACACCTTGTTTTTCTTGAGTGTAGTCATTTATGTTATATTGAGTTGATGGTTCTTTTTGTGATTTTCGGTCTAGTATGTAGAAGATCCGAAATACTCCTATGTTTTTGGAAGTCTTGGCCGTTGTGGAAACCATATATCAAAATTCTCATCCAAAACCGTGATCCACGACTGTCAATTATCAGTGTACTCTATTCGAATGTGCACATTTTATTGGTGTGCAATATTGCTTTGCTGCTCTACATTCATGGTTCATTATGTGCACTCAATGTTTGCGCCGTTGCTTTTACGTATTTATGATCTCAAAACACCCAAATGAAACAAATGGAGTTCATGTAGAGAGAGAATTATTTTCAAAGTGGTTATATAATGAACTTTACTCTGTTGTGATTTATAGTGTACTTCCTTGTAGTTTATAAGTGTGCGCAATTGGTTATCTGGGTCTTAACCGAAATACCTTGTGATTCTTTTATGTATAAATTCAGTTTTCGTAAATGAATATATATGAGAAGGTAAGGCAAAAGTTTGTTCTGTTATTGTTCTTGTTCCCAGAGTTATAACATATCTGTTTATTTATTAAAAATATGGTGAGTAACAAAAGAACCTGTTTGCATTTTCGGTTTAAATCTCATGTGTCACTCTTAACACATTGGCTGTTTTTTTTTCTGTAGGAGTTTGATAGCAACCAAGTAGTCAACATGCGTGAACGAGAAGCTGTGGCAAGTCTTTTCCCTCCTCCAACAGCTAACCAATCATGGAGAAAAGTGCTGAGTATGGGAAATCTTCTCAACGGCCATGAGCCAGCCTTGAGGGAGATCATATTCTCAGTTTATGACATGGTCAGTGATAATCATTATGGAAGCGGCAATCCACTAGATGTTCCTAAAGAAGAAATTGAGACACATCGTATGTATATTTGTGGCACCTCTAATGACCTTCAAGTGGCATTGTCCGTAACTTCATGGGACTAAAGTGAGACAGCGTTCTTACCGCTGAAAATTGAAGAGAGATGGAATAAGAAATCACTGATATATAAACTTAAGATGGACTATTTATGTTCTCATGTAGCACAGTTTAAATTATGCAGTATTTTGCTTTACTCCATGGAGAAGATATTGTTTCTTACATGCCTTCAAAGAGCATTTGGGATATACCAGTAAAGTCCGGAACGGATGGTTCGATGATGAATTGCAATTATTTGGATACGTAGATCTTCTATTCTTTCACAAGTTGCTTATTGTCTCTGTATTATTCAGTATGTGTTTGTTTCTATCAATCTTGGTACTTGCTGATCATTCAGCTACATTCATGTATATGCAACTAAGCTTGTAAATGCTAATACAGAAAAAGTACATCAGTTGCCAGGTAGTTGCGAGTTACAATTCCCTTTGTGGTGTCTTCCAATTTTTGAGAAGTTCTTGACAACGTGTCTTACTATTCTGTGTGCACTGTTTGTTGGGGATGCTTCTAATGGTGCACAAATGGTCGGTCAGTTTTCGTTTGAAATTGATAAAAAAATGCAAAACCTGATAACCATTCAACAAATAAAAATTAAACTAAATTGAACCAATATTTTTAAAAATAGAGGTCAACCGAATCAGAAAAAATAGGTTTATTTTGGTTGGTTTAATCGTTGAACTCTTAAATGAGCTTTATTGTCCAGTTTCTAAGAATAAAACAATTAACTGAATCCATCATCATATAAAAAATGCAATGCTATCTAAAACAAACTATTTTCCATCTTCAAACATCAACATAAACTGAAAGAAGAAAAATAATAGTGTTAGTATAACAATATGAACATAATATTTTTGTTGATAATCATGTTTGTATAATTAACCGAAGTTTTATATTAATTGGTTGGTTAGTCGAAAAATTGGTCCAACACCTCAAGGAGGCTAAGAAGAACCAGCAACTCAAAATGTAGCTGTTGATTGTAGGATTTACCCTTTGATATACTTTATATATGAGTTCAGACTTGTAGAATCTCAGATCCATATCTATAGAACAAGAGATATAGAGAAAATAAGAAGAAGAAATATGCAAGAGAAAACAAGAAAAACAACACAAGGTTTACAATGGCTCAGTATTTGCCTACGTCCACTTTAATATGAATTTATTACATTTTCACATTAATAACCAAAGGTAAATACAATTATAATCTCGAAATCATGATCGGATTTGAGATTAAAAATGCCCAAACACCCCCTTAATGAAAAATTGTTCAATCCCTTTCTAGGTGAATGCACCCATGTATTATAGGCGTAATGGGGGTGAGTTTTGTCTTTAAAGTCGATGCATTCTCTTTGAAAAATCGTCCAAAATATTCCCATTTAATATCCGAGTCTGCATGGAATATATTAGGGGTAGATTTGAATCTGTCTTTGGGTCGATACCAATCCATGGACGGATTGGTATCGATCGATAAAATATGAAATCCACCCTGCTTTGATTTATTTGGTCCATTGGCCATTACCACTTTATGCTTCCGCCTTGTTCCGTGTAACAATAATTCATTGAGAATAATTTGTTTGATGGGTCGATACTGATCCATACCATGGATTGGTACCGATCAGTGTACTTAGCCAGATTTCCTTCCTTTTTTCTTGTATAGCACGGTATTTGATCGTCTATGAACTTTACCCGTTCCTTCATCATTTTTAAGTCCAGTTTCATCGAATCTTCGCTTGTGAAAAAACATGGATAACACTTTCTCCTAAAGTGTGCTTCTGTGAATACAAAACATGCTTTATTTAAAGACAAACAGTCAAACCTTGAATTGAATAGATGCTTCCGTTGCTTAGACCATCTCCATGAAGAGTCGTGTCTTTCAAAGAACGCTTCTATTCCACACAGTCATTGAATCACGTCTTTTCCAATTGATATAAATCCTAAATTTTTATAATCCAGAGAACTCGTCATCTCCAGCGAGAATTTAGTCAATCCGTAGGTAAATTAATGCTCATAATTTACCAAAATCTAGTTGTAACCATCATGTTCCAAACGGCTTGAGAAAAACCCAAAAACGTCAACTTTTATCAATCGGTATGATTCGTACCATGGATCAATACCCATCTATGCTTTAATATAAATCTCCATACTTAGGCGGTTTTCTTCACTTTATTCTTTTGTTGCTAATAGAGTTAAGGGTGTTTTCTAAGGGCAATTATGTAATCTGTTATATAATTTAACTCTTGTATGAGAATCTTGTTCAAAATAAAGTACACTTTTGGTTTTGTTTTCTATTGCACGTATTGTTATATTGTGATATAAGTAATGATCTGAATACATTATATACATACATACATACATATACACACACACATACACACATACACATACACACACACACATACACATATACATACACACACACACATATTTAAGAAAAAACCCATTAGCAAGAGTATTTAATTGATTGTAGTTGCAAGTGTGTTTGTAATAATGAATATTGAATCGAATGCTTAAAACACTATCCTTAAAACGTCCTTACTCATATATATTTAAGAAAAAAACCATGAGCAAGAGTATTTAATTGATTGTAGTTGCAAGTGTGTTTGTAATAATGAATATTGAATCGAATGCTTAAAACACTATCCTTAAAACCTCCTTACTCAAGATGGATTGAAAAATGATATCAATACATCTATTGAGATTGACATGCGTAATGCTCTCCATACGATGGACGGTGAATTACTCACGACCTTTGGAACTTATGTACTTACGGTTGTTTAGAACAATAATAGAACAGCCAAACGAGATTCTTTTGTACGTTAATACAACTATGTCAAAATAGAAGATCTCATGTAATAGTGTGCAATAATATTTAGACTTGAGAGTACTATACTTTGATTATGGTCAATAACATGACATTTTGGTCAACCATAATTTAGCATGAACCGCTTGATGTGAAATACTATTCAGCATAGAATTCAACTCTTTCATTGTAGGTGGTTAGTATCATCATAATTGGCAGTCAACTTGAAATCAAAATATTTGGAGAAATCAAATCGATTAATCGATAAATGTATCGGATTGAACCAAGGGCTTTAAAGTGGCACTACACAGTTAGTTACGGATATTATTGGAGTTTTTGACCATTGACCAAACTCTAGATACCTTAGTGACATAGTGATGACGAAAAGAAAAGGTGCACAAAATATCTTTACTTAGGTGTAACTTTATAATGATTAGAAATTGGATTTCACCTAAATAATCCATAAGCAGTTGAATTTGTTTCCGATATTGTATTTATGCAAATTTCTTATATGGACTTTAATATTGAAATTGTTTAAATATTACTCAAACGGGTACACACCAGGAAGCACTACACCAAATACTGAGATTTGCAACTAACCATCCGCGCATTTGGCAACGGTTAATAACCGTTGCCATTTAGCAACGGTTAATAACCGTCTTGGTTCAGTTAGCAACGGGTTTTTCTTGTTGCTAATTGGGAACGGTTATTAACCGTAGCTTCTTTGGAGACAAATGATGGCGGTGAATTTCATCCTTTCACGCCATAATTTTTGGCGCGCTTCGTTCCAATTAGCAACGGTTTTCAACCGTGGCTAATTAGCAACGGTTATTAACCGTCCCAATCTTTTAGCCGGCCCAGTGGCAATCCCACCAAGCCCCTGGGATGGGGCAACCAACTGAGCCGGGCAACACTCAAAATCTGTTTTACTTCACAGTTACAGCTCAATAGCAATCTCCATGTTGGCGATCTGCTCGAACCCAAAAAAACTAGGGTTTCAAAAATCAACGCTTTCTAAATAATCATCGCTGCATACTCGGCTATTCCATCAGCCATCGTCGGCTCAAGCTTGCCTCCTACGCGATATTTTCTACTGCTGATTTGAAGTCCTGCTACAGTCTCTATACTGCCACTGCTAATTAAGTATGCGAATTTCTTGTTTTGAGTTGTCTAATTTTCTAAAATTGAGTCGCCCTTTTACTGCTTTAGATTTCATTAAGCTTGAAAACGCCTGAAGCTAATAACTTATTAGTATTTAGTTATAAACAAGTAGTTTTCTGTAAATAATCGTTTAGGAATTGAAATTTGAAAGCTGAAGCTAAAAAACTAATAATTATTTAGGAACTGATACTTACATTGATGTACTATTTTTCCTACAGTGTGTGTATGTCTACCCGCAAACATTTAGTTCATTTTTTCTGCAACTTGAAAGGATCCCCTTCTGCCTTTTTTACTATTTCCACTGAACCATGTGTAAACCAGACCATCAACTGCACAACCAAAATGGTCGTGAAGGTCATTTCTACTTACCATGTCTTCATATGTCACTCCTCAGAATTGAAGTGAACTCAAAATATATCAACTGCAGATGTTATACCGTTAAAAAAAAAGGGTCTACCATATATAGGTCGAAAATTAGAAAAATAGGGTGAACACGGAACCAATAAAGCTAGCCGCTTTTTTCCTACCTCTATCTCGACTCATATAATGGTTTCTCATATCATAGACAACTTAGAATAATAGCCATACATGTAATAGGTTCACCATATGTAATGATTTCTCATGATTTATACTGTGCTTAAATTATGTTTAACCTTGCTTGCGCACAACACAAAAATTCAAGCTTCACATATAATAAACTTCAACTAGTCAAATTAATAGCACCACATTGATTTGTCAGAATTGAATAAATGACTAAGCTAAAAATTACATTATTAAAAAATCCACATGCAGATGATTGGCAATCGCTTATTGTATAGTAGAAATCACAAAATCGTAAACAAATTGAAAATTTACTACAACATACCATACCTGCAAATTGATCGAGCAATCAAAAGCTTGCTATAAGTTTAGACGAGTTGCTTACCATCATTACGCTTGCATTTTATGGAAGAATAAAGCTGAAATTTTGGGGGAGGCACTAAAATGACCTACTTCCTCCAGTTCTGAAATTTTGGTTGATTAAAGAAAAAAATGACAAATATCTACTACTCTTCAATAGTTTGCCAAAGTAGAGATGCACCTTCTAATCTGAACCATCAGAATACATATTTGATGTTTTAAGTGTACAGTGTTAGAGAACCAAGAAACAATTGGTTATGCAAGGGATGATCTTTTTACATTTATATATGATTTGTTTTACAAATTGTAATGTACTGTACTGTACTGCATGCTAGTTAGACATAGTTGCTTATAGTGACTGCTAGGGTATAAGTTGATGCAATGAATTTTGTTTTACTAAATATGAGACCATATTTAGTAAGTGGATAAAATTGTTGTTAATGGCGCAAACCAAGTATCAGGAGAGGGGTAATGCATAGACATTATTCTGGTGCTATAAAATGGCGCCGTTGTAATGGCAAATTTTTTGGAAACAGTTTGATGCTAATGTTAAATTTCAAGTGAAATCAAAAGAATATTCACCTGTTTAGTTAATATCAGAGTTGAACTTGGTGGAAAGCCATAAGATATTGTTACCCATGATTTATTATTAGCTCTTGTTATTTTCTTTCAGTATGTCTTTTAGTATAGACAAACAATGGATGAATCAATCTAATCGAAGAAATACAGAATATGTGGAAGGTGTGAGAAATTTCGTTAAATTTGTTGCTGAAAACGGTGGCAATAAGGAAAAATATTCGTGCCCTTGCACGCGGTGCAAAAATGAAGATACATTCAAATTAAATGACATTCATTTTCATTTGCTTAGATATGGTATTGTTCAATCATATACCGTGTGGTGTTTTCACGGGGAAAGAATACCGGAGAAGCCAAAACAACAACCGGTTAGTCATGCCACAAATACTGATGACTCCGAACATATTAGGATGGAGGATTTGATCAATGATGCAGATAGATTCCATCATTTTCAACCTACAAGTCAGTTTCATGATAA
This sequence comes from Allium fistulosum, assembly GCA_030737815.1. Lineage (NCBI taxonomy): Eukaryota > Viridiplantae > Streptophyta > Magnoliopsida > Asparagales > Amaryllidaceae > Allium > Allium fistulosum. The sequence goes on from CM060905.1 coordinate 823,953,330, forward strand.
TGCTAATATTGGTGAGCAGTTTACGGATAAATCATTTTTTGATAGTGCAACTGCAACAGAGCCATTGTATCCTTCTTGTCCAAAAGAGATTACAAAGTTGTATGCCATTGTGAAACTGAATAGCTTGAAGACCCAATACGGCTTTTCAGACAATGGTGTGACTGCAGTACTCGAATTCATAAAGGAGTTACTCCCCGAAGGTAACACGCTACCTTCAAAGTACCCCGACGTGAAGAAGATCATTAAGCAAGTTGGGATGAATTACATAACTTATGATGCATGCATTAATGACTGCATCTTGTACTGGAAAGATAATGCGAACAAAGTTTCATGTACAAATTGCAATGCACCAAGATACAAGACATCATTCGACGAAGAGAGAAAAGCTACCACAGTACCTCAAAAGACCTTAAGACATTTTCCTTTAATTTCTAGATTGAGAAGACTGTATACTGTACCATGGATAGCAGAAGCGATGACCTGGCATGGTCGTGCCAAGTCCGGTACAACCGTAATGCGTCATCCGCGTGATACTTCTCAATGGAAAACTACAGATTCTTTTGATTCTTCGTTTGCTGCTGAACCACGAAATATCACGCTTGGAATAGCAACAGATGGTTTCTGTCCGAATGCTTCTTTAACTAACCCTTACAGCTGTTGGCCAGTAATTGTAGTACCATATAACCTTCCTCCGTCTTTGTGCATGAAAAGAGAGTTCTCAATGTTAACACTGTTGATTTCTGGGCCAAAACAACCGGGGAGGGATATTGATGTTTATTTAGAACCTTTGATAGACGAGTTAAAGCAGTTATGGGAAGGAGTCGTTACATTTGATTCATTTATGAAATCTGAGTTCACAATGAGAGCTAGAGTGTTGTGGGCAATCCATGATCATCCCGCTCTTGGGACTTTATCGGGATGTACAACTCACGGCTACTTTGCATGTCCTCTTTGTGGAGAAGAAACTACATCTGTTTATCTCCCTGAAAGTAAGAAGATTTGTTACATGGGACATCGTAGATTTCTTCCGTCCGGACACAAGTTTCGATACGATAAGACAAATTTCAACAACGAGCAAGAACTTAAGCGTCCTCCAAAACCATTGACTGGTTATCAAGTTGAAAAAAATGTAGCGAATATAAAAATGAAAGTTGGTAAAAACATACCGGAAATTGGTCGAAAACGGAAAAAGACAATCGATGAAGAAGTTCCTGCATGGTATAGGAGGTCGAAGTTCTTTGATTTGCCATATTGGAAAACAAATTTGACCCGACATAATATTGATGTTATGCATACGGAGATGAATGTCACGAAACATTTGATCAACACAATTATGAACCATAAAGACATGTCAAAAGATGGGATCAATGCACGGAAGGATTTGAAAATCATGGGTATAAAACAAAAGTTGTGGGTGATAGAAGATCCTGAAACAAGTAAAGTAACCATACCAAATGCGACTTTTACTTTGAGCAAAGAAGAAAAAATACGGTTTTGCACCGTTTTGAAAAATTTGAAAGTGCCGAGCAAATTCTCTTCGAACTTCCATAACAATGTGAGCATCAACCCTCCTGAACTAAAAAATATGAAGTCACATGATTACCACGTCATAATGCAACATTTACTTCCGGTATTGCTTCAGCATTGTTTTCCGCAACATAAGGATCTACGGAATGCTATTCACCGCATTAGTCTCTTTTATAACATTTTGTGCTCAAAGGTGATCAACAGGGAACATCTTCTAAAAGCAAAGGCTAGTTTGGTAGAAGCAATGTGTGTTATTGAAAAACATTTTCCGCCTGCATTTTTTGATATCAGTATTCACCTTATGGTTCATTTAGTCGATGAAGCATTGATTTCTGGTCCTGTTAGATATAGGTGGATGTACCCATTTGAACGGTAAATTACTAATTTTAGTTATGTACATAATTATTCGATTTAAATAGCTATTGATGTCTACATTTTACAATTATTCATCTTCATAGGTTGATGAAAACATATAAAGGATATGTGCGCAACAAAAGATATATTGAAGGGTGTATTGCAGAAGGATATATTGTACAAGAAGCTAGTCTTTACTGCATGGAGTATATGCCAAAAGGAGGTGCTGGCACTCATAAACATACCCGTGAAGCGTTTTTAGACGAGGATGATGAGTTTGCTGATGAAATAGCACTAGATAATGGTAAAGATACAACGTTAACTCAAGTGCAATTTCAACAAGTGCGTAATTGGGTCCTTGATAAATACGACGGATTGGATGAATGGAAGAAGTAAATTCATGAATTTGTTCTGAATTCTTATTATTGTAAATCAATTCATATATATAGTATTTATTGTGTGTTTTTCGTAGGAGGTATAACTCCTATGTTCAAAGCACCAAATTTCAAACTCGAGGCGGGGGTACATCTGGGGAAGCTATTAAAAATTTCACTTTTTGGTTACGTGAGGAGGTATATGTATTAAATATTTAACATATTTTCAAGTTGACCATACACCTCCTTGACAATGTTTTTTTACTTATTGTGTTTGTTGTAGTTGTTGAAGACCGTCGATGTTGACTCAACTCTTTGGCGGTTAGTTAACGGGCCAAAGTTTGATGCCCGTAGTTATATGAAGTACCAAGTGAATGGGTTTTTATTTTCTCCGAAGAGTTATGAAGAGCGAAAGCTAACACATGATAGTGGTGTATGCATGAGAGCAATTACACAATTTAGAGCGAGTGGGAAGGATAAAAATTTTAAGGAAGCAGAAACAACTTATTACGGAGTCATTCAACAGATAATTGAGTTGGATTACATTGACTTCAAACAAACAGTTTTTTATTGTGATTGGGTAAAGGTCGAAGATAAGATCAATGGTTGTAAAATAGATTCTGTTTCAAGCTTGATCACAGTTAACTTGGGAAAATTGAAGAATAAAGATAGCGTGAATGATGAGCCATTTATTCTTGCATCGGAAGCGAGTCAAGTGTTCTACTCAAAAGATTTAAAAAATAACGGATGGTTTGTGGTTTTGCATACACCAAAACGGTTGACCATAAATGTGGATGACACTGAGTTTCCCACCGGTTATCAATCAGCTTTTGAAGACAATGAAAAATTAGAAGATTTTATCAAATGCATATGTTAACTTTGTATTTCAGAGCAGTTATTGTACCTTAACAAAATATTTATTTAAAATGGTGTAAAATGTAAAATATAGCGTGAATGATAGTAATAGATGCATTATATTTTTTATTAGTGTCATTATAATATCTTGATGGATCCATAAGGATGGATATATTGCAAGAGTTCATTTTGTGTTTGTAGTTGTAGGTACTTACATATGATCACATACATACACACATGTACACATACATACATATGATCAGCTTGACTATTCTTTCTTTCTTTGTGTTTGTAGGTAGACAGGCAGTTCAAGATATTGTATTTGCACCCTTTAGTTCAACAGTGCTAAGGTAATATATTTTTGTATTTGCATCCTTTATTTCAGTCAGTATTTTAGATATTGTTTTGAATCCGCTTAAGTTTAAAATTCTGGTGATGCAGGAAGACTTTATCACTGCCGCATTAAAGTGAATGTTCCCCTTCCCGCCCATCCCTATGATCCCCGATTGATGTTAGCCACATTATTACATGGACTTCCCTCCATAACAAGATCAAATGCATTATATGACTTAATAAAATTGCTCCAAGCGATTACTGGTAAGCTGCTGTACATCTGATATAGTAAACAACGTGCCCTTCTGATTTGTCTGATCCCATCAGTTTCTCATCACATTACGATTATTGTCAGTCGGACTGACAAAAATCGTAATGTGGTGAGAAGTTGGTGGGATCAGACAAATCAATAAGGGGACGTTGGTTCATATATCAGATGTACAGCAGCTTAACTGTGATCGCTTGGAGCAAATTTTATTAAGACATATAGGGCATTTGATCTTGTTATGGAGGGGGCTCCATGCAATAAGGTGGCCAACATAAATCGGGCATCACAGGGATGGGCTGGAAGGGGAAGAACTGTACGTCATAATGTTGTTGGGATTATTTTAGAATTTGATACTTTGCAGGACATAATGTCACAAGATGCCACACCACCGTCAAATGATACAACTTCCCAATCATCCACTTTAAAACGGGAGAAAATTGATATAGACAACTACGGTTCTCCAGTCGGAAAAAATGGTTCAAAGGTCGCTACGAAGATTGGTAAACTAGTAAGAAATCATGTGCCAATCTCATATCCAAGTTGGAAAAAAGTTCCGCCAAATTACAAGGAAGACGTGTGGAATCAATTGGAGGTAATAATGAGCTCCGTTCATTTATAATGCTTTCAATACAGAAATAAAAAATGGTTTACATGCATTTTTTGTTATGCAGAAATATTATGAGCTCGATCCTCTATCAAAGGACCTTATTATGAAAAAAATGTCCGAGGCTTTTAGGAGACACAAGAATGATTTGCGCAAGAATCATTATGACCATTTCATCACTGACGAAGAAAGAATGAGAAATTGTCCACCGAAAATTGCTCAAGATGATTGGGATGAGTTCATAAGAAACGAATCAAAACCCGAGGCGAAAGAAAAAAGGAAGCGAGGCAAACAAAATAGATTAATGCTCGAATATGGTCATCATTCGGGATGTAAGAGTCACGCTATGATTACTCAAGAAATGGTATGTGTCATTGAATTGGTGCATCACATTGCATATACCGTTAGTTCCAAATATAATTTTAGGTCATTGTATGCAGGTCGATTCAAGTAGTCCGGGAATAGAAGTATCACGTCTTCAAGTATGGGAGAAAACGCATAAGAAAAAAGATGGCAGCACGTCAGATGCGACATCTTCCTACTTTGTAAGTTAAACAAATAACAACGCCTCTAAATTAAATTTTCATTATTAATATATATGTATTTACTTTTTAGGACAAAATTGAAAAAGAAAAGGAAACGACGAGTGGTGGTGATGAAGCCGTCTTTATATCAGTGTTTGGTAAAGATGTAAAGGGCAGGAGCCGAAGTATTGGGACCAATATAGCTCCTAGCCAAGTTAAGAGTGCTGCCATTCCATGCAAACGGCTCAAACAGGCCCAAGGAATATATGAGCAGCGACTGCAAAATGTGGAGCAAAAATTGATGAAGCTGGACAATATGGATGATAAACTGGAGCGTCTTCTCAGCATAGCCCAAGATAATCGTCAAGTAGGCAGTGAAATCGCATCTTCTCAGTTTGCCACTCCGAACAATCAGTTAATCGACCAAAGATGTGAAATCCTGAACTTCGAGGACGAAGTAATTCACTACGCCATAGATGGCCTTCTGCAACAGATTTGCAAGGTGTTGCCAGTTAAAATGTTGCGATAGCTATAAAATTTTGGTCCTACTGCAACGTTGTATTTTTAGTGTTACCTTAGCCATAAACATGTGTTGCTCTAGCTAAACAAGTGTAACACGATGCAACATTTTGATATAGTGTTGCTATAGATATATTATAATTAAAAAAATTAAGAAAAAAATTACACCTCAGCGATCTACAACATTAGTTAAAATAAAATCTCAACCATTCATCCGCTATCTACTACGCTTCCTCTGATTCCCGCTAACATTTTCATTCACGCGCTTCCTTTTCATTTCGTTCTCCCAATCACAGAAACAAAAAATTAGGGCTTCCCAACATTCCCAACCCGATTAGGGACCGCGACGGAGCCTGCGTCCACGTCAAACTCACTACCATCTTCGCTTGGAAATTTGCTACCGTTGTGTGAATAAGCTCTTGCTGCTCGCATCAGATCTGGAGATGGAATTTCTCACATCCGTGTTTGGATTGCTGATGGGGTGTGGAGTTTCTCGTCTAAATTGCGGTTGCTTGAAATTGTTGCCGCCTCTAAAGTCAACTGTCGCACTTGCTGTTGGAAATTGCCGATCTGGTGCAATGGATCGTGATGCTTAATTTACAAGGCGAATCTGGTAATAGATCTGCTGATGCTTGGAAATGCAATTATTTGTGGCTAATATTGTGCGTGCCTCGGCTGTGCTGCTATGGTTTGACTCGAGACCGAGATAATGCTTGAACGTTGAAGTCGTTGTTGTGGTGGGATTTGATGCTCCACTCTGCCGTGCTCGCTACTGTGGTTTGGTTTAAAATGCTCACGACTTTGATTGCCACTCTTCCCTGTCGAATTTGAAGCCAGCTCTCTGATGGATCTCAAACTGCTTGTTGCATTGAACTTGTCGAATTTTGAGAAAATGATGATGTGACTGGTGAGAAAAATGTATGTGGAATGGTGGATGCTTGTTCGGAAATTTTGGTGCTGGTTGGCAGATGTACAAATCGAGATGTCCTGTTGGTTGGAGATCACAATTTTGGTTGTAGTATTTTCACCGGAAGTAACAACGTAGGAGTAGATTGATTTGCTTTAAAGTCTGCTCTCGACTCTCCGTATCAACGATCATCCACCAATCTTTCAAAATGCTTTAAAAAATGTAGCAAATCATATTTATAAAGAAAACTAATAGAGCTGTTTTAGGTTTGCGTTTTGATTACTAATTTTCTTAATTAGTTAGTCTTTGTTGCTAACTAAGCTGATATTTATGCTGTTTTTGTTTGCTTAGGAACGTCAATGCCAGGAAAAAGTGATTTGGAGCCCATTCTGGATAAGCTTCAAAAGTGTGAATTATTGAATGATCTCTACACATTTTTGATTTCATTTAAGTTAAATAATTTGATGTTTTTTCAATTTTGTAGAAAAGACACTTATGGAGTGTTTGCTGAGCCTGTGAATCCAGATGATGTATGATTACTTGAATTCTATTTCATATTTGATAATTCAGGTAATTGAAGCTGTAGAATTAACAGCAGAAATGAAATCAGTAGGGGTTTTAATAAAGTTCATTTTGATCTGCATCTCTTGCTGCCATCAACTACTTTTACAGTTTGACCATTTGCTGCTGATTTTTAAAGAACCATTATTCTTCATGTTCCGTTCATATGCTACTGGGCTACCAGCTGTAGAATCTTGGCTAGCTTGTATAGTAAAAATATGAAGCTGGAGTTGTTCTCTTGCTGCCCCCCTACCTATATCTATTTTCAAATATCATACCACCTTTTCTTTTTCTTTCCAAGTAAATAAGTTGTTTTCAACGACAAAAACTCAAATATTATTTGTAATCTATATGCTTCGAAGTTTTGGTTTTCTTATGAACCATTTATATTCTTTAATGAAACAACTTTTTTTTTTGGGTGCCACTGCTGCATATTGCAGCAGCCTGCTGCTGCTATACAGGCAACAATTTTATTTTATTATTTATTTGTTTATTTTTACAACAAAGTATTCTAAATATTATTAGATGATTAACAATTTTCGTTTTAGATCATAACTAGTTCTTTTTATTCCATGACACCAAAGTGCTAAACATTGTTTCATAAAACAGAGAACTTAATTAACTCCACTTTATTCCAGAAAAATACCACATTAAGGAGTTTGAAGAGGCGCTTGAAGTCATTCAATATGCACTAGCTGAGAATGTCCGTCTGAATCCAATAACCATCATTATTATCGAACATAGGAACTGACACTCAAAGGGGAGATCAACGTGAGGAAGAGACTGAGATCACAAATATAATGGATGAAAATGTGGTGCAACCGTTATTTGTCAGCACAAATGCTATCACATTTGCTATGGAGTGCATTAGGATGATTCTCAAGGTCGATGATATTGTTGCTGTCAGGTAAGCTTACTATGTTGTTGATGTAATGCATAATGGAAATTGATGTAGGTCTAATGTTATTTTGTGCATCACTGAATACTATCTATGTTTTCAGAGTTCTTTTTAAGTGTTTTTATTTGTTGTTTTTGCACACTTGTTGCTTGTTTGATGTACTGTTAGTTTTTGGGTGGTTAGTACAAAAACTTTGTTCATTTTGCTATTTGTACCTTATGTTGTGCATCGACTCTTGTATGTTCTAGCACCTTACATTGGTACTGTTCTACTTTTGGTAGGAAAATGTTCTCCACTGTTGTCAACACAAACAAGGTTATTATGGATCTTCATATGCAACATCACAGGTGTGCATGCTAAGGATGGTAGTGGTTCATGTTGAAATGAAAGATGGTGATGCTGTTTTCTTTATCTGAAGATGCTGTTTTTTATCTCAAAGTTACCGGTCTCTGTTTCTTTTTGTATGGGTAATCAGCGATTGTGATTAGGTGATTAGGCGATTTGGCAACCTGAAGTCGAATTTGGCAGCTGAAATAGTTTGTTGGTGAGGCAATTAGAGGATGGAGGCTGGTGGTTTAGAAGTATGTGTGGTGCATCATTTTACGTCGTTTCAAAGAAGGCTCGATCTTCCGAAATCGGATGAATCGGGCGGTGCCCACTTGTTCCCCGCCGGGACTGCGGTGCCCCGGACCCCCGCCGGCGCTGCGCCCGGACCCGCTTCTCGGCTCGCCTTCGGCTCGGCACTCGGCTCGCCTACGGCTCGGCTCGTCATATATTTGTCAGTGTCGGTGTCTGTATAAATTGAAACTGCATATGTAATGAGTGAACTGAGTGATGTAGTGAGGAATATCTGTATATGTGAATATCAGTGTTATATATCATTGAATTGTAAAATAGTGGAGTCAGGAATTTGTACTATTTTAAATGTTGAAATAAAATATTTATTTAAATAAATTACTGTTTGAATATCAAATTCTGTGCGATAGCATTTTATTAAATAAATATTTATTTTTATTAAAAAATCAAATATGCTCTACATTGTGGGCCCCACAAATTCAGAAAGTTAATATCTATAGCAACATTTTGGAATGTTGGTACAGACACCTATGGATGTTGCTATAGACCCAAATAGGGTTCTATTGCAACAATATTTCTTATGTTGCCTTAGATAGTCAAAATGTTGCCTTTGAGGTCTGCGGCAACGCGGCAAAATGCATCACCGAGAAAGTGTTGCCTTTGCCCTTTTTTAGCCTACAGCAACATTTTTTGGCACTTCCTGCATCACTTCTTTGGTGTTGCAGTATGCAATCTATGGCGTAGTGATTGCAACAGGTACTATTTTATTAAAATTTGAAGAAAATAATATGTTGCAAAGTCAGTGAATGCTTAACTTCGTGAACGGGAGAGTGTGCTGCATTTTCTTGCACGTATAAGCAAATTTATAACTTGCTGCCACATGTTTAATACAAAGTGAACCGTCACAATTTTGCTGAGTTATATCTCAACACATTTTTACATTTTTCATTTAACATAGCTGAACAATAGTGAGGCTGTTAGTCAAGAAATAATGGCTGATATTGTTTAAACTTCTGCACCCTTTTAAATTGAGTTGCTAGCTGTTGTAGAGTAAAGACAGGTGAGTTTGAAACTCACGCATTTAATATATATGTTGCCTGGTTGCCAAAAAAATTCTCTGTAATTCACTTCTGGCATTAAACCCAAGTCATTATTAGGCAAATTTGGGTCTAGTTCATATGCTATGAAACTTGGGCCATCGCTGCATGTTTGTGAAATGGTTTTGGGTAGCATGAGTTTTGTTTTTTGTTAGTTCTGTAAATGTGATTCCATATATTCACTCTAAAAATGCTTATATAACAGGTACTATATGTCGGGATTCCACAGCATTAGTAATTCATGGAAAAGCAGTACCACCCACATATGAAAAAGTGTTGTTGGACAAAATTTTATTGCCGGATGAGCTAACCGCTAAAATATGTCGACAATTTACCGAGACCTTTGGGGATGTTGGAGTCGGAGGTTATGTGAGCCATCAAAAGGGTTTGATACGATATCTTTAGTCGGAGGTATTGATATTTCTGACTTGTTCTTTGCATATATTGCTGATTTTCTTTTGTTTGCCTGTACACAATCGTACACACAGTCATGCATACATAAATACAAGCATGCAAGCACCTTTCACAATTTACATTCAAGACTTATCACATGCAAAATAGATATATCAAGTTTTAAGAATTTATAAGAGTGGTTTGCTCACCTGGATAGTTTGACAGAGAGGAAAGAGAACCTGAAAAAGATTTCAAAATCTGGAAATTGAGGCTTGATCAAATGTTCTTTATCCTAACCGTTGTTTGCTTTGAATTGCTTTGTACTTGTAGTCTTGGCTTTAGTTAGATGTATATATATATGCCTTGTACTTGTAGTCTTGGCTCTAGTTAGATGTGCAGTTTGCTTTATTACTGCCCGGTCTGTCGTAGATGTATACTTGTAGTTTCTTTTACTGGTCTGCCTTTGATCTTGTTTACAGTCTGGCATAGTATCCATACGCATTTGGTCCAACCATTTTGTTCTTGTATATCATGTGATGGTTAGTTTGCATCAGTTATTTATGCATTTCAGTATAGTTGCATTCTTGTGCTTTGTCTCTGCATTCACTTCAGATATACTGACTTTTGTTTTCATCCCCTGGTTGCTTGGTACATTTCTATAGCTCCACTGATGGTCTATATTGTGTTGAACTTCAAGTCTGCACTGCAAATCATTTTGCCTCGAGTTTGTACTGTCTGGTTGAGGTTCTGATCATATGTAGAATCAGGTAGATGCTTTTTGTTTTTGAAGTGGAATATTCTTTCTAGATTTATGAAGTTGAACTGCCTCTGAATTTAATCTTCGAGTTGCACATGAACCAGGTTGAACATTGAAGTCTGAAAACTGGAATGCTTTGCCCTGTAATGAACCATGTAGACTTCACTGCTTGCAAAACAATGTAGTGTAATTAATGAAATCTTTGTACTGTAGTGTAATAAACAATGCAGTGTAATAAGTATGATATTCCAGCACGGTAGAATTCTGTTTGCAAAACAATGAGTGTAATTATAAGTTTGATAATAATTTTATATGTATGGTATATGTGCGATATGTTTATAGTGCTTGTGTACCAATATTTTGATATATATTGATATTCTGGTATATATACTGAGATATACGCAGTAGTGAGTTACAGATGTGATTTTGTAGGAGCAGGAGCAAACACTATGTGCAACGGTTGTTAACCGTTGCTTTATGTGTGACTTTGGACATAAAGCAACGGTTTTAAACCGTTTTTTACTGGACATAAAGCAACGGTTTATACCCGTTGCTTATTGTCCATAAAGCAACGGTTTATACCCGTTGCATTTTTCCCAATTTGCAACGGTTAATACCCGTTGCCTTTGATCAAATTTGCAACGGTTTATACCCGTTGCCTTTTCCAAAATTTGCAACGGTTTATACCCGTTGCCTTTTCCAAAATTTGCAACGGTTTATACCCGTTGTCTTTTGGACATAAAGCAACGGTTTTCTCCCGTTGCTAAATTCAACCACTCCTGTAATGAAGACGGTTTTTACCCGTTGCTTTTAGACATAACAACGGTTTGTACCCGTTGTTAATATCTTATAATGGTGTAGTGAAGGCAACACAACGATATTTGTTAGCAATTTTTGGAGTTCAACTTGATTAAACTAATTTATAAATGTTATAAATTAATAAATAAAATTAACATAACACTATACCACAAAGTGAATCAGATAACAACGATCACACAACATAAGGTTGATTTGTTGTTATCTCAATATTTACCACTGTTTCGCAAAACACATGGAAAAACCATCTGTTGTAAGTCATAGCCCGTGAAATCTTTGTTCTATCGAGATTTCTTCCATGCTATTCAGACAACATTTTATTCGTTGTCTTGTTGAAATTAACAAAAATTTCATTTTGGCTCCTTATCAAAATTTTGGTTCCCATCTCAACGTTGCCTAGATTATTTCGTGGCCGCGTTCTTTCAATTATTTCCACCTCTTTCTTTTGTTTCTGGAGAAAAAAAACGGTGTTCGTTCCTTCAATTATTTTCCTCACCGCCTTCACCTATCCTTCCTCCTCGCCATCGCCTGCTGTCGACCCTAGCCTTCTCCCATTCCGTCAATGTTCTTCGATAAACTTAGGGTTTTCTAATCAGAGCCGCCTCTTTCATCTTTGTTCTGAAATTAGGATTTCATGGAAGCCGCTGCTTGAAAGTTAAGCTTCGAGTCACCTTGCTCTCTTCCTTCCTTGTAGATTGCGTACTTTGATTTACTGATTATTGATGGTTGCGGCTCCTCCTTGTCGAGTGTTCTTCGATTGATATTGGTATGATTTATGACCCTTTCAATTTATATTATTCTCGACTTCTAATCTCTAACCGATAATGATTTGAGTTTCTTATATAGGAATTTGTTTCCTAAATATGCGAATATATGATTCGATTTGAATTTTTCAAATTATTTTTCTCGATTTTCGATTTATGTTTGAACGCTCTTGATGATTTTCTGATTCTTGAATTTCTACTTTGATTTCCTTTTGCTAATTGATTGCTATGTTGGACCTTGTTTTTCACTATGTTGCCTGAGCATGTGCTATTGACTTCATGCCTGAGTAAGTGGATTGCTATGTTGGACCTTGTTGTCCAAGGTAGTGTTGACTGGAACTGACTTCAACATTGAACATGTGTTGCATATATACATGTATACATGTGTGTGTATATGTATGTGTGTGTTGCTCACTATACTTATACTTGAACTTATGTGCTTGTGCACTTTCATGTGCTTGTGCTTTTACTTGTTTGTGCACTTTCATGTGCTTGTGCCTTTACTTCATGTTGTTCCGTTTGATTACTTTCATGTGCTTTGGTTTCTTATATACATTTTCATGTGCACTTTCATGTGCGTGGGCCTGTACTTCATGTTCTATTTACTAATTCGATGGCTTGAACTGCCTGTTGCTCACTATGTACATATATACATGTATACACATATGTGTATATGTGTATATATATGTATATTAGTTGTGCTATCTTGGTTCATCCATGTATATACATGCATACATCTATGTATGTGTTCTATGGTTTAGCCTGAAACTGATACTTGTCGACATGTTGCATTGTTGTATGCACTTTGTTCTTACTTGGATTAGTACTATGCAGTAAGTTCAAGTATCAGTCGAGGTAAAGTTGTGTACTTTGATTCCAATATCATCCATGTATATGCATACATATGTATGTATATATATGTGAATGTTGGTGGTTCGAATTTGTGGTTAGTGTTAGTGTCTTGTTCAATTTTGTGGCACGTTGTGCCTTGTTCAACTTGTGGCACTTGTTCAAGGCAGTGATATGAAATTGTTAGTGATATGGACTTATTCTTATTCAATTTGTGGCACTTATTCAATTACTGACATGTTTGAACCTATAAGTCTGGTTTAACTCTTTTATATGCTGTCAATCTTATTTTGTGACTTTGAAGCTTTGTTCGATGGTGCTTTGATGGGGCTTTGCTTTGGTTTGATGGTGCACTGCCACTACCCTGTTCAAGGCAGTGCACACTGGCACTTTTTGATCTTTGTTGGTCCATGTTGTTGAATTGTTGAAACTTGTTTTTGCTTTGAATTTCCATGTATATACATACATATGTATGTATATATAATGAATGTTTATGGCACTGCCTTGTTTTAATTTGTGGCACTGCCTTGTTTCAATTTGTGACACTTGCTCTTTGTGGCAGTGCCTTGTTGCATTGTTGGCCTTATCAATGTACTTGCACACTATCTTGACATTGGTTGAATCCCTTTCATGTGATTTGGTTTCTTGTTTGTGCACTTTGGTACTTGCTTCAGCACTTGTTGTTTTGCCTGAGCTTGTTTATGTGCACTTTGATTTCTTGTTACACTTTCAATTGCAAATCTTGTTCCAATTCAATTCTTGTACATATACTTTTATATGCTTGTATGTACTTGTTGTAGGAAATGCGAATTACGGATCTTAAGGTAGAATTAACAATAGATGGGGGTGATTAGTGTTTAATTAATTTTATGAACCTTTTTGAAATCTTTTCGAATTAAACCCAAACAGATGCAACTCACAAACACAGAGACAATCACAGAACCAGACACAGATGCAAATAGTAAATAAAAGCAGTAAAGGAAAAAACACACTGGAATTTTATACTGGTTCGGAGTTACCCTACATCCAGTCCCGCTCAATTTCTTGTACAGATTTCTTTTCAAATATAATGTCGATATTACAAACTCGATTTCGAGGCCACGAGATTCGCCCTCCTGTCTCCGAGTCCAGGGCAAACTCTCTTGATTTAACCAGGCTACAAGATCACCTAATTGATTTACGAGTTACAATCACGCCCAATTGATTTACGGGCCACAATCACACCGTTTCCAATCACACTTTGATAGAGAGAGACTCGATACACTTCGATCTTTCGATCTTTGATTACAATGATCCTATAACTCTGAATAGCACCGAGATCTTTCAAAGAGAGTGGCAGAGAATCAAACTAGAGACGATCGAGTTTGATTCACTTAGGATTTTGGCAGAGTTTTGTTAAGAATGTTTGAAAATAAGAATGGAAGAGAAAGAGGAGAGAAAACAAAGAAATCTTAAGTGAAAATTCATTAAAACTGCTGGTATATATAGAAGAATAACGGTCATGTCCACTCGTGAAAGATTATGAAGAATAGACACTTCTTTTGAAAATTTGAATTTTAAACTCTATAGCTACCATGTCCACGTGAGGGGGTATAGGCATGTCGACATCCCCTAGTATTTTTTGAAAATTGATTTTTTTAAAAGAAGTTTTCTTTCTAAAGTTTGTCGAAACAATCTTAGAACTTTGTAAACTATTTTGAATATACTTTATGATTATAAAAAAATTTGGAAAGTGATCTTACTAAATATAAAAGTAATAAAAACTAAATATATAAATATTTTGAGATTAAAGCTAAAACATTAAAACCAGGAGATAGTTTAAAAACAAGAAATGGTTTTGAAATTAATATGATTAAAAATAGTTTTTGAATTAATGCTAAAATATTTAAACCGAGAGAGAGATGTCTTTTAAAAAGATAGTTTTGAAAAAATCTAAAAATAAGTCATTTTGAAAATTTCATGGATTCCATTCCACTAGAAGGTCGTGGGTTCCATCCCACTAAAGAGGTCATGGGTTCCATCCTACTATTAAAGCGAGAAGGTGGATTCCATTCCACAATTAAAATCTGAATAAAGATTTAAGTGCTATTATGAAGTTTTAACATAAACCTAGACTCTATTACTTATCTTGATATCTTGAACTCTTGAACTCTTGGTAATCTTGATACTCATGAGTCTTCCGTCTTGATTTCTACAATCTTGAATTCGTCAACCTTGAATCTCTATACTGTACAGTCTTCATTCTAAGTACCTGCATATATATCCTGCATATACATATATATAGACAAAGATATTAGTATTTATATTTTATAAAAAGTCCTAAGGTTGTTGTTATCAAAACCATCATCTCAGGAACTAACACTTGTATATACTTATGTACACTCGAGCTTATATAAACTTGCTTCAGCATTGTGATTTCTTGTTTTGCCTGAGCACCTGTTGTTTGATGCCTATGTATATGTATACATATATTCATATATAGATATATATGTATATATGTACATGCTCACTTTGATAATATATACTTGCCACCTATAGCATGAAATGCTTGTCATGCATGTACCATTATACATGCTTCATGGTTGCATTTTCTGGTGTTCCTTGTTCATGCCTTTATCTAAACTATTTTGAGTTTCTGAACCATTTTGATTTGAACTTGTTTTGAGTTGCCTTGAGTTGCTCCTATGCACTGCATTTTTGCCTGAGCTTGTTTATGTGCACTCGAATTCTTAGTTATGTGTAGGGCTGTAAATTTTGTACGAGTGTCCGATGTCCGTTCGTGTCCGCAACCGAAATATGTCCGTCCGAGTCCGTTCGATTTTCATTTAGGACACGAGCTAGGACAAGAAAATTTGTACGAGAAAAAATATTGTCCGGTCCGAGTTCGTTCGAATTCGTCCGAATTTCTTATAGTTCAGTATATCTGATGGAAATTCTATTAAACAACATAAAATTTGATGTAAATAGAATTGTCCGTCCGTGTCCGTTCGGGTCCGTGTCCGTGTCCGAAAAATGTATGTACGAGTCCGTCCGATTTCATTTAGGACACGAGCTAGGACAACAAAATTTGTACGAACATAAATCTCGTCCGGTCCATGTCCGGTCCGATTTTATTTAGGACATAAACTGAACACACCTCTGTCCGGTCCGGTCCGACCGATTTACACCCCTAGTTATGTGCACTGTAGTTCTGAACATTGTGTGCACTATAGTTTTGCCTTGAATTCTTACTTAGTCGTCTTGTTTGCATTTCCTAGATGTGCAAGTGTGCATTTTCATGTATATACATACATACATATGTATGTATATATGTGTGAATGTGTAAGTGTGCATTTCTTGGTTTGAGTATTCTGGTTGTATTATCTCATACTTGAATTGCATATATTCCTATTTTGAGTATTCTGGTGTTTCACCTATTGGTGCACTTGTTTTGAACTTGAATTGCTGAAACTTGTTTTGAACTTGAATTGCTGAAACTTGTTTTATGATATGTGCAACTGAGTTGAGCCCGAGGAGGCTTAGACTTGACCTTGTGCATATTTGCACTGTGTTAAGCCTTCGGGCTTGACCTTTGCAACAATCTGTGAGATTTAATCGATGCCGGCTTTGTGATATTCACCATGATACACCGTGCATATCATATTGTCCGTGCACATATATATTTGTCCTTATCTAAAACATGAAGAGAAATAAACCCATAAACTGAGGCAATATTAATATTAAGTTCAATTTTATTTCTACAATTTAGGTTTATTTACTTTTCCATTTTACTGCATTGATTATTTGATAAGTATAGAAGATGGTTGGATACAGCTGGAGCAAGCAAATCAAGATCAACACATCAAAAATAAACTCGAGTGAGTATGAGTGACAACGAGTAAAAAAAAGGGTTATACATGAGAGTGTAGAGAAAAGTTGTATATATGAGTGTGATAGTGAAAGTTGTATTGCATTTTAATTTGATTTGAAATATAATATTTTTTTAAATAAAATTGCGATTCATTTATTTCATTTTGTAAATATAATATAAGTGTAATCGGTATGCATATCAGTCAATATATATGTTAAATAGGAAATTCTAGAAATGATAATACAACATGAGACAACATATGGTTTTTTGTTGTGTTAGTGCATATCAGACGACGGTGCTTATCCGTGGTCTGATGTGAAATGAGACGACATGAGATTTAGCGACAAATATATATGCATTCAGACGACGGAGCATATCGGTCGTCTGATGCGTTTTTCCCATAGTGCAAATGTTGTATTAATTTTTGTATAGTTTTTATATATTGATTTAAGGCCTTAGAATTAATTAAAATAGTATATAAAAATTATATACTAATATTATTATTTAAATGAGCTTAAATGAATAAATAAATAATATGGAACATTAATTAGGCTGAATATTTAAATTAAATCTAGCCTAAGTGGGTGGGTCATATAATGGAAAGATAATGGGTTTGACTATCTCGTTATGAGGAGATTAGATCTGGATAAAGATGGGAAAATATAAGGAGATATGTTGATTATCTTGTGGCTATAAATACAACATCTCTCCCATTTATCTACACTATTCTAATGCAAAACCTCTAGATCCCATTTCCAATAAGTTGAAGTCTATAGCTAGGGTTTGCAAACCATGCTAGAAGGACGAAGTCATACTCTAAAGAGGAAAAGCACAACGTGTTAATAACTGACAAGATCTAAAGATGAATATTTGGTTCAAATTTAAAATTTAATCTCATCCCCTAAATCATTCTAGGCTACTAAAAAAATTAATTGAAATCAGTTTATAATTATATATGTATGTGTGTGTGTATGAAAAGACTTTTTTTTATTCAGCCACGACATTTTACATCATATAATAAGATTTATTTTGATTGATGTATACAATTTTATATAATTATATATAATTACACATACGTATACATATTCTCTCTGGTTCAATAAGAAAAAAATATTTTCTTTCTCGGCTTCAGAAAAAATAATAATAATTCTTTTAAGTAATATATATATATATATATTAAAATAATACACTTATATGAAATATAAATATTACATATGTTTATATATTTATAAAGCCATATTAATATATTAATAAATAGTTTTTTTTATTAAAGGGCCGACAGTAAACACACAGACATACACACACAGAGCAATAGTGGTACTTAATCTAAGTAGTGCAGTCATGTATATGATATATATATATATATATATAATAAAATTATTATATATACACACTTTAATATATACAAAAATTGTATATATAATGTGATGTTGAATTCCACTTATCACATATGCATCCCTTGTTGCCCATTTCATATACCATTTAGATTAACGTTTCATATGTCATTATTAAATTTGAATATGTGAAATTTCCAAAAGATAAATAAATTATATATTGTTCAAACCAAAATTAAGATTAATTAAATTTAAAACTTAAGTTAAATTAAATTTATTGAACAAAATATTAAAGTTGAAACTAAAATAGAATTAATTTCAAAACACAACTTACTTTTACTGAGGTTTCTTTAAATATGATTTAATAAGATAATATTATTCTTGATAACAAAAACTAAGATTTAGTGCAAAAATAGTACAACGATTTTTATTTAATTTACCCCTTTTTTCCCATTGCTGATGCACTCGATCCAAGTCAAATTGTGTTAACATGAATAATTAACTAACACATAGGGCGGTCACTTGATAAATCTAATTAGAAGGGTGCCTAAGGAAAGGATTTTTAATTAAGGAGAATGTTACTTTAATCAAGTATCGTTCTTATGCACAAAAAACTTCTGCGCTCCTAACCCTAGTCAGTGAAGTGGTATGTTTCAAGGATATGCCCTCAATGGAAGGCTCAAAATTTCTTTTGTTCCTTAGGTTAATTCAAATACACGAATTTGAATATTACAAATTTAAGTTAAATTTTCTTTTTAAATAAAATAAAATAAATTTTATAAATTCAAATTTAAAACTGTTTTTTATTTTATATAAATATAAAAGTTATATTTACATCAATTAATAAAGATAGATATATAAATATATACATATATATAACTTAACAAATTATAAATGTTATAATAAATTAAAAGTATATAAATAACATATATAAATATATATATATGTATAAAAGGAGGGAGGTTAAATGAATTAAAACCCATATAGACTTAAGGGAGTATACATAAGATGTAAGGACATAGATGTCATTAGATGGTATATTCATCTCCCTTAAAATGCTGATAATACTCAATTATTATTATTTAAAATTATGAATTTAAAATAGTTTTTCTCTCTATCACTTACAATATAAATAGAGAACTATATACACTCATAGTTTTTAAGCACCTACAAGCCATAAAATATTTATAGTGATGTTTATATTATCCCTAGATTGATAAGAATATTTTGTATCTTTGTTGAGTACTCTCAAGGGTACAAAATCACCCTTAGGAAATCGCGAAATGACTAACTGTGAGTATCCAATATACTTTAGGATTTGTTGAGCACCCTCTAGGTTACAAAGATGATTAGGAACAAATATATATGGTTAAGAATAATTTATGGGATATAATTAGTAAAATGTCACTTATCATTTATGAGGACTACAACTTGTTGAGTACCCTCAAGATTGTAGTAATATGCTAAATGGATACTTACACCCATTTGAGGAATCCGAGAAATTCTCGCACTTCTTTGAGGTTTTTCTAAAATATGTAGAACTTAGTGGAAGAGTTATTAGATAAAGGAATAATAAATCAATCTAATAAGCATAAGAAGATATGCGATGTTATCTAATTTACTATAAATAATCTATGTAGATAAAATGGCAACCATGAATATTTCTAGAGAAAAACACATTGGATGACACGAGTTATAAATACTGGCTAAGAAATGTTCATATTGCACGCACCTACAAAAACTATGGCATGTGGTCGCTAATGAGTCCAAGGCTAAACATGACATAATGCTACATCCATGCAAAAATCATCCTATTAATCATGGCCATTAGACCGTTAATGTAACGACCCTACCGCGATGCCCAGTTTAGCAAAGAACATTACAAGTAATATCGTCTGCTAATCCGGAGAATACGGCTTGTTAAGGACGATCAAATGTGAATATATCCTTATACTAATATTGACACGTCATTTATACCTTTTCACTTAATATCTGAACTGAATTTGACGTGTACAATATTAATACAAAGTAATAGACACACCGATTTCTCAGAATCAGAACAATATATCATATAAATAACAGTCACAGATCACAGTGAAATAAATCTCAACTTACACATATACAAATTTTGATTTTTACAAAATGAAATACCAAACTCGATTGTTATACAAGTTTAACACTCAATTGTATGTCTTATAAATATATTCACAAATTTCCTAAATGAGATAAACTAAAAAGTCAAAAGTGTTTATCTCCTTGCTAGCCCAAACATCCAAAAAGTAAACTTATCCTGTAACCTGAAAAGTCTCGGCCTGACCCGAGAAAAATAACACCCGGGTCAGACAATCTCTAAATATCCAATAAGGTGAGAATAGAATATAACAAAAAAAGAAACAATATATAACTAAATACAAATATCCAGGATATAACAAGTAACGGGAATTAATTTAACTTAGAGTTCATCACAAGGCACATGATTATACATTTAAGTAACGGACGCATATTAGCTATTAAACATAAAATAATAGAATGAACTCAACATCCATCACAAGATACAAGAACACATGTTTATTTCACTAACACAAAACACAAGAATATATATATTAATTTCACGAACACAAAATAGTCACAAAATCCAAATATCCAGAATCCAAGAGATCTTAATCCAAACCGATCGTAATGATCGTCCAAAACAATCGCAATGATTGTACTCAAAACCCGTGGCAAACAAACAAACAAATTGGTATCACTCGAACCGATCCGATACCAAGGATCGTACTCAGACCGGGAACACAAAATCACATAATGATCTCAAGGATAGTCCATACCGATCAAGCTGATCGTAGAAACCATGACTCGATAAATCCACATTTATTTAATATTATTAAATTGTTATGTTCGAAAAGAAATCCAGGAATAAACTTCTTAAGGATCAAGCAGCCACTTGCCGCACACCAAAAGAGAGTAAACTCTAAAGTGCCAAATATTATCACCTTCAGTAATCACTAGAATTTAACCAATACGTCTCATACCGTATGGTGAAATTCAAGTATTTACTAAAAGCTAGTAAATATCACTTATTACAAATACCACTAGAAAACCTGAACCATATTCTCTTAAGGATCTAGCAACCACTTGTCGCACACCAGAAGAGAATACAAGTCTAAAGTGTTAAGTACTTTCCAAATACGATCACAAGAATTTAACCAAAGCATCTCATACTACCTGGTGAAATTCGAGTATTCGTTAATAGGCTAGTAAATTCCACTCAAACATTCTATTCACTGAGTTATACCATATTCGACAAAGCGTTATTCGAAAGCATTTAAACCAATCGATGACACTGATTCGATTATTAGTACTCCTCAAATTATAGAATTAAGGTTCTCAAAACATTTATTTAATTTACTTATTAAACTACTCAGTTATTTAGTTAACTGTCTGTATTTACAAATCCATTTTATACCAGCCCTTAAATTTATAAAACCATAGCTCGTTTAAAAAATCAATTTGGTGTTTAAATCAATTATATAAAACAAATTAAGTTTACACTTTATATCACAGATTAATAACCATAAAATATATTTGTTTGTTTAAAATAACTGGTATGTCAAACTAAGTTGTTTGGTGCTTACAAATGAAAGCAATACATATATATATATATACACACACATACATACTTGGTTACTAGAATCATTTATAAAATAAATTATAACTGCTTTGAAACAAGTTTGAAATTTATAGTATACAGGAAATTTTATTTTATACATAGCTTGTTAAAATTTACATATATATATATATATATATGAATATAGAGACTAACAATATAACATATCAAATATTTAATATATCAACGGCAACAAAACAAAGGACTAGAAAACAAAACCCTTCACTCACGAAATTATGCATTCACACGTGAAAAAGCAGTCATGAGCTCACACATGAAAGCAAAGAGTACTAATATAGTAAGCACGGTACTCTAATAGCAAGGTAGAACAAAATGACTTCTTTCAAACAAAACACTTTTTATTAATTATAAAGCCTAAGTTTATAAAATGCAAGTATATTTATATAAGTTTTGATCTGCTACTACTTTAGGAACTAAGTTCTGTTCAATTGCAAGTTCTCAAACAAAAAAAAACAAGTGGTTCTTCTTTTAAAGTAAAAACAGTAGATGTCAGACTCTATATATATATATATTCAAATAGGCTATCATTTCACAAAGCAAAATATGTCAGGTTATGGTTATTATATACTTAAGCATAGATTTGGTTATAGAGCATGGACAGCAGCACATCTAAGGGCTGTCAGGAAATTATTTCAAAAAGAAAATGTACTTGGCATCCATTTGTACAACTGCTTAAATATATAATTGTAGACATGAACAGAATTCTTTCTATTTGCATTTAGGTGATGCAAGGTTACTAAAATAAACAAGTACAAAGCATAATGCCAGGCTACAATACGAAAACTATTATAATATCAAAACTAACATATATAGTCAAAACTTGAATCAATATAGGATTGTACTATGGTCTTCTGCTTTTACAGTTTTACTAGCTAGGAATGTAACTGACAATACAGCCTTTTCTATATATATATATAGAACTCTTTTAAGACCCATACATAATTCACTATCTAAACATGAATGCACATCTCTGTAATGGTAATACATTAAAGTCCAAATCTGAAACTGAAGGTACAAAGTCATATATATATAACTTCCTTAAAAAGAAGAATCTAACAGTTGATACTCATATATCAACTCCAAACATTGTAAGACACTGTAAGACACACGTATATCAGCAGCTACAAATAAAAAGAAAAATCTACTAGGCTAGAAATCATTCACTAAATATTCTTAACTATACTATGTCTATAATAACCTAGTAACTGAAAATATCACAAGGCTATGAATCAATATACTGTTAAGTGTATCATGCATAACTATAAAAGAGCAGAACACGCAGCCTGAAGCAAAGCAAAAGCAATGAAACACAACCTTACAGGCATGTAATTGGATTCAGAGACAGTAATTGTGAGAGAGAACTCACCATAGAAATCGAAACCACCATCATCGCCAGCGATTACCTCCGTCGCCATCGATTCGCCGCCCACCAAAATCATCGCGCGTCTCCAAGTCGTGCTCTTCCTCCTTGTTCACCTCGGCTTCACCTCGGCCTCGATGTCGCATCTGCCTCTCCTTATACGAGCTCTCATTCATCGCCGCAACTTGAATTGACTAAGGAATTTAATTGGGGCATTTGTGATTTAAGCGTGAAGATGAAGAAGGGGATAGAGTAGGAAGTGTTTTACTTTCAGAAAAAATGAAAATTAACATATGCGGTTGGCTTAGGAATTAGGATAGAAGGCTAGGTAATGAAATGAATAAGATAATGGGCTTGTTATATTACTAAGGCCCAAACAATTCAATTAAGTTATAAATCCTTTCTTTAAACAAAACAATAGATTTAATTAGCCTAACTATTTAAATCAATTAAATTAAGTGTGCTTATCTTTTTATAATATAGTTTGAATAGTTACATGCAATACTATTTCAAAATTTAAAAACCAATAATTGATTTAAATAATATTTCGACTAAATTGAAATCCACTAACTTAAATCAAACGATCAATTTGGATTAAATTTCAAAAATTAAACTTCTAAAATCCCAAATTTAAATTAATCAACACTAATTAATTGTAATTTGTCAGGTCATTAATAACAGGGTTGTTACAGTTAACTTGCTTGATGTTATGTCTATTTATTATGAGCACGAAGCTACGAAGACATAATTAGAATATGGAAGTTTATTCCATATTTGGTCATTTACAACAGTCGTATGGCGAACAATCTTGTTTCCTATTGTAACGACCAAAAATCTGTAATACTTGAAAACCGTGGTCTTAGGTGACAATGGTTTGCAATCACCATAAATTAGAGTTGTAAGATATATTTAAAATGAACAGAGCACATCTATCATTGTTAAATTATCAAAAGTCCTAACAGAAAGATAAAATATAATATGTCAATATATGTATGAATGTGTGTGTGTGACTATATATATATGATAAAATTAAAATATCAAAGAAGGTGAAAAGATGCTCTAAACACATAGAGTCTGATATAAAGAAATCCCAAATACATAGTTCCAATCAAGTAATCTATCATGTCTCTAATTGTTACAATACATAATAAATAACAATTCGTGGAAATATGCTAATTATGTATCCTCCGTGGCCCTAACATTCTTCAGTTAGCATTACCACCAAAATTGCTTTGTCAACCCAGTCACTAAGTATATAACAAAAGAAGGAAAATATAAAGGGGGTCAAACAAATATCTGCTGAAAAGGAAATAACATTAAATTACATGATAACTAATACACTAAAATTTCATGAATAATATACTAAGGGATCAATAAAGGTAATGTTGTAGACATACCTCACCCTGCATCTTCTCTTGTGCACAACAAGTTATCACATTTATCTTACAATTTAACCATAACTAATAACATGTTATTGAACAACCCTGCATCCTCCAGATTCCCCTCCGTCATTCCTTACTACAACAAACCTAGAGCCACTTCATCCTTGAAGATGAAGTTAGGCTACCGAAAGCATTGGAGCATGCCAATAACCCACAGGCATGCTATACCGCATGTAGTAGATACATATGCCTAGTCGGTGTTGTTTTGCCTTTTGATCCGTTCCTTCACCAAGTCCATCAATATTTTCGAATCAATCAGTCAGAGTTGCATCTAAATACTTATTTAGTTCATAGCCATTACATGTTGTTCACCCTTCGCTTTGGTCGACTTCTAGGTGTAACCGAGATTCGATTCTTATATAACATAAAGTGGAGATCACCTAACACCTCTCATGTCTTCTTTAAAGCACATCACTCCTATAGGGTTGTGGTTTACCTTCGTAAAAAAGGAACAAGTTTAAAGATAACCACTCTTTCATCACCTTCCACATAGGCTTTGTATGTCAATGACTCTCTGGATGTAAGGTCCTCACCTTTATAACATAATTCCAATGTTGATATTTCTTCACTCATGTTTCTAATACATGTTTAATTTTCACATATATTCTTCCTAGAGTTGAAAATGGTGCCTTGCGATGGATGGTCAATGTCCTTAAAGTGATCCCCAAATTTGATTGTTGCACTTCTTTCCTCTTGGCAGACCTTAAGCTCTACACCTATTACCTTCTTCATAATGATCGCTTCATATTCTACGAGTGTACCACCTCGAAAAAATGGAGACATGGAGCATAATCGGTTCAGCGTAGAGCTGCTCCGGCTGTCCAACATAGTCATGCTCAAGTAAGAAGAAAAGTGATAAGACGAAGAGGGAAAAAAGTAAGAAGAATTTGAAGAAGAAGAAGAATATGGAGAGGACATCTCTGAAGAGGAGTCAATTAGGGAAAACACCAAAGGCCTCGGTTTAATCATCTACATGGGGATGTAAGCAAGGTCACGCCAGACCCATTGTGTCATGCCATACCGAAAGTAGCTTATCCATTGCTCACAAAAATGATCATGCCATAAGTCCTTCAAATCATCCTACACTCAATGATCCAAAAGGTATTAATTTCAATTCGATAAGCTTACCAAGTGCGAGAATCTCCTAACAAGATGAACCCCATTAAACCTACAATTACAAGAGATGAACCTATCCCACCTTTTTATTTAAAGACCTACCATTCATAATACCCGAAACTCCATGCACAACAGCCCCAGATTCCCAAGTACCATAAAAATCTGGACTCGTAGGGGTGGTTAAAAAAAGAGATAGAGCATCTATCATAAGTTCGTACAAAACTCACATTGAAGGATAAAATATAGTATGACATATAATATAATATGACATATATGTAAACAAGATCATAAATATCATAATGACACGATGATAATAGGATCCATTATCATAATATATAACACTGCAAACATATGGAGTTCAAATGATACAACATCCCAAAGTAATGTCTCACATACAAGATAAAGTCTGACATGTCCATATACAAAATATGGATATATAATTATAGTAATATATAGCTATGGCTTTATAACCTACTCCAACTAGCAATATCTCAATATGTCTCTATTCCGTACCTGCATAAGGAATATATATAAAAAAGAAAATATGAGAGAGTTAGAAATAAAGTCCAGTGAAAAGGAAATATTGCTACTAAACATAATCTCCAATACACCAATATGACATGAATAATATACTTAGTGGTACCCCGAAATATGCAATATGTAAACCAAGTGTACATTTAATAAATAAGCAAGTGCTCAAGGGTAATGCCACAACGTACCTAGTCCTGCTCTTCTCCTACATCCGGCAAGTTAGTATAATGAATAATAATGCTAATATAATCATCACGAATATCATACAAAAGCATATGCAAACCCATATCATATAACAATGAGCCAAAGCTCCAAGGTATTGTGGTATCATACCTGTAACAAAAATCCCGGGTAACACCAACCCTAACTCTGACAATAGGGTAACATCATATCATACATGCCAACATATCTGAAATCGATACTAATGAGTCAATGCCTTTCTATCAAACTACTATAAGTTGGAGAAAACAAGTTGGCTATCGCCACTTCATGCATCACGACTATTGATATAAATAAGCGTCCCTCATCTCTCGCTATCTATCATACTCTATGAAAACCATGGTTGAACCCTAGTAGTCTTGACGGAAAATAGCAGCGCCTAAGCCATATGTAGGCCTTGGGTGTGAGTAATGCCATATCGTACTCAACCTCGATTTGCGTACCTTTGATATGCTGATGACCATATATCGAGGTTGTACGTAATGCTGAAACTGCATAGAAGTCATGTCGAGCACAACCACCTAATTATCTCTCGCATATATCATTTGAATATTACAATCCATAATTTACTCCTTCGTACCTTCGATGACTTCGAACCACCATAGATTGAAGTACGTGCCCAAAGTCTCGACCCAAAACCACACGTGCTCTTTTGTCGAAGAGCTCCAAAACATCGTTCTGTAGTTACATTGGATCCCACGAGCCTCGTCTAAGTCATTTAAGTCTTGCTCGAACATCACATATCAAAGAAAAATTTAGAATTCCCCAATCTAGGCAAATGATCGACTGATAAAAAATGATCGGTCGACTACTACATTGTAGCCAATTTTGGCTACAACTAAATAGTTGACTAGTCGACTATAACCAATCGAATGTTCGAGGACCTTTTTGGACTATTTCCATTAATGTTAAAAACCCCGGATACCCCTTTGATCAGTCAACCGATGGATTTTCCATCAGTCGACAAATCGTCCGTAGAGGCTAGCCTGAATCTTAATGGGTGAAGTACGTAATTTTCGGTGAAGAGATGAAGGAGCTATGCAGAGTGGAAGATGAGCAAGGGATTGTGGAAGATGAAGAAGAGGAAAAAGGAGGAAAAAGTGAAAATGAGAAAGTGTGGCCTTAATTTTCAGAATTTGTCTCTGAACGGTTTTTCCCTAACTTATTTACAAGTTTGCCCCACCCAACTCGATTTCTTTCGTCTTCCGGTTCTTTCAAGTTTTATATGTTTTTTAAACATAAACAACATTTCAAACATGATAAACTAGTTTCATGTCCTAATTCATCATCTTCGAAAATTCGAATTTTACATCCAAAATTACCCTTAACTAGATCAAACCCGTTTTAACTCATTAAAAAAATTTAAACACATTCATTATACTACTATGAAAATACAGGTCTTTACATTCTCTCTCTTAGAAGTATTTTGCCTTCAAAATTCCTAAAAGAGGAATGATGTAACAGTTAACACTATCATAACAAACATATAACAACAAGCAAGAATGATCAAACAAGTTTTACCCATTCTCTTTTGTGCTAGAAGGAAACAAGTGCTATAAAGAAGAGTGAATCACATCGGTAAATAGCTCCGGCTGGGAAGTCCGAACTTCTTCTTCCAGTTTCAAAGTGCTACCCTTAACGTTATCACTCTCCTAAGCCGCTTTGTACTATTCCAACAATACAGATAGGCCCCCTTGGTCTAGTTGCCTCCAGTTTAACACTTACATCTTCAAGTTGACTAAACTCTATGATGGCACTAGAATTACGCATGCACTTTGTGCAAATAGGATACATGAAAGATATTATGCACCTTGGCCATCTTTTCGAAGAGTGTGACTCGATATGCAAGCTTATCGATCCTTTCTATAACGCTGAATGGTCCAACAAATCTCGGTGCTAGTTTATCCAAAGCACTGAATCATACCATGTTTCTTAATGGAGAAAACTTCACAATGTTAAAATCTCCTACCGTAAACTCCAAACCGGTGCATCTTTTATCGGCATAACTCTTTTTCAATCTTGAGACATCTTCATTCTCTTTCGTATTAAATCAATCTTCTCTGAAGTCTCCCTAATCATATCCAACCTAAGTATTGATCGATCGGTCATCTCCAATTCACATGATGTGGACTTGAACGGTTTACCATACAAGGCTTCATATGGTGCCATGTCAATACTACCTTGAAAATTATTATTATCCACTAAGGCCAAGTGGTCTGCCTAAGAAACCCCAAAGTCTAATATGCAATATCTTAATAAATCCTCTAGTACTCTATTTACCCTTTTCTGTTGCCTATCGGTTTGCGAACGGTAGCAATACTAAAATTTAATTCCATGCCTAAAGCAAGTTGCAAGCTTCAGCAAAGCTCACTAGCAAATAAAGAATCATTATCACTCAATATACCTTTTGGAATTCCATTCAACCTCACAAATTCTTTCATAGACTTGGTGGCTAGTGACTTAGTAGTTCTTGTAGATTTAACTAGTACAATATGAGCACTTTAAGTCAATTGATCAACAATTACCCAATGCTCTTATTACCTTTTCTACTCCTTAACAATCTATCAGTAAAATCCATGGAAATTTTCCCTCATTTCTATTTTGGAAAAACTAGTGGTAGTAGCAAGTCACTTGGCTTCTTTTGCCCCACCTTAACTCTTTGACAAGTCATGCATTTTGTTATGAATTCTAAGACGTCGTGCTTTATACTCTTCTAATGAAATGAAGCTTCATATAATGGTACATTTTATTACCACCGAGATGGATAGTCATCCTAGAACGATGGCATTCATGAAGTACTTCATCACTAAGCCCATTAACATCAGGCACGCATAACCTCCCGTCTTTACGGAGCCAACCTTTCCAATTAATACTAAACTGGTCCACATCACTACAATCTACTCCGTCTTCGATTTGCACAAAAACTTCCATCAACTTAGCGCCACGCTTTTGACATGATCCAACCTGCTCAACTAGTGTAAGCATTACTTTCATTTTCACTAAATACCCGGCCTCAAGTTTGCATGTGGGTTGGAAATCAAATCTCACGATAAATTCCAACCATTTCCATTCAACGAACATAGACCCCAATATGACATGTCTTCCACTGAGCGCAACGCCACCACATTCCTTTTACCAGAAGTGTACAACATACCGATCATAAAAGGCAATGAATTCCAACCACCTTTGTTGGCGAAGATTGAGATTCTTTTGTGAAAAGAGATACTTTAATGACTTATATCCATAAACAAATCAAAATTTTCACCCAACAAGAAATTCTTCTATGTTTCCAATGCAAATGTAGTCGTTGCCAACTCCAAATCATGATTAGGATAATTTCTTTCGTACAGTTTTAGTTTTCGACTTGCATAAGCCACAACCTTTTCCTCCTACATTAATACCACCCAAGGCCAATGCCGTATACATCCATATATACAATAAATGGCTCTGCTCTATGGCTCTGCTCCGTCCGGAATGAGAGGACCAGTGCACTGGCCAAAAATTCTTTTAATTTAGAAAAATTGTGCTCACAACGTTCATCCTAAATAAATCGTTGATTCTTCTTAGTCAAGTGAGTGAGAGGAGTAGCCACCTTCGAGAAGTCCTTAGTAAACTTCCAATTATATTAAACCAATTCGAAGAAACTATAGATTTCCACGACCG
Source organism: Allium fistulosum (assembly GCA_030737815.1). Classification (NCBI taxonomy): domain Eukaryota; kingdom Viridiplantae; phylum Streptophyta; class Magnoliopsida; order Asparagales; family Amaryllidaceae; genus Allium; species Allium fistulosum. The sequence goes on from CM060905.1 coordinate 823,983,509, forward strand.
TCTTTGGTACCTTTTAATCTTGCACCATGACTACTTTATTTGGATCTACCAATAACCCATTCCCGCACACAACATGATCCAAGTATCGCACTTCTCACCTCCAGAAGTGACAATTAGAAAATTTAGCCATCAATCGCTATTTGCTCAGAACTTCCATGTATCATTTTCATCGAACTAGTCATATATTCATGACAGTGTATATCTGTTCTTTCGGGTCAGCTTATTTAATTCTCTATAATCTACGCAATTCTTCAATGAATCATCGGCCTTCGTAGCAAATATAAGTAATGCCCTCACTCTAAAGTACTTCATTGAATATAGCCATTCCATGAAACTCTTTGGTTTGCACTTCCAATTCCCTCCATTCCCTTCATGCCTTGTGCCTTATTGGCATAACCATCGCCTTAGCATCCTTCTCAAGATCGATACAGAACTTAAGCTCTCTATGAGAAAGTAAACCCGCAACCTCCTAGATCATACCGACAAAACCATAGACAACAGGAACCGACGATAACTCCTAGTGAGTAATGTCCAATGAATACAAGTTGCTACTCATGACGGAGCTCTCCGGCTCACAATGCATGTCAACCCTTTTACTTTACCACTTCCCCCCTCGACCCATCACCCTTCATAATCAAGCACTGTCTTATGTTTGCTCATCCAATCCATACCCAACATAAGTCTTTTCTCCGAAAACCCGAGAACAAATGCGATATACGAATCCGTCTTTCTCTAATGGAACATTTCGGCAAACCATATTCAAACAAGTTGAACCCCAATGGGATTTGACACAACAAGGGGTTTGCAAACAAATTACAAAACCATATGCATGCTATTGACCAAGTGACTAGATATAAAACAATGCAAAGCTCCTGTTATCCATATATTTTTTGACTACTATGCTAGAAGAGTTGTCAAGGGAAAAAGAAGCAACTAAGTCAGTAGAAGGACATGGAAGCGTTGAAAGATAGGTGTCGAGCCTATATGTAACATACCATATTTTGAGGTCCGAAAATAAGCGTTACAGATGCTATAGTCATCAATAGTATTATTCTCCGGTGATAAAATGAGATCAACTAAAAGTATCAGTAACATCAAAAGCACAAGAACATGGAAATTTTCAAAGCATATTTCATTAATAAACTTTCATGTTCATTACATGTTCTCATTCGTTACCCATGTTCAGAGAAAATATAATAATTACAAAAGTACTTCAAGAGCAACATATGAAAATGCCTCTTTGGATGATGAGAGTCTAACTACTTGATAATATGCATGTATGCAACATAGGTAAGTTTTACTAATCTGTCCACTTAGGGATATGAACACCTAAGATTTACCCTTTCAAAAATAGACTATCTATCTCCAAACAAATGGACTATCTGTCTCAACTCATAGTTTTTATAGGATCACTATGAACCTATTAGTTTTCAGCGACATCTCATCCAATTATAGTTTTCATGGGATCACTATGAACCTATTAATTATCACTAATAACATCTCTCCAATCATATTTTTCATACGATCACTGTGAACATATTAGTTTCCACTAATAACATATCTCATATCATAGTTGTCATGAGATTACTATGAACCTATTAGTTATCACCAATAATATCTTTCAAATCATATTCTTTTCATCAGTTCTGGGCATCCTGACATACTAGATCTATCTGATCTCCTGGATGCAATTGTACTCACTCAGGAGATAAGTCTGACCATACTCACTACTAGGACAACCTAACTGGTAATTTTGCCTCCCAATCCTAAAATGCAATGTTGGGTCATAATGATGTGAGAATGCCAATAATAATTATGCAATGTAACTGATCAGATGATAACAAGAACATATATTATCATTCATTAACATATGTTCACTCAATAATCATTGGCATCATAAATTACTTAATTTAAGTAATAATTCTTTTGGCAAAAATCTATATAAAACTTGGGCTAAAACACCATTTTATTTCTTTGAAAACATTTATCTTTATAGATGACTCTTTATAGATGATTAAAAACTGAAAAATCATTCTTTAAAACAAGGAAAACATAGCCCATTACTTCACCAAAACTTTGTGGCAAAACACTGCAGTCTTCAATTAACCTTTAAATCATTAGGTATCGAAAATGAGGTTGTCAAACCTCTAATATAGGTTTCGAAAACAAATAATTCCGATTAATAAAACATAAGGCCGAAATAAGTGGTTATCGAATTTCTAATATACATAGGTTGTCGCACCTATAAAACTTAGCTTTTGGTTTGCATAGTATAAGGCTTACATGCCCAAAGAGTAAAGATGTCAAATCTGTAAGTTTACGGCATCCTTGCCACAGAACTGTAGTTGTTGGAAATATAGACTTACGGCATCATTACCAAAAAATAATGGATGTCGGAATTGTAAACACACAACATCTATGCCGCTTAGAAAGGATGTCGGAAATAAAGAGTGCCGCATTTTAAAAGAACCCTTTTGAGTTACAAAATCATAAGGTTGCCAAATCTCGACAACTAGAGTAACCGAAATCCTATATAACCTAGTGTCGAACTTCTACATGAATAGATACATTACATACCTATGAAGTAGATATCGTATGTTATAGATGTCAAATTTATAGCTACAATATCCCATATATTCCGGATATCAACTATTAATAGGGATTTCGACCATCTAAGTTGACACTATGGCAATTCTGCAAATAAACTTAAAACTGATTTATTTCTTTATAAAGGCATTTCTTTTCACTAACTATTGTCCCTTGTCAAATTTCTATTGGTTAATACAATACTTCACCAATTCCTTTTTAGAAAATGGCGGGAAGGATAGTTTTCCTTTTCCAAAATAATTTGCAAACCCATTCAAATTATATTATTAATTAATATTAGTTAAAAGCTTTTCTAGCTTAATAAATCATAGAAAATTGTAACCACTTGGAAAAATCATAAAAAATCAGAATTTACCTATTCTTTGTCATATAGAAATTTTGGGGCCAAAATAATTATTTAATTATTTTTAATAATTAAAACGCAAAATAAACACCTTTTCTACCTTAAGAAATTCATAAAATATTCACATTAACTTGGAAAATTATGAAATTATAAACCCATCTCTAAAATAATGTTTTGCACATCATATCAAAGAACCACATTCATTGGAGATCAAAACTTAGGTTTTACCTTTAAAATCTTTTAAACAATTTCATAAAAATTCAAATAAATCATCATTTCATCCAATAATGATATCATCCATCAAATCATGACATATTATCATAAACAATTCGAAAATCAATAATCCGCAAGCAATGAGATGAGTACTATTATTCATCTTAGATTGCATAAGAGATTGAGATTTGTTATCGATTGACTTCCTTAAGCCTTTCCTTTGAATCCTTTGGCTTTATTCTTCTTTCCCCTTGTTAATGGCCGGCCTTGATTTGTGTTTTTTTTTGTGAATTTCGAAAATGAGATAAATAAGAGGGAGGAGGGTTTTAAGGAGTAAATGAAGGATAATTCTCGTTATGCCCTTCTCATTAATTCTTTCTTATTTTATGTTTTAAATCAACCTTATTAATTGATTACTTAAGGCACGATCCATATTAGTTAACAAACCTCATTCTCCTTATCACACCATACATTATTCTATTTAATCTATTTAAATAAATATCCTGAATAATGTTACATAAAAATTTAGGGTGTCACATTATATGACAATAAAGATAATGAGCCAGTAAGTTCTTTGAGGATGTTTGAGCTTGTAAACAAAGAAAGCAATTAAGCACAAATACATGAAACGATACCGATCATGTATAAGTAATGGAATCGAATGCCTAAGAAGAAGTACCATGATCCTAAGACGATCACGAGCTTGTAAATAAAAAAGATGTCGAATCTACAAGATAATGAAGCTACCGAGATTATAAATAGAAGACATGTCGAGCATGTAAGTAATGGAATTATCGAGCATGGAAATGTTAAGCTTGTATCCAAAGGTAGTATCAAGTGTCAAACCGTAGATAACTGCCAAGCGTATATAGCCATAGGGATGTTGAACATTTAAACGGACAATAAGCTTTTACAAAGAAAGAAGAGGTGCCGAGTCTCTAAAGGATAACAAGCTTCAACAATAGTAAGTTTTGTCGAGCAACTACAAGTAGAAGACGATGACGAGCATCTAACAATAAAGAGAACATGTCGAGCCTGTAAAGTGAGTGAGATGTCAAGCCAATAAATACTTGAATATATCACGCTACTGCAAACTTGGAGAAATAAGAGATACCGAGCTTCTACAATGCAAAAGTTATTGGACCTAGAGATCGTAGAGGTGTCAAAGATGTAAAAGGGGGTGTCGAACTACAACAAAAGGTGTTATCAATCATGTAACTAAGAAAGGATGCCGATTTTTTTGCAAAAAGGACTGTATTGTCGAGCTTGTATAGGCAAGTGATGCCGAGTCTCTACAAGGAAAGTATCCTGCATGCCAACCATTAAAATGTATAAGTGATGTCGAACTTGTGTTGTCGAAGGATGCTGAAATTTCACCAAAATGAAGTTAGCGGAGCCCTTAGATTTAAAGCTAAAACACGTTTCAATCATCTCGCATTATTGAAACCCCTATAAATAGACCTCTACTGTCACATAAGAAGGGGATCGTTTTTCTTTCCCCGTTTCTCAATTTAAAGTTGGAAACCCTAAATCAATTTGGGGATTTTAGAGCCTATTGTAACTTAGGAACATTTTAAGGACTTGGACATTCGGTTTTGCATAAGCATATTTCCCTCGAATGTGTATACTCGACTATTATTGAAAAATGGATTTGCATATGGCTTTACCTTTGGACTTGGACTTGAACTTGGACTTGCGTATTGTTAATTTATACAAGGCCACTTAAACCCTTGTTTAAATTGAAGTTTACTTTGCATATTGCCTATTATGCCCATTGACACATGGACAAGGGACTATTATATATTTATGTAAAATGCCCATTTTGCCCATTGACATGTGAATGAAGGCTTATTGCATATTTATGTGACTCGCATATTCTACTTTTGAACATGTGACTTGAACTTTTGGACAGCTTCGTGATTCTATTGAAACCAACGGATATTATTGGAACATTTTCGAATAATACCACCTTGTATAACATCCTAGGCGTTGAGATAAAATTCAGGTTCAACATTTTGATGCTAGAAGGAGAGTTCGAACCTCCGTATCGTCGTTTCTTTGCTTTGAAACTAATTAAGTAAAACTTTTGCTTCGGGAAAATGGTGAGGACCAACAAAGTCAATGTTCTGAATGAAGAAATTGTACAATAGACAATCTTAGAGGATAATGCGACTCCAAACTTCAATTTGGAGAATATAGAGATTGAACAAACTTCAATCCCAGCAAAGCCCACAGGCAGTGAAGCTAAAATTCAAGATTTAACACAGTGACTTATAGCTAAAGAGCTTCTTGAGAATGTTCTCTCTTGGAAATCTTCTAAGACAAAGCTTACCAAAGGGGGAGAAGAAGTTGAGTCTCCAAGAAGAAACCTAGAGACCTCAATGTTCAGAAGTAAAGGTAAGGGTAAAAGTATCATGGGCCCACAAATAAAGAAAGAAACCCAAGATGAAGGACTAGCGGTATATCTCCAAGATCGCAAGCAAAAGGAGACAATAAGGCTATAATGAACCAACGAAAGGAGAATCAAGGAAGGCTAGCAGAAAGATCCCCTGAACAATCAAATAGCTCGATCTCATACAAAGAATATAAGCCCTACAGAGGGGACTGTCATGACGATGAAACCTACCTAATGGACATGGCTAACAAAATAGCGAAGGATATGCTTGTCCTTAAGGGGAAGAGGACCCTTGACCCAAGGGTTAATAATAATTTTCGGGATGCACCTTTTACAGAGAAGATAATGTCCATCAAAATCCCATCCCATATTAAAACCCCTTCGTTGAAGTATGATGGAACCATCGGCCCTGATGACCCATTGGGGTAGTTCTTTATTGGCTCTTCCCTACAACTTTCCATGGAGTATTTGCCAAATGGTATAGATTTTACCGAGAAAAAGTGTCTACTCTTGGGAACAATTTTCTTATGGATTTTCGGCATAGTTTTGCATATGTAAAGACGCTACCGTTGATTCCAGTGTGCTAGCTAATGTCAAGCAAAGGCCAGAGAGTTACTTGGTGAATATCTAAGGAGATTCAATATAGAGGCACTAAAAGAAGAAAATATAACCGATAGGTAGAATCTGATGGCAGTACGTTCGAGGTTAATTGAGTATATTCCTTTCTAGAAAGAGCTCTATATTCATGGGTGTAGAGATCTGCAAGATTTCCATTTCCAAGCTGATAAATTCATCCTCATGGACGAAATATACCATGCAGGAAGAAGTCTCAACCAAAGAAAGAGGGAGGAAAGTTTAGTTTTGATCACCCCAACAAAAAGACAAAATGGGACAAAAGTAGACAAGGAAGATGGGAGGAGATCCCTAGATCTAATTATATAGACTTGAATAAACCCATTTCCTACATTTATGCTTAGCCAAAGATGGCGAAAATTTCTCCACTTCCTAAGCCTAAGAGGGAGGGGAAGATTATTGTGCCTACCACAAAGCAAATGGGCATAAGACTGACGAATACCATGTCTTGGTAGGTATAATTCAAAATATGATCAAGTCAGGTTCTCTGAAAAAGTTCATTAAGGAAGTTCAAAAATCTTCTTGTTCCAAGGAGAATGGCCAAAGGCCTCCGAGTAACACTGCTAACTTTATGGATAATGATCCCCAACAAGACTTTATTCCTCCAACTAATCGTATAGATGTCACCCAGGAGGTATCCACATCGCCGGAAGTAGCAAAGGAGATAAGAGTATATATGTAAGGGAAGAAAAGAAAGGAATTTTATCCATCCAGGAGCATTTAAGAATCCTAGGTCTCAACTCCAAATGCCTAACTTGGCAGTAACTCAACAAGAATTAAGGGGAGCCCGTCACCTACATAACAACCTGCTAATGATAACTACTCATATTGGGCTTTCTATGGTGACGAAGATTTTGGTGGACACTGGAAGTGCAGTAAATATCATTTTCAAACATGTGTTTGACCATATGAATATTCTAAAGGGGAAGTTAGAACAAAGCCTTGACCCATCTTCGAATTCAATAATAGAGGATCTACTCCAATGGGGCAAATAAAGCTCTTTATGCAAGTGGGAATTCACCATACTCCAGAGCCTTTGAAACCCTTTTCGTGATAATGGACCAACACTTCCATTATAATGTTTTCTTTGGAAGGCCAGCTTTGAACGAAGTGGATACATTTATTTCACCTAAACATCCAATGGTGAAATTCCTAAGTATGGATGGGAACCTTAAGAGGGGAGTAGTTTAGCTACCGAGAACTGTATTTTGCTATGCTTGAGCAATTCAAAAAAGATGGAACTTCTTTTCATGACTCGGAGAAAAGTAAATCTAATCAAACTGAAAAGCTCTTGACGGTAGCTTTTTAAGCCTACTATTCAAGACAAATAAACAGGTAGAGATAAGTGAAAAGCCTATGAACATGCTGAAAAGATTCAACTTCTCCGAGAGAGAAAGAAAGAAAGAAAAAAGTAAACCAAATTGTTAGGAACTGAGATGTTGGTTTTGATGACAACAACATTTTTAACTTATCTTATTATAAAATATATACTAACACTATTGTCTAGATAGATATGTATATGCAGGATATATATATATATATATATATATATATGTAGGTATTGATTACTGAAGACTGATCAGTATAAAGACTCAAGACTCAAGATTCAAGATTGAAGACTCTAGAGTATCAAGATCAAGATTTCAAGATATGTGTCTAGTTTATTGTTAAAACTTCATAATAGCACGAAAATCTTCATTCCAAACTTCATTTGGGATGAAACGCATTTCTATCTTCTTAGTGGCTTACAAACCCACGACAAGTAGCTTACAAACCTACGACAAGTGGCTTACAAACCCACGAACATCCTGGTTTTGTACAAGTTTTCGAGTTCTGATGTGATGAGATATTCTGCATGAAGAAGCTTGCAAAACTACTTCAAAATGATTTTTCAAAATGATTTTCAAAACTGCTTTTCAAAATGTTTTAGCCTTAAAAATTATCTTTTCAAATGATTTTCAAAAAGATGTTTTAGCCTTAAAATATTCTTTGTTTTTGTTTTTAAACTTCGTTTGTTTTTAAAACTATATTCTGATTTTTTAAATATTCTTTTATAATATATATACTTGAGATTTAAAATTAAATTTATATATACATTCAAAATATATTTTTATACTCTTCTTTATTTCAAAACATAGGAAAATTAGTTTATTTTACTCCAGAATCATTTCATCTTGTTTTCCTTTCAATACCATTTTCAAAAAAAATTACATTGTTTTTAACTAAGGGGTGTCGACATCATGGGATACCCCATGTCGACATGGTGGCCGTTAAATTCAAAAGTTTCAAATTTCAAAAGAAATGTCTATTCGTTTAAATCTCTTCACGAATGGTTATGACCGTTACTGGTCTATAAATAGCCTTCATAAATGAATTTTTTAACTAACTATTTTTCATATTTTCTTCACTTCTTCTTCTCCACAAATCCATATTCTAAAAATTTCATATTTTAAGATCGTGCCGGAATTCTGCCGAATTCTCAAGTGAATCAAATTAGACTCTCATTCTTGTTTGGTTCTCTACCCTCTCTCGAAGATCAAAGCGCTATTCAGAGTTATAGGATCAATTTGAAATCAAAAGTTTATCGAGTCTCTCTATAAGGTGTGGTTGTGCCTGGAAATTAATTGGGTAATCTTGTGGCCCGTAAATCAAGAGAGTTTCCCCGGACTCGTGAGACAGGAGGGTACCTCAAGGCCTTTAGAAACTGAGGATTGTAATCTCGACTTTGGTATAATAAAAATCTGTATGAGGTGTGCTACCTTGGTACAGGACTGGATGTAGGGTAACTCTGAACCAGTATAAAATCCGGTGTGTTCTTTCCTTTTACTGTTTTTTATTTACTTTCTGCATCTGTGTTTGATTCTGTGATTAAGTTCTGCATTTGTTTGTGTCATAATTTTAATTTAGTCCATATAAGTCTTAGAATCCATTAAACACTATTCACCCCCTCTACTGCTAAATTAGCCTTAAGATCTTTAATCCGCACTCCCTTTCAATTGGTATCAGAGCATAGGTTTTCATAGTTTTCATAATCTGAAACTTGAAAATTGTTTTAATGGCTACCAACACTGGTAATGTCAACTCTGGCATTAGTTCTATTAACACTAACACTAGTTCATTAGTAGAAGGTCAGTCTACTGTCAGACCACCATTTTTTAATGGCAGTAATTATGCATATTGGGCTTGTAGAATGAAAATTTATTTACAATCAGTAGGATTAGACACTTGGAATATCACACAAACTGAGTATGTTGAATCAACTACTGATTTTTCCCAGTGGACTACTGAGCAAAAGAATGTTGCACAAAATAACTCAAAGGCCATGAATATATTATTTTGTTCACTAGATAGTAATGAGTTTAATAGAGTGTCTGTTTGTAAGTCTGCATTTGAAATCTGGAAAACTTTGCAAGTTACTCATGAAGGAACAAGCAAAGTTAAATAGACTAAAATTTCCATATTAACTAATCAGTTTCAATTGTTTAAAATGCATGCAAATGAGTCCATTTCCGACATGTATTGTCGATTTCAAGATATTGTCCATTCATTAATTGCACTAATAAAAAGCTTTTCGGAGGAAGACCAAGTCAGAAAAATTCTAAATTCACTCACTCCAGAATGGAATCAAAAGACACTTGCAATCGAAGAAGCAAATGATATCAGTCTAATGAAAATAGAAGAATAATTGGGAATCTGATGTCTTATGAAGTTCAACTGCAAGGAAGAAGAGAAAACAAGGTTACAGAAAAGAAGTCATTAGCATTCAATGCAACAACAGAAGATTCAGAACCAAACAGTGATGAGGAGATTGCTTTCATGACAAGAAACTTCCGGAAATTCCTTAAATATAGAAAAATGAATAATTACAAAAGAAATGATCAAAGGAATTCCAGAAATAATACGGAGAACGTCAACAATGATAGATGCTACAATTGCAATAAAGTCGGGCATCATAGGAAAGATTGTCCGTATCCAGATAAACAGTTGTTCCCTCCAAACAATGATTTGTCAAGGAAAAAAAAGAAAGCATACACAAAAACTCTTGATGACTCAGACTCATCATCCAGTGACGATGATAAGAAGATGGATAATTCAAATCTATGTTTCACTGCTATTCATGAATCAGACGACGATGAGAGTATGGATCTAAAAATAGGTACGCATTTACATTATTATTATTTTTTGAATGGATGCTTGTTTGTTTGCTTGATTTTTTAATTTCCTTGAATTTTAAATTCAAATTTATCCCTTGAAATTTGAATTTTAAATTCAAAAATAATATTATTTTAATAATATTTTAAATATTAAATTATTAATATTTAAGTATTATTATATTTAATGTTATCACAGGAATTATATAAGTAGAATATAGGAAATAGTATATACATTTATTAGAAATTAGGAATAGTCACTTGTCCTTTGATTCAATAGGCACATGTCGGCATACCGGGATACCCCATGTCGACATGCCTCTCAGAAATTTGATTTCAAAATTTGAATTCAAACTTTTGAATTTCCCTCCACCTTTTCACCAACTTCAATGCCCTGGAAAGATGCCTCTTGACCAGAGAACATGTCTATAGAATCTTTATTTAATTTACTCTCTTTATCATCACTTTTCAATTTTATTTCAAATTTCATATTTATCTTCATTATCTTCAACTCCTCTCAAACTTCTTCAATTGCCTCTTCAAGCACTCCTAACACCATTAGACTTCCAAAATCTATCAAAAACTTTCTCTTTAATGACCCGGAAGCTATCAAAGCTTACATCAACTATGTAAACTTTGGTAAAATATATACGGGGAAATTTGCTATTTTTTAAGATTTTCCTTCTTATGAAATTGAATTTTTTTTCAACAATGTTCTATTCTTAGTGTAGTAGACAACAAACAAAATGATTTTGTATGTTATCCAAATCTTGTTAAGATGTTTTATGCGAATTTAAATCGTGGTTTTTATGGTGGGCAAGATGGACAAATTTGGAGTAGTGTTAAAGAAACACAAATAATTTTGGATTGTGAAATTTTAGGAAATATTTTGGGATGCAAGTATACCGGAATGAATCTCTCGGAATTTCAAATAAATGAAAATGATCGAGAGACATTTCATCACATCTTTGAAGGGGATGACAATTTTGAATTCAAAAATCGTTATTTTCGTCCAAAAGCAAGAATTATTAACCTTCTTATTCAACACACCCTTATACCAAGATTGGGAACTACAACAACCCAACTTTGAAAGTTTGCAAAGCTGTTTTTGCAATTTTTGGAAATTATGATATCAATCGGGCTCAAGTTATTTTGGATGAGCTAAGACCCAAGAATTTTACTATGGGTGAAAACACATTATATCATAGAATTTATCTCACTCGGATTTTTAATTACTTTGGAGTTGATTTCAAAAGGGAAGAATTTATAACTAGAAAAGTGTTCAACCATGGAAACATTTCCCTTATGCAAATTCCATTAGCGTTTCAACCATATGAAACACTTACGGAAAAGGAAGAAAGGCTTGCTCACGAAGAGATGGAAGAAATGGAGGAAGAAGAAGAAGAGGAAGAGGAAGGAATGGAAATTGAAGAGGAGGAAGAGGAAGATCAAGAAACTTCCTTAGAAAGTATTGAATATCCTACTAATCCCGCTAATCCATCCAATAAGACCATTCTCAATAATCAAAGAATTATAGTGGAAAATCAAAAAGACAGTTAAAAGATCAATGAGTAAGAAAATGTATAAGATTTCCACTAAAATCGACAAGTTCTTCGGGAAAGTTAGTAGAAAGCTTGGACTACCATCTTCTTCATCTTCATCTAATTAGTTTTAGTTCATGTTATCTAGTTTGTTTCAAGTTCTATCCATGTATTTTCCTTTATTTTAGTTAATATTATATTAGTTTATGTAATGTTGACTAGAATCATCAATGAAATCTTTTATTCAACTTCACTTGTCTCTGTAATTGCTTGTTTTTATATTATACAAATTATAGTTGCATAGATTTGTTCATAATATTCAAAACAAAGCAAATTGTCAATTTAGACAGAGGCATGTCGACATCCCTCATCCCCCCATGTCGACATACAACGAGCAGAAAGTAGTTACACTTTCAATTTTTTATTTCATGTAACTAACTTGTGTCTATTCATTTTAAACGACTTTCTACCCCTATTTATACCTGTTTCTTCCAGAATAATTTATCAAATCTCATTTCTAATCACTCTCTTTCATATTTCTTCCTACTTCTTGAATTATGGCCTCTCTGATTAAGAATCTAAGTGATAATCTTGAGGAAACTCTCACTTCATTCAAGAATATCCTTACATTCATACTTCGTAATCAGCGTCACCTAGAATTGAGTCAAATACAGATGATCAAGGAGCAAGAGAGACATTTCGATGCCCTTCGTTGGATGATCTCAGCCCTTAACAAGGACGATCTCGAAGGAAATCCACCAGTCACTCTCGACAAAGATAAAGAAGAATGGGATGCCATCAAAGCAGACCCTATCTTTGGAGAAGATGGATGGGTGGAAGTACCAAGGAATGTCTAGTCATTCTGTATGTTATTGGTGTGTTTTAAACTTAATTGACTTGACTTATTTAAAAACATTTGGTGTGGTTTGTATATATGATTGATTGAATAATTACTATAAATATGATTGGATGATGATTGATTTACTGTTGGATTACACTTATGATCACACTCATGATCACATTTCACATTTATGATCACATTTCATACTTATGATCACACTTAGCATTTATTACACTTATATATGGATTACTCTAGTTTATATTATGGTTGATCATTTTATATCAAGTTCAGGGAATTTATTAGTAAGAAGTTTTTGTTGATGACAAAGGGGGAGAAGTTATAAAATAGTAGTTGGCTTGGAGTAAGGGGGAGTTATGATTGGAGTAAGGGGGAGTCATGGAGTAAGGGGGAGTTATGATAGGAGTTATAGTATGGTAAGTATATTTTATAAATACAGGTTGTCATCATCAAAAAGGGGGAGATTGTTAGGAACTGAGATGTTGGTTTTGATGACAACAACCTTTTTAACTTATCTTATTATAAAATATATACTAACACTATTGTCTAGATAGATATGTATATGCAGGATATATATATATATATATGCAGGTATTGATTACTGAAGACTGATCAGTATAAAGACTAAATACTCAAGATTGAAGACTCTAGAGTATCAAGATCAAGATTTCAAGATATGTGTCTAGTTTATTGTTAAAACTTCATAATAGCACAGAAATCTTCATTCCAAATTTCATTTGGGATAGAACTCATTTCTATCTTCTTAGTGGCTTACAAACCCACGACAAGTAGCTTACAAACCTACGACAAGTGGCTTACAAACCCACGAACATCCTGGTTTTGTACAAGTTCTCGAGTCCTGATGTGATGATATATTCTGCAGGAAGAAGCTTGCAAAACTACTTCAAAATGGTTTTTCAAAATGATTTTCAAAACTGCTTTTCAAAATGTTTTAGCCATAAAATTATCTTTTCAAATGATTTTCAAAAAGATGTTTTAGCCTTAAAATATTCTTTGTTTTTGTTTTTAAATAAACTTTTGTTTTTAAACTTCGTTTGTTTTTAATACTATCTTCTGATTTTTTAAATATTCTTTTATAATATATATACTTGAGATTTAAAATCAAATTTATATATACATTCTAAAAATATATTTTTATACTCTTCTTTATTTCAAAACATAGGAAAATTAGTTTATTTTACTCCAGAATCATTTCATCTTGTTTTCCTTTCAATACCATTTTCAAAACAAATTTTACATTGTTTTTAACTAAGGGATGTCGACATCATGGGATACCCCATGTCGACATGGTGGCCGTTAAATTTAAAAGTTTCAATTTTCAAAATAAGTGTCTATTCGTTTAAATCTCTTCACGAATGGTTATGACCGTTACTGGTCTATAAATAGCCTTCACAAACGAATTTTTTAACTAACTATTTTTCATATTTTCTTCACTTCTTCTCCACAAATCCATATTCTAAAAATTTCATATTTTAAGATCGTGCCGAAATTCTGTCGAATTCTCAAGTGAATCAAATTAGAATCTCATTCTTGTTTGGTTCTCTACCATCTCTCGAAGATCAAAGTGCTATTCAGAGTTATACGATCAATTTATAATTAAAAGTTTATCGAGTCTCTCTATAAGGTGTGGTTGTGCCTGGAAATCAATGGGTAATCTTGTGGCCCGTAAATCAAGAGAGTTTGCCCCGAACTCGTGAGACAGGAGGGTACCTCAAGGCCTTTAGAAATTGAGGATTGTAATCTCGATTTTGGTATAATAAAAATCTGTATGAGGTGTTCTGCCTTAGTACAGGACTGGATGTAGGGTAACTCCGAACCAGTATAAAATCCGGTGTGTTCTTTCCTTTTACTGCTTTTTATTTACTTTCTACATCAGTGTTTGATTCTGTGATTGTTCTGTGATTAAGTTCTGCATTTGTTTGTGTCATAATTTTAATTTAGTCCATATAAGTCTTAGAATCCATTAAACACTATTCACCCCCTCTAGTGGTAAATTAGCCTTAAGATCCTTAATCCGCACTCCCTTTTACAAATGACCAATAAAAGAGAGGTTGAAGAAATTATAACCGAATTAGATTGCAGAAATGAGCAAGAGAGAATGAAATCTGCCGAAGAACTAGAGGAGGTAAACCTAGATTTGTTCGGTCCAATCAAAATAGTAAAAAATTGGAAAAGAACCATGCAACAATCTCAGAAGAGAGCTTATCCGATTCCTCCAATCCAGCAAAGATGTGTTTTCCTGGACTCACTTAAACATGGTCGAAATAGATCCAGCAATTATGAGTCACGCTCTAAACATAAATCCAAAAATCATTCCCGTTCGACAAAAGAAAAGGAATTTTGATAAAATCTAA
Source organism: Allium fistulosum (assembly GCA_030737815.1). Taxonomy (NCBI): domain Eukaryota; kingdom Viridiplantae; phylum Streptophyta; class Magnoliopsida; order Asparagales; family Amaryllidaceae; genus Allium; species Allium fistulosum. The sequence continues at coordinate 823,998,626 of CM060905.1, forward strand.
GCTAATGCATTAAAGGAAGAGGTTAAAAGATTACTTAAGAATGGGTTCATTAGAGAAGTGCTCTACCCCAGATGGTTTGCTAATCCTGTACTAGTTAAAAAGTCCAATGGAAAATGAAGAACGTGCATCGATTATACCGATCTGAATAACGCATGCCCCAAAGATTGCTATCCTTGGCCTAGAATGGATCAATTAGCTGATGCCACAAGTGGACATAAGCTGTTATCTTTTATGGATGCACACTCAGGATATAATCAAATCTCCATGTTCAAACCAGATGAAGAAAACACAAGTTTTATAATAGATTAGGGAACTTATTGCTACAAAGTTATGTCTTTTGGGATAAAGAATGCAGGGGCTGCATATTAAAGGTTAGTAAACAGAATGTTGAAGAAACAAATCGGATGAAACAAGGAAGTGCACGTGGATGACATGCTAGTTAAGTCCCAAGAGGAAATTAACCACTTGAAAGATCTTGGGGAAATGTTTGGAGTACTAAGGAAGTACAAAACGAAGCTAAATCCACAAAAGTGCTCTTTCGGAATACAATCTGGGAAATTTCTAGGATATATCATCAGTGCTCGAGGAATTGAGGCCAATCCTGATCAAATCAAAGCAATTAAGGACATAGCAGAGCCAAAAATAAGTAAAGAAGCAATGAGCCTAAAAGGAAGAGTGGCTGCTTTAAACAGATCTATCTCTAAAGTCACTGATAACTGCATTCCTTTCTTTAATGTGATTAAGAAAAAGAATAACTTTGAGTGGGGAGAAGGTTATCGAAAAGCCTTCAAAGAAATAAAAGACCATCTTGAAAAACCTCCGGTCTTATATAGTCCCATGGAAGGAGAGAATTTGTACATTTACATGGCAGTCTTTGAACACGCAGTAAGTTCGGTCCTAGTAAGAGAAGAACATAAGACTCGGCTCTCGTGTACTATAGTAGCAAAAGGCTAAAAGATGCAGAACTTAGATACCCATTTATAAAGAAGTTGGCATACTGTGTGATCCTCACTGCTCGAAAACTAAGAGCCTACTTTCAGGTGCACCCAGTCAAGGTCTTAACCAATTTTCCACTTAAGTAAGTCTTTGGTAAACCCGAAACATCAGGAAGGATAGTAAATTGAGGAATATAGCCGAGTCAGTATGAGATTGAGTTACTGCCCTGAGTGGCGATAAGGACAAGCTCAGGCTGATTTGGTTAATGAATGTATATGATTTATTGAAGAATAACCGAGAAAGTAAAAATATCTAAAACCTAAATGGAAATCATTCGTTGATGGAGCCTCGAACGAGCAAGGGGTTGGTGCGGGATATATGATCATTACCCCTGATGGACACCGATTACATTATGCAATGAAGTTAGGTTTCACCGCTACCAATAATGTGGCTGAATATGAATCAATGATAGCGGGTCTAACCTTAGCTCTTCAGTTAAAAATCCAAAGGATTGAAATTTTCAGTGATTCCCAATTAGTGGTTAATCGGTTGAATCAAACGTATAAAATGAAGGATGCAAAATTAATCCTTTATGTCAAGAAGATATTGAAAATGTTAGTCCAGTTTGAGGATTTTTGGATACACCAAGGGCCCAGAGGGAGGAATTCTCAACGCGACTCTCTAGCCAAATTAGCTAGCTTGCGAGGAGCCCTAGAAACTCGAATTATGTCAGTAGGCTTCTAACAAAATCCCAACATTAATGAAAAATCTCTCGAACCAAAAAAAATGAGACAACGGTATTGACTAGATCCCAAGCTCTTATATATGCAGAAAAAGAAAATGAATTAGGAAGTAGTAATGATGAAAACCAAGAAGGAACCATTCATACAAAAATAAATAATCAATATAAGAACAATTGGAGGACGCCCATTGTTGAATATTTAGTGGAAGGGAGACTGCCAAGAGATAAAAGAGAAGGTAGAAGGATAAGGCACCAAGATCCAATTTTTACCATGTTGGATGGAAACTTTATAAAAATAGATATTCGCTCCCTTACTTAAGGTGTGTTAGCCCATAAAATAGCTCAAAGCTGTTAAGAGAAGCCGATGAAGGGTTCTGTGGGGATCATTCTAATGGCTTGAAGTTGGCCAAAAAGGTCACGAGACAAGTATTTTAATGGCCCGATATGAATAATGAGGCTGTGAATTATGTAAAGAGATACGAAAAATGTCAAAGGTTTTCAACAATCCCACATATACCGCCAAACGAGTTAACCGAATCTCAAGTCCATGGCCCTTTTGATGTGTATAGAATCGACTTAATAGGACCATTTCCTGTATCAAATGGTGGAGCCAAGTTTGCGGTAGTAGTCATCGATTACTTTACCACATGGGTGGAGGCAGAACCACTGCCAAATATAACTTTAGGAAAGGTGCTAAAGTTTTTTATCAAGAACATAGTCACCTGTTTTGGAATACTGAATAAGATAATCTCCGACAATGGAACCCAATTTGAAAGTGAAGAATTCACAAGATTCTGTGATAAGAATGGGATAAATCAAAGGTTTTTCATCAGTAGCTCATCCCAAGGCTAATGGAGCCGTTGAAGCCGCCAACAAAACCATTAAAACTATCCTCAAGAAATTGCTAGACAAAGCAAAAGGAAATTGGATAAAGAACCACCACTTATGCTCTGGGCATATCGAACTTTTATTAAGACTACAACATGCCATACTCCATTCTCTTTGACATATGGATGTGAAGCAATGCTTCTAGTTGAAATTAAGAAACCATCCCATTGACAGACTACATATGCTTTTGATCCCAATCAAGAGCTAAGAAAAGAATCCTTAAATTTGATTAGTGAACTAAGAGATGAGGCAACCATACGAACGACCGAATATCAACAAAGGATATCAAGATACTGCAACTCCAAAGTCAAAGGGATATCATTTCATAAAGGAGATCTAGTGCTCCAAAAAGCCATGGCAAACACCAAAAATCTAGCAGATGGACCACTTAGACCAAACTAGGAAGGTCCCCTTATTATCCACGAAGCAATCCTACTAAGGACTTATCGATTAAGCCGACCTTATGGTAATGTAATAGCAAGAATTTGGAATGCTGAGCATCTGAGACCTTATTTTCCTATAATGAATAAATAAAGAAATTGAGATAAGTATATCTACAGATTCAATAACCAATGGAAAGAAAGAAACTCATAAAATAAAGGAAAAGCCTTTTTATCTCACCACAAGGGCCTAGTCAAATCATTATAAGCCTTCGGTCATGCCTTTAAGGCCTTACCGCTACACCTCCTAACGGAAGGTCAGAGTAAGCCTTTGGTCCCACCTATAAGGTCTGACCGGAGCACCGCAAGCCTTTGGTTCCACTTACATGGCTTGGCCAGAGCGCCTCCTAGAGGGATGACGAAATAAGCCTTTGATCCCGCCTAAGATGGCCTGGCCAAAGCACCGATCAGCCTTCCGTTCGGCCTATAAGGCCTGTCTGGAATGCCTTCTAGAGGGAGGACAGAGTAAGCCCTTGGTCCCGCCTAAGATGGCCTGGCCAAAGCACCGACCAATAGCCTTCGATCCCCCCTACAAGGCCAGTCCGGGGTGCCTCCTAAAGGGAGTATGTGTTAGACTTTGGTCCCGCCTAAGATGGCCTACCAAAGCACCGACCAGCCTAAATCCTTACCTAAAAGGTATAGAAGGGGCAATATTATGTAAAGAAATAAATCAGATGAGTCTAATTCCATCTTAGAGATGGACCAAAGCAATCTTCCAAAGGAAGAGTAATCAAATACAATCAATCTTGTTCCAAGGCAAAGTTAAAGCAACCTTTAAAGGAAAAGTCAGGCTGTTACTACGATAAAATATTTTTAAAGACAATGGTTGCGAAAGAAATTCTGAATTTTTCTTGTTAAGGTGTAAATCATTATTTGAGCCCGAGGTTTTATTCTGTGAAGTAAATTAGCTCTCAATCTTTTAATTTTGGATTGAAATCCAAATTTTCTATCAAATAACGAGAATCTTAGTTATTGGTCAGATTTCTGGTCTTCTGTTAGCTAGAATGTGAATTTTAACATTAAAAAGTTTTTAATCATCTTTAGCAGATGGATTTCTAGTCTTCCTACCAGATTTATTTCTGGGCTTCTTATCAGTTACATTTCTGGTCTTCTTATCAACTAGTTTCTAGATTATGAACCTTGTCCTCGAAGTGGAGTTTGTCGAGCTCTTTCTTTTATTGCTAAGTTCCCAATCTTAGGGCAGGAATTCAGATTCTCCTTTACGTGGCAATGAATTTTCTTTGGATTTCTAGTTTCTTTACTATTAGAAGATTACTCCTGCAATCCAAGCTCACCGTTCCCAACATGGAAATTGATATGACTCCTTAGGTCGAAGACATAGCCAATCACTCTTATTGATTCGATCCATTTTGGGTGTTGAACTTGGTTTTATACTAAAGTGTAAAAAAAACTTCTTTTATACAATGAGGGGGCAAATGTTATCCACATAATTCCTGACTACTATGCTAGAAGAGTTGTCAAGGGAAAAAAAGCAACTAAGTCAATAGAAGGAAATGGAAGCATTGAAAGATAGGTGTCGAGCCTATATGATAATAGAGATAATGAGCTAGTAAGTGCTTTAAGGATGTCGAGCTTGTAAACAAAGAAAGCAATTAAGCATAAATATAGAAAACAGTACCGAGCATGTATAAGTAACGGAATCGAGCGCCTAAGAAGAAGTATCATGATCCTAAGACGATTTCGAGCTTGTAAATAGAAAAAATGTTGAATCTGAAAAATAATGAAGCTACCAAACTTCTAAATAGAAGACATATCGAGCAAGTAACTAATGGACTTATCGAGCATGGAAATGTTAAACTTGTATCAAAAGGTAGTATCAAGTGTCTAACAGAAATTAACTGCTTAGTCTTTACAACCATAGGGATGTCGAACATTTAAATAGTTAACAAGCATCTACAAAGAACGAAGATGTTCCGAGTCTTTAAAGGATAACAAGCTTTAGTAAGCGTTGTCGAGCAACTACAAGTAGAAGGTGATGACGAGCATCTAACAATAAAGAGAATGTTAAGCCTATAAAGTGAGGGAGATGTTGAGCCAATAAATAATAAAGATATCGCGCTACTACAAACTTGGAGAAACAAAAGATATCGAGCTTCTACAATGCAAAAGTTATTGAACCTAGATATCATAGGGATATCAAATAGATAAAAGGGGGTGTCAAACTTCTACAACACGATGTGTTATTAATCATGTAACAAAGAAAGGATGCCGAGTATGTGCAAAGAGGATTGTATTGTCGAACTTGTATAGGCAAGTGATGTCGAGTCTCTACAAAGAAAGTATGCCGCATGCCAATCATAAAAATGTACAAGTAAGTGATGTTGAACTTGTGTTGTCGAAGGATGCCGAAATTTCACCAAAATGGAGCTAGTGGAGCCCTTAGATTTCAAGCCAAGACACGTATCAATCATCCCGCATGATTGAAACCCCTATGAATAGACCCCCACCGTCACTTAAGAAGAGGATCATTTTTCTTTCCCCATTTCTCAATTTAGAGTTGGAAACCCTAATGCAATTTGGGAACTTTAGAGCCGATTGTAACTTTTGAACTTTTTGCACATAAGGAATTGGACATGTAATTTGCATAAGCATATTTTCCTCGAATGTGTATACTTGACTATTATTGAATAATGGACTTGCATATGACTTTACTTTTGGACTTGGACTTGAACTTCGACTTGCATATTATTAATTTGTACAAGGCCACTTAAGTCCTTGTTTAAATTGAAGTTTACTTTGCATATTACCTATTCTACTCATTGACATATGAACAAGGGACTATTATATATTTATGTGAAATGCTCATTTTGACCATTGACATGTGAATGAAGGCTTATTGCATACTTATGTGACTCACATATTCTACCCTTGAACATGTGACTTGAACTTTTGAACAACTTCATGATTATATTGAAACTAACTGGTATTATTGAAACATTTTCGAATAATACCACCTTGTATGACATCCTGACTGTTGAGTCGAAATTTTGGTTCAACGGCTCCACTATAAAAAAGAACTTGAATAGATGTTCCATAAACAGAAATCAAACCTTCCAAGAGCTTGGAGTCTCCCCAATAATTTAGACCTTTGTCGGACCTATGCTAGAAGGTAATGGACTCTTCCTTTTATAATTCCCCACATAATCATAAATAAAACACTTTTGTTTTGAGAGATACACCTTGCAATCCTTGACGATGTGCCCCTTGAATTTCCACCTTCAACGTATCTCACTCCCTTTGTCTGCCTATTGTTGCACATTCATTACCCCTTGCCCCTAGCGCTTTAATGGGAGCTTTGTTTCAATTCTACTTTCATCGCCACCTCAGCAACTCCCTTAGACCCCTCATAGAGAAGAGACGTCTCCACAAGATTTTCAGAAGTCGCTCCCGTAGAAATTTGGCCAAGAAATTGGCTCTTAAAAATCATGTTCAAACCCCTTAAAAACCCAGAAGCTTTCTTCAGTGGAATGTTGATAGGATCCATCCTGAACTTAGCTATAACATTAAACGTGCTCACATAATCCCGCATGGAAATATTCCATTGGTGAGGGTTGATGAATTCTTCAAGCTTAGTTCCTCTCTCGGCCTTTGAAAGGAATTGAGCCTCAAATCGATGCTTGAAGTCATCCCAAGTAATTTCCTCTTCCACCTCAATAACTACTACTTCCACAAACTAAGAGCTTCCCCTTGAAGATTACCTGAAGCAAGCATATGCCTCATTATGCCATTAACTGCCATATTGTTGAACATACGGTCACAAGATTTGATCCTAGCTTGAGTCTTGGAAAAAGTCTGCATACCTATGTACGGCTTCCCACCCAAGCCTACAAACCCTTGGCACATTCTCAAGAAGTTCATTACCCATGGTGTAGGCAAAAAAGCAACCACATTGTCCATATCCCCCTTTGAAACTGCCCCTGCTAAAGCATGGCTTGTGGCGTAGGCACTAGGTATTGTCGGATCATAGCAGGAATCTCGGCTTCATTGTGGGCATTTGCGTTGGCTCCACTTGTCATTTTTCTTTTATGTTGTCTCATAATTGCTTACCTTAAAAAGTATACATTAGCAACTTCCTTGATTATCAAAATACATGGGATAAATTTTGCGCAGTCAAATAGTTATATGGTAAGAATTTACAAATATGCTCTCTCGATATTGCCTAGGTTTCATATTAGGTAACTTAGGCTTTGATACCAAAGGTAAAGTTTCCTTGCCTAATGCCACATTTAGATTGAATTTTACTTCCTAGGATACCCTTAACTATTATACTCGAGTTTCCGATTTTGAACAATGGCATAATCTAACCTACCCATCTAGAATTAAAGTCCATAGTGATTAATAAATCTTTAAGAAAAAAACCGATCGACGAAAATAAAAACTTTAGCAAAATCAAATTTTAAATAGACCACAAATGATATTATTTCTACAACAACAATTTATAAAATTTTGAACCACCACAACCCCATCCATGATATTTCTACCCTTAATAAAGATATATTGTGTTATATTGATTAGATTATTCATTTTAATGCTTAACCTATTAGTTAAGATCTTTGAGATAATTTTAAGGGAACAATTTATTAACGAATAGGCCTAAAATCCTTAACCTCTACCGCGCCCACTTTCTTGAAGTAGAATTATGTTAGTTAAGTTTGATCTCTCTAACTGTAAAGTACCATTATAAAACTCGTTAAATATTTTTCCTAAGTCACATTTTAGAACATGCCAAAATTTCTTATAAAACAACATGGGAATTCATCCGACCTGGGAGATTCATCGCATGACACACATTGATAGCTCTTAAGCTCTCATCTTCTGAGAATGAGTTATCTAAATCATCTAAAACAATCCTTGTATTTGCTGAATATAAATCATTCCATATAGCTTTAATTATGTGACCTCGGTTAATTCCAAATATATTTTTGAAGTAGTAAGTGAAAACATTATTAAGCTCATTTTGATCAAAATCCATATTATTAATAAGAAAGGTGTTTATGGTATTACCGCGATTACGACCATTGGCCACTCTATGAAAAGACTTGGTATTCTTATCTCCTTTGTCTATCCACTGGACTCTAAACCTCTTGTAACAACCTGCATTTTTTTGATTGGATATTTAAATAATTAATTTAAATTTTGAATGTTGATAATTAAAGATCCAAAATCTGATTTTTTTTCCGCATACGATCGAACTAGATTTCGAGACTACTTCTGTTAAGTCTGTATCGATGGTGCGAATCATATGGGTATAAATATCGCTATATTTGAAGTCACGGTATGTTTAGGATGTACGTACTGTTATATGTATTTTATAAAAATACGTGCGTAGCCGAGTAGTGGGATCTCGACCGATGGCTTGTGTTTTTGGAATGAGACTTCATTATGTGACGTACGGTTAAAGAATTTTTGAAATCGGATGATCCGATGACCAAAACAACCTCGAAATGTGAGAAATTATCACCTCGGAGCGCTGTCTCGAATGACGACAAAATTTATACAACCAGGAATGGAAAAATGAGATATGCGCGATGAGTTTCATGGCATTTCGGTGTACCGTATAATCGTACGAATTCAAAACATGTGGCTATTCATTTGAGAAATTTAATAAAATATGTATAATTTTATATATAAATATGCTGCCATGCAAAAGAGATAGGATCTCCTCACTTTTCCTTCTCCTGCTCCATAAAAGCTTAGCTACCTCCTTCAAATTTAATCAAGAGCTACGGGTGACGATAGAGGTTGGCGTTGAATCTGTTGAACTTATGGAAGGGAGAGCGTCGAATCGGTAGCAGCGTTGAGGGATGCGGTAGTGTGTCACCATGGCTGACATTTAGTGCTCTTGCCTAGGGTTGACGTTTTTCGGAGTTTAAGGAGGTGATATGCAAAACAGAGAGTGACGTTGAGCTTCTCTTGCAGAGGCGAGTGGATGGTGGCTTGTCGAGGAGGTGCGACTACGTCTTGGAGGGTGTGACATTGTATGATCGAGGCAAGCAGATGTCGCAATTTTCAATAGGCGATCGGACCAGGAAGCGTTGGCACCTTTGTAGAGAACGCGCGGAGTTGACCCATTGGAAGAATCGGTGCATCGATTCGTTGAGTAGGAAGGGAGAATTTGGGGAAGGAAGTGTGCAGTTTTGGGTTGTGTATGTGTGCACGGTTATGCACAGTGGAAAAGAGTTAGGGGAAAATGAGGTATTGGCTTTTAAGAGGTAACTAGTTGTTAATTGAAGGTTAATTAAAAATTGATTGTTCGATTCGTATTTAATTCATATCGCTTACATATGAGATCCAATCGAGACGCGGTCTTCGCCGTTGCATTTGTAGTGAGATTATCTACGACATGGTATGAGCTTGGACTGGGTTTTAACACTTGGGGATTTGCAACTTAGGTGAGTTATAACTCTGAGTTTATATTTAAGTATAAATCCCCGTAATTTTATGTGTGTGTGTATAAGTAATTATTTCTCCATTTGATTGGATTGGTTTGAGTAGATATTCGGGGTAACTGATTATGATCCTGTATACATATGTTGTATTCTATTCGTATTGAATAGAGTTAAATGGAGTTGATATTAATTAATAACATGGTTACAAATTAATTAAACTCAACTTTGTTATTATATTAGTGATAGAAATATTATTATATATTTTACTGCTAATCAGAAGTTAAAAGTATGAAAGTTAAAATAAGCTATAAGGTTAAAACAATTGTTTAGGCAAGTTAAACTTATATTAAATTGGCTTTGAAGTTTATCTAGCCTTGTTATTAGTTTATTATGGTGTAACTCAATAACTAACTAACTAGTGAATTTTTATAAAGGTGGTTAATAAAGTTAGAAATTACAAAGAAATATTGTATTATTTTATAGGGTTTGATTAAGATTATAAAATGATTTATTAACTTTAGACCCTACGAAATGGTTTATGTTAAAAAGAAATATTATATTCATGAGCTATATAATATTTTAAGCCATATTAATAGCTAAACAAAATGTCAATAGAAGAATTAAGTGATATTAAGGTATAATGGGATTGATAGGCGAGAGTATTATTTTATAAAATAAGTTTGAGACTTCCATAAAATAATATGAAGAAGATATAACTGTTAGATTGGTTACTTAAGTATGATGCATTTTCATTGAATTGCTTATATGATTGTATGCGTGAATTGTTATTGATATTGAGATGATAGATTTGTTACTTTGGTTGTGTATTTCCTTTATGTATGTAAATGTGCATGATATGTGTTTATTTGTTCCATACAGTGGGACTGCTTATATATATATATATATATATATATATATATATATATATATCACACATCTGCATACAGTTTATGTGATTTATATATGTTTATATGTATAAATATAGTTCTGGTATGTCCAACCTAGGGCTATTGGAAGATGCACGGAATATTATATATATTTATTTATATGCGATTTAAAGCGTTTATATATAGTTTCGGTATGTCTGAGTCGAGGCTACCGATTGGTGCATGTAATCCATTGTACCATTGAGGCGCACGACCTGCAAATGTGGTTTCGGAGCAGGAGCGGAGGGAGATTAGGACGTCAATCTAGAGTAGGTCGTATGCTGTTGTGTTGTACGGACGGGTAATGCGACATGACCAACTGACCAACTTCTTTTGAGGTTTTGCCTTTTAGGGGAGTCCATAACTTAGTTGTGGCTCTCGATATGTCTCTTTGGTAGCAATTGGCAATTCAACATGATTTATCAATATGTAGTTTAATTGTATGTATAGTTCGGTATGTCAGACTTGAGATTACCGAATAGTGAACGAAATATATTATACATATGCATAAATAAGTGATTCAAGTGATATATATTATAGATGCACAGTTTGGATGATTTACATATATTGGTTTGGTATGACCGACTTGGGGCAACTGTGTAGTCTAAGGCACTTCAAGAATGAATCACAATCCATATGGGGACGACAATACTTCGATGTGGTGTATAATTGTGGGAAGAGTGTACATGGAGTATCTTGAATCCGGATTGTCTATCCATGGACAATCATATGATATCAGTTTTGTAAAAAGAATCCATTGTACCATTGAGATGCACGACCTGCAGACGTGGTTCCGGAGCATGGACGGAGAAAGATCGGGATGCCAATTTACAGTATGTCATATATTATTGCATTGTACTGACAAGAGCTGCGATAGGACTTACATGCCAACTTCTTTTGAGGTGTTGGTTTTCAGGCGAGTCTACAAGTTAGTTGTGGATCTCAATAGGTCTCTTTGATAGCTAATGGCCATTCGGCACGGGTATCCGTTATAAATATCATATTTCGGTTTTGGGTATAGGAATGCTATGTTAGTAGTATTGTTATATCGTTATATTTGTTTTGCATTTCAGATGCTTCGATAGGGATTGGGAGATCTATGGCATCATTGCTTATGAAGTGTAGTATTACCTCTACACTCGTTTTTTTATATTCGGTAGTAAGACTTGTTATAATATGTACTGTTTTCATAAGAGAACTACTAGTATGTATTATCCTGACTTGTTGGTGTATGGATAAAGCAGAGCGAAGTGTGATTAGTATTACCCATTGATCCTTGCTAATGTTTATTAGATGTATATATGTTGCATGTATATACATTACTTAGAGATAGTTCCCCTCACACCAGGCTTCATGTCTGACCCATGTTTTGCCTTTGTCTACTTATGTCATGACAACTCTCAGGTACTCGATTGAATAGTTTAGAAGTCGGGTGCTTTTGGGTGCGGACTTACATGACAGCTGGAGCATTCTATAGATGTGAAGTTGATATATTAGATATGTATATTTGTTGGTGATGTAGTACATGGCCGACATGCTATTTTGCATATGAAACTTGTGATATCAGATACTATATTCAGAACTCCATATGAATGGAGTTAATGTATTCTGACTTTCTGCAGTGATATTTATTTATCAATTGCTTCCACTAGCGTAGTATCTTGTATATTTTTTGTCCTATTATGTTCATGTATATTCAGTATATTATATGTTATCTTCCTGTTGTGAGATTATGTCGATGTGCCTTGGTATGGTGTTTTGTTTTAATTTGTACCCCGATGGACTGTCTTTTGTGGTATTCAAGAGTTGGAAGTTATCATTCGACGTTGATTCATGGTATTACGAAGGGCGGATCATCACATCTATGTTTACACATTATTTCCTTTTACATAATAACTTTGCCTAGTTCTTTTGTAAGATTTAAAAGTATAATTTGCTCTAGAAAGGTTTAAGATTCTTGATTCTTCCAACTTATTTAATTTTAAAATTTCAGAAAGTAATTTTTCTTATTTAATTCTAATGTTGCAAAAAAAAATTATTCCATTTTTTAAGAAATGGTTTTAGGTCCCTAAGTTTACTAACAAAAACTTTAGCTAATTTCTCGAATATTTAATATTATTGTTGTTCATTGAAAGCAATTTATTAATAGCTAAGTCCATAAAATTCTTTCTAAAACCAACAGCTTCTCAAACCTAAAATTTCTATGAATTATATATTGGTTACTATTTTCATATTAATCAACTATGTTTTATATTAATCAGAAACATCAGCTAATAAAATTTTATTTCCCACTATCCCGCTCAAATACTCCATTATAACATAAAAATGCATTCATTGTACATCAGATCCGCTCCAGCTCACAAGAACTCATTGTTACATGGTTTTGTTTTACAATAACATTTAACATTGAAGGATAATTAATGGTTGAAAGTGGAAAGTCCTTCACTAGCCAGACAAAAGATGACAAGATCACTAGGTCAAAAGAAATCTTTTATTTGACCTTATAGCTTTCACATCTAGGAATTTAGCGCAACTTGAGTATATTTATATTACTGCTATAATCAAATTTTTCAGTCTTCTAACGGATTTAAACGAGCGAATTGGACTACAAACTGATGAAGGAGAGGATTCAGAAGCTTGAAGACTATCAAGAATGAAAAATTGAAGGAACTCAACAATTTTTGGCTAAGTATTAAATATGCAAAACCTCTCGTCGAAAATCTCTCATTGGAAACCTCTCGTCGAAAACCCAGAACTGGAAGATTGAGCAAGTATAAAGAAAGATCGAGACAGCAAGTAGACAAAACCTCTCGACATCAACCGAAACCAGTCGGTACCGAGAGCTTTTTATTGATGTTTAGGTCCCGATGCTCACTTCTGCATCCTTGGACTTCAATGTGGACTTGATGTTTCAGGGTCCCCGATTTTGCTAAGCAGTTTCCCTAGAAATAGAAGACCTAAAGCAACCAGAGAATGAGTTTTTGGCACTTGATTTCTCTTCTATCTTCTTCTTCTCTAAATACTTTAAACACTTCCAAATCTGAGATTTACTAGATTGTGGTCAGATTTTAGTTATAGTCATTGTATTCTAGAGAAAATTAATCAATAATAAAGATTAAAGTGAACGTAGACTGGAGTATCTGCCGAACCACTACAAAAATTATGTCTATACATTTTATTTCATTAAATCTATACATTTTTTGTGCTTTCAATTGCTTTTGGGTTTCAATTGCTTTTCGCGTGTTTGTGTTATTTTTGGTGCAAACATTTTTTGTGCTTTCACTAAGAAAGAACTAGATATGACAACCTAAAGCTTGGATATGAAGTTTGGAGAAGATGAAGAGACCTAGCACTGGATCTATGATCGGAGGAAGTCAACCAAAGCATGGGGACAATCAAGAGGTATCCACGAGTTCTAATCAATCCATCTACGTGACAAAAGAGGAGATTGAAAGAATGATGAAAGAGATGGAAGATGGAATAATGACACGACAATAGGCGATGCTAGATGGATTATTCAGAAGGATGGAGCAACAAAGAACAGCCGGACCAACTGGAATTCAGAACCAAAGACTAGGAACTAATGCAGGAGCATCTGAAGTTCGAGCAGAGCAAACTGGAGTAATGCCCCCACAACCAGAATTGGTCGATATCGATCTGAATCGGGTCGGTATCGAGATAAATTTACTAGGGGGCAATGTTGGTTTAAACTTAGGATGAGCTGGAATGCCGGGAGTGAGCAATGATGGAGCAAGAAACGCAAATCGGAACGTGAATGCACGACAACCAAAGGAGTATGTGCCAAAGTTTTCCCGTAGGAACGGGGAGCAGAACGAAGCCGGAAGTTTGGATCAGAATACAGATGTGCAGCCAGAGGAGTATGTGCCGGAGCTTACCCGTAGGAACGGATGGCAAAATGCAGCTATTGATCGAAGACTTCCATTAGACGACGACAACCGAATAATTGAGATGGCCATAAGGACAGTGAGAGGTAGACCCCCAAAACAGAGTTAGGAGGACAGAAATAGAAATCCATTTACCCCTAACATCAGATATGCGAGGAATCCTCCTAATTTCAAGCTTCCGATGTCGAAAATGTATGATGGAAAGACAGATCCAACAGTTCATCTAATGAGGTACATCCGACATATGGAGGTGTTGGGTGCTTCTAAGGAGATGATGGGACGGTGCTTCCCGTTATATTTAACATATTTAGCGGCAATGTGGTTCAGACAGCTGGAGAATGAGTCAATAAGCACATGGATCGAGTTAGTGAATAAGTTCACGAGACACTTCAGGATTCATATTTCACGACCAAAGAATATGATATGCTATCGAGTGTGAAGCAAAGGGCTGGAGAGACCCTTAGAATTTACTTGATTAGGTTTAACATGGCAGCCGCTGCAGTTCAAAAGTTGGATCCATCGATAATTCTGATGGTGGCAGTTTCAGGAGTTGCAAGTAAGAGTGACTATAAATTGCTTTGGAAATAGATCCACCAATGGATCTTACAAAGTTCTATCACGAGGCAGAGAGGTATTTGCGTCAGGAGGATGCTGAAGCTGAGAACTCTGAAATAAACGCTGTGAAAGACGGAAGACCGTCCGGAGCAGGATATGGTGTAAACAAAGGAAAGCGAAAAGTCGAGGACGGCTTCAGAGGATCAAATCGACAGAGGAGGGAAACAAAATTCTCTTCTTACATTGATCTAAATGAACCCCCGAAGAGGATATACCTAGACATTATGGGATAGATCCCATACTGGAAGCTAGCTAAGAGGGAACCCACAGATCGGGAGAAAGGGTCTGGAAGATTTTACATTTTCTATGAGATGGATGGACATGAAACGAATGAGTGCAGACACCTTCATGATTTGATAGAGGAGTTTGTTCGGAGTAACCGGCTAAACAGTATGTAAAGAACTAAACTGCAATGATGCAGCCGGAGCAGCCACCATCTACAGCAAATGCATCAAGACACGACCGATGATTTGGGTCGAGATTGGTAATCCCATGATCGAAAGGATATACTTTTCATTTTGAATAGATAAGACAATAATAACCTCAAACCGCTTACACGTGTACGAGACCTCAATTGGTCTCTAAGCACGCTTTTAGTTTGATGTCTGAGATGAATGTCTAGGATGTTTGCTTGATTGCTTTGATTTGAATATTTGATTTTGAAAATCACTTGAATGTGATGACTAATATTGATAAAACATGGTAATCCCATCCGGAAAGATGAGGTGATGACCATAAGGTGCAAGTTCTCTTGCAGGGGAACATGTGGATGAACTTCTACAGGAAAGTAAGTCCCTTTATCGGACAGTAAGCGAATGAACTTGCTTGGACGTTGAGTCCTCTCGCTAGAGAGCGAGCAGATTGAACTCCGCAAGGATCCGGAGAGATCAAACCTTAGATTGGATGTTAAACAATTCAAAGAGATCGAACCCTGGATTGGATGTTAAACGATCCGTAGAGATCGAACCCTAGATCGGATGATAAATGATCTGATGAGATCAGACCTTAAAGTGGATGTTGACTTGATCATATGATTTGAATGTCTTGTAATCAGACTAAAATAGACAAATCTCGGACGAACATGAGATGATTTTGATATATGATATGATAACTCCAGATGAAAACGGACTGATCACGATTTATGACTAACACTTAAGCAAGGACTAGAGCCCTTAGCTATGAGAGTATGGAATGACCATGGGTTTGCATGAGAATCCTAAAGAACCGATTGATTCACCACAACTTGAATCGATTGATAGCTGAAAAGTTTGACTGCCAGAAGTGGACTACTGCAGAAACTTGTTCTTGAGCAAAGCATACCTTACATTCATAAGGCGTACTTTGGGGGCAAGTGTTATACCAAATTTTCCGCAGTCTTTTAGCGGACTGAAATAAGCGAATTGAACTATAAACTGATGAAGGAATGGATTCAAAAGCTTGAGGATTATCTAGAATGAAAAAAATGAAGGAACTCAACAATTTTTAACTAAGTATTAAATATGCAAAACCTCTCGACGAAAACCTCTCGTCGAAAACCTTTCATCAAAAATCCAAAACTTAAAGACCTAGCCAATATGAAGAAAGATCAAGAAAACAAGTAGACAAAACCTCTCGACATCAACCAAAACTAGTCGGTGCCGAGAGCTTTTTATCGATGTTTGGGCCTCGATGCTCACTTCTACATACTTGGACTTGGACCTGAACTTGATATTCCATAGGCCTCCGGTTTTGCTAGGCAGTTTCCCAATAAATAAAAGACCTAGAGCAACTAGATGAGAACTTTTTGGCACTTGATTTCTCTTCTATCTTCGTCTTTCCTAAACACTCCAAACACTCCCAAATCAGAGATCTACTAGATTGTAATAAGATTTTAGTTATAACCATTGTATTCCAAAGGAAATCAATTAATAATAAAGATTAAAGTGGATGTAGGTTGGAGTATTTATCGAACCACTATAAAAATTGTCTTTTTCTACTGTTTTTACGTTTACTACATTAGATCTATACATTTTTAATGCTTTCAATTGCTTTACTACATTAGATCTATACATTTTTAATGCTTTCAATTGCTTCTGGGGTGTGTGTTATTTTTTATGCAAACAATTAATGCGATTGTGCCCCTTGGCAACACATATTTTTCTTTTCCCGGTTCCATAAAATCTATGTGTGTGTAATTGAATTGTGATAATAAAAATAAAATCTTGCATTCATATCTAGGGCTGGTTTGACAACTTATTTTGAAACTCCTTAAAAAAAGTTTGAAAATAACTTAGAAGTATTTTTAAACGATGATTTATAAGTAAAATGTTTGGATGTAATTTGATTTCTAAATAGAAATGTTTGATGGAATTGCCTATAAAATTGCTTTATGTCATAAACAAAAAATAATTACTTTTTAAATTTCTACTTGTTGGCTAATTTTGCAAGCTACTTATAATAAATTCTCAAACATCAAAATTGAAATAAGCTACTTGTAAGTAGTTTTAACTACTTTTAAGGAGTTGCCAAACATGTTTTTCGATCTTTTTTGGAAGAAACCAAGCAATAGGAGAATATACATAAAGCTGTAAGGTCATCCCCAGCAAAGGGAGAATTTAGCTGAATATTCCACTCAACTGAATAATCATGGATCAACAAACCCAATTCAGCCTACTTGGATTATCCCGCTTCAAGAAGCTGAAGCGGGGTAGAACATCCATTTTTGAACGTTGAACGTCCAAAAATCAAAAGTCCATTTGTTGGGCAATAATGGGTCATTTTAGCTGAATTTTGAAGGTTGTATTTGTTGTAGATGCCTTAAGCAGATAAGGCAAACAATCTCCAATTCATTAATGGATATGCTAAATCTTTATGTGCTAATAATTATCAGATAATTTGAAATGACACAAAAATATGCTTTCTCCCCTAATTAATGAAAGAGTATGTCATAACTGTTCTACGACCAACATTGGGTGTTCCTGTGTCCCAACAAATCAACACGTGAAAATTAAACATTTAATTTGCAAATACATCTCAAAACAAAAGTTATATTGGATTTATTTGCACAATTTTAAGCGTGGACATTTTTTGGTCACACACGTCAGATTTCCCATAATACTCATGCACTTGGATTATCCGTTGGGAAAACTCATTGGAACACAAAATATAGACATAATTGGTGACACAATAGATCTTCACCGTTGGATTGTCCCCGATTTCCACCTTCCATATAAGGACAAAAAAATCCAACAGTCCAGATTTTTTGTGTTACAAATTGTGTCCAAATAGTCAACCCCTAATCCATTATTGATTTGTAGAACATTGAACTATATCAGCCATCGTATATGAATACCGACCATATACCAGCGTAGAATCATCAACCTTCTCTTCTATATTACATAAATGGACAAATTCCATTAAGCAAACAAACTTTTCACATTCCCTACAGTAAAAAGCCGGATTGCGCGGAAGTTTCCTATCAAAGACATTTAAATTATTGGAAGAAAAGTAAATGGATGCTTACATCCACGTATTTGTCAAAGTAATTGTCATGTATAAAGCTGAGTCCAAAAAGTGGTACAGTTACAGTCATTAGTAGGATAAAACCATATAACATTAAGTGTCTATTCAGACAAAACCTTATCTTTATTGCGTGTCTTGATTGCCAACTAAAAGCAATAGCATTACAACTTCAAGTTGGTCATAAATAACCATGGTAATTCAAACCTAAAGTGTTCGACCATACTATATAAAAAGAGCTTATTGTGTATAGCAGGCAAAGAAAAGGAGAAACTGAATACCATATATGTTATGAAAAACATACCACGCCATATTGTTTCTCAGTTCTATATATGTTGCATCATCATGCCCAAAGAGCAAGTATTGACATAGAAGTAGATCCAAGCACTAATGCAATATATGATGCCTTCTTTAATCTAGGATTCGATGACATTGTTTTGCTATGAAAGAAATCTGCAGCTATTAAATCCACAAGTGCCATGTACACTAAGATTCCTGCTGATAAAGAGCCTAATAGTCCTTCAATAATTAGTGCATGTGTGCTACTGTCATCAAATCCAGTTAGGTAAAATATAAACATTCCTAAAAGTATCCCTAATGGTGTGGTGACTGAAAACATCAGGCACATATACCCAACCGTTGCCAAACCAAAACCAGCCTGCAAATTAATTTATTTTATTAGCACTGATATAAATATGCATGTTAATATGTTATGGTATGAGAATGAAAATTTATTAAGACACGTTGAAAGCTTAAAATTTTGATCAAAATAGTTACAGTGTAAATTCATATTAATCAGCATGTCCTGAATAAACAAGCTGATGGATCATACCTAGTTATTACACATACATTGTACTTGGGTTATAAACAAACTAGATGGACAGTACAAATATCAAATGGTAGTAATTTAAAAGATAATTTCAATCGTCCACTGAGTAAATTAATCATATATATTGAAAAGTCATGCAGTATGTGTAGATGCTCATTAGAGGTTTACACTTTTGTCGCTATAAAATAAAAGGTTTTAGTGGAATGATAGAGACACTAAAGGTTTTTTAGTTGCTTTAACACTGTCCAGTAACCAATTGATAAATTTTTCTGTATCTTTCAATCAACAATGAAATAGAATGTCCAATTGCTTATCTAGTCATGCTTTTCGAAACATGCATAAAGCTGGGTTAAACGTTCAACTACGGATAGGGTGTAACATACATGATTTATAAAATCTTAAAAGTTAAAGGTACATGATTTATAAAATCTTAAAAGTTAAAGGTACTATTTGGTTTGAAAATAAGTTTTGTGTTTTGCGTTTTCAACCTGTACTTTAAATGCACAAAAGATGAAAAGTAGACAAAAAATGGTTTAAACGTATAAAAAAATGAAAATGACTTCTTGTTTTTTCAGCATTTGGGGAAATATCATAAACTATCTTCTTCTTTCCCCTTTGTTGAAACCAAGGTACGAGATCTCGGTTTCGGTCTTTTGTAATTTTACGATGTAATTCGTAAATTTCAAAAATTTCAATTCTAGTTTCGAATATCGCTATTTGTTTTTCATATAATTACACATATATTTGTTTAATTTATTGAAACAAGACATATAATTTATATTTAATAGAAAAATAAGATATAAAAAAACAATACTCATTAATTATAAATATCATTTTCAACTTTTTTAGTTACACCATTCACATTTTTTATGAATTTATATGTTTCCTAAGTTACAATTTTAAATTTGAATGTTCATGTATTTTAAACTCAAATTAATTCTTTTTTGAGACTTTTTTTAGCTGTAAAAGTTGAAGCTCAATAGTTTTATTTTGAGAGTGGAAGCTCAATAGTTTTATTGAACCGGAATTTCATCTTGGTTTCGTTTCGGTCCTTGCCGAAACCTAAACGGAACGACTGGAATCTCGGTGTTTCGGTCGAAACCTCAAACCTTGGTTGAAACTACTAGGATCTTCCAACTCCACCTCCTCTTCTACACTGAAAACGTAAAACATAAAACTCGTTTTCAAACCAAACCTACCTAAACTGGCAAACTTGTTTTTATCAAGAGAACATTGATCAAAACTTCTTATGTCAAAGTAAAGGATGCCATGATGATACTGACATTTTGATTCATCTTAGTGCATTGATGATATTAGTATTTCTGACCAAAGAATACATAAATGGTGGAAAAAAATATATGTGTATCATTTAGAAATACAAACTGTATAATGGCACAAAAGTGGTCGTCTCCTAATATATGTAGCAATTCCCTAGACTTTGGGAGACCTAAAAGTAATGAAATAAAACGGCTAGTCTTTTGTAGATTTAGAAGAGTTAAATTCCCTAGCTCTTTTCTTTTGTTTGGAATAGTGTGGTAAGCTGGGACTCCTGACTTTTATTTTCCACACCTAAGATTTGGCCAATATTATGATAACTTCAAACTAAGAACGAATCCATAAGAAAAGAATGTTTTCATGAAATACTTGTAACAAAGTTGAAAAATGCTTTCAAATGTTACATTTTTGATAACAGCATGTAAGCCAACACAAACAAATCACTCTGATAAATCACACAGCGAAACAATAAAGAGGGTAGGCTAATTTGCTAAAACTACAAATGTGAATAAACTCATGTCCATATGGTATTTTGAATTGAAGCCTCATCCAAGTGAGGTAACACAATTTCCAACTTAGTAAGATTTGTTAACATATAGTGTTCAGTTACATTGAATAAATTCTTGCCTTTTGAACAAAATCTAATGCGTTCAGGTACAAAAACAGCTATGCTTTTATTTAAAATTACAATCAGAATCTTCATTATTAAAGTTAAAAGAAAAGTTACCTGGGCAATGCAACCACCAAGACCCATCCCTTCAAAAACCTGATGAAAAGCAAGAGCCACAACCAAAGTCTTTATTGTACACACATTCTGTGACATCCCCATTGTAACTCCAATAATAACCGAATGAAAAATAATCCCAATTTCCAAAACCTTGCTAACCATCTTTCTCTTCGCAGCCACCAATCTCTCCTCCTCGTCTTCCTCGTCTTCCACAACATCTAAGCTATTCTCACACCCGTTACTCCCCTTCTCAATCATCACGTACTTCTCCGAACCGGTACTAACACTTTTGCTACCGCAGGCGCTTTCAAGATGGTTGGACGCCGCCACGTCCACGAGAAGGGCGATCAGAACTCCGATCAGGCACACACCGCCAGCGAAGGGGAAGTCTTTCCATGGGTGGAAGGACGAGACGTGGCAGTCAGAGAGGGCGAGGAAGGCGTCGGGGAGGACGTGGACGAGTGAAGTTGATAAAATAACGCCAGCGGCGAAGGATTTGATGAGGGTGAGGGAGAGGGTTTGGGTGCTGGAAGAGGACGGGGTGGATTTGGAGGAAATGAGGCGTGAGAGTAGAACGGGGAGGGAGATGCCGAAGGCGGAGGTGAGGAGGATGAGGAGGAGGGAGAGGAGCTTTATGTGCGTGGCGGCGGCTGTGTTTCGGCAGGAGTGGATAGGGTCAGGGACTGGCGGACAGGACCCGGTTTGGCCTGACATTATTGGGGTTACGTTTTGTTTTTATTTTATTTTGGGGGTTTCTGTGGATTTTGATGAAAGAAGCGGTGGGGAAGGAGTGATGGAAGAGGAATTTAAATGCTGTGAGTCGCGGTTTGAATAGGATGGGACCCGGATGTCTATTATTTTGTAAAAAAACTGGGTGGGCTGGGCGTTTATGTCATTTCTCATTAAAGCGTTGGCACAATGACATGAATGAGCTATGCTAGTTGGTTAAATAACACAGAAGCGACGAAATCGCTTAAAAGAATAAAAATGTATAAAATTTTGAGAAATTATGTTGGTAAGGGAAGAATCAAAACGTCGATTCTTCCTTATAAAAATTATTAAATTATCCATTTTATAATCCTTCTTTTTGTCTTACCATCCTCAAACTCTCTTTATCCCACTTCAAATCACAAACTCGATTTCCTTATTTATAAATGGGTATCGCTACCGACACTTCACTTTTGTATATTAAAAAGTCGCTTTTTATTTTCACTCCACTAAGAATAAAACTACCAATAGGAGTACACACACATGATTAAAAATGTTTACTAATATCTATTCTAACCATCATTTTTTTACCTCAAATTACTTTTTACCTTTCTTCCTCCTTTTTTCATCTCAGTCAGCTTCAACTAATCATGGTTCAAACTAAAAACACCGCGTGCTCTAAGCTTCCAAATCCGAAGTTGATAGAGAAAGTGATCAAAATACCTGATCCGAAGCTAATCATGGTTCTATGTCGTTAAACATTAAATCTTATGCAGAAAACTCTAGAAATTGGAAAAAATAAAATCTACGTTACATATACGTTATTTGGTAAGAATTAATCTACTTTCTTTCTCGTTTGGAGGAATTTCGTTTGTGTTTGATTGCTTCATTGATTATTTGATTATTGATTTGGATTATAGATTAAAGAAGGAGATTAGTGGAGATTATATGAATTAGGGTAAAAAAAGGTACATGGATCAACTTACAAAATAATATTATGAGAGGGCTATTTTAGTATTACCCCTCATAGTAAAAAGATTTATTAAAAAAATGATCATCTCATATTCAAAAGTGGAGTGTCAATAATAATGCCATTATAAATTTGAGTTTTCTAATAAGAAAATTACGGAGGAACCATCATCGCAATCTCCATCATTATATCTGTCTCAACATTCGTTGAGACCTTTATCCCACCTCCATCAAAAGAAGAGGATATAGATGTTTTTTTTATTAACTTCTATTCAAGATTCCTTTTCGAAGGATGAATATGATTTAATGTTTTGACTTAATTTTGAACTTAGGTATGAATTTTTTTTTGTAAATAAGATATAAAACTTATTTATTTTATTATTTCAAATGAAATGGAATGGTGTTTGAGACAGGGCTGTCAATGAGTACTCGAAAAGTCCGAAATCTGTCCGTATCCATATCCGAAATATAAATAATTATCCGATATTTGAAAAACGAATATGGATACAGATATGGCCATATCTGCATCCGAAAATTATCCATTCAGTTTTATCAAGATTATAGTTATATTTTTATGTATTTTATTATGTAAAATGATTATCGTTTACTATTTTATCTAGGTAAAAAAAATTAATATGTGTATAAAAATTAATATTCGCTACTTAAAATTATTTTTCTTAGCTTACTTATTATTTTTTATATTTTTAGTACTGAAATGGATTTATATAATCAAAATTTTCTATTTATTTGTTTAGATTTATCACTTGTGAGTTGGTCGAAGAATATCCAATAAATATACAATATATGTCCGCATCCACGGATACGGATATCAAACACCCGAAATTGATTTCGGATACGGATACAGATATGACACTGTCTGAATCTGTATCTGACCGTTTACAAGCCTAGTTTAGACTGGTCAATGGCGTACTTCGAGGGCGGTGGTGAAACTTCAAGGGTGGTAGGCTTAAGATCGCGTAATGGTAGGGTAACGAGATAATAATAAAGAAAAAAACAGAATAGAAAATGTAAGGGGCGGGGATGGAAAGACGAGCAACACTTCTACATAATGAATTAACCATGTATCACATTATTCTTCCCTTATAAATTTGAACTTCTTAAAAAATTCCCTTTATCATCTACCCCTTAGCCATAATGATAATCCCTTTAACAATTCCCTCAAAATATAATTTCAAGGAAATTAGGTTAGAAACAAAATTCAACAAAAATAAAGTTGGATTTTGAAAAAATATTTTGATAAAATAACATTTTGACCTTCTAGTACTTTTGGAAATGAACTAATCACTCGCATTTTCTCTAGTATTAATGAAAACATACATTTACAGTTTCTGTAGATTCTTTAATTTACTTTTAATATGTCAAGAATTTTACTGCAAAATAAAGGAATAATAATTTTTCTTGATGAAAAAGGCCAATATATTTTAAAAAGTTGAATTTTTGACATTTCTGTTTTTCTAAGTACGATATTGTCAGCAAAAATTGGTTCTTTTTTCTTAAATACCTTAAAATTATTATTATTATATACAGGTAAAACTTTTCTAAAGAATTTTGACCTTACAAAAATATATGGATCACTTGAGATGTTTTAGAATATCTAAAAATAGTTTTTTTATATAAACAAATCATTTTACCTATAGAACCTACTTATATTTAATTTTATGTTTATTTATCAAACCTTTTCTATAAAAGTGGTGTATTTTATTGATAAAATTTTAAATTTTACATCTTTTGGCCCAAGACTGACCCAAAAGTAATTAACCTTATCTTATACGAAGTGAGAGAAAAATGCAAGTTCGGTATTTACATATCCTAATAATTGTCAAACGAGTTTAAAAATGGAAGCCCTTAAGGTTTCAAGTCGCTGATATTCACTCTACCGTCTTCAAGAAAATAATTAAACATTCTCGGTGCTCGTTATGCTATTAGAGAAGCCAAAGATGTGATATGCCTTGCCGGAGATTACACAATCGAGTTGATTCGTTCGGCGAAGATATAATAACCTTGATTTTAGAATTACTCTAATAAAATATGTAATGATTTAAATTGGAGATTTAAATGAGAAATTTAATCTTTCAAGTATTGAAATATGGAGGAATTTGAATTTTGTATTCTATTATGAAAGATAATGAATTCTTTTGGAATGTGGATTCTATGTTATACAATATTGTGGAATTAATATATAGAATGAATATTTAGAAATCGATGAATAAATCTATTTCTGTAAGAAGAATAGAGATTTTATTTTGGTAAATCCTTTTTATTTATTATAAAGAGGAGTTAAGAGGTGTTTAATTGAAAGTAATTAATTTTTAAAAAGATATATTAGGGTTTAATTTGTTAAATTATTCAATTATTTGTAAGAAGAATAAAGAAATAATTATTTTATAAATAATCAATTTAAAGTGTATATATATATGAACTTGACTTAAATAATTGTTTTACAATTTATGATTTGATATTATAGAAACATACATACATACATATGTATGTATGTATGCATGTATGTATCTCTACTACAAATAAAGAAAATTGGTTGAACTAATTTACTCGGTGTCTTTTAGAAATTCCAAAAATGCCCTTGCTTTCCATTTACATGTTTGCACTCAAACAAAATATCAACGTATACAATAATACAAACAACCCATGTGCAAAGCATGGGCCCATACTAGTATATGTAGATGAATTTAGAAATCTATTAGTAGTGTTGGTTATAAAATTTTCTTTGTGACTTTAGTTTTACAAAACATGAATTAGAAAAGAATTGGGTAATGTTTAAATAAAAAGAGAAGAACTTTCTTTTATTTTCTTTTCTTATTGGGCTTATTTCAATCCAAGGCCCAACTAAAAATTAAACAAAAGAGAAGTTCTCTCCTTCTATAAATGGAGTACGTTCAACACTTACAGGAAAAGAAAATAGAAGAGGAATTTCAGTATTCTCTTCCTCAAACCCTCAAACCAAATCCCTCATTTTAATTAAAATAAATTTCCAAAAAATCTAATAAATTTAAGGTAATGATATCAAATCCTATTTCATCTTCTTAGGCGTTTGATTTCAGTTTTTATACTGCTGTGATCCTTGTATTCCTCTTTTTGGTTGAGGTATTTTTTAGGGTTTGCTAATTGAGAAGGATTAAACCGATCTGGTTGTTTTAGCTGCTATATTAAGGAAGAGAGGTAGGTTAATTCTCACACAAATCTATCGCTAATCGATATTCTGCATGTTTATGAATTTATAGTGATATTTGAGAAATAGGAACAATGATTGTTTTTTCTATGTTTCTTCTGTGCTTGCAAACCTGATAGTTTATTCCCTATCAAAATCTTTACTGTAAGTTGCTAATTGAATGCCTATAATGGTTTGATGATTCTATTTGGTTCGCATGTGCTTGCATTAGTAGATTTCAGTGTATATTGTTTGTAATTTATAGCCTGAATATAATCGTTGTTCGTTGGAATTGATTGCCAGGAGTTATACACTCTAAGCATTGTTCACGGTCGATCGAATTCTACCAACAGTCGGCTGGTAGCAATCGATCGTTGGGAAGCCAGGGTCGACCGTTGACGATCCTGGAGCGTATAAACTCCAGTTACCTTATACTTACATTTTGCTTGTAATTCCTATTTCTTTCGACTTTATCTTACTCATTTCATTCCTATACAATTCTAAGATTTTGAACTTGTCTCATATTTTGGAAATTTTAATATTTTAGTTATTTAAATTATATATATATATATATAATTTTGCAAATTATTTACACATCCAATATTACGAAAATTATTCTTTGAATTTTTTTTCAATATTATATATATATATATATATATAGCTTCAAAAATCCAAGTTTTGGAATATGGGTATGAATTGTAAATGTCTTTAGAAGTATTTTAATGAAGGAAGTGTATTATGGAGTTTTAATAATAATAGTGTTTTAAAAGATATCAATAAAACTATATATATATATATAGATGTTAGATTTCTATATGTATATAGTATCTTATTTTATAACATGGAAATTTACGGTCATTAGGCCAATATTTTAATGACTTAAAATGAAATAAGTTTAATATAAAAATATTACTTCTACAAATGAGAACTAATTAAGTAGTTTAGTAGTATAAATGGTATAGAACACTTGTATCACTTTTTCGCTTAATTCTTTGACTCATTGGATAGAATGTTTTACTCGAGTGGAATCTACCATATCATAGTAAATATTCAAGGCCACCAAGCGGTTATGGGACATTAGGGGACACTCGAATATCTACCATTGGAAAGTATATAACATTTTTTGACTAAATAACATCTTAGGGAAAATGTTCTATTTCTATAGTTCGTCATATTCGTTAGTGCATCACATCACTTGACCTTGTAGGCTAGTAACCACTCTAGCGGCTGATTGCGGTGGTCGCACCTCAAGTCAATGTATCTTCATCGGCTATTAGCCCAATAACGCTAAAGCCATTAGTCAGTACCATGGGCTCGCCTCGTGTTATGAGGTTCAGGTATATGACGACTGTAGGAGTTTATTGGTGTTAGTCCTTCTTGAACTTCTGGAGCATGACTTGTAAGTCTCCCCTTAGAATAGAGCAACTCGCACTAAAAAATCCCTTATAGTCAAGATATCTATAGGATCGGTTATTTTACCACGACTTGCTTCGTGCTTGTCTTTTCATGTCGACTTGCTATCATGCAGCCTTATGTATTTTGTTTCGACTTGCTGTCATGCAGTCTTATGCTTTTGAGGATTGACTCATTGTCATACGATATATGATGTCCTAGATGATGACTTACTATCGTGCAGTCTTTTAATTTGATTTAATATATATATATATATATTCACCATATTTGAAATGATTATCGATGTTGGACATCAGATGACTTTATGACATGGTGATTATTTATGATATATCTATTCGATGAGATCATTTGCATACTTTATACTATTTACTCTACCATCTTGTCCTATGCATATATATTATGTGATCTCACCCAACTTTATTTAGAGATAGTCCGACCCGTTTATTTTATAATACTAGAGTCAGACCGAGATTTATCGGGTATAAGAATTCAGTGACCTTAGATGTCGGGCTGGCATTTGAGATAGATATGCCTATTTTTTGTATCATTTAGGTTCTAGTCCTTGTATATATGTTTTTATGACTCGTATATGAGAGATAGTACTTGTTTGTATATATGTGAGCTTAGTATTCTCTTTTGTAGACTTACACTATGTAATATATATTTGGCATGTATTATAATTTATGCTGTGATCTGTGATATGTGATTCTGTGTTCTATGTTATGTAGCATATTGTTCTGATCTATATAGCTAATGTGTTTATTGCTTTGTGCCAAGATTGGTTACGCCATTATACTTCTTTAGATATAAAGATAAAAGCGTGGAAGTGTTAGCCCAATGGAATAGACATAGATGGTCACTCATATCTAGCCTTATTCTCTATATTACTCAATGGTATTACTTGTAATATTCTTGGAAAATATGGGCTGGGGCGTTACAATTTGTTATCAATGCCGAGGTTCATAACAATATATAATGTAAGAGACACGAACCTTGGCCTAAATATACTTAGAATCCCGTCGCTTGGATATGCAGGGTATAATTTAGAATTAGAATTTATTTCCTAGTTAGGATAAGGATATAAATGATTATTGGGAATAATCATTCGGACATATAGGTAAAAAAATTGAATTACTGTACAAATTATTACTATAAAAATGATGCTAAAGTTTGGAATTCACTTTTTGCTAAGGGTGAGATTTAATGGACAACATAAATCAGACTTTAAATGGCTTAGAATCGATTATTGTTGTATCCCGATCCGTTGTGATCAGAGTCGCACAGCGGAAGCTGATGGACTACCTTCCACTGAGCACATTAATTAGTTTGCTCTTATATGTATGATTTTTTGGTTGATGGATGGTTAGTTGTTTTAAAAATTATTAGTAACAATTTAAAATTTATATTGGGTAGGAATCAACACTTGAGAGTTTGAAACCTACTTGATATTAATAATAAGACCTTGTAGTGTCTTCGGTGGTGTAGCTACCACAAGGGAAGTTGGAAGTTGTTCCTTTATCAAAATAGAATTTAATCCATATGTATGATTAATAAAATACTAAGATGAAATTAAAAATTGACGGTTGCTTAATGTATGCATGGATGAATGGGAGTGTAATTGAACTGTTATTAGTGAACTATTATTTATATGTAAATAAAAAGCAATTGAAAATATTCTAATAAAAGCAAGCATATATTTAAATTAAATTCTTTTGACAAAGAATATACATATATGGGGTATTTAATTATGATTAGTAAAGAAAGCTAATGTTCTGTAAAGGCAAGATTATTAAAGGATATATGTATATCATATTTAAAGAAATTTTTGGAATAATATTTTGTGTTAAATTGCCCATTGGGAGCCTTAGGAATACTGGTTGAGGCATTTGGCTAACATTCTCGATAAGATTCCTAAACGCTAGAATGATAGTCGGACACGGTTCTTTGAGTTATAATATTTTGAAAGTTTTAGAAATGGTTATGAAAGAGTTATAAATAATATTTAAATGAGAAAATATGTTTTGAAGTGAGTTGAATATTATTTAAAAAATGAAATGATGTTTTGGAAAAGAAATATATAGATACATATATAGTGATTTTTGAAAGAAAATGTCTTAAAGATAATAATATTTTAAAGAAACATTATGAACTATATATTTTGTTTTTGGAAGAAGATATTATATGTAGTTTTGATAAGAATATTATGCAACGATCCGTAATTTTTTACGTTTCGAATGGGATAATTTAATCTATATAAATATTCAAATTTGATTCGAATGTGATAAATTATAGAAAAATCAATTTTTAATGAAACAACTTGATTTTTAATAATGTATTTTTATTTATAGGATTTTTCATAATTTGTAATTTAAAAAATATTTAAATTTTCGTTTACGTATTTTACTGCAAACGGTGGTATTTTTGAAATTTTATAGAATAAGTTAACCAGTATATATTATTATTATTTTATGATTGTGTCGCATTTTTGTGCGCGGTCGTGTTTTTGTATTGTCATTCGTGATTCGTACGCAAATGAGATGTCGTGTAGCAAAGTGCCAGAAATCATAAAATAAACATAACCCAATACTTAGAATATTCAACACTCTTACTTTTCCCTCCTCTGTCTCTCATTCATCATTTACAGTAAAAGTAAAATTGGACTCCACCACTTAAAAATAAAAATCAATTCATCTACTCAATAAAAAAAATATAATCAGATCTGCTGTGTTTGTAGAGGAGAGATCTTTTAACCTACGTGGGTTGTTGTGGTTGGGTCGGCTTTGTTGATGATTGACATGGAGGACCAAAAATAGGATTTGGGTTTTAGTGAAATTTAAGCAGAGTAGAGGGATTCGAGGTTGGATTTGAGTTTGTTATGCAGAGGGGGGTTGAAAGTCGTGAATTGGTAGAGCTCGGTGGTCATTAGGGTGGTGCAACATTTTACTTCCACGGGTGGTGTTGCTTGGGTCGCGATGGAAGGCGGTAGTGTGATCTCGGCGTGATGGTGAGGGTTGTGATGCTTGCATGATAGGAGAGTGGTTGGTGAAGTCATAGAGGGATTTCATGGACTGGAGGAGGAGTAATGGCATGCGTGCACGAGGATGATGAAGCGTGCATGTACATGTCAATTTGGGGGAGAAGATGAATTAGATTGGGTAATTAGAGATTGAAAATGTAATTAGAAAATTAATAATATTATTTAAATTCCAAATCATATAAATTGAATAACTTTTGCATACGAGATTTAATCGAGATGAAATCTTTTGCATTGCGCTTATAGGAGCATTATCTATGCACTGAAGTGATTTTGTTGAGTTCGGAGCAAGTAGAATTTTGAGCTAAAATCGAACGCCGTTCGATTTTAGATCAATCCAAAAAGCTTTGGAATTTTGGTGAATTATCTCACATTTAGATTAATACAATAATGATATATGGTAGATATAAATTATTGTTTTTGTGTTTGAATTAATTATTGGTTTGGTTTGGTTGAGTTTTCCACTTTGAAAAGCGAATTACATATAAAATGAAATACAGAGAATTTTTTAGAGGAATCCAGATTCCTTGTTACTATTGAGTTTAATTTTAGTTATATTATTGTATAAGTTGTTGAATGTTAAAAGGTTGATAGTTGGCCATATTGGATATGACATTGATATATGTTAAAAGTTGAACTTTTTAGTGAAAGGTAGTAATAGCATTGGTTAAGTGCTACGATAACCGTTGGCCTCATTATAGTATTTTGGAAATACTATTAATTGATGCTTTGATTTGAAAATGGTTATGATTCGAAAAATGGTTTTAAATGTGATTTATGGAATTTTCTATGATTATTTTATTTAAAAATAGTTTTTGTACTTTTCCAATTTTCTCCAACCATTTTGGAAATGTTTAAAAGTATTTTGAGAAGTATTATTTTGTAGAAAAGTTATTATAATAACGAATGTTTATTTTAAAGGAAAGTAAAAGGGAATTTATCTTTTACTATAAAGTGATTCTGTTTTAAAAGAAGATAGAATTATTTTGGAATAAATATTTGTGAAAACAGTTTATATGAATTATTATACAAAAGGATAGATTTATAAATGTTATTTTATAAATAAAAAAAGTTTTATAAATGGTACTTTAAGATAAAAAGAATAGGATTATAAATGATATTTTATAAAACAGAAATTAATATCATTTTGATAAATTGGAAAATAAATCACATTTGTGAATTCATAATGATATATGAAATGATTGTTTTATGAAAAATATTTGATCCTATTTTGAAAATGAAGATTAGTGTTAAGTATAAAAGGAGTTTTATAAAAGAGTTTTATAAAGGAGTTTTAAAAAGGTAGTTTTATAAAAGAGTTTTATTTGTAGAAAAGATTTTTATAAATAGAAAAGGGTTTTGTTAATAGAAATGAGTTTTGTACTTAACACCAAATTCTGAGATATGGAAATTCGTCTCTACCTTGAGAATTGAGAATGAATTTCAAGGCAAGAATAGTTTCTAACTTGTCTGATTTCACTGTTAATCAAGGGATAATATTCTTTGAAATTGGGAAGTGGTGGTAAGTATATTTGATCTAATTTACACACGATCCATTTACTTACACCGAAGGAAAAGTGTTTTGGGTTTATTGTTACTAATATTTTAAATGACATTTGTTTTAACTCAATTAGTATGATTTTGGAAATGACATCTGTCTTAAGATTTATGAATATACTTACACAGTCGAGATAAGTATATGGGTACATGATCTAAATATTGGAAATGTAGTGCTTTGTGAATATACTCATACTGTTAGTATAACTGTATGGAAAAGTTCTAAGTATTGAAAGTGAAATGTTTTGTGAGTATGCTTATACAGTTGAGATATGTATATCAATATTTTTCAAGTATTGACAAGTTTAGAGAGGGATTGTGAATATATCTTTTGAAAAAGGTATTTTAATGCGAATATTTGAAAAGATATTTTAATTAATGAAAAGGTTAATTAAAGAGACTTGGTGGTTGCTTATGTGCTTAACTATACTTGGTTTTCATATAAAATTAAATCTCTGATTTGATTGTTTGTTCATTTGATAGTTAAGTAACTGAACATCGAATGTTGGCTAGTTTTGAGAACTATCGATTGTCGGTTCGGAGAGACGGGGATCATATATATTACCCGAAAATTACTTCAAACCGGCATAAGCATTCGAATTGGATACATATTGAAGATGATGGAATCAAAGATGGAGTTCTTTAAAGTGCAAGGGCTACTTGCTACTAATCTCGAGGGTTATTCTAAAAAGAATGTAGTAGAAGTAGTATCTTCGATTTGTTCATATCCTAAACAACTTGTATGGATGAATGCTGGCATTGCATTGTTGCTTGGAGGGCAGTGTTAGCATTCCAAATGGGTTTTTCTAAAAAGGTAAAACGAAGGTAATGACTAAAATAGGGGATCTACGGTAGGGCTATGCGGTTCGCTACCATTAGGGTATAGTCATCTCACGATCTAGATCGATATTGACCCATTTATGTACGCTAGTGACTTGGTACGGCTGTTGGCCAGTAACCAGAGTGATGTCATATTCGGCACTATCCAGTAAGAGGTAGGCTGATCCTATGTTGGCGGGGGTCCATGTGAGGCCCTCGGTATATTTTTCTAGAGGTGTACTGTAGCAGGCGATACTCTAGTAGCCTTGTCATTGTATGAAATCCATTTTCCAATACGTGTCTTTATGGACTTAGTTGTATACTTAATATGTTGCAATGTAATTAATGTAGCCCTTTCGGCTATGATTCAATATTTATTTTAAATCCTAGACATTATTATAATATCATAAGATTTCTTATAAAATGGTTTGGTTATCTTAAGGTAAAATCCCGTTTGTGTTTATATGCGGAGTGGTTTTACGTCATACTATTATTTTTAAAAGGTTTTATAACATTAAAATGTATATGATGTGTGTTTCTCATGCTGGTTTACTAGACTGATTCGAACGTTATTTTCTTATAATGCTCGGGTCAGCCCAAGCATATTTTCATATTTAGTTATGGATGCTTTGGAGTTTCAGAAGACGAGCTAGATGCCTACAATACGTACTCACGTATGATTTATTTCCGCTGCATTTCTTGTTTGTATTTTCAGCATTTGTAAAGACATGTTGTTATAACTTCCAGACAGATGATAGGTTAGTTTACTCTGATTGATATATGTATATTTTAGCTTTCTTTTGTAAAGATCATGTGTATATTATATATTACTTGTCATGATGTGAGGTTCTTTTCTACCTTTTCTTTTATTTCGCCCTAACAATCTGTCTTTCTGGCACTTAGATCCTCGGCACATGAATACCGTGCATATATTAGTGTCGACTTTTAAGGGGCAAAAAGGCCATCGTTAAACGTGGTATCAGAGCTTGGGTTGTGCGAACACCTAGGCTTTGGTGAGGTAGACTCATTAGAGATAAGACCAGTAACACCCTAGAACGAGTTTGAGTGTATATATATACGAGAGTGTATTTGTTAGTGCTATAAAATGTTTTATATTGTGTTGATTTATCTGTTGAATGGTTTATGAATTCTGGTCGATATAGAAAATACAATTGTATCGATAGAGGTTTCTAAACACTTGGATAAGACAAACCAACACACTATTGTTTTAAAATTGCGTAAATGAAATAATTTTATCTAGATTTTATATATAAAGAATGATTTTTAAAAATTGTTATAGTTATTTTTGATGTGTTTGGTTGTTAGAAAATGATAATCAGTTATCATCATTTATTGTTGGATTAATTGTGCTCGACCAGTTTATGAGCAGTTTTACCTTTTCACTACATGAATTGGGTAGATAGTAATTGTGGGAACATTAAAATGATAACCTTGTGAATTAAGTTTCACAGTTTGATTATAAGGCGTTCACTGGTAATGTTGGGTTAAAATTTAACTTTAATAAAATTTATTTATTATAATCTAAACTAACACTACAACAAAAACACCCTATTACAACGCTCTTTTTACAACGGGCAGAAAATGGCCGTTGTAATAGTTAGCTATTACAATGGTTTTTTTAGGTCCGCTGTAACAGATACCGCTTTCCAACAGGCTTTTCAATTTACCCGTTGTAACATACTTCTATTACAACGTTTTACATATGCCCGTTGTAACATATGCCTATTACAACGGTTTTTGCCCGTTGTACCGTTGTAATAGATACCAGTTTTCATTCCTCCCTGCCCATTGTAATAGATGCCTATTACAACTATATTCGTTTGCCTGTTGTAATATATATCGATTTTAACAACTTTTTTATTCTAATTGTAATAGTTACATTTTACAACATTTTTAGTTTACCAGTTGTAATAGAAACTAATTTTCGACAACTCTTAACCGATTATCATTATCTTCGAATATTTTAGACATCATGGGAGGTTTAACTAGTATGTTTTAATAGACTTAATTTCACTTTCTAGTTATTAGTACGTAATTATATACAAAGTTTTTCAAAATAAAATACAATGATAATGTTTTAACAATGAATCGTATTAAAAACTAACTATTCTAAAAAAATCAAAATTGAAAAATTTGTGTGTTATGTTAAACATTGTGTTTACGTAATAATTTTAGCAGTTTTGTTAGATAACACTTTACAATAATTTTAGTCAATAGAATAATATATTTATTATAGTTTTGACATAACTATTTTCTTATGTTCATGAGTAATTTTTCAACATGTGTTTGTTAACAAAATAAATATTTTACAATAGGAGTCCATTTTTGTACGTGTTATTTCGTTTCTGAAAATTTCATTCCACGCTCTAAGTGAAAATTTTCCCCCTACTCTGCTTCATATCCTCCCCCTTAACCACTTAAATTATATACCCTTACGTTTTTTTCTTTCTCCTAACTAGGGCAGACGAAATCCAAAATGAACTTACCTTCGTAGTCCAAACCCAGGTGGTTAACCAATTCCAAGGTAGCGAAAATCTTAGCAAACGAACTCCAAGGCAATGAAAAGCTCGGCAAACGAACTCCAAGGCAAATTCGGCAAATCAGGCGAAATCGGTGATCAAATTAAGGGTCGAATTTGGTGATTCAATTAGGGGTCGAAATTGGTGAAAAGCGAAGAGGTACCTTACTTCAATATCTTTGTTCTATGTTATTTTAAATTGCAGTCAGTTAAGGCTTGTGATTAGATTAGATTTGGATGAAAATCAATGTTGAGCAGCGTATGTAGTTAGGGCTTGTTTGTATGCTTATTGATAATTAGTAGTTGATTCCGTATGAAGCTTTGTGATACCATTTTTGAAGTTGAAATGAAGTTATTTAACCGGGTATAATAATGCATTCACATATTTTACCAATAATATGCATGCACATAGAAAAGAAAAAAAAGCTTTAACTAGTTTACTCTAACACATACTTCCCTCATTAGTTTTGAGATTATCAGTACAAGTGAGTTTAACTGAAATCCAATTTAGTTTTAATTTGATTCAAGCGAACAAAGGCATAGGTGTACAGAGATGATTGGTAGAAAGACTTGTCATAAATTAGCTATTGGGTTGATCTAGCCAAGAAAGGGATAGGTGTACATAGGTGTTTCTTGGGCTATTTGGACTGTTGGACTGGATGTTGAAGGATAGGCCAAGCATGTTTGACAAAAAAAATATTCATGATAAATTTTGTATCAATGAAATCTGTTCTAATGCAATAAGTGTGTGTTATATGTCTTATAATTCTAGCATACATATAAATAATGGGTTCATCCGGTTTTATTTTAAAAGTCTAAAATTGGATGGCTAAAATAGAAACTTTAGTCTTTCTCTCTGTTAGTACCTTCATACGTGACTTACGGTATCCTCATAAGCACTTTAAAAAAATTAATGCTCTGTTGAATTTCTTATTTATCTAAGAAACAAAAAGGTATATTCATAACCTTAAAATTGTTATGTGCTTATGTCTTTTGATCGATGGTCCAATGTGCAAAGACATTAGTGGGAAATCATATTTATGTTGAGTGTCATTCCAAATTTCAAAACCATTTGACCGTAAGTATATTTTTGTACCATATGACCAGTAAGTATAACTATTTCCACTAATTATTAGCTGTATATTAATGGAATGAATGCTCTACAAAAGACTTTAGAGTGTCCTACTATTTTTGATATCCTTTAGGTTTTAAATTTAGGTTCATAAATTGCTAAATGTACTTAAAAACTGCAGTGATTTTGTTTATATGGCGACAAGATAGCGATGTTATTTCTCTTCCGTGTTAAGGACAAATATATATCAAAATATCTCTTTCAACACTTGCTGTGTCCTACCGAAGCTGTTACTCGACTTTTGTTTTATAGTAGAATCATGTTGTAATTTGACATTAACTAATAGCATCTTTTATTACTTGTGCACACAAAAAATTAATTATTGTTGAATTATGTAGTAACAAAAAGTAAAATTGTTTAAGACTTTCTAACTGTCCGGTATCTTTCATTGGATTTGTGTTAAAAGTAGCCCAGAACTTTAATGAATTTAATTGATTTAAACTGTGTGGTAAAATCTGATATCATTCTATTCTGTTAGAACAACTGATATATTTCTAGTATGACCTCACAAGGAACAATAGATTCATGTTTCAATCAATACGGCCAAATAAAAAACAGTAAATCAAGAAACAAGTAGGAGGAGGAGTCTAGTAGTCTGTTAATTAACTCACTTATAGTAAGCTAAACTACAGGCAAATATCAAATATGTATACCAATAAACCAATATACTATATAATTCTTACTCAATTTGCACATTCCCATATTCAGCATTAAAAAAATGAAAAATGAACACTGCAGTCTCAAAGTTCTAATCAATGTTAAAAAATAGTATACTCTTAAAAAATTCAATACATAGTATACTCAAAAAATGGACTCCTATTTGTAAAGTTTAGCCATCCTTGTAGGAAAGAGTTTCAATACATAGTATACATAGTATAACTTCTCTCTTATCAAAAATGGACTCCTATTTTTTTCAATACTGGTCACTATAAAGTCTAGCCATCCTTGTAGGAAAGAGTTTCAATACATAGTATACTCTTAAAAATTCAACACACCGATTGTAATTCCTTATGTACACATATTTTGCCAACAACCACCTTATGTTGCAATAGTGTATTCCTTACCTCATAATGTTGCAGTTCTTTTGCTGTTTTATTTGTATTGTACCCTCTTGTTGAAATAATTTAGCTTGATTCCTTGTGTAATTCTTTGGTTCGTAGCTACCTTGGTGGTAGTAATAGTTCAGTAAGAGTACCATTCATAAATACATATGATTGGAGGAATACCTATAGAGATATTCCATCATGAGAAAGACTCATATTTTGGGCATAACATCTTTTCATTAGGTTCTAACATTAGAGGATTATCAAGATGGACAAAGCATAGATCCACCTACCAAGGTTTTGTCAATTTTGATTATCAATTTTATACTTGTAATTATTAGGGTTAAGTATTGATCTCTCTTCATGTTTCATAGAATGTTAGAAGAATATAGGCAAGCTGTTTGGAATTTTGTATATGGGCATGTAGAAAGGAAGGGAATCCAGAAAAAATTATTTGCCCTTGTTCAAAATGTAGGAATCTCATCCGCCAATTGCCAAGGGATGTTATATCACACTTGGTTTGTTCAGGAATTGACCCAACATATGATGTATGGATTTTTCATGGGGAAGCACGCCCTTTAGAAAATGATGGCGATGAAGTGATAAATTCATATAGAATGTACTTAGACACACAAATGTGTAATGACAAGATGGAAGATCGTGCTAATGTAATACATGTGGTAGGGATTAAGGAGATGATAGAAAATTCTGAAATTCCTTTGTTCCCTGGTTGTGCAAGCCACACAAAGTTGTCGGCTACAATGCTTTTCTACAAGCACAAGGCTCGAAATGATGTATTTGACATAGCATTTACAGAACTTCTTAAACTTTTTAAAGATATGCTGCCTATGGAAAACACGCTTCCTGATTCGACGTATGCAACAAAGAAGCTGCTTAAATCATTTGGTATAGGCTATAGACAAATACATGCATGTGTAAATGATTGTTGTCTATTTAGGAAAGAGCTTTCACATGGTGATTTTCGTCTAAAATGTGGGAAATCTCGTTGGAAAATAAACAAGACAAAGGAAGGTGGAAAGCAAACCAAAATACCTACAAAGGTCTTGAGATACTTTCCAATAATACCAAGATTGAAAAGAATGTTTATGTCCTTAGAAACATCAGAGCAATTAAGATGGCATAGCAATCATAAGAGTGAAGATGGTAAATTACGTCATCCAGTAGATTCTTCTCAATGGGCTACAATCGATAGGTGTAGGCCCGGCCCCAGGGCAAGGCAGCCGAGGCGGCCGCCTAGGGCAACACGTCAGAGGGGGGCAACAAATTTTTAAATTTCTTATAGTTTTTCTGTTTAATTTTAGTAATAAGGCAACATGTTAATAAGATTGTTTGGTGCAGTGGTTTGTTTGTTGCCTTCTTCGTTCAAGGTCCAGGGTTCGAGTCTGGTTTCTTTGTTTATACTTGCTCCAACTGTTTTATACTATCCTTCCATCTCATATTTGCCTAGGGCAACCATAGTTGTAGGGCCGGCCCTGGATAGGTGTATCCTTCCTTTGCATCTGATCCATGAAATTCAAGGCTTGGCATTGCAAGTGATGGCTTTAATCCCTTTGGTGATTAGAACTGTACGTATAGTTGTTGGCCAATATTTATTGTCGCGTACAACTTCGCTCCATGGCTTTATACGCATAAAGATAATATGATGTTATCTTTATTAATTCCTGGACCACGACAACCAGGAAATGATACTGATGTGTATCTACAACCACTTATTGAATATTTGAAAAAATTATGGGATAAAGTGGTGAAGGTGTATGATGCATACACTCGTAGTGAATTTAGATTAAATGCTATTCCGACATGGAAGATAAATGATTTTCCAGCTTATGGAAATTTAGCAGGTTGCACCATAAAGGGTAAGAGGGAATGTCTTGTTTTTGGCGTTAGTACATGCTCAATATGGCTACCATATATCAAGAAGTGTGCATATTTAGGCCATAGGCGATTCCTTGATCCTAACCATGAATATCGCCAATGAAAAAACTTATTTGATGGAACCGTAGAGAATAGGCAAAGGCCTCCAGTACAAACCGGTTCTCAAGTCTTTGATATTGTTAAAGACATTTGTAATGACTGGGGAAAAAACCAAAGGAGGAAGAGAAAGATAAAGATAAAGAGAAAGAGAAAAGGAAAAGGAAAAGGGGAGATGAGAAGAAAAAAGGAAGTCAAATGTGGAAGAAGAAGTCTATTTTCTTTGATTTGCCTTATTGGCAGGTAAAATGTAATTAGAAACAAAATTACCTCTTCTTTTCTATCTATGTAATCAATATTTTATTATTAATTAACTATACTCCATTTTACATTTTCTAGGTACTTCCTTTGCGTCATAATCTAGATGTAATGCATGTTGAAAAAAATATTGGTGAAAGTATTCTTGGTACGTTACTTGACATTAAAGGAAAATCAAAAGATGACATTAATGCACGTAAAGATCTAGAAGTACCGGGTATTAGGAAAAAGTTACATCATATAGACATGGGAAGCAAAGCATTACTTCCAACCGCGCCATTCTCTTTAACTGACCAAGAAAAGGAGATCTTTTACAATAGAATGAGGAATTTGAAAGTACCTGATGGGTATAGCTCAAATATTGGAAATTGTTTTGCAAAACAAAACAAAATTTCAAGTCTTAAGTCCCATGATTGTCATGTTTTGATGCTACAACTATTGTCTGTATCACTGAGAGGACTTCTACCTAAAGGGATAAGGAATGCATTATTACGGATATGTTCTTTTTATAACGACATTTGCCAAGGAGTGCTTGATAAAGATAAATTAGAGACCATCGAGAATCAGATCGCATTAACACTATGCAATCTTGGGAGATTCTTTCCTCCTTCCTTTTTTGACATCACGATTCACTTGACAATACATTTGCGAGAGAAGCAAGAAATTGCGGGCCAGTACAATATCGATGGATGTATCCATTTGAGAGGTAAAATTTAGCATGACTACTTATAGTAGTTAATAATATATGTGCTTATGAAAGTATTTTACTTATGCATCTTGATTATAGATACATGAAAACACTAAAGGGGTATGTTAAAAATCAAGCACCGCCCGAAGGGTGCATAGTTGAGCGTTATTCTACTGATGAATGCATGAAGTACTGTGCTAGATATATTAATGATGCATTAGAAATTGGACAAAGCAAAAAATAGAAATGAAGTGGAACATAGTGATTCCATGCTCGAGGGGCGTCTATTTCCAAAGGAAAACCTATGGTAGTCACTAAGGAGGTGGATCCTGCTCATCAGTATCTGTTGTTTAATACTGAGGAAGTAGAGCCTTATATAAAGTAAGCATAAGTTCAATTCAACTACTATGTGTGAAATAAATTAGATTTTGACTTGTATATTTATGTATATAGGATGCATAATGAGGAACTGAAACATTTGCATCCCCGGCTTTCACGAGATGATGTGGAACTTTCAGAGCTGCATTCAGAGACTTTTAGTCATTGGTTCGAAAAAAAGGTTGAAAGTGTTATATCTTCTTTTAAGATGGATAAGTTTGACATAAAAGTATATGTTATTATGATTATTCTTTATATATAACATTATGCTTTTCCAGGTTAAAGATGATAGAAAAACATCTAATGTTAGCGAACTAATAAATTGGCTTTCACATAGGCCTCGTCGTAAAGTAATTTCTTATACTGGTTATATAATTAATGGTTGGTATTTTCATACAAAAGACTACGATAAGTGACGCATCGAATATTCAGAAACTGTATGATGCGATGAAGAGTAGCGATCGATGGAGTGAATGATACCGAAATGCTAAATTCGTTGATCCGAAGATACCGAATTTAAGCTATCTCAAACACGTTGATAGCGCACTATACCGTGTTTAAAGATCTACGATTCTTCACACGTTGATCTAGCGCACTAGATTCCGTGAATCGGCTTCTACGATCGTTGATTCGAGCGCACTCGAATACCAAAGGAGGAGATAGGAGATTACACTCAACTACCAATTTAAATGAAAGCACAAAGCAATCAAACAAGAATTTTATTCAAAAATCAACAACTTTACAAATGACTCACACGGCCTATTTATAGGCGCACATTTCAACAATCTTAAGTCGGCTCCGACTTAACAAGACTCCGACTTACGACTTAACCAGTACCTGCGACTTAACAAACAGAAAATACATCACTTAGGTCGTTGCCGACCTACAACTTCTCATGACTCAACTTAGGTCGTATGCGACCTAAAACAGGCGACTCACGACTTATACTCCAGTAGCGATCTATCTCAAGCTCCTTTGCAGAATCAATGGCCTGGATTAAAGCGGCATAATAATCTACAGCTTCCGGCTTCAGCGACTTAAGATTTCTGACGACTTAACTAAGTCGTAACTCGGTAACGACTTATCACCTGTCCCGTTAAGTCGTACACTACCCAAAACACTTCCCTTAAGTCGTTGCCGACTTAAGCCTTGCACATTTTCAACTTGTGTTGCTCCTCCTGTAATTTTAGGTTGTAACCCGCTCGAGTTAAGCCATGGATGACTTATGTTTTCAACTCCGATAAGTCGTGGACGACTTATGCCATCCGCTTCGATAAATCGTGGGTGACTCATGCCTTTGCCTTGGTTAAGTCGTGGACGACTCATGCCATTTTTGTTAAGTCGGTCACGACTTAGACCTTCAATTTCCTTAAGTTGGTCACGACTTAGTACTTGGCCTGCATCATCCTCCCCTGGTTGAGAGTAATTCGTCCTCGAATTTGCACTTTCCTCCCCCGCGACACACTCATCCCCATGATAAGGTACGAGATGCTTAACATTGAATACATCCGACGTGTACACACCCTCTGGCAGCTTCAATTTATAAGCATTTTCATTAATCCGTTTCACGATTTCTACAGGACCAATTTTTCTGGCTTTCAATTTGTTATAAGCGCCTATTGGAAAACGATCCTTTGTTAACACGGCATACACCATATCTCCTTCATTAAACTCAACATTTCTTCGCTTCAGATCTGCAGATCGCTTGTATTTCTCATTTGCCTTCTCTAATCGTTCCTGAACGATTTTATGACAATCAGTCAACCCCTCAACAAAATCAACAGCTCGCTTGATTGTCCCCTTTGGTTGTGGTACTACCGTTAAATCCAACGGTCCCTTTGGCAAGTTTGAATACACGATCTGGAATGGACTGAACCCCGTACTACGATTTACCGCATGGTTATGAGCAAACTCTTCCTGACATAGCTTCATATCCCAACTCTTCAGATTGTCTTGCACAAGACATCTTAACAAATTTCCCAATGATCTGTTCACAACCTCGGTCTGTCCATCCGTCTGTGGATGATAGGCACTACTAAATTTCAATTTCGTTCCCACCATCTTCCACAGACTTAGCCAAAAATGACTCAGAAAACGAGTATCCCTATCCGACACAATAGATTCTGGCAATCCATGAAGTCGATATATCTCTTTGAAAAATAACTGAGCAACATTAACAGCATCTGCCGTCTTCTTACAAGCGATAAAATGTGCCATTTTCGAAAATCGATCAACCACCACATAAATGGAATCATTACCACGCTGCGTTCTTGGTAACCCTAACACAAAGTCCATACTCACATCAACCCAAGGTTTAGTTGGTACAGGTAACGGCATATATAATCCAGCATTTGTAGCGGTTCCTTTCGACACTTGACAGATATGACATCTCTCAACAAACCTCTCTACTTGTTTCCTCATCGATGGCCAAAAGTAAGACTGTGAAATCAACTGTAATGTACGGTCTCTCCCAACGTGTCCTTCTTCATGTAGCTCTTTTACAATCTTCATTCTCAAACTACAATCAGGTATGCATAATCGATTCCCTTTGAACAGAAAACCGTCTACCATCATAAACTCATCCGTCTTTCCCTCCTTGACTTTATCAACAAACTTCGCAAAGTAAGGATCATCGACAAATAATTCTGGTAACACATCAAACCCTATCACCTCAACTTTCAGTGTAGTCAACAAATGACTCCTCCTACTCAAAGCATCAGCCACACGATTCGTCACCCCTGACTTGTGTTTGACAACAAAAGTAAACTGTTGCAGATATGCAATCCATGATGCATGTCTCGCTGAAATCTTGTCTTGCCCTTGCAAATGCTTCAACGCCTCATGATCAGTGTAAAGAACAAACTCTTTCTGAAATAAATAATGTCTCCAGTGTTTAATAGCTTGCACAACAGCATAAAATTCCACATCATACGTACTGTATCTCATCTTCGCTCCTGACAACTTCTCACTAAAATATGCAATCGGACGTCCCTTCTGACTCAGCACTCCTCCAATTCCAACCTTCGATGCATCAGTATGTAATTCAAACAACAACTAAAAATCTGGTAATACTAGAATAGGTGCAGACGTCAGCAACTCCTTGATCTTCCCAAAAGCATTCCCTGCTTCCTTTGACCATGAAAACTGTTTACCCTTCATGCAATCCGTAACAGGCGCCATCACACTACTAAAGTGTGGAATAAACCTCTGATAGAATGAAGCCAATCCGTGAAAACTTCGAACCTCTGTTATTGTCTTGGGTTGCGGCCAATCTCTAATCGCCTCAACTTTACTCTGGTCTACCTGTATCCCTTCTTTCGAAACAACATACCCCAGAAATAAAACACTATGCGTCATGAACACGCATTTCTTCGTTGCAGCATAAAATTGATCTTGTCGCAGTACCATTAGCACTTTTCTCAGATGATTCAAATGTTCCTCTGGACTTCCACTATATATCAGAATATCATCGAAATACACCACCACAAATTTTCCAATGAATGGTCTAAAAATTTGATTCATCACCCGCATGAATGTACTCGGTGCATTCGATAAGCCAAATGGCATTACCAACCATTCGTATAGACCCTCCCTGGTTTTAAAAGCAGTCTTCCACTCATCACCTGGTCTGATACGAATTTGATGATATCCGCTCTTCAAATCAATCTTTGAAAAG
Organism: Allium fistulosum; assembly: GCA_030737815.1. Classification (NCBI taxonomy): domain Eukaryota; kingdom Viridiplantae; phylum Streptophyta; class Magnoliopsida; order Asparagales; family Amaryllidaceae; genus Allium; species Allium fistulosum. Next base: position 824,043,207 of record CM060905.1, read on the forward strand.
ATAGTAGCTCCGCTCAATTGATGTAGCAAGTCAACCAACCTCGGCATCGGAAATCTATATCTCGCAGTGATCTTGTTTAATGCCCGACTATCCATGCACATCCTCCAAGAACCATCCTTCTTTGGTACAAGTAATGCTGGTACAGCACATGGGCTCAAACTCTCCTGTATATGCCCCTGTTCAAGCAATTCTTCCACCTGCCTTCGCAATTCTTCATGTTCCTTCGGACTCATTCGATAATGTGGCCTGTGTGGTAACATTGCTCCCGTAACAAGATCAATTTGATGTTGGATGTCCCTCAGTGGCGGTAACTCCTTTGGTAACTCCTCTGGAAATACATCTTCAAATTTTTTCAACACTGGCTTCATGTCTTCTGGAACCTCAACCTCTCCTTGACTCTCTCGCCCAATCAACAAGAACACTTCAGGCTCCTCTTCAATCTCCTTAACAAACTCCTTCAAAGATAACAAAGTTTTCAGCTCCTCAATCTCTTCGGACTTACTTTCTCCTTGTGATCTCTTCTTCGGAACTAGGATAATCTTCGTACCTTCAAACATAAAACTGTAACTATTGGTTCGACCGTCATGCTGTACTGCTCGATCATATTGCCATGGTCTTCCCAAAAGTAAGTGACAAACATCCATCTCTACTACATCACACCAAATCTCGTCTTTGTACTTCTTCCCAATAGAGAATGGAACACGCACTCGTCTATCCACTTTCACTTCTCCTCCTTTTCTCAACCATGCTAACTTGTACGAATTCGGATGCTTCTCTGTCTTCATCTTTAATTTTGTTACAGCCTCGGTTGAAATGATATTGTCACAGCTTCCTGCGTCAATCACAAATTTACACACCTTCCCCAGTATAGTGCATGTCGACTGAAAGATATTACTCCTCAACCAACTAGCTTCCTCCTGCTTCAGTGTTAAACACGATCTCCTCAACATTAGATTACAACCTTCATCTCCTGACGCAATATCCTGCTCATCCTCCTCAACTGGACTAGAACAATCTCCATCAACATCCTCATCCTCAGCTTCTGCAATCATGGTTCTCTTTTTTGGCTTTGGACACTCATTGCTTTTATGACCCAATTCCTGACAATTGTAACATTTGAAACCATTGTTAACCTTCGCCTTCTCAGCCTCCTTCACCACCGGTTTACTGATAGGTTTAGAAACATTAGAACTTCCACTAACACCCTTCACGTGATTGTTGGAACTAGTAAACACACCACCTCCTCGTCTACCCTGCTTCTCCCAAGCCAACTCCTTCTGGTGTGCTTCCGCCACAGATCTAGGATCAAACATATTCACCATATCCTGAATCTGCATTCTCAACCCTCCAATGAATCTAGCTGTCAGCTGTTCCTCCGTCTCCATAATATCATTTCGAGCAATGAGTTGGTAGAATTCATCTGCATAATCATTAACTGTCTTCGTCCCCTGCCTTAGATTTTGCAACCTCTGATACATAAGCGATTGATAATTATAAGGTAAGAATGTGGCTTTCATCATTTTCCTCATCTTCTCCCATGATTCAACCTTTGACTTCCCCATCCGTTCACGTGTAAGTTTGGTTTGCTGCCACCATGCCAAAGCTCTACCCCTCAACCTTGTAGCAACCAACTTCACTCTTCGATGCTCTGGAACTTCCTTGAAGTCAAAAATCTCCTCGACATTAGACAACCAATCCAAAAATTCTTCAGCTTGCATACCACCCTTGAATTCAGGAATTTCAGTTTTCATCCCTGATTCCCACTTGTGATCATACTCAGAGTAATTTCTTCCTTGACCTCGTCCTTATCCTCGAACACTACCACCGTCATACTCCTCTTCAAAATCAGATATATATCGATGTCGATCCTGACCACCAACATCTCTACTACCATCATTCCTTCCTCCAACATCTCTTCTACCAGCATTCCTCCTATCACGTTCCCGATCATCAACATTTCTATAACTGTCTCGGCTCACACTTCTATGATCATTATCATTACTTCTCTCTTGATTGGAATGTGGCGAAACTCTACTTCTTCCATGGTTAGATTCAGGTGAAACCCTTCTCTGATTTTGATTCATCTCTAACATCATCTTCTCTAATCGTCCAATCCCTTCGTTAAGCTTTTCACTAAAGTTTTCATTAATTCTTTGCTCCATCTCATCAGCTTCTTCTCTTCTATACAAAGCTTCTATGTTTTGGTGACGATTAGCTCTTCTCGGCGGCATGATTTGACTTTCAAAATGATGTACACGGCCTTCACTTGCTTAGCTCGGCCGAAGTTCTTCAACCTTCAAAATTCAAACACAATTCGAACTTAGATCCAAAATGAAATGGATCGAAGACTTCCACTTTGTTGCAATTTGTGATGAACACGATGAACACAACTTCTCCAAACTTCTTCAAAAAGAATTGGCTCCAAGACTCGAATTAGCTATGATTGGCTAAAACAAGCTCTGATACCAAACTGACGCAGCGGATATTCAGAAACTGTATGATGCGATGAAGAGTAGCGATCGATGGAGTGAATGATACCGAAATGCTAAATTCGTTGATCCGAAGATACCGAATTTAAGCTATCTCAAACACGTTGATAGCGCACTATACCGTGTTTAAAGATCTACAATTCTTCACACGTTGATCTAGCGCACTAGATTCCGTGAATCGGCTTCTACGATCGTTGATTCGAGCGCACTCGAATACCGAAGAAGGAGATAGGAGATTACACTCAACTACCAATTTAAATGAAAGCACAAAGCAATCAAACAAGAATTTTATTCAAAAATCAACAACTTTACAAATGACTCACACGGCCTATTTATAGGCGCACATTTCAACAATCTTAAGTCGGCTCCGACTTAACAAGACTCCGACTTACGACTTAACCAGTACCTGCGACTTAACAAACAGAAAATACAAACAGAAAATACATCACTTAGGTCGTTGCCGACCTACAACTTCTCATGACTCAACTTAGGTCGTATGCGACCTAAAACAGGCGACTCATGACTTATACTCCAGTAGCGATCTATCTCAAGCTCCTTTGCAGAATCAATGGCCTGGATTAAAGCGGCATAATAATCTACGGCTTCCGGCTTCAGCGACTTAAGATTTCTGATGACTTAACTAAGTCGTAACTCGGTAACGACTTATCACCTGTCCCGTTAAGTCGTACACTACCCAAAACACTTCCCTTAAGTCGTTGCCGACTTAAGCCTTGCGCATTTTCAACTTGTGTTGCTCCTCCTGTAATTTTAGGTCGTAACCCGCTCGAGTTAAGCCGTGGACGACTTATGTCTTCAACTCCGATAAGTCGTGGACGACTTATGCCATCCGCTTCGATAAATCGTGGGCGACTCATGCCTTTGCCTTGGTTAAGTCGTGGACGACTCATGCCATTTTTGTTAAGTCGGTCACGACTTAGACCTTCAATTTCCTTAAGTTGGTCATGACTTAGTACTTGGCCTGCATCAATAAGTCTACACAAAATAGTGGTGTTTCCATTGAGGCAAGTACTGTTCGCATGGATGGGTCCATTGAGAAAGTAATATATCATGGGGTTTTGCGTGACATTTTATTGTTAGACCACTGCCAGTTTCAAATTGCCTTGTTTAAGTGTGATTGGGCAAATATTGATCGTGGAGTTAAGGTCGAAGATGTGTTTACGTTAGTTAATTTACATCAATTCCAAAATCAATTTGCAAGCGACCTTTTCACCTTGGCAATGCAAGCTCTACAAGTCTTTTTTTGTAGAGAAAGTAGTTTTTCAAATTGGTATGTTGTGCTAAGAGCACCCCCTAGAGGTTTTCATGAGTTGGAAAGCTATGATAAGGAGGATGAATCAACTAGCAAACTGGTAGATGAGTCACTACTTAATGATAGAGATGTCGATAATGGGGATGAAAGTTATATAAGGAAGGATTGCGATGGAATTTTGGTATTATATAAGCATTCTTTATTGATATTTATGTTATACATTGTTATATTCATAAATAGTGTAAATATACATAGTTATATGCATAGTTATATTAATTAACCATCAATTCCTATTTGTGAAATTAGGAAAAATAATAATCATTCTTTTGCAAAGTATGACCATTTTATATTAGGATTTTTATATTTTACAATAATGACTAATTATTATGATTTCTATTTATTTATATATATATTATGATTTCTTCTAGGTTTCTCCTTTAGTAGAAGATAGTTGAAGCATCAGTGGGTAAAATGGAGCAAGTTCAAGGAGAGGTAAAATATAATTTTCTTTAGCTATTTTTTATCTTTGGTTATACCATGCTGCTGCAATAGTTGTTATACCATGCTGCTACAAATTTTTTTAATTAGCTGTTTATTATCTTTGGTCTGTGGTTATAACATGCTGTTGCAATAGTTTTTATACCATGCTGCTGTAATAGTTTTTAACCTGTTTTCCAATGGTCTGTGGTTATACATTCAGATATATATATATATATATTGTGTAACAATCCATGAGGTGGGACAACTAACAGAGAATAATGCATGTGTGACAAATTCTCATCTAATTGGAAAAGAATATGTATTACAGACCTTTACTTAACTCTGTGTGTGTGTTTATTCATGCCTTTACTTAAATGTGTGTGTGTGTTTTTCCACTGTCAATAGCATGTAATTGATAAGTTGTTGGGGGTGGGTTGTGGGTGGAGTCAATATTCCGAAAGTAATCGCATAAAGCGTTGATAACTAAGTGCCGGAATGTGAATATGTGACATAACACAGGTAAGAATTTCTAGGGTAAGTTGATAATAAAATAAACAGACAATATAGTGTTAATAAGGACAATCACATATATCTGCATTTACCAACTAATTTTGCAGAAAGAGGAACAAGAAAACTAAATTATAAAACTCATGATTTCCATTATTATTGTTTACAACAACTGAAGCTGATAGTTTAAGTGAGTTGAAGTCTGCTTTCGTATATTCAGTTTCCTTTCAGTTTATCATGTTTTCGTTGTTTATATCTGCATTATCATATCTTCTTTATTTATCATCTTGCTTGGAATACAGAAGTCGCTCTTAACTAAAAGCTCAATAAACATATATGTGTTCCATTTGAAGATAGAATAAGGGAAATTTTGAATACTAACTACAACATCATTCTAGAAAAATTATCTAAACAAAAAACTTTATGTAATGAAAAATATGCTCGTGGATCTAAAAAAGCCCATGTTGAGAGTGGAAATGAAAGAAGAACCAAGGAGAAAAATAAATTAGGAAATACATCTAAACAAAATTATGCAAATGAAACAAGATACAAAATTGTTTTGTATGTATGAAAGCATTAATATGATATACAAGTTTACAAATGTTTTACTGTTGGATTAAGCACACATTAAAATCAAAATAGTAGTTGAATTCAAATTAAACATACAAACCAAACTAAATGGCATGTGCTAGTTAAATATTATATAGTAAAAGGAGATTTAAAAATATACCCAACTACAAGAGAGAAAGAACAATACAATTAATTTCATCTTTATCACTTCTCATTGTGATAGCATGCATATAATATAGTTCTCATCGATAACTTTAGCTAATTTCAATGACAAGTGTCTGCTAATTTCAGATATCAAGGGTGGCAACAAGACATTCAAAGAGGCAATCTCTAGCTGTAGTTGCAGCTTTATGTGCAAAAGATAAGACTGGTAGTGTAAAAATCAATGAAACAATAGGTGCTGATATTAAATTTGCTTGTACTCTTCAGAGTTTAAACAGTCATGTTAGAAGATCCTCTCGGAAGCGTACTGAAATGCAGTCTCCACCTGACAGAATGTAGCCTCCACCTGACAATATCCAGTCTCCAAATCTTAGTGCTAGTCCTAATTCAACCGACTCTCCAAATATTACTCCCATAAACACAGACCTACTCAACGCCATGGATGCCTTGAACAACCCAGATTCTAATGATGGTATTCAACAAGAGACGGCAAGGAAAAAAATAGGAAAGACGATGATGAAAACATTCTCTTTGACGCCGAATGAGAAGGCTGAAGTTGAATTCAATGAACGAGGTCAACCAATTGGTTCCAACTCTAAACATTTATCATCTTATCTTGATACCTTAGCAAGGGAGATGGTACCTTTGACTATTTCAGACAGGAAAAAGTCGACAAGGACTTAAAGAGAGATTTATGGACTTGTATTCAGGATTAAAAAATTAACATCTTATACACCTTACTTCTTTTTTATCTGAAATAAGAAAATGCTAGAAACTGAACTAGTTATTCCAATAGACATAAGTCTATTCAGATGTTAGATTAGACATCAAGTAAACTATTGTAGGAAAAAATAAAGAGGTTTATTCATAACATATATTTTAGCCGGTAACTTTTTGGAGCAAGTAAACCGATGAATAAATAAACTCATATTGACAGAGACACACCATACTTCACTCATATAAATGAAGAGCATAAACATACATAAAACAAAGTTTAAAAAGAAAAGAAAAAAACCTACTTTCTAACTGAAAATTAAATAAATCCATAGATGCTACTATTTAGATCAGAAAATATCCAACACCTTGAATATGTATACATTGCAAGAGATACTACAACAAACTACTTTGGAACTTACTAATATTTGATAGTAAAAAGTAAAAAAATCAAAGAATTAAAGCTAAATTAAATTGTCCATATTGTTATGCACTTATGTTGTTTTATTCCTAACATATATAGATGTTATTTATTTCTGATTTAAGAAAACCAAAAATAAAACAATCTTTATAACGTTGCAAAAATCCACAACAATGGTGCAACTCTTATTCGAGTAGATAAATTTGGTAACAAATACTACCAAAACTGATTGATATGGGTCTGATAGGCCAGATCTTCGATTTGAGTTGGAGCTGAAAGATGTAATGTTTTATATAAATTATGGAGTATTATTTGTGTTCTATGTCGGTTTTTTTGCAAGATTTGAACGCACATAATAAACGGAACTAAAAACATTCATTTATCTCTCTGTGCTTGCTATTAATATGGTTTGTTTCTCTCTTGCTATTTTAATCTGTGTTATGTTTTATGTTGTTTACGAAGTTTGGGATCCCTATGCATTGTCAAGTTCAACAATAAAAACTATAATACTTACATTACTAATTTATCTCTATCCATAACTCATTAAAATTGTTAGCTTGACAGAAGATTTTTGCTGCTACACATACTCAATATATATTGAACTGATTGTTTCAGTTCCTAATTCATAAAGTCACATTTTATATGATGTTTCAGTTTCTAATTCAATATATATTGAATTGATTATTTTAGTTCCTAATTCATGAAGTGTTATTTTATGTTGTGCAGTCAAGATTCACGGTGGATGAAGCAAACAAGGATTTGTTGCTTAAGATGTTGGGAGTACGATGAAGAGAGTCAAAGTCAAGTTGGTTTCCGCTATTAAAGCAGCGTCTACTTGTCTCGACTCTTCCTCTAAATTAGCCATGCTAAAACCAGACAATGTAGAAAATGTTCAAGAGTGGAATGACTTTGTGAAGGAAAAACTGTCGGAGAAATTTGAGGTAATAAGTTGTATTTTATTCATATAAATTAAAAGATAAATTATAGTTTATTGATGAATTTCTCCTATGTAGGAAACTAGAAAAAAATTCAAAGCACCGAGAGATAAGAATAAAATTCTGCACACAATGAGTAGAAGGGTTATGCAAGACTAACAGAAGATATGGTAATAAATGCATGTCTGTTTACATCGATTATTTTTTCTTCTTTGGTTCTTCTTCTTATTATTATTTGCAGAAAAAGGAAAGTGGAATATCAGATATTAGCAGAGACGAGCTGTGGTGCAAAGCCCACACCAAGAAAAATGGAGACCCACCGAATTCTGTTGTTGCCGATTGCATTGTAAGTATTTTTTATTATTATCATAATTTACACGTAATAGAGCTGTTTTGAAAAACATACACATCATTTCCTTCAAACATTGTCTGTTAACTAGTTTTGAATATTTTATACAACATGATGTATTACACTTTAAATGATATGTTTTATTATGGTTGAAATGATCTATTTTAATTTGCAGGCTAAGATAAAGGAGCACAGTAGTGGTGCTCAGAGCTCTCAGGGAACAACTTTGGTATGTGGAGATGGACCGTCAAAGGTTTTTGAAAATGAACATAGGGGAAGAGTAAGAGGACTAGGTTTTGGTATTGTACCATCTCAAATTGGTATTTGTGCAAGTAATTTGAAAAAGGTGAGTGAATTGGAAAACCACGTAGCTCGTTTGGAGGCTAGGGTAGAAGAGCTGGCTAATTTGTTCATGACGATAAGTTTATATTTAATTAGCTATTGTTAATGAATATGTGATATGTTCTTATGAATTGCTAAGTCATCTCTTGTACTTTTTACAGAACGCGAATGGAAGAAGAAATGATAATGCAGTGGATATGGAGATTCCTTGTGCTCAAACGCCTCAGGTTAGAATATGTGTACTATTATACCTCCTTTTGTTAAGTTTAATATATGTTTTTAACATTATATGAATTTTTTGCATATATGAATTCTCTTTCTTGGTTGTACAAAACCTTGTCATTTTGTTAGTTTGTTACTAAGTCCATTAGCAAATAGTACAAATTATTCGTTTATATTTTTTTTGTACTTTTGGTACCCAAACAAATCCAGTTGTTAAAATAAACACGAGTTCTTCTAATTCCACAGTTATTAGTAATAAGTTTAAATAACTGTAGCTCACAAACTATAATTCGTTTTAAAACAAAACTGAATGTCAAGGATGGAGTACTTATTGTTAGAGAATGACAAGGTAAAATCAGCAAGAAAATAAAATAAAGACTAGAGTAATATGTGAATGAAAGAGCATAAAAGAACTAAGTTTTTGAATAAAAAACATAATATGTTTATAGCTCTGTTTTGACATGTATATTTTCTTTCACAATAACATATTAACTATTGTAAATATGTACTTAATAAAAATTTGATGAGAATAATATTTTGGTTGTAGTGGGAAGTAACAAATGGGCCTTAACCTGGTATGGTGTTGTGGAAACGTGTGTTTCAAACAATATTTCTAACTAATTTATTATGGAAGCTACATCAAATTTTGTTACTTAAATCCACTATCCATATAAGATCTTTGCTAAATGAATTGTCATTATTGGGCATATGTATTTTGCCCAAAGTATATACCAGCCATCTCCAATTTATTTGATTACTACTGATAACATAGCTTTAATAGTCTCCTTCGACCATGAATATTCTGGTCAGAAGTGTGGAGGGAGTTCGATGCTCTTTTTGGATAAACAATGCTAATGGTTGTATCTGAAGTTGGATGTAGGAATATCCTAATATTTTGTAAGGAGAAAATCCATGCAAAACAGTACTTGCTTTGTCCACAATTCATCGTATCCTTGTATTTTCCTGATGATTCAGCATCATTTGTTAAAAAAAACTTAATCGTGCTGATAAGTTTTCCTTATATGAACCGTTTTTATTTCATTCTGTGAATATTACATTGTCCTTCTTACCGCGTCGTTGCTTTATCTTCTTTGTATGTGTTCGTATCATCCGGTTCTACTTTTTCTTAATTTTCTCATTTATATTATGGCACTTGCAACTTCTCTCACACTCTTATTTATATTATGTGCTTAACTATACTTGGTTTTCATATAAAATTAAATCTCTGATTTGATTGTTTGTTCATTTGATAGTTAAGTAACTGAACATCGAATGTTGGCTAGTTTTGAGAACTATCGATTGTCGGTTCGGAGAGACGGGGATCATATATATTACCCGAAAATTACTTCAAACCGGCATAAGCATTCGAATTGGATACATATTGAAGATGATGGAATAAAAGATGGAGTTCTTTAAAGTGCAAGGGCTACTTGCTACTAATCTCGAGGGTTATTCTAAAAAGAATGTAGTAGAAGTAGTGTCTTCGATTTGTTCATATCCTAAACAACTTGTATGGATGAATGCTGGCATTGCATTGTTGCTTGGAGGGCAGTGTTAGCATTCCAAATGGGTTTTTCTAAAAAGGTAAAACGAAGGTAATGACTAAAATAGGGGATCTACGGTAGGGCTATGTGGTTCGCTACCATTAGGGTATAGTCATCTCACGATCTAGATCGATATTGACCCATTTATGTACGCTAGTGACTTGGTACGGTTGTTGGCCAGTAACCAGAGTGATGTCATATTCGGCACTATCCAGTAAGAGGTAGGCTGATCCTATGTTGGCGGGGGTCCATGTGAGGCCCTCGGTATATTTTTCTAGAGGTGTACTGTAGCAGGCGATACTCTAGTAGCCTTGTCATTGTATGAAATCCATTTTCCAATACGTGTCTTTATGGACTTAGTTGTATACTTAATATGTTGCAATGTAATTAATGTAGCCCTTTCGGCTATGATTCAATATTTATTTTAAATCCTAGACATTATTATAATATCATAAGATTTCTTATAAAATGGTTTGGTTATCTTAAGGTAAAATCCCGTTTGTGTTTATATGCGGAGTGGTTTTACGTCATACTATTATTTTTAAAAGGTTTTATAACATTAAAATGTATATGATGTGTGTTTCTCATGCTGGTTTACTAGACTGATTCGAACGTTATTTTCTTATAATGCTCGGGTCAGCCCAAGCATATTTTCATATTTATTTATGGATGCTTTGGAGTTTCAGAAGACGAGCTAGATGCCTACAATACGTACTCACGTATGATTTATTTCCGCTGCATTTCTTGTTTGTATTTTCAGCATTTGTAAAGACATGTTGTTATAACTTCCAGACAGATGATAGGTTAGTTTACTCTGATTGATATATGTATATTTTAGCTTTCTTTTGTAAAGATCATGTGTATATTATATATTACTTGTCATGATGTGAGGTTCTTTTCTACCTTTTCTTTTATTTCGCCCTAACAATCTGTCTTTCTGGCACTTAGATCCTCGGCACATGAATACCGTGCATATATTAGTGTCGACTTTTAAGGGGCAAAAAGGCCATCGTTAAACGTGGTATCAGAGCTTGGGTTGTGCGAACACCTAGGCTTTGGTGAGGTAGACTCATTAGAGATAAGACCAGTAACACCCTAGAACGAGTTTGAGTGTATATATATATGAGAGTGTATTTGTTAGTGCTATAAAATGTTTTATATTGTGTTGATTTATCTGTTGAATGGTTTATGAATTCTGGTCGATATAGAAAATACAATTGTATCGATAGAGGTTTCTAAACACTTGGATAAGACAAACCAACACACTATTGTTTTAAAATTGCGTAAATGAAATAATTTTATCTAGATTTTATATATAAAGAATGATTTTTAAAAATTGTTATAGTTATTTTTGATGTGTTTGGTTGTTAGAAAATGATAATCAGTTATCATCATTTATTGTTGGATTAATTGTGCTCGACCAGTTTATGAGCAGTTTTACCTTTTCACTACATGAATTGGGTAGATAGTAATTGTGGGAACATTAAAATGATAACCTTGTGAATTAAGTTTCACAGTTTGATTATAAGGCGTTCACTGGTAATGTTGGGTTAAAATTTAACTTTAATAAAATTTATTTATTATAATCTAAACTAACACTACAACAAAAACACCCTATTACAACGCTCTTTTTACAACGGGCAGAAAATGGCCGTTGTAATAGTTAGCTATTACAATGGTTTTTTTAGGTCCGCTGTAACAGATACCGCTTTCCAACAGGCTTTTCAATTTACCCGTTGTAACATACTTCTATTACAACGTTTTACATATGCCCGTTGTAACATATGCCTATTACAACGGTTTTTGCCCGTTGTACCGTTGTAATAGATACCAGTTTTCATTCCTCCCTGCCCATTGTAATAGATGCCTATTACAACTATATTCGTTTGCCTGTTGTAATATATATCGATTTTAACAACTTTTTTATTCTAATTGTAATAGTTACATTTTACAACATTTTTAGTTTACCAGTTGTAATAGAAACTAATTTTCGACAACTCTTAACCGATTATCATTATCTTCGAATATTTTAGACATCATGGGAGGTTTAACTAGTATGTTTTAATAGACTTAATTTCACTTTCTAGTTATTAGTACGTAATTATATACAAAGTTTTTCAAAATAAAATACAATGATAATGTTTTAACAATGAATCGTATTAAAAACTAACTATTCTAAAAAAAATCAAAATTGAAAAATTTGTGTGTTATGTTAAACATTGTGTTTACGTAATAATTTTAGCAGTTTTGTTAGATAACACTTTACAATAATTTTAGTCAATAGAATAATATATTTATTATAGTTTTGACATAACTATTTTCTTATGTTCATGAGTAATTTTTCAACATGTGTTTGTTAACAAAATAAATATTTTACAATAGGAGTCCATTTTTGTACGTGTTATTTCGTTTCTGAAAATTTCATTCCACGCTCTAAGTGAAAATTTTCCCCCTACTCTGCTTCATATCCTCCCCCTTAACCACTTAAATTATATACCCTTACGTTTTTTTCTTTCTCCTAACTAGGGCAGACGAAATCCAAAATGAACTTACCTTCGTAGTCCAAACCCAGGTGGTTAACCAATTCCAAGGTAGCGAAAATCTTAGCAAACGAACTCCAAGGCAATGAAAAGCTCGGCAAACGAACTCCAAGGCAAATTCGGCAAATCAGGCGAAATCGGTGATCAAATTAAGGGTCGAATTTGGTGATTCAATTAGGGGTCGAAATTGGTGAAAAGCGAAGAGGTACCTTACTTCAATATCTTTGTTCTATGTTATTTTAAATTGCAGTCAGTTAAGGCTTGTGATTAGATTAGATTTGGATGAAAATCAATGTTGAGCAGCGTATGTAGTTAGGGCTTGTTTGTATGCTTATTGATAATTAGTAGTTGATTCCGTATGAAGCTTTGTGATACCATTTTTGAAGTTGAAATGAAGTTATTTAACCGGGTATAATAATGCATTCACATATTTTACCAATAATATGCATGCACATAGAAAAGAAAAAAAAGCTTTAACTAGTTTACTCTAACACATACTTCCCTCATTAGTTTTGAGATTATCAGTACAAGTGAGTTTAACTGAAATCCAATTTAGTTTTAATTTGATTCAAGCGAACAAAGGCATAGGTGTACAGAGATGATTGGTAGAAAGACTTGTCATAAATTAGCTATTGGGTTGATCTAGCCAAGAAAGGGATAGGTGTACATAGGTGTTTCTTGGGCTATTTGGACTGTTGGACTGGATGTTGAAGGATAGGCCAAGCATGTTTGACAAAAAAAATATTCATGATAAATTTTGTATCAATGAAATCTGTTCTAATGCAATAAGTGTGTGTTATATGTCTTATAATTCTAGCATACATATAAATAATGGGTTCATCCGGTTTTATTTTAAAAGTCTAAAATTGGATGGCTAAAATAGAAACTTTAGTCTTTCTCTCTGTTAGTACCTTCATACGTGACTTACGGTATCCTCATAAGCACTTTAAAAAAATTAATGCTCTGTTGAATTTCATATTTATCTAAGAAACAAAAAGGTATATTCATAACCTTAAAATTGTTATGTGCTTATGTCTTTTGATCGATGGTCCAATGTGCAAAGACATTAGTGGGAAATCATATTTATGTTGAGTGTCATTCCAAATTTCAAAACCATTTGACCGTAAGTATATTTTTGTAGCATATGACCAGTAAGTATAACTATTTCCACTAATTATTAGCTGTATATTAATGGAATGAATGCTCTACAAAAGACTTTAGAGTGTCCTACTATTTTTGATATCCTTTAGGTTTTAAATTTAGGTTCATAAATTGCTAAATGTACTTAAAAACTGCAGTGATTTTGTTTATATGGCGACAAGATAGCGATGTTATTTCTCTTCCGTGTTAAGGACAAATATATATCAAAATATCTCTTTCAACACTTGCTGTGTCCTACCGAAGCTGTTACTCGACTTCTGTTTTATAGTAGAATCATGTTGTAATTTGACATTAACTAATAGCATCTTTTATTACTTGTGCACACAAAAAATTAATTATTGTTGAATTATGTAGTAACAAAAAGTAAAATTGTTTAAGACTTTCTAACTGTCCGGTATCTTTCATTGGATTTGTGTTAAAAGTAGCCCAGAACTTTAATGAATTTAATTGATTTAAACTGTGTGGTAAAATCTGATATCATTCTATTCTGTTAGAACAACTGATATATTTCTAGTATGACCTCACAAGGAACAATAGATTCATGTTTCAATCAATACGGCCAAATAAAAAACAGTAAATCAAGAAACAAGTAGGAGGAGGAGTCTAGTAGTCTGTTAATTAACTCACTTATAGTAAGCTAAACTACAGGCAAATATCAAATATGTATACCAATAAACCAATATACTATATAATTCTTACTCAATTTGCACATTCCCATATTCAGCATTAAAAAAATGAAAAATGAACACTGCAGTCTCAAAGTTCTAATCAATGTTAAAAAATAGTATACTCTTAAAAAATTCAATACATAGTATACTCAAAAAATGGACTCCTATTTGTAAAGTTTAGCCATCCTTGTAGGAAAGAGTTTCAATACATAGTATACATAGTATAACTTCTCTCTTATCAAAAATGGACTCCTATTTTTTTCAATACTGGTCACTATAAAGTCTAGCCATCCTTGTAGGAAAGAGTTTCAATACATAGTATACTCTTAAAAATTCAACACACCGATTGTAATTCCTTATGTACACATATTTTGCCAACAACCACCTTATGTTGCAATAGTGTATTCCTTACCTCATAATGTTGCAGTTCTTTTGCTGTTTTATTTGTATTGTACCCTCTTGTTGAAATAATTTAGCTTGATTCCTTGTGTAATTCTTTGGTTCGTAGCTACCTTGGTGGTAGTAATAGTTCAGTAAGAGTACCATTCATAAATACATATGATTGGAGGAATACCTATAGAGATATTCCATCATGAGAAAGACTCATATTTTGGGCATAACATCTTTTCATTAGGTTCTAACATTAGAGGATTATCAAGATGGACAAAGCATAGATCCACCTACCAAGGTTTTGTCAATTTTGATTATCAATTTTATACTTGTAATTATTAGGGTTAAGTATTGATCTCTCTTCATGTTTCATAGAATGTTAGAAGAATATAGGCAAGCTGTTTGGAATTTTGTATATGGGCATGTAGAAAGGAAGGGAATCCAGAAAAAATTATTTGCCCTTGTTCAAAATGTAGGAATCTCATCCGCCAATTGCCAAGGGATGTTATATCACACTTGGTTTGTTCAGGAATTGACCCAACATATGATGTATGGATTTTTCATGGGGAAGCACGCCCTTTAGAAAATGATGGCGACGAAGTGAT
The DNA here is from genome assembly GCA_030737815.1 of Allium fistulosum. Classification (NCBI taxonomy): domain Eukaryota; kingdom Viridiplantae; phylum Streptophyta; class Magnoliopsida; order Asparagales; family Amaryllidaceae; genus Allium; species Allium fistulosum. The sequence goes on from CM060905.1 coordinate 824,058,576, forward strand.
AAATTCATATAGAATGTACTTAGACACACAAATGTGTAATGACAAGATGGAAGATCGTGCTAATGTAATACATGTGGTAGGGATTAAGGAGATGATAGAAAATTCTGAAATTCCTTTGTTCCCTGGTTGTGCAAGCCACACAAAGTTGTCGGCTACAATGCTTTTCTACAAGCACAAGGCTCGAAATGATGTATTTGACATAGCATTTACAGAACTTCTTAAACTTTTTAAAGATATGCTGCCTATGGAAAACACGCTTCCTGATTCGACGTATGCAACAAAGAAGCTGCTTAAATCATTTGGTATAGGCTATAGACAAATACATGCATGTGTAAATGATTGTTGTCTATTTAGGAAAGAGCTTTCACATGGTGATTTTCGTCTAAAATGTGGGAAATCTCGTTGGAAAATAAACAAGACAAAGGAAGGTGGAAAGCAAACCAAAATACCTACAAAGGTCTTGAGATACTTTCCAATAATACCAAGATTGAAAAGAATGTTTATGTCCTTAGAAACATCAGAGCAATTAAGATGGCATAGCAATCATAAGAGTGAAGATGGTAAATTACGTCATCCAGTAGATTCTTCTCAATGGGCTACAATCGATAGGTGTAGGCCCGGCCCCAGGGCAAGGCAGCCGAGGCGGCCGCCTAGGGCAACACGTCAGAGGGGGGCAACAAATTTTTAAATTTCTTATAGTTTTTCTGTTTAATTTTAGTAATAAGGCAACATGTTAATAAGATTGTTTGGTGCAGTGGTTTGTTTGTTGCCTTCTTCGTTCAAGGTCCAGGGTTCGAGTCTGGTTTCTTTGTTTATACTTGCTCCAACTGTTTTATACTATCCTTCCATCTCATATTTGCCTAGGGCAACCATAGTTGTAGGGCCGGCCCTGGATAGGTGTATCCTTCCTTTGCATCTGATCCATGAAATTCAAGGCTTGGCATTGCAAGTGATGGCTTTAATCCCTTTGGTGATTAGAACTGTACGTATAGTTGTTGGCCAATATTTATTGTCGCGTACAACTTCGCTCCATGGCTTTATACGCATAAAGATAATATGATGTTATCTTTATTAATTCCTGGACCACGACAACCAGGAAATGATACTGATGTGTATCTACAACCACTTATTGAATATTTGAAAAAATTATGGGATAAAGTGGTGAAGGTGTATGATGCATACACTCGCAGTGAATTTAGATTAAATGCTATTCCGACATGGAAGATAAATGATTTTCCAGCTTATGGAAATTTAGCAGGTTGCACCATAAAGGGTAAGAGGGAATGTCTTGTTTGTGGCGTTAGTACATGCTCAATATGGCTACCATATATCAAGAAGTGTGCATATTTAGGCCATAGGCGATTCCTTGATCCTAACCATGAATATCGCCAATGAAAAAACTTATTTGATGGAACCGTAGAGAATAGGCAAAGGCCTCCAGTACAAACCGGTTCTCAAGTCTTTGATATTGTTAAAGACATTTGTAATGACTGGGGAAAAAACCAAAGGAGGAAGAGAAAGATAAAGATAAAGAGAAAGAGAAAAGGAAAAGGAAAAGGGGAGATGAGAAGAAAAAAGGAAGTCAAATGTGGAAGAAGAAGTCTATTTTCTTTGATTTTCCTTATTGGCAGGTAAAATGTAATTAGAAACAAAATTACCTCTTCTTTTCTATCTATGTAATCAATATTTTATTATTAATTAACTATACTCCATTTTACATTTTCTAGGTACTTCCTTTGCGTCATAATCTAGATGTAATGCATGTTGAAAAAAATATTGGTGAAAGTATTCTTGGTACGTTACTTGACATTAAAGGAAAATCAAAAGATGACATTAATGCACGTAAAGATCTAGAAGTACCGGGTATTAGGAAAAAGTTACATCATATAGACATGGGAAGCAAAGCATTACTTCCAACCGCGCCATTCTCTTTAACTGACCAAGAAAAGGAGATCTTTTACAATAGAATGAGGAATTTGAAAGTACCTGATGGGTATAGCTCAAATATTGGAAATTGTTTTGCAAAACAAAACAAAATTTCAAGTCTTGAGTCCCATGATTGTCATGTTTTGATGCTACAACTATTGTCTGTATCACTGAGAGGACTTCTACCTAAAGGGATAAGGAATGAATTATTACGGATATGTTCTTTTTATAACGACATTTGCCAAGGAGTGCTTGATAAAGATAAATTAGAGACCATCGAGAATCAGATCGCATTAACACTATGCAATCTTGGGAGATTCTTTCCTCCTTCCTTTTTTGACATCACGATTCACTTGACAATACATTTGCGAGAGAAGCAAGAAATTGCGGGCCAGTACAATATCGATGGATGTATCCATTTGAGAGGTAAAATTTAGCATGACTACTTATAGTAGTTAATAATATATGTGCTTATGAAAGTATTTTACTTATGCATCTTGATTATAGATACATGAAAACACTAAAGGGGTATGTTAAAAATCAAGCACCGCCCGAAGGGTGCATAGTTGAGCGTTATTCTACTGATGAATGCATGAAGTACTGTGCTAGATATATTAATGATGCATTAGAAATTGGACAAAGCAAAAAATAGAAATGAAGTGGAACATAGTGATTCCATGCTCGAGGGGCGTCTATTTCCAAAGGAAAACCTATGGTAGTCACTAAGGAGGTGGATCCTGCTCATCAGTATCTGTTGTTTAATACTGAGGAAGTAGAGCCTTATATAAAGTAAGCATAAGTTCAATTCAACTACTATGTGTGAAATAAATTAGATTTTGACTTGTATATTTATGTATATAGGATGCATAATGAGGAACTGAAACATTTGCATCCCCGGCTTTCACGAGATGATGTGGAACTTTCAGAGCTGCATTCAGAGACTTTTAGTCATTGGTTCGAAAAAAAGGTTGAAAGTGTTATATCTTCTTTTAAGATGGATAAGTTTGACATAAAAGTATATGTTATTATGATTATTCTTTATATATAACATTATGCTTTTCCAGGTTAAAGATTATAGAAAAACATCTGATGTTAGCGAACTAATAAATTGGCTTTCACATAGGCCTCGTCGTAAAGTAATTTCTTATACTGGTTATATAATTAATGGTTGGTATTTTCATACAAAAGACTACGATAAGTGACGCATCGAATATTCAGAAACTGTATGATGCGATGAAGAGTAGCGATCGATGGAGTGAATGATACCGAAATGCTAAATTCGTTGATCCGAAGATACCGAATTTAAGCTATCTCAAACACGTTGATAGCGCACTATACCGTGTTTAAAGATCTACGATTCTTCACACGTTGATCTAGCGCACTAGATTCCGTGAATCGGCTTCTACGATCGTTGATTCGAGCGCACTCGAATACCAAAGGAGGAGATAGGAGATTACACTCAACTACCAATTTAAATGAAAGCACAAAGCAATCAAACAAGAATTTTATTCAAAAATCAACAACTTTACAAATGACTCACACGGCCTATTTATAGGCGCACATTTCAACAATCTTAAGTCGGCTCCGACTTAACAAGACTCCGACTTACGACTTAACCAGTACCTGCGACTTAACAAACAGAAAATACATCACTTAGGTCGTTGCCGACCTACAACTTCTCATGACTCAACTTAGGTCGTATGCGACCTAAAACAGGCGACTCACGACTTATACTCCAGTAGCGATCTATCTCAAGCTCCTTTGCAGAATCAATGGCCTGGATTAAAGCGGCATAATAATCTACAGCTTCCGGCTTCAGCGACTTAAGATTTCTGACGACTTAACTAAGTCGTAACTCGGTAACGACTTATCACCTGTCCCGTTAAGTCGTACACTACCCAAAACACTTCCCTTAAGTCGTTGCCGACTTAAGCCTTGCACATTTTCAACTTGTGTTGCTCCTCCTGTAATTTTAGGTTGTAACCCGCTCGAGTTAAGCCGTGGATGACTTATGTTTTCAACTCCGATAAGTCGTGGACGACTTATGCCATCCGCTTCGATAAATCGTGGGTGACTCATGCCTTTGCCTTGGTTAAGTCGTGGACGACTCATGCCATTTTTGTTAAGTCGGTCACGACTTAGACCTTCAATTTCCTTAAGTTGGTCACGACTTAGTACTTGGCCTGCATCATCCTCCCCTGGTTGAGAGTAATTCGTCCTCGAATTTGCACTTTCCTCCCCCGCGACACACTCATCCCCATGATAAGGTACGAGATGCTTAACATTGAATACATCCGACGTGTACACACCCTCTGGCAGCTTCAATTTATAAGCATTTTCATTAATCCGTTTCACGATTTCTACAGGACCAATTTTTCTGGCTTTCAATTTGTTATAAGCGCCTATTGGAAAACGATCCTTTGTTAACACGGCATACACCATATCTCCTTCATTAAACTCAACATTTCTTCGCTTCAGATCTGCAGATCGCTTGTATTTCTCATTTGCCTTCTCTAATCGTTCCTGAACGATTTTATGACAATCAGTCAACCCCTCAACAAAATCAACAGCTCGCTTGATTGTCCCCTTTGGTTGTGGTACTACCGTTAAATCCAACGGTCCCTTTGGCAAGTTTGAATACACGATCTGGAATGGACTGAACCCCGTACTACGATTTACCGCATGGTTATGAGCAAACTCTTCCTGACATAGCTTCATATCCCAACTCTTCAGATTGTCTTGCACAAGACATCTTAACAAATTTCCCAATGATCTGTTCACAACCTCGGTCTGTCCATCCGTCTGTGGATGATAGGCACTACTAAATTTCAATTTCGTTCCCACCATCTTCCACAGACTTAGCCAAAAATGACTCAGAAAACGAGTATCCCTATCCGACACAATAGATTCTGGCAATCCATGAAGTCGATATATCTCTTTGAAAAATAACTGAGCAACATTAACAGCATCTGCCGTCTTCTTACAAGCGATAAAATGTGCCATTTTCGAAAATCGATCAACCACCACATAAATGGAATCATTACCACGCTGCGTTCTTGGTAACCCTAACACAAAGTCCATACTCACATCAACCCAAGGTTTAGTTGGTACAGGTAACGGCATATATAATCCAGCATTTGTAGCGGTTCCTTTCGACACTTGACAGATATGACATCTCTCAACAAACCTCTCTACTTGTTTCCTCATCGATGGCCAAAAGTAAGACTGTGAAATCAACTGTAATGTACGGTCTCTCCCAACGTGTCCTTCTTCATGTAGCTCTTTTACAATCTTCATTCTCAAACTACAATCAGGTATGCATAATCGATTCCCTTTAAACAGAAAACCGTCTACCATCATAAACTCATCCGTCTTTCCCTCCTTGACTTTATCAACAAACTTCGCAAAGTAAGGATCATCGACAAATAATTCTGGTAACACATCAAACCCTATCACCTCAACTTTCAGTGTAGTCAACAAATGACTCCTCCTACTCAAAGCATCAGCCACACGATTCGTCACCCCTGACTTGTGTTTGACAACAAAAGTAAACTGTTGCAGATATGCAATCCATGATGCATGTCTCGCTGAAATCTTGTCTTGCCCTTGCAAATGCTTCAACGCCTCATGATCAGTGTAAAGAACAAACTCTTTCTGAAATAAATAATGTCTCCAGTGTTTAATAGCTTGCACAACAGCATAAAATTCCACATCATACGTACTGTATCTCATCTTCGCTCCTGACAACTTCTCACTAAAATATGCAATCGGACGTCCCTTCTGACTCAGCACTCCTCCAATTCCAACCTTCGATGCATCAGTATGTAATTCAAACAACAACTAAAAATCTGGTAATACTAGAATAGGTGCAGACGTCAGCAACTCCTTGATCTTCCCAAAAGCATTCCCTGCTTCCTTTGACCATGAAAACTGTTTACCCTTCATGCAATCCGTAACAGGCGCCATCACACTACTAAAGTGTGGAATAAACCTCTGATAGAATGAAGCCAATCCGTGAAAACTTCGAACCTCTGTTATTGTCTTGGGTTGCGGCCAATCTCTAATCGCCTCAACTTTACTCTGGTCTACCTGTATCCCTTCTTTCGAAACAACATACCCCAGAAATAAAACACTATGCGTCATGAACACGCATTTCTTCGTTGCAGCATAAAATTGATCTTGTCGCAGTACCATTAGCACTTTTCTCAGATGATTCAAATGTTCCTCTGGACTTCCACTATATATCAGAATATCATCGAAATACACCACCACAAATTTTCCAATGAATGGTCTAAAAATTTGATTCATCACCCGCATGAATGTACTCGGTGCATTCGATAAGCCAAATGGCATTACCAACCATTCGTATAGACCCTCCCTGTTTTTAAAAGCAGTCTTCCACTCATCACCTGGTCTGATACGAATTTGATGATATCCGCTCTTCAAATCAATCTTTGAAAAGATAGTAGCTCCGCTCAATTGATCTAGCAAGTCATCCAACCTCGGCATCGGAAATCTATATCTCGCAGTGATCTTGTTTAATGCCCGACTATCCATGCACATCCTCCAAGAACCATCCTTCTTTGGTACAAGTAATGCTGGTACAGCACATGGGCTCAAACTCTCCTGTATATGCCCCTGTTCAAGCAATTCTTCCACCTGCCTTCGCAATTCTTCATGTTCCTTCGGACTCATTCGATAATGTGGCCTGTGTGGTAACATTGCTCCCGTAACAAGATCAATTTGATGTTGGATGTCCCTCAGTGGCGGTAACTCCTTTGGTAACTCCTCTGGAAATACATCTTCAAATTCTTTCAACACTGGCTTCATGTCTTCTGGAACCTCAACCTCTCCTTGACTCTCTCGCCCAATCAACAAGAACACTTCAGGCTCCTCTTCAATCTCCTTAACAAACTCCTTCAAAGATAACAAAGTTTTCAGCTCCTCAATCTCTTCGGACTTACTTTCTCCTTGTGATCTCTTCTTCGGAACTAGGATAATCTTCGTACCTTCAAACATAAAACTGTAACTATTGGTCCGACCGTCATGCTGTACTGCTCGATCATATTGCCATGGTCTTCCCAAAAGTAAGTGACAAACATCCATCTCTACTACATCACACCAAATCTCGTCTTTGTACTTCTTCCCAATAGAGAATGGAACACGCACTCGTCTATCCACTTTCACTTCTCCTCCTTTTCTCAACCATGCTAACTTGTACGAATTCGGATGCTTCTCTGTCTTCATCTTTAATTTTGTTACAGCCTCGGTTGAAATGATATTGTCACAGCTTCCTGCGTCAATCACAAATTTACACACCTTCCCCAGTATAGTGCATGTCGACTGAAAGATATTACTCCTCAACCAACTAGCTTCCTCCTGCTTCAGTGTTAAACACGATCTCCTCAACATTAGATTACAACCTTCATCTCCTGACGCAATATCCTGCTCATCCTCCTCAACTGGACTAGAACAATCTCCATCAACATCCTCATCCTCAGCTTCTGCAATCATGGTTCTCTTTTTTGGCTTTGGACACTCATTGCTTTTATGACCCAATTCCTGACAATTGTAACATTTGAAACCATTGTTAACCTTCGCCTTCTCAGCCTCCTTCACCACCGGTTTACTGATAGGTTTAGAAACATTAGAACTTCCACTAACACCCTTCACGTGATTGTTGGAACTAGTAAACACACCACCTCCTCGTCTACCCTGCTTCTCCCAAGCCAACTCCTTCTGGTGTGCTTCCGCCACAGATCTAGGATCAAACATATTCACCATATCCTGAATCTGCATTCTCAACCCTCCAATGAATCTAGCTGTCAGCTGTTCCTCCGTCTCCATAATATCATTTCGAGCAATGAGTTGGTAGAATTCATCTGCATAATCATTAACTGTCTTCGTCCCCTGCCTTAGATTTTGCAACCTCTGATACATAAGCGATTGATAATTATAAGGTAAGAATGTGGCTTTCATCATTTTCCTCATCTTCTCCCATGATTCAACCTTTGACTTCCCCATCCGTTCACGTGTAAGTTTGGTTTGCTGCCACCATGCCAAAGCTCTACCCCTCAACCTTGTAGCAACCAACTTCACTCTTCGATGCTCTGGAACTTCCTTGAAGTCAAAAATCTCCTCGACATTAGACAACCAATCCAAAAATTCTTCAGCTTGCATACCACCCTTGAATTCAGGAATTTCAGTTTTCATCCCTGATTCCCACTTGTGATCATACTCAGAGTAATTTCTTCCTTGACCTCGTCCTTATCCTCGAACACTACCACCGTCATACTCCTCTTCAAAATCAGATATATATCGATGTCGATCCTGACCACCAACATCTCTACTACCATCATTCCTTCCTCCAACATCTCTTCTACCAGCATTCCTCCTATCACGTTCCCGATCATCAACATTTCTATAACTGTCTCGGCTCACACTTCTATGATCATTATCATTACTTCTCTCTTGATTGGAATGTGGCGAAACTCTACTTCTTCCATGGTTAGATTCAGGTGAAACCCTTCTCTGATTTTGATTCATCTCTAACATCATCTTCTCTAATCGTCCAATCCCTTCGTTAAGCTTTTCACTAAAGTTTTCATTAATTCTTTGCTCCATCTCATCAGCTTCTTCTCTTCTATACAAAGCTTCTATGTTTTGGTGACGATTAGCTCTTCTCGGCGGCATGATTTGACTTTCAAAATGATGTACACGGCCTTCACTTGCTTAGCTCGGCCGAAGTTCTTCAACCTTCAAAATTCAAACACAATTCGAACTTAGATCCAAAATGAAATGGATCGAAGACTTCCACTTTGTTGCAATTTGTGATGAACACGATGAACACAACTTCTCCAAACTTCTTCAAAAAGAATTGGCTCCAAGACTCGAATTAGCTATGATTGGCTAAAACAAGCTCTGATACCAAACTGACGCAGCGGATATTCAGAAACTGTATGATGCGATGAAGAGTAGCGATCGATGGAGTGAATGATACCGAAATGCTAAATTCGTTGATCCGAAGATATCGAATTTAAGCTATCTCAAACACGTTGATAGCGCACTATACCGTGTTTAAAGATCTACAATTCTTCACACGTTGATCTAGCACACTAGATTCCGTGAATCGGCTTCTACGATCGTTGATTCGAGCGCACTCGAATACCGAAGAAGGAGATAGGAGATTACACTCAACTACCAATTTAAATGAAAGCACAAAGCAATCAAACAAGAATTTTATTCAAAAATCAACAACTTTACAAATGACTCACACGGCCTATTTATAGGCGCACATTTCAACAATCTTAAGTCGGCTCCGACTTAACAAGACTCCGACTTACGACTTAACCAGTACCTGCGACTTAACAAACAGAAAATACAAACAGAAAATACATCACTTAGGTCGTTGCCGACCTACAACTTCTCATGACTCAACTTAGGTCGTATGCGACCTAAAACAGGCGACTCATGACTTATACTCCAGTAGCGATCTATCTCAAGCTCCTTTGCAGAATCAATGGCCTGGATTAAAGCGGCATAATAATCTACGGCTTCCGGCTTCAGCGACTTAAGATTTCTGACGACTTAACTAAGTCGTAACTCGGTAACGACTTATCACCTGTCCCGTTAAGTCGTACACTACCCAAAACACTTCCCTTAAGTCGTTGCCGACTTAAGCCTTGCACATTTTCAACTTGTGTTGCTCCTCCTGTAATTTTAGGTTGTAACCCGCTCGAGTTAAGCCATGGATGACTTATGCCTTCAACTCCGATAAGTCGTGGACGACTTATGCCATCCGCTTCGATAAATCGTGGGCGACTCATGCCTTTGCCTTGGTTAAGTCGTGGACGACTCATGCCATTTTTGTTAAGTCGGTCACGACTTAGACCTTCAATTTCCTTAAGTTGGTCATGACTTAGTACTTGGCCTGCATCAATAAGTCTACACAAAATAGTGGTGTTTCCATTGAGGCAAGTACTGTTCGCATGGATGGGTCCATTGAGAAAGTAATATATCATGGGGTTTTGCGTGACATTTTATTGTTAGACCACTGCCAGTTTCAAATTGCCTTGTTTAAGTGTGATTGGGCAAATATTGATCGTGGAGTTAAGGTCGAAGATGTGTTTACGTTAGTTAATTTACATCAATTCCAAAATCAATTTGCAAGCGACCTTTTCACCTTGGCAATGTGTGAAGACCCAAAAGTTGGCCTTCGAAAATCGGCACCCGTACTCCACTTGTACTCAAAATGCCGTAGATTCAAATGCCAAATCTGGTTCTCCGGAGCTTATAACAACATTAAGTAAGTAACACAGCGGAATAAAAGAATAATACATTGATATACAATATCTGATACAACAGAGCGATACAATGAATATCAATATACATCAGAGATATGATACAACAAATAGCAGCGGAAAAGAAAAATAGATAACTAATATCAGCAGCGGAACAAATAACTCTAAGATAGTCTTCAAGAAAGAACTCCAGCAGTAGCTCGAACTCCCAATAACGATACACCAAGAATAAGCAAGTGCAGTCCGATCCAAAGACTGAACTAGCTCCAGATAATCTACTAAATCTGAATATCTGAAAAACCAAACTCTAGACTGCTCGTGTAGAAAAATTTTGAGCATCCAGAGTTTAGGAAAGAAACAATAAACTCCGGATCAGTCATGGGACTGGTGTGAGCAACAAAAACAGTTTATCTTTAAACAACACAAAAGAATTTAAACATTGAAAACCGCAATGCTTTTGGAAAATGAAACTACCATAAGACCTCCCACCACACACACAATGCAAACGCAGACTTGGAGGAGATTTCTTCTTATGTTAGTCAAAGATGCTTACTACGCAAAATCAAATCATTTTGATATTATTATTAGTGCATAGTGGAAAACATTTCGAAAGTAGAATATAAATCTTAGCCAGCATAGGTACCATTATATTATGCCTGCTATAGCTGCCTCCTGAGGAGACAGGTTCTACAATTTGCAATCGTAAAGGCTCGTATTGTTTCTTTGGATTTCCAACAAATGGTCAGGCAAAGGAACTTCCTATCCACGATGGGTACGTCCCTGGAATAGACAACCCGAGAACCTAACCGGATCTCTGCCAACACAAGGCCGGGTTACCTCTGCAAAAATAGGTAACTACTGACACGCGTATGCCATCCCCCGATCGTCACCGATCTTCCCGAGGATCCCCGATTCGCAACAAACCACAAAGTAATAAATTTGCAGCAACCACAGAGGTTAAGTATCTGGGCTCCATACCATGATACCACCTTTATCCAGAAGGAATGACATACACTAAGGGGCGCTACTCCCTAGAACCTTGCTGCATCCTTCCTGTTTCGACCATTTCCGGGGTGTGAGGCTCGACGAAGTCTCGTCCTCAAAGCTACGCTTTGTTCACAAAGCCATGCTTCGGGTCAAACAAATGATCAACCTATGATCACAAAGATATAAGATCAAACAAATGATCATATCGCAAATGATCAAACACTGATCATCACACAGCAACACTCAGCATGCCACATTACCAAATTGGGATATATCGCTGATAAATTTCAACTACATAACCTCTGAGCTCGTACGTCTCAGAGAAGGGTGTTAAGCTAAGAGAATAAATTCTCCGCCACCAACAGAAATGTATTTGAAAGAAATCGGCTTTATATCTCAAAGTGTAATGTCAGACATGTATCCATACAAGTCTGTTCCGGGTTCGAACAGAACCGAAGGCACTTCTTACGAAGCCCTTGCAATTCCGGGTATTCACAATCCCGTCCGGACTTCCCATCACAAAAGGTGATAAAATCTCTATACCGGGGACCAGTCGGTGCAGAGACATTCGACGAGTTGTCCTTTCGTTTTCGTGAATATCCGGTCTTCAACACCGGTCTTCAAATGCTATCCATATACGACGTATCACTATTCGGAATGGGTTATATGACACAAATGTCTTTTCCCGGCTAACCCGAATAACGAGCGAAATCTTTAAAAACATATGGATATTGGGATTTCAATTAAGTCACAACTTAATAATTCAACTTCTTCTTTTAAATGGTTTCAATCGATTACCATTTCAAATCTTTTAAACAAAAAGATTTATTTCACAAAGTTCACTCAGTTTTCACAAAGATTCATTCACGGTTTTTCCAAAACAATTTCTGTTTCAATTGGATTAACTCGTTAAATCTTTAAAATAAAGATTCAACTTATATCTTTCAAAACAATTTCATTTCGAATGGTTTAAACAAATCATCATTTTAAATCTGTTAAAGATAACAGATTCAATTCATAGTTTAAAAAAAAGAATTCATTTATAACTTGGGAAAACCATCTTTCAATTCATACCTGAAATTCCTTTAAATTGGAATTTCATTTCTTATATATATACGAAAGCTTTTATCATTTGAAAACAAACAGTTTTCATTTAAGAAAAATCCAATTTTATTTGCACGGGTTACAGTCCTTGAATTATATTCATATTTCAAAATCAATACTTTTAAAATGGTTTAACCCTTATATAACGATATAACTTCTTTAATCCCTAGTTTCAAATTATAGAATTCAATTTCAAATCTTGAATTTAAGTTTTAAATCAAATTATTTAAACTTCCAAAACTTCATCAAGTTATTCAAAATTAAATTTCATCTTTGAAATTCCATTTCAAAAGCTTTTCACTTTAAACCTAAATTTCTACTTTCAAAATCAATTGAAATTAAAATTTCAATTTCAAAACATCAAATTTAAATCAACTGTGACTTAACCGATTTCCACGTGAAATCCATATTCGTGTGTGTAAAGGTGTAGTCCAGGGTTTTACACACAATAGTGCAACATCAATCATCACAGATATATCGATAAGCGGTATAATCGATAACGCTCATCTTCATTCACAGATTCATAGATAAAATAAATTTATTGGTCACAAAGATTCACAATTATAATTCGATGTGGGTTTCGGATAACCAACTGGAATCCGACTCCCTGTCGCATCGAAATTCAAATGTCGTTTCACGGCAAAGGGTTTCATATTCACATAACAATATATACATCACAGATAAGTAAATTACAGATCACAACATAAATCAGGACGTATCACCAAGCATCACAATCAGGGATATCAAACAATCAAATCAATAGAATCCAAATATTCATAAGTAAGGTCAGTTAATATCTGAATAATTCAAATCAGATTAATTTCTTATGAATAAATTTCTAATCCTGGTTAATTAACTTCAAAAATTTACAAATCATCTTGGTAAATTACTCTTTAATCATTTATTTATTAACCGTTAACAATAAATTAATTAACCTTTAATTATAGTTCATCAATCTTTAATTATTTAAATAATTAATTTTTAATTATAAATTTCACCATTTAATTGATTGTCTTCAATAAATAATTTAACCTTTAATTAATTACCATTTAATTAATTATCCTTAATTATAAATAAATCAGCTTTAAGTTAATAATTTAAACATTAAATCCACTTCTCAATTACTTAATTAAGTTTTCTTTAAAATAAAACCCTTTCGAATATAAGTTTAAAACATTTTAATTAACTGAATTAACTTCAGAAATATTGTTATTTCAAAACCTTTCAACACAAATTCATATTTGTACTTACAACAATCTTTATTTTTAAGAAAAATAAGTTTAGAAATTAAATTGTCTTAACTTTGTTCAAATTTTAAAATATGGAAATATACAATCCCTGCCTGCTTCGAGTCATACCCGAGAAAATTTTGCCTCTGCTTCGAGTTTTTCCAGAAATCGACCCGAGTGAGTATTTTTTTTCGAAATTTTGTTTAAGTGTTTTTCGACCCGGCGCACCCCCTAATTCACACGAGTTCGACTTCGAGTCGTAACTGCTTTTCCCCGAGTCAAACTTCGAGACACCTTCCTCTTCCCCAAACTCCATTTCCCAGATACACACACCCATACGTGCACGTGCACACTTCATCGGAGCACCTTCAGTCGACGCCGAGATGTCGAACAAGTCGACGATCACCTCCTCGAGCCCCCTGACCTCCCAGATCACTCGACCGAGTCGCCGATCAAAATCGAGATATACAACACAGACTTCATCAAAACACCCACCAGAAAATCGCCTCGTCCCCCTACCTCTGGCCATCGAAGGCCATGGAAATTTCGCCAGAGCTTCGTCGACGTCACCTCCATCGTTCCTCCAAACCACGGCGAACTCGATCCATCCTTCAACTTCCAGTCACGACATTTCGAACGCGACCCAAAACACCAAATTAAACCCTACATTGATCCACCGCAATCACCACACCCATCATAACAATTCGTGAGCATTTTTCCCAGATTACTACATCATCAAGCTTGCCTCTCTCCAAATTCCAGAAATTAAATTTGTTTAAATCGACTGAAATTGGTAAAAATGCCTCTAGACTTCATTTTCGAACTGCACCTTGAACCCTCTCTTAAAAATCATCATTTAAATCTTAAAAATCATCATTTAACAATTCAAAACAGCTTATCTAATCGAAACTCGAAAATAAATCATTTGATTTTCTGACAAATATTGTTCATCACTGTGATATTTGAATTTCAAAATCTTTTCTAAATATTCCTTCTTGGAACCATTTTTAAAATTCAAGTTGTAACATTATAAACAACTTTCATTCAGACATTATAATCAAATTTTTGTTATACGAAGAGATACGAAATTTTCTCTTAAATTTTGAAGTTCTGTTACTTAACAGAACCATACATGTATACATCTATAGGCAAACACATCACTTTCAATATGTATGTCTATACATACAGGCATTTATCTCAATAACAGCAAGCAATCACATCAAGACAATCCACAAATTCAAGTTTAAGTGGTTAGTTTTGCTCACCTGTTTTCCTGGAAGAACAAAGAAGAACAGAGAAGAAGAGCAGAGAAGAACAGAAAAGGTTGAATACTGGAAAGAAGTCTGAAGCTTGATGCTTGAAACAGGCTCAAGTGTCTTTGCTTGCTGAAGCTTTTTAATCTTCAGTTTGAATTGAATGCCAACTTATCTTCTCTAGTTGCTTGTGTTTTTGAATTTCTGGTTGCCTTGATTCGTTTGTGTTGTTGTTTAAGGTGGAGATGATATTATTTTTTCCTTTCTCTCAGACCTTAGTTGTTTTGAACGAACTGATGTTGAGGAGTTGGTATATAGGAATTTGTACAGAGGGATTGTATTTGTTTTTACAATATAGGCATGGGTGAAGTGATCTTGCTTGTACTTGTTTATACATATTAATGTATTTCTTCTTTTGCTTTTCGGCTGAAATGATATTTGTTATGGTGGGTGAAGATATTGGCATTAAATGCCTATGTATCCTATGTTCCTATACTTACCTTGTTATATTTTCATTTTACCTATTTCTTACTTCTTGTCTCGGCTGTAACATGTTTGAGAAACCATGATGGCTTTATACTTTATCTTATCTTTTGTTATGTTTGTTTATACTATTTTATATAAGTGTTACTTTATATTTTAATAGTTCATCTTTTATATGTATATCTATTTGAATTTGTCAAATTTATTTTATATTCCTAGTTTAAATATTTATTAATTCAGATCATCATAAATTATTTATTTACAATTTAAACTCAAATCAAAATATATATCTATATATTTATTATTTTCAAATTCACTCGAATTTGAGTCGGGGAAACTCGTATCAAATTTTCTAATTAAATTTACAATTTTTTATCCAAAAATTTATTTAATACTCTATTTAATTCAAAAATTTATTAAATCATAAATTTAACTCAAAATTTCATTTAATTATTAATTTAAATAAATTCAAAATTTCAGGGTCGTGACAAACTTTCCCCCTTAAAAGAATTTCGTCCTCGAAATTCGCAGGCACGAAAACAAAGACAGATAGATCAAAGATAAATTTGATCTCCTATAATTCCTCAAACACAAGATACGGATTCCGAATTCAAGTCGGAATATCTCAGAATACATACCAATTTTGTCCTTCTTCGGACTTTGGTATTCACAGAAATCTCAATAGAATTTCAAAATTCGGTTTCAAACGAAATCGTTTTATCAATTCAATTCAATTTAGCCTCATATTCGATTAATCAATTTAACTCCATTTAAAATTTCCAATTTATTTCAAATTTCTAACTTCAAATTTCAAATTCCAAATTCAATAAAGTTTAAATCAAAAAACTGATAAGAACTGATGAAGATACAAAGTAAAGATCCTCGACAATGATCCGTAGAGCCATCATCACACCGAAACTTCTTTCTTATAGTTGATACGAAGCAATCAAAAGAATTTGGAAACGAATCAAAGAATTTGATAAAGAAAGTTGTTTCCACTGTTGCA
Organism: Allium fistulosum; assembly: GCA_030737815.1. Classification (NCBI taxonomy): domain Eukaryota; kingdom Viridiplantae; phylum Streptophyta; class Magnoliopsida; order Asparagales; family Amaryllidaceae; genus Allium; species Allium fistulosum. Next base: position 824,074,864 of record CM060905.1, read on the forward strand.
GGGTATTGACCATTTATAGTCGTATTTCCTTGTCCCCTATCTCGTCCTCTTCTTGCACTCATACTCACTATCAGTGGATAGTAAGAGAATTTACTGAGACGTTCAGACGGATATCTGAGAATTACTCATTCTAGAGTTTACTTCACTCTATCTCTAATGAGCTACTTAACGTGTTACACTCCTGAGCTAAAGTTCAACCTTAGCTCTGATACCAAATGTGAAGACCCAAAAGTTGGCCTTCGAAAATCGGCACCCGTACTCCACTTGTACTCAAAATGCCGTAGATTCAAATGCCAAATCTGGTTCTCCGGAGCTTATAACAACATTAAGTAAGTAACACAGCGGAATAAAAGAATAATACATTGATATACAATATCTGATACAACAGAGCGATACAATGAATATCAATATACATCAGAGATATGATACAACAAATAGCAGCGGAAAAGAAAAATAGATAACTAATATCAGCAGCGGAACAAATAACTCTAAGATAGTCTTCAAGAAAGAACTCCAGCAGTAGCTCGAACTCCCAATAACGATACACCAAGAATAAGCAAGTGCAGTCCGATCCAAAGACTGAACTAGCTCCAGATAATCTACTAAATCTGAATATCTGAAAAACCAAACTCTAGACTGCTCGTGTAGAAAAATTTTGAGCATCCAGAGTTTAGGAAAGAAACAATAAACTCCGGATCAGTCATGGGACTGGTGTGAGCAACAAAAACAGTTTATCTTTAAACAACACAAAAGAATTTAAACATTGAAAACCGCAATGCTTTTGGAAAATGAAACTACCATAAGACCTCCCACCACACACACAATGCAAACGCAGACTTGGAGGAGATTTCTTCTTATGTTAGTCAAAGATGCTTACTACGCAAAATCAAATCATTTTGATATTATTATTAGTGCATAGTGGAAAACATTTCGAAAGTAGAATATAAATCTTAGCCAGCATAGGTACCATTATATTATGCCTGCTATAGCTGCCTCCTGAGGAGACAGGTTCTACAATTTGCAATCGTAAAGGCTCGTATTGTTTCTTTGGATTTCCAACAAATGGTCAGGCAAAGGAACTTCCTATCCACGATGGGTACGTCCCTGGAATAGACGACCCGAGAACCTAACCGGATCTCTGCCAACACAAGGCCGGGTTACCTCTGCAAAAATAGGTAACTACTGACACGCGTATGCCATCCCCCGATCGTCACCGATCTTCCCGAGGATCCCCGATTCGCAACAAACCACAAAGTAATAAATTTGCAGCAACCACAGAGGTTAAGTATCTGGGCTCCATACCATGATACCACCTTTATCCAGAAGGAATGACATACACTAAGGGGCGCTACTCCCTAGAACCTTGCTGCATCCTTCCTGTTTCGACCATTTCCGGGGTGTGAGGCTCGACGAAGTCTCGTCCTCAAAGCTACGCTTTGTTCACAAAGCCATGCTTCGGGTCAAACAAATGATCAACCTATGATCACAAAGATATAAGATCAAACAAATGATCATATCGCAAATGATCAAACACTGATCATCACACAGCAACACTCAGCATGCCACATTACCAAATTGGGATATATCGCTGATAAATTTCAACTACATAACCTCTGAGCTCGTACGTCTCAGAGAAGGGTGTTAAGCTAAGAGAATAAATTCTCCGCCACCAACAGAAATGTATTTGAAAGAAATCGGCTTTATATCTCAAAGTGTAATGTCAGACATGTATCCATACAAGTCTGTTCCGGGTTCGAACAGAACCGAAGGCACTTCTTACGAAGCCCTTGCAATTCCGGGTATTCACAATCCCGTCCGGACTTCCCATCACAAAAGGTGATAAAATCTCTATACCGGGGACCAGTCGGTGCAGAGACATTCGACGAGTTGTCCTTTCGTTTTCGTGAATATCCGGTCTTCAACACCGGTCTTCAAATGCTATCCATATACGACGTATCACTATTCGGAATGGGTTATATGACACAAATGTCTTTTCCCGGCTAACCCGAATAACGAGCGAAATCTTTAAAAACATATGGATATTGGGATTTCAATTAAGTCACAACTTAATAATTCAACTTCTTCTTTTAAATGGTTTCAATCGATTACCATTTCAAATCTTTTAAACAAAAAGATTTATTTCACAAAGTTCACTCAGTTTTCACAAAGATTCATTCACGGTTTTTCCAAAACAATTTCTGTTTCAATTGGATTAACTCGTTAAATCTTTAAAATAAAGATTCAACTTATATCTTTCAAAACAATTTCATTTCGAATGGTTTAAACAAATCATCATTTTAAATCTGTTAAAGATAACAGATTCAATTCATAGTTTAAAAAAAAGAATTCATTTATAACTTGGGAAAACCATCTTTCAATTCATACCTGAAATTCCTTTAAATTGGAATTTCATTTCTTATATATATACGAAAGCTTTTATCATTTGAAAACAAACAGTTTTCATTTAAGAAAAATCCAATTTTATTTGCACGGGTTACAGTCCTTGAATTATATTCATATTTCAAAATCAATACTTTTAAAATGGTTTAACCCTTATATAACGATATAACTTCTTTAATCCCTAGTTTCAAATTATAGAATTCAATTTCAAATCTTGAATTTAAGTTTTAAATCAAATTATTTAAACTTCCAAAACTTCATCAAGTTATTCAAAATTAAATTTCATCTTTGAAATTCCATTTCAAAAGCTTTTCACTTTAAACCTAAATTTCTACTTTCAAAATCAATTGAAATTAAAATTTCAATTTCAAAACATCAAATTTAAATCAACTGTGACTTAACCGATTTCCACGTGAAATCCATATTCGTGTGTGTAAAGGTGTAGTCCAGGGTTTTACACACAATAGTGCAACATCAATCATCACAGATATATCGATAAGCGGTATAATCGATAATGCTCATCTTCATTCACAGATTCATAGATAAAATAAATTTATTGGTCACAAAGATTCACAATTATAATTCGATGTGGGTTTCGGATAACCAACTGGAATCCGACTCCCTGTCGCATCGAAATTCAAATGTCGTTTCACGGCAAAGGGTTTCATATTCACATAACAATATATACATCACAGATAAGTAAATTACAGATCACAACATAAATCAGGACGTATCACCAAGCATCACAATCAGGGATATCAAACAATCAAATCAATAGAATCCAAATATTCATAAGTAAGGTCAGTTAATATCTGAATAATTCAAATCAGATTAATTTCTTATGAATAAATTTCTAATCCTGGTTAATTAACTTCAAAAATTTACAAATCATCTTGGTAAATTACTCTTTAATCATTTATTTATTAACCGTTAACAATAAATTAATTAACCTTTAATTATAGTTCATCAATCTTTAATTATTTAAATAATTAATTTTTAATTATAAATTTCACCATTTAATTGATTGTCTTCAATAAATAATTTAACCTTTAATTAATTACCATTTAATTAATTATCCTTAATTATAAATAAATCAGCTTTAAGTTAATAATTTAAACATTAAATCCACTTCTCAATTACTTAATTAAGTTTTCTTTAAAATAAAACCCTTTCGAATATAAGTTTAAAACATTTTAATTAACTGAATTAACTTCAGAAATATTGTTATTTCAAAACCTTTCAACACAAATTCATATTTGTACTTACAACAATCTTTATTTTTAAGAAAAATAAGTTTAGAAATTAAATTGTCTTAACTTTGTTCAAATTTTAAAATCTGGAAATATACAATCCCTGCCTGCTTCGAGTCATACCCGAGAAAATTTTGCCTCTGCTTCGAGTTTTTCCAGAAATCGACCCGAGTGAGTATTTTTTTTCGAAATTTTGTTTAAGTGTTTTTCGACCCGGCGCACCCCCTAATTCACACGAGTTCGACTTCGAGTCGTAACTGCTTTTCCCCGAGTCAAACTTCGAGACACCTTCCTCTTCCCCAAACTCCATTTCCCAGATACACACACCCATACGTGCACGTGCACACTTCATCGGAGCACCTTCAGTCGACGCCGAGATGTCGAACAAGTCGACGATCACCTCCTCGAGCCCCCTGACCTCCCAGATCACTCGACCGAGTCGCCGATCAAAATCGAGATATACAACACAGACTTCATCAAAACACCCACCAGAAAATCGCCTCGTCCCCCTACCTCTGGCCATCGAAGGCCATGGAAATTTCGCCAGAGCTTCGTCGACGTCACCTCCATCGTTCCTCCAAACCACGGCGAACTCGATCCATCCTTCAACTTCCAGTCACGACATTTCGAACGCGACCCAAAACACCAAATTAAACCCTACATTGATCCACCGCAATCACCACACCCATCATAACAATTCGTGAGCATTTTTCCCAGATTACTACATCATCAAGCTTGCCTCTCTCCAAATTCCAGAAATTAAATTTGTTTAAATCGACTGAAATTGGTAAAAATGCCTCTAGACTTCATTTTCGAACTGCACCTTGAACCCTCTCTTAAAAATCATCATTTAAATCTTAAAAATCATCATTTAACAATTCAAAACAGCTTATCTAATCGAAACTCGAAAATAAATCATTTGATTTTCTGACAAATATTGTTCATCACTGTGATATTTGAATTTCAAAATCTTTTCTAAATATTCCTTCTTGGAACCATTTTTAAAATTCAAGTTGTAACATTATAAACAACTTTCATTCAGACATTATAATCAAATTTTTGTTATACGAAGAGATACGAAATTTTCTCTTAAATTTTGAAGTTCTGTTACTTAACAGAACCATACATGTATACATCTATAGGCAAACACATCACTTTCAATATGTATGTCTATACATACAGGCATTTATCTCAATAACAGCAAGCAATCACATCAAGACAATCCACAAATTCAAGTTTAAGTGGTTAGTTTTGCTCACCTGTTTTCCTGGAAGAACAAAGAAGAACAGAGAAGAAGAGCAGAGAAGAACAGAAAAGGTTGAATACTGGAAAGAAGTCTGAAGCTTGATGCTTGAAACAGGCTCAAGTGTCTTTGCTTGCTGAAGCTTTTTAATCTTCAGTTTGAATTGAATGCCAACTTATCTTCTCTAGTTGCTTGTGTTTTTGAATTTCTGGTTGCCTTGATTCGTTTGTGTTGTTGTTTAAGGTGGAGATGATATTATTTTTTCCTTTCTCTCAGACCTTAGTTGTTTTGAACGAACTGATGTTGAGGAGTTGGTATATAGGAATTTGTACAGAGGGATTGTATTTGTTTTTACAATATAGGCATGGGTGAAGTGATCTTGCTTGTACTTGTTTATACATATTAATGTATTTCTTCTTTTGCTTTTCGGCTGAAATGATATTTGTTATGGTGGGTGAAGATATTGGCATTAAATGCCTATGTATCCTATGTTCCTATACTTACCTTGTTATATTTTCATTTTACCTATTTCTTACTTCTTGTCTCGGCTGTAACATGTTTGAGAAACCATGATGGCTTTATACTTTATCTTATCTTTTGTTATGTTTGTTTATACTATTTTATATAAGTGTTACTTTATATTTTAATAGTTCATCTTTTATATGTATATCTATTTGAATTTGTCAAATTTATTTTATATTCCTAGTTTAAATATTTATTAATTCAGATCATCATAAATTATTTATTTACAATTTAAACTCAAATCAAAATATATATCTATATATTTATTATTTTCAAATTCACTCGAATTTGAGTCGGGGAAACTCGTATCAAATTTTCTAATTAAATTTACAATTTTTTATCCAAAAATTTATTTAATACTCTATTTAATTCAAAAATTTATTAAATCATAAATTTAACTCAAAATTTCATTTAATTATTAATTTAAATAAATTCAAAATTTCAGGGTCGTGACACAATGCAAGCTCTACAAGTCTTTTTTTGTAGAGAAAGTAGTTTTTCAAATTGGTATGTTGTGCTAAGAGCACCCCCTAGAGGTTTTCATGAGTTGGAAAGCTATGATAAGGAGGATGAATCAACTAGCAAACTGGTAGATGAGTCACTACTTAATGATAGAGATGTCGATAATGGGGATGAAAGTTATATAAGGAAGGATTGCGATGGAATTTTGGTATTATATAAGCATTCTTTATTGATATTTATGTTATACATTGTTATATTCATAAATAGTGTAAATATACATAGTTATATGCATAGTTATATTAATTAACCATCAATTCCTATTTGTGAAATTAGGAAAAATAATAATCATTCTTTTGCAAAGTATGACCATTTTATATTAGGATTTTTATATTTTACAATAATGACTAATTATTATGATTTCTATTTATTTATATATATATTATGATTTCTTCTAGGTTTCTCCTTTAGTAGAAGATAGTTGAAGCATCAGTGGGTAAAATGGAGCAAGTTCAAGGAGAGGTAAAATATAATTTTCTTTAGCTATTTTTTATCTTTGGTTATACCATGCTGCCGCAATAGTTGTTATACCATGCTGCTACAAATTTTTTTAATTAGCTGTTTATTATCTTTGGTCTGTGGTTATAACATGCTGTTGCAATAGTTTTTATACCATGCTGCTGTAATAGTTTTTAACCTGTTTTCCAATGGTCTGTGGTTATACATTCAGATATATATATATATATATTGTGTAACAATCCATGAGGTGGGACAACTAACAGAGAATAATGCATGTGTGACAAATTCTCATCTAATTGGAAAAGAATATGTATTACAGACCTTTACTTAACTCTGTGTGTGTGTTTATTCATGCCTTTACTTAAATGTGTGTGTGTGTTTTTCCACTGTCAATAGCATGTAATTGATAAGTTGTTGGGGGTGGGTTGTGGGTGGAGTCAATATTCCGAAAGTAATCGCATAAAGCGTTGATAACTAAGTGCCGGAATGTGAATATGTGACATAACACAGGTAAGAATTTCTAGGGTAAGTTGATAATAAAATAAACAGACAATATAGTGTTAATAAGGACAATCACATATATCTGCATTTACCAACTAATTTTGCAGAAAGAGGAACAAGAAAACTAAATTATAAAACTCATGATTTCCATTATTATTGTTTACAACAACTGAAGCTGATAGTTTAAGTGAGTTGAAGTCTGCTTTCGTATATTCAGTTTCCTTTCAGTTTATCATGTTTTCGTTGTTTATATCTGCATTATCATATCTTCTTTATTTATCATCTTGCTTGGAATACAGAAGTCGCTCTTAACTAAAAGCTCAATAAACATATATGTGTTCCATTTGAAGATAGAATGAGGGAAATTTTGAATACTAACTACAACATCATTCTAGAAAAATTATCTAAACAAAAAACTTTATGTAATGAAAAATATGCTCGTGGATCTAAAAAAGCCCATGTTGAGAGTGGAAATGAAAGAAGAACCAAGGAGAAAAATAAATTAGGAAATACATCTAAACAAAATTATGCAAATGAAACAAGATACAAAATTGTTTTGTATGTATGAAAGCATTAATATGATATACAAGTTTACAAATGTTTTACTGTTGGATTAAGCACACATTAAAATCAAAATAGTAGTTGAATTCAAATTAAACATACAAACCAAACTAAATGGCATGTGCTAGTTAAATATTATATAGTAAAAGGAGATTTAAAAATATACCCAACTACAAGAGAGAAAGAACAATACAATTAATTTCATCTTTATCACTTCTCATTGTGATAGCATGCATATAATATAGTTCTCATCGATAACTTTAGCTAATTTCAATGACAAGTGTCTGCTAATTTCAGATATCAAGGGTGGCAACAAGACATTCAAAGAGGCAATCTCTAGCTGTAGTTGCAGCTTTATGTGCAAAAGATAAGACTGGTAGTGCAAAAATCAATGAAACAATAGGTGCTGATATTAAATTTGCTTGTACTCTTCAGAGTTTAAACAGTCATGTTAGAAGATCCTCTCGGAAGCGTACTGAAATGCAGTCTCCACCTGACAGAATGTAGCCTCCACCTGACAATATCCAGTCTCCAAATCTTAGTGCTGGTCCTAATTCAACCGACTCTCCAAATATTACTCCCATAAACACAGACCTACTCAACGCCATGGATGCCTTGAACAACCCAGATTCTAATGATGGTATTCAACAAGAGACGGCAAGGAAAAAAATAGGAAAGACGATGATGAAAACATTCTCTTTGACGCCGAATGAGAAGGCTGAAGTTGAATTCAATGAACGAGGTCAACCAATTGGTTCCAACTCTAAACATTTATCATCTTATCTTGATACCTTAGCAAGGGAGATGGTACCTTTGACTATTTCAGACAGGAAAAAGTCGACAAGGACTTAAAGAGAGATTTATGGACTTGTATTCAGGATTAAAAAATTAACATCTTATACACCTTACTTCTTTTTTATCTGAAATAAGAAAATGCTAGAAACTGAACTAGTTATTCCAATAGACATAAGTCTATTCAGATGTTAGATTAGACATCAAGTAAACTAATGTAGGAAAAAATAAAGAGGTTTATTCATAACATATATTTTAGCCGGTAACTTTTTGGAGCAAGTAAACCGATGAATAAATAAACTCATATTGACAGAGACACACCATACTTCACTCATATAAATGAAGAGCATAAACATACATAAAACAAAGTTTAAAAAGAAAAGAAAAAAACCTACTTTCTAACTGAAAATTAAATAAATCCATAGATGCTACTATTTAGATCAGAAAATATCCAACACCTTGAATATGTATACATTGCAAGAGATACTACAACAAACTACTTTGGAACTTACTAATATTTGATAGTAAAAAGTAAAAAAATCAAAGAATTAAAGCTAAATTAAATTGTCCATATTGTTATGCACTTATGTTGTTTTATTCCTAACATATATAGATGTTATTTATTTCTGATTTAAGAAAACCAAAAAAAAAACAATCTTTATAACGTTGCAAAAATCCACAACAATGGTGCAACTCTTATTCGAGTAGATAAATTTGGTAACAAATACTACCAAAACTGATTGATATGGGTCTGATAGGCCAGATCTTCGATTTGAGTTGGAGCTGAAAGATGTAATGTTTTATATAAATTATGGAGTATTATTTGTGTTCTATGTCGGTTTTTTTGCAAGATTTGAACGCACATAATAAACGGAACTAAAAACATTCATTTATCTCTCTGTGCTTGCTATTAATATGGTTTGTTTCTCTCTTGCTATTTTAATCTGTGTTATGTTTTATGTTGTTTACGAAGTTTGGGATCCCTATGCATTGTCAAGTTCAACAATAAAAACTATAATACTTACATTACTAATTTATCTCTATCCATAACTCATTAAAATTGTTAGCTTGACAGAAGATTTTTGCTGCTACACATACTCAATATATATTGAACTGATTGTTTCAGTTCCTAATTCATAAAGTCACATTTTATATGATGTTTCAGTTTCTAATTCAATATATATTGAATTGATTATTTTAGTTCCTAATTCATGAAGTGTTATTTTATGTTGTGCAGTCAAGATTCACGGTGGATGAAGCAAACAAGGATTTGTTGCTTAAGATGTTGGGAGTACGATGAAGAGAGTCAAAGTCAAGTTGGTTTCCGCTATTAAAGCAGCGTCTACTTGTCTCGACTCTTCCTCTAAATTAGCCATGCTAAAACCAGACAATGTAGAAAATGTTCAAGAGTGGAATGACTTTGTGAAGGAAAAACTGTCGGAGAAATTTGAGGTAATAAGTTGTATTTTATTCATATAAATTAAAAGATAAATTATAGTTTATTGATGAATTTCTCCTATGTAGGAAACTAGAAAAAAATTCAAAGCACCGAGAGATAAGAATAAAATTCTGCACACAATGAGTAGAAGGGTTATGCAAGACTAACAGAAGATATGGTAATAAATGCATGTCTGTTTACATCGATTATTTTTTCTTCTTTGGTTCTTCTTCTTATTATTATTTGCAGAAAAAGGAAAGTGGAATATCAGATATTAGCAGAGACGAGCTGTGGTGCAAAGCCCACACCAAGAAAAATGGAGACCCACCGAATTCTGTTGTTGCCGATTGCATTGTAAGTATTTTTTATTATTATCATAATTTACACGTAATAGAGCTGTTTTGAAAAACATACACATCATTTCCTTCAAACATTGTCTGTTAACTAGTTTTGAATATTTTATACAACATGATGTATTACACTTTAAATGATATGTTTTATTATGGTTGAAATGATCTATTTTAATTTGCAGGCTAAGATAAAGGAGCACAGTAGTGGTGCTCAGAGCTCTCAGGGAACAACTTTGGTATGTGGAGATGGACCGTCAAAGGTTTTTGAAAATGAACATAGGGGAAGAGTAAGAGGACTAGGTTTTGGTATTGTACCATCTCAAATTGGTATTTGTGCAAGTAATTTGAAAAAGGTGAGTGAATTGGAAAACCACGTAGCTCGTTTGGAGGCTAGGGTAGAAGAGCTGGCTAATTTGTTCATGACGATAAGTTTATATTTAATTAGCTATTGTTAATGAATATGTGATATGTTCTTATGAATTGCTAAGTCATCTCTTGTACTTTTTACAGAACGCGAATGGAAGAAGAAATGATAATGCAGTGGATATGGAGATTCCTTGTGCTCAAACGCCTCAGGTTAGAATATGTGTACTATTATACCTCCTTTTGTTAAGTTTAATATATGTTTTTAACATTATATGAATTTTTTGCATATATGAATTCTCTTTCTTGGTTGTACAAAACCTTGTCATTTTGTTAGTTTGTTACTAAGTCCATTAGCAAATAGTACAAATTATTCGTTTATATTTTTTTTGTACTTTTGGTACCCAAACAAATCCAGTTGTTAAAATAAACACGAGTTCTTCTAATTCCACAGTTATTAGTAATAAGTTTAAATAACTGTAGCTCACAAACTATAATTCGTTTTAAAACAAAACTGAATGTCAAGGATGGAGTACTTATTGTTAGAGAATGACAAGGTAAAATCAGCAAGAAAATAAAATAAAGACTAGAGTAATATGTGAATGAAAGAGCATAAAAGAACTAAGTTTTTGAATAAAAAACATAATATGTTTATAGCTCTGTTTTGACATGTATATTTTCTTTCACAATAACATATTAACTATTGTAAATATGTACTTAATAAAAATTTGATGAGAATAATATTTTGGTTGTAGTGGGAAGTAACAAATGGGCCTTAACCTGGTATGGTGTTGTGGAAACGTGTGTTTCAAACAATATTTCTAACTAATTTATTATGGAAGCTACATCAAATTTTGTTACTTAAATCCACTATCCATATAAGATCTTTGCTAAATGAATTGTCATTATTGGGCATATGTATTTTGCCCAAAGTATATACCAGCCATCTCCAATTTATTTGATTACTACTGATAACATAGCTTTAATAGTCTCCTTCGACCATGAATATTCTGGTCAGAAGTGTGGAGGGAGTTCGATGCTCTTTTTGGATAAACAATGCTAATGGTTGTATCTGAAGTTGGATGTAGGAATATCCTAATATTTTGTAAGGAGAAAATCCATGCAAAACAGTACTTGCTTTGTCCACAATTCATCGTATCCTTGTATTTTCCTGATGATTCAGCATCATTTGTTAAAAAAAACTTAATCGTGCTGATAAGTTTTCCTTATATGAACCGTTTTTATTTCATTCTGTGAATATTACATTGTCCTTCTTACCGCGTCGTTGCTTTATCTTCTTTGTATGTGTTCGTATCATCCGGTTCTACTTTTTCTTAATTTTCTCATTTATATTATGGCACTTGCAACTTCTCTCACACTCTTATTTGTAAATCTTTTTGTTACATATCCATATTTCATGAATTAGTTTTGATATTTGGATTATTTTGCTAATAAGTTAGAATACAATATGCCTTTCTATATACCTATTACTTTGGATAATTAACTTTGATCTGGCTGAGTATCTATGTATGTTGTAAATGGTCATGAACAAATATTTTTATGCTTTCATTTTTCACCAGAAGTCGTTGAATTGAAATCATAGTTCCTCCATCAACCAAAACCAATTGTTACTGTATATATTATGGAGTGTAATATTTGTTACTGTATATATTATGCGTGTGCTGGCTTGTTTTAGAGATGTTCACTATAGAAAATGTGTTCTATTAATTTTTTGTTTGCTTACAGTGTATTATTGATTCAGAGTGTAACAGTATATATTGTTAATGTATAGATTAAGTCTCCGCATCCAAACCAATTGTTTTTGTTTGCTTATAGTCACACCGCGGGAGTAACAATATGCGGGTTCAAGATGAGCAAAATCAGGATACTCCTTCGGATGGTTTGGTGAAAAAGAAGTGCAAGCTATTGAGTTGGTAGAAGAACGTAGTTACAGAGGGGACGATAGCAAGCATTGATCCTGATGCTTCAGTACACTTTGTCAAGCTTGGACCGGATGCTTGGAAGGTATGGGTGAATGTAGCGGTGGAACTGAAAGCTTTTTTATATAGGCCGAATTCAAAGATGTTCACTATTAATGAGGCCGTTGGATCAACCGTCGCATGACACAAGGACTTCATCTCCTTGGCCTAGTATGTATGTGCATTGTTTATGGGTTAGGTGACTGTACTTAGAACTTGCTATTTGTAACTGGTTGTTATGTAACTAGCTATTATGTGTTATGTGAATGCTAGAACTATGCCAATGTAAACATATCTAACCTTTTAGAATGTGTGGGAATTCTGTGAATGTAGCTTTATTTAGACTTTTTGTATGTGATTTTGGTTGTTTCTTTATAATATTTATAAGTTGTTAAATTATTAATCGTGGATCATGAATGAACTGCTTGGATGCTGCTGTTATTTTTTTTAAATTTTGTATTTATTTTGCAACGGTCAATTTCTGTTGTAATAGGAGCTTTTTGCAACGGGCAATGTCAGTTATAGATAAGTGCTATTACAACAGGCTATACCACTTGTATTATAGTCTAATACAACAGGCAGAACACGTTGCAATATCATGTACTTAGAGAAATGTTACATATTTACAACAGGCATTAATTGTTGTCAAAGAGTCTATTGCAACTGCCAAAGACCGTTGTAAAAAATATTTTTACAACGGCAATTTACAACAGGTATAAACCATTGTGAAAAATATTGGACCTATTACAACATCGCCTAATAAGACGGACGGATGCCCGTTGCGAAATCCATATTACAGCGGGCATGGTCCGTTGTATAAAGGGTGTTTTGTTGTAGTGAAAGATATACCTTTGTGAAATGTTTTTATACAATAAAGTGAAATTATATAAGTATGGTTTGTAAATAAAATGGATTTAAATTAGTATCGGAGAATTTAAATCCCAGTGTATTGGAAACTGTTTCTCAAAGTTTTGAGGAAACAATCATAATATTATTTGAAAGTTTTTTTTAAAAAGAAATATTTTAAAAGAATTTTAAATGGAAATAGAAAGCATTGAACTCACTTTGTCGCTGGAAAATAATTATAGTGAGGACTGCAGCATCATCGGTGTTCATTTTCAAGTTTCTAAGTGGGGATGCTACCAATAATTTGCGACAAAGTGATTTGGTAAAATAGATTTTGACTTATTCCCAAAAGTATGATTTGATATACTAAAGGAGATATGTATAATATTATTTTAAAATGATTGAAATAAAACCAGGTATTTTGTTCTGAAGTTTCAGTTAATTTATTATATGGACTCATGTATCTTATGCATTAGAGTAGTTTGGTTTGTGCATCTCATTATGATATGTTGGTTGGTAATTTTCATTTCTTGAAATGAAATGTAATTTTCGACGATTTTGAACAGTCGAAAACTTCTGAATTTATAGAGTAATTGAAGCTAAGTGTTTTTGTGAAAATATATGAAAGTAAGTTTTTGTAACTTATGAATTTGAGAACATAGTAAGTTAAAACAAGTTTAAATTTGTTGAACGCCCTAGTTAATTAAAAAAACTGATATGGTATATATGCTTCTTAGGATGTAGAAGAGTGTTATACAAATCTGAACTTAAGTACGGAATGGTTATAGATTAAATGATTTAGTATTAAAGGAAATATACTACAGATAAAAATAAATATGAAATTAAAAAATATTGGTGCAGTTAAGAAACTAATGAAATAAATACGTAAGTTGTATGTAGATCATTTTATTCGCATAACTGTTCTTGATCCAGATTCGAATACATGATTTTGAGCTGACTTATACTGATCCAAACAAGGATTTTTCACTCAATTCTTCTCAATTCTTGACGGTGAACACTTGATATGGATTTTTGACATGATTCTGAAGCTTTCTACTATAGTACATGGCTATGTAAGGAGAACAAAGGTTTCTAATCAAGAAGCCTTATCGAAGTCCGCACTAGGGAAGTCGAGTGAGCGATATTAATTCAGAAGCAAAATTTATGTGATCGAGCGAGTAATCAGATTTGATATTGCATACGGATGACATATGTGTATCGTATATGCTATAAATATTATATTGTTTCATTTGTCGCATTTAACTCTCTTTTGGGTTATGTAAGTGAGATTCAGGTATATGGAAGCAAAAACCAGCTTGCTGCTTTTGATTTCATGAGAAGAGTTTGATTGCTCGACAAATTGGTACGTGTTTATGCTTAACGGTTGTATTTGCTATATGTCATACGCACTTTATAAGATATATTATAAGCATACACCGGTGTTGATGGTTTTATGCCCCAGATATGGAAGGCCACTTTAGGGCTTTTGTTTTCTTTTTCGATTTGGGTCAGCTATGGCGAGTTGTAGTTTTTCCGGATCAAGCCACGCAAAGGAGGTGCTGCCAAAAATTTTCCGCACATATGAGATTTTAAAAGATTAATAAATTATTTTAAGTAAGAGATTTTATAAGTCTAAGGGTGTGAATTTTCTTCCTTTAGGATTTTCGAGGATGAAATTCTTTTAACGGGGGAAGAATGTAATGACCCGTAGTTTTTTATGTTTTGAATAGGAACATTTAATTTATATAAATATTCAAATTTGATTCGAAAGTGATAAATTATAAGAAAATCAATTTTTAATGAAACGTCTCGATTTTTAATCATGTAACTTTATTTTGATTTACATGATTTTTCTATAATTTTTAATTTGTAAAATATTTAAATTTTTGTTTGACGTATTTTACGACAAAATGTTTGTTATTTTTGAAATTTTACAGAATAAATTAACCAGTGTATATTATTGTTAATTTTGTGATCATGTCACATTTTTATATGCGGCTATGTTTTTGTTTTGTCATTCGTGGTTTGTATGCGAACGAGATGTTGTGTAGCGAAGTGCCGAAAATCACAAAATAAACATAACCCAACATTTAGAATATTCATCACTCTTACTTTTCCCTCCTCTCTCTCTCTCTCTCATTCACCATTTACATTAAAAGGAAAAATGGCCTCCTCCACTTAAAAATCAAAATCAATTCATCCACTCAAAAAAAAAAAATTAAAATCAGATCCGTTGTGTTTGTGGAGGAGAGATCTTCAAATCTATGTGGGTTGTTGGGTTTGCGGTCGGGTTTGGTGGTGATTGACATGGAGGACCAAAACTAGGGTTTGGGTTTTGGTGAGATTTAGGTGGAGTTAAAGGGAATTGAGGTTGGAGTTGAGTTTGTGGTAGGGCTGTAAATGGATACCCAAAAAATCTGAAATCCGTCCACATCCGCATCCGAAAAGCGGATAAACATCCAATATCCGGAAAAATGGATGCGAATGCGGATATAAAGACATCCACGTCTGAAATTATCCGTATGGTATTTTTCAAGATTATAGTTTAAATTATGTATATTTTAGTATAGTGAAAGATATTTATTTATAGTTTTATTAAGTTAGAAGTTTATATTATATGCATTAAATGCATATTAACTGCTCAAAACTATTTATTATCATTATATTTATTTATTTTTAACACTTTAATAATCAATGGGATTGAAAAAAGTTTATGTTAAACTAAAAAATTTCATTTATATTTCTTGATTTATCGGTCATTTGCGGATAGGATAATTATCCGATATCCGTCTGTATCCATGGATGCGGATATCCGATATCCGAAAATGATTTCGGATGTGGATGTAGATATGGCACTATCTGCATCCGAAAGTATCCATTGACAGGCCTTGTTTGTGGTGCATAGGGGTGTGTCGGAGGCCATGATCTGGTGGAGCTCCATGGTCGTTTGAATTGTGCGACATTATACTATCTTGGGTGATGTTGCTAGATCGCGATGAAAGGCAATGGTGTGAGCTCGACGTGATGGTGAGGGTTGTGATGCTCGTGTGATGAGAGGGTGGTTGGCAAAGTCGGAGAGGGATTTCATGGACCAGAGGAGGAGATATGGCATGCATGCATGGGGAAGATGAGCCATGCGTGAACATGTTGATTTTGGGGGAGAAGATGGATCAGTATGGGTAATCGGACATTTAAAATGTAATTAGTGAATTAATTATATTATTTAAATTCCAAATCTTAAAAATTGAAGAACTTTTGCATACGAGGTCCAATCGAGGCGTGGTCTTTTGCATTGCACTCGTAGAAGCATTATCCACGTATTGGAGCTAATTTTGTCAAGCTTTCAGCATGTAGAATTTTGAGCTAAAATCAAATGTCGTTCGATTTTAGATCAAACCAAAACACTAAGGCACTTGGATGCTCGGCGTGTGAATACCATGGATGTATGTATTAATGTCAACTTTTGAAGGTCGAAAAGGCCAGTCATTACATATTAAGTGATTGATTTAGGATTGAATAATACTATTTAAAAATATATAATATTATTTATATAGATGTTTTAGTAAATAAATTGAGAAGAAAAATAGATATATATTATGAAAATAGTTATATATATATATATATGTGTGTGTGTGTGTGTTTGTGTGTGTGTTTTAAAATTTTGATTATCTAAGGTAATATAAGCGAAATAATATGGCTACATATATGTATTGACATTTTAGATGACAAGTGCAACCACCAAACGTTAGCAGTAGCCGAGTTTTGTGGCGAGGCAATGTTGATTACACATTCAACGTTGCAGTCAATTGACAAAGCGATTCGCTATAAATAGATGGCAAGACAACGTAATTATATGATTTGATGTATGTAAATTTGTGTATATTCATTTATAAGGTAAATGCTAAAATGAATTGTGTGGAAGGCTATTGATTGGTTGTATATAACATATTGTGATTTAAAAGAATGTTAAAATATTTTGTATATGAGTCCTAATTTAAAGAAAGTTAAAACAGAAGATAATTATGCTATAAAGGATGTAAGGTAATTGTGCAAATAAATTTGGAAATTCCAAAATAAGAAAAAAATTATGGAAAATGAAACTTTTTATTTTGATGATTTGAAATCAAAAGGATAAATTAAATTAATGAGGTTTATTCGAATGATAAGTAAATAATATTTGGTATAAATAAATAACTTAGAAAGAAATTATATTATTTGTAAAATGTTAAGTTCATAAAAATATTGTTGGAGAAAAGATTTATCCAGAATCAAATATTTAGAATTTAAAAGTATTCTTGGAATTTTGTTGAAAGTAGAAGTAATGATAAAAGAACATTAGCATTCAAGTAAGAATAAAGAAAATCATTAGGCCCTATAAAATGAAGAAAGACATTTCACCTTATAAATTTCTTTTTACTAAAAGGTTGAACTTTGTAGTTTTAACTTTATATGATTGAAATAGGCTGTTAAAATTCTAGATACTCTAATTTAGGTAAATAAAGGATATTTTGATTTCATATGCCTTTATAGAATGATAATAAAGAGTCATAAAAGTTCTTTTATAAAGCAAAGAAAAGAGATTTGTGAAATGATTTTTGGATTTTAGTATAATTATATGATATGTTACTAAAATAAGTTTTATAAGCATGATGGGAAAGTTTACAAAAGTTATTTAAGATGAAGTTTGATAAGATAAATATTTTAGTAAAAGAAAAGAAAATTCTTTTATGTTTTGTATATACAACTTCTTATTAGAAGTTGGCTCTCCCAATTTTCTTAAATTTCAAAAATATAGAAATTTAGCTTGAAAGGAATTTAAAAGTTGAACAATGATTGGATTTTATGATTTTTCCATTTTGTGGAAAATAATCATTTGGAAATGAATTTTGGTGATAAGATGAATTAAATAGTTAAGTTATAATATTTAGACTAGGGGAAGTCTTTAAATTATTTCAAATCCGAATTTTAAAGAGGTATTAAATAAGTTGAATGTCTTAAAACACATTAAAGTGTTTAGTATTTTACATTTACAAAAGGTGTTTATTTTATTAAAGGATGTAAAATATTTGTGTAAACTAATTTTTAAATTAGTGAGTAAGAAAGCATATAAAAGGAAAAAAATTATGTAAATTGATATCCTATGTTGAAAGAATGTTTTGAATTAATGAAGTTTATCTAAAAGTAAAGAATGAAGAAGAATTTGAAAAAAAATGAATTTTTGGAAATATATAAATAAGGATGAAAAACTAAATGATAAAATGTCATGTTGAAAGTATTACCTAAAGTAGAAAACATTTGTACCATTTGTAAAAATGCACTTTTTTTGAGAAATATATCGTTGGAAGAAGATCTATATAAGATGAAGTGTTTTGAATAAGAATGACATTTTGGGATAGTATCTAAAAGGAGTTGATTTTTATGAAAAAGATTTTGAGATTTAATTTTGGGATAAAGGAACTCCTCTAACTCTTATAATTGGCTTTCTTCTGATAAGAGTTAAACCTTATAAATTTCGATTTTTCAAGAAGTAAATTGAAATTTAAAATATCTTTGGATGGAGTTAATTATTGCTCCATATTAAGATTTCAAAATAAGAAGTTGATTAAAGGAAATTAAATTCCCATAAAATATTTTGAAAAGAAAGGAGATTTATGAATCATTATACATCTACACTTTAAAGAAATGATTTGTAAGTTAGATATTTTAAAATTTTGAAAGAGAAATTGAAAGATTTTAAAAGAATAAATGCAAGGTAAATATTATGGAGAAAAATATGGATTTATAATTGTTTGCGCCAAAATTGGTCACAAACACCCGATTGTTGATAAAAGCACCTGTTCTCAATCACAGATCACAGATAGTAGATTTATAGAGAATAAAATACGATGAGCGCTCAGAATATTCAAAGAAAAGCGATGAAAGCATACAGATTTATAGTGGTTCAGCGTTCTAGCCTACGTCCACTATGAAGAATTCGACTTTATTGATTTTTGCTCGCTGGATACAACAGGTCACAACCGTAGAATTCGAGTACAATGGTGATTTCGACAGAGTCTGGATGTAGAAGAGTCCAAAGTCCCCTTTATGTAGATCGATACGATCCCATGCGATTTCGACTCAATCCATGATCGATACGAATGAGATTCGTATCGATCAAAATTTTGCCCAATCAAGTCGACATCGATCAAGAATACTCCTGTGGTTGTGCGTAAGCTCCTGTGAAAATTTGGTAGCATTTGGAGTTGTAGATTTGGAGTTATGATCGATGCAAGTCTCGATTTATCGAATGCTGCTAAGTTCGCCTCAATCCTTTATCGCATCGCTCTATTCGTATCGCTCCGAGCACGTGCCTGCTAATTGACGTGGCGCTAAATCTCTGGACCGATCCACTTTTCGCGCCGAGTTGACTGCTTCCTCCTTCGTATCGATTGAGTGCCCTTCATGTTACCTTGTTCGTATCGATCCCTGAATACCCCGAAAGCACACGCCTTCGTATCCATCAAACCTTCCTTCTTCGTATCGATGCTTTGTAACACATTCTTCGTGTCGATGATTTTAGTGGTGTTTCGTATCGATCATTGGTTGATCGATACGAATTGAGTTGGCGACCGATACGAAGTACATATGGATATCGATACAAAACGTTGCTTACCTGATGGATACGAAGGAGAATGAGCGTAAGTGGATCGATACGAACAAGCTGGGGGATGATGGATGCGAAATGGGATACGCCTGGATGGATACGAATAAGACTTCTGCCCATGGATACGAGCCACTACTTACCTTAATTTGCATCGATCATATCTTGAGCATACGTACTCGGATTGACTTGAAATTGGGAACATTAGCTTTTATATCGTTGATTGTTGTGCCTTGTCAATTATAGCCCGATCCGAACTCGGACAAAATTCGTCGATATCCACAGTAAAACAGTGTATAACCGATCTTTGGGATGAACAGTTCTTGATTTCCAGTCAACTTTTTTGTGTCATGGCCTTGACAAAGGGCGGGATAACACTTGCCCCCCAAAATATGCCTTGTGATAGGAAGGTGTGTTTTGTAGCTCGATAAGCTGGATGTTCATATCCTGTCAATGACCTGTAAAAAGATTGATAATCTTACGTGATTGTGAATAGTGATCGTTCGCGATCGTATGTCGTCCGGGGCGGTATGTGACCGTTCGAGGTCGAGTGCCGTTCGAGGCGAGTTATGACCGTTCACGGTTAGGGCGCCGTTCGTGGCGAATGGTGACCATTCGCAGTTGGATGCCGTTCGAGGTGAGTGGTGACCGTTCACGGTCGGGTGCCGTTCGAGGCGAGTTGTGTGTGCCTGGGGGGGACTTAGTATCATTAGTGTCGGATTTCACGTTCGAGTGGGTTTCTGAATTGCTTGTTAAGGTGGTTTATCGCCATCTCAAAGCATGCCTAAGGACCGTTGGCGATCCCGTATGTGTGTAAGTGACTTAGCCATTATGGAATTACAAATATCAGATTTACATTCAAAATGAGTCCTACAACCAAAATGTTCAACCAAATCAAGTCCAGATGCAAAGAATAGAAACAAAAGCAAAGCAGAGACATCAAAGTGCAAACACCTACACCAATGCGGTTGATAGTCGTCTCAGAGCACGCCTAAGGACCGTTCGCGATACATGTATAAACGACTTAACCGCACTAGTGTGGAGTTTGCGACTTATTCGTCATTATTTCAATCAGTTGATGACAAACTGATGCCTCGATCCTGAGCCATCCCTAGTTGATGCAGATGGTGGTCGTTCTTGCTCCACCGTTGCTGCTCGCCTTCTCACGTACTGTGATAGCATGCCGTTCCGGATATGCCCTTCTATCTCATTCCTCAAGTGTTTGCAACCATTTATACTATGGCCGCTTAGCTCGTGGAATAAGCAGTACTTATCTGATTTCCTCTCATTGTAGGTCGGATCCCTCCTCATTGGCCTCCGGTAGGGAACCTTCCCCCTAGTGTCTTGGTAGATTCGCTCTAATATCTCATTCAACTCCGTATAAGAGGTGAATCTTGGTTCCTTTAGCGGTTGCTTTGGTCCATCATCGTTATCCTTGGCTCTCTGTTTCCCTTTATCATTGCCTGAATCTTTTTCGGGAGGACTTTCGCTTTTGACTGCATAAACTTCAACTCCCTCTCCTTCACTCTTTCAACATTTGCATCCTCTAATCTTAGAAATCCTTCGGCCTCATGATAAAATTCTCCTAGATCCATAGGTGGATCCCTTGTCAATGAATTCTTGAATTCTGTGCCATCAACTATGCCAGATACAGCTGCCATCAAAATCATGGATGGATCTGGTCGATCCACTGATGCTGCCGCTGCATTGAATCGTGTCAGAAAACTTCTCAAAGATTCCCTGGTTCTTTGTTTCAGTGTTGCCAAACTCATCACATTCTTGGGTCTCGAAATGTGAACTCTAAACTGCCTCATAAACTTCTCAGTCAAATCGATCCATGTTCCAATAGAGCCGCTCTCCAGTTGTCTAAACCATAGTGCTGCAATGTCCGTCAAATACAATGGGAAGCACCAGGCCATGACCTCCTCTGATGCCCCCAGTACCTCAATATGCCTCATATACCGTGTCAGATGAACTGCAGGATCCGTCCTTCCATCGTACGTCTCCAGTGTTGGTAGCTTGAATTCTGGTGGATTCCTAGCCTGTTTAATTGTCGGAGCGAAGGGGCTCCTGTTCACATCTTCCAGATCTCTATTCACTAGTCCACCTCTCATGGCTCGTCTGACCATCTCTGCCAATCTGTCATTTTCGCCAAGCTATAGTCCTTGTCCGTTGCCTCTGATATGCCCCCCCCGGTTCACAAGGGAATTCCGAAATCTATTCTCCTGAACGAGCATCCATTCCTCTATCAACGCCATGCTGAATAGTTCTATCTGGTGTCCTGCTTGAGGCTGGATCAATATGCTCCGTGGGAATGCCCCCCCAGCTTTGGGACTGCTCCGGATGGTCCCGCTCCGTTCTGGGTTCGGATTATTCCATGCTCCTGACCTCTATCTCTAGCACTTCCTGCCGTAGCGTTCCCTTGATTTCGCATTCTAGTTTGTCCAATTTGCTGGAGTAGATTCTGCATCATCTCTTCTTGCCTTTTCAGCATTCCCTCCTACATGGCTTCCATCATCATCTCCATCACATCTCAGGTGATGAAGACTGAGGCCTGATTCGCTCCTGAGAAAGCCTCCTGACTTCCTTCATGCTGACTCCTTTCTGCTCTTAGTCTCCTTGCTGATTGCTTCACCATTGTTTTCCAGATCTAAATCCTTAAACCTTCAGATCCAATATCCAAGCTGTAGAATCCTTGAATGCTAGCGCTCTCAGTGAAAGCACCAAAATGTTTGCGTCAAAATTGGTCACAAACACTCGATTGTTGATAAAAGCACCCGTTCTCAATCACGGATCACAGATAGAAGGTTTATAGAGAATAAAATATGATGAGCACTCAGAAAATTCAAAGAAAAGCGATGAAAGCACATAGATTTATAGTGGTTCAACGTTCTAGCCTACGTTCACTTTGAAGAATTCGACTTTATTGATTTTTGCTCGCTGGTTACAACAGGTTACAACAATAGAATTCGAATACAATGGTGATTTCGACAGAGTCTGAAAGTAGAAGAGTCCAAAGTCCCCTTTATGTAGATCCTGGGCTGCTATTTATAGGTGTAGGCTGCAATCTCACTCAGATCTCGAGAGACCTCTTCTTGCATGTGAGTGGGCCCACGCGATCGATCCCATGCGATTTCGACTCAATCCATGATCGATATGAACGAGATTCGTATCGATCAAAATTTTTGCCCAATCATGTCGACATCGATCAAGAATACTCCTGTGGTTGTGCGTAAGCTCCTGTGAAAATTTGATAGCATTTGGAGTTGTAGATTTGGAGTTATGATCGATGCAAGTCTAGATTTATCGAATGCTGCTGAGTTCGCCTCGATCCTTTTTCGCATCGCTCTATTCGTATCACTCCGAGCTTGTGCCTGCTAATTGACGTGGCGCTAAATCTCTGGACCGATCCACTTTTCATGCCGAGTTGACTGCTTCCTCCTTCGTATCGATTGAGTGCCCTTCATGTTACCTTATTCGTATAGATCCCTGAGTACCCCGAAAGCACACGCCTTCGTATCCATCAAACCTGCCTTATTTGTATCGATGCTTTGTAACACATTCTTCGTGTCGATGATTTTAGTGGTGTTTCGTATCGATCGTTGGTTGATCGATACGAATTGAGTTGGCGACCGATACGTAGTACATATGGATATCGATACAAAGCATTGCTTACCTGATGGATAAGAAGGACAATGAGCGTAAGTGGATTGATACGAACAAGTTGGGGGATGATTGATGCGAAATGGGATACGCCTGGATGGATATGAATAAGACTTTTGCCCATGGATAAGAGCCACCACTTACCTTAATTTGCATCGATCATATCTTGAGCATACGTACTCGGATTGACTTGAAATTTGGAACATTAGCTTTTATAGCTTTGCTTGTTGTGCCTTGTCAATTATAGCCCAATCCGAACTCGGACAAAATTCGTCGATATCCATAGTGAAAGTGTATAACCGATCCTTGGGATGAACGGTTCTTGATTTCCAGTCAACTTTTTTGTGTCACGGCCTTGACAAATGGCGGGATAACAATAATATATCCTAAGTGTTGTGGATCTTTGGAATACACTTCATACCAGGAAGATTAACCCGAAGTTTTTCCGAAAATTTCGACTATTGGAATAAGTAAATGTTTTGATTATTTATGCTAGTAGTAGAAACTTCCAAAAGAGCTTGTGTAAACTTATAGTCCATGATAATTAATAATGGTCAGGGAAGTTATTTTTGAGTCTAGAGAATCCATCAATAAAAGGGTCTAATAATTGCTTTTGGATTGCTCTACTTTATACTTGACTGGTCAATGCAAATCCCGATACGTGCTTGACCGAGATAGTGAACGTGGAGTTTTCTGGGTTATGGTTGAAAACGATTTCGTTGTGTGATTGGTTTAAATGGTCGATTGTCGTATATGTAATGTATATTTAGAAAAAATATATTATATATCTATTATAGACTTTTCTCCGAAGAAGAATTGCGAGGACGCAGTTTCTTTAAGGAGGGAGTCTGTAACAACATTGATTTTAGAATTACTCTAATAAAACAAATAATGATTTAAATTAGAGAGTTAAACAAGAAATTGTGTCTTTCAAGTATGAAATATGAAGGAATTTGAACTTTGTATTCTTTTATAAAAGATAATGAATTCTCTTGGAAAGTGGATTCTATGTTATATAATATTGGGGAATTAATATAGAGAACGAATATTTTGAAATTGATGAATAAGAAGAATAGAGATTTTATTTTGTTAAATTGTTTTTATTTATTATAAAGAAGAGTTAAGAGGTGTTAAATTGTAAGTAGTTAATTTTTAAAAAGATATATTGCGGTTTAATTTGTTAAATTATTCAATTGTTTGTAAGAAGAATTAAGAAGTGATTATTTTTTAAATAATCAATTTAAAGTATACATATATACGAACTTGACTTAAAATTGTATTACAGATTATGTTTGATATTACACACACACATATATGGATGAATTTAGAAATCAATTATTAGTGTTGGTTAGAAAATTTGCTGTGACTTATTTTTACAAAATATGAATTAGAAAAGAATTGGGTTTTAAAGGTTGAAATAAAAAGAGATAAACTTTCATTTATTTTATTTTCTTATTGGGTTTATTTCAATCCAAGGCCCAATCAAAATTTAAACATAAGAGAAGTTCTCCCCTTCTCTAAATGAAGTCTGTTCAAAACTTACATGAAGAGAAAACAGAAGAGGAATTTCAGTATTCTCTTCCTCAAACTAAATCCCTTATTTTAATTCAAAATAAAGTTCCACAAAATCCAATAAATTCAAGGTAATGATATCAAACCCTATTTCATCTTCTTGGGTGTTTGGTTTCAGCTTTTATTGTGTTTTGATCCTTGTATTCTTATTTTTGGTTGAGATATTGTTTAGGGTTTGCTAATTGAGAAGGATTAAATTGATCTAGTTGTTTTTGTTGCTATTTTAAGGAAGAAATGTGAGTTACTTCTCACACAAATCTATCTTTAATCGATATTCTACATGTTTATGAATTTACAGCGATGTTTGAGGAATAGGAACTATGATTGTTCTTTATGTGTTGCTTCTGTGTTTCCAAACCTGATAGTTTATTCCCTGTCAAAATCTTTACAATGAGTTTCTCATTGAATGCCTATAATGGTTTGATGATTCTATTTGGTTTGCATGTGCTTACAGTAGTAGATTTCACTGTATATATTTCATATTTTGTTTCCTGAATATAATCGTTATTATTCAAAATTGATTGCCTAGAGTTATACGCTCTAGGGGTTGTTCGCGGTTGACCGACCACTATAATGGTCGACCGGTAGTGCTCGATGGTCGAGAAGCCAGGGTCGACCGTTGATGATCCTGGAGCGTATATACTCCAGTTACCTTATACTTACGTTTTGCTTGTAATTTCTATTTCTTTCTACTTTCTTCTACGACTTTCATTCCTATAAAATTCTAATATTTTGAACTTGTCTCATATTTTGGAAATATCAATATTTTAGTTATTTAAATTATATATATATAATTTTGCAAATTATTTACACATTCAATATTAAAAATTATTCTTTGTATTTTTTTTTCAATATTATATATATATAGCTTCAAAAATCTGAGTTTTAGAATATGAGTATGAATTGTAAATATTTTTAAAAGTATTTTGATGAAGGAAGAGTATTATAGAGTTTTAATAATAATAGTGTTTTAAAAGATAACAATATAACAATATATATAATATTTCTATATGTATATAGTAGCTTATTTTATGAAAAATAGAAATTTACGGTCATTGGAACAATATTTAAATGATTTAAAAAGAAGTAAGTTTAATATAAAAATATTACTTCTATAAAATGAAAATTCTAATTAAAAGATTTAGTAGTACAAGTGGTATGGAACACTTGTGTCACTTTTTCGCTTAATTCTTTGACTCATTGGATAGAATATTTTACTCGAGTGGAATCTACTATCTCTTAGTTAATACTCAGGTGGCACCAAAGGGTTATGGGACATTAGGGGACACTCGAGCATTTACCATTAGAAATTATATAACACTTTTTGATTAAATAGTATCTTGGGGAAAACATTCTATTTCTATAATTCGTCATATTCATTAGTGCATCCTACCGCTTGACCTTGTAAGCTAGTAACCACTATAGTGGCTGATTGCAGTGGTCGCACCTGGAGTCATGATACCTTAGTCACTTATTATCCCAGTACCACTAAAGCCAGTAGTCAGTATCACAGGCTCACCTTGTGTTATGAGTTCCAGGTATATTACGACTGTAGGAGTTTATCGGTGTCAGTCCTTCTTGAACTCCTGGAGCATGTCTAGTAAGTCTCCCCTTGGAATAGAGCAACTCGCACTAAGAAATTTCTTATAGTCAAGTTATCTATAGGATCAGTTATTTTACCGCGACTTGCTTCGTGCTTGTCTTTTCATGTCGACTTGCTATTATGCAGCCTTATGTATTTTGTTTTGACTTGCTGTCGTGCAGTCTTATGCTTTTTAGGATTGACTCGTTGCCATGCGATATATGATGTCCTAGATGATGACTTGCTGTCGTGTGGTTTATTTATTTGATTTGATTTGATATTGGCCTAACAGTCGCCTTGTTGGTTGTCCCCGCTCACTTCGCTCGCCTCAACTACGACTACTGTGATGTAAGAGCCAATTGGTTTGATAGGTGCGTAGCAAACCATAGATAGTTTCCTTCTTTCTCTTTCTTTTGATGTTGATGGAGGAGTTGTGAGTCCCTCGCTGTGAAGATCCATGATTCGACTGAATCCTTTCACTTTGACTCTCCAAAGTAGTCTATATATATAGACATGCACTAACCATATTTGAAATGATTGCCGATGTTGGACACGAGATGACTTTTTGACATGGTGATTATTTATGATATATCTATTTGATGAGATATTTACATACTTTATAATCTTTACTTTATCATCTTGTCCTATGCATGTATATTATGTGATCTCACCCACATTATTTATAGATAGTCTGACCCATTTATTTTAGAATACTAGGGTCAGACCGAGACTTGTCATGTACAGGGATTCAGCGACCTTAGATGTTGGGCTAGCATTAGGGATAGATATGTCTATTATTTGTAACATTTAGGTTCTAGTCTTTGTATATATGTTTTGTATGAATCGTCTATGAGAGATAATGACTTTTGTGTGTGTGTGTATGAGCCTAGCATTCTCTTTTGTAGATTCACGCTATGTGATATGTAATCCTATGTTCCGCGTTATGTAATATTTTGTTCTGATCTATATTAGCCCCAAGACTGGTCATGCCATTATACTTCTTCAGATATAAAGGTAAAAGCATGACAATGTTAGCCCAATGGAATACACATGGATGGTTGCTCTTATCCAGCCTTATTCTCCGTATTACTTGACAATATTACTAATGAAATTCTTGGGTAATTTGCATATAGAGGTGGGGCGTTATAGAAGGTCATAGTAAGGGGTAGGTGAAGGGAGGCTAAGTATATCC
The DNA here is from genome assembly GCA_030737815.1 of Allium fistulosum. Lineage (NCBI taxonomy): Eukaryota > Viridiplantae > Streptophyta > Magnoliopsida > Asparagales > Amaryllidaceae > Allium > Allium fistulosum. Next base: position 824,102,736 of record CM060905.1, read on the forward strand.
TATTGGATTAGGTGCATTGGGATACGGGGAAAATATGGAGAATTAAAAAAAATCATTTTATTAATTTTTATTAGATCTTATTTTTTTGTTTAAAAATGCTTTGTACTAAATCTTACTTTGTAGTAATTAATAAATGAGTTTGTAATTTTAATTTAATTAATTTGTATAAAAATTTAAGTTTATATTATGATTTAATTATAATATATATTATTGTTATTTTAATTTTATATTATAATTTATAATACGTTCACATTCATAATGCAAGAATTATAACTTATAATAAATTTGGTGTCCTGATCTAGGTTATAAATGATGAATAAATATCATAGGTGTATAATTAACCAATGGGATCTATGGTAATATATATAGTATCACGACAATTTTAACATGGGTATGTCATTTATATAATGAGTAAGTACGTAAACATATAAATGTAGTTTATTTAATTTTTTTCAACCATGAATAAATTTAATACCTAATTTTATATTTATTATATGTAACTAAATTTATGTTCGTGTAGAAAATTTTATTTATATATGGCGAGTATATTTATGTATATATACACATATATGTATGTATGTATTATAAAAAAATTGTTTTAAAATTAAAAAATTAATATGTTTGATTAATTGGATATTTGATTTATTCAAATATATTTTTATACAGCAAAACCGTCAGATATATATATATATATATAACCAAATGTACAAATTTAAATGTATAAACATATTAATATTATAATCTGAATATATATATCTTTACTACTAATAATGAGAATTCCTTGAATAGGAATTCAATTGTGTCTTTTTGAAATACCAGAAATACCCCTCATTATAATAATGGAACTCGTTCACTCTATCTTTACTACTAATAAAGAGAATTCATTGAATAGATTTACCCGGTGTCCTTTTGAAATTCCAAATATACCCTTTTACATCTCATAGAGAACTAGTATTCAAATATGGGAATATAGCCTGTTAATTTCTAAGTACAACTGTTAGTCACCATGGAGAACTACAGTGTGCGTTCACAAGATGAAGTATCTAAGTGTACCATATTGTCCGTAATTTAGATGGGAGTTCATTGGTCGAAGTTTTGTCAGATTCCAAGTTAGTATGAAGAAGTTATTATAGTCTGAAAAAAAATAGCGGCTTCTACACTAGACGGTGTTCAAATATTGGGATGTGATAGCCTGTTATTTTCTAAGTACAACTTTCAGTCCCCATGGAGAACTATAGTGTACGTTCACAAGATGAAGTATCCGAGTATTTCATATTGTCTGTAATTTAGGTGGGAGTTAATCGATCGAAGTCTCGCCGGATTTCGAGTTAGTATGAAGAAAATATTGCAGTCTGAACAAAAAAAATAGCGGCTTCTGCACTAGGCGGAGTTCAAATATGGGGATGCGGTATCTTGTTATTTTCTAAGTACAAGTGTCAGTGCCCATGGAGAACTATAGTGTTCGTTCACAAGATGAAGTATCCGAGTGTTCCATATTGTCCGTAATTTAGGTGGGAGTTAATTGGTCGAAGTCTCACCGGATTCTGAATTAGTATGAAGAAGTTATTGCAGTTTGACAAAAAAATAGCGGCTTCTGCACTAGGCGGAGTTCAAATATGGGGATGTGGTAGCCTGTTATTTTCTAAGTACAACTATCAGTTCCCATGGAGAACTACAGTGTGCATTCAGAAGATGAAGTATCCAAGTGTTCTATATTGTCCGTAATTTAGGTGGGAGTTAATCTGTCGAAGTCTCGCCGGATTCCGTGTTAGTACGAAGAAAATATAGCAGTCTGAACAAAAAGAATATCGGCTTCTGCACTAGGAGGAGTTGAAATACGGGGATGTGGTAGCCTGTTATTTTCTAAGTACAACTGCCAGTCCCCCTGGAGAACTACAATGTGCGTTCACAGGATGAAGTATCCGAGTGTTCCATATTGTCCGTAATTTAGGTGGGAGTTAAGCGGTCGAAGTCTCACCGGATTCCAAATTAGCATGAAGAAATTATTGCAGTCTGAATAAAAAAAGTAGTGGCTTATGCACTAGGTAGAGTTCAAATATGGGGATGTGGTAGCCTCTTATATTCTAAGTACAACTGTCAGTCCCCATTGAGAACTACAGTGTGCGTTCACAAGATGAAGTATACGAGTGTTCCGTATTGTCCGCAATTTAGGTCGGAGTTAATCGGTCGAAGTATCGCCGGGTTCCGAATTAGTATGAAGAAGTTATTGCAGATTGAACAGAGAAAATAGCGACTTCTCCACAAGGCGGAGTTCAAATATGGGGATGTGGTAGCATGTTAATTTCTAAGTAAACTGTCAGTCCCCATAAAGAACTACAGTGTGCGTTCACAAGATGAAGTATCTGAGTGTACAATATTGTTCGTAATTTAGGTGGGAGTTCATCGGTCAAAGTTTTGTCTGATTCCGAGTTAGTATGAAGAAGTTATTGTAGTCTAAACAAAAAAATAGCTGCTTTTTCCTAGGCAAAGTTCAAATATGAGGATGTAGTCTGTTATTTTCTAAGTACAACTATTAGTCACCATGGAGAACTACAATGAATGTTGAAGTGGGGATATAGCATGTTATTTTCTAAGTACAACTGTCAGTCACCATGGAGAACTACAGTGCGCGTTCACAAGATGAAGTATCCAACTATATCGTATTGTTCGTAATTTAGGTGGGAGTTCATCGGTCGAAGTATCGCCTAATTCCGAGTTATTATGAAGAAGTTATTGCAGTCTGAACAAAAAAATAGTGGCTTCTGCACTAGGCGGAGTTGAAATATGGGAATGTGTTAGCCTGTTATTTTCTAAGTACAACTGTCGGTCCCTATGGAGAACTACAGTGTACGTTCAAAAAATGAAGTATCCGAGTATTTTATATTGTCCGTAATTTAGGTGGGAGTTAATCGGTCGAAGTCTCGCCGGATTTCGAGTTAGTATGAAGAAAATATTGCAGTCTGAACAAAAAAAATTGCGGCTTCTGCACTAGGCGGAGTTCAAATATGGAGATGTGGTATCCTGTTATTTTCGAAGTACAAGTGTCAGTGCCCATGGAGAACTACAGTGTTCGTTCACAAGATGAAGTATCTGAATGTTCCATATTGTCCGTAATTTAGGTCGGAGTTAATTGGTCGAAGTCTCACCGGAATCTGAATTAGTATGAAGAAGTTATTGCAGTTTGAACAAAAAAATAGCGGCTTCTACACTAGGCGGAGTTCAAATATGGGGATGTGATAGCCTGTTATTTTCTAAGTACAACTGTCAGTTCCTATGGAGAACTACAGTGTGCGTTCAGAAGATGAAGTATCCGAGTGTTCCATATTGTCCGTAATTTAGGTGAGAGTTAATCTGTCGAAGTCTCGCCGGATTCCGAGTTAGTATGAAGAAAATATAGCAGTCTGAACATTAAAAATAGCGGCTTCTGCACTAGGCGGAGTTGAAATACGGGGATGTGGTAGCTTTTTATTTTCTAAGTACAACTGTCAGTCCCAATGGAGAACTACAATGTGCGTTCACAAGATGAAGTATCCGAGTGTTCCATATTGTCCGTAATTTAGGTGGGAGTTAAGCGGTCGAAGTCTCGCCGGATTCCAAATTAGTATGAAGAAATTATTGCAGTCTGAATAAAAAAAATAGCGGCTTCTGCACTAGGCAGAGTTCAAATATGGGGATGTGGTAGCCTCTTATATTCTAAGTACAACTGTCAGTCCCCATGGAGAACTACAGTGTGCGTTCACAAGATGAAGTATACGAGTGTTCCGTATTGTCAGTAATTTAGGTTGGAGTTAATCGATCGAAGTATCGCCGGGTTCCGAATTAGTATGAAGAAGTTATTGCAGATTGAACAAAAAAATAGCGACTTCTGCACTAGGTGGAGTTCAAATATGGGGATGTGGTAGCATGTTATTTTCTAACTAAACTGTCAGTCCCCATGAAGAACTACAGTGTGCGTTCACAAGATGAAGTATCCGAGTGTAATAAAAAAAATTTGTAATTTAGGTGGGAGTTCATCGGTCGAAGTTTTGTCTGATTCCGAGTTAGTATGAAGAAGTTATTGCAGTCTGAACAAAAAAATAGCTGCTTTTTCCTAGGCAAAGTTCAAATATGAGGATGTAGTCTGTTATTTTCTAAGTACAACTATTAGTCACCATGGAGAACTACAGTGAGCGTTGAAGTGGGGATATAGCATGTTATTTTCTAAGTACAACTGTCAGTCACAATGGAGAACTACAGTGTGCGTTCACAAGATGAAGTATCCAACTATACCGTATTGTTCGTAATTTAAATGGGAGTTCATCGGTCGAAGTATCGCCTAATTCCGAGTTAGTATGAAGAAGTTATTGCAGTCTGAACAAAAAAAATAGCGGCTTCTGCACTATGCGGAGATGAAATATGAGGATGTGTTAGCCTGTTATTTTCTAAGTACAACTATCAGTCCTCATGGAGAACTACAGTATGCGTTCATAAGATGAAGTATCCCAGTGTTCCATATTATCCGTAATTTAGGTGGAAGTTAATCTGTCGAAGTCTCCTCGGATTCCGAGTTAGTATGAAGAAAATATAGCAGTCTGAATAAAAAAATAGCGGCTTCTGCACTAGGCGGAGTTCAAATATGAGGATGTTGTGCCATGTTATTTTCTAAGTAAACTGTCAGTCCCCTTGGAGAACTACAGTGTGCGTTCACAAGATGAAGTATCCGAGTGTACCATGTTGTCTGTAATTTAGGTAGGAGTTCATCGGTCGAAGTTTTGCTTGATTCTAAGTTAGTATGAAGAAGTTATTGCAGTCAGAACAAAAAAATAGCAATTTCTGCCTAGGCGGTGTTCAAATATGGAGATGCAACTACCAAATCTACTTCCATAGGTACAAATAAAAATGCATGCACAATGTGGTTAAATGCAGGCCCACCTGGACATGCATATGTACTCGTATATATAAATATAATATGTATGTATGTGTATATAATTTAAATCTAAAAAAATTATTTAAAGTAAGAAGAAAAAAATAGATTTATTTTGTTATAATTCAAAAATCGAATTTTGTTTTAATTTAAATTAGAAATTCATTATTCATGCATGTGCGTGTATAATTTTAAATCCGAGCAAGTAATTTATTATAATTAAATTTGAATTAGAAATAATACTTATATTATAGTATATATATTATTAATTGTTAGTGTGCGTGTGCGTGTGTGTGTGTGTGTGTATATGTATATCATTTTGAAATTAACATAGGGACATATATGAATTAATTTAAAAGTGGAGTTTTACCCTTTTTTAGACAATGACGATTGTCGACACCTTAAATGTTAGTGATATCCTTCTTTGAACTCTAGGTTCCATGTCCTCAGTTATGGGTTATAAGTTGTAACTCCATCTATAAGGCATACCTAATTATTATCAATGGGGGCTAAGGTTGGATAATGTATGTAAAACATGAAGGGTGTGGCTATTTACAGCCAACTAAATTACAAATATCTTGCATGTTTCTCTCCAAATTTAAAGACCAAATATCCAACCCATCTTCCTATTGTTTTGGTCGGCCCTCCTTGTTTGGGCTTTCTAGTATTCAGGCCTAATTAACTAAACAATTATATTAATCACTTAATTAATTTATTAAGCATGTACCTTAGCTAAATCAACATATAACAATTATACGTTATTTTAATTAATTTTAAGGCTTTAAATAAATAAATTAAATGCAAAAATCTAATGCAACCTTTTTCTTAATTTTATTATTAATTTATAATGTTTATAAATTAATTCTAAATTGGTCGAACTTGGAAACTAATTAACAACATGGTTGTGTTGGCTCTTTGGTGCGAACTCGGACCTCAATTAATATTTAAATAATTTAAATACCAAAGCTTGCACAAACTTTGTGAAGTACGATATTAGGCACAAATTCAATTTCTTATAGATTATTTAAGCGAAATCCAAGTTTGAATTTTATTAAGCTATACCTTGTAATGATATTTTGGTGCACTTTTTCTTTTCATCATCATTATATCACTAAGATATCTAAAGTTTGGTCAATGATCAAAAATTCTACTGATATTCATAGTTTACTAGTGTGTAACCCGTGCACTGCACATGATTATGTTATTAAAATAATATTTATATTTTAATAATCATTGAAAACAGAATTTCATTATGCAATATATTATAAATTTATTGAGATAGATGAATTATAAATTACAATATATGGAACACTTAGATGTAAGGTAGAGGATTCAAGCATCGCTAACTACGTATCTCTATGAGAATTAATGTCCTAACTCAAAAAAAATTAATTATAGAAAATCTAATATGTAGGTATTTGAAGTTAAAAATAAAGATTTTTTCCCAGTGCAATGCAGGATAACTTCATTCAGATAAACAAATTTGTTATTATTGTTAATCTTTGTATTTAAATAAATAATATATATTACTAATTTGTTGATGCGGTGTAACACCCCTAATTTTGATTAACACTATTCAGGAGATATAATTAGATAATTTAAATAGAATAATATAATGTGATAAAGAATTGAGATCTGACAAATATTAAAGTCGGGCCTTAACTAAATAAATTGATAAGGTAGTTTTAATAAGTTTAAACATAAGAGAATACATAGGAGAGGTAAAATAGGAATAGATAAACCTTTCATCCCTTAAACCCTTATCTCCCACATCAATCACGTTTTCATCAAACTAAAACAATCAAAGAGAAAAATCAAGGTCGGCCATAAGCAAGAAGAAAAGAGGAAGAAAACCTAGAAAACTAAGTTAAAACTAAGGAGAATCAAATCAACTCTCTCAAGTCTCAGTTCTCATTATCAAATCAAGGTGAACAATGATAGATCATCTCATTTTTATACCTATTTGGTGTGATGCCCTACCTCTATACTCACACTAGCCAAGAGCACTACTGGGTAATGCCGTCAGCTAGCATGAAGAATAAGGCTGTTGAGGAGCGACCATCTGTGTAATTGCTTTGTGCGAGTACCGATATGTCAGATAGTATTACATGCATTTCATTTCAAGAGGAAATCTGACACATCAGATACAAACTCAAAGCTACTACACAATGGCTATGTGATCTTCAGAAACAAATATAAAATAAGCATAACACAAATCAGTCATAGATATTCATATCACTAAGGTGGAAACAGATATGAATATATCACATAAAAGTGTACATCAAAATAGTGGTCAAACAAGATCCACTACATCACAAAAGAATAGGTACAAGTGCTGGATAAAAGAATAAGTATACATCAAGGAGTCTCTATCTCGAATGTATATAAACAAAAACTATTAAGCTAAAGTAGTTAGCCAAAAGTCAGATGACGGTCCTAGATAATAAGTCAAGTGGAAGCATCTGAAATACCTCGGTCTGACCCGAGTATTATTTAAGAAGAGAAATAATAAACAGATCAGTCTAGCTATAAATATCATATAAGATGAGATAGGATATAAGATATGACAAAAGTATATGATAACGATAATGCCATACTTTGAATAGCATACATTTGATAACAACAAAAATCATACAATATCTCAAATCATCTCAAATATCCAAAAAGAATATCACATTCTTTAAATTATTCACCAAACCACAAATATTAATAAAGCTTATCAATGCAAACCACGAAAATTGGTGAAACACAAAATCTAGAAATCAACAACCAAAAATCCAGAAAACACAAAGGGGGAAGGCCTATCACAAACGGGAGTATGAAAACTCACCAACACGTGTATCACAAATGAAACGCTATTCCATGGTCGCTAACCATCAAATTTGAGCCGAAGCTCCACAGACGGCCCGAAGACCCTTGAGCCGAAGCTCCACAAACTGCCCGAAGACCATGGGTCGCTACCCCACCAAATTGAGCCGAAACTCCACCGAATGATCATTATAGATCAACAAGTGTAAATTACACAAAGCTAGTAAATAAATGAGTTAGGCTTTATGTCCCATAACCACTGGCTTAACTTAATTATTTATGAACAAATTGTAGACTTCCACTCGAAAATAAGTGTAAATTACACTAAGCTAGTAAATATATGAGTTAGGATTCATGTCCCCTAACCACTGGCTTAACTTAAATATTTACGAACAAACTGTAGATTTCCACTCAAAAATTATCACAAGAGTTCAATCGAACAAGTCCAAGAATTAATCGACGAAGTAAACACAAGCGTTTCATACCATTTGTTTTGCTAGGCCGTTTAATTAGATTTCTCATACGAATGAGGTAAAGGTTTGTATATACTAATAGATTAGAAAATGGTTTTAAAAACAAGCTTTGTATTAAAAATAACGTTGAAACCATTTTTGTGAATGAGTTTGAGTATTTACTACTAGTATAGAAACCTTTGTATTTAAAAGTGATAAATCACAGAAATGATTGTAAAAACAATCTATCACCAAAAATCCACATTCAACGATGTGAATTAAAACCATAAAAATCGATATCAAATCCATCAAATGGATATTCCCAAAAATCCAGAAAAGAAGTCATCAAAGTCGATAATAAATGACAACAACTAACCGAATCAACAAAAATCGATTAAAATTGGAAATCCACTCAAAAATAGGCAAAACTGAACAGTTCCAGACGTTTGAAATTACCAACCAGACGTCTGAACAACTAACTAGATGTCTGGTTGGATTTCCAGACGTCTGGATTTTGCCTCTACCCTTTTACTTTTTCTAAGGACCAATTCCAAACGTCTGGATTTTTCAACCAGACGTCTGGATTTTCATCCAGACGTCTGAAATTACCTGCTAGGCAAAAATCAGCCTAGCCCATAAAAGATGAAAATCCAAATGAAATGCGATCGAACGAGCGATGGATCGTGGGGTTTATACCAATCGACAACCCAGCCTATAGACTCTACGATACACCACCAAAACATGTCCAAACATCCAAGATAGGATCTTTAAAGATTTTAACTTCAAAATACCAAAAATTGGAAAATTTATCAAATCAATTCAAATCAAAAGCAAATGGACATGAATAGATGTTAGGCATTCATACCTAACAACTATCAAAGGTATAAACATATATGTGAGTTCAAGAACTCATCTTTAAACCCAAAAACAACGAATGACAGGCTTTAAAACAAAGCAAGACCGATTCCTCTTCAATACGCCTCTAGAATCTTCAATCTATTATCGAAGGTGAAGTTTTTCCTAAGTTATGGTTTAGGAATTTCTGAGAATTGAAGAGAGATTGAGATGGAGAAGAAGAAGAGGATGCTTACCTAAGCTTCTCTTTGATTTTGGAGCTAGAACTTGAATTTCCTAAGAGAACTAGGGCTTAGGAATTTTAATTTCTCATTCTTTCCCCCATTTTTCTTTAGCTTGAAAGTGTTAGGAAATGGAATGAATGATTGAAGAGGAGTGGGGTGCAGTTAGGGTATTATGTTGGGTTAGTGGGCTGAAACCCAAACCCAAAGCCCAAAATAGAAAAATAGCAAAATTCTACTCAACTTCAAACATATCGATGTTTATACTCAAAAAAGTTGTAAACGCCATTTTGGACTCAATGGAAGTAATCTCGAGTCCAAATTCGACTGTTTACAGAAAGTAGGATTTCAGACTTTAATCCGACTAACGATGCTATATTAAAATAAAACATTTAAATATATTATCGTAAAATATGCGGGTTGTTACATTTGGTTTTGAATATTTTTTGGGTTTATTCATCTATGATGATTTGTTGTGCCATGTTGATTATATCATTGTTTGGGTAAAATAATGATTTATGGAAATTATTCAAAATTATTTATATGGGTTTTAATGGTAAAACTTAAGATTTTTATCTCCTAATGATTTGATTTTTTGATATGTTAAGTAAAACACTATTTTGGAGATGGGTTTTTAGTTTCATAATTTTCCAAATTAAAGAGAATATTTTATGAATTTCCTAAGGAGAAAAAAACTTAATTTCGGATTTTAATTATTTAAAATAATTAATTATGGATTTTGTCCTTGAAATTTTTATATGATAAAGAATAATGTCTTTCTGAATTTCTGTGAATTTTTGGGATTTTTTCTAAGTGATTTCGATTTATGATGAATTTATTATGCTAGATAAGCATTTTGAAAATTAATTAATTATGGATATTAATTAATTATTTTGAAGTATGTTTTGGAAATGAAAAACTGATGTGCGACAGATTTTTTAAAATGGATTTGTAAAGAAATTGTCTTATCCAATAAATTGGACAAGGAATAAGATTTGGTGAAAAGTATTAGCCAAAAGTAGTAATAAAATAGTTTTCATAAGAATTACGACAATGCCATACTATCATACGTCATCGAACCTAAAGATGAGGTCGCATCAATGAATGTCAACGTCACTGAAGAAGGAAGCACATGATAGCTATTTAAGTATCTATGGAGTGATTCCTTCGGCGTCAAAGTGGACTACAGCGGTGGCAGATGATTATTGGCATATGGTGTATTCGTGATTCATTAACCATTTAAAAGCTTTAGTGTCGACATTGATGATGTCGCATGCCTTCACTCTATTTTAAAGGATGATGCATCTCTTCGTTTGTTTTCCAAATCAAGGCAATGATGCCACTATTATGTCTTCAACTCTATATAAAAAGCGGCATAGTAGCCGAAGTGGTTTAATTATGAAAGTTTTATAATGACGTCGAGGGTCTTGGTGTCATTATGCATCGAGGTAGGCGACCTTATATACTTCAAATTTTATATTAAATGGAGCCGATAATGATGTAGTGTAGTATTGACGTCGGTCTTCATCTTTTTAATACCGAAGAGGCATTTTTTTATATAAATTGAAATTGTTTTAAAGAGACGAAGATGCCTTAGTTTTAAGAGGGTTGACGACCGTATTTTTTCAGCAGTTAGCCACAAAACTTATGAAGGTTTAAAGATTTTGTCTTTGACCTAGATGAAGGTCGACGTGGTTAATACCGCATGTATTAAACTCTATTTTTATATAAAAAGTTGGGGAGCCTTAAGCTACCATGTTGACATTATAAATGACGTCGACGTCGATACATTTTAAACTATTTAAAGGGCTATATGTTTTCTTGTTTTAAATATGACTTAAGGGAATTAATCATATATCATTATGAAAATGATTTCAAGGATTATAATTATGAAATAGCCATAGTTATGAGTTAAAGACTTCCAAAGAGAATATCACTTAAGATTAATTATTGGAACATATTGAATAATGGATGTTATATGTTCTTCTGTTTATTAGATCAGTAATTATTACATTATTATTGTCATGCTCACATCATATATATAACCCATAACTGCATTTTGGGGGTATTTAGGGCAGAATAACCAGTTAGGTTGGTCTAGTAGCGAGTATAATAGAATTAACTTACAAGAGAGTAGAATTGCATCCAGGAGATCAGGTAGACCAAAAGTATAGATGCCCAGAACTGATCAAAAGATTACTGATTTAGATATTATTGGAAGGGTCCAGTAGGTTCATAGTCATCCCATAAAACTATGACATTAGAAATGTTATTAGAAGGGTCCAATAGGTTCCTAGTGATCCCATGAAAACTATGTCTGGATGATGTTATAGGTAGAAATCAATAGGTTCACAGTGATCCCATGAAAACTATGAACTGAGAGACGTTATTGATAGAAACCAATAGGTTCATAGTGATCCCATGAAAACTATGATTTGAGAGATTTTATTAGAGAATCCAATAGGTTCATAGTAATCCCAAGGAAACTATGATAGGAAGGTTATTAGTTAGCCCATAAAACCAAAAGGTTCTTAGTGACCCCACGAAAACTATGAAGTTGGACAGATTGTCCCTAAGAATTGAGACAGGTTATTAATCAGCCCATGAAAACTAATAGGTTTATAGTAACCCTAGAAAAATTATAAATTTGGACAGATAGTCAGATAAATTTGGATGGGTAATCCAAGGTATATTGCATTCTTGCATATCACCATATATTATTATGTTTTAACCATTCTGGATGCAGGAGCACAATATGTGGTTAATGTATTTTGATTAAGACATTAGTGAGGGGAAAATCCATTCCACTTAGCGGCATGGTCTCACTAGATATCTATTTGGTTTGAGATGGTAGGTTATTATTCACACCAGACTGTTATCCAACCTGAAGTTTTTGTTTTTCCCCTTAAATTCTCGGGTGCTCAAAAATTAATTTGTGTAGGTTGAGAGTAAGGGATTTTAGGTTTCCAATTAGACGAATAAGCCTTCGGAGGCATGCAAGAGGCATTCTAGCTATTAGGAGCTTTATCTATTTCAGCTGTGTAGTTTGGCTTTGTCTACTTGGATGTAATAGGAAAGTCGTATAATTGCTAAGTATTTGACTCTGATCAACTAAGGGAGTATCTTTATATGTCACTCTTGGAGTATTTTGTAATAATTATATTTTTTCTGAACGTGGGACTACGAATGGGATTACGTGATAAATATGAAATATCCTTTGTGAAATGAAATGTGAATATTGTTATTAAACACTGTTTGAATTTTTTTTCATATTCACGTGCTTCTGATTATTGATATGATTAACATAGCCACATTTTATCATCGAGAATTAATAACCATGGATGACTGCAGCATCCGTAGCAGTTAGTTTTGGGCCTTAGAATGTGGAATGTTACAAGTTGGTATCAGATCATAGGTTAATGATTAAAAGAATTTTAAACCTAAAGAGTTTTTGAAAACATAATCCTAATGAATCAGAGAATAAGATTAGGGTATGGGATAATGCTATAATAATGTACTTATAATTTCTATATAAGTACGTATTCTCCCCTCTCTCTTAGACCATTCTTTTGTTTCTTACTAAGGCTCGTATGTAGATTTATGAGAAAGGAAGATATGGAGGCAGGATATAGAAGAGTGAATCTAGTGGAGGAAGCACCACAACTAATGGAAATGCTCGGTCCAACACCAGGAGGAACCGGGTTTGACAGGAAAATGCTAATCAAAATGCAAATGCCAATGTAGGTGTCGAAACCCTACCAGTAGATGTGGGGACTATGTATCAGTTCTTCGTTAATCTGATGTAAGCTAGAGCAGCTGTAGGAGTAGCGGGAGGAAATGTTGCTAATGCAGGAGGAGTTAATCCCGTAGCGTCAGTTGGTAATAACTATGCTAAAATGAGTCGAGATTACACCAGTCTGGGTAGAAAGCCTTTTCTAGAGATGGAGGATGCAATAGAAGTGGAGATCTGGTTGTTGCACTGTGAAAGGATTTTTGCTGATTTGGGTCTGAATGATGAGTAGAAAAGGAGACTGGTTTCAAGGCAGTTCACATGAGCCGCTTTATTATGGTGGAATGGAGTTACCGTAGGAGTGCTTGGGGAGAAGTCGACTTGGGCAGATTTTTAAAGGAGATTCGAGGAAATATTTTTGTCTGAAGTAGCTAAGTCGCTTTGCTTAGGAAATTTATGGAATTGGAGCAAGGGGATACGACGGTATTGAAATATTCTGCTAAGTTTGATGAGCTATCTAGATATGGATACGCTACTATTGACACCATGATTAAGAGAAATTAGAAGTTCATCAGGGGTTGAGGCTGGAGATTGCTAGGGAAACTATACCACATCTCAGAGATCCATCGAACATAGTGGTGGAAATGGCTATCCGGAATGAATAAATGCTTTTGACATTTTGGAATGAGAAGTCAGCAGAGACTCAAGGTTCCCAGCGAAAGAAGAGGAAGTTCTTTAAGAAAAAAGGAGCTCAGAAGGGCAGAGCTGTTAAGAAAGGGAAAGCTGATGCTGTCTGCTTCAAATGCGACAAGAAAGGACATTATGCTTATGAGTGTCGGATGGGTGAAGGGAAGAAGGTTGCAGAAAAGAAAAGTGTGAAGTGCTTCAACTGTGACTAAATAGGACACTATAAGAATCAGTGTCCAGAGCCGGTCGAGCCGACAAAGGAAAAGTTTTTTGCTTTAGAACCATCATCTTCTAGACTAACTACTGCTGAGAAAGGAAAGTCTGTGATGGAAGGTACGCTTTTGATTCATAGCAAGCTAGTTAGAGTATTTTTTGATACCGGTGCATCGCATTCATTTATATCTCAATGTTTGGTAGCACTACACCAAAACATGTGATTCCCAACGAGTATAACTGTCGCAAACAGTTTCAGCAACGCTTATTAACGTCGCTGTATGGGCGTTGCAATTTATTGCCAACGCTTATAAGCGTTGGCGAGTTTAGTTTCCCAACGCTTATAAGCGTTGGAAGGTTGTATTCGCCAACGCTTATAAACGTTGGTGTATATTATTTAGCAACGCTTATAAACGTTGGCAAATTAACCATCCAACATTGTTTAATATTCTATGCTGACGCTTATAAGCGTTGGTAAATTTTAATTGTAGCAATTACACTGCAATGTCATCTCTTGTCTGTGCAATGTCACTAATATAGTTGTAGCAATTACACTGCAAGTTGGCCTATGCAATAAATCAAGTATACCGCAGAAAATAGAAGGGTTGAAGTATACAAATGATTCAAATAAAAATTCCAAACAAAAATTGCAAAGACAAAATTGAGAAAATATACCATGATACTCCAGAATGCATATCACGGAACACAGAATATATAGATTGAATGAATAAAGTGAAAATGCAAAGGCATTTAGTGTCACAATATGCAAAAAAGCACAATAGAATATCATAATGTGCATAAACACAAATAATATGCAAATACATAGACCAATTACTGACCAAATGTCGAATACAATTCAAATGAAAAACAAATAACAAGGATACCGATTCTGGAAAAATCAGCAGTCCAAGCCCTCATCAATAAAGGATCTATATCTTAAAGAGGAAGTAGGATCAGACTCTGCAAAAGTAGTACGGCGTCTTCCTGGTGCTGGAGGACGAGTTGGAGATCCAGACTCATGATTGAGTCCATGCAGTGGTCTAAGTCCCTGTGTAGTAGCTCCCATCCCAGTAGGATGCTGAAATGATGTTCTGGGTACGTCACTTCCCTGAGGTCCTGCGTGAAAGTCTTGTACCGATGGCTGTGAAAATAGCATCTTATCTGAAATGAATGGAGGTTAGCAGGAATAATAGGTAAAACGCACACATTGACATTTGATTCAGAAATGAAGATTAGCAGGAATCACATAATGTGATAAATATATTTACATATTATGACATGCCACTAATATGTCAAATCCCAACAAAAACAAAGGAAAAAAACCTACTAAAAACTTACTTTATATAAAAGATCGGATCGGTCATAGTGATTTTGGTGGTGGGTGGAGATCAATGTTAAAAATGATGGGACTTGTATGCATCAAAAAATTCCATCAAAATATAATTTTAAAATTCGATGTTATCTCATGCCTTTGTTAAGCAAATTCCTTACAAGACTCTCCTGTTTTCCAACCCCAATAAGATTTTGTCTGCTGTGTGATTATTAGTGCAGCTCTTGATCTTCTACCCAATCACACTTTCCAGTTTCTCTACCTCTTGTATCCAACAAAAACCAATTTACTCTTTTTACAACCCAAGAAGTAAACCCTGAAGAATTTGTGCATGTCCTTACTACACATTTGAATAAATCATGTCACCCGCTTTCACAGTTCCAATACTTGACTTTTTCTTTTTTTCTTAATCTCTTTGCAATTTATTTCCACTCATCTACCTTGTGGAGGCTACCAATACTAATGTCCATAAATACAATATATGCGCAGTAGGGTGCATAAATATACTATATGGAGGGTGAAGTCAAATGCACATAAAAATTAAAGTATATGTATAAATACAGTATATACACTTTAGGCAATGTGAAGTTAGAGACATCAACTTTAGAGGGACCTAAGCTCGAGAGACTGAATTTCATTACACATGTTGAATTTCATTTCATAAAGTTTCGCCACATCCTTCTTCTGTGAGCCATACGGACCTGGATCTAGAATTTACGTTCATTCCTAGAAAAAAAATTAAGTGCTAACCATACGAACACAGTTTGACTGTATGATGAAGAACAGTTCAATAGATTTGGCAAGAAGGAAAATGCTCACTCTTTCCGGCCCAAGTTGCTACTGTGCTCAATGAAGTTGAGGTCTCTTGGTAAGTAAGAGAAAACGTGAAGAAGATCTAAAGAAAATATGACAAAAGAAAGATATGACCAAGTGATTAGATACAGACTTGAAAGACAAGCAAGCATTGATAAATAAATCAAATCCTTAGATTAAATTCATCTTATCATATAGTAATGCATCCAAAAATTGAAAGGGTGTGGTATCTGTAAACAAAGTAACAAATTAATCAGAAAAAAACAAATACTTATTTATTATCTTTTGATATCATATAAAAAGTATACAACAGTCCTATGATATACATCATTTTTTTAGTGTTGATGTTGTTAAAATGGGCAAAGTTATCCACAAACAGATTAATGGTATATGAAGTCAATGAATTCGGTTGTAAGGTGAGTAGTTAAGAGTCAATGTTAGGGAATTTCTATAATTTAACATCTCCAAATATCATGAAAATATACTATGTATATACCTTTTATACTAAAGAGGACCAAACTCTAAGATAGACCCATACTTCATCAGTCTACAAAGCTTATAGATCATGAGGTACTAAAGCAATCATGGAAAAGTAGGCACGTTAAATTAATTTGAAGTTTTATATCTAGTTATTTGGTGCACAAAATTGATTTATTGTTTCGTATTGTACTTTAATGCCGAGATTTATCAGAAAGGAAAATCTAGTTATTTGGTACCAATGAGCTCAGCAAAGTAAATTGTGCCACCATATCGACTATATGGTAGAACAATTATAAAATAAATTCTTATGCTTTGGACAGAAAATTATACCTTAGAAATTTGCATAAGCCAAGTCTTAACCGATCTACTCTTATCGGTTATTGTCTTTGTACCAACTTCCAATCTTCCAATCCTTTCCTGAACGATTTCATATTTGTAAAGGGGAGAGGTTACAATGGTCACACTGCAGCAGGTAAAAAATAAGTACGCAACTTTCAGATCAAATATGACATCAAAGAATGTGGATACAATGGAACTAAAAAATTAGAAACTTAAACAACCTCGTCGAAATAACTTCCTCCCCTTATATACAAATTCAATGCAATCTTGTCACAACCCAATTGTGTACTTTTCCTTGCCTGCTCCACCGCATGCTTCAACCTCCTACTGCAATACAAATTGACTGATTTAAGATAAAGATTTATAACCACTACCGCCCAGCCTCTTATCTCTAATTCGTAATCGGTAGCCACATGTTGCAAGATAAGAGATGTGGTTTAAGTTATGTAACCACTGCTGCATAGCCTCTGATGCCTAATTCATAAAAGTTGGACACCTTTTTTTTTTTAGTCATCAACCATACATTAGATTTTATTAGAAATAAATGAAAAACGAAAAACATAACTAATTCTATTCAGTTCATCATTCTATAATTGATTAAATGCATCCTAATTTTTGAAATATTCAATTACTGCCGCATATTCTACTACAGTCAAATTATGTACTTACCACATAAGCAACCTCAGTCATAAGTTCATATCCTATCAGGATAGCTATGTTTAATGGTTTATATTTTTCTATGCAAGAGTGATTAAAAGCTCTTGGAGTATTGCAATACATAGAAGATACATATCATGATGGTAGATGTGGTACCTTGGTTGTCTGTAAACCATTCAGCGCTTATTTACTTCATACAACTACATTTGCCTTACTAGACTTTGACCTCTGAGTCACTTCTTAGTAGTTCAACACACATTTAGCAGTTCATGGCTTTGAGCAATCACATTTCTACACTCGTACATCATCCTTTTGAAGTTCTCGAACCACCCTTGCGGGCTTGCAACAACTGCAGTTTTATTACCTTACGCAGCAAATATACACAGCTTTGAAATGAAACTTGCACGCATTTCACACATTTTCTACTACGAAATGAAGCTCTTACTTGAAACCGCAGTTCACAACAACTCCAGCCCACTCTTTGTCGTAGTCCTCACACATTTCCAACCCCATAGCTCTGACTGCACTTGCATGCACCATCAGGGAATTCGCAGCTCATTCACTGTCTGCTTACCCTGCTAGTTTTGCATTCTGCAGTTGAAATGAAGCTTGCATGCATGCATGCCTCAGTACAGACCTCGTAGTCCTACACTCCTAAAGAGTTCACCTTTTTAGCATATGTTAATTGTTTTGTAGCTTAACCTCCTCATATTCATTGTATATTTTTTTTCTTCTGCTTCTGCTTTTGCTTTCTGCTTTTGTTGATCATCGATGTGATGATTATCATATATTTGTAGACAATACTATCCATCAAACATTTGTATGGTTCTTTTATTACTTTATTAAAGTTTGTGTGCTTTCCTCATTAGAGGACCGCTCTTTCAGGAAATAAAACATCCTATTAGTAGCAAAAATTAACAGTGAAGAATTATTATTCTATATCAACCATGGAACAAATTTAATGGAGTAGGATTTTACATATAAAAAAATTCAATTTGAAAACAAAAAAATTGAACAAAGAATCGAGCAACTCTTATACACCTCATGGTATGTCACGTCATCCAGTCTAAAATAGCTGATTTGGTAAACGTAACAAAATGAGTAACAGTCATACACCCTTTTGCTGACTTGCATATTTAATAATTCAACATTGAAAGTTCCCTCAACAACAAATAATCAGTCAAATTTAATAAGCTTGGATACAACCTAAGGGTTGAAATTTATTTGCAAGCGTAGTTAAATAAAATTACAACACTGACACTACACACCGTACTATTTAACCTGAAATTAGTTAGTATACCAACTGTATTACTACACACATTATTTAAGCATACCAAAATGCGAACATACATTTTACTAATACCGAAGTACCAACTGGAAAACAGTTACACCGTCCACCCATGACACTTATATTTCAGACTTTTCTACAAACTCATTATTAAACCTTTGTTAACAAATTTTTGAAAATAACTATAATCTAAAGAGTTTATGCGTTTATAAGTCACAGTAAAATAAGAATGTCATGGTCTTCAAAAATATTTATATACTGACCATATCAATGAAAAAACTAAAACGATCCTCAGATTTAAATACACAATTATACTATGAGCGACCACAAATTAGTTCATAAACAACACATCGTACATCTCTTTCATTCTATATCCCTCATAGTCTTCCCATTCCTATCCACACATAATTAAATATCTCCCTTTTCTGTCTAGTTAGGAATTTTTCTGGGTTCGACAAAGGTCAATAGTACAATGCAAGAAGTAATCGTTTCAAATTAGCAGTTTACTAACCAATACATAGAAATTCGCCTATCGGAAAATTTGCATATTCAACAAATATATTTTGAAAGATAAAAATTCGACCTCCATGAATAGATATCATAAAGATCTACCTCATATTCCTGAAGCGGTGCTCACTGAAATATTCTGAATAAATAAAGCTTTTGCACTACGGTCAGTCGAAAACTGACCCATTGCAGCAATGGTAGCAGTACTACTCCCTACCTTCTCAATCCCTCTTGATATCATACATATATGATTCGCCTCAACAACGACCATCACCTGAAATGATGCAGGCTTTCAGACTTTGAAGAAGATGCAGGCTTACTGAAATGATCGTTGGGAATCACCTGTTTTAGCATACACGATTTGGGGAAAATGCGAATTGGGGAAAATGCGAATTTGGAGAAAGAACGTCAGAGAGTGGAAACGATTTGGGGAAAATGCGGCCAGAGATAAGCGTGGCTAGGGTTAAGCGTGGCATGTTATTCAATTACAATTTCGCCCTAGTATATTTCAATTAACTCCAATTAAACCAAGGCTTACAACGAAAATAACTGTCGCCGTATTTAAAAGTGTAAATTTTTATTTTCAGTAACACTTATATTGGATAGCGACACTTATTAGCGAGACTAAAATGCAACCCATATAAGTGTCGCCAAATGAAAAAAAAAGTGTTTCCAAATGACTGTTTTGGTGTAGTGTAGATAAGCTGTGTTTAGAACCATCGTACCTTGTTACTTCCTTAAGGATAGCTAATCCAATAGCAGGGTACGTGACTCTAGGACTGAGATGTGATTTTCTAGAGTTTGAGTTTCTAAGTTATGCTTTTGTCTGCAGTTTGTATGTATTTGATTCGTGGGTTTTGGAATTATTTTGGGTATGGACTAATTAAGTAAGTATGATTCTAGGATATTTTGCAATGATAGGATAATATCATTAAGACACCCTAATAATAATGACCGAATAGTATACTCAGTTAAGAATTTGAGTCCAGAAATTTATGCTTTATTGAGTGCCACAAAAATAGAAGATGAATTGAATTGGGTTTTAATTGTAAGAGAATTTGCATATGTTTTTGAGCCAGTTGCAGGACTACCATTGATACGAGCTATTGAGTTTCGAATAGACCTTGTACCAAGAGCCAAATCAGTAAGTAAACCACCTAGCAGGATGACACCTACTGAGATGAAGAGTTAAAGATACAACTAGTGGACTTAGAAGGAAAGAGTTTTATTAGACCAAGCAGTTCGTCTTAGGGAGCGGCTTGTTTATGAAGAAACCGAATGGGTCGTTAAGATTGTGCATCGATTATCGTAAGTTGAATGAAAAGACAATAAAGAATCGATATCCTTTGCCGAGAATCAATGATTTATTTGATCAGTTGAGTGGAGCCAAAGTATTTTTCCAATTGGATTTGGCTGTAGGGTTCCATCAATTGAGAGTGGTGGAGGATAGTATTATGTTGATGGCATTTCGAACGACATATGGTTCGTACGAGTGGTCAGTGATGCCATTCGGATTAACTAATGTGCCACCTTTCTTTTTGGATTTGATGTATCGGATTTTCCAAAAGCACTTGGATAGGTTCGTATTAGTGTTCATTGATGACATTTTGATATATTCTAATGATGAAAGAGATCATGAGATTCATCTTAGAATAGTGCTTGAAATGTTTAGGCAACATCAACTAAAAGTGAAGTTTTTGAAATGTCATTTCTTAAAGAAGGAAGTGAAGTTTCTTGGTCATGTAGTTTCAGAAAATAGGTTGTTAGTCGATCTAGCTAAGATCGAAGCTTTTAACAATTCCGAGACGGTGACCGAGGTAAGAAGTTTTCTCAGACTAGCTAGCTATTATCGGGGATTTCTCAAGGATTTCTCGTGGATAGCGGCGCCTTTGACTAAGCTAACCAGAGAGGACGTGAACTTTATTTGGTCTGATAAATGTGAGGAAGCATTCTTTAAATTAAAGCATTTATTGACCAATGCATCCGTGTTAGTTGTTCCAGATGGTAATTAGATCTAGTGGTGTATACGGATGCATGTGAAACGGGATTATGAGCTGTGTTGATGCAAACAGGTAAAATGATTCCGTATGCTTCTCGACAGCTCAGACCATATGAAGTTATATATCCAACTCACGATTTGGAGTTGACAGCGGTGATGTTCACATTAAAAGTGTGGAGACACAACCTCTTAGGAGAACGACTCGAGTTGTATATGGATCATAAGTCTTTGAGGTATTTATTCTTTCAGAAAGAGTTGAATATGAGACACCGGAGATATCTGGAGTTTTTAGCAGCTTATGATTTTGGTATTGAGTATACACCAAGGAAAGGAAATAAAGTTGCATATGCACTTAGTGGAAAACATTAGAATGTGGTGTTAGCTATGATGGCAGAATGGAAGGATCTATAGCCATTGACTACTTGTAGTGCACAGTTAAGATCGACTGCTAGTTCTAGTCAACGTATAGCTATATTATCTTGCTTGGATGTTCGACCAACATTGATCAAAAGGGTTTCTTCTAAGCAGAGGGATGATCTAGTATTAGCTGAATGGATCGACAGACTGGAAAATGGAAGTGAGATCGATGATCTGAAGGATTTTAGTCTTGACCGGAAGGAGTGGTTGAGGAAGAAGGGGCGATTATGTGTTCCACATGTTGGTGACCTAAGGAGAGAAGTTCTTAGGGTGTGTCATCGATCGAAGTTTATGATTCATCTTAGAGGAACCAAGATGTATTAGGATATGAAGAGAAGTCTCTTCTGAGAGGGTATGAAGAGGGATGTAGGCTTATGGGTAAAACAGTGTCTGAATTTCCAACAAGTGAAGACCGAACATCAGAAGCCAAGTGGATTGCTTCAGCCTTTGGATATATGGTTTGGAAATGGGATTCGATATCCATGTATTTTATTGGCGGGTTGCCAAGATCGAACATGGAAAATGAAAGTATATGGGTTGTGGTAGATAGGTTAACCAAGAGTGCCCATTTCATTTCTGTTAAGTCTACTAGGACGGCGCCTGTATTTGCTAAGTTATTCATAAAGAATATTGTTAGACTGCATGAGATTCCTAGTAGTACAGTCAATGATAGAGATGCATTGTTTGCTAGTGAATTTTGGAAGAGTCTACAGGAGGCATTAGGTACCAAGCTTAAGATGAGTACCGCTTATCACCCTTAGACAGATGGATAGACAAAGAGAGTCAATAAGGTACTTGAAGATTTGTTGAGAGCTTGTGTACTAGATTTTGGTGGATCATAGGAAGACCATTTGCACTTGGTTGAGTTTTCCCATAATAATAGTTATCAGACTAGTATAGGAATGACGCCTTTTGAAGCTTTTTATGGAAGGCCATGCAAATCACCAGCATGTTGGCTAGAGAGTGGAGACTGATTGGTCCTTGGTCCAGATATGGCAAGATAAGCCATAGAGAAGATTGAGTTAATTCGAGTTACGATGCGAAAATCTCAGTCTTGGATGAAAAGTTACGCAGTAAAGATTTAGAGTTATCAACTAGAGATCATGTTTTCATTAATGTATCACAGATGAAGGTGTGGTACATTTTGGGAAGTCAGAGAAATTGGCACCAAGATATGTTGGACCATTCCCTATTGTAAAGAGAATTGGAAAACTCGCATACCGAGTACTTTGGCAGGTGTCCGTAATGTATTTCATATTTCTCATCTTCGGAAGTGTGTGCATGATTCAAAGACTACTATGAAAGTGCTGCTAAGGATTGTGTAATATGAATACTATATAAACTACTTGTGTAGAATATAATGTAAGTAAATAAAGCAGTAAAATAATATGACACCAGAGATTTTTATACTGGTTCGAACTTCCCGTTCTACGTCCAATCCTAGACTCCTTTTGGAATTTAACTAGAAACCCTCACTTAACCCGGAGGAATAGGTTTATACCGCTTGAGCAATCGAACAGGACTTTGACCACTTGAGCAACTGAACAGGATTTTTCCTGCCCGAGCAACCGAACAGAACTTTGATACAAATAAATCATTTTTTTGACTTTGTGTGTTCTTGTTACAACACATATTTGTCGAATGAAGTACACCCTTCCTATAATCTTTTCCTCAAGTATGATATGTATATTGGTGTGTCCGTGAAGATAAGGAAAGTATAGATTGCTTTAGAATGAAGAATTATAAGCGTGACTTCACAAACTCTAAGCAATAAGAAGTTATGAATATTCAAGAGAGTAGAGAATAGAAAAGTTAGCTCTTTGATCTTGAATGGAATGTACATTTATAATGAATGAAGAGTTACAATACTTGGTAAAGAGTTCTGACAAACAAAAATGGTTGCAACTCTTCCTGGAAGAGATTCCTCTTCAGAAAGACGAGCGTCTCTTCGGAAAATTTAAAAAATATGACAGTTATAACATATTTAGTTGGCTGAATATGATCAATCAGTCGACTGAATTAAAAAAAGGTTTTAGTTCAAATATGGCACATTTTAGTCGACTGATCATGAATATTTAGTCGACTGAATTGTGCAATATATAAAATTGCATGTGCATAGGTCATTCGACTGACTGGATGGTTCTAGTCAACTGATCTATATATTTTCATAAATGCAGGTTTACTTGAGGATAGGTTTTAACAACAAATTCTAACTTAGACTTTAATAAATCATACTTGTTGAATATTTGATAATCCTTTTTCTGTCTTGAACACCTTGTCATGAATCAAAAGCATGAAGTCCAACATTCTCCCCCTTTTTGATTGATGACAACTTCGTTTGGGATAAATTTCGACAAAAATCTATAACTCCCCCTGAATCTGTGCCGGTATCTTGTAATCCTGCAAAATATTTTAGTGCGAAACATCTTCTCCCCCTTTGTCATCGGCAAAAAGGAGATATATATATATATATATATGATTATATTTACACAACATATGATAATCAACAACAATAATGATAACAAACATACAACATATGATCATACAAGAACAAAAACAATTGTACCAACAAAGTTAAGAAAGTACTTAACACAAAATAACACAAACACCAACATTTAAGTCAAAATACAACATAGTTTAAGAACATAAACTCCATACCCTTATCATATAATGTCAATATAAAAGATAGTAGAAAACAACTTACTCTTCCCCATCACTATATGAGCTCTCTTCTCCTTCTTCATCATCACCTTCCGTTTCTTCATCAGCACTCGCACCTGAATTTTCACCTTCACCACCTTCTTCTTCTTCTCCGGAGGATGACCATGTGAAACGAGGTTGCGGTCGTTTCCCCGAATCTGTAGGAACATGGACTGCTGTGGAGGAGGATGGACCACAAGTTAACACATCCCATATGTTATTTAAGAAGCCTTTGATACGATCGAGTTTGGAATTTATTTTGGTACTGGTAGTTTTAACTTGAGATAGTCGCCTATCTAATATCTTTTGGTTTCTAGAAATAATCATGTAAGCTTGGTGTGCTTGTGTATTCGGTCCAATTTCTTCAATTTTATGAAATTGTTGTGGAGCTTGAGAAGAAGAACCAGTTTCGATTTGAGTAGTATGTTGACGGGAAGAAGGTTGAGGTTGTCTCGCGGTTTGATTCTTTCTAATGTTCAAAAGTTATGATTGTATGACTTTGGAAGAGTTTAGGGAGACACATAAGACTTAAGGTCTTGGTGTTAAGAGAGCTAATCGCAGTAAAGTCTGAATCGAAGAGAAGGATTCCAAAATGTAGAATAAGTCTCATTATATAAGCACCATAATGAATGGTTTTCATGCGGCCTTGGTTAAAGGTCTGAAATTCTTCGAGAATGACCTTTACCTAATTTACGGATCGTTGTCCTCATATAGCATAGAGTGATTGATAATCTCGCTTATAAATTTTCTCGTAGCTTCCAGTACGAGGGTTAATGGAGTGAGTAAGAGCACGATGCATGATTCTTGCTTTTGGTCGGAGCTCTATTGCCTTAATTTCTTTTATGTCATCGGAAAGAAAAAGGCGACTTACTCTATCTCGATGATCCATATCAACCACTATCTCGTTTAAATTATCGCCTTTTGAAGTACATTGTAGGATCCTTCCTATTCTAGAGATGGGTAAAAACATCTTCACTCCATACACAAGAGTCCATACATAATTGTGGTATTATGAATCATGTGGTGGTCCAAGTTATGATTAGCATAGAACAACTTGATCAAAAGGTGATTAATCTTCAGGTTGTTGGCATTATAATCAAGAATTGATTCTAGAAAATGAGAACTTACGTTAAAAAATGCAAATTCTGAATTAAATGAGAAGATTGATATTTTGAAAAATAATATTTCTTTTGAAAATAACAATTGCGACTTTAAAACTAAATTTGAAAAACGTAAAAATGAATTTGTAAAATTTAATGAAGGTCAAAATGATTTAAGCATGATTTTATCAAGTTTTAGACCTTTACATGATAAAAGTGGTTTAGGATATAATAAAACTGGTCGTAGAAGTAGCACTAGATACGCTTTCATGTATAGTAAAAATGTCGTGCTAATACTAGATTTCGAGTAAAGTCTAAATCCAATTTTTATAGAAATTCAAATACTGTTATGACCAATAATGTTTATAATATCTCTAGAAGTACAAAATCATTGACGGGAAATATGAATAAAAATTATCTAAGTATTTGGGTTCTTGTTAATTGGAAAAATAGAGAAAAATACATTGATGATTATTTTGTTATGGTAGTTAATAATGAAAATTATATTTATAAAGGTTCAACCACACCCAAATGGGTATGGCTTCCCAAGACCTAACCCCTCGGACCCTAACATAGTAAGTGGGTACCAAAAATGATTATTATTTATTGCAGGTACTAGAAGAAATAAAAGGAAAATGATAGATTTTGGAATCTTAAAGGATGTTCCATACATTTAATAGATTTACGTACTTACAATGAAATACGGACTTCAGCAAATATAGTAAAATCTAATTTATTTTCTCCATAATTTATACTAGGTTTATCATGCTATCTACAAGATATTTTATAAAATTTATTGTATTCCCTCATTATTTTTTATAATGAAAAAGGGGGAGAAGTTCATATGCATATTGGAGGGAGATATTATACTTAGGGGGAGATGTTATACTTAGAGGGAGCTGTAAACATATTAATATTATGTTATAAAGAATGAATATTTTAAAAATTGTATAGTTGTCATCATCAAAAAGGGGGAGAATGTCAGAACCTCTATTGTTGGATTTTAATGACAACAACTATACAATTATGCCAAAGAACCTCTAAACTAACTTGCAGGTATATGAGTATCAAAAAGAGACAAAAAAATAAGTTCAACATGAAGATACACAGTGCAAAAGAGGATAAAAGTATGTATATGGAGATACAAGAAGAGATATACACGATAGAGATAAGACGAAGGTGGCAAACAAAGTATTATTAGTCATATAGTGTCATGTCTAGAGTTTACAGGTGTTAAAATCTTCTCAAAGTGGTATTTACACATATACATATACATTCGAAACATTTTATAAAAGCAATAAATTTTTTAAAATAATAATAATAATAATATATGAAGCAAGGCTCGATTTTGGGTCATAGGTGAGATCATATTTTAAATGAAAAATCGAGTTTTCAAAAATGCATGGAGCAAGACTCAAACCCGGGTCACTAGTTTAGAAAGTAAGTGCTCTAACCAAATGAGTTAAGGCAAATTTTATTCATCAACAGAATTCAGCCGACTGAACAAGGTCATTCAGTCGATTGAATTCTGTATATATGCACAACTTTATTTGAATATTCAGTCGACTGAATCATACATTTCAGTCGACTGAATTACATGTTTTTTGCACTGTTTTCTTGCTGCATCGATTTTCAATCAATTCAGTCGGCCGAATCTTTTCACTCAGTTGGCTGAATCTTCATAACGGCTATATTTTGAAGAGACACTTCATTTCAGCAAAGAGATACAAATCTTGATTCAAGAGTTGCTTCCATATTATTTCATAGGGACCTTTCATGAACAATTACAACTCTTAAACACTATATATAGCCATGAAATCAATTGTTTTAATCACTAATTTCTGATTTAAATTCTCATTTTTATTGTCTAAACTATCTTTCCATTTGCAATCAATATTTCATTCAAATCGCTTATTCATTCAAGCAAACCTCATTAAGTGATTTAATAAACTTCCTATCTTCACGAATTACACGGTATACCATAAAGGAGAAGATTATAGGAAGGGTGTACGTTGTTGACTTATCAGTGCTATTTAAGAGCATATTCAGTCGGAAACAACTTTACTATTTGTATTGGAAGTCCTGTACGGTTGCTCAGGCGGTAGAAGTCCTATTCAGTTGTCTAGGCGGTAGAAGTCTTATTCGGTTGCTCAGGCGGTGTAATACCTATTCCTCCGGGTTAAGAGAGGGTTGTTTGTTAAATTCCAGAAGGAGTCTGGGACTGGACGTAGAACGGAAGTTCGAACCTGTATAAAAATTCATGGTGTCATTTACTTTACTATTTACCTTTTATTTTTTATTCCGCATTAGTAGATAACTTAGTAACTATTCCATATTACGATCCTTAGCAGCACTTTCATTTGGTATCAGAACAAGGCTATCTTATAACCGTAACATAGTTATTTGATACGTCGACTAATATGGAAAATAACACTAGCACAAGTTTTGTTGAAGGTCAATCCACTGCACGACCACCACTATTTAATGGTTTGAACTATAATTACTGATCAACTAAAATGAGAAATTTTATGCAAGCAAATGGATAGGATACTTGGAATATTACTCAAAATGAATACAATATACCCGCTACACCATTTGCAGAATGGTCAAATACACAAAAGTCTAATGCTACATCAATTGCAAAAGCTGTGAATATGGTATTTTGTGCATTAGCCAAAAATGAATTTAATAGAGTTAGAATGTGTACAACTGCTTATGAAATTTGGAGAACTCTTAAAGTCACACATGAAGGAACTAACAAAGTTAAACAAAGAAGATTTCCATGCATAAAAATCAGTTCCAAAATTTCAGAATGAGACCAGATGAAACTATAAATGACATGTATTCTAGATTTCAAGACAAACATAATTCACTATTTGCACTAGGAGAAATTTTTTCAAAATTTGATATTGTTTCTAAAGTTCTAAGCTCTTTAACGGATGAGTAGGAATGAAAAGTCTTGGCTATTGAAGAAGCTAATGACATTTCTACCATAAAACCTGAAGAGTTAATTGGAAATATTATGTCATATGAAGTGAATTTGCTGGCTAAGCGAGTTTAAGCACAGGAGAAAAAGAATATTGCATTCAAAGCTGAACAAGAGGACTCGAATTCAGATGAAGATGACATGGCATTGATCACAAAGAATTTCAAAAAGTTTCTAAAATTCAGAAAGAACAAGAAATTTGGAAACAATAGGAGAGACAACTCCAGCAAATTGCTAGTCTCAAATCTTGAATGCTATGAATGTCATAAGAAAGGTCGCATGAAGAAAGACTGTCTCGATAGAAAGAAAGACAGATTCAAGAATAAGAAGGACAAGTACAAATAGAAGCATACATTCTTAGTTACATGGGATGATTCAGAATCATCTTCATATCAGACAGTGACACAGACAGTGATTCTGAACAAGCCAACGTCTGCTTTATGGCTTCAACTGATGATGTAAGTGATTTAACTTTTGAAGATTTAATTGACATAAACTTAGAATTATTAGATAAACTCAAGGAAACTAAAATAAAGTACAAAAGATGCACTAGAAAGACTAACAGAACTGAAATAGAAGTTGATATGCTAAGAGATGAAAAGAAAATTTTAGAAGAAGAATTTTTAATACATAAGAATCTTTATCTTATGTTTCTTCTCAACTCACTATGCTATCAAATGAAGTAGAAATGCAAAAAGAAAAGGATACGACACTAGCTTCAGAAAATCATGATTTAAAATCAAATGTCAAAATTCTTGAGTTGAAAAATACTAGTCTCAAAACCGAGTTACAAAGAATAACTAAAAATGTGACAAATTTTAATAAAGGAAGAGAAAATCTTTCTAAAATTATTAGTAATTCTCAATCTACCACTAATAAGAATGGATTAGAATATAAAAATTCTTCAAAACCAAAGAAGAATAATATATCTTATAAAAAATATAATTTGCATAATAATTTTGTAAAGGCAAAATCAAATCCAAAGGCTGTTATTCAAAAGAAAGAAGTTAGTAAAACAAGTACTATAAAAATTTGGGTACTAAAAACTAACAATAATCTAATCATAAACAAGTATATAAAATCTTTTATATCTACTGTTCATAAAAATAAAGATTTTGTTTATAAAGGGAATTCTAAACCCTCATGGGTTTGGCTTCCTAAGATCTAACTCTTAGGACCTTAATAAAAAGTGGGTACCAACATCATTTATATATTTTTTGTAGGTACCGACTAAAAAGAGAGGAAAATGGATATTGGATAGTGGTTGCTAAAAACACATGAAACAAAGACATGTTGACCAACATTATTTACTCAGATGGAGGTTCTGTCACTTTTGGTGACAATTCCAAAGGATACATCATCGGCAAAGGCGATGTGAGCAATAACGGTACATCTAATTTACCTCTTATTACAAAAGTTTTGCTAGTTAAGAATTTAAAACACAATTTACTTAGCATCAGTCAACTGTGTGACAAAGGATTCAATATATCTTTTTACGAAGATAAGTGTAACATTTTTGATCAAAATAAAAATCTTATTTTTAAGATATTAGAGATAAAAAATATATATGTGTTAAATATGAATATAAATCACAACACAAATATGTGTCTAATAGCCAAAGAAAATGATCCTTGGTTATGGCACACAAGGTTTTGTTATATAAATTTCAAAATATAAACAGATTATCTAAAAATGATTTAGTAAAAGGTTTACCAAGAATGAATTTTAAAGTAAACAGTATTTGTGATGCTTGTCAATTAGGAAAATTATCAAAATCATCTTTTAAATCAAAGAAAAATATTTCTACATTATAACCACTTGAACTATTGCATTTGGACCTTTTTGGGCCAACTCAAGTTCAATCTATAAACCATAGGAAATATGTGTTTGTAATAGTAGATGACTTTTCGAGATATACTTGGACTATTTTTATAAAAACTAAAAGGTAAATAGTAAAGTAAATGACGCCAGAGATTTTTATACTGGTTCGAACTCCCGTTCTACGTCCAGTCCCAGACTTCTTCTGGAATTTAACTATCAACCCTCTCTTAACCCGGAGGAATAGGTATTGCACAGCTTGAGCAACCGAACATGACTTCTACCGCCTAGACAACTGAATAGGACTTCTACCGCCTGAGCGACCGAACATGACTTTTAATACAAATAGTAAAGTAGTTTCTGATTGAATATGCTCTTGAATAGCATTGAAAAGTCAACAACGTACACCCTTCCTATAATCTTCTCCTTTATGGTATACCATGTGACTCGTGAAGATAGGAAGTTTATTAAATCACTTAACGAGGTTTGCTTGAATGAACAAGTAATTTGAATGAAACATTGATTGCAAATGGCAAAATAGTTTAAACAATAAGAATTAGAATTTAAATCAGAAATTAGTGATTAAAACAATTGATTTCATGGCTATATATAGTGTTTTAGAGTTGAAATTGTTCATGAAAGGTCGCCATGAAAGAATATTGAAGCAACTCTTGAATCAAGAGTTGTATCTCTTTGCTGAAATGAAGTGTCTCTTCAAAATATAGCCGTTATAAAGATTTAGCCGGCTGAGTGAAAAGATTCAGCCGACTGAATCGATTGAAAATCGATGCAGCAAGAAAACAGTGCAAAAAACATGTAATTCGGTCGACTGAAATGTATGATTCAGTCGACTGAATATTCAAATAAAGTTGTGCATATGCACAGAATTCAGTCGACTGAATGACCTTGTTCAGTCGGCTGAATTATGTTGATGAATAAAAATTGCCTTAGCCCATTTGGTTAGAGCACTTACTTTCTAAACTAGTGACCCGGGTTTGAGTCTTGCTCCATGCATTTTTGAAAAATTGAATTTTTATTTAAAATACGATCTCACCAATGACCCGAAATCGAGTCTTGCTTCATATATTATTATTATTATTATTATTATTTTTAAAAATACTTTTATTGCTTTTATAAAATGTTTCGAATGTGTATGTATATGTATGTATACCACTTTGAGAATATTTTAACATATGTAAACTCCAGACATGACACTCTATGACTAATAATACATTGTTTGTCACCTTTGTCTTGTCTCTATCGTGTATATCTCTTCTTGTATCTCCTTATACATACTTTTATCCTCTTTTGTACTATGTATCTTCATGTTGAACTTATTTGTTTCTCTTTTTGATACTCATATACCTACAAGTAAGCTTAGATGTTCTTTGGCATAATTGTATAGTTATTGTCATTGAAATTCAACAATAGAGGTTCTAACATACTATTGCTCCGACGGCATTGGAAGATTTAGTAGTAGAACCAAATCTGACTTTTTTGAGACATCCAGTTCGAGTTGAAGCGAGAGATGGGAAGAGGTTAAGGAACATGATAGTAAAGTTGGTGAAAGTCCAGTGGAGTGACAACAAGAAAAACTGCACTTAGGAGACAGAGGAAATGATTAGGAATACTTATCCTGAGCTGTTATGATGGTATGTTCTATATTTGTTGTATATAGACTTAGTAGCTAGTACGATATACTAGCATTGGTCGCATGTTTGATATGTGTGTTTTGTAGTCCTTACCGAACTTTGAGGACGAAATTCTTTAAGGTGGGGAGCCTGTAACACTCTTAATTTTGATTAACATTATTCAGGAGATTTAATCAGATAAATTAAATAGAATAATGTAATGTGTGGTATGATATGGGAATTGAGGTTTGACAAATATTAAGGTCGAGTCTTAACAAAATAAATTTATAAGGTTGTTTTAATAACTTTAAATATAAGAGAATACATGAGAGGGGTAAAATAGGAATACGTAAAACTTTCATCCCTTAAACCCTTATCACCCATATCATTCACGTTTTCATCAAACTAAATAATCAAGGAGAAAAATCAAGGTTGGCCATACGCAAGAAGAAAAGATGAAGAAAACTTAGGAAACCAAGTTAAATCAAAGGAGAATCAAATCTACTCACTCAAGTCTCAATTCTCATTATAAAATCAAGGTGAATAATGATAGACCATCTCATTTTTATACATATTTGGTTTTGAATCTTGCTTGGGTTGATTCGTTTATGATGATTTGTTATGCCATGTTGATTATATCAATATTTAGGTAAAATAATGATTTATGGAAATTATATGAAATTATTTATATGGGTTTTAAGGGTAAAACCTAAGATTCTTATATCCCAACGATTTGATTTTTTTAATATGTTAAGTAAAACACTATTTTGGAGATGGGTTTTTAATTTCATAATTTTTCAAATTTAAGATAATATTTTGTGAATTTCCTAAGGAGGAAATAACTTAATTTCAGGTTTTAATTATTTAAAATAATTATATATTGATTTTGGCCTAAAATATTTGTATGATAGGGAATATCATATTTTTATGAATTTTTGGGATTTTTCCCAAGTGATTTCGATTTATGGTGAATTTATTATGCTAGAAAAGCATTTTAAAGGTTAATTGCTTATGGATATTAATTAATTATTTTGAAGTATGTTTTGGAAATGAAAAACTGATGTGTGATGAATTTTTAGAAAAAGATTTGTAAAGAAATTGTTTCATCTAATAGAAATTAGATAAGGAATAAGATTTGGTGAAAAGTTTTAGCCTAAAGTAGTAATAAAATGGTTTTCATAAGAATTACGACAACGCCATGCTGTCATACATCGTCTAGCCTAACGATGAAGTCGCATCATTGAATGTCGACGTCGATGATGGAGGAAGCACATGATAGCTACTTAAGTATCTATTGAGAATATTTAATTGATTTTAAATACTGAAAAGTTAATTTTATAAGTTAAATAACTTGAATTTCAAATATAATGGTTATTTGAATATTTGGAAGTGTTTAAATAATTAAATCAAGAATTTATATGAATGAAAATGATTTCGAAAGTTGATTTAAATTCTATTTTAATAAGAATGAAGATAGTAAACTTTTAAATTTGAATTTAAAGTGATTAAATAGATTTTAATAATAAATTGTTTTAATTTATGTGTGAAAATAGCCTTCCAAGATACCGTCTTGGATTTCAATGAAACCAGTTTCATTGGTTCCATAATAGTGAATTATTATATGCCGTTGAATTTCGTAGCGATCGCACGCATCGTTTGGTCGTGCGAGCTCGAAATGCGTAGAAATTAATTAAAGGAAATTAATTTAATATAATTCGACTTTGAAAACTAACTTCTGTATATGATAGAAATGGGTCCCGATTAGTTCCATAGCGTTTGGAATAAGGGTATTACATATAGAATGCCAGACGGCACGCCTCGTTTGGAGTTCAGAAATTTTCGACGTGAATAGTGTTTAGATATTTATTTTTCTCTAAAGCGACCCAAAATGGTTTCATTTGCACAACCCTAACAGAAGAAACCCAGTCGCCATTAACCTCCTCTCCATCTAACGGCTCTAGTTCGTCAAGGCCAATCAAGGCCATTTAAGGCCAAACCCCCAATTACAAAATTCTAGAGCACGACGAGATGAACAAGATCAACGGTCGAGATCGCCTATGGCGAAGCAGGGTGGCGGCTATGGCCGTTCAAAGGTGGCACAGTTATGATTGTTGTTCCAGCGATTGGCTTTGACGGAGAGGGTCGGACCTTAGGCGAAGTGAAGAGCGGAGTCAGAGCTACCTACGGCGGAGCGCGGTGGCAGGCAGCGCAGCCTAGAGGAAGAGATCGACGGTCAAAGGTCGTGATTTTAAGCAACCTGGAAACGAACGAAAGGAGGGAAGGTGATTTAAATTTTAAACTTAATTAATTTAGTTAATTATAATTTAAATAATCTCAAACGTTCATTAATTCATTACTTTTTCATACGAGGTCAAAATATAACGCAAAAAGTTGCATTGCGATCATATCAGCAAAAACTACGTTATGGAGTTGGATTGGAACAGTTGGGGGCTTGTAGGAATTTGGGTTAAAAATTGAACACCTGTTCAATTTTAATTCAAACCGGAACGTTTTGATGAAAACTGGAATTAATTTTAGTTAACTCACCTCTTTGGCCCACTTATAATTTTATATAAGTGTGAATAATTTTATTGTTAATTGTTGTTGACTGTTTGGATGATTTACTATTTTATTAGTTGGTTTGGATATATTTCCACCCCTGGAGTGGATGAGACCCTATTACGTTCCTGTGTATGAGCGTATGACCCTTTGTATACGATCCCGCCTCGAAGCGGTTGATTTATATTATTTGATAATGCACTGTATGTGATGGAGGGGGACGGGTTGGAGGGATCCAATAGGATTCCTCACACTATTGATTTTACTTTTCATATATTATAATATATGATGTTTTGGATGCCATATTTGACGATTTTAATATGATTTCCCTTATTTAGTGGTATAGTAGCACTGTGCCATATTTTTAGTATTTTGAAATACTATAAAATGATGATTTTGATTTAAAAGGGATTTCAAAGTGATTTCGAAAGTATATATATGTAACGACCCGACTTTCATCGACCAGAAAGTCGCCTCGTTGATAAGAAAGAAAGGGATAGAAAGAGAAAAGAAGAGAAGAGAGAAAGAAACAACAACAGAATCTAAACAGCGGAACGAATAAATTATATTAATAACATAAACAATTACATAGTATCATATACAACTACTATCAGAGTTACACAGCATATACAACACATACTAGACAGTTATAAACACCTGTCTAGTTTCTACAATACAAGATACAACACAGATAACAAATGACTCAGAGATCAACACAGCGGAACTACTATATCTCTACAAACGCTGAAGCCTCCTACTCTATTGCTCCTCCAGAGAACTCGTCAAAGCAAACCTGACTCCCTTGGCTACTCGTAAAAATTTGAGTACCCAAGAGTTTATATAAAACAGAAATAAACACTTGGGTCAGACATGGGTCTGGTGTGAGTAAACGGTTAAATTTGCTTAACTTCAAAACCTTTTGAAATCAAAGGTATCACGTAAGACTTCCCACACATAAACATGGAAAAGTTTTTACCTTACGCTAACCAAAACATTGATAGGAAATCTGGTTATATTATAATAGGTCTAGGGTTTTCAAATAAATATGAAATAGCCGAAATTGTTACATTATTAAATTCCAGCATACATAGGTATACAATCAAGTCCGTTATCACTTATTGGAAGTTGGATTTCCATACAATGGCAGGGCTACTGGGGTACCGCCCGTCACAGTATGTGGCCTAGATCACCGTACCGAGGAGTACGCCCGCTCCCCTGCAACACAAAGCCGGAACCATCCCTTACTGGATAATTCCGAATAAAATCACCCCACGGTTGTGTACATCAACCGCACCACTAAGTCGAAATAGAAAGGGACATCTAGACAGGGATGACCTTACTCTCAGTGGGCGCTACCCACGAAGTCTTGCTGCACCTCCCCTGGTTTAGCCATTCCCGGTTGATGAGGCTTGAGGTTACGATTTACCTTTAAATCAGAACACCACTTAGAATGCTCATCGTCCATCTGACGATGTTCTGAAAGCATTCAATCCATACAAGTTCGTTCCGGGTTCGAACGAAACCGAAGGCATTATCTCGTTACACTCGTTTTGGAATCACCCTCAGAGTTAACGACAATAACCCTTGCACTCTGAATCTTCATCTTCACTTGAGATTCACGACCTATCGTAATTTGGATCAATGTGGTATTCGGATATCCAAATCTGGAAACCCGATCCCGGTCTCATCGAAGTCCAAAACGTATCTTTTAAGGCCAAGTTGTTTAAAGGTTTAAACAATTCAATTCAATACTTGAATTCACACAGCATTAACATAGATAAATATCACACCTTTATCACAGATATATCCAATATCATATCACAGAATATCATAGTATATCATCCAATAGATATCAACCAAATCAGACATTCTACTCAACAATCATCCATAAGCAATCATTTATTAATCCATATTATAATTAATTTAATCAACTTTAAATTAAATTAATTACTTAAGAATTAATTCCTAACCTTGCTTAATCAACCATTAATTAATTACAATCCATTTAATTAATTAATCATTCCTTTAATTGTTAATCACTCTTGATTAATTATCCATTAATCACATATAGTAATTATCCTTTAATTAATTTCACAAATTAATTATCCTTATCCATTTATAGTAATTAACCTTTAATTACTCTCATTAATTAATAATAATTAATGATCCTTAATTAATTACTTTAATTAATTAATTAACCTTTAATTAATTGCATTATCCTTTAATTAATTACATTAATTAATCATGCTTTAATAAATTTCTTTCATAAATCTACCTTAAATAATCATTAATAGTAATTAACTATACTTAATTACTTCTTAATTATTTATCATTTACTTTCATAAATCCTTTTTTGATTAATTACACCAATTACATTCAGTAATTCATTTATCAATTATTTGCATTAAGTAATTACACTTAACCAATCTTATTAAGTAATTATACTTAACAAATTTCCAAGTGACTATTCTTAATTAATTAACAAATTAATTTACTTAAATAAATCACATTTATTCCTAAATTATAACTGAGTAACTCATCCTTAATTACCCTTTAAACAAATTAATTAATCCTTGATTAATTATTCTTTAACTATTAATTAATAAACCTTAATTATTAATCAATATTCTTTAATACAAAGTAATCAATCCTTAATTACTTTTATAATTAATTAATTAAACTTAATTAACTAATTAATTATTCTTAATTATTAATTATTAAAACTTAATTATTAATTAACAACCTTAATTACCAATTTAATTAATCCATAATTATCTATTAATCTATCTTTAATAACAATTAATTAACCCTTAACAATAGTTAATTAATTCTTAATTAACTTTAATCAGAGATAAATAATCTCTTAATTATTAATTAAGAAAACTTAATTATTACTTAATAAAACTTGATTAAGTACTTCTTAATTACCATTTTAATTAACTCTTAATCATTTAATCAATCCTTATTAAATAAATTAATTAATCTTAATTTCTTAATTAAATTAATTAATTTCAACTTATTTAAAAATCTTAATTAATCTTAAG
This sequence comes from Allium fistulosum, assembly GCA_030737815.1. NCBI lineage: Eukaryota > Viridiplantae > Streptophyta > Magnoliopsida > Asparagales > Amaryllidaceae > Allium > Allium fistulosum. The sequence continues at coordinate 824,140,273 of CM060905.1, forward strand.
ATAAAACATTATCATTTAAAAACATTTGATCTTAGTAATTAACTTACTTGATTTAAAATCATTAATTAAGTTAAAATAAATAATCATTAATTACTTATCCTTAATTATTAATTAACAATCCTTAATTACAAGTTAATATAACACTTGAAACCTTAATTGTTAATTCATAAATCATTAATCACTTACTAATTTAATTAATAAATCATTCTTTATTTATCTCATTAACTATCAAACTTTAATTAAGTATTAAAATAAAACATTTCTTTATTACTTATCTTATTTTCAAATTAAATTTGAAAATAACTTAAAAATTTAACTTAATATATTTAAGTTAAATAAATCATACAACTTTAATTTTATTTAAAACATTTATTACAAAGAAATGAATTTCAAGACAATTTATTTAACTTGATTATTTAAAATTTAAAAACTTATTTTATTTAAATTTTAAAAACTGACTTAACATTATCTTTGGGTTTAACCCATATGTACTTGAACAAAACAAAGTACTTCTTCTTCTTTCCTTTTTATATAAAAGACTTTAGTTATAAATTTTTAAAACTATTTTAAAACATAACAGCTCCCTCGAAATCTTTCAAATGACTCGAAGACTACCCGAGCCACAGCCTTTTCTTCCCCGAGTAATTTAAAAACTGTCTGGTTAAAAAAAATCAAACTGTTAAAACCTTACAGTTACTCTCACATGCTCGCAATATAAACCAAAGAAAAACTCGAGCAAAAACCTTTCTTCCCCGAAAATTACTCAAGAAAAACCCACTAACCCAAAAACAAATCAAACTGACACGCTGACACTCATCCTCGTTCACGTGCACGTGCACCACCCATCGATGAACTTCCGACCACCGCCAGTCTCTCCCACACGTCCACGATCTCTCCAGCATCCCATCGCAATCACTCAAACATCACCACTCGCCATGATACAAAATCGAGCCATCCAGTTGAACTGGAACCCAAACCAATTGCCAAGAAAAATCATCGCTGGTCCAATTCCGACCACCAGACGACGCGCCACCACAGTCACACTACCTTCGATCATCCACGAAGCCGTTCACTTGTTCCCATTGAACTCGATCAACTTGAGACACTGCCACGATCCATATTCCAGACCAAACAAAATCTAGGGTTTAAGCCCAGTTCGACCGATTGTTGAAGCCTTAGTGATAAATAAACTGATCTACCATTTTTGTCAAATTCTCTGATTACCAGCTAGCTCCAGACGAAATCACGACCGCCAAAAATGTTCCGGTCATCAGAAATTGCTCAGAAAACATTTTTCCGATATTTCCAAAATGCATCTTCATTTTAATACTAAAAATTCTGATTTTCTTTTTAAAATTCATATCTTCCCATGACAATTCAATGTATATAATTGTTTCATCAAATTACATCATTTGATTTTTAATGTCTTAAAGGATTCCTACTGTTATTTTACAAAAACAAGCATATTTCAAAACATACTTATTTGTTTATATTTTTATTTCCTAGATCATGATAAAACTAAACCGATTTATCTTTAATTCAAGTCTTAACAATGAATAAATAAAAAGGTATGGGATTTAGCAAACTGCTTATCACAAAAATCTGGAAACAGAGGCATATATATACATAGTTCAATTCATACAAACAGTATACATCCATATCTATAAACATGCAAAGTTACTTCATTCAACAATCATATGAAAGTAATTTAATTCATTTTAACTGTTGAAAAGATTGTTTACTCACCTTTTATGTTGAACAGAGAAACTGGAAGCTTTTTGAAACAGAATTGCTTCATTCCTTTAAAAACTGAAGAGCTTGCTTTTAAAAACTGAAACACTTGCTTTTGAAACTTTAAAAACAGGAAGGCTCTTGAAACTCCAGATTTACTTGCATGCACTTGGAATGGTGACAGACTTGATTTTGAAACAAGCAAATGGTTAAAGGCTTTTGAAAGAGCATTAGAGATTAGTATTGAAATATAGTTTCAGGTCTTTTGAACTTGAGAATTGATTTTGGGTTTGAGGATGATTTGATTTCAGGTTTTAGTTTACAGGCTTGATCCTTAATTTTGGTTTTACAGGGCATTGATTTTGATTAGAGGAAGGTTTCAGGTTGTAAATTCTTTTGATTTTTGGTTTGAGAGGTGATTTCAGTTTTGGTTGAAGATGATTACGGTTTGTAGATTTTGGTTGTCTTTGAGAAATGAGATTAGAAAAAGAAAAGAGAATGAAGAGGTAGGCTTTTATAACTTAAATTCATGGTTTATTAAAAATCAAAGAAAAATGATAATAAAAATAACACTTGTCACATACATTAGTTTATGATCTTACACATGTATTTACATGTGTATAAAATTAACACTTGTCGTTAATTGTTTTTATATTATTTTTAAAAAGATTTTAAAAGCTTTTATATTAATTTTCTAAATAGATAAATACATATTTTATTTAATAAATGCTTTATAATATAACATAAATGAAACCCTTTAAAGAAAATAAAATAAAACTCATTTATTTTCTAATAAAATCATATACAATATTTTTAATTCATTTTTAAGTGTAAACATATCTTTTGTATTTATTTACTATTAAATAAACACTTTCTAAATTTATATGAATAAAATTCCTTTTAAAGAAAATATTGTAAACAAATCTTATTTTAAATAAAAGCCTTGTTCATATATTTTATAATCAAATATATTAAAATATTTATCTTTAAAGATTCAAATTTAAATCCAGATTCAAATTCAAATTTTACTTTCAAAATCCAATTTAAAAATCAACTCAACATTTATAATTTTAAATAAACATTTTATTAAGTTTGAAATTGATATATTTCATTTAAAAACAACTCAAGACAATATATATATATATAATTTAAACAATACTTATTAAATTTGAAAGTGATAAATCTATTTAAAATCAAATTTATAAAATAACACAATTTAAAATAATTATTCTTATTATAATTCAATCTATACCATAATTAAAACATCTTATTATTATTATTTGGTTATTTATATTTGAAATAACAATAATATCAATTTAAAATAATTTAAATTAAGAGATTATCATATTTTAAACTTCTCGAAATTCCGGGATATCACATTCCTTCCCCCTTAAAAGAATTTCGTCCTCGAAATTTAAAACAAAAGATAATCCAAAGATTTTTATATTTATTTTCAAAAATCCAAGCATACACATCAACCATACACTATCAAACAATCAACCATTCATCCAAACGACCAATTTATTCAAACAAACGATTCTAGCTATCCGGACATAGATCCGGATAACTACCTCAAATTATCCCGAGTTTCCCCGATACAGATACTGGGTTACTTGCTCTACTAAATCCAAACTGGCAATTCAATACCGAAGCCAAAACACTTATCCTCACCAAAAACTCAGAAAGATCTAATATACTCGGAGCTATCTTCCTAGTCTTATCCAATCTTAATTTCTCCATTCACTGAAGAAATAACAACGAAGTCTCCAACTTCGAATTCCAAAATTCTCCATCTCTAATCCACAGAACTCTTCTGACGATTCTGGGATGCCTTCATCCTTCCCGATCAGCTCAACCATTGCTGATGCTTCTTGAACAACTGGACCAAAAACAATCCAATAAATGGATCCTCTCAAGATCTACAGAAATCCAGAACTCAAACTCTACTCCACAATCATCGGAGATTCCAAATACTTCTCCTATCCGGACAAGACAAAACAGATGCTTCTGCCAATCTGGCCTCTAATCCAGAAATATTTCCTGTAGAAATCCTCTAATCCAAACACTGCTCAACTCTAATCTAGATGTCGTCGATGAACTCAAGCACAAACTAGACCAACACTTTCCAGAAAATCTCTGACAACTCTATAACTCCTACATCTTCTAGAGATGCCTCAAACTCAAGCAAAAGATTACTCAAGAGAATACTCAATTATCGCAAGTCACTTTTGCGATTCTATCCAGTCCAATATCCAAAAATATTGTTCTTTCCTAATCCATCAGAACAGTCTAGTGCTTGACCAAAAAAGATGAATCTACTCTACAGCTTCTGAACTCCACTCTAAGAAATTGCTAAGCCAAAAGATCTTCCAGCAGGAACACAGAACACTCGAGCTGCACTGCTGACACGGATGCCAAAGACTCCTTAGCCAAAGCTTCTAGAGAAACTCGGACCTCAGACCAAACACAAACATTATGCTGAACTCAGCCACAACACCGAATGCAGACGCACTTCCTCAAACTTGCTCCAAAAGAAAACATCTTTGGGAATATCCATAGTCACTGCGTCTCATCACACAGCTACAATTTCCTGAGGTATCAAGATACTATCACTTGCTTCAGCTCTTCCGACAGATCCAAACTCCACTCATCCAACTTCATAGATGGACTCCGAACCTTAACAGGTTTCCTTCAGAGATCAGAGAAATCCTTATACCATATCAAAGTTCACTCGAGATGGTATTAGGTCTACAGTCTCGACAGATACTTCCAACCTCAAACATCCAAACTCCAACTAATGTAGTCGTGTTACACACACTACTACCCTATCTACCTTTATAACTCCTATTGGAAAACCCGAACAGGTAATCCAACAAATAGGTAGAATATATATATACATATATATAGTTATAAAATTAAAAATACGCTCTCTCAAGGTAGACACCACTCCAGAGCCTAGGTTTTCACTCAACCAATTGCTCTGATACCACTGTAACGACCCGACTTTCATCGACCAGAAAGTCGCCTCGTTGATAAGAAAGAAAGGGATAGAAAGAGAAAAGAAGAGAAGAGAGAAAGAAACAACAACAGAATCTAAACAGCGGAACGAATAAATTATATTAATAACATAAACTATTACATAGTATCATATACAACTACTATCAGAGTTACACAGCATATACAACACATACTAGACAGTTATAAACACCTGTCTAGTTTCTACAATACAAGATACAACACAGATAACAAATGACTCAGAGATCAACACAGTGGAACTACTATATCTCTACAAACGCTGAAGCCTCCTGCTCTATTGCTCCTCCAGAGAACTCGTCAAAGCAAACCTGACTCCCTTGGCTACTCGTAAAAATTTGAGTACCCAAGAGTTTATATAAAACAGAAATAAACACTTGGGTCAGACATGGGTCTGGTGTGAGTAAACGGTTAAATTTGCTTAACTTCAAAACCTTTTGAAATCAAAGGTATCACGTAAGACTTCCCACACATAAACATGGAAAAGTTTTTACCTTACGCTAACCAAAACATTGATAGGAAATCTGGTTATATTATAATAGGTCTAGGGTTTTCAAATAAATATGAAATAGCCGAAATTGTTACATTATTAAATTCCAGCATACATAGGTATACAATCAAGTCCGTTATCACTTATTGGAAGTTGGATTTCCATACAATGGCAGGGCTACTGGGGTACCGCCCGTCACAGTACGTGGCCTAGATCACCGTACCGAGGAGTACGCCCGCTCCCCTGCAACACAAAGCCGGAACCATCCCTTACTGGATAATTCCGAATAAAATCACCCCACGGTTGTGTACATCAACCGCACCACTAAGTCGAAATAGAAAGGGACATCTAGACAGGGATGACCTTACTCTCAGTGGGCGCTACCCACGAAGCCTTGCTGCACCTCCCCTGTTTTAGCCATTCCCGGTTGATGAGGCTTGAGGTTACGATTTACCTTTAAATCAGAACACCACTTAGAATGCTCATCGTCCATCTGACGATGTTCTGAAAGCATTCAATCCATACAAGTTCGTTCCGGGTTCGAACGAAACCGAAGGCATTATCTCGTTACACTCGTTTTGGAATCACCCTCAGAGTTAACGACAATAACCCTTGCACTCTGAATCTTCATCTTCACTTGAGATTCACGACCTATCGTAATTTGGATCGATGTGGTATTCGGATATCCAAATCTGGAAACCCGATCCCGGTCTCATCGAAATCCAAAACGTATCTTTTAAGGCCAAGTTGTTTAAAGGTTTAAACAATTCAATTCAATACTTGAATTCACACAGCATTAACATAGATAAATATCACACCTTTATCACAGATATATCCAATATCATATCACAGAATATCATAGTATATCATCCAATAGATATCAACCAAATCAGACATTCTACTCAACAATCATCCATAAGCAATCATTTATTAATCCATATTATAATTAATTTAATCAACTTTAAATTAAATTAATTACTTAAGAATTAATTCCTAACCTTGCTTAATCAACCATTAATTAATTACAATCCATTTAATTAATTAATCATTCCTTTAATTGTTAATCACTCTTGATTAATTATCCATTAATCACATATAGTAATTATCCTTTAATTAATTTCACAAATTAATTATCCTTATCCATTTATAGTAATTAACCTTTAATTACTCTCATTAATTAATAATAATTAATGATCCTTAATTAATTACTTTAATTAATTAATTAACCTTTAATTAATTGCATTATCCTTTAATTAATTACATTAATTAATCATGCTTTAATAAATTTCTTTCATAAATCTACCTTAAATAATCATTAATAGTAATTAACTATACTTAATTACTTCTTAATTATTTATCATTTACTTTCATAAATCCTTTTTTGATTAATTACACCAATTACATTCAGTAATTCATTTATCAATTATTTGCATTAAGTAATTACACTTAACCAATCTTATTAAGTAATTATACTTAACAAATTTCCAAGTGACTATTCTTAATTAATTAACAAATTAATTTACTTAAATAAATCACATTTATTCCTAAATTATAACTGAGTAACTCATCCTTAATTACCCTTTAAACAAATTAATTAATCCTTGATTAATTATTCTTTAACTATTAATTAATAAACCTTAATTATTAATCAATATTCTTTAATACAAAGTAATCAATCCTTAATTACTTTTATAATTAATTAATTAATTAAACTTAATTAACTAATTAATTATTCTTAATTCTTAATTAATAAAACTTAATTATTAATTAACAACCTTAATTACCAATTTAATCAATCCATAATTATCTATTAATCTATCTTTAATAACAATTAATTAACCCTTAACAGTAGTTAATTAATTTGAGACGACCGCCCATGACCCCTGCACCGAATCTAGAGATAGTGCGCTGTAAAGTGTGCCAGGCGACCATAGACGATTGTCAAGGTAAGATTTAAAACAAAAGGATCTATCGTATTACTCACAGCGCATGGACAAAATACAATAGAACATATGTATAGTGAAGCTTTACAGAACAAAATGACATCATATAAAACTCCATAATAGTTGAATACAAGCATCCACATAGTCAATACATCCAGCCTCACTACAAATCTCTCAGAGAATACAAAACAGCGGAATATCCAGTACATATAAGAAAATAATATGCAACCCTCTAGCTCGTCTTCGATATCAGCATCGTGAGAAGAGAACAGCACCTGTCACCTGCTACCTAGTCTGCCCGTCCCAAAATGGACGAACAGCCCAAGGCAATAAGAATTTAAAACAAAAAGCCTTGAGTCAGACAACAGTCTTAGTGAGCAGTAAATTAACTAACAACATACCAAAAGAGCATAAAGGAAAAGGAATAGGAATACAACCCTCCCACTCCAACCTCATTCTACAGTGATAGCCCCCAGACACACACTAAGCAGAAGCAAACATAGCAGAGCATACAATTTAAAGTAAAGCTACTATCACTCGAGTCAAGGGCGATGTTTTCCAAGTACCAAGGCCTAAATCAGATAAGCACCCAGAAAATACCGCTCTTGAGTCCGAATGACGATACAACCACACATCCATGACTCTGGCTATCACTGTTATCATTGCTTCGATATCACCGTTAATTGAATGACCGGCACATTCTTTCAGCCGTCCGTCAAGGGCTAATGGAAACCCCGGTTCTAGACATAACTCCCGCACGTCGTCGCAGCCCGTGCCTAGGACTATCGAATCTGCCCAGAGTACTCGACCATCAACAGTTGGCCGTTGGGACTATCGAATCTGCCCAAACGTACTCTTGCTTAGAGCATGCTAGAACCTTCAACAACGATGCTATCCAAGCCTCCTAGTCATCCTCCTCGACGACTATTCTCATATCCATTCATTATCTTCAACTCGAATCATATCACCGAGTTATCAACATGCTTGGAATGATCCCGTCTGGATTAGACCAAGTCTTCATCATATGATGCCTCGCCTCATTACACCCTTGCAAAGCTTCATCTCAACTTCACATCATCAAATCTATGCATAAGAGCTTCATCATCCCGCTACATATGCCACGAGCAGCTTTTCCAATTCAAGAGCCTTTCCCTTAGCTTTTGAATCACCTTCGATCTAAATCTAGTCATAAATCATCTAGTTCATAACAATCAATCAAATCAAACATCAATCCAAGCAATCAAGCATTCAAAAATGATCTAAGTAGACAATTATAACAATAATGGCATTTTCGTAATTAAAGAGTTGAAAGTCCAATAAGCATGAAAACATGTATTATATCTCTACAAACTTGATGAATGAACTTGCATAGGTTAACATATGATAAAATGGATGCAACATCATCATGAACAATGGATCTATATGGATCTACACATAGGATGAAGAAAATGCATGGAAATCTCTATTTTAACACCAAAACGAGCCAACAATCCGATATACTCCTTTGGATCCGTGTGAGAGATAATCACCACTCACCAAATCACCTAAACAATCCAAAAGATAACAACTTCAGATCTGGACAGCGAAGAACCAAGCTAGATCCGACAAGATCTCACTTCAAATGATGAAATCTCTCTTGAAAAGATGAAGATCTTCAATCCAAGCTCTTGAATCTTCAATCTTGATCTTCGATTTGGATGGAAGGAAGCACTAGATTAGAGTGGAGAAAAGAAGTGAAGAAGTGTAGAAGTCGAGCTCTCAAAATGGCAGCACTTCGTCGCTTCAAAATCTGGATCCCAAAAAGTGAGAACAACCCCTCCTATTTATAGCTGAAAACTGCCTGAGTCGTAACTCGGCTATCTCCTTAAGTCGTTGCCGACCTAACATATGCCGACCTACGACCTAAAAACCCCCACGACTTAACAGAGCCTCCGACCTAACCCTTAGCCAACAACTCCGACCTAACAGATACGCGCGCCTCAACTCCTACGATCTAACACTTCTGCGCATACGACCTAACTATTAAGTCGACCTACGACTTAACAGGTTACGACCTAACACTTAGACGAAACCCAGCGACCTACGACTTAACAGGTTACGACCTAACACTTAGACGAAACCCAGCGACCTACGACTTAACAGGTTACGACCTAACACTTAGACGAAACCCAGCGACCTACGACTTAACAGGTTACGACCTAACACTTAGACGAAACCCAGCGACCTACGACTTAACAGGTTACGACCTAACACTTAGACGAAACCCAGCGACCTACGACTTAACAGGTTACGACCTAACACTTAGACGAAACCCAGCGACCTAACCCTACCCAGACTTACGACTTAACTCCTTAAGTCGCTCACTACTACTTAGGTCGTTGCCGACCTAACTACACTGACACGCTAACCCTCTTAAGTCGCTCAACCCTATAGGTCGCTAACTCCTATAGGTTGCTAACTTCTATAGGTCGTCCCAACCGACCTAACAACTTAATTACTAAGTCGCTAACCCGGAACCACTAGGTCTGCCTACCCTTGAGTCGCCATACCTTAAGTCGGTCAGTCTTTAGGTCGTTAACTCACCCTGCCGACCTAATTACTTAACTAAATCCTAGGTTGCACAATTTTATAGGTCGCTCCAACTAACCCACGACCTAACACTTACTCGCAAGTCCTTAACTCGGTCACGACTTAGCTCTTAGGTCGTCCACGACCTAGGACTTAGACAAATTTCCCCAAAAATCTGAAATGACTTAAAAATGCAAAAATTCCAGATTTGACGAACTTTTCGATCCGTGAAAAATACGGGTCGTTACATTCTCTCCCCCTTAGGAATTTCGCCCCCAAAATTCCAAGCAAACAAAGCAATCAAAGACTATTCTGTACGCCTACCATCCATAGCAATCAACAAACCATGCATCCAATTCTAACTTAGCGTACAGAATTCTAAAATTAGAACAAGTTACAATATCGTGAGATGACACGACACCTTAGGGCCATACCTTGAAGAGTTCAGGATGAGCTGCTTTCATCCTCTCTTCCACCTCCCACGTACAGTCGTTATCATCATCACTCCATTGTATCTTGAGCAACTTAACTACCTTCCTCCTAAGCTGTTTCGTGTCGGTTTCCACAACACGAAGTGGCTTACGAGGTCTTCTATCAACTGGATCAACTTCAAAATCTTCATAGCTATCAGCAGAAACCACTGCATTCGAGTCATGCACATACTTCCGTAGATACGATACGTGAAAAACATTGTGCACACCCGACATCTTCTCCGGTAACTCCAATCTATAAGCGAGCTTTCCAATTCGCTCGATGATCGGGAATGGTCCAACAAATCTCGGAGTCAATTTTCCTTTCTTCCCGAATCTAATAACATTCTTCAGTGGAGAAATCTTCACAAAAACCATATCCCCTACGTCGAATTCCAAATCCTTTCGACGCTTATCGGCATAACTCTTCTGACGGTCTTGGGCTGCCTTCATTCGTTGCCGAATGATCTCTATGCAATCTGAGGTCTGACGAATCATCTCTGGCCCAAGTATCAGCTTTTCTCCAGTTTCCAACCAACATGTCGGAGAGTTACACGGTCTTCCATACAACGCCTCATACGGTGCCATACCAATGCTTGACTGGTAACTGTTGTTGTACGCAAACTCCACCAAATGAAGGTGATCTTCCCATGATCCTCCGAAGTCCAAAACACATGCTCTGAGAAGATCTTCCAAAACTCGGTTGACTCTCTCGGTCTGACCATCTGTTTGGGGATGATAAGCTGTACTCAAACACAACTCGGTTCCCAAAACTTCCTGGAAGCTCTTCCAAAATCCACTAGTGAACAATGGGTCTCGATCGCTCACTATACTCTTCGGAATACCATGGAAACGAACTATCCACTTAACATACAACTCAGCCAACTTTGATGCAGTCCTAGTCGATCGAACCGGAATGAATCTTGCACTCTTGGTCAAACGATCCACAATGACCCAAATCCCTTCATTTCCCGTTCTGGTTCTAGGCAATCCATCGATAAAATCCATCGACACTTGTTCCCACTTCCATGTAGGAACTTCTAAGGGCTGAAGCAATCCACTTGGCTTCTTCTGTTCAGCCTTTACCAACTGACAGTTCATACACTTGGAAATGAAATCTCCAACATCCTTCTTCATGCCTTCCCAGTAGTAGGTTCTCTTCATATCCCGATACATCTTATTTCCACCTGGATGAATTGTGAGCTTCGAGTGATGACTTTCCTTCAGAACTTCACTCCTTAATTCATCTATATTGGGAACAACTAGTCGTCCTTGCTTCCGAAGCCAACCCTCTTGATCGACCTCGAATCCTTTATCCTTTTCTGGATCCAATCCAGATTCCAACTCACGGATAATCTTGACAAGCTTATCATCTCGCTTTTGGCTCTCACCAATCCTTTCCACAAGAGTGGGTCTTATCGATAAGTTTGCCAACATCTCAGGTTCCAATTCACATCTAGGCCTGAAGTCAAATCCAGCTAAATACTCGAGACTTTTCCATTCTGAAAACATGGCTCCCAATCCTGCATGTCTTCGACTTAACGCATCTGCCACTGCGTTACCTTTTCCCGGAGTATAAGCTATACCAAAATCATACGATGCCAAAAACTCTAACCAACGTTGCTGCCGAAGATTCAAATCCTTCTGGGAGAAAAGATACTTTAACGACTTATGATCCGTAAACAACTCGAATCGAACTCCCAACAGATAATGTCTCCACATCTTCAGAGCAAATACAATCGCCGCCAATTCCAAATCATGAGTTGGGTAATTCCTTTCATGCGGCTTCAGTTGTCGACTGGCATACGCAACAACTTTATCCTTCTGCATCAGCACTGCTCCAAGTCCAGTACCACATGCATCGGTGTAAACCACCATCTCATCATTCCCACTTGGAATAGTCAAAACAGGAGCACTCGTCAGTCTCTCTTTCAGGATTCCGAAAGCTTGCTCACACTTAGCATCCCAACTGAACACTTGGTTCTTCTTCGTCAATCCTGTTAATGGTGCAGCTATCTTGGAGAAGTCTTTGATAAACCGTCGATAATATCCTGCTAATCCAAGAAAACTTCTCACATCTAATGCATTCTTAGGTCTAACCCAATCCTGGATTGCTGCCACCTTAGCGGGATCAACCGCTATTCCACTTCCAGAAATCACATGGCCTAAGAACCTCACTTCACTCTTCCAGAAGTGACACTTCGAAAACTTAGCCTTCAGCTGATGTTTTCGCAAGATCTCCAAAACGATACGCAAGTGCGTCTTGTGCTCTTCTTCCGTTCTGGAATAAATCAGAATATCATCCACGAACACAAGTACGAACTTGTTCAACTGATCTCTGAACACTCTATTCATAAGATCCACAAAATATGCTGGCGCGTTAGTCAATCCAAACGGCATTACCAGCCACTCAAAGAAACCGGATGGTGTCCTAAAAGCAGTCTTCGGCACACTATCCTTAGCCACTCTCAACTGGTGAAATCCCGTTGCCAAATCCATCTGAGAAAACACCTTAGCTTCGTGAAGCTGATCAAACAAGTCGTCTATCCTTGGCAATGGATACTTGTTCTTCTTAGTCACCTTGTTCAGCTCACGATAATCGACACACAATCTCAATGATCCATCTGCCTTGGTTGCAAACACAACTGGTGCACCCCACTCGGACACACTACGCCGAATGAATCCTTTCTGTAAAAGGTCATCAACTTGCACCCTCAACTCCTGCTGTTCCCTAGGCGCCATCCGCCTAAGAGGCATCACAACAGGTCTGGCTCCTTCAACTAGATCTATACGAAACTCGATCTCTCTATGCGGCGGCAACCCTTTGACTTCGTCAAAGACATCCTCGAATCTATTTGCGATCGGCACTAAAGACAGTCCATCCCGTGGAACAACTAGCGAATACATGAAGCTCATGAAGACGCCTTCTTCATGCTTACATCGTATCACAATCTTTCGCCCCTCCACATTCTCGACTGTCACCTCCAGCCTCTCACAATCAACCTTAGCCGCATACTTCCTAAGCCAGTCCATACCCAAGATAATTCCGAACCCCGCAAAGTTCAGAACAAAGCAATCACAAACAAAAGAGCAACCATGACTCGATACAACTAGACCACGGCATAACATACACAAACAAGACGAACCCCCAACTGGATTAGTCACAACCAGTGGCCTATCAACAATATCCGGCTTCAAATTTAACCGGCCTACTAGTTCATTACAAACAAACGAATGCGAAGCTCCAGTATCAAACAAAACTCTAACTGGAACACCACATAGGAAAAGAGTACCTTGAACAACCACACTCTTTCCCTTCTCTTCAGCAGTAGGAGCTTTCGAAGACGACGGAACAGCTCCTAAAGCATAGGCTTGCACAATCTGCCTGTCCTTCCTTGGTTCTGGACAATTCTTCCTGAAATGCCCCGGCTTGTCACAGTTGTGACACTTCATCGGTGCCTTCGGATTCTTACAATCCTTAGAGAAATGGCCCTTCTGTTGACAATTGTAGCAAGTCACCTCGCCTTTCGGCTTTTTCTGGCCATCCTTACCTTTCTGCTGCTGCTGCTTCCTCTTCTGGTTTCCACCCTGCTGTGGTTTAGATTCTCCCTTGGTAACAGCAACAACAGGTCCTTCCTTAGGAAACAGACTCTCATGCCTAAGAGCTTTCTCCACAAGCTTCTCAAATGAATCGTCCAAATGATCCACCAACTGTCTCCCAAGATAACTATCCAAGCCGGTCACAAACTTCTCATTCTTCTGATAAGCAGATTCAATATATGACCGAGCATACTTGGACAAAGCTTCGAACTCAGAAACATACTCAAGAACAGATCTTCCACCCTGCTTGAGCTCTACAAACTTCTTGAACAGAACAGACTTCTGAGCTGTAGAAATGAACTTAGCCTCAAATCTGACTTGGAATTGCTCCCAAGTAATCTCTTCTTCCGGAGTAGTGATGGTAATAGAGTTCCACCAATCAGAAGCTCTCCCTTGAAGCTGCCTCGATGCCAACTTCCTCTTAGTTGCATCATCAATTCCCAAATCACCAAAGATCCTTCTACAAGCATCTATCCACCTCTGGACTTCAATGGTAGATTCTGTTCCCAAGAAAACCTTCCCTCCAAGAGCAGTATAATCCTTGCACAGCTTAGCAAAATCCACTGGTTTCGGAGTTTGGACTTGAACTCCAACATCAACTGCCGCCCCCGGAACTGGTATCCTTCTCATGATCGAAGTCATCATAGCTTCGAACATGGCTGCATAATCAGCAGTCTCTTCAGTAGCACGACCTCCCCTAGCAGCTGGTCTCCCTCTTCGACTCATTCTCAATATCTATAAAAAGGAATGTTTAGAACATCTAGAGAAACAACTGCATAAAGGACTCAAACTCTACTAAGCTACTATATTATATATAGTAATCATCCATCAAAATACAATTACGTCTCTCATACGTAGTTACGACAGCGAGCGTTGGGTAAAATCGATTAACCAATGCTCTGATACCAAATGAGACGACCGCCCATGACCCCTGCACCGAATCTAGAGATAGTGCGCTGTAAAGTGTGCCAGGCGACCATAGACGATTGTCAAGGTAAGATTTAAAACAAAAGGATCTATCGTATTACTCACAGCGCATGGACAAAATACAATAGAACATATGTATAGTGAAGCTTTACAGAACAAAATGACATCATATAAAACTCCATAATAGTTGAATACAAGCATCCACATAGTCAATACATCCAGCCTCACTACAAATCTCTCAGAGAATACAAAACAGCGGAATATCCAGTACATATAAGAAAATAATATGCAACCCTCTAGCTCGTCTTCGATATCAGCATCGTGAGAAGAGAACAGCACCTGTCACCTGCTACCTAGTCTGCCCGTCCCAAAATGGACGAACAGCCCAAGGCAATAAGAATTTAAAACAAAAAGCCTTGAGTCAGACAACAGTCTTAGTGAGCAGTAAATTAACTAACAACATACCAAAAGAGCATAAAGGAAAAGGAATAGGAATACAACCCTCCCACTCCAACCTCATTCTACAGTGATAGCCCCCAGACACACACTAAGCAGAAGCAAACATAGCAGAGCATACAATTTAAAGTAAAGCTACTATCACTCGAGTCAAGGGCGATGTTTTCCAAGTACCAAGGCCTAAATCAGATAAGCACCCAGAAAATACCGCTCTTGAGTCCGAATGACGATACAACCACACATCCATGACTCTGGCTATCACTGTTATCATTGCTTCGATATCACCGTTAATTGAATGACCGGCACATTCTTTCAGCCGTCCGTCAAGGGCTAATGGAAACCCCGGTTCTAGACATAACTCCCGCACGTCGTCGCAGCCCGTGCCTAGGACTATCGAATCTGCCCAGAGTACTCGACCATCAACAGTTGGCCGTTGGGACTATCGAATCTGCCCAAACGTACTCTTGCTTAGAGCATGCTAGAACCTTCAACAACGATGCTATCCAAGCCTCCTAGTCATCCTCCTCGACGACTATTCTCATATCCATTCATTATCTTCAACTCGAATCATATCACCGAGTTATCAACATGCTTGGAATGATCCCGTCTGGATTAGATCAAGTCTTCATCATATGATGCCTCGCCTCATTACACCCTTGCAAAGCTTCATCTCAACTTCACATCATCAAATCTATGCATAAGAGCTTCATCATCCCGCTACATATGCCACGAGCAGCTTTTCCAATTCAAGAGCCTTTCCCTTAGCTTTTGAATCACCTTCGATCTAAATCTAGTCATAAATCATCTAGTTCATAACAATCAATCAAATCAAACATCAATCCAAGCAATCAAGCATTCAAAAATGATCTAAGTAGACAATTATAACAATAATGGCATTTTCGTAATTAAAGAGTTGAAAGTCCAATAAGCATGAAAACATGTATTATATCTCTACAAACTTGATGAATGAACTTGCATAGGTTAACATATGATAAAATGGATGCAACATCATCATGAACAATGGATCTATATGGATCTACACATAGGATGAAGAAAATGCATGGAAATCTCTATTTTAACACCAAAACGAGCCAACAATCCGATATACTCCTTTGGATCCGTGTGAGAGATAATCACCACTCACCAAATCACCTAAACAATCCAAAAGATAACAACTTCAGATCTGGACAGCGAAGAACCAAGCTAGATCCGACAAGATCTCACTTCAAATGATGAAATCTCTCTTGAAAAGATGAAGATCTTCAATCCAAGCTCTTGAATCTTCAATCTTGATCTTCGATTTGGATGGAAGGAAGCACTAGATTAGAGTGGAGAAAAGAAGTGAAGAAGTGTAGAAGTCGAGCTCTCAAAATGGCAGCACTTCGTCGCTTCAAAATCCGGATCCCAAAAAGTGAGAACAACCCCTCCTATTTATAGCTGAAAACTGCCTGAGTCGTAACTCGGCTATCTCCTTAAGTCGTTGCCGACCTAACATATGCCGACCTACGACCTAAAAACCCCCACGACTTAACAGAGCCTCCGACCTAACCCTTAGCCAACAACTCCGACCTAACAGATACGCGCGCCTCAACTCCTACGATCTAACACTTCTGCGCATACGACCTAACTATTAAGTCGACCTACGACTTAACAGGTTACGACCTAACACTTAGACGAAACCCAGCGACCTACGACTTAACAGGTTACGACCTAACACTTAGACGAAACCCAGCGACCTACGACTTAACAGGTTACGACCTAACACTTAGACGAAACCCAGCGACCTACGACTTAACAGGTTACGACCTAACACTTAGACGAAACCCAGCGACCTACGACTTAACAGGTTACGACCTAACACTTAGACGAAACCCAGCGACCTAACCCTACCCAGACTTACGACTTAACTCCTTAAGTCGCTCACTACTACTTAGGTCGTTGCCGACCTAACTACACTGACACGCTAACCCTCTTAAGTCGCTCAACCCTATAGGTCGCTAACTCCTATAGGTTGCTAACTTCTATAGGTCGTCCCAACCGACCTAACAACTTAATTACTAAGTCGCTAACCCGGAACCACTAGGTCTGCCTACCCTTGAGTCGCCATACCTTAAGTCGGTCAGTCTTTAGGTCGTTAACTCACCCTGCCGACCTAATTACTTAACTAAATCCTAGGTTGCACAATTTTATAGGTCGCTCCAACTAACCCACGACCTAACACTTACTCGCAAGTCCTTAACTCGGTCACGACTTAGCTCTTAGGTCGTCCACGACCTAGGACTTAGACAAATTTCCCCAAAAATCTGAAATGACTTAAAAATGCAAAAATTCCAGATTTGACGAACTTTTCGATCCGTGAAAAATACGGGTCGTTACATAATTCTTAATTAACTTTAATCAGAGATAAATAATCTCTTAATTATTAATTAAGAAAACTTAATTATTACTTAATAAAACTTGATTAAGTACTTCTTAATTACCATTTTAATTAACTCTTAATCATTTAATCAATCCTTATTAAATAAATTAATTAATCTTAATTTCTTAATTAAATTAATTAATTTCAACTTATTTAAAAATCTTAATTAATCTTAAGATAAAACATTATCATTTAAAAACATTTGATCTTAGTAATTAACTTACTTGATTTAAAATCATTAATTAAGTTAAAATAAATAATCATTAATTACTTATCCTTAATTATTAATTAACAATCCTTAATTACAAGTTAATATAACACTTGAAACCTTAATTGTTAATTCATAAATCATTAATCACTTACTAATTTAATTAATAAATCATTCTTTATTTATCTCATTAACTATCAAACTTTAATTAAGTATTAAAATAAAACATTTCTTTATTACTTATCTTATTTTCAAATTAAATTTGAAAATAACTTAAAAATTTAACTTAATATATTTAAGTTAAATAAATCATACAACTTTAATTTTATTTAAAACATTTATTACAAAGAAATGAATTTCAAGACAATTTATTTAACTTGATTATTTAAAATTTAAAAACTTATTTTATTTAAATTTTAAAAACTGACTTAACATTATCTTTGGGTTTAACCCATATGTACTTGAACAAAACAAAGTACTTCTTCTTCTTTCCTTTTTATATAAAAGACTTTAGTTATAAATTTTTAAAACTATTTTAAAACATAACAGCTCCCTCGAAATCTTTCAAATGACTCGAAGACTACCCGAGCCACAGCCTTTTCTTCCCCGAGTAATTTAAAAACTGTCTGGTTAAAAAAAATCAAACTGTTAAAACCTTACAGTTACTCTCACATGCTCGCA
Organism: Allium fistulosum; assembly: GCA_030737815.1. Lineage (NCBI taxonomy): Eukaryota > Viridiplantae > Streptophyta > Magnoliopsida > Asparagales > Amaryllidaceae > Allium > Allium fistulosum. The sequence continues at coordinate 824,158,799 of CM060905.1, forward strand.
ATATAAACCAAAGAAAAACTCGAGCAAAAACCTTTCTTCCCCGAAACTTACTCGAGAAAAACCCACTAACCCAAAAACAAATCAAACTGACACGCTGACACTCATCCTCGTTCACGTGCACGTGCACCACCCATCGATGAACTTCCGACCACCGCCAGTCTCTCCCACACGTCCACGATCTCTCCAGCATCCCATCGCAATCACTCAAACATCACCACTCGCCATGATACAAAATCGAGCCATCCAGTTGAACTGGAACCCAAACCAATTGCCAGGAAAAATCATCGCTGGTCCAATTCCGACCACCAGACGACGCGCCACCACAGTCACACTACCTTCGATCATCCACGAAGCCGTTCACTTGTTCCCATTGAACTCGATCAACTTGAGACACTGCCACGATCCATATTCCAGACCAAACAAAATCTAGGGTTTAAGCCCAGTTCGACCGATTGTTGAAGCCTTAGTGATAAATAAACTGATCTACCATTTTTGTCAAATTCTCTGATTACCAGCTAGCTCCAGACGAAATCACGACCGCCAAAAATGTTCCGGTCATCAGAAATTGCTCAGAAAACATTTTTCCGATATTTCCAAAATGCATCTTCATTTTAATACTAAAAATTCTGATTTTCTTTTTAAAATTCATATCTTCCCATGACAATTCAATGTATATAATTGTTTCATCAAATTACATCATTTGATTTTTAATGTCTTAAAGGATTCCTACTGTTATTTTACAAAAACAAGCATATTTCAAAACATACTTATTTGTTTATATTTTTATTTCCTAGATCATGCTAAAACTAAACCGATTTATCTTTAATTCAAGTCTTAACAATGAATAAATAAAAAGGTATGGGATTTGGCAAACTGCTTATCACAAAAATCTGGAAACAGAGGCATATATATACATAGTTCAATTCATACAAACAGTATACATCCATATCTATAAACATGCAAAGTTACTTCATTCAACAATCATATGAAAGTAATTTAATTCATTTTAACTGTTGAAAAGATTGTTTACTCACCTTTTATGTTGAACAGAGAAACTGGAAGCTTTTTGAAACAGAATTGCTTCATTCCTTTAAAAACTGAAGAGCTTGCTTTTAAAAACTGAAACACTTGCTTTTGAAACTTTAAAAATAGGAAGGCTCTTGAAACTCCAGATTTACTTGCATGCACTTGGAATGGTGACAGACTTGATTTTGAAACAAGCAAATGGTTAAAGGCTTTTGAAAGAGCATTGGAGATTAGTATTGAAATATAGTTTCAGGTCTTTTGAACTTGAGAATTGATTTTGGGTTTGAGGATGATTTGATTTCAGGTTTTAGTTTACAGGCTTGATCCTTAATTTTGGTTTTACAGGGCATTGATTTTGATTAGAGGAAGGTTTCAGGTTGTAAATTCTTTTGATTTTTGGTTTGAGAGGTGATTTCAGTTTTGGTTGAAGATGATTACGGTTTGTAGATTTTGGTTGTCTTTGAGAAATGAGATTAGAAAAAGAAAAGAGAATGAAGAGGTAGGCTTTTATAACTTAAATTCATGGTTTATTAAAAATCAAAGAAAAATGATAATAAAAATAACACTTGTCACATACATTAGTTTATGATCTTACACATGTATTTACATGTGTATAAAATTAACACTTGTCATTAATTGTTTTTATATTATTTTTAAAAAGATTTTAAAAGCTTTTATATTAATTTTCTAAATAGATAAATACATATTTTATTTAATAAATGCTTTATAATATAACATAAATGAAACCCTTTAAAGAAAATAAAATAAAACTCATTTATTTTCTAATAAAATCATATACAATATTTTTAATTCATTTTTAAGTGTAAACATATCTTTTGTATTTATTTACTATTAAATAAACACTTTCTAAATTTATATGAATAAAATTCCTTTTAAAGAAAATATTGTAAACAAATCTTATTTTAAATAAAAGCCTTGTTCATATATTTTATAATCAAATATATTAAAATATTTATCTTTAAAGATTCAAATTTAAATCCAGATTCAAATTCAAATTTTACTTTCAAAATCCAATTTAAAAATCAACTCAACATTTATAATTTTAAATAAACATTTTATTAAGTTTGAAATTGATATATTTCATTTAAAAACAACTCAAGACAATATATATATATATAATTTAAACAATACTTATTAAATTTGAAAGTGATAAATCTATTTAAAATCAAATTTATAAAATAACACAATTTAAAATAATTATTCTTATTATAATTCAATCTATACCATAATTAAAACATCTTATTATTATTATTTGGTTATTTATATTTGAAATAACAATAATATCAATTTAAAATAATTTAAATTAAGAGATTATCATATTTTAAACTTCTCGAAATTCCGGGATATCACAATATATTTCATTAATTTTTAAATTATTAAAAGGAATGAATTTATTTTAAATAAATAAAAATGTATGATTTTGCTGTTATAAAATCATAGGTTTGAGAAATACAAAATAAAGATTTTTGAATGGTTTATAAAAAGAATTTATAAAAGTAATATTTTGTAAATAAAGAGATAGATTTATAAAGGGAGTTTATAAATAAATAAATAAATATGTATATATATATATATAAATGGATTTGTAATCAATATTTGGTAAAAGGATTTATAAATTGATTTTTATAATAAACGGGATTTAGAAAAGAATGGAGTTATTAATAGAATTTTATAAATAATGGGATTTTATAAAAATAGAAGTTTTATAAAATAGAAAAGAGATTTATAAACGTGGTTTTATAAATATAGAAATGATTTATGTTGAAATTTAATAAGGAGATCAATGGTTTTTAAAAAAACGATAATCTTTTAAACAAATGTGTTGAAAGGGATATTTTCAAATGAAGTTAAATGGTTTTAAAAGTGATTTAAAATGTGTTAAGTGACGAAAACATATATTTCAACATTTATTATTGTAATAGACATTTTCAAGAAAGGGATGAAGGCATGGACTATAACACTGTTGTTATAGTAAATGATTTCCAGAAAGAATGTTTTATATAGTATATGGGATATATATATATTTGTGTGTGTGTGTGTGTTTATAATTAATTGAATTATTATATTTGTGTTTTGGGTTGTCGTAACAATGTTTTACGCAACATTTGTTTTGACCCAATAAATTGTTTTTTGACCTTCCATTGTGAAATACACGAATTGGTTCTTATGATCGTACTAAGGGCTTGGTGGTATAGGAAGCATTGCTTCTTATACTTAATATACTTAACATCCGTTCTGAGGCATATGAACTCGGGAGTTGTACGGTTATAGAAATCTATTTAGTGCGTCTCCAAAATGGTAGTGTTATTAAATATACATATACCATTGATATAATTGGAAATGTTTTCCAATATCGAATAGTTGAAATGGTTTTGAGAAAATATCCTTTTTAAGATATTTTGAGATAAATATTTAGAAATCGATTTAATTAATAAGTTATTAATTAAATGAGCCTAGTGACTGCTTATGTGCTAGATTTTATTTATTGGTTTGATAGTTAAATAACCGACTATCAAATTTGGTCATTTTTGGTTCCTTGACTTGATGTGGGAATTGATTAGCCATGCACTTAGCATGAAGCCGACTGTGTAGGCTTGATTATTGTTCGGCGTAAAGGATGATGATTCGGGTGGTGCGGAGTGACTTTGGTACTCCAATATACCGGGCTTCCTTCTTGGCCAAAGGATTGTAGGTTGAGAGTTAGAAACATGATAAGTCTGCGAGACCTGGTTTTCGTATGAGGTTGAGGGCCTTTTTATCGTTATTGGTTCGAAGAGAGCGGGATCAGATTTATTCGAAAACCACTTTGGACTGATGTATGCGTTTGAAAGTGCAGGTTTACGATGATGATTTTTGAAGACGGAGATCTTCATGATGTAGGGCTACTTGTGTAACGACCCATAAATTTTGATAATTTAAATTATTAAATTTAATAAGATTTTGGAATTTAACATTGAGAGAAATTAAAATTTACGATTTATTAATAAGAAAATAACTTGAATATGATCCAATAAAGTTGTTTGGATGTTATTGACAACCATTTAATGTAATTTAAACCAATTGGAATAATGTAAAAGTTAATTTGGTTAGAAATTTGTAAATAAGGAATAAATTCAATATTTTATTGATAATGAAGTTGTATGTTATTTTATATATAATGGGTTTTAGTATATAATGTGAAATCAATCATTTGTACATTAATCTTGTTGTAAACTATACACTTATAAATATGATTAAATTACTTAAAAGTGACAATTATTTTAATTACTACTTTATTATGTAATCTGTTGAATTTAATTGGAAATCAATGTGAATTAATGTAATTTAATATCACAATTAATTTGAAATAAGATGAAAAATGAAGAATAATGAATATAATAAAAGGGTAAACTATTGCTTAGTTTATCTATGAAGTGATGATTGATTGAATAATAAGATTGAAATCAAAATAAATTAAATTATTGGGATTTTAAATTATAATTTATGAATTTATTGCTATTGAAATTGAATACTGTAATTAGTGCAATATTTAACGTCGGATTTGACATGGAAATTTATTTTAAAAGATTATAAAGTACTAGGTAATCAAAAGAGATAAAAATAGTTAGTTATAAAATTTGAATTTGAAAGTGATTAATTTAATTTAATAATAATTTATTTAATTAACGCGAAAATAGCCATTGACCACTATTTCAGATTTCAATGAAACTAGTTTCATCGGATCCGTAACAGTGAATTATTGTAAGATTTCAAGTTTCGTAGCGATCGGACTTGTCGTTTGATCATGCGGGCTCGAAACGCGTAGAAATAAATTTAATGAATTCAATTTAAAATAAGCTGATTTTAAAAGCTAACTTCTGTATACAATGGAATTTGGATTTGAAACTTGTTCCATTGAGTTTAAAAATATCGAAAACATCTATTTTGGAATTTGGGATGACCCACTTTCGTTTCGAAAACGGAATGAGCTTTTGGGTCATTACTGTCATTTCGAACCAATTCGATATGTTATTCATTCTTATCCAATTATGTCCATATAAATAGATGTTGTTTCTAACCCTAGTAGGCTTTTTATTTCTTATCATCGTTCGTATTGAAATTTTTTGTCGCTCCTCTCTTCCAAATGGCTGAAATCTAAATCCCAACTCCAAATTCAATTTCAAAAATTTAAACTCCTCAAACCATGTCAAATTATATACTGTTTTGAAGCCCTCGACCATACGAACCTATGACAAGTGTTCATTTTTTGAAATAGTGATCGAGTCAACGGAAAATCGCGGTCAAAGTTGAATTGGGGTTTTTTAATCTAGGCATCAATCGACGAAATTAAGATATGGGTTTTATAGAACTTGTCGTCTGGAGTTCGGCGCTAGTGGTTGCTTGGCCTAAATTTTCACGTGGTGGTCAGAATCGATGGATTAAGGTTCGAAACCCTAAAACTTGAAGGCGGCGGCATGGCGTCATGGGGAGGCCCGAGGGTTCGAGAGTGGGCTAATGGACACGGCTCGTCAAGGCGGAGAGGATGGTGGTGGTCGGCGATCTCATGGTGGTCGGAGGCGTGAGCTATGGGTTGGTCAATGTGAAGGTTGTAGGCGGCATTTGGGTTTAGGGCACATGTATGAACGAAGAAGAAAGGGTGAAGTGGCTCCTTTTTATGTTTTGTTTATTTTAATTTTTATTTATATTCCAATCATTCTAATTGTCAGAACTTCTTCTTACGAGCTCGGATTCATGTGCGGTTTTTCTTTGTTGCAATCGTATCGAAATTCTGGACATTATGAAACTGGTTTGGACGAATTCTGAGACTGTTCAAATTTGGGCCTTTAATTGGATTTTAAATCGTTGATAAACCAAAGGTGAGTATTTTAACATATTCACGACTACTAAATTATCTTATGTTATTTAAATTAAATTTATAATATGATTAGAAGTTGATTGATTGCTGTTTGATATATTTAAATTGTCATTCTAGTTAAATCTGAATTTTATTGAATTTAATCGCCATTTAATTTAATATTGAAGTTTAAATTTTCAGTTAAATACATGTTAATGATAACCAGTTAATTGTTGCTATTTATTGGTTGATTTGAGTGATGATTGTGATGGATGTTTTGATTGTTGATATTGGATGACTGGATGTTATGTTATATTATATATATTGATATCACACTTATAGTTCCCTTAGTTATCGATATGAAAATCACTATGGGTTGAAATGATACATACCCGAACGATTTGTAGATTAGGGAAAATCGTTATGGGCCGAAATGATAGACTCGAGCGATTTTATGGATTTTGAATTTTAACTTGGGATTGCAGGTTGAAATGTATATACCCATAAATTTTAAATTATTGCGGGTTGAAATGATATATATCTGTATCACTTGACCATAGGGTAGAAAATTATATACGGACACCAGATTGGTTAAATTAAATGATTTTAAGTCCTTAAAATTTTGAATTCAGTTAAATGATATTTTGATATGCAATTTGACTTATCTAAACTAAATTATTTTCAAAATCTAAGCTTTAAAATGTTAAAATGGAAATCTGTTTAAGGGAATTGTTAAAGGAATTTAAATTGAAATTTCAAAGTTGAATTGTGAAATATAAATGAAATTTATCGAAATTGAGTTATTGAAATGTTTGAATATTTAAACTTTGAAATCTGTGAATATGAAGTGCTTTAAAATTGTAGTTCAAACATGAATTTGAAATCGATATAAATTGAAATGATTTTTGGGAATTTGTATAGAAAGAAAATTTAGTTTTATTGAAATATGGATATGGTCCAGATTTGTTGAAATGGAAGAAATATTTTAATTTGATATTAATTTCAAATTAATTATTTTAATATAAATTGTTTAAAGATATATTATTTTAAATTCAGATTTATTTAGATTTTCAAACTATTTACTATATAAACCATTTCCAATAATCAAACTATTTTATATTAACTATTAAAACTGTATTAAATCTATTTTTAAACTATTTTAACCTATTTTAAACTATTTAACTATTTTAATCTATATTTAAACTAATTTAATCTATTTTAAACTATTTTAAACTATTTAAACTATTTTAAAATATTTTAAACTATTTTAACTAATTAAAACTATTTTAAACTATTTAAAACCATTTAAACAATTTTAAAATATTTTAAACTATTTAAAATTATTTAAATCTATTTTAAAGTATTTTAACTATTTTTAAAACTATTTAAACTATTTGTGACTATCTAAACTATTTTCTAAATTTTAGACTATGTAAAGTTGAAGTGTTTATATTTAAATCCTTGATTTAAAAGGCGAATATGGTTAAATGATGTTATAACCTAAGTTGGGATTTGAAATGATATTTTCTAGTGAAATGACATATTTGAGTAAATATGATGATTTTGAAACGAGGATTTAACCTATTTTGTCGATATGATTTCGAAAGTGAATATGGTTTCGAAAGTGAATATGGTTTTAATTGAATATGATATTTTGATATCAATTATTAATTGATTTTGGAAATGTAAAAGAACCATCCGGTGTGAAATAAGCGTTTGGTTGTTAAAGTGACCGGTATCGGATATTTTCATACCCTCTACCAATACCGAAAACCACTTTAACAACTGTGTACGTGGTGGAGATTCCAGAATGAAGTTGGATGGTTTGGCGAACGATTCTGTATGAGATATTTACATAGCCCTGACTCCCTCGAGTCAGCTTGATGTGGCTAAAACAGGAGCTATACCGGGCCAAGTGAGGTCGCTCCTCCTATTGGGCACATTTGTTCGATACCATATTATGACTTTGTGATTGATTTGGTGGCCACCCTTTGATTTGATTATAGGAGTGTATTCCGAGGTGGACGGTAGTAGCTGCTATGCGTTACCACCAGTCCGGAAGTGCAAATGGTAGAATCCTACCCTGGCATTGCCTCGCGTGCCTTGTCACATGCCTTATCGTGCCACCACGAGTTTGTTTTGTACCGTACCTGTAGAGTGCTCCCTGAGTAAACCACTGGTTTGGTGGAGCTTACAGTATCTGTATAGACTACGGGAATATATAAAATGTGTTAAGGGGGATATGGGTAACGCCTTAACGCTATTTTAATACTTTACTATAGACACTATTGTAATAGCGTATTGTACTATGTATGTAGATAGTTTAACGGATCCTTAGGAGATGGAATCTCGAACATCTCTTAAGTTATTGCACTCACGTTAGACACTGGATAGGAGATGTAAAACCACGTAAACATCTCTGAAGCCGTTACACTTATATTTATTTACTGTCGATTTAACTTACATAAGATCTTTTAGTTCTGACTCGAGTGTTTTATCTTTTCATTGTGCTTGGGTCAATCTGAGCTTTTCAGTGTATTGAAGACCTTATTTCTGGAGGATGAAGCGAAGATTTAGTACTAGTATTATTTTATACTACTACTTCATGTTGTTCCGCTGCATTATTTATTTATTCATGTTGTATGTAACTCTGATCTATATTGTAAAGTGTAATCAAAATGTTATTTGTAAAACAGTTTCATGAACTGTTTATTTGATTATTATATTTTGTCATTCCGCTGTGAGATTATGTGTTTTCTTTTCTTTCTTTTTTCTTCTTTTTCTTATCTACCCCATAAAAATCCTCCCTTTTGATGGTTTGAGTCTGACATGTGTGCTTTATTATCGATTTAAATCATCCAAAAAGGTGGGTTGTTACAACTTGCCACTAAACACGCGATGCATATTATATATATGTGGTGGCAATAGTGCTTCGTTATGAAAAAACTTCGATATGCAAGGTCTTCCGCAGCTAATCCTAGGGTTGATTCCTGATAGGATGGAGTAGGAAAGTACCTTTGGTTTGTCCTGTTCTTGGACAACTTGTATAGACAAATGTCTAACGTTGCATGTCTGGATCACATTGATTGATCTTTATAAACGTATCATCTGTTCAGTGACTGAGAAGACAACTTCTCTTAGCTTAACATCCTTTTTTAAGACATACTAGCTCAGGAGTTATACGTTTGTAGAAATTAGTTGTGTGATTGTGGAAATGGCCATGTGGCACTCAAAGTGGAATGTGTTATGTGAAAGGTAAACGTTACCTTAAGCCTCACACCCTAAAGTTGATACGAGTAATGATGTGGTCTAACATATATTTCAGGCTATCGATTTATGAATGGATCAGAATAATTGGGTCTTGTTGCCTTATGGGCCAGAAGATGTCTGGACCCTTATATTGTATCGTATAGTGGTGTGTGTTCCTTGCACGGGAAGCCACCGGATACGATAGTGTAGCAATATGAATAGTACAGTAGTGTGTGAGTCCTTGCATGAGAAGACATCGGGTACTGTGGTTTCTGTATATAGAAATCCGCAAAGGAAGGAAAAGGCCACTTGTTCCCTATCATGTTGGAAATCCAAATTCCAATACGAGCTTTATGGTTTCGATTATATTTCCAAAATAGTTGTAATGCCTTGTAAACATTTCTGCTACCCCTTTGTTATTATATACACCGTTTGACATTGTCTAAGTATTGGCACCTTCTTTATATATTTATTTGAGAAGTGTTTCCAAACCAATGTCATTAATAATAATATCAAATTGTTTAAGTATAAAGTATTTTGGTTATCATAAGGTAAAAACTCCTTCGTGTTTATGTGCGGCATGGTCTAACAAGATACCTTTGTTTTGAAAAGTTTTGATAACGTTAAAGTCCAATTGAGATGTGTTTTCTTGTTTACTATACTGATCTGGGCATTCTTCCCTTTCAATGCTCGATCAGACCGAGCATATTTACAGATTTAGATTTGGATGCTTTGGAGCTTCAACAGATGAGCTGGAGGTCTTCAAGTCGTATTCACGTATATGTTTATTTTTCCGCTGTAGTGTTGTTGAAATTATCAAAAATTATGAGGATAGGTTGTTATAAATGTCCATGAGGATGATTGTGATTTGTTGTTGTACTCTGATGGATATATGTATATTAAAGTTTATCTTTTGTAAAGATCAATGATATTATATTATATGTTGTTCCACTACGATTGTGAGATTCTATGTTGTTTTAGTTTCGTTTTCACTTCTTATTTATTCTTTCTTTCCCACAACTATTCGTCTCTCCTTCAATTTCGGTTGGAAATGTGTGGTTTATTGTCAGCTTGAATTGTGCAGATTTGCAGGTTGTTACAGAGTGATTCCTTCAATGTCGAAGTGGACAACAGCCACAAAAGATGATTAGCGGCATGGTGTCTTCGTGATTCATTTAAACATTAAAAAGCTTTAGTGTCGATGTTGATGATGTCTCATGTCTTCGTCACTAATTTAAATGATGCCGCATCTCTTCGTTTGTTTTTCAAATCAAGGTAATGATAAAAAGTGACATAGTGGCCATAGTGGTTTAAGTATGAAAGTTTTATAATGACGTCGAGGGCTTAGTGTCATTGTGCATCGGGTCGGCGACCTTATATAGTTAAAATTTTATACTGAATGGAGTTGGCAATGATTCAGTGTAGCATCGACGTCGGTCTTCATCTCTTTAATGCCAAAGTGGCTTGTTTTTATATAAATTGAAATTGTTTTAAAGGAACGAAGATGCCTAAGTTTTAAGAGGGTCGATGACCCTATGTTTTTGGTAGTTAGCTACAAAACTTATGAAGGTTTTAAGATTTTGTCTTCGACCCAGACGAAGGTCGACGTGGTTAATATCGCGTGTGTTAAATCTATTTTTATATATAAAGGTGGGGAGTCTTCAGCTACCATGTCGACATCATAAATGACGTCGATGTTAATACATTTTAAACTATTTAAAGGGATATATGTTTCCTTGTTTCAAACAAGACTCAAGGAGATTAATCATATATCATTATGAAAATGAGTTCAAGGATTTTAATTATGAAATAGCCATAGTTTTGAGTTAAAGATTTCCAAAGAGTATTTCACTTAAGATTAAGTAATTGGAACATATTGAATAATGGATGTTATATGTTCTTGTGTTTATTTGATCAGTTCTTATTACATTATTATTGTCATGCTCACATCATATTTGTAAATCGTAACTGCATTTTGTGGTATTTAGGGGCAGAATAACTAGCTAAGTTGACCCAGCAGTGAGTATAAACAGAATTAACTCCTTAGAGAGTAGAACTGCATCTAGGAGATCGGGTAGATTAGAAGTATATGATGCCCATAACCGATCGAAACATTATTGATTTAGATATTATTGGAAGGGTCCAATAGGTTCATAGTCATCCTATAAAAACAATGACATAAGAAATGTTATTGGAAGGGTCTAATAGGTTCCTAGTGATCCTATGAAAACTATGTCTGGATGATGTTATTGATAGAAATCAATAGGTTCATAGTAATCCCATGAAAAATATAATTGAGAGATGTTATTGATAAAAATCAATAGGTTCATAGTGATCCCATGTAAACTATGACTTGAGAGATTTTATTGGAGAATTCGGTAGGTTCATAGTAAGCCCATGAAAACTATGGTCGGAAAGTTAGTCAGCCTATAAAAACTATGATTGGAAGGTTATTAGTCAGCCCATGAAAATTAAAAGGTTCTTAGTGACCTTATGAAAACTATTAAGTTGGACAGATTGTCTCTAAGAATTGAGACAAGTTATTAGCCAGTCCATGAAAACTAATAGGTTTAAAGTGACCATAGGAAAACTATAAATTTGGATAGATAGTCAGATAAATTGGGATGGGTAATCCAGGGTATATTGCATTCTTGAATATCATCATATATTATTATGTTTTAACCATTGTGGATGCAGGAGCACAACATACGGTTAATGTATTTTGGTTAGGATATCAGTGAAGGGAAACCCGTTCCACTTAGTTGCGTGGTCTCATTAGATATCTGTTTGGTTTGAGATGGTAGGTTATTATTCACACCTGACTATTGTTTGACCCAAAGTTTTTGTTTTTCCCTGTAAACTCATGGATGCTCAAAATTAATTTGAATAGGTTGCGAGTAAGGGATTCCAGGTTTCCAGTTAGACGAATAAGCTTCCAGAGACGTGATGGAGGCATTAGCTGTTAAGAGCTTTATCCATTTCTGCTATGTAGTTTGGCTTTATCTATTTGGATTTAATGGCAAAGTCAATGAAAATCATTATTGAAAGTCCAAGACCATAGATATTGATAGATAAAATTCTCGTTTATTTGCTGAGTAGCAAGATTAAAAGAAAATGCCATAGCTATAGTTAGGTTGAAGTTCCATACCCGACCCGATGAGTGACTAAGGTTATAATTTGAATTGAAGAGATAGGAAGGAAGAAGAAAGAAGAGACTGCTTTGCCAAGGCGAACCCATTTTTAGTAGAAAGCCGCTCCTAATGCGACAGCATTTGAGAAATTCGCGATTGTTTTATTTCCTAATGTTGGCAATGTACAGTGGTCAAATAAGATTATTTTCTTCTAGCCACCAAAATCAATTCCGATTGATCCAATCAATAAAGTAAATAATACCAATATAAGCATGGGAAGTAACATAGTATTGTCTGACTCGTGAGGATAGGTGTAAGTGTATTTTAAACAAATAAGAAAATCTTGGAATAATTTGAATTCCATGATTTAAAGAACTTTTCTATATATAGAATATGCAAATTTTTCATTAACTTATGTATTTATTTACCTCCTCAAGATTACACGATCAAAAATTGATCCCTATGATCGAAGTTATATACTTTATAATATAGGCCTTATACACACAAGCAACGAGGAGCATACAAAGGCTTTGGAATACTATTTCCGGGCATTAGAATGAAACCCATTCTTACCACAAGCTTTTAATAATATGGCTGTGATCTATCATTACGTGCGACTATCTCCACTATAGAAAGAAAGAAAAAAGATAAAATTAACTAGTCAATACTAGAAAAAAAGGCTTTCGAAATTTAGGGTTTAACATAAAAGCGACTCATGCTGCATTCACTCCGATTGGGAATGTCTTCTAAGCTGGTTTTTTTTAATAATGAGAATACAAGACGAGGTTGTGAAAAGACGAAGGTTAGGTGTGAAATACAAAGTTTTCTTATATGTCGCTCTAGGTGTATTTTGTAATAACTATATTTTCTCTGAATGTGGTATTACGAATGGGATTATGTAATGAATATGAAATATCCTTTGTGAAATGAAATATGAAAATTGGTATTAAACCGTGTTTGAAAGTTTTTCATATTCATGTGCTTCTGATTATTGATATGATTAACTTAGCTGCATTTTCTCATTGAGAATTAATAACTATGGATGACTGCAGCATCCGTAGCAGTTAGTTTTAGGCCTCAGAATGAGGAATGTTACATGTGGGTATGGTATACACATTGAAATTGTCATCTTTAAGGATTTATTTGATGGATTAAATGTTAGTTAACTGAGTTTATCAAATAGTTTAAATATTTGATTATGTAACTAATTTAAATGTATGAGCTTGAATGTAAAATATTAAAAGAGAATCGAGAATTATAAAAAAATTAGGAATAAAATATCTGCAGAGAAGTAAGGAGAGTAGAGAAAACTCTTAGAATTAATAAGAGAGCTAGAAATTCTTCTATTTTACTATTATTTAATATATTGCATAGACCACTTTAAAGACCTTGGTTCAATCCGATAACATTTATCAGTTAACAGTTTTACTCTGACCGGATATTTTGACTTTAAGTTAACTACAAATTATGGTGATACTGACCTTCTACAATAAAGGAGGCTAATACTCTCTTGAGTAATGTTTTAGTTCAAGTATTTTAGTGTATACCCAACTATGGTCGTAACATGATCATGAAGCCATGTGATTGACCCTAATGAATGTATAACCTGGCTACTTAAGATCGATAACACCCTCAGGTTCTGCACATCGTTACAATGAAATCTTCTATTTTGACATAGTTATATTAATCTATAGAAGCCTCTCTTTTGGGTCATTCAGTGATTGTTCCAAACAACCACAAGCACGTTGGTGTCCACAGTAGTCATAACTAATTCATTGTCCATCGTATAAAGAACGATACATACACTACTCTCAACTGATGTATCGATATCCTTTTCTCGATACATCTTGACTAGAAACATTTAAGGAATAAGTATTTGAATATTGATTTGATACTCATGGTATGAACACATTAGTAATTAAAATCGATGAAATACTTTCCTATAGGATTTTATACTACTATATGTTTAATGTGTTAATTTCATTATTTATATATCTATTTAACAACACATATAACGAAAATAAAACCAAAAACATACATTATTTCAGACAAATTATTTAGAGTCAAGTTACATAACTGTTTACATAATTTCCCATAGGGCACACATTTAAATCTATCAATCTTCCACTTGCACTTAGAGGCAATTATGGAGGCTCATGCATATGCCTTTGATTAGTCGACCTAAATTAGACCAAGAAAGCGCCTTAGTGAATGGATTGTAAACACCCCACCACTATACCTATATTATTCAAGAGTTTTAACTAGTAATACTATCGAATAATATAGGAAATAAGGCTATATAGGGTACACACGTGAATATTTCCTTGGACTAACACTGGTACGTATTAAAACACCAAGTAAATAACTCATATATACATCCATAGTATTAGTTCAATGCAATAATCATGTGTGCTTCTAGGATAGAAAATACATAATATATAATAAATAACAGAGTACACAGAGTCAGTCGCAACGATAACATACAATATATAATAATAATATTAATATATAATACCATTTTAAATAAAAATTTCTCAAATACCATTCATTTCAATACAATGTGAAAGACAATCAATATACAACATGGTTTCTACAACATATATAATGAAAAAGTGTCATACAAATATCATACAATGACCCTAAGAGAAATCTCCACTAAGCCCACAAATACAAATGCTGGTCAAGTATCCTTGTACCTCAAATATCTCGGACTAACCTAAGTATTATAAAATAACACACGGGCCAGACTATGTATAATCAAGGGTATATAATAATGGAACATAAGGAAAACATATAATAATAATATAATAACTTAACATTAATAATCTAATCATCATAACATCATATCACTCAAATAACTCGAATCCATATGAAACTATCAACGATGATAACGAAAGATGTCATCGCCTATTTAGAAATACATCAAATCAGTATCACATAATCAACATGAATAGGTGAATCATACATATCCAGAAAACATCATCAATTATGGAAATAACATTAAAAGATATTTCACTAAGTAAAATTAGGCTAGCATAAAACATTGCCCAAATACAACTCTCAACCTCTATAAAAATCATCAATACATATAAAATAGGATACGATGTTTATCAAATACTGAGAATCCACTATACATTGGATATGTACCAC